>OU015524.1:117446153-118679273 GCA_907165065.1 Caprimulgus europaeus | reverse complement strand
GGTTACCCTGTTCTGATGTGATGTGGGATGTGATAGCCTTTTTGGCAATGCAGTGGCACATCTGATCCCACTGAGCTGTGGGACCATGGTCTTGTGCTTGGGTCAACATGGGCAGAGCCCGGCTCCCTGCACTCAAGATGTTCCCAGCAGCCATTGGGAGCTGGGAACCTGTCCCTGCCTGGTGGAGCTGCTCCTCTACAGGAGAAGGCCCTTGACCAGTCTTCTGTGCCGCTGTTTTTGTGAAAGCAGAGAAGGAAACATCCAAACACTAGGTATAAAGATGCAAAAACCAGAGCTTGGTACAGGTACAGTTCTCTTAACTGTCAAGTGAGCGAGCCTTGACTTTCACTTTAAATTCAGTGGCCACAATTCTCCTCTTACATCAGTTTTGCACCAGTGTGCGTCCATTTATTTTAGTGAAGATTTATGCCAGAATCAACAAGAAAGCAAGAAACATGATCCAAACATTAGCAAACAGTAGTATCAGCCATTCTCAAACACTGCCAAGAAACTTTATCAAAGAAAAGCAAAACCAGAAAAAAACACTTTTCACTGTCAAATCCAAGTGATGTGCAGGAAGAAAATTACCACCACACCTGGGGTGAGAGTGAGTGTTGGGTTTAGATGTGTTCAAATGATGCAGTGAAATATCAGCGATGTGGAGAAAGGAGTGCATGTTCCCTGCTCTATACAAGATAGATAATTTTAAAGCAATGTCCTGTTGGAAATGCTGCCAGATGCTGGCGGGTAGACTTGGCCTCTTGACAGCAGACCACCCCTGGCAGTAGTTTGGCCATCTAAATCCATCTGGGATTAGAAATTGGGTTCAATCCTAGTCTAATGATGGTCGTTTGATGAAAGGGAATCATTAGCGCACGGAGTCTTTTGTCAAGGGAGGAATAACTTGTTTGTGCATCAAAACTGGTCAATAATGGGGACACCGATAGCCAAACTTCTTTTCTGCTGCCAAAAGGAGAGTAATTTGCCCTGTGGGAAGCTGGAATGAAAGGACAAGGAATGATCCATCCTACCTGGAGAAGAGTTAAAAACCAAATTTCTTCCTTTGTCATACTGCTGAGCATTTTGTAGACTTTTACAAAAAAAAAAATTACTTTCTTTTTTTAAACCTTGACTTCCTCACAGTTTGTGTTGAAGCTGGAAAAAGTTTTCCATCTCTCCTTTCTGTTGTTGCCTTTTAACTTCATTTAAATTGATTAAGACAGATGAGTTTTACTTGTAAAAAAAACACAAGGCAACGCACCACTGAAAAATATCCAATTTCTTCAGCATCACCAGCGTTGCTTGTTTTACTTTTCTTGGACAAAAGGAGAAGAGCACTTTGTGTTCTATTTTCCATCATTATTTGATGGAATTAAATCTGAGTTGTGCTTAAAGAAAAAGGAAACTCCTCATACGAATGTGTTGTCCTGTGGTAAACAATGCCAATGGCTTCAGTGTACCTTATTTTGTCCGCGGAAAAAAAGCAAGTGGTAGGGTTAAAAGGTAGACTACACAGCTTGTATCTAAAATTACATAACTGAGAGTTCAGTTTTTGGCCTCGCAGACACATAACTGTAACCATTACACTGGAAGCTGCTATAGTATTCCTTAAAATGAGTCATATGACATTAAAAACAAAGCAAATAATAAAATTCAAATCTGTGCAAGCTTTAAAGACTTAATGGCCAAGCTGTCTCCCACTGAAGACAGTGGCAAAGCCTCTATTCATGGCTCTGGCGGATGGCTTGGCCCCATACAATCCCATTTTTCCAATTGTAGGTTCATACTTTTTTATCCTGCGAATTAAATGAGGATTTGCCACCCACAAAATAAAACCCAAAGAAAGAAACTTGCTTTAAATAGAACGAGCTATTGAGACGATATTAATAGCACGAGGATGATGAGTATTTCCAGAATTTAAGTACTTTAGTGTTATTTCTGCCTGTTTTAAGAGAGCAGAATAAAATATCCCTGCCACTTGCATTACAGAGAAGTTTTCCACTTCTCTGGTGCACTGTAGTGGGCATCCAAACTTAATGACTCAACAAAATACTAATAAAATAGTTAGAGATTATTCAAAGCACATGCCAGGGATGATCCAGCATATTGGAACATCTTTCCAAGTGTGAAGCATATCCATCGGTAGGGCTGTATATATGTGCTTGTGTACATCTTTGAAAGCTATTAACTTCACAGCTGCCCACTTGAATTACTTGTGATTTTTATAACCAGGCATTTACAGCTCCTGTTTCTTTGATTTTCCTTTTTCCAGTGGATTTTACCTACATTGTAATGCCTGAGTGGATTTCTGTTTAGGAGTGAAATAATGGAGTAGTTACAGCAGGGTGAAAGCAAAGCTGTGAGTTATAATCTTTAAAAAATGAATGTGGGGGAAGATCCTGCAGCTCAGGGGACTGGTGGTAAGACAGATGTTTCCCTCTTTTGTATACTCCGTCCTGTCCAGCCACCAAAAATTAATGTCCTCTGAGCTCCCCTGGTGCATGAGCAAGGGAGACTCATGAATGGGAGACCTTATTGCTCTCTACAGCTACCTGGAAGGAGGGTGTAGAGAGGTGGGGGTGGGTCTGTTCAATCAAGGAACAAGTGACAGGACAAGAGGAAATGGCCTCAAGTTGTGCCAAGGGCAGTTTAGATTGGATTTGAAGAAGAATTTATTTGCTGAAAGGGTTCTGAGGCATTGGAAGGGGTTGCCCAGGGCAGTGCTGGAGTCCCCATCCCTGGAGGGATTGAAGAGTCGTGTAGACACAGTGCTGAGGGACATGGGTTAGTCGGGGACTGGTCAGTGTTGGGTTAATGGTTGGACTCAATGATCCTAAAAGGCTTTTTCAATCCAGGCAATTCTGTGATTCTGTGATTCTGTGATTCTGTGAATTCAGAAATAAAAATCAGCTCCTGTTTGGACTGACCTTCTCTGCCATGCCTCAGCCCACCTTCTGCTAAATTCTCTACGGCTAGAAGCGGTAGAAGAGGTATTTGGGGTTTCTGTGGGATGAGCTCCTGACAAGCTCCCTGCAGAAGCAGTCAGAGCCGTTGTAGGGGACATCTTGCCTGTGGTAGCCCCAGCCTTTCCCAGGCTTTCCCTGGGTGTGGGTCTCCACAGTTCACTGCGCCGTGAATGACATCGCCCACTGCTTGTGTTGGCCACCCTCCAGCTCCATCTTATCCCCCTCACTGCCCACATTCCTGGGGATTTGTTACCTTCTGGTAGCCAAACACACGGGCAGCTGAGGCAGGGGGCAAAATTTATTCTCCAGGACTCTGTTTTCCTATTGTTTTTAAGTTCACGGGAGGCTCCCCGTCACTAAACAAACTTTACAACTGTCGGCAAAAGGGTCAGCCCCCTGCCAGAGCCCTTCAAAAAAACGTGACATTCCTTGCAGCCAGAAGCAGTTGTGCCATTCACCTCCCTCTCCTCTGTCCCCCATGGGGCTTTTTTGATGAGCCATCACCCCTAAGCAGGTTAAACACCTGGCTTAGGCACTGAATTAGCGACCTGGAAAGCCTGTAAGAACGGGCTTAACTTTGGCCACTGACTTGAGTCTCATGCGCTTGCAATGCTTGGCTGAATTTTGGGCATGATGTTATTAAACAGCCTTAGGGCTCGGGGGTTTTAATGTGAGATGAATGTATGTAGGGCTGGAGTTTCTGTAGCAAGGGTAGGATTTGTGTTTGTGTAGCTCACAGCAGAATGTGGCTTTTCTTTTCTGTAAAAGGAAAAAAAAATCAGTGGACATAGTTATGAATGAAGCAGTTCTAGGAGCAAATAATGCAAATAATGAGGCTGTCTTGTTGGAAAATCCTGGGATTTTACAGTCTTTCACTGCACTGAGGAGTTCCCTACACTTTTGTGGAAGACATACGTTGTCCAAAACATTTGTTTCCAGGCTTAGTGGGGATTTTTTTCCCCAATAAGTTTGTCATTTCTATGTCCCTTCTTCTTCACACTGACATGGAGAAGAACACATAGGTTTTACCAGAGGGGATGGCCAGGGCCATGCTGTGTGTGATCATCTGTCTATGAGTAACCAGTGGACACAGAAATAAGAAAGCAACAACTAAAACTAGTCAGGAAGCAGCAACAACTTAATGGTCTTGGGACCTTCATCTGGGAATGCACAACTCTCTCAAGCATTAGGTATGAAAACACTCATTTTACTTCATTGTGTCTCCCCCAAAAACAAGTGGAAACTCAGAATCATGCTTGCTAAATCAATGGCGAAGTCAATCCTGCAATATCCAGTGAGGCAAAGAGATCCCAGAGTTATTCTGAAGTTAGAGCTGGATGAAGCTGTGGCACAGAGGGGTTAATAACCAGCATTTCCAAACTCTGATCCCTTACAGTCTGGAATACCTAAGCAGACACAGCCTGTGTTTCACTGCGCCCTTTCATGGGAGCAGGAGATGCTGAGCACTTTGCAGCATCAGGCCCACAGTGAGCATGAGCTGCCTGACTTGATGTACTCATGTCAAAAATATTGTGTACGTGACCTAATCAAGCATAGACAATCACTCAGTCCTAGAACAGTAGGGCTAAAAGAAACCTCAGGCGACCTAGTCCATTTTTCCTCAGAGGAAGTATTATATATACTTAGATCATCACTGACATCTGTCCAAATTCTTAAATCCTCCAGTGCTGTGCCTTCTACTTTCTAAGTCTGGGTTTTGTGTCTTTTTCTTTTAAAGGAGGTTTTTTGCTGTCTTAAAAAGGAGTTTGATAATATCATACATTAATCTCTTAAATCTTCTCTACCTCAAATTAAGCCTGCTTTTGCTTGTTCTGTTCTCAGCTGACACAGAGATCAATTGATTACCATTTTCTTCAGAAAACATTTTACTCTTATCATGTCCTTCCTGCTCGTCTCTTTTCTAGACTAAACAAATGTATTTCCTTCAACTTTTCCATGGAGGTCATGCTTTATAAATCTCTTATCACTCCTGTTGCTCTTCTCTGGATATTCTCTCTCATTTGTCTGTATCTTTCTTAGAGGGTGGTGTCCCAAGCTGGATAAAGCAGTCCAGCTGATGTCTCACCACTTCTGAGCAGAGTGGAATAGTTACCTTCTATGTCTTCTATGCAACGTAACCATTCATCTTTCTCAGAACTACATTTACTTCATTTTTTTTTCTTTTTTAAGACAGAATCCTATTATTGACTCACATTCAACTTGCAACTCCCTGCTACCCCCAGATCCTTCTCTGCAGTGCTGCTGGCTAATTGGTTTTGTTGTGGTGTGTTTCAGCATTTGATTTCTTGCTCCAAAGTGTAATACAATGATCCTAACTTTTACTGCATGCCATTTTACTAATGACATGGCAAATATAATTTCTCTAGTTTGGTAAGATGGTTTTGAATTCTGATCTCTTCCTCCAAAGTCTGGAGGACTCCTCCCTGCTGGAAGTCATCTAAAGATTTTATAATTGTGCTTTGTATTGCATCATCCAAGTTATTAAAGAAAAAAATAAATAATTGGCTAAAGACACACTTTGATGCATAAAATACCTCCCATTGCAATATCACTAGTGATAGTCAGTGAGGGCAACCTTGTAACACCAAGCTTTCCTCTGTGCATCCTATCTCCTCCTATGGCTGCGTTTTAGCCTTTAAATGACAACTTTCTTTCCCTCAAAGATTTGAAAGCAGAGGTTAATCCACCCTAGCTTCCACCTGAGACAGAAATGCCCCTGCTAGCATTGGCAGATAGAGGAGGAGCATATAAAAAGGCGGTAAAAACTGTGACTAACCTCCAGGACTGTTGGCAGGATCTTCAGGCCAATGTTTCTTTTCTTAAGCCCATCTGCATCATTTGTGTGCCGCTTAAGGCTGTCCATCTTCAAAACTGAGGTGTTGTGTAGGTGCTTGAGCAAGTAATCTGATTACCCAGAAAGTCAAATACCTTCTGCAACATGAAAGTTGCCCCAATAAACCCACTCATTGCCAGCAGCACAAGACTTTTATACACACTTTAGTGTGTAAATAAGTGCAAAGAATGGTGTTAAGCAGAAATTTTACTGGGGCAACCACCAATTCTTTATACCTTTCAAGAGGAAGAAAGGGAGACATCCATCAAACTGTCGTTACAAATTTGATACCACAAACCTAAGCTCACAGAGCCGCCAGGAATCTGTAAACCTTTTAAAGGATACGCCTGTTTTTGACATTCAAAATAAAAAATCTTTATAGATTTTTGTGGAAAACACTGATGGGCCAACAGCTAAATGGCATTTCTCCACAGTCAGGCAGACTCCACACAAACTGAATAGATGTCCAGTTTTAGAAGGACAGGTTAATTACTTTCTGTGCTATGCCCTGGAAGAAATAATACTTGGCCTGTTTTACTTTCTGAGTGGGAAAAGATGTTTGAGGGTGGTTGGGTTTGGTTGTTTTTTTTTTCCTAAAGGCTGCTGCATCCTGGCTTCTGCCTCTGTAGAGCCTGAGTGTAGGTGCCCTTTGTATAACAATAACCTGATACTACTCAAAAATACTTGGCGCTGCAAGCAGGGGAGTGGAATGCACTAAGAACACTTTAGCAGGTCTGAGGGTGAGTAAACTCCAGCCGTTTTGGAAGGAGAGGCTAGGATTTTCAGTGTACGTCTCTCCCTTACTTGGCATTCGCAGACAATAAGAAGATGAGGATTAACATAGTAGACTCCGTTTATTACACTTGGGTGGATAAAGGAATTATCTGTCTATCACGGTTGTAGTAAATTGTGCAACAGCATTAACATGGGTGGATACGTGGATAAATGCTACTCTGCCACAGAGGGTGCTGATACACAAGATAATCCTTCAAGTCGAACTTGTAAAGACTGTTTTCTTTGGGAGTCTATATCACATTACCCCGCCAGTGTAGATTGAAATAGCATCTTTTTTATTTTTAACCACGTTTTCAGGTTTCTTTAGCCATCTGAATTTTATTAGTAAGGTTATTTTAGAAGTATCCTACTTTAATCAAGTTTAAACAATCTGCTTAAAACCTGCTGCATGGGTATAAACACAGTAGTCTTCTAAGACAGCAAAACAATCTGTTGAAAGATACAGTGCAAACATGCACGCATCCATCTATTATTGCTTAACTGTTGTTTCTTCCATGCCTGAATTCCCTTTGTAACCACAGCGTTCAACCTGCAGTACGCTCCTGGTTTTGGGGGTGTAAAACAAAACCAAAAATGAAAATGCACCTTATTGATGTCTAGAGAGCAGAGCAGCATCGGAGAGCTCTTGAGACTAGATTTAAACTAAGCGCCTTAAATCTGGTTTAATAGCTGTGTTTACATCGCCCCTCCTTTTAGTTCTTTTAAAGTAATCGAGTTTCGCAAGCATTAAGAAAACCATCCCCTCCTGCCAGCTGGAGGGAGGCCAGTTTCAGGAGAATTTTTTTCTCTCTCCCCTCTCCTCTCACCCCCTTCATTTGCTATGATCTTCACTGCCGGTCGCTGCAGCGAGCAACAGAAGTTGTCTGGTTCTTTATAGGATAACTACCTTTGGGGGTGGAAAAAACCTTATTTCTCAGAGATATTGCTGTGTTAGGATGAGGATGGAAAAGTCAGAATGAGGAGCTCTTGTGCTTTTGTGGGACAGCCCTTGCTCTCTCTCTTCTTTTAGCAAAAAAAGGAGGAGGAGAAGGGGGAGAGCGTAACAGATACCGGCATGCAAAGGGAATTAAGGCAGGGACCGGGACTTGCGTGACAGTCTCTGTTTATGTGAGTTGTCTTTAATGTCTCTGAGGAGCGATGCCAGCAATGTTTAGCTGGTTTCCTGGCACACGTGCACACAGATTCCTTTATGTTCGTGAAGGATGGATAAAGGTGAGGAGGGCAGAGCGTTGTGGTGCAAGGGGGTCCCACCTGCTCCCTCCCTGACCTGGCTGGTTTGTACTGCTGTCCATACAGGGTGTTGCTCAGCATTGCAGAACAACCTTCAAGATATAACTCAGAATTCAAAAGCTTTTCAAAAAGAAAAGGGAAAGGGAAAAAAACCCAACGGTACATCAAGGGGGGACCTTGCTCATTTACCGCTGAGCTGAGGCCATATGGCAGCAGAAAGGCAGAGCAGAAGACAGCGTGGATCCTGCAACGCTGGGATGAGTTGAAGGTTGGGAGGCAACCGGTGCAAAAGCAATCCCACTCGAGCCCCTTCCTGCTCTTTCTCAAAGGACCATTCTGGTTTCATTCGTTAAATCTTCCGGTTTTGCTGCTTTAACACAACTTTCCCTGTGCAGACTTCCTGGCCAGCTCAGCCCCTGCCACATGTCCTCCATCAGTCCCTTGTCTGCTGGAGGAGCAGCCTGGAGCCCTGCTCCAAGCAGGCATTTTTTTTTTGCCTCATTCCATAGAGAAATTTTAGGAGCAAGAGGCTCCTTTGCAGCTGTTGTAGTTTACTGAAAAACCCTGACCTCTGGGTCTGTCTTTCAGCTGCGTGCATGCTCTTCACAGACCCCAGCTGAATTTTAAAAAGCATTGATAGCACTTTATATCCTCAAAGGCTTCGCAGTGGTTGAGTTAGAGTTATTCCCATAGGCATGAAGGGACGCAGGTTACACTCCCATAAGATGATTTCCCCTCACCCTTCCTGCCCCTTGGACCTGCTGGAAGCTTTGACTCCATCCCATCCTGGCAGGCTGCCTTCGAGATGAGCTGAGTCGACATTTGCTTTTGCTCCCAGTAAGTCAGTGGGGAGATGACCATCAACACCAGAGATGCTCCATGGACTTGACCTCTACACTGAGGTTCAAACCTGCCCCTGCCTCTGCTCAGCCTGAGTTAGAGCCACAGCTCCAGGAAGACGGTAGCATAACTGGTTCCCCTGGGAGCTGGATCTGGCCCTTTTGGAGCCTTACCAGGAGTCTGCAGACCTTCGGGAGAGCAGGGGTCAGGGAGGAGGAGCTCAGTGGGATTTTGGCAATGGGCCATGTTAGATCCGTTGTACAGGAACTGAACACATCCACGCTGTATGTTCCTCAGTCTGTATTTATTTCCATTTCTCTGCAGTAGTTTCAGGTACAGGGCTTACCTGCTTTGGGTAAAAAAATAGGTCTTTTTTAAGAACAAAAAGAGACAGGATCTTGTTTTCTGCCTGTGTCTGAGTGACTGCTGTTGACACTAATAGGGCTCTTTGTACAGTCAGGAGAATAAGCTCTCCAGTCTAATGCAAACTGGTGCCCTCAGCTATTTAAAAAACAAACATCTTTTTTTTTTTTTCTTCATTGAGTGAATTAACTGCAGTTACTGCACCTATGTAGCTCCTTGTTTTATGAACTATAAGAACCTTTCCTATGCACAGCCTATGGCCTAATTATGTAATTATGTCTCTTGGGTGGATTATAGTTTTCTTCTCATAATTGTGTCTTTACCCAAGAGACTGGAAGGGTTCCAAGCTTTCCCCTTTCCTGGGTAAAAAATGTTTGGCTCTTTTGTGTTTTGTGGGGTTTCTTTTTCATGAAATTTGGATTGGGTGCATTCAGTAGAACTGGGTCGGGAGAAGCCAGCCCAGGGATGGAAGTTTGTCACAAGACAAGGGACACAAGAGGGACCCTTGTGACTTGCTTCAGATATGTTTTTTTCTTGCAAAGAGCTGATGTGCATCTTCAGGGCTTTTGCTGATTTCTGTCTCTCTTACTTTTACCTCCAGCACGTAGATTGACACTACTTTGGAGTGACATCTTGCTGCAGTGATGCATTGTCTGAAATTTGTCACAGAACAATGAATATTTTTGCCTTATGCTGAATGCTCAGCACTATTCAGTCCCAGCACAACAGCTGTTGAGAAGCCTTAGGCTCAGGTCTCAATTCCTTTACTGTGGTATAAATATGGTTCCCTTGACTTCAGCTCTACAAACCTGTAGCTGAAGTCACAGTCAAGCCCATATCAGTCCCTTCCAGTGACATCTGATCCATAGGACCAAATGGGACGAAATGCAGGAACACATCCAAAGAGAATTTAAGGAGAATTTGGGTTGAAATTCAGAGGACATGTACCCCATCTTTTTTGTTGGTGGGAAATTGTCTTTTACAGTGTGTACACTGAAATATGTACTAGTGTGCTAGTGTTAAAAGAGACATAATCAGAGTACTTCCCTCAAAGACATACAATATTAGTAGGAAAAAATGTGCCCATTCCTTTACCTTTTTAAAGCACTTCACCTTTGGACAACAGTAGGAATAATCAGAGGTCTTGGTCTCTGTCATGCTTCTCTTGAAGGCAGGGAAAGCTTGGGTTTTATAGGCTGTAAATTCACAGCTTGTAAACTAGGTGATTCTTCTTTGTGCCACCCCTTAGCCTGAAGGAAAATCACTTTTCCATAAAAATTTTCTTCTTTTTCAATCTCAGCTCCGAACCCAGAGCCATAGAAAGCCTCTATTACCGGCCTCAGAGTTTCTGTTTGCCCTTTCCAGCTGTAGCCACTCCATGGAGTGACTCTCCAAACTTCACTAGCTGATGCTGAGCACGCTAATGACATATAGCAAACAGAAACCATGGTGGTATTTCCTGTTGGGTTATCACCCTCCATTCTGCTTGAAATGTCCCAGCAGATGTGTCCCCAGCAGGTGAAAGCCCAGATTCTTACTTTCATGACCTTTCTGCCTTCCCTTGGCTCTTTTAGAGAGACACCTGACTCCCACGATACTTCTTATTGTTGCGGCAAAAGCAAAAAAGATAGAACTGGGTGATGACTGAAAATAACTAACTCACTTGAGAGTGATAAAAGCAGCTGTTGAAAATCTGGTAACCAGATCTCCTTGGTACCAGAAAGAAAAAAACAAAAACAAAAAAAACAACACACACACACACAAAAACTGGTGGGTGGTGTACACGGTACAATGAAAGGGAGTCCCTGAGTGTCAGCATCTGGCGAGGCCACGTGTAGCATAATCTGATTAGTTTTCAGTTCCACACCCACAAGCTGAAAGATAAAAACGCACACCCCTCCTCCCCGAGGAGGTAAAAATCTTCAAGCATCAACACCACATTTACATTCTGCAAGTCAGCCTCTTCCATGGCCCGATTTACATCTTGACTTCTCCAGCAGAGCGGTGGAAGTTCAGTGATGAGAGACGAGCTCACGTCTCTTTCCAGTTACCACATCCAGCAGACTCAAGATTGCCTTGCTTTGATCTGAGAGACATTCCTTCGTTTAGTTTAAACTGAAATGATTAAGCTGGAGATGAAACCTCACGTCTTCTGCCATGCCTGGGATGTGATAATTGAAAATTAGCTTCTATAGGCCATTTTAACATGTTCTGAGGCCATCCTGGACTGGTGAGATGAAGCAGCAGCGCAGGCACCATCTGGCTGGCTGCAGTTTGCACTGACTTTATTGCACCCTCAATACTGTCTTCTGTTTTGGTTTGTGTAAAATGGCCAAAATTGGTGCTAGATTGGAACATAGCAATGTTTCCTATCTCCAGAAACTAATACTCAGGTTGATGTTTGGCTTGAAGTAGTTGAGTGGTGGTGAGAGATCAGAAAATTGCTCACTGTTTTGGAGCGAATAATGGCTTTCTAGTATCTAACATGTTTTGTACTATGACGACAGACAAATCAGAACAGCTTGTATAGCTTTTGTCTATTAACTTTCAGTTTTTCTCATCTCTTTCCCATCTCCTTGCCTGTGACCTGTGATCTATTCCAATGGCTGCTGAGTCTCATCCCTATTCAGTAACTCAGGGAACAGCCTCAGTCTGTTTGACTGCATTTCATATCCCGTGTCCATAACCATTTTGTCCTCCTCCAAGCTCAATCCATTCCACAAAATCATCTTTGTAACAGAGCAACCAGCACTAAATGCCGTGTTACAGACATTGGGATAGCTGCAACACGCTTTTATTCTATTCTTTATGTAGCTTTTATATTGCTTTTTAATGTACTCACTGCTGCAGCAGATCACAGATTCTCCCTGAGCTATCCACACTTGCTACCCTAATCTTTTTTCCTGAAATAAAATTATGCCTCATGACTGAGACCAAGGAATACAGCTTTTCTTAGCACACTCCCCTGGGATCAGGAATTTCTCTGTCAACGGACACATATATCAATGAGAGATGAAAAGCAGCTTGTGGAATGAGTTTTAAACATGTATCACATATTTCATTGCTGCTGCTGATGTGCTACTCAGAAGGCCTTTATGGAGTGTTTTCAGCCCATGCCTCATGGCTCCTCTGTACTTAATAAGATCTTATTTTTTTTTCTGCACAGGAATCAGGGCAAGAGTTTTATTTAAGTTGCCTACACTTCTTTGTGAGCACCTCCTGAATATGAAGGTTTTGTTGAGTTTCCTGCTTATTTTCAATGAGAGCACGTCTCAGCCTTTATCAAAGCGCAGTAACCCACCACGTGCGAAGCTGTAATGCAATCCCGTCTTGCTGGGACATTTCACTGGGGGAGTGTGGCTCCTTCTGTGGATCCCTTTGTCACAACATGACTCCGTGTTACAACCCTAAATTTTAAATGTCCAGAAGGGGAAGGCAAGTCTGCCTTCAGCCCCTTGCTGGTTTCTGGGGACTTGCAGTTCCATTGATGCCTGGGGTCTTCCAGATGTGCATATAGCTCTCTTTTTTCCCTACATTTTTTTTTTTGGGGGGGGGAGACAGCAACACCCAAACCCACACATCTCTAGATCATTTCAATTCAACCAGATGTGGGAATCTTTCTTCTTATTTCTTTTATTTTCCCCTCTTTTTTTTTTCCCTCTTTTTTCCTTTTTTTTGTCCTTCCCCCCCCTGCTTATCCTAAAGAGCACTGCTATTCTACTGAATGTTGTCTTTCCATAATAGACCTACTTCATTATAATAATAATAATGCACATAATTAAATATAAACTCTTTTCTAGCAGAGCAAGAGAAGGCAAAACATGGGTAAACAGAATGTGATGAAAACAAAGCTGGGGGTTATCAGGCATGGGTTGGTGCAGGAGTGGTGACCTGTATGACAAGTGTTTACTGAATTATCTAAAGACAGCTTGTGCACAGGTTTGGTAGTGATTCTTCAGCAGAAAGGGCACTGTATGAACACAGCTCAGGATTTTTCTACAAAAATTCAAAATAAAATTCACTTTGGGGGTGGATTCGTTCCCAGATAAAGTCAGCTGTGGTGTGTGAGGCCAGGCTGATCATGTTTGCCTTATTTTGAGCTCTCTTTAATTTGTTGAAATGTGATTAGGAATGAGTAGAAGACAAAAGGGGAGGGGAAGGAGATGCCTTTAAAAAAACAGAGTGAAAAATACAACTGGAAAAAGGAAAAGCAAATACATAAAAACTGTGGAGGAAAAAAGGTGGAGAAGGAGTAATCCCAAGAGAATACTGACTGTGTGCATGTGTGGAAGTTGTACCTTCAGATTTAGCAGCACCCAGCTTGCACAAGTTGTAATTTAAATAGATTGAAATGATAATGCTAAAGATTACCAGGTTAGATGTTATCTTGTTAATTAAGCTGCTATTATGGAGTTGTTACAAGTCCACCAAAAATCATTCCCCTCTTAAAGTGATTGATACCTCCTGAAGAGAGAAGTAGCCACCCATGTCAGCTCCAACACAGAGCAGGACCTTCTCCTTAAGGAGCAGGCTCCCGCCTACCCCGTGCTTTTAGACTGAGTCATCCTGGGGGAGAAAAATCATACTTCAAAGTACAAAATAATGGATCAACTAATTAATTTTTTTAAATTGCTAGAGAAGCTTCTCCAAAACTAAATTCCATCTAGTTTCTTCTCACCTCCCAACATGAATCCTTCCGTTCTCTATCTAAAACTATGATTTCTCTGAATCTAGTTTGGATGTAGCTGTCTAGCACTGACTTTGCTTTGCCTATATGTCATATAGACACCATGGTCCTAGCTAGATGATGTGAACTTCTGTACTTCAGTGCTGGGGTGAGAGGTACCATTAAAAGGCATTTTTTCTCAGAGTGATAGTCTGATAGTTCAATCTCAAGATTCAGTGGCCTCATTTGTGCTTTTAAAATTAATTAACCAGTGTCAGAATTGGTTCTCTGGCCCTAAGACCAATGGGACAATCTGACCATGTCTGCAAAGCTGAACTCCTGTAGCCTCCAGACAGATCTCTGTGTTCACACTGCCGAGGGACAACACAAATTATCTCAAGCCACTGGGGATCATCTGGAAGGGTTCAAGCCCAAACCCCACCAGGGACCCTTCTTATTGTTACAAGCAGAAAAATATCCTACCCAGCTATTGCCTGTGCTTGTGCCCCAGCACTGCTTACAGGGGTGGAGGCAGACGTGGTTCTGGGTTGCAATCAGGGCATCTGGGCTCCCCTTTCAGATTTTTGTGTGACCTTGGTCAGTAACTTAGGGTAAGATTCATTCCATTTAATGTTGACTAATGGTGAGGGTGTCTAATTAAACTAGTCATGTATGTTCCTTCTCTGATCAGAGAAGGAAGAGAAAGCAAATTCAGAAGGTGAATCATCCTGTTTTAAGACTGATGTCAGAGACAGATGAGATGAATTGCTCTCTGGAAGTGGCCATTTCTTTCCATTAACTGTAGAGGAAGTCTACATTAGGAGAGTTTAGACTAGATGCCTGATTTATGAATGGCTAAAGTTAAGTAAAATTAGTTCTGACCTTAATCTCTATGCACGCCGGTTTCTCTGTGTATTGAGCGATAGAAATATCTTCTGAGCCTCACATTCAAAGGCCCCAATGGGTGAGGAACATTCTCTAACTACTTTGGAAATAAATTAAACCTAGGAGCAAAAATACAACAATTAGAGAAGTAACTAAGACAAAAGAAGTAACTAAGAGCAAAAATACAACAATTAGAGAAGTAAGCCTTTACTCTTGGAACATCTCAATGATGATATGAGCAGTACCAGTTGGGGCATCCTGTTGCTTTTGCCACTTATACCCTTTAAATTTTGACAAGGGAACACCCATAAATGACTTTTCCCAGTGTGGCCATATGGCATGAAGGCAGTTAGCCTGTTTTTGGGGAGAGAAGTAGGAGCACTGAGGAAGGCTGACCATGCAAAGGAGTGTAGGACCCAGTCTTGGCCAGCAGCTTTGAAGGTTTTCCTTGCAATATTACTCTTCTCAAATGACTGACTATTTACTTTTTGGAAAATCTCCCAGAGGAAGAATGAAAGCTAATGACTGACTGTGACAGAGTTAAAGAAAAAGAGAAGAGGAGAAGAAAAGTTTGCATTTTCTTAGCAAAAATCCACAACATATAGACCAAGCATAGAATAATTGTCCCACTTGATAAGTTGTACTTACATATGAGGCTTGCTTTTGGAACAGAAAGTTTGCCCCTTTAACTACTTAGTGTAGTTAAAGCAGCAGCAACAACAACAACAACAAAAAAGACAAAAAAGACCTTGTGTGGGTTTCCTGATAAGTGCTTATTTTGATCCAAATTGCAGCGTTACACATCTGGTATGGGCACAGTTATACTTGATAAGGCTTTCACCAGCACAACCATGCCCAAAATACAATGATCCCCCCGATGTTGCTGTGTTATCGGGGGTAGCTGAGATACCCATAAGTCCGTTAAATCTAATAATAGGTCCTTAGAGGCCATTTTGGGGGTTTTTGGGGGTGTGTTAAATTACTAAATCTTGTCATTAACACTTTTATTTTATGATTTGCTATTTCCAGGGCACAGACAGAAGCTTGATGACTCTAAACCTAGTTTGTTCTCTGAACGCCTCAGTGATTTAGGGCGCATTCCTCATCCCAGTATGAGAGTAGGGGTCCCGACCCAGAGCCCACGGCCCTCTCTGAACTCTGCACCAAGTCCTTTTAATCCACAAGGACAGAGTCAGATTACAGGTAAGAGACAGAACCATAGGTTTGACTTGCACAGGCAATGGTAGCAATTGCTTATGGATATTTGTGTCTCAACTACAGTAAAAGAGGCTGGTACAGAGTGAGAGATGTGTTCCAAGCAAAGCTAGGTGGGAAGTGAATTTTTCTGTAGTGTTTGAAGCTGAAAATGTCTGTCTTTTTTTTTTAAAAATACCTTTTTGCCATAAATCCAAAATAGTCCAAAATAGTCAATCTGGATAAATTGAGTAGGAATTTGATGAAATTCTAACTGCCACATTGCTCTGCCTTGTCCTCTGTGTGTCCAATAGTACATATTAGAATGAACATTTTTATTCAGCTTTCTTATTTTGCGCTGGTGTTGAGGGAAGTGGCCAGCATTTAATGGGCTTTCTGTCGGAATAATAATACAATCTTCCCACATGGCGGTTTCCTTCTAGCACCAGTGCTGACCACTGTTACAATAAACAAACTGGGTTATGGAGAAATCTCCAAAGGTTGCTTGTGAGGGTTGTATGCAACATTTATGATTGCATGCTGAGAGACAGATTTCATTGTGCTGAGAGAAATCATAAAGTACCATGTGTCACAGATTATAAAATCGAAATATGAAGTTTAACTGCAGCTATGCCAGAAGTTTGCAACAAAACTGTGAAGCCTACAAAATGAACAGATTTTGTCATTTTTTCTAAATTCAGAGCTGGTTAATTTTTTTCAAAAGAGTGTCAAAACAACCTCTACCTAATTTTGGCCATTTCTACACTCAAAACTTGTGCTGATGTGTTTGTGTCTATCCAGGATTTGAAGAGGTGTTGCCCCTGACCAATTCACTTGCTAGAACTGTTGGAGAACTTGACTTAGATGCAAGTCCATCAACAAAACTCTTGGCTCAATTTGCTATACCAGTTTAAAACTCAGTTTTGCTACTATAGTTACATCTATACCAGGAGACCTTTGTCAATCTCATATACAGGTATTCCTTTACTGGTAGAGCACTCCTAGTATAGACATAGTCTTTGAGTCAACCTAGGAAGATTTCTAGTTTCATGTTTCAAGTGGTTTTGACATGATACCAGCTGAAACTTAGCGGTTTTAACAAAGTGTTGTGGCTTTCTTCGTCTTTCTTTTTCTTCTTTTTTAAGTTCAACTTTTTTATTAATTTGCACTAAGGAAGAGAAGTTAAGTGGGTTAATTTGAACTCAAAGCACTCAGAGAATTGAAATGAAAAAATTGTTCCCATGAGTTGTGGCAAAGTTCTCCCAGATCTAGAAGTCTAGCTTTAACAACTCTAAAATGTTTATAATATATTAAATATGTCAGCAGTACCCATTACAAGGTACCTGCTGCCCACCAGCTTCCCAGAGCAGGTTTTTTTGGCCAGGCTTGGTGTTTTTGTTCGTTGGACATGTGAAGTCAGGGCTTTTGTGCATATAATTTTCTGGGTAAGAACTGCCAAACCAATATTTTTTCTAACCGACTGTCTTCTGTCTTGTGGTGTTTGGGGACAAAGTTCCTGAGAAAGCAGGGGGAAAATCCAGGGCTATAATCAGCTTTTTTCCCTTCTTTTTTTCCTTGTGCCTCCATAGTTTACCTATTGTGCAACACTATATCTAGGAACGAAGGAGGGTGAAATTCTTCCTGACCCCATCTGGTGATCAGCTTATGCCCTGAAGCACGAGAACTGAGATCCCCTTGTAATTTTCTTCCTCGCTAAGTGTAACCTCATATGCTGCTCTCATTCACATAAATGCCTCCTGTAGAAAATGTTCTGCTGGGTTTGATTAATAGAGTATTTCTCTGCCTCGTTATGAATCAGCAGCAGCATTTACAGATCCGGGAGGTGAAAACTTCAGATGAGCTTTAAATTAGCCTGACTGGAAACAAAGCTGTGTGGCATTCGCTGTCTTCTCTGCAAATTTAAGAGTCAGCAGTTCAAAGTACCAGCTGAGACTTCAGCAAGAGAGGGAAGGTGTGGTGCTGCTAGGGCAAAGGGAAGCAAGATGAACCGAGGAAGGCAGGCTGACTTTCTCATCTCTTGTGGATTATGCGCTTTTCTTGATGGATAAACTCATGGTTGTGGGATACTTTAGAATCCCAAATTGCTCTGTTTTCCCCAAAACAGTGAGGTCTTGGCTGCTTATTAAGGTTTGCAGTGAATAAGTGGCCTGATACGATATTTGCCATGTTATTCCCCACCTTTGTCTTCTCCTCAATTTAGAAAAGTCAAACATCCAGCCCTCAAAGGCTACTCATTAGCTTTCTGGTAGCCCTCTCATTTAATAGGGTGATTAATGTGAGCATGCTACATCGGTTCGAGCTCTGTGAATTACACTGGCTTCCCCACAAGGCTTTTTGGTGCTCTTCAGGACATTGATTGTAATCTGTAAAGCTCTACGTGCTTTGATGTTCCACCAAAGTGCTGGGATGCTTTTTGTGGACAGTCCCTCTGAATTCTTCTGGGGTGAATGGGTGCTCGTTGCCACACAAACCACGCCAACCAGAGGCAAAGTTGATGCCGCGGATGAGGCACCTCTTTGATCGGGGGTTAGGTGACCATGGGAAGTTTCTAAATGTCCGTCTGTTTGGTGTGGTAGCTGTGAGTTGTTTGGGCTGTCCATCTCCACCAGTTTCCTTGTTGTGGTGTGATATTCAATAGGAATACCACTGCCTTCTTAACATGGTCACTATGCTGGTATGGCTTGGGTATGTATTAAAAGAAGAATAGACCCTTGTCTGAAAAACAAGAATTTTTTTTATTACCTTCATTGGAATTAACCAAGCATTCCTTTAGAAATACCTTTATTTCTTAATGTTTTCACCTAGTAATTTAGGGAAAATAATTAATTCCTAATAACTTTAACAGTAAATACTGGTTTCCTATGACAAAATCCATATTATAGCTAGTAAGCACATAAACTGGTTCTGTTTCGTTCCACTTGAGGTCTTGCATAGCTATTGCATGATTAAACAGAAATAATATTTAAAGCCTGGCTGGCCCACACCTGAGTCTGAAAGAACTCAGCACTTTGGGGTTCACTCTTATATTTCTTTTCTCTGTCTAGGTTGTGTTTATTTTCCTAGAGTATCAGAGTACAGGTTTTACAAATCACAGCACAGTCCTCAACCTACCGCGGGACCTTATTCAACATGGCATTTTAACTGGGATTCTGCAAAAGCAACATCGAAGGGTCATTAAAAAACAAATCGTCCAATAAGCAGATGCCTTTGCTGAGGCAATGCAGATTCAATTTGAACCCTGCCTGCTGCCCATAAATCAGGAATCCTGTCTGTTCACATTTGGATAATGGTATATTTGCTTTTTTTTAATTTTTTTTATTTTTTTTGCCTTTTTTTCCCCGTTTGCCTAACGGCACTTGCACGACTTGCTCACGTATCCGATTACACCCCCGTTCAGACACTGAGCTGTTGCATCAGTGTTTCAGTATGAAACGAGGAAAACTGTTCTTTTTCTAAAATGCAAGCAGCGAGGATTAGTTTTCTATCGGTCAGGAAAAGTCCCGGGTGTGATGGCAGGAATGTGGTTGGCGTGAGGAGCCCGGCGGCTGGGCTGCAGGGATTGCGAAGTGGGAGTTAAGTGAGGTTTCATGCTCCATCACCACTGTGGCACCGTCTGATCTATAGGCAACCTGTGACTTTCATCACTGAAATAACAGCACTCAAAAGCAGGTCCTGTGATTTTTTTAAAATTTTTTTTTCTTTTTTTACCTTTTCCTCTTCCCCTCCTCATGCACTGCAGGAGCGTTACACTTTCACACTTTCATTTCTCATCATTTTTAGAGCTGTAGGAAGTAGATTAAAGGCTTCAGAGCTGGCTTACCTGGAAGTTAGCGAGGGGAACCATCTCCACTGGCAGGTAGGGACTGGTTTCAGAGGTGGTGTGAAATGAGTCTACTGGGAAGATCATGGGCAAAAAAACACCTTCTGCTCTCAGGTGGAGGATGAATCATAGAATGGCGTGTGTTGGAAAGGACCTCAAAGATCATTCAGTTCCAACCCCAATGCTGTGGACAGGGTTGCCAACCTGCTGCCCAGGGCCCCATCCAACCTGGCCTTGAATGCCTCCAGGGATGGGGCATCCACAGCTTCTTTGGGTAGCCTATTCCAGTGCCTCACCACCCTCTGGGTGAAAAATATTCTCCTAATATCTAAATATATCTCCACTGTCTTAGGATGAGGATGGTACTAGCTGGGCCCTTCAGTCTTTGAGATCTGTTCTCTGAGACCATCAACTGTAGGACAGGTTTGAAACAGAAACTGTGCAGCTATGATTACACTGGCACTGTGCAGGTTCCCTGCCAGGGGTTGGCTGTGTTTCATCTGGGACCAGCAGCACTCTGAAGCGCACACCACTTTGTAGCTGGTGCACATCAATCTGCGAGAGCATCAGGCAAAGTACATGGTTGCCTGGAAAAGATAATTTAGAAACAGTCCAAGTAATAGGTTTAGAAATAGCCCAAGTAATAGGTTTATAGAGTGAACTATGCCTTCAGCCCACTGTAACTTGGAATAAAAGCTACAAGACTCAGCAGATAAGGTGGTGGAGCTGGGATTTGTGCTGCCATGAAGACAAAGGTGGCTGCAGCCTGCTGTATTTTATGCAAATCGATTGCATCCTTCGGGCAACTGGCGGGTTGCCATTGTGAACCTCCACTTGGTAAAGCTCGGGTCCCTCCTATTAAAGTATTCTTTTAACTTTTTCCCCCTTTCCTTTACAATTTAGTTGCCCTACTGGCATGACTTGTTCAGTTTTGTTGTGTTTTGTTTTTTCTTTTAGAAATGTGACTCTTAGAGGGGTGGGAGGAGAAATGGCTTCAGAGGTTCTTCAGGCCAAAATCTGGACTCAATTACACTTATGTCCATTGGGGTGTAACTCCATTGGATTTGACTTCATTGATTGAGCCAGGCAACCCAGATCAAGCCCTGGGCTTTTAAATATGCCTAAGAAATAGTCAGAGAAGAGAAGAGGGTTGCATTTTTGTTGTTGTTGTTTTGCTGGAGGGGGGTGGTATTACAACAATAGTTGTGTTACTCATGCGGAAAGTCATCTTGGCTTCGTTAAGATCAGAAGTGAGGATATTTGCTTTAAGTGTTTACCAAAGATAGCTCCAGACAGCTTGTTTTTTAGTATTGGCAGTAGCACTGATACAATCAGCAGCAGCCAGTGCTAGAGGTGATGGCTGGGTATAAATGAGAGTGGTTTTGTAAAGTGTGTGCATGCATGTGACGCTGGGGTGTGATAGCCGGTACGCTGAGGAGCTGTGAGCCTGTGATCATCCTCTGATCATGTAACTTGGCTTGGGAAATGGGAAATTATATTTTTTTTCTATAGTAAGTCTGTGTGCTTCATAATCCAGTGCTGGAGCAGTGGAAAAACTCATTCTTTGGGGCTATTTACATTTTTTTTTTCTTCTCTCCATTGACACTTCAGAACATTTCCATTGAAGGAAGAGAAGTCATGTTGCTGGAGAGCCAACATCATCAGTGGGAGAACGAGTGTCTGAGGGGTTTTTTCCTTTCTTTTTTTTTTTGGTTGATTTTATACAATGTAACCAATCTGTTTTTTAAAACCATTTATTGTCCCTTAAGCATCAATGTCCGTTGTCCACTGATACAGTCAATCACAGACCACAAGGGTCAAGAATTGTGTCCATCTCCCACTGACTATAAATGTGACAGTAAAACCGAGGCACAAAATAACTTGTCATACTCAATATTTCCTGCTTTGGAGAGTTTTACCTGGAAGTGCAAACAGGACAGAGCTGTTTGTGCATGAGTTTAGACCTCGCCCTGCTGACTCGTTTCAGCTGAGCTGTGCCCAGACTTTCTTCGCATACACATGATATGCCCCGTTGTGAATGAATATGCTGAAAGCCTCACTTTTCTTCACACCCACGCAGGCATAACAGAAATGTTTACAAAAGGAGGACTGCTCTTACTAATCACTCCAAAATTTTCAAGTGCAAATGCCACTCAAAGTGGCCCTCTGCCTCCTTTGCTGTTGTTGCTCTGATAGCTCTTCCCCATGGTCACTGCATGGGAAGGTGAGGGGCTTTCTCTCGAGCTGTTCGCTGTATTTTTATATTAGCATTTTCCCTTGTTTTGGATGGATTCATTTAGGGAAGAATGAACATTTGCTCTCCCTCAAAGCTCTAAGGTTTCTCATCATGAGTGGTGAGACACTGGAACAGGTTGCCCAGAGAAGCTGTGGATGCTCCCTCCCTAGAAGTGTCCAAGGCCAGGCTGGATGAGGCTTTGAGCAACCTGGTCTAGTGGAAGGTGTTGCTGCTCATGGCAGTGGGGTTGGAACTAGATGACCTTTAAGGTCCCTTCCAACCCAAACAGTTCTATGATCTGTTCTGGGCTTTTCAAGATGGGGAAGATGTGCTGTGCCTGCAGAGCACGTGGTGCTTTGGGTGATGGTGCAAAGCCCCTGATCCATAGTGACCCAGCAGACACATGTGAACCCTCCAGCCAGAGCAAACAGGACAGCTGGTCTGTGGCATAGCAGACCAAGGAAAAGCTCTCACAAGTCCACTTGTAGCTTCATCCCTGCTGGTCAGGGCCACTCCACTCATTCTACGCCCAAGCAAGGAGGTGACCCTCCTAAAGAGACTGTTGTGTTTCCCCCACAAACATCCCTTTGGATCTGCCTCAGAAGCACTGGTGCCCATGGCACCCTCCTTCCCCCTGGGAAGTTTGGTTTGATGGTATGTGTGGGACCAGAAGAGATGGGTTGGTTTGACCTTGGTGGCCAAAGTTTCTTCTCCAGCAGCATTGCAGGGAACATCTGCTGTTAAAAACAAAAGGTACACATGAGACCCAGCTGCACGTCCACCTTTGAGGACTAGACAGGGCGATATTTTACTGTGGGGATTGGGCAATGCCGCTGAGCAGCGATGTTTACCCTGTGGGCTAGTGGATCTCCTGTGACTTGTCAAGGTGAGGGCACTTCACTTCTCTCTGCTCACATCTGTGCAAACCTTGGCTGCTGTCAGTGAGTGGAGGCTGGTTTTAGGGCATTTACTTCTGGATCTGGAGAAACTTGTATCTTCACTTTTCAGTTTCCTAATGTGCCAAAGATAACGCATGAAGCCAGTCAGCCTCAGGGCAAAATTCCCCACCCTAACTCGACCGTGACCTCAGCCCTGCCTTGGTGTGGAGGAATCACAGTGACCCTCCAGCCTGGGGTACCATGTTCTCTTCAGTCGCTGAGCTCTGATGTATCATCTGATGTGAAATTTGATTGATGATTTTCCTCTTTATTTTCCTGTTCCCTGAGAAGACGTGATCTCATTTTCCTGGAGCTAAGTTGCTTGCACTCTAGTTTCAGGGGGGCTCAAGTTTGCATCTGAATTTCTGGGTTGAAAGTTTCTAGCTGACATAAGCACCTCATTTTGTGATTGAGGTACTCAGAGAGCACCTGCATCTTAAAGAAATGACTGACTAAATACACAAGACATAGTAGGGAAATGATTTATCATTATTGTCCTTACATTTAGGTAGAAATTGTGGCAAATGGAGATTGGGTGAGTTACCTAAGTGCAACAGGAGATCTGCTTCAGGGCCAGAAATAGTTAAGTCAGAGCATAGTGTCTTCACTAACAGTCCATCCTCTACTTTTTCTCTTTATTTAAAAGACTTTGCAGTTTAAAATCTCACAGTGTTGGACTCATGGAAAGCTGAAATCAAATATATATATGTATATAAAAGAAATGTGGTATTGTGGTGCTGAGGTTGGGATGAGCTACAGAAACCATGAATAAATTCAAGCTAATGTCATAAGAATATCATAAGAATATATGATATGCTTTTGGATCAACTGATTGTCCATCCAGCCCCGTATTCTGACTCTGACAGTGCAGTATGAGATATTGTTTTGAAAGACTACATGAACCTGTCAAAGACCACTTTTTGCTATTCATCCTTCTTGTGTCCACACAGGCATTCATACTTGTTAGATTAAGGATGTTAGGTGTAAAACCAAGCCTAACATGGGTGTTCAAAGTGGTGAGGGTGTCAGAGATCTTCTTATGCCATGACGATTACACTACCAGAAGTGGCATGAACCTCCAGAAGGCAGCTCCTTTCCTGATGTTTTCACCATCTTAGACCAAAATCCTGTAAAAAAATCCTCTGCTGTGATTTTTTTTTCCTAGCCTTTACCTGCGATATAATTTCCTTCCAGCATTAGAGCTGACCTAAAAATCAAAACTTTAAGGGACTCTGTTTTGGATTTGGAAGCAGAGATTGAAAAGCTCTTGGAGTTTGAAGGAGCTTGGATTTGAGATTGTGCTCCTGACACATCATTAATTTTAAGATTGTTTTCCCAGCAAGCCTAGGCTTTCCGTTCCCAGTTGAAGATCATTTACCATTGACTGAATGGTGAATTATAGTAGTGGAATGAGGCAAAGAAATATGTCGATATCAGATATAACAACGAGTAGTCAGTCAGATTTGAACCTGTGCCAATCAATACAACCCTAGCCTTGAAATTGTTAAAACAAAGAACTTCATTACATTTAATGATCAAGTGTCCTTTGGATTTCTGAGGAGTTTATGTTAACCATTTATATTACTCAGCTCTAATATAAATGACAAACTCCGGGAAAATCCTCTTAAAATTAAATTGGAAAGTTGGGTTTTTATATATATATATCTATATAGTTATTTTGCTTCAAGGAAGTATCTGCTTTCCAGACATCTCTTCAAACAAATCATGTCTGAACAGAAAAAATAAACAAGGAATAGCTTAAACTACAAGGTTTTGCTGTGTGGAAGAGCAAGGAGAGGAGTTAAAAAGAGAAAAAAAAAAAGTTGAACTTCCTGAAAAAGCGCCTTAGCTTATGCCATGTGGCTATCACATTGCTGTCTACAAAGCAGGGCCTTAGCACAGTGCTCTAATCTAGGAAGTTCTCCAAATTGAGTAGATTTGATGTGTTTCACTGAAAACATTGGGGAGGATTTGGAGGCATGTGCTACAATTTCTATGAGCCAGTGCAGAGAGAGTTTTCTGTTTATCATGCAATGCCCAAAATAAACTTTAGGGTTGAAAGTGCTTTAGTTTTATCGATGTAAAGAAATAAAAATAATAATTTATGAGGCATTCAGTGGTATCTTTATCACCAGATATTAACTGAGAGCAAATGGTTTATAAATCCAAACACCAGTGAGTAAAACTAGGTCTCCCCCTCTCTCACTTAGTACAATCCACCAGTGCTTCAGCAAAAAATAAACTGTATTTATCCTTAAAATAATTTCCTCCACAGTGGGCTGTAGCAAGTACATCAAAAGGTGTCATTAGCTTCCGATAGTTATCCCAAACCATTTGGTTTCATATTGTTATAATTGAGGTGACTGTTGGTAATTGGGCCAACATCCAAATGTGACATTTTTGGACAGATGCTGAAAAGATTAATGACATTTTCCTTCTTGGATAGTATTGTCAGCACTGAAAACACTACTGTGTAATGTTTGAACTGGATAGAAACTTGACAGGCGTGCCACATGCTGACTGTAGAGTCTCCCCACCTCTGAAGTCCACTTCCTAAGCTCAGACCTGGGTCTTGTTGTTGCTGTCTGCTTATCTGTCTGAATCCACAGGGACTGGAGAGTCTTGGTGTAACATGCTGTTAGACTTGGACAAGAGACACCAGGAATTTGCAGCACAGCTGCTAGGTCTTTTAAAACTCTGCTCACTGCTCCATTCATTCCCAAAAAGCAATTTATTATGGGAAGGGAAAAACACAGAGCAAGGCTTGAAAAGCTTGAGTCCTAGAGGAGCAGGTTGTTTCATTGCATTTGTATTATTTATAGCACTGATGTGTGTGTATGTTCACTAAACATACAACCTAAAATTTTTCATCCTTTGAAAAGTTTTCTTTTCTTTTTTTTTTTCCCTAGACCCCAGGCAGGCCCAGTCATCCCCACCGTGGTCCTACGACCAGTCTTACCCATCCTACTTGAGCCAGATGACTTCACCGTCCATTCACTCCACAACTCCCCTGTCCTCCACTCGAGGCACAGGACTTCCAGCCATCACCGATGTGCCCAGACGCCTCTCAGGTACAGACTGTGTTTTGCCTAAAACAATTATGCAGATAGGAACAGAACTGGCAGAGGCTGCCTCCGTGGCCTCAGACAAATCTTAGCAAGGAAAGCAAAGCTCAGTCGGTGATAACAGGGTTACTGCACGTTGGGTGGGGGTCAAAGTCCCTTTTTTTCCCAAGTGGAAGAGCTGCTGAGTTGCTCTGAGCAGGTACATTTGAATGTCTCGAGGTTCATTTCAGATCAGACTATTTTTAAATTGTGAACCTCATTCTATGAACAAATTATCTTTCTTTTTTTTTTTTTCCCAATAGGATGTTTACTTGCATGTTTTAAAATAATTGCGATATTCTCTATTTTTTTGGTGCTTTGCTTTTGTGGTGTGCATGGTATTAGGCATCCTGACAGATAGATGCCTTTATTTCTTCAGTAGTTAAGGCTAAGGTTCATTCTCCTGCATTTCAATCCAGTAGCTCAAGAAAGCCTATTTCCTTAGTTAATGTGTACTTAAGATGCGTATCAGAAACTAGCTGAGTCACTTTAGGGTAAAGATTGGACAAATTGTGCTTTGGAATGATGCAGGAGAGAGGAAATACCTTTAGGAACATAGACAAGACAGCAGTGAAGGACTGAGACTTTATTTTTTTTTTATCAAACAAATGTACATTTACATACTGTGCAATTCATCTCTAATGGTCTCAGTGATAAAACCATCTGCGTGAAGTAATCTGATTGCCCCAAAGTAAGATAGAGCCTGTCATGGCACACAGTCACCTTGTATATCTTGCCAAAAATGAGGAACCTTAGGGGAGGGAGGCTCAGTATTAAAACTCCAACCTTGCAAGTGTGGAAATATTAGTAGTGTATGCCAAAAAAGCATGTGTAATGTGAAGAAAGCCTTTATGATTCATTAATGAAAACCAAAGAATCAGTCTCATTACATCTATTTTTTGCATGTTTGCAAGATATTATTATAATCTTGGATGCTGCTGCCATACACCTGTTTGACTCGCAGCCAGGTGAATTTCTTGCTGTCGTGTTTTCCCCTTCCACCAAGTTCATAGCGCTGCAAATGTTGATCACTCCACTGAGCTGCATCACTGACAAGCTGAACTTCAGCCAGCGGGCGTGTAGGATTGATTAGCGTAGACTCCTCGATTTCTTTCATCTTGGAGGAGGGAAGCTTTGTTTCTCAAACAAACAGCTGCAAAAAAACCTCTGCGGTCCCAGCACACTGCCTTCTCAGAGATGCCAAACATCTCCATGTGGGCTGAGGCTTGGAGGGTGGTGGAGCAGGTTCCTGCGGGCTCTCTGCTCAATGCGCTGACTTGGTTCAAAAAAACTCGACGGGCTTGATGCTGAGGAAATGCTTTGTTTGACCCGAAACAGGTTCCCTTGGAGTCAGAGCCTCCTGATGGTCTGTGTTGTCAAATGGGTTATTTTTGCAATTGTGCCCCCAGCAATACCTCCAGGAGAGGCTCGGCTGGGACTGGTGAACTTGCGGCAGCTGGAGCACGGAGTACTTGCCCTGCAGCCCTTGCTTGTCTGTGTGTATTCAGACGTGAGTGCCTGGCATGTGGGCACAGGCAGCATGACTAAAAGACCTGGCTGTGTACATTATGTGGCCGCAGACTGAACTTTTCTGCTGTACTCTACAGTCAGTTGCCTTCACGCTTCTTGCTCTTCATCTTTTGGGGTCTCAACCGCCGCCTCTGCAATACTCTTTACCTTTTCTCAGCATGGGGATCTTGCTTCCAGTTAGATTCAAGATTGAAAATGGGGGCTTTGATCTTCTACGAGTGCCAGAGGTTGTTTGCAGTGGTTGCTGACGTTCAGAAATACAGAGTGGCGTTCCTGGGTGGAGGACGAGCTCTGATGCTCAGGCTGCGAGGAGGCAAGTTGCAAACCCTGCAGTTCCTCTCAAGGGTTTCTACCAAGCAGTGCCACAGGGGCAGGATCCATCCTATTTTGTGTATAAAGTAGAAAGAGAAATAGAGAAATGCATGCTTAAAGCTGCCCCTTAGAGCAACCACTTTATCCCTCATGCATGGAGAAATGCAAATTTCCACTCAGTTACTTGATACATCTTTTGGAGGAGAATAGAACTTTGATGGGGCGAGGGGGGAAGGGGAAATGACTAAAAACGTTAGAAAATTCCAGGCACTTCCAGTGCATGAGGGAGAAATTAGTGTTTTACAAGGTCTTGAATAAAAACAAACTTTGCTTTCCGATACAGTGGCAGAAATTTGATTATCAAGGCTGTTAAAAGTATACAAGGTAATCTTAATGAATGCCATATTTACTGCCTGTTGCTTAACATCATGCAGGAGGAAAAATGGGTAAAACTTCTCCCTTAGGCCTTGGATGTCACACCTACAGGCACAGGACTTCCTACCTGCCACAAGTTCACATCACCCAGCCTTTTCACAGGCCTCCATGGCTCTGCCTAGACAACTGCTTAAGTTGTGCTCACCCAGATGTTGAAAAAATACCATCTAATGAAGCAACGTGTCCTTCAAAAGAGTGGCTCCTGGTTGTATTGTCGGTGGCAGCCCTCAAGAGCTATTTTTAGTGACCAGAAACATCCATCCCATGGCCAAAACAGTGGTGTTCCTCCCCGACCTGGGATGGGTACATCTCTTGGGGATGAGAACACCTGTGTTTGAATCCCAGATTAGGCTGAACATCAGGAGAGGTTTGGAGCTGTAGGACAGGAGGTGACAGGGGACTGCCACAGCAGTTCATGCAGTTCTTCGTCCCACAAGAGAGGGGAAAAGGGCAGCAGGCTGCAACCCTGAGGAGTTGTTCATTCAGGCTAGTGTAATGTGGCTGAACTGGTCGTGTCGGTGTCTAGACTGATTTCTTTGCACAACTGAAATGTTTGCATGCATGCTGCAGGCACGTGCAAATGAGTGCCCACGGCTGTCAAACTTCAAGTATTCATCTTTGATTCTCCAAATGGGGACCGCTGCTGTATTTGCAGTGTCGTACAACTAATTAATTAATGATGTATCACACATATTTGAGCAGTATTCAACAGGGATAGCTGAAAAGCAAAGCAAAAAAATAAATATTATCTGGCATCATTCAAGGAATTTTTGAAACAGTGATCTCTCTGGTGCATAAATCTCATGTTCATATCACGAGTAAATAATAAATAAGCTCACGAGGCGATGCAATTAACTGCATTGCAGCAACTCAGTCATAAAGAAAAGCAGTATTCCCAATATATTATATCTGTCTGCTCAGACTTCCCCAGAAGACAGTGAAAGTTGGTGGCCCAGCAGATTAATATTCTTAATTAAATAATATTGTAGTGGAAACCATGGGAATATATGAACATGGTCATTTTAGAGAGAGTTTTGCCTGAGGGACGTAGTCTTATTGCATGATTCATAGTGAATGCACTCAGTCTTTGTGTCCTATGCATAACCAAAGTGCATGTGGGATGGGGAGCATGAGTGTCTATTATGTAATTAATGTATATGATTCATATAAATACACATCACAGCCATTTTACATAAAGCTTTGGGACTGATCCAGCAAGTCCTCAGCACATGCAAGGTTCAGAGCAGGGAGTACAGGTTGGGTTGTTCCTGCAGTCACAAGAGGGCTGCTCCACAGCAGGTGAAGGAGGTATGGATATAGATGTCCCCAGGGTAGACATCCATATCTGAGACAGTCACTCCCAGCTTCCTTTTGAGTCAGTGGGCATTTGCAGGACCTGACCAGTCTGCAGATGAGCTGTACTGGTCCCTGGCAGTGCCTTGGAGGAGCCTGTTTGTCTCCACGGGCTCTAAAGCAAACCTAGGTGAGTAGTTCAGGTACAGGCACGTCTGATCTGATAGTCTGCCTTTGGTGAGGTGATTTAAGAGATTTAACTGTCCCATAAACATATGTGTATCACAGCCTTGTTACACTTCAGTCCTGGTGTAACCCCACCGTGGTCTCCCTCACCCTGACATCTACCTGCTCTGCGATTGCAGGGTTTGAGCATGACCTTCATTTTGTTGAGAATACGGAGAAGGGAGGTGAGGGAACTACTTCTTCCCCAACACTTTCCCTAGACCTCCTCACCCTTCTACCTCAACACTCGTTTCTTGCTTTTTTTCACCTTTGAGAGAGATGTGCGGGGTCAAGGTCTTAAGATGCGGGAAGACCTGCCCTGCAAGTGTAACGTGAGCATGCTCAGTGCTGGCTGTGGAAGAGCCTGCCCTACACAACTCTGTTTGACAAATGCCCATATGACAAAGCAGAAAATTAAAACTGAATCTAAATAGCAGGACAAATCACCAGACTTACCTTTTCCAGCCTCAGGCTTGCACTCTTTGCAGATAGTTGTCAGCTGGGGATGCTGGTCTTGTGCCATCATACCCAGACTCTCCTGTCCCACACTCTGGAGTCCCTGCAGTGGACAGGGTGGATTTTGCTGTCTTTGTATTTACTGTGACACTGAACAGGGACACGCTGAGGTAGATGAGGGACACACTGGGACAAATGAGGTTCACTCTGGGCTAAGCCTCTAAAGAAAAGAAGTTTGCAGACCCATCCCTCTGGACTAAAATGCCCAGAAAGTAATATCCTTACCAATAAATTACACAGTGGTAGAGCCTGGGCTTTTAAACATTGATACTGTTATATTGTTGGCCAGGTTGGTTTTGAGTGGGGTTGGCCAGCTTGCTCCCAAGCAGGTCCCAGCCGTGGTTTGGAAATGAGCATAGTCCCAAACCCATTCCCCTGGGCAGCTTGGAGGCAGCCACCCTGTTGTGGAGGCTAAAAGGATTTAAGATTACAGCTGTGGCCAGACCATCCCAGCTGGATTGGCAGAGAAAACAGGCCCTGACCATGGGCTGTTTGCTAGTTCGAGTGTAGCCAAACTTTCTCATTAATTTGTCTCACTCTGTAGATATCACCACATTATTTTGAACTATCCTGGACCTTCATCAGATGTTGAATTTAAGAAACATTCCTGTTCTCCCAGCTCTCTGAGGGCTGGCAAGTATGAATGCAACCCTGCAAATGCCAGCCATGCCCTATTCAGTGACAATACTGTTCCTTTACACAATTTAATCTTCATTCTCGTAAGCCTACAAACCTTAAAATGAAAAACCACATATAATGGAAGCAGCTCCAGCTGAACCTCTGGATTTAGTGTTTGTATGTTGATGAGAAAGTAGCTCACGGTGATGGTCTGTTTTTTCTTGAGGACCTATACTGGTTGTTGTCTTGGCTTTCCAACCTTGAATGTGAATTACCTTGGATTTTGCTTAATGTCATGTACACACATGATCTTTATAATAAGGATTTTCCCTTTTGAGGGGGATTTAGTCTTTAAAAACTATTAACTTTAAGAAATAAATGTTGTTTATCTTCTAAGGAGCTCAGAAGACATTACAGCTTCTAAGGAGAAACTGTGGTCATGTGAAGCAGCTATTCTTGCATCCCTTAGTTCCTTCTAACTTAATTAAATGTTGTGGGTAATAAGCACATTTCAAGACGAGACCCTTAATAAGAGAAGGCATTAGTGCTGTCTCCAAAATACAATTCTTTTTCTCTTTACGTGCCCTGGGAAGTAGAGAAATGGTTAATGTGGTGGCTGTTGCCAGCAAGGGCCTTGGTGTTAGCAGCTCCTGAAATGAATGAGCAGTTCACGCTTCAGCAATATTGTCTCAGGCTTTTGGCAAACCCAAGAAGCCAGCTCTGTTTCTGGTGTGCTTGCTACGCTCTGATGTTTTTCTTGGTGACTATAACAATTTTCACTCTGTCTTCTTTTTTTTTTTTTTTTTTTTTAATGGAAGCTGAAAGGCTCAAGGTTGTCTCTGTCTCCATTTCTCCTAGCTAATTTTCAGTGCTTTCCCTAAGAGGTGACACTGAGTTAAGGCAAAGTAAAGAACTTGAGGGAGCTCGAGTCTTCAGAAACAACCCGCTCATTTTGCTACCCTCCCTAAACTTGTAACTTCTCTTTTTTTTTTCATTATTTTTCAGTGGTTCTATTTATTTTGTTTACCGCAGGTTTTCCATTTTTAGTCGCCTGCCCACTTGGTGCCACCTGGGAATCTCAGCACCTTGGCACTCGTCTGTGGGGTTTCAGTAGCAGTCTTTCTGCTGGGTAGAAGCTCTCATTGGAGTAATTGTCCAGAAGATGCGTTGCGTGATCCCTACCTCAAGGACGAAGGCCAAATTTTTCTAGCGTGGGTGGCCTCAAATTAGGCACCTATACCCATATTTAGGTGGTAAAACAAGCGGGCTGATTTTTCAGACTTTTAAATATTATAATGCGTGTCTTTAAGCCATTTTCATTTACTTAAAACGGCTGTTGGGAGAGGAAATAAACAGGAAAAGTGAAGGCAGGGGGAAAGAGTTTTATTCCTGAAATAAGGGATTTCAAAAATACCAAAAAGAAACAAGTGGAATGTTTTTAAATGGAATAAATTTGTCGCTGATACAGGCAGGAAATAGCACACTCAAATATATGTGGATGTATAGAAATATTTTTATCTGAACTTTTTTTTGCAATGTGTTTTATATTTAGGACACATATCAAGATTTGCATCTGTTTCCAGAACTTGCTGCTAACAGTTAGTAATGATGCCAAAACATACTTTAGTTCCAGCTTGAGACCAAATGATATTCAGGGCTTTTTTTTATTACTAATTTAGGGTCTGATATTAATTAAGGAAATTTTCCATAAGTGCCAGGCCTTTTCTGAAGAACTCATTAAAATTATATTAACTTAAACCGGAATCACAGTCTGAGCATGTTTTGTAATGATTATTCTTACTGACTCTGCTGGGTTTTGTAAACAGAATGCTAATTGTTAATGGGGCAACCAGGCGCTCGATTCCAGACTTTCAAAGGGCCAGATCCCGAGCCATTACCTAGATGTGTGCTCTCAATAAAGTCAATAAGCTCCTAACAGGAAGGCTGTGGGACTGAGCTTTTTGGTTTGTCCTTGTGCAAACGTCTATGATGATTTCTTCATTCCCTCGGTGGCATTAACATCGATTTTCTACCTAGGATGGAGCCAGCAGTGGTGGCTGATGCAGGACCACGTGTCCTGATACAGAGAGGGAATCTAACTGTACATAGAATGGTTTGTGTTGGAAGGGACATCTTCAACTAGATCAAGTTTTTCAGAGCCCCATCCAACTTGACCTTGAGTGTTTCCAGGGATGGGGCTTCTACCACTTCTCTGGGCAACCTGTGCCAGTGTTTCACCACCCTCATTGTGAAAAATTTCTTCTTTCCATCTAATTAAATATCCCCTCTTTTAGTCTAAGACCATAACCCCTTGTCCTATCACTACAGGCACTGCTAAGAAGTCTGTCCCCAGATGTCCCTGGTCATTACAGGGGAGTTTGACTAGATGACTTTTAAAGGTCCTTTCCCACCCAAACCATTCTATGATTCTGTGATTCTTACAGGCCCCCTTTAATTATTGAAAGGCCACAGTAAGGTCTCCCCGGAGCCTCCTCTTCTCTGGGCTGAACAACCCCAACTCTTTCAGCCTTTCTTCATAGCAGAGATGCTCCAGCCCTCTGATCATTGCTGTGGCCTCCTCTGGACCCACTCCAACAGGTCCATGTCTTTCTTTCTTGTGCTAACAGTATGAAGCTCTCTGGTACATTTAGGGTGATCAGGATCACTTACTTTGCCCTCACCTCTCTGTGGCCTTGAGTCTTTGTTGTACTGAATTTGATTTGATTAATTACACAGGTGAATTTATGAAATGATTCCGTAAAATGCAGGAAAATTTGTTCCTTCTCAGACTGTGACTGTGTTTGGTACAAGATAAGTAGAAAAGTATCTTACGCCCTCCAGGAGTTGTATTGTTTAAAAGGCCCAATTCTATGAATCTTACACTAAAAAATACAATTTGAGAGGCAAAACCTGGTGCTGGTAGAAATAGTTGGAGCTGCCTTGACTTCTGGTGAAATTTCCATGGTCATGCAGAATTTGCTCATGCTGAATTTGGTCATGAAGGGAGTGTTAGAACCTAGCAAAGCTTCACAACATGTTTTTGAAGTGGTTTAGTAATGGTTGTTGGCCCCATTTTACAGATGTCTAAATCTCCTCCCTTCTTGATGGAAATTTTAGCAGCAAAGGATCCGATGTCACACCAGCTTGGCTGTCAGATTTAAAAGAGCATTGATATTGGTGATACTGGGCTGATACTGGTAACCAAAAGAGAATGTAAGAGCTGTGCAAGCAGTTCAGGCTTTCTGTGGTTGTACAAAAGAAAACAACGTAGGCAGCAAAGGAGAGGGAGATGAAGGAGATAAAATGAAGGTGCGCACCTTCACGTGGCTCATAAAGGATGTTATTAAGAGAGAAGGAACTATTTCATATGCATAAAGGCAGGGTATTTGGGGACACTAATCTGGAAATCTCGTAACATTTGTTTTCAGACTGACTCAGAAGAGAGTGAGGGAAGAGATGAAAGCAGGAGATGCCTTCCTGAGCTTGGGACAGGCTCCTCATGTCCACAAGAGTGGTGTACAGGTGGTGCAGGGTCCCCTTCAGGGGGAACCCAACCCTGTACCCACGTGGTGCTCAATGGTGCTTCTGTGTCCAAAGAGTTTTTGTGGAGGAAAAGGATTTTTAGCAGTGGTGAAGCTTCATCTATAAAGCTCAGGGGAGAATAATTTGATATAAGGAACTTGCCACAGATATATATATTCATAGGTTACTAATACAGTGAAGCCCATGTGATCATCTGCTTTGAACCCAGGTGTAAGATTTCCACAAATTAGCTCATTTTTGAACTTGAGGATAACCTTTGAGAAAAAAAACAAAAACCAACAAAAAAACCCAACCCAAAAACTCAGTTGGTCTTCATTTAAAAATTTCCAGGGAAGCAAAATCTACCACAGCCTTTGGTTACAGATGCTAATTAAGCTGACTTTGGAAATGCGGGTCTTATTACCAGTCTGATTTTGTCTAACTTTAGTTTCCACTCATTTGAACTTGCTATAATTTTGTCTGCCAGATTGCAGCACTGATTTTTATTTCTGAGGTTCGAGTGGGTTCCTGTGCCCGTGACAGATACAACAAGGAGGTGGGTAAGAAAGGAGGTTGCTGTGGTGGGTCTGAGGGAGATGGCAGAAGCCACAGGGAAGATGCAGAACTGATTTGACTTGGGAGCAGGCTGGAGGGGCACCGTGCAAAATATATTTTGGCTATTTAAGTTTGCTGTGTGTTCACTGTGATCTATCAAATAATGGAAGTTCCCTTCCCTAATCAGCCAAACTCCTACGGTATCCGCTGAAATGCAGGTTTTTTGGTTGAATTACTAGTGGGACTCTACTTTTCCAACCCACCTGAAAAAACGCACTGAGAAAGCATTTTTCACTGACTTTGTGGGCTTCTGCAATTCATTTAGGAATTTTTCTGCTTTTACAATTTGCACAATTGTAAAGTCCCTCCTATTTTTTTTCTAACGAAATGAATTTAATTCCTAACCCGCTACCCTAGATGGAGATACAGGAAAAGGACAGCAGGATATGCAATCTTCCCTACTTTTCATACACTGTTTAACTTTTCATTTTAAGAAACACAGCTATAGTCATGAAGGCTTTTTCCTCCAGGTTTAGTTAGCATTTGCACTGTCAAAAGCAAAGAGAAGCCTGCAGCTTGGAGCTCAGGCTGTGGCCCCGTTGAGGAGCAGACACTGAACCAGAGCAACCTTTCTGCTTGTCACGTTCATACTTATTCCACAGGCAAATTTGTGAATAGAGAGTTGAAACTGTTTTAAACCTTTGGGATTACTTGGACCAGGCAATGCTGTCATTCCATGAAGAAGTTTAGTTCTGGCAAAAGATGTTTCATACACTTAATGCAGGGGATTTTGTGGTGTTTTAAAGGTGTGTGTGGAGGAGGAGAGGAGTCAGTGTGCTGCATCTTCAGCCCTGTCTGGGCAACGTTACCTCCAAACTTCCTGATTGTTTTTCCCAAAGGTCTCTCTAACCACCCTCTTGACCTTTTATCCTATGGTAGTCATGAATGTTTGCTGTGATATGTTATTTTGTAATATAGAAGGGCTGAGTGTTGGCAGCTGGAGAAGACCTCCTTGGGCACTTGTGAGAAAGGGGAGCAACCATGCTGAGAGAAGGGGAGCACCAGTAGAGAAAAAAAGCCTGGGGGATTTAAAACAAGGATCAATTCTGAAAGCAAAATGGAGGGGTAGGGCATCTTATGTCGATCCTTCTGCCTCTTAACATCACGTTTCTCTGGCGGTGAGAAGTGGAAGGCGGTATGCTTGGATTAGGAGCGGTATCCACAAAGCCTCTTCCATTTAGCTGAGATGAAAAGTCCCTACACAAGCTCTAGTGATGCCACATACGTGGTTTCCACTCGTTAATTTTAATGGTTAACTGGGCTATCACTGTCTGATCCATAGGCATCTGTGCTTTTTTATGCCTTTTTTCTATTAAGCAAGCACTGTCTAGAGTTGGCAGAATATTATGAAGCCGGCTGCTGAAGTCCACCTTGTGTTAGTTTGCGTAATTAGTCTGTGCGATGGGCTTGCTTGGAAAACAGGATTGCAGCACAGGTACAGGACCAAATGTATAAGGCACAGCGTTTTCAGGTGATAGATGTCAGTAAAAACACAACTTGCTGTATTTAATTCTTTGCTGAAATTGTGTTCTGTATTATGTTGAAAACTGAACGTGGAATTGAAAGGAGATTTCCATGAACTGGAGAGCAGTCTCCTTGCCAGTCCCCTTGACAAGGCTTCACGTGAGGTTTTGACTCTAGCTGGAGCACCCAAGTTTGGCTTCTGCAGGCGAAGCGGTGCAGTGATCAAAGTAGTGGTTGTATTTGTGAGTAGCTAATGGGCCTTTGCTGGAATCACCGCTGACCGCACGATAGGCAGCGGCTGCTGATACTGTTTGTATTGCGGTAGAATCTGGAAGTCTGGTCCCATTGTGCTAATGACTATACAACTAAAGAAGAGGAGGGAAAAAAAAGAGAGGTCAGCTCCATCCTCTGTGAATTTGTGCCCTTAAATACAGTAAAACGATAGAATGCAAGAGGGAATTGAGGAAAAGACAAAGAGAGCCAGCGAGGTGATAGCAGTGGCTACAGCCTGGCTACAGCTGGGTGGTAGCAAGCATGGGTCAGAAGGGAGTGCAAGGATGATGTTTGAAGGAGGGTAGAGATCACTGTGGCTCTTCACCTCTTCCCAGGCTTCAGGGGCAGAAGGAAAGAAAGCACAAAGCTGCTCATTACAGTTTGAAATAAGAAGCAAGCAGTGTTGTTCAGCATCGTTGTTGAAAAAGCTGAGTGGAACAGAAGATCAACCTTAGGTTGGACAAGGGTTGGACCAAGGGTCTATCCCGGACCCATCGCCTTCTCAGCATGACCAAAAGTAGTTGCTGAGTTCTCCCAGAGTGCAAAACCAGAATATATATATTCCCAAACTGTAGGGGTTTCCAAAGCTGGAGGCTCATATCTGGATTATTGTATTTAATAGCTGTTGATAGACCTCTGTGAATCTACTTACCCTTAAGTTGGTGGGAACCTCAGAGGAGCTGCTAGATCAATTCTTCTGTTTCCTATAGGTCTGTAGTGTCATGGCCCTATAGGACTGGAGGGGACCTCATGAGACCATACGATCTATGTCTTCCTGTGCAGAAATAGGATTGAACATCTGCAGGTCATTCCTGTTAAGTGTAGCCAACGAGTTATGTGTATTGCTGCCATTGAAAACAAAAATAAAACCATGTCCCAAAGAAGGAAAAGTCCCAGCCAAAAAACTTCATTAAGGTTGAAAGAGATCATTTCAGTACAGCTAAAAGATTGTTAGAAAATAAACTTAAAAACAAAGGAAATCAAAGCTAACATTGTAAAAGAATACATGAATAAATGCCTGAGAAGTGATGGAGGCCTTATGAATAAATTTGAAATATCCCCAGGCTTCTGAAGGAGACTGCTGGCCATAGAGTCATCACCACAGCATGGTGAATAGACCTGGAGCTGTGTAGGGTTTTTCAGCATTGACAGAGGGAAGGTATAGAGTAGAAACCTCTGTGAGAAAGAGCATAAACATTAAAATAGGTTCTGGGGCACGGATTGCAAAGGCTGGGATCTGGACTGGGGACTGAGGAATGAAAATTAGACCTTCTGCAAAGGTGACTGGTTTACCAACTAGGAAGGGAAGCAAGTGCCTCAAAAACACCAGGAGGGATGCTGACCCAAAATCTCTGCAACACAAGCCCGAGATGAAATGGCTCATTGGAAGAGGCGTCTCGCAGAAGCTCTGCGGAGGAAGTCCCCGGGAACTGTGATGTGGATGCTGGCATGGCTGGGGGAGCCACAGAGGAATCCTGGCAGTTGGAAAAAGGCACCTCTCTTCCTCTTTTCTTCCCTCTTCCTCTCTCAAATATCTCCTTGTAAAGGGATTTTTTGTTTGTTTTTGTTTTCATTTTGATTCCTGCTAAAAGCCAACCTATGTTATTTTTCCTATGGGTGAAAAGGAGCGCAGGGGAGGATCGAAGCACCACCGGAGCCTAGTTAGGAGCCATCGTATTAGATTCCAAAATTAGATAGGAAGCTGGTTTTAAGGGTAGTCCAAACCCAACCAGTTCCTAGTTTGGCCTGGCCCACGTAGGTGGGCCAAACTGTTTTGGAGCTGTTTTGAGGACAGGCTGCTTGCCCATGGAGGAAACCATTCCAGGCGCAGTGGAGCTGGAGCACGGCGCCTGGTCCTCAGCCGGGCCAGCTTCTGCTCTCACTGGTCTGCTCCGCAGATGAGCTGGAAGGACGTTTAGTTTAAAGCAATTCTAGCTGTTGCTTTCTCAAGCAGATGAAGGCAACTGAAAGTGATCATTCAGGCTGACTTTGTACTCCCCCTTTTAATTTTAGATGTCAGGATTGCATATGAAAGTTTGCTTTAAGCCAAGTTCTCTTTACTCTGACTTCCACCTTTTCTGTGTCTTCACCTGTTGAAAAGCTTACAAAAAATGTCGGGTGGGTTTTGCCTTTAGTCTTTGTAACTTTACAACATCTTTCAACAAAGGATTTTGTAGTATTTTCCAAACTGTGCTACTGACCTTTGTCACTTGGCTAATATGAAGTATTAAAATATCCCATCTTATAGCAAGCAAAATTTAGCCAGGAAAATCAAATGATATGCCCAAAGTCACAAAACAAATCAGTAGCAAGAGCCAGCAAGGAATGCATCACATTTCCACTTTTAGCAGCTTAATGGATAAGTGGGCTAAACTCTAAATAACATGCTTTTATTTTTGCCAATGTGCAATCATCCTGTGCAATATCTCCATAATACATTTATTTTTTACCAACCTGGTTAAAAGTTGTCCAAGCTCTCTTTCAAAATAAAGCAAATTCAGAGACTAGTCAGGTTATCCTGTTACAGAATTGCAGTATCTCACATTTACCATGAGCTCTGACTGTACAATTGACTGTTACTGTGTTTTATCTGCGACAGGGCAACTTGGATTTTGAGTTCAGACCATCAACAGTGATTTGAGCTGCTAGTGTTATAAGTTGCCGTACAGCAAACAGCCTAAAGCATGTTTATGATGTGAGCTATTACAGACCAAAGTCTGTTTTTCTTTCTCATCACCAGTTTCCTGGGAGGATAAAAACCATATTCAGACTTTACACTATGGAGAAGAAGCATTTATTTAGAGGTGTTCAAAAGTTGGGCTGGTTTAAGCTTCAGCTTAGCTGATGAATGCAGGTGCTGTGTGAACGGGTTTATAATGGATTGAAATTTAGCTCACAGTAGTTTGCTTTAACTTAGTAAGTGACTCAGGTTGGGTCTGAAATGAATGAAAAAAAATATACAGAAGGCTTTACACTGCTTTTATTAAATGGGGTTGGAAATCAAATATTGTTAAAGTGGTGCAATGCTGAATACAAAAAGGGATACAGTGCCTCTAGCCATGCTATACATCCATGTTTAGCTATCTATGACCAGCTGAATTTGATGGCATTTTGGTATCTAATGGGGCATTGAGTGCCTAAATGCATGACTGAAACCTCTGTAGGTCTTTTCACTGGTCAGTGTTCTGACTCTTGGCTATCAGAGCAGCAACCTTAGCGAAAACAGCCCAGTGCTTGCGTGCAGAGATTTATTCCATCTCCTCAAAGCTCGTGGTGACTTGGGGCATGTCTACCTTGCACAGTGGTGAGTTCTGCTCTGCGGCTTGCTGAGACCCACAGCTTTGCTCCTGCAATGCCAAGGATCATGATGGCCCCAAGCTGCTCTTGTGCTGCCCCATGAGTAGGGCTCGGTCTTCACCCACACATCTCCCCACGGGGCTCCTTTGCACCCCGAGGCTTCTGAAATTCCTTTGACCAGTGGGTCTTGGTTCACGCTGACATGTTTGACAATTTTATCATGGCCTGACGTTACCGCTGTTCGTGTTACTTGGGGGAAAGGTTATGTTCTCACTGTAAGGGAAAAAACTGGCTGTCGCTGGGTGAGTTATTTTCCACTGCTTTCACTCCAACAGCGTTATTTCGCCTGCTGCTAAAATCTTTAACCTAAGATGGAAATGCCTCCTCGGTATCTCCCCTCTCCATTTTTCCAGTACCCAGAAGCTCTCCGTGGGCTAAAGCACCCTCATCCCCTCCGATACGGCTGCTCTCCTGCACAACTCCTGCTCCCAACACAAGCAGCCGCTCTCAGCTGCCTCCTGGCAGGACGAGGGGTGTCTGTTCATCCTCTGGGACATGGGACTTCATGCTGAGGAGGAGGAAAAAAACCCAGTGTTATGGCTCTGGACATGGACAGGGACTGAGACTGAAAGTGTCCGTTGAAGGGAGAAGTTATTTTGGAAGGGAAAAGTGTGTTTTTAATTGTTTAGAAGCAGAGTTTTCACGTTTTATGGACGTCTAGGGGCTGGGGAGGTGCCTTTTCTTCCTCCGCGTACGATATTGTTCAGGAAAAAAATAATTCAACTATCTATGTTTGTGAATTTAAGGTTTTTTGGCCAGAAGTGTAACAATTTTGGAGGGTTTGATTTTTCTCTGGAAAAAAATAAAAAAGAAAAAAAAAAAAAGGCGTTTTGAGAACAAGGCCCGGGCAACCAAAATATGTTTGTTTTTGTTTAAATTGCTCAGTAGAGAAATTCGTCTCTTGTCTATTGTTAAGAGAGAGGTTTAAATCAAAGGCAAATTCTACATATTCTAAAATACACAGACAACTCTTTGAAAGCAAAGCCAAGCAAAACTTTAAAAGAGACCTTCTCCTTGATGCAGAAGTTTTCAGTTAGTTTACTGTGAGTGGAAAGAAACAGCCTGAGAAACAAATCGCAAATCCCTGTTTCGGAGGCGGAAGTCGGGGACAGCATCGTATTAATAGCACGCGAAACCTTTCCACAGAGCTTCTTGTCCAGGACTTTTCCAGCAGCAATGAGGAAAAGCCTTTGCAGTTTGTGGGGATTTTTGCCTTCAGATTTGGCTGTGGAAGGTTTAAGTGAGCTGCAGAGCGCGGGAGCAGAGGGCCTGATCCTCTCGTGTTGGGTGGTCCCTCCTACCGCAAATAACCCTATTGAAAACAGAGAGACTATTTGTGGAGTTATTTGTTTGTCAGGAAAAGTAGGGTTTGTAGGATACGGCCCTAATTAGCAGCCAAATTCCTGGTTATTTTCTCGTGATAAAAACACGGCTGGCTGTCACAGGGATGCACGTAGCATCTCTTTGGTTCCTGTTTGAACTCCTGCCACTTGCTCCGTGCTTCTTCCCACTTCCTCGGCCATGTAAAAATTATTCCGGCACCATGCTAGCTTGGATGAGCTGGCTGCTTCCCTCCTTCCCGGGACTGACGTGGCCTCCAGCCCTTGGCTGTGCCATTTAGAATCAGCAGGGCTTGGGCTGTGGGCTCCCAGCTCCAGCTCGCTGGTACTCATTGGTGAGGGCACCAAGGGGTTGCTCTTGACCTTTAACTCCAGGCTGCTGGAGCACGTCAGGTAGATGATACATGCCCCCTGCGTGACATCGCTGCCTAAAACCCAACACATCATCCCCACCATAAATCCTGCTTCTAACCCAGGTACAGTCAACCCTATCCAGAGGATGTCCCTCCTGAATCCAGCCTTTCTTAGGAGTTCTACTTAACAAACAGTTTATCACCGAGCTACAGTTGTTGGAAATGCTTTTTAATTACTCACGGCCACCGCACCGCTGCCGGCCCCGCACGAGCTCGGCACGCCGGCGGATGCTGGGAGGTTTTCTGTGAGCCGTGGCAGTGCTGGTAACAGCACTGTTATTTGCAGGAGGGAGGACTGCTCTCGTTAGTTGTATTTTTTTTGTGGCTCCCTGTTCTGGTAGCCGTAAGTCATTAGTGGTTTTTAATTTTTTTTTTCCTTTTTTCCCCCATTGAAACTGAAAGAAGACCTGAAAAGGTAAATTTATCCTTCTTTTTCTTTTTCTCTCTCTTTTTTCTCTTTTCTTTTTTTTTTTTCTTTTTTTTTTTTTTTTTGGCTAATCTGAGGCACGCTGCCACATCTGAAGCCACTTGGCTCATTATGGATTTCATGGAAACTGATTCCCTGAAAGTGTTTCCATATGTGTGTTCCCAATATATCCCATCCTCTTCTAAATGGGAGTACAAACTCGCACACGAGCTGGAAATGGCTTCAGGATGTGACAGAGAAGTCATATGACTGGAGTGGCACTGTGTGTGGCCCTCTCTGAAAGACACGGTGTCCTGTGTGCTGGCTCCCATCCTACAGTAGATCCAGTTTCAAAGAATATCTTCCTTCCCGGCTTCTTAAAAACTCTTAATCAAGAACCAGCAAGGAATCCTCTGTCCTCAGGAGGGATGCGTATTACTTGAATGAGATTCGAAAGGAAAATTTGGATGGGGAGGAAAAACGAGGGGTTTAAAGGGTGAAATTACAGAGCAATGCCAAGGGCTTCCCCCCACCCACTCCCCACCCCTGCAAAACATAGTTTCTTTGTGTCTGCTTGAGGATCAGATGGTATTTCTGAGTTGCTAGCATGCAGTGGAAAAGTACAATTCATGACAACATTGGAAACAAATATTTATACTGGATAGTTAAGGCACGTTTTTTTCTGGAAAAAAAAAGAAAAAAAAAAGAAAAAAGTAATAAAGCAGACTGTTAGCCTCAATGTATATTATCTTCAAAATCACTGGATTTATACAGGATTCTTGTGCTGATGCTCGCCATCGCCGTGCATGCGTTGCAGCTCTCAGCCCTGTGGTTTCACCCCCTTGCTGTATCCAACGCCGCTGAGGTTGCTATCCAAGAAAAGCCTCAAATGTTCCTGCTGATGCGTTTCGGCTGGGGCTGGAGAAAAACAGCAGCGGCTGAAATTCAGGCAGGAGAAATTAGGGAAGACTGAACAGAGGGCGATACGCGTCTGCGCGCGTGTGCGGGCCACGCGGCGTTGCAGAGCTGCAAGACTTATTTCCAGGAAACATTTACTTTTTGCTTCTCATGTAATGCGTAGATGATGACTTGAGACTTTAAACAAGCAGGGAGATTTTGATATAATACCAATTTCTTTCCACCTGAATTGATCCGTGACAGCTCCAGACTGAAGGTCACTGAGATGAGATAGCAAAGACCAAGAAGTTCAGAGGCTCCCCATCACACCAGGTCAATGGGCAGCCATTGGTGACAGGTCACAACCGCTACTGAGGACGCATTTCTATAATATGACCATCTGTCCCCCTCCTGTGGTTCTCGTTAGAAAGGTTTATGAGTCCTGTGTAAGTGAAGCTTCACAAGAGGCAACGTCTATAAATGAGACAGTGATGACTGATGCTTTCATAGCTCCATTTCTGCTCCCAGCAGTCCATCTAAGAGGGGTTTGTTGTTGCTTTTTTCCACACGCAGGAGGAATTTCTACCCATTCATGTTGCTAAATTTAAGATGAGCTGTCTTGAGGTGCAGCCAGCAGCCACCTGTGTTTAGATGCATAGTGTCAGCCAGCAAGACTTAGGTGCCTAAAGAAAATCGTCATCTTCCAGCACAGTTTATCCAGCAGAAAAGTCCTATTGAGGGAGCAGGGCAGGTAATGATGGAGCTTGGGCTGGAGACATGCAAAGAAACCCCGATTTTGCTGTTAAGTAAAGTAACAAACAGCTCTGCTTGGGAAACACTCTCCTTTATTTGCACGAGTGGTACTTTAATGGTCGCTGCTAATTATGTTATTTATGGGGTGTTTCTCCCAGCAAAGGGCTGAGGTGCTGCGTCATAAATTCAGTGAAAACATCTATCTGCAAATTAATCCATGGTATTTTAGGTGCCAAAGTCCTGTTACCTAAATACCAGAAGGCACAAGCGTGCAGTTTACCGTGTGAACTGGGGTACCGAGGGACAGCGAGACGAGATGGACTAGAATTAGGTTCTCGCCTGTGATGCGTGAGGCCCTGAAGGGGTTAAAATGTTCCTTCCTCCCTCTGACTTTTGTGAGACTGCTGTGCTTAATAATGTTACAGTTTAAATGGTCCCAACTAGGCCTTGAAGTTAACACCTTGTTGAGGTGCAGGAAAGAGGAGGGAGGGCCAGTTCACACCTTTTCTGCTGCTATTGTTTGCTTGGGGTAACGTGGGGAAAAATAAAAAATCAAAAAAAGATGTAAAACACTTTTTTTTATTATTTTTCTTTTTTTTTTTCTAAATTAAAGGAAGGGGCATTTAAAAACATACCATTTCCTATGATAAATGTTTGCAAGTACCCACAGGATGTGTGCTCATCCCGAAACTGAGGCAGGGCTGGAGAAGCCCTGAGCATTATTTTTATGGACCATCATCCTTGCAGTATGTAGACACATGGTCAGTGGTAGATGCGTGGGTGGAATGTCCTTGAGCTCTGGCCCAAAGCTGAGCACCAGTGTAGGTTTGGGGAATCAGAATCTAACAGCTACAGCAAGGAACAGATACAGGAGGAGGAGACGGGTTGGGATCCCTGGGAATTGCAGTCGCAGGATCCATCCTGCAGCAGCATCCAGGGAGAAGCTGGTACAGCACCTTTGCAGAATCAAAGTCATGCCTGGAAGGAGACAGGAGAAGGGTCGTGGTGTGTGTGATTCACTGAACACTTATTAGCAGAGGCAGGTGATGAGAATTTAATGAAATGAAGAGCAAAATAACACTCTCTCCCTGATATAGAAAGGTGCTTGGGGGAAAACAGAGCTAGGAGATAATCACTCCCCCCATCCAAACGTTGTGAAGAATCCTTAAGATTGCAAAACTAAGTGCTCAGAAATTGGGAAATCTCAGTACTTACGTTGCCCATGCAACTTTAAATCAGCCTCATTCTGCTTATGCATTATATTACAGATTTTAATTACAGGATCACATGATAGTTTTCCCACGGGATTCCTGCCTCATTCAGTGCACGGGATGGACAGTGCTAACTTAATGAGCGGCTCCTCAATATTTTGTTTTCTTCTTGTTCTTTGCATTTCCTCAGGCCTTGCTTATTGCAGAGCATTAAATTCTGCTCTGAATTCTTAATTTCTTGATGGACTTTGCTCTAATATTTCTTCCATAGCATTTATATACAGTTTGTTGCAGTGCAATATTCCCAGGAAAGAAAGAACCTGTTTTAAAAAGAGTACTGAAACTGACTCTAAGATCTTGTGTAATTCAGTGCACCTTCTTTGTGTCATCTACAGCATGATTTTTTTTTTCTGTCTTTAGCCTTAAGTTCAGACCTATGATCCTGTTGGCTTCAGCTGCAGCTGTGAATATTTAGCACACGTGCAAATCAGAAGCCAACGTCTTGGCGGGGCACAGAAAATGAGAGAAGTAAAAATGTGATTTGGAGAGATTTCAGCTGAGTCACGTAGGAGCTGTGTGGCAGAAACATGTATAAAATTCAGTTTGCTCAAGAAAATAATCATGTCTCCTTGGTCTTGTTCATTTCACCCTTTCTGATTTCTTCCAGCAGTGGATTTGGGGGGTTTATAGACAACAATCTTCTTTATTCCTCAACTCTGAGACATCTCCAGAGAAGTTCAGCCTGTGTGCTGAAGGAGTAAGCACCTTCTCCTATAACTGAATGCTGCATCATAGTACATATGGAGAAGTAGCTTGAATTCTGGTTTTCTCACTCTTTACTTGGTAACCTTAACAATATCCTTTTGTTTGTCTCTCGTGTTTATAGTTTCTCAGGTTTCTAAAAAAAGCAAACCCCAAGTTACCCCACCTTCTCAAATTTTTCTTTGCAATATTGTACAAACATCCACATGGACCATCATTTCACTCCTTTTACACGAGCATCTGCCATCCCAGTGAACAGAGCCACCGATGGACCCATTATCCATCAGGAATGGCACGGGGATGCGTGGGGATGTCCCCCTGTTGCAGCAACATTTGCAGATATTTCCTAAAATGCTGAGACTTGGGACTCCTGGATTTCATTACAGCCTTTGGACAAGTGTGTTTGTAGGGGCATAGACTCTTCTGCCCATTTTTAGGCAGAATGCTTATGATTTGTTCATATTTGGCTGGATTTGCATGGCAGTGTCTCTCACACAAAAGCCACTCCTATTCCAAAGTTCAAGCCCTTACTTCAAAGCATGGAACTGGTACAGTTTTTCAAAGGAAGGCTCCTCAGAGTTTAAGATTAGTATAACAATATATTTTTCCCAGCAGAAGAGTTTCAGCTGAAATTTTAAAAACAAATAAATGCATAAATCACAATTTAGCCTGAGACAGACGCCCAGCATGGACAATTTCAGCCAGAATGTTTAAACTTTGGCAAAGCTGTAAGAGACTGAAAATCGTCTCATCATATGAAGTGTGTGGCATACTTCACACGAGGCGATGTTATCAGCTGTAAGTAATCCAAGCTGCACATATAATTCATAGACGTCAATGTTAGGGAAGGAAAAAACAATTTTAATAGATCAATTAGTGCTACGTCTCAGCCTGAATTGAGCTATTGAACAAAAAAACCACAAAATCTGGTATCTGCTTCAGTGAATGTCTTAACACTGAAGTTCCCCAAAACACAAGTGAATCATTTAGCTACTGGTAAATGTATTTAACTATATGTAGCTGAATTTCCTTGAGACAGACTATTCAGTGACTTTTGAATACAGCACCACTCTGTTTTCTTGCATTCAAAGCTTATGCATGGACTTGATTTGCTAGAAATTTCCCTATCAGACATATGCAATAAGCCAAAAGGCCCACTTTTTTTTTTTGTAGTGACTTTATAGCATAAAAAGACAAAGCAAATTGCAATATTTGTAAGTTACAAAATTATCCTATAACCCTTTAAAGTAGATGTCAGCTTGCTTTATGCACAAGGAGTTAATCTATCCACACTACATTATGATCTTTAATAATTGGAAGTGATTGGCCAAAGTGCTGTAAACCTGGCAGAAATTTGTTGCCTTATTTTCTGCAAACCACAAGCACAGCTTATTAATTGAGAAATGAACATTAACTGGCATTAGCTGGCATCTGTAAACCTAAAAAGAGAAATGACCACGTTATGCATTCAGCTGTAAACGGTAGAGCTGCAAAGCTGCAACAGGTAAAATTGTTTTTTAAGCGCGAATGCAAAACCATTTTAGTTGGCTGCTGGCAAATGCCCAAGTCTAGGGTTTTTAATGAGGCTTCTGCATCAAAATAAGTGAAACCACATGGAATTTTAATTGTTCTTATTCTAAATTTGAAACACACTGGCGCAGTATTCTTGAATCTAGGATGTTAGCATATATATTGGCATATTAACGTGATCACTTTTCTGTTCTAAATGTACAGCTCTCAGGAAACCTGAGTGCCAGGTTGCGTTAGGGAGGAATCAGCTTGGAAGATTTAAAACCAATTTAACTTGGGTTCCTTCAGATGTAAAGGGGGCTTTTTTTCCAATTTTTAATATTTTTTTTGGTATTGTCAAGCACAGTAAGCTGATCAGACTGCGTAGGGAGAGAAAATCACTTGCTGTGCTTGTTGCCGTGTCTCTCTTTCTGGCGGCACAAAATAAAGTCTCTTCTCTTTACAGAAGGGTGGTTTCGCAATCACGCGGCCACGATGTAGGGCGGAGGATCTGTGCTTCACCCGTTTCATACAAGCTATCACGAGAGTGGGAATTCACAGATGCAAATTGTTTTCTTGCTCTGATGGAGGAAGAATTAGCATAAATCTTTAATCCTGCTGGGGAGTGGAATAAATAAATTATTTACTTGCACTGTCATGTTACTATATTGCTGATCAACATCGCTATTTATGTGCAACTAGATATACAAAGATGGGCGCCATACCAAGAAGAGCTATTTATCTTCCCAGTCCAGCAAAGACCTAGCCATATATAAATGAATATGCATTTGGTGTTTGCAAGTTAGGACCAAGATCAACCTTAACACAAGGAGATAGCACAGAGAAAGGAGGAGGAGCAAAGTAAAACTTTAGAACAGGCATCACAGAAACCTGTTTTTGATCTCAAAAATTATCTTTACACAGTGGAGATACAGAAGGCTGGGAACAAATCTGAACCTAGTGCAAGGAATTAGGGAGAGAGCAGAAGGTATTTGGGCAAAAGGCAGGTTGGAGAAGTGAGGGTGCAGGAGCCATGCAGACAGAGCCATGAGTGAGATAAGAAAGGGTTATAGTTATTTGGCCTTTGGGTAAATGGGATTGTGCTTTATAAGCAACAGTAAAAACAAACAAGTGTGGATTTATTAGGGGATGTAAGGAGGTCTGTAGCCCCACATGAGAAATGCCTACGTGTGATGTGCACATTCCCAGTCATTCGACACATACTTGATCTCTTGGCAGCACCCAAACAGATAATATTTGGATCTAGCCCTGAAAGGAAGATTGCCTTTTAATGTGTAAAACTGTGTGGATATTTTGTTATTTAAAAAAAACCAAAAAATAGTTGCAAAGAAACCCAAAATACCAATGATCTTCTACACCCTTACACTCATACCAATTCTACCTTTGATTCTAAAAGTCTTGTTTAGCTTCTATCAGGGTAAACTAGGAGCAACTCTGTTCATGTTGGAAGAGTTGCAATAACAATGAAAAAAAAAAATAATATAAGCAGTAGCAGATTGCAACTCAGTATTTTGAGCAGCTGGGGAAATTATATTCTAACCTTATATTTCCAGATACGTATCAGACCTGTTCACAATATAAAGGGTAGCGTTCCAAAATTACAGCTTTGAATCTGGGTGGTATTGCCTCTGGCTATTGTTTGCAGTTGGGAACGAAAGAAGTTGCATCAAGCAGTAGAGTGTTTGCTGTAAAGGTACAAGTTATATTACATTCCACGGTGCTGTGGTTGGAGGGTTTGATGATGGAGACAGACCCATTCACCCGTAGGTCACTGATTCAGTTCCAGATAAAAATAATAGTAATCACATTGTCACCAGGGTTAAAAATGGGCTTTTACTGCCCATTTAAAGCTCTGTACTCAACATCTTTTGAGACAACAGATTATATTATTATCCCTGGATTTCAGGCTGCATGTGTTGGATGCTTGGCTGGCTGTGGCCCAGGTCCTCGAGCCTGAACCCAAGTGGTACCTGAGCTTTGCTCCTCTGCCACTTTTAGATATTATTGAAGGCGTGGGTTAAATGAGCTGGTAGAACAGGAGAGAATAGTGATCTAAATCATCAAATGTGCCACACAAAGTGGCAGGGTCTGTTCACTCTGGTTTTTGAGAGTAACTACTGTTGTGGGTGTTGTAGAGAGCCAAGGGCAGAAGGACTGGAGGGACCTTCCTTCTACACAGTAGAGTTGCCAGGTCAGGTCTGAAGTCTATCTGCAAGGGAAAGCATTGCTGCATCTTACCCTGAGGATAGTCGGGGTGTTTCAGTATTTAGCATGTGAGTTTGGCATCTAGAAGATGCCATATTTTCCATTTAGATAAGTCAAATTCAATAGATTGGTAGAGATGGGTGAGCCCTCAGACCTAGAGGACTGTAAAAGTGTAATGCTGTAAAAGTGTCTCCTGGGAAGCGCAGGGAGAGCCCATTTGATTGAATTATTCTTTCCCCTTTATTTATGCCCCTCTCTTTCCAGCTCTCTCTCTCTAAAAATATATATCTGTATCTACTGCATACTGGTTGATGCATTTCCCTCCTTCCTGTACTTCTTTATTAGGCTTTTTCTCTTTCCCCCTGTCCCTTTTCCCACACCCTTTTTGTTTTCCACTTTTCTGGCTCTCAACACGAGCTTTCACCATCTTTTTTCTTCTGCCCTTGTCCATCCCACAGTCTCCTAAGCAGATCACCACGCGACTAACATTTGCTTTCCAGTTCTGCTCCGAAACTTTGAGTGTTTGATGTGGGATTAGAAATTAGGCAAAATGAGTTTACCCGTCCCTGTTTTGCGTTAGACTCCAATTCACAGCGTTACCATCCAGACGTTCACAGTAGCCATAAACTCTGTGGTCTTTTTTTCAACCAGACTGCACAGACTACATAGCAAAACAACTTCTTTCAATGGCAAGAAGAGTGTTGGGCTTGTAATTTTCCATCGACTGCAGTGAAAAGTAAAACTTGCATCTTTGCTATCAGCTCAGTCGCTTTGCCCATCCTTCAGATACAGCAAATAATATTTGCTTTTGGCCATAGGAAGCAGCTGAGCAGATCCTCACCTAAATAAATTGATTTAAGGCAAGAAGTGGGGTTTAGTCACCCCCGGTGTAACTCCCCTGGTGTCAGTGGTGCAACTAACTCAGTGTTGCCAACTCTTGTAGTTTTATTACGAGTTGCACGGTAATTTCTGCTTTTCTCAAAACCCCAGCTCCCTACGGCGTGTGCTGAGGTGGGAATCTCAGCTTTCGCGTGCAACCAGACCCGAGTTTCTCGAGAGGCTGTAGCAAAAACCCAGAGATATGTAGCCCTCAAAGCTCAGAAACCAGAATGCAAATCAACTCCAAATCCACCTTTTTCTTTTTGGTTCTTTTTCAATCTCTTGATTTTTGAGATGGTATTTTTTTTCCGGCCTGACTTGTGACCTTTGAACGCTTCAGGTTGGCAATGCTGCTCCCTCCATTGGCATTAGTGGAGTTAGACCAGGGATGAGTTTGGCCCAGCGCTTGTAGAAGACAGCTGTATGACTCTGTTCCTTGCAATGTATTATTTGCTATGATCTGCTGTTCTCTTGGGGGCCAGAAGAAGTGGGTTTTTGTAGAAAAATAAAATTCTATCATCACTTGATACAAAAAATGGTATTTACAGAATTGTTTTCCCCCGTCTTTTGTTATAATTTTTTAGGTGCTTCAGAGCTGGGCCCATTTTCAGATCCCAGGCAGTTCACAAGCATTTCATCCCTCACTGAGAGCCGCTTCTCCAACCCACGAATGCACTATCCAGCCACCTTTACCTATACACCGCCAGTCACCTCAGGCATGTCACTGGGTATGTCCGCAACCACTCACTACCACACCTACCTACCACCACCCTACCCCGGCTCTTCCCAAAACCAAAGTGGACCTTTCCAGACCAGCAGCACTCCATATCTCTACTATGGCACTTCGTCAGGATCATACCAGTTCCCCATGGTGCCAGGAGGGGACCGTTCCCCTTCCAGGATGCTTCCTCCGTGCACCACCACGTCCAACGGCAGCACGCTGTTAAACCCTAACTTGCCCAACCAGAGTGACGGTGTGGAGGCGGATGGCAGCCACAGCAGCTCCCCAACCGTCTTGAATTCTAGTGGCAGAATGGATGAGTCCGTTTGGAGGCCGTACTGAGATTTCTTCTGTAGCTGGCCTGACCTCCGCGAGCCAAAAAATAACCAAAAAACCAAAAAAACCCAAACAGTCGACTAACTATGAAGTGCCTGTTTTTTGTGGGGGTTTTTTTTAGGGGAAAAAAAAAAATAAAAAAATATTTTACCGATATGTGCAACTGCGTAGACGGGATGATAATGGCCATAAATAACACCAGAGTTACCAACACACCACAACTCATGTTTCAGATTATGTGGATCAAAGCACATATTTATTTTTTTTTTTTCTTGGAACCATTTTACCTTGTTTTATATTTTAAATATACTTTTTACACACACACAGAAAAATCACCCCCTCTTTTTTTTTTTTTCTCCTTCTTTTTCTTTTTTTTTTTTTTTTGGGTCTAGCGTGTTGTAATAACTAGTGAGTACTTTTGCCAAGAGGAGAGAACGGACTCCCCGGCTATTAGGAGAAACATGGTGATGCAAGGCAAAGGCTGCATTCCCTTTTATTTTTTAATAATAATAAAAAATAAACCCTAACCATGAACTCCAGATACAGTTGCAATCATACAACGTATGGGACCCTCTTCACGCCCGTAGTGCAATTCAACTGGCTTGTATTGGTGCACATAAAAAGGAGAGCAAAGAGCGAGTTGCTTCCATTTTGCCATGGTACACTCAGATGAAGATAGCTGTCCCAAAAATCTCTGTCCGAGCCTTGCTGCAGATAACAGTTGGAACTTCTCTGTGTTTGTTGCTTTTTTTGGTTTGTTTTTGGGTACTTCAAGAGAATGAGTCTTCAAGTTAGGCTAGACAACCCTGGGCTTTCCTTTTTGCTGTTGTATCCGTTCATTTTGCCTTCGATTAGCCAAAAAAAACCAAATATAACAACCAAAACCTTTAAAAACAAAAAGTAAAATGTTGTTACTTATGCAAAATATGAAAATGGCAATATATATTACTAGAGCCAAAATGGTATACATAGTATTTGTGTTTGGCTATGTTCTTTTTTATTTTTTTTTTAAATTATAAATGTGTAAAATTTGAGGTTGTTTGCTAACATGAATCATCATATAACTTTAAAAAAATATTTATAATTATTTAATGACATTTGGACCCTTTAAACGTTTCTTAATGTAATGATATATTGACTTCGGTCTCTAAAAGTGTTTTTGTTTTTGTTTTTTTTTTTACTTACTACATTTCTGTGATGGTTTAAACCTCAAACCTTTACCCAACTCTGAAAAGCAGTTCCAGTGTGAAACAGTCTACAATGTGATTTAAAAATGACAAACCCAACCCAAATGCATCCACATCAAATGATTTGGGATGTAGGATCTTTTTATATAACTTATGAAGGAAATATTGTGTTTGAAATATTTTTATTAGCTGTCTGGTTGCCTTCAACACAGTCTTGCCTTTTAATCAGTAGTTGTGGAGACACTGGAAAAACGGTAGGAAGGGTGAAATATTTTCCACCCTTCCCCTGATTTTTTCTTCTCCCAGAATTTTTTCAGAAGTTTGAAATTTGAAAATATTCCTATTTAAAATGTTATGTTTTGACAGCGTGATTTGCATTTTGACAGGGTTTTTTGTTTTCCCAAAGAAAAATCAAAGTCGTTTCAAAGCCCGTATTTTACAAATAATGAATTGTCAAATATCTCAGAAATGGGAGTAAGGGAAAATTGGTGAAACTTTTTCCCCTCCCCTTGCCATTTCAGCCCACTTGATGGAATAAAAAGGTTCAAAACTCAAGACAGAAGCTGCCTGGTAGGGAATCACCGCCCGTTAGCATTAAATGCTCGAGCCATAAGGATGCTGTGGTGACTTTGAAGCCGATGTGGCTGTTGCCGTATTAGATAAGCACAATGGTGATGATACTCGCCTCTGCTGAAGATAAAAAATCACCTTAAAAGCCAACCCAGGGCTCCCAGGTGGGATACAGGGAGAGCAAGTTGCACCCAAAACCCTTCACCAACCTGTCTGCCACCAAAATATCCCGCAGAGGCGTCCAAGTTTTGCCCAGCCCAGGGCTGCTATGGCAAATGAGGCATCGGCTGGATGCGGTGGGAGCCGAACCGCCCTCCCCACGCTATCCCCAAGCAGATGATGCTCAGCCTGGTTTAACGGGATGTTTGGCACATGCTGATGGGGTTTGCTGATGCTCCCTCCTCCCCCTGCCTTAGACATCACCATCCGTAGCCTCCTCGGAGAGCTGCCGGCCGCCACGCCGCTCATTGGCTGTCCTTTGGCAATAACTCAACGGTGGGCACAGCCGTGCAGAGCCAGACGACACCGTCACCACTCGTTAATAGCGAAGCTGTTAAACGAGTTGCCATTAGCATGGTACATCCCTCTGATCTGCGTGATGATGCGCTCTTAAAAATAAATAAATAATTAAATAAAGTCTTTTGCCTTCTAAAGGTTGTATACCAAGTATGCTTAAAGTATAAGTAAGACACTTCTCTTTTTTTTTTTTTTTCTTCTAATACTTAGTTTTCCTTCAAAGATGGAAGCTGTAATTGATTCTATTTATTGATGGTTTGTGGTAGCTTGAAGCATACCACTGTCCATTTATTTGTAACTGTAAAATACGTTTGTTAGTCTCAGCAGCACTTAAAAAGCCAGTGTCTGGTTACACATTTCAGTTTTGTTTTTTGTTTTGTTTGGTTTGGTTTGGTTTTTTTTTTGTTTAGTAAGCAAGAGAAAAAGATGTACTGCCAGTGCAAGCTGTTTCCTATTTAATAAAAGGTACTATATTTGTACATTATTTGTTATTGCTGAGAAGGGCTTTTTAAGGTTTACTGTATGCATATTAAGTAATTTTTAGGGTGCTTTTGTGTTGAAATGTTGTTAAGAGTGGCTGCAGGCAGCAACCCAGATTTTTTTTTTTTAAGACTTTGTTGTAAAATTCAAGCACTTGGTTTTTGTTTCTGGATAAATCCAGCACAGACCAGACTTTTGTTTTGCTCAGTACCAACAGGACTCTATTTGTGTCCCAGCGGTTTTTCAACTGGACCATTAGGGACAGACGTTGAAAACGTTTTCTCCTCCCGGTTGAGGCGCACGTGCCTGATCCGTGCCCTTGACCTCCCTGGCCGTGTGGGCAGGCGTCTGGCTCTGCCTTCTTGAGATAGGAAGGAAAGGATTTTCAAAGTACTTATGGATGGAGGAGCATCAGCCCCTTGACTTTCAGTAGACCCCTTGTGCTCCTCAACCCTCCTGGTGCCTTTGGAAAATCTCTTCCGGTACGTCAGGCTGGTCACAGAGGGAGTTGTACAGACAGAGATGCTCATCAAAGCTTTCGAGTTCACTTGGAAGTGCTCTTGAATCAGGACTTCAGACCAGGGAAAAAAAAAACAAACCCAACTGGCACTATTTAGTAAAACATATCAGATTATTTGATGTTTTGTGAGGTGCTTAGCATCAACAGAAAGGAGTTTTCTCAAAGGTACGACAGCCCTTCCCTTCAGTGAGTGGCAATCTTGGGCACCAGTCATAGATTTAAAGATTAAAAATGGCCTTTTTGTTTTACTTTCAACTTCTCTTCTACTACCAAAGATTTACTTCCAGCACAACAGGCACGATGTCCCTTTTGCCAAATGGAGGATTAAATCCTCCTCTCCCTCCTCCTAAGGGTAACTAGATCAGGGTCAGTGGGGCAGGATGGATGAGTAAAGTGAATTATTTAACCCGCAGCACCATTCATGTGGCGTTTATAGTCTCTTCTTTTTTTAAAAAAAAACATCTGTTGTGTCTTTCTTAGCATTGAACTTTTTTTGCCAGCAGTCCCCCCCAGCAAAGATTTACCAGTTTCCACAGGTACCATCTTGAGTGGGGATAAAATTTTGCACTTTCACACTTAGCAAAGCAAAGCTCAGCCCCGCGCCGGGCTGCACGCGGACAACAAGCCATGAGCAAAAGCAATAATTAAAACCTACATCAGCCATGAGCTCAAAGAAGCCCCATTCTCTGAACCCCTGAATTTCTTGTTGTTTTTAAATAGAATGCATTTCATTTTAACGTTTTCTGAGAACTTTTTTAGATTTTTGTTTACTTCCATGTTTACAGATAACTCTTTGCTTTTTTTTTTTTTTTTTTTTAAATGCAGTACTTTTTAAGTATATCAGCCAAAACCATACTTTTACAGTAACTTTTCTTTTAGGTAATATGAGTGACATTCCAATTTTTTGTTGTTGTTGTTAAATATGCTTTACCAGTCTTGAATTTCCGCTGGAACAAAAAAAAATATTTGTAGCATTTTGTGTAAATACAAGCTTTAATTTTTTATTTTTTCAAATGCTGTCACCTGAGATTTGCTTTTCATGCACATATTGTACAAACACACTCTGCTTTGTGCCACAGACGATGATTGTGGATCAGTTTACTTCAACTTCAAAGGGACTATTTGTATTGTATGTTGCAACTGTAAATTGAATTGTTTGGCATTTTCTCATGATTGTAATATTAATTTGAAGTTTGAATTTCATTTTCAATAAAATGGCTTTTTTTTTGTTAATGTTCTTCTATGCTTCTTTTTCTTCCTCTGTCTCCTCTTAGCCACGCACCAGGCAGGGTAAAGCAAGTACCTGGTAGGATACAGTACTGACCCTTCCATGGTGACCCTTCCATCAATTTCTGAAGCACTTAAGTTTTCAGTTAAATTAATAAATTTTCAGGCCTCTGGGTGGTAAAAGACACCTTCTAAATCCGATCTTGAATGTTCCTTCTTTTCCTGAGTCTGCAAACTCTGTTTTTTAGAGGAGTGCAAACAGTTCCATTCATCTCGCTAGGTTGTTGACTCTGAAACCTAACAATTGACATTAGTCAGGACATTCTGGTGCTACAGTGCTGTGGGCAGAGCTGGAAGTGTAGGAAAAGCTGGGATAGATTTCCAAACCAGAGGAGAGATTTTGGTTCATGGCGCTTCTCCAGGATGGGGGTTGCGCTATCCCCACCTCTTCCTGGTCAGACCTGAGGAATGCAGTTACAGATAATCTTGTGATTTGCATGACTTGAGGCAAGAATAGTTTCCAAGTAACAAAAGATGTATGGATAGGGAGGAGACTCTGGGAGGAGGCTATTTTTCCTCCAGCCTAGTGTCAGGGGTAGGGGGAGATGCAGCTGATGAAGGTGAGGTCAAGTTCACCCAAGGCTGTCTGCGGGAGAAGAGGACAGGAGTTGTTTGAAAGCTTTTGCCTGGTGTCATAGTAAGTTCTTATCCTTTCTAGCTATTCCTTGAGTCTGCAAAAGAGAAATAGTAGCACAGAGAGGCATGAAGTTCTGATCACTTCAAGAAACCTTTACCTCTGAAGTTTAAATGTTACAAATACTGGTTTTGGGAGCACTGTTGACTTCATCATGGACTTACACATTTCTTGTGTGGTGATTGAAGATTGAGATAATGATTGGGAATTTTCCAGGATGCTTTCCTTCCAGCCCATAATCTTGAGTCCTAATTTTAGGGAAGCTTTATCCAAGAGTGAGGAATCAAGTAAACCAGTCAATGCTCTATGGTGTAATCGCTATATAAATTGTTTTGGGGGTACTTACACTACAAACATTAGCACTAAGACTTTCTGCTACCCTCTGGTACACAGATTAACCCATCTCATCTAGGCAGAGCATGGAGTGGTGTTCATTATATTCTTGCTTTCATGGTCCTTTAATCCAGATGCTCAGAAAGGGAAATGAACAATTTTTCACCATTTTGGGTGTTCAAGTGTTGGAACAAGGGCCCAGAGAGGTTGACTATCTCTGTTCTTGGAGGACAGGCCCCAGTTGGGGAAAGTCTGGACCAACCTGGTCTGACCCTGTAGCTGAGGCTGTCTGAGCAGGAGGTTGGGCTGGACACAGTCCTCTCAAAATTATCCCATGGCCCTGTGAGTCAGGCTACGAGCTATCTGCTACAGGTTGTTGTCTAAGCTGAAAGCTGCTTGTGTGACTATATGGATAATACATATTCTGCTAAAACCAATCTGAGTAAAGAGGTTTGACAGGATGAAATTCTTATGTAGACAGGTTATTGAGGAGTTACAGTGATTCCTGTCTCTTGTTGGTTTCTGGCATGTTTCTTCGGGATACCTACAGCAGACATGGTCAGCACAAGGACTGGAAAAGCCAAACCATCTCTCTGGTTCAGTACAGCAATTCCCATCATACATCATGCTGGGGATGTTGCTTTTGATCTTTTTGATTCATTTACCTTTTTACAGCTTGAGAAGGTGCCTGCTGTTCTCTTACCTTAGCCAGAAACCAACCATTTTTGAGGCAAAGTGACCACCACTGGTCAGCGTGGAGAACTCCCTGATGTGAAGATATGTGGAGTGTTGCGGGGGAGATCAAACTCAAAATACTTTTAGGAGATAAGACTTAAAGATGTTTCCTACAGGGGGTGGTGACCGTTGCCTTCCCCATCTTTTGATCGCTTCTTGCTTTTAAGTTGTGAGGGTTGAACATCAACTCTGGATCGCTGGTGTCAGTTCTTTGCTAGTCCTACGCAGTGTGCACACGGCGGGCAGTGTCTTGTGTTGCCTTGTCCCTGTTGGCCTCTGTTTTAACTTTTTAATTTCCTGTGGCTGTGAGCAACACCGGAGGGGCTCAGAGCAGCCATGTGTTAGCAGCCACAGGCCTAAATCAGCCTTCTTTGTGCTTAAAACAAGCTCTTGGGGAGAGGTGGAGGAGAGAAGAAGCAAGGTTTGACTTTATAGTTCAACACCAAGCCCTGTGCTGACACCAAATAAAAAATACACCAAGCTGTTTACTGGGAAAAAAGAGGAAATAACCTCAGTTATATATCCAAGGATTGACATGTACCATCTAGTTACTTTCTATGTGGTCAGGAGGAAACAAATCAATATTTTGAGGTTAAATCTTTCCCTTGGGAAACTGCTCATGGATGGCCAATGCTCTGCAGAAGTCACTGCAGTGCTCTGTGGCACTTTGGGGGGTCACACGAGAACATATATTTGGGTAGGAGAGGGCATGGTGTGGTGTGAGTGACCAGCTTTGCAGCGGATGCCCTCACCTCTTGGCTTGTGGAGAACAACCCAAGAGCTTTATGCTCCAGAAATATTTGTTGGATGGGTTAAAATTATAAGCAAATCCACTAGAAACCCATAAGCTTTGGATAGGTGATGGGGATGACTGTGGCAGATAGAATCCTGGGAGCAAGTTGAGCATTTCTACTCAGCATCTTGAAGAAAAGTTTTAGCATGAGCTTGAAGCAAAAAATTAAATATTTAGCATTCAAGGGGACTGTCTTTGGCCTTCTGTAATTATAGTCTTTTCCCCAAGGATCTACCAGTGCAATAGCAGTCTGGGGTGTATGGAGCTGTTCCCATGGGGTCTCTTTGTGATACTTACATGACCTTGGAGAGGAGAACGTTGACATCTACCCCTCTGGGAATAAGAATCTCTTGGCCTCAGTAACAAATAATACTGTGAGATATAAAGAGAACAAAGATTTTTGTCTTAAACTTTAAGAACTTCTGTTCTTAAACTTCCAAAAGCATCTGCTGATCCAATGCAGCACAAACAAAGTAACTTGCGACCTACAACACAATTTAAAATTAAACTTCTCAGGCCTGCCTTGCTACTTTCATGCAGATCAATTGCATCTGTTATTTGGGGTAGATGCAACCTGTGTTTCTAATGTCAACTGTGTTACCTAAATAACAAGTGAACTTGAATTTCCCTCTTTGGGAATTCAACTGAACTTGAGTTTCCATACTCCAGTTTGGGTGAGAAAATAAAATCCCTATAGTTATATTTGTAAGACCTTGTAAAAATGAGACAAATTAGTTTTTATTCTCTAGCTGGGAAATTTCAGCATTGTCTGTGATTCTTCAGGCAGCTTTGGACTCCTCTTTTTATACCTCAGTTTCCCTAAATATAGAACAGGGAATTTACTATTTTCCTACTTTGTCAGGGTGTCCCATGCACTCAGTGTTTACAAAGAGCTTTGAACTTTTGTTGTTGTTTAGCTCTTTTTACTACAGATCCAGTGTTTGGTCTCACACCATTGGACAGTGTCCTTTGAAACAGCACATGTTTCTAAACCAGATGTTTAGAAAAATTGACCCAGTTTCCAGACTGCTGATCTGGTCAAAAAACAATGTGGAGTTAAGGCCAAGTTGTGCTGTCTCAACAGATTTACTTGGGATTTGCGGTGGGGCAGGAAGCAAAGCAGAGATCGCTGCAATCCGTGAGGGCAGCCCTTGGCCACTCCCTCCCAGCAGCTTGCTTGGGATGAGCAGCTGGAGCTTGTGGGATGTCCCAACACTTAGAGAAAAGCAAACAACCCATGTTAAAGTTGATATGCTGCAGCAACTTACCAGTGATTAATGTTCACCATGAAGCCAAATTCAGATGGTGATTACACCAGTAGAGATCAGCTGAAGTCCCTCTATTAATAGCCCTGTGGTTTTGGACATAGCATTTTTCAACCTGTAAATGTAGGTGTTATGAATGAAGGGTTGCCAAAATGGTGGTTGTAAGGGTTGTCCATGGGCCTCCTGGTCCAAGGGAGGATGGACTCTTGATGCAGGACCATGACCACCAGATCCGCTCAGCATGGCTGTGCCCAGCAAGTCTTGATATCTTCCAAGCATGGAGATGAAGCCTGGGCTTCAGCAGAGCATCCCATCCCCACTCTTCTCCCAACGCCCATCCTCAAACTCCCAAAGCACAATTCGTGACCTTTCGCCCAGCCTCTGGGTTTGGGTTTGGTTTTTTTTTCCTGCCTCTGGGTTTGAGCACACAAGGCACAGTAAGTGTTTAAAACCTTGTTGCACATCTAGAGGAGCCCAGTACTTAGTGACCTCTCCTTTCTACCCCTTCACTTGTATTCCTCCAGGCTATGACTTTAGAGCACTATTAAAAATAAAGTCAGGATCTAAACACCCTCACCCCCTCCAGCTTGTTTACTTTTTCATTTCCGCAGTTGGAAGAAGAAGTCCTTTATAGCTGAAAATGATGCTGCTGTTGCATCCAAATACTGTGAGATAGCTTCTCCCAGGAAAGCACCATTTTTATCCCTGATCTGGGATGTGTGAGACCAGTTAGCAAACACCAGGAAATAGGAAGGAAAGGCTGTGGCAGAAAGTAAAAAAAACTCCAAATAATCCAGGCAGATCTTGGGAAACCTGGATGTGGAGGATCTTTGTTATTTTATTGCCAGTAGTAGTGTTCTCCTAACAGAGCAGGATGTTCTCATCTTTTAATAACAGCCAGGCCAGATGCTAAAGTCTCTTCTGCAAATACTATATAAATGAGAAAGAGAACAGCTGATTTCTGTTAACATGAATACACCAGGATGATAAGCCAAAAAAAGTATAAGGAATCTCCAGAGGTCTTTCTTTGCAACGCCGTTTGGCAGCTAGATCTCAAAGTCGGGACTGAACATCCAATCTGTGCTTCTGTCCCGTTGCTGATCAGTTGCCGCGTGTTGAGCAGTAATTCCTGCACCGCTCAGGGGTTTGGAGCAGCGCTGGCAGGGATTTCCCCCTGTACTTTAAAGAGCTGCAAAATTCACAGCCTTTGGCTTTTGTGGAGCTGTAGAAAGTACCAGTTGATGAGGAATTTGGAGTACTCCTTGCCATAGAAAATGGTTACATGCTGAGTTGGGGCCAAGGATTTAAAATGGCATCTTTGTTCCTTCTTTTTTTGTACTTTCCCCTCCACCCTGTTTTTTTTTCTTTATTTTTATATTATTGGTCTGTTTATTTTATTTGTCTGGAAGAGATTAATTCAAACTCCTAGGTAGAGACAGGATTGTCATTTTGTAAGGCATTATATTGGCTTTAAGAAAGATGCCTCTTACTCCCCTCACACTATCCCTTCAATCATCTTTTCCTTATGTTCAGCACAGAAATTGCATTTCCCTCCGGGCAGGGATCTTTAAAATCACAATAAAATCACTCATGTTTGTAAAGTGCTTATAGGTATTGGATGGAAGGAGTTAGAGAAAAAAGTAGGGTACATGGTGACATAATATTGTGTATTTCTGTAATGGGGCAATGTCCAAGAGAAAAAAGAACTGAGTGTGCATCATGTTCACACATTTTTCTCATATGCTGAATGGCAATCCTCAACAACAGTTCCTAGAAACCAGAAAAAAACCCATTGTGAAACGATGGGGAGAACTCATCCAATGTTTAGGATTGCTGGCTAATGACTACAGATAAAGATGTTTACTACAGAGAACTTGTGCAACCCTTTTCCTTGCCAGCGAGGGAAGGTTTTGTACGTGCCATTTTAAACCTCCCCATCTCTCCCTGACCAAGAGGATCCCCCCAATTGCTGTTTTCATAAGTTTCCAATTAGAAACTAATTTTGGTTGCTCCATGTAACAGGGTGCAAGGACATTTTTTTGTTTGTTTTTTTTTTTTTTTCTGTGCACTGCATTTATTTCTAAAAGATACTTTTGGGGGGATAGTCATGTTAAGCCTGGCATTTTGTTTACTGTGGACTTCTGTCCTGGAGAAGCTCACCAGCTCCTTCATGAGAGAAAATGCCAACAGAAAACATGCTGAAGAACTGCAGTGTTACCTGGTTATCATCTCTTGGATTTACTCATCCAGGTGTGTGTGTGGCACAGAAGGACAGAGCCTGGGCCACTCTGTGTGACAACACCAGTGGTGAGGGATGAAAAGAGGATTCTTTGCTCATGGCTGAGGGTGTGTGCTCCATGCCGGGGCAGTCGTCTTCTCAGGCACATCTGGCTGTACTAGACCTCACCATCTGGAGAAAAAGAAATAAAGAGATAATTTAGGTCATCTGCAGCGTGACAACCTAGAGACAGGAAAACACAAACTGCTGGTACTTGAACAGGTCATGGTTCAGAGGAGCTTGCACCTCCCTGACTCTATTCAAGTCCAGTTGGTGGGGGCTTGCACCCATCCTGATGGGGCTGAGGGGTGAAACCCTGATGAAGATGGGTAAATGAGTACATACCATAAGCAAAAGTCCTCTCAGAGGCAAAACTTCAAACTCAATTCCCGGCTTTCCTCTGGAAGCAATAGGGCTCTGAAGGCACCCCCTATTTCCAACTCCCCTAGAAGGTCTTGGACATCCAGGGTCAGCATTCAGATCTTGCATTTAGCTCTTTCTTTCAGTCCAAAAGCAAAGCTAAAATCAGATCCAATTTGCTCTTTGGGGAAGTGTAGACTTGCTGAAGTCACTGCCACATTTAATGTCACTATTGGTCCTTGGACATTTCAGATATTGCCATGTTGAAATATTTTAATTATCAACACTTCCTGGCCCATGAGAGCTGATAGAAGCTGCACAAAGGGCTCCATCCCTTCCCTAGGTGTGTAGCCCAAGCCCATCAGTGGTGCTTCTCCTCTCCCATTGTGTCTTTTCAGCCTCACACTGGTGTTGTGGACCAAAATAAGGGAAAATTATAGCAGCCTGTCTAGTGCCTGTTGGTCCTCATGACCCATGAAAATGTGCACCCGACAGAGAAAAAGATAATACTGAATTTGCAAAGGTCTCCTGCTAGAGCTGAGAATGACCACAGACCTCAGGCCTTGAGAATGAAATGTCAAAGTCATTTCTTTAGTGCTCCTTTGCCACAACAACTGCAAATAAGAAATTGAACCTCAGAGACGGAAGATGTGAAGCTCAGAAACACACCCACACCCACATGCAATATGAGAAAGGGGGAAATCAAATTTTCAACTGCCTCCCAGACTGAGAAGCAGTTCACTTTAAAAAAGTTTTTGTAAGCTCATTCTCTTCTCAAGTGCCCAGAAGTGATGGGAGCTTAATAAAAGTTGTGTAACGCTTTAGACAGAAATTGGTGAAAATAATGAATAATGAATATGCCTCTTTATTTATCACCTTGTTAAGTCAAAGGTGGCTTTTGAAATACTATCAGAAATGGGTAAAAATATATATGGAGCTGATCTTACTGTAAATCTTCCAATTCCTGTTTTATTTGGGAAAAGTAATTGTCATTTAGTTACTTCTTTTAGCTTAAAATGCAGTTATTGTTTTTCTTCCAAGGGGTTTTGGCTGCTTTACAGTTGTTGTTAAGAAATCAGTATTTCTTAGTAAAATATGGACCCATTTGTTAATATTTGTGACAAGGCAAATTTCGAAGAATTGAAAGGCTGTGATGCCATTTTTCCAGAAAAGGCCAATACCTTGCCAGTAAACACATTTCTCCTTAACTGGTCAATACCAATCCCAGTTAAAAACAAAAGGGGGATTGGAGATTTGGGATTTTTTTTCTTCTGCCATAGATGCTATAGCTGTTCATTCTACTTAGCCATCTTGGAGTTCACAATAAAGGTCTAAAAATATTATTTGCAAGACATACAAAGGAATGACTTCCTTTAGCTAATAAATGGTAGGATTGAATCCTGCTGGTTTTCCTTTTGCAGCCAGTAAAAGCCACCTGAATGTTTTCTGCAAAGGTAACAGTGGGAAGCAGAGCCTTGACTGTCACTGCCTCCTAGCTCCTGGCTTCTCACCTGCCAGATCATAGAATAGTTAAGTTTGGAAAAGACCTCCAAGATCATCAAGTCCAACTGTCAACCCAATGCCACCATGCACACTAAACCGTGTCCTGAAGTGCCATATTTACACATTTTTTGAACACCTCCAGAGATGGTGACTCCACTACTTCCCTGGGCAGCTTGTTCCAATGTCTGACCACTTTTCAGTAAATAATTTTTCCTAATCTCCAATCTAAACCTCCCCTGGCACGACTTGGACATTTCCTCTCATCCTATCACTAGTTAATTGAGAGAAGATACCAACACCCACCTCACTGTGCCCTCCTTTCAGGTAGTTGTAGAGAGCAATAAGGTTTTCCCTCAGCCTCCATTTCTCCAGACTACACAACCCCAGCTCCCTCAGCTGCTCTTTCATAAGACATGTTCTCCAGACCCTTTACCAGCTTCGTTGCCAGGAGGCTCCAGGCTGGGGACAATCAAAAATTTTTCCTAAAGTGGGAACTTAATCCCTAAATTGCCCTAAAAAGGTTTCACAGACTATATAAATGTTATGGAGACTGTTAATCCAGAAACCAAAGCTAGATGCCTGAATAGATATCCCCCACCATAGAGATGTCCAAGATAAAGGAATTTGGCCCAAGATGTGCTGAAAGGTGATCTCCTTAAGTTAAGAGCTAATTTGTTGAGATTTAGGGATTAGGACCAATAGTTTATAGATTTTTTTTCCCCCGATCTATTTATTTATACACTATTGTAGTGCTTATGTTATACTCAAATATTTAAAAATGGAACATAAGAAAACTCCAGCTTCCTTGCTGGAAGAAGCACCCTAAAATGCACCATTAGGCTTTGGGGGTTTTGCTTTCTGTGCACAGGAGTGGACCAGCACCTTGTACCTGAGTGTGTTTGTGGATCTGTGTGCGTGAGCCAGGGCAAATTGTCCCTCGCAAGGAAAACAGATGGTGAGAGAGTCCTGCTCATGAGGAGGAATGTGCCTCTGGCTCTATTTTGCAAAAAGGACTTATATTTCCTAGAGAAAAGAAGAATTTTGGCCTCTAGATACACAGAGTTGTGAAGATCATGTGGATAATTAAGTAGTAGTGATGTTGAAAGTTGTCAACGTTGTACTCGTCATTGCTGCAGTGCTTTGGGTTGCCCCTGTGGCAGAACCCTGGCTAGACCATGTGCCCTGAGCCCAACATTGTATGTGTCATTGGACTGGAAGTTTCTAGATAGTTTTGAAGACTTCAGAAGATGGGGGAAGACTTCTCCTTTGGTCAGTGGTTTAGTCATTCAAGCTGTGACGTATCCCACCTCTGTAAACTCCAGTGTCTGATTCTTCTGGAGCTGGAGGTCAATTCATGGAATACCAGTGAGACAAAGCAGTATGTTTGGTAGACCAACCAAAACAGCTGGAAAAAATGACAAGTTCTTGGCCAAGACTCTTAAGACACTAAATAAAAAAATAAACTGGAGAAACTGGAAAAAATTGCCCTGAGTTTACTGTAGTTTTGTAAATTATCTGTGGCATAAAAGTAGAGCAGAGGGGGACCTTGCAGTAGGAGAGTTGAAGGAAAAAGCTCAAGTGTCATAAAAGCAGTATTTCTATTGTATGCATAATGGTCACTATCTAGTACAATTATGAATTTCAGTTCTCAGACTTAGAAGTCATACATAGTTCATTTTCTTTTTTTGCCATTGTAGCCTTTATCAGTTGCTTCTGGGAGCTCACAGTTTATCAGTTGGTCTAATCAGTTGCCTCAAAAAGCCCTCCCTCCCCAAGCCTGACTGTTTCTCTTTCAACAAGTTTATATCCTTAGACTCCAGTAGCTTGAATTTTAAGTCTGTGACATTGTACTTGTTTCTCAGTATGAAAACTGGGCACTGAGCACAATGTTAAAATAGCAAGAACATGGGAAACTACATGGTCAGTGAGTTGCTTGTAGAGGTGGCAGGTCTTTCACAGAGACCTTTTTGACCCCCAGCAAGATAAGTCAGGGATAGATGGTGCATTGACCGTTATTGACAAGTTTTTGCATGTGTTCTGTGGACTGGGAGAATGGTATATAGTCTTTTGCTCAGTGCAGAAAAGGAGACAATCCTGGAAAAATGAGGTGTCCTAGGATTTGAATCATAATAACGGATGTGATATGTTGTGTAGATGTCTCCCCCTTGCAGCCAGCACTTCTCAATCCCACCTGAGCAAAATTTAACCACTCTCTTTCTCCGGTTTGGACTAAGCCATGGGAAAGTTGGGAGATGTTGCTTTTCATCTTCGATGCAAAGGAAACAACCTCTGTTTTCTTGACACTTTGACCCTCTGTTTTCTTATCAGCCATCACAGCAGTGTCACAAAGATGCTGAAGATAGGAGAGGAAAAGGGCTGAACCACATTAATCTAGTTTCATTATTTGCATTTTATTTGCTCTAACTTCGTCTGGGCTGTAGCACCCTGACTGCCTTGTTTCGCTTGTGTAGAAGCAATTTCTATGAATAGCTGCTACCGCCTCGAGCTCTTCTGTGAACAAGAAGGGAACTCTAGGAACACAAAGCCCAGGTAGACAAAGTGAGTGGTTTTGTAAGGAAATACATCTTCCTTTCAGTTTAAAGGTTTCACTTAGTCTTTTGGGAGCATTTTGATTTAATTTTCCACCCTCTTTGGAAGCAGACAGAACTACTGGGATTGTACTGTGTGTGGACACAAGGGCAATGCCTGTCTGTCCCTTTGCCTGTAGCTTTTCAATCCCATGGCCAGTCACAGTTCAGTGAAACTCAGCAATTTCAGAACTGGATTTAAGTATGTTTCATGATGATGTCTTCCCAAACAGCAGAGATGTTTCTGTCCAAGCAAAGGTTTGGATGCAACCTTTGTTGTGCAGCAAAGAGGATAACCAAGACATGTGGTACTATAGAAGAGCAAGTTCCTGTACCCATCAACAAGACTGGCTTGCTCTTCATGCAATTAATTGTCTTGAAATTTGTGGGAGTATTTTTATTCTTTTAATATTTTTACAGATCCTAAACTTTAGGCCTAGACTAAGATAACAGGAGACTCAAAGGTCTCTTAAGGTTGCCTCACCGATTCTCTTGAAGTAGCTCATTGCTTCAAACTGAACCACTACCTACGGCTGCCACTAAACATTACTGCTTGTTACAGTAATAGGAGAAATTTTAATTACATCTATAGAATAACTTCATCCCAGGATCCAAATGTACAGCGTCTTTTTCAATGTACATTATCCTGAAGTCTGCATCATTTTCAAAAGGCTCGTTGGCTTCTAACGGATATCGTAGCCATAGTGTCTGGGTGTGTCTGTGTGTATTCATGTGCATGAGTATGTGTTTCTGTTGAAAATAGTTTCAGGAGCCTTCTGAGCTCATTGCCTGGTGGTTAAGCATACTGAGGGCTGGAACATCTCTTCAGTGTTCAAGGATAACATTTCTAAGACTGAGTCCATAGCAGTAGAAGTGCTCCATAATGCCCTTTTCCTTTTCAATCATCAACATCTTTGTAGCTGGGTGCCCTCTTGCCGTATCCCAACCCTTTTGCTAAGAGAAAAATGGACCTTGAACCATTTGCCTCTGTATCTGGGTGTTCTTCAAAGGCAATACAGGATGGACAGCCCCACTGTATATCAGTGGGCCCCTAGACATCAAATGGACCATAGAATGGTTTGAGTTGGAAGGAACCTTAAAGATCATCCAGTTCCAACCCCCCTGCCATGAGCAGGGACACCTGCCTCTAGACCAGGTTGCTCAAAGCCTCATCCAACCTGGCCTTGAACACATGAACTGTCAGACCAGCACTGCCCAGCTCTGGTTTATAGGCTCAACTATAGATGTGCCATGTTTCCTGATCCCTTCTTCTAAATACTACAAGAAATATTATTGCATAGAAAAGAGCTTGTAAAGCGGCTTTGGGCCTACAAACACTGAAATAATGCAACTCATATTGTGACTGTCAGCGAACGTGAGATAAAACACATTTGCTGAAAGCTCAGTGAAAGAGGTTTCAGGCTAATGTGTGCTTCACCCTTGTGGCATGGCCTGTTGGTGCAGTGAAGATGACGTGGTGACACTCATTGAGCTGCAGTGACATGATCGTGTGCCTCAACCCTCCGATTCTGCAGAGCAAAGGATAAAATGTTTATCAGATTTGACCTAGATTTGGCCTTGATTTTTAAAGGCAGGCTTGTTGCTCTATGAATAAACTCAGGATGTTGAACATAAACATCTGAAAAATAGGAGAGGATGACTCTTCTCACTCAAGCCCTAGAAACCAGAAAAAGGAGAGAATTAAGATTTTAAAAGTTCCAGCAGTATTGAAGGAAGATGGGAACATGCTCCATTTAAAACAATTTCAGTTCCCACTTTCAAATCCTCAGGAACATGGTGCTCCTGAACCAGCAATGGCCCCATTGTGTTTCCATGAACACCCTGCCCTACGCCTGGAGCTATTCCTCAGATCTTCTGCAGGCTTGAGCTAAAACTGGAGTCATACACCAGCCTGAGGCCTCGATAAGAGGCAGCCACTGTAGCAACCAGAGGCTTCAGCCTCTTCCAGGAACCCGGGGTAGGGTGTTTTCAGAGAAAAGGTTGAGCTCTCTCTTTCCGTCCACAAAAAACAACTGTTAAACTAGGCTTGGCCACTTTCTGGAGGGCTTTGCTGTAGCCCAGACTTCTAGATAGGAAAATAATACACAGTGAGAGTAGATCTTTCCTCCTGACTCTGCTAGTTGTTTGCAGAAGGCTTTTTTCCCTTATCAGTATTGTCTGTCTGGGTGCTACATGTTTGCATGCTTTGGGCTCCCTTTGGCTGGTCCTTTGCACTCCTGGATGCCCACCCTGGTGCACTGACCTCCTAACACAGAGTTCATTTGCCTTAGCAAAGCTGAGCCTGTGGAAATCTCTTTTTTCCTTTCTAGCTGATCAAACGGGAGCATTCACACCTTCTGACACTGGGCTGCAGTGTGGAAAGGAAAGTGAGATTTATGAAGCCTGGGAGAAAATAAAGTAGAAAGAGAACAGGTGTACCAACAGTGATGTTGTCTTGGGAGGGGGCAGGAGGGCATTTCTGTCTTGGTTTTGCCACATGTGAATCTTTCCAGGACCTGTATCACTGACTAATCAATGCTTACACATAGCAGCCATCCCCTCAGATTCCAGCCTAAGCTGAGGATGAGCTGTTTGGGAAGAACTGCTGCAAATGGAACAAGTGCTGGAGCCCAAAGAGGCAGGACAAGGGTTATCTCACCTAAACTAGGACAGACGTCCACATCTGGACTAGTTACTTCATGTTTGCTTCCTTTGTAGTCCATAGAGGGAAAATGGCACTTTGATCTCAACCAGTTTAGTTGCCCACTTTAGGATGAGATTCTCTAGAATTATATTTCTCTCCCCTGACTACAAAGGGAGCCCAGGGACATCTGCCCTGCGACCTGGGTCATGAGGAGGTGCAAAAAACTTTGGCCCTGGAGCCAAGCTACCAGGCTGGAAAATAGTTCTAGATGTTAAAGTCCGAATTACTTTTAAATCCTTTAAATTGATGATTGTCCACAAAACCAGTGAAAGCACCATATTTTTTAACAGGAAAATGTTTTTTTGTAAAAAATTGTCAGGTCCAGTCACTGCCCCAGAAGATACTATTAATATTGAGAGCCCTTGAACTGGTCTCAGTGAGCAACAGGAGCGGGCAAGACCTGAGACCTGACCTGTTGGCTGCTGGGCTTTGGGTTGAGTTTTCTAGTTTTTCTTTCAGTGACAAACAAAAAACTGCTTCAGGAAACAAATGAGAAAGAGGGAAAAGGGCAGTTTCTCCTGCATTTGGGACGGGTGGTAATCTTGCTGCTCTGGTATGTAAATCAGATGCAAATTCACTAATGTTAAATAACTGCACACATGGTGACTGGGGAGACAATTCAACCTCAAAAAGGCTTGAAGGCTCCTTTAGACAAACAGCCATAGACTTGGATGCTTTCCCAAATGTAGCTAAACATTTTGCATTTGCAAAACACAGGAGCCCAGGAGGCTTTTCCTAAGAGGTGTCTGAACCTTCCTGCTCCAATGGGGCTAAAACCACTCCAGGACAACTCTCTCTGATATTGGGGCAGTTGGAAGGGATTTGATGGAAGATGGCAGCAGGGTATCAAAGTGGGACAAAAACCAGTCTTGGAATGGGTCTTCTGCATTTCAGGCACATCAATCCGACTCCTGAACAGAGTGAGGGAACCTAAAAAATAACAAGAGAAAGATTCATGTTCTGGCAATAGCAAGAGCTGTGACTTGGGTGCAGGTGGCACCCAACCAAGGGCTCTGGCCAGGCTGTGTGTTTCTGTAAGCAGTGGGAGGAGGGTTGTTTCTGTAATCAGCTGTGCTGGATGTGGGGTAATGACAACCTAGAGGCACTGCTGTCCCCAGCTGCAGTAGTTGGCCCCTTGATGCCAAGTAGGCATTTTGTATCAGCTGGCTGTGCTGCACACCAGGGTCCTCACCATCAAAGGCTGTGCATGTGCATTCCAGAAAGAGTTTTTTTCCTCCTTCTGTGCTCAGAGATGAGCTGGGGCAGTGTTGGCAGAGATGGTAAAAGGGGAAGCTCTCTGATTTTTTGGAACCAGGGATCCCTCACAGCTGGTGCTGCGTCCAGGTTGCCCTTGTGTTTGCTCCTACCTCCAAATGCTGCAGCCACTGATCCCCAGGCAGTCCCCAGTAAAAATTTGCTTTATTTCACTTGCATAATTTTTTGGACAGTGTTGTCCTGATTTCTCTCTGGACTAAGGACTCAGCAGTGGATGCCAAGGCTCTGGCTTTCCTCTCCCATAGCACAACGGGCAGTTGTCCCCTCCATGGAAGCAGGTTGACCCCTGAGGAGCAGGTTGCTCCAAACCCCTCACTGTGAGTTGTTGAGGCTTCATCAGACATCCCTTTACCATATAAAACCATCATCAAAGTGACCCACACAGCATTTAGTCCCTGTTGTGTTTATAGAAATCAGGTGGCAGATAGGAGAACAATGTCCCCAGGATGTCCTTGCCCATGGCCATGGTAGACTTGATCTCTACGGCTGCATGAACCAAACAGTGCCTGGGCTCAGGCTCCTGTCCTGAAGCCACTTGGCTTTTTTTCATCAGATCCATAACTATAAATACCCTTTGCCCCTAGAAGAGAACAGCCACATCCAAAATGCCTATCCAGAGCGGTCCTTGGCTTCACTAACATGTGGTCTATGCCTGGAAATAGCTTGTGAGAGTGCTACTAGACTGTGCCCATGGTAAAAATTTTGCAGTAAAGATGTGTTCTTGTGCCCATTCCCGCATGCCAGGACTGTTTAATTTACTATATATAGTCAAAGCATATGTGTACTTGGATATATTCTCTCTACAGCCTGGTTCAATGTAGAGGTTTCATGTAGCATAAGCTATAAAAAGGTTCTTTTTCAGATTTTCATCTTGACATGAAAGTGCATTACAACATTTGCCATCAATAAAACACAATTCCTTCCATGTGAAAAGCATTACAGCCACAGTATGGTTATTGAGTGATGATACCTGGATGACGGAAATACACGAACAGGAAAGTGTACACAGGGAAACTTCAGAAATGATGCCAAGTTTTGGTTTTTTTTTAAAAAAAAAACAATGTCTGATAGCAATGCAGATGGGTTTGGAGAATTTAGTTCATTTGAACTAAAAAAATAAAATAAAGGAAAGAGAAAGAGAAAGATGCTGAGCTGAAAGAGAAATAAAAACAAGGCAGGGAAAAGCTTCACAAATGGGTAGCTGAGGAGATTGGTAACCCTGTGAAGACACATGTGAAGAGTGGATTTCTTGCCTCTTGCTCTGTGGTTCAGTTTTGAGCCAAGCTGGTTGTGACCAGGCATCAGGGTTTTCAGGAGCTCCTTCTGCTGTCCAGTCTGTCTCTTGTGCCCAGCACAGGACACTGCCAGGATGCCAGGGACTGAAGGTACCACTAACATCATCTTTGACTTTGAATCCTAGAGAGAGATCCTCCAGGTCAGGCTTGAGGACACTGGGCACCCTAAGTGGGAAACTGCTCTCTCTTACAGAGTTTACACCTAAACTGAGCAGCTGACTCCAAACTTGCTGAAACAGAGGGAAAAATTCCCGTGACTTTGTAAAGAGCTTTGGATCGAGCACTTCTCCCGAAAATGTGCCAAGCCAGGATCCTCCTACTGGCTCCAAATTCGGGTTTTATGAAAATGCTCCCATTAGCACCAAAATAAATGCTAGCTGTGTTTTGGGGTTTTTTTGCAAAAGTTTAGCTTCGAGAAAAAAAAAAGTTAATTAACTCATTAACTGTACCCATTAAATATCCATCTCCAAATCTTCCTGAAAGTAACGTAAATCACCAGCGCTGGGTTCCCAAGATGCAAAGCAAGTTGCTCGACTTTGGAATGTATAAACATTTAGTGGAAGAAATTGCGACTTCAGAGAAAGTACAAACAAAGCAGCCTGTTTGTTTGTGCTACTCCTTTTCTTGCAGGAGAACAACCAAGAAGCATGGAAAGCCTTGAGTGTCCTCCACGGTTCATGTTTGATCCAAAGGGGACAGAACAAAGACTTTCCTATATATAGCCCAGTGACCGAAAGCAAAAGAGCTCAAGTGATGAAAGAGGCACAGTCTACCATTGTCCACGCTTCTGAAAAGAACACAAACCATGGTTTATCAAAGGGCAGTAACAAAAAGGATTTTGCTGAGTAGAAAATAAATGATGTTTTTCCATTGAATCCACCATCCCACATAATTTTTTTCTGGATTGGTCACACTTCATCAGAGCAGTGATTACAGACTGGGGGGAGGTAGGAGGAGAAGCACGTGTCTACGTATGTGTGGAGGAAGTGCTCAGCAAAACCCACGGTCTTATTATTCCCATTTTGCAGGAAATGCCAATACTACGTGTCAGAGTCAAACTGTTATATGACATCAGCAAAGGGCTAGATTTTGATTTAAGAAATAAGATAAGCTCTGCTGTTTGTGCTAACAGCTGCTTTTAATGTTTATTTTTTAAAAAATTAAATGATGTACAATAAATAAATAGGCTATTTCATCTACTATACCAGGTCTTATTTGACATCTTGCCACAGTATCAAATGACTTCAACTCTCTGCTCTGTTATATTTACACTACTACTGAGACATTAGGAAACCAGAGTTATCCAAATACATTACAAAGAAAAGAGCAGTTATCGTGTAACACAAAAATCTTCTATTTTTCCCTTCTGAAACAGAGTTTTTCTGAAAGAAATTATTTTGTTTCAGGAAAGTGTCTTTTTTCATCAAAATCTTTTCACTGGGTTGGGGGAAAGAGTTTATTTGAATCACAGTTGCTGATAGGAAGCCATTTGAATGGGATATTTTTACAGTTCTAGCTTTGCTTCTTCCTTGGGGCTTCCTGATAGCACAACCAAAGTGCTAAGTGATAGCACAACCAAAATGGGCCAGGGCTGTGAGCTGGCTCAGTGCTGAGGCTCCCAAAATCAGATGGACACAGTGAAGTTCTTCACCACTGCCAAGGGACACAGTGGCAGGGATTTCAAAAAAGATTTGCTAATTCTCTCAAAGCAGATCTCAGTTCTTCTGGTTTTACACCAGCTCCACTGTGATCAGGTGGAGCAAGGGTAAACCTGGGCACAGGACCAGGAGACTCTTGGATCCTTGAATAAAAATCACTCTTGTTTTCCTTAGATTAAGGAAGGAGGTGGGGAGAAAGGGGAAAAGAGGTGGTCCATCTGGGAGAGAAGGCAGAGATTACACAAAATAATTGATGCCATATGAGCATAAAGTTGTATTTTCTTTCAAATGTCCATAGCACAGAGCTGTGATTGGCAATGAAAAGATGACAATGAAGATGGTTATCCAAAGAAAAGGCATTTCAATGGTGAAAGCCAGTCAGAAAGGACACATTTAAGCTAATAAATTAAACAGTTCAATGGACACATTGATGGTCTGTTATTAGCATGGACTTGCCCTAACAGAATCTTTAGGAGAGGCCTGGACAAGCTTTTGACCTGGACTTTCCCATACAATGCCTGGCACAACTCAGGAGTCAGCACAGGCCAGGAACCACTCCCAGTGGGCAGTTTGGATATGACCACCCTGATTTGGAAGCTAAATTGAATACTGTTGACATGGCCAAGTCATGCCTGTTGCCTTCTGTCCAAAGAATGAGCCCTGGTCCTTTTTCTTTTCTTTTTTTAATGTGGCCAAGCGTATTCATGTTGTTATCTTTCCAGCGCATTTAGCTGCACCCTCTCATCAGCGTGTCGGCGTGCTTCCTGATCCATGATGCATTTATCTTTGCAATCCATCTGGTAGGTAGGAGAGAGCTATTAACCTTATTGAAGCAAGGGGGAACGGAGGTGGAAGAAAGGCTGTCTGTACGCCAACGCACAGCAGCATGGTCAGACGAAACTGGCTCCTGGCAAGTTAATGAGGTTAAACATTGTAAAGATGTAGAGTGGATCTCGAAAATGTAATATATACCTGTTTCTTGAATCAGCTCATAGCTTCCCAGCATGGAAGCTGAGGTGTCACATCTTCACTGTGGTTTTGACCCATGCTAAGCAGTGGGGATGCACCTACCCGTGCTACAACCACACCGGTTCTTAGCTGGGAGTGTGGGCACACAAACAAGTTGCCGCAGGATAAACAAGGGCGTGAGCTGTCTCCTCCACCTCTGTACCTGTGCATGCTTGTTACCCCAAGGTACCAGTGGCGAGTATCGGGTACCAGGTACCCATCCCTCTGCTATGGAGGCGCAGCCGGCTCCCAGGGCTTTGGGGGCGAAGAAACGGACTCGTGATGGTGAAGATGACTCAGTTGGAGCTCCCACCATAGCTCACTGTGTGGGAACTTGTTTATACAGAATGACTTGCCCCTATATCACCCCAGAAGTCTGTGGCAGAGGCAAGGGTGGAACCGGTCTCTACCAAACCACACACCTTAATTGCTGAGCTGCCCTTTCACGCTCGTTGGGTATTAACGAGCGTATTTCTTAAGCACCAGCAGTGTGTTCATAGTGATTAAAAATATAAAGGAGCTATAAGCTTTGACCTGCCCTCTGTTCCACCCGTGTCAGATAGCCGCTGAAATGAAGAGGTGTTTATTTGCCTGGAAGTGTGGAGTCTTATGTCAGCTCCCGGTGTAGGAAGTAATTTTGCTGGGGGTCTGATCCTGCCACGGGGGAAAGGGCTGGTGATTTTGTTTCTGTTTTACTCTGAGCATGGTGCCTGCACTCTTGGCGTACCTGGAAAATTATCCTGCTTCACAGCCAGCACCAGTTCCTGGCCACCCCTGCTACACGCCAGGCTAAATTGGGAAACTAAACTCTTTTTTTTTTTCCCGGTGTATGGTTGGCCTCCCCACCTTGCTGCTCATGAATGCCTTGCTGAGTTAGCTGTGATTTGGAAAATTAATTGACTCAGAGCCAACTGCTGAAGCAGCCTCAAACGCAGAACACCCAAGATGCAGCAGTAGCAAGGTCAGAGGAGGTGGGAAATTTTGCGAGAGAGGTAGCAAGCAATAAGCGGAGCAGAATATGGGCACCAGTGGGGAAATGTAAAAGGAAACCATTCAGATCAGACACAGCCAAGGGAGACAAGGCAGTGGGACCTTGGGAGGCTTTGGTATTTACTGGGGGAGCTGGCAATGCCTGTGGCAGGGAATGTCCCTGGCTCGCTGTGGGAGGTGGGGGTCTCCAGAGACCCCTTGCCTCTAGCCAGGACATGTAAAGAGCACCCTAAGGACCATCTCCTGTGAGTGCAGAGAGCAGTGTCTATGCCGTGTAAAGAAATGTTAAATTATGTAGATTATCTCAGGCTTGACATCTGCTTGGGAGTCACCCCCTTGAGAGAAAAAAGAAACAAGGTCTGGGTATGTCTCCTTAAGGGCCTTTCTCTTATGGCTCCAATACTTTTTCTCTCATTTTATGAATATTCATAGCAAAAAGAGTTCTCAGAGCATACCTGCTGTCCCTGACACAGACAGTTTGCCAAAACTTCTGCCTGCCCTGATATGCTGAGGTTCAGCTCTTTGAAACTAGCTGGGCACGGACATCCCATGGAAATCCCTTTGTTACCAAAATGCCTTTGCAGAGCTGCTCTTCAGGGCCCGTCTGTGTGTCACCCTAAGCAGGTTGTGCAAATGGGTGACGTGGACAGACAGTTACAGAGGCTCAGCTCATAGAAAGGCGATTTGTTAAGCTGCCATCACTCCTGCACGCGTTTGAAATCTCCCCACCTGCACGATGGGGAGGGTGCTGACATTTCTGAGCAGCATGATCTGAAGGAAAGGCATACTCTGCTCTGGTGAGACCCCACCTGGAGTACTGCGTCCAGTTCTGGAGCCCCCACAACACAAGAGAGACATGGACCAGTTAGAACGAGTCCAGAGGAGGCCACGAGGATGATCCAAGGGCTGGAGCAGCTCTGCTGTGAGGACAGGCTGAGAGAGTTGGGGCAGCTCAGCCTGGAGAAGAGAAGGCTCCGGGGAGATCTTATAGCAGCCTTCCAGTACCTGAAGGGGCTCCAGAAAGGCTGGGGCGGGACTTTGGACAATGCAGTTAGTGATAGAACAAGGGGGCAATGGCTTTAAAATGTAAGAGGGGAGATTGACATGAGATGTGAGGAAGAAATTCTTTCCTGTGAGGATGGTGAGACACTGGAACAGGTTGCCCAGAAAGGCTGTGGCTGCTCCTCCCTGGAAGTGTTCAAGGCCAGGTTGGATGAGGCTTTGAGCAACCTGGTCTAGTGGAAGGTGTCCTTGCTCATGGCAGAGGGGTTGGAACTGGATGATCTTTAAGGTCTCTTCCAGCCCAAACCATTCTATGATTCTATGATTTCTCAGGGTTGAGTAGCTGATATTTGTGAACAACAGTGCTCATTTTGGTCAGCCCATGCTGCAGGCACTCAGGGAAGTGGAAAAGCACGATATGCAAAAGCTGATCCTTAATTTCAGGAGCTGGAGTTGCTATCCCAGGAGCTCCAAAATAGGATGGTGTAGGCTAACGTTGAGGCTGGGGAAGGGATACTTGCCCAATGGGGAAAAAAGCTCCAAGAGATCTGATTTAATTACAATTTTGTATGGCTTTCTCACCAAGCAAGTGTCAACTACATTGTCCTCCAAACACCTTGCCATGGTGAATGGTGCAACTCTCCCTCCAGAGCAGGAATGCTGAACCAGTCTGCTTCGGATAACCCTGGGAATATGCAACAAAGATGGGAACAGACCCCTGCTCTGCCCGGGTCAGAGGAGCTGAGCTAAAAGGTGGTCTGGGATGGGACTAATGGGGAAAAGCAACATTTCCATCTCTCATCACTTGGTCTGGGTCAAGTCTTCTCATTTCTCAGGTGTGGGGGGAAACTGAGGCAGGGGACATGTGACGATGCTTCTGTTGGCAATAATTCTAATTTCTGCTGATGTTCAGCTTGCTGCTGCCTGAAAGCTTTGTAGCATGTTTTGAAGCTAAATTGTGCAAATGAGTTTGGTCATTATTATCATGCAAAAAAAAAGACCATTTGTACGCAGCTACCAGCTTGCTGAAGCCTAGCAGCGCAAGGTTGCAGAGCAAGCCCGTGACAATGCTGGCAATCAAGCCCCGCTCCTAGACTCCCCACCTAGTTTCTATTCATTGCTTGTTTAGGGTAATGAAGAGCAGACTGAGGGAATTGGGGTTGTTTGCTTCAAGAAGCTGTTATGAAAAAAAAAACCCAACCCTACTGCAATCTAATTCTGGCCGGGGCAGTGAAGAGCATGTTTCCCAAGCATCTTTGCTTTGCAGGTTTCCCCAAATCCAAATGTTACACAGGTTCCTATTTTATATCTAATTTTTAAAGCAATTAATATCGAGCAAATGACCATTTGATACATTTTTCCTAGATGTTGTGCCTGTGATATCCACAGCAGATCTCTGCCCGGTCAATCTGAAGAGGAGGGCTGGGACAAATAGCCCCTCAAACACTCAGGAACATCATCCTCTTCGCTTTCCCAATTGATTTCCTCATAAACAGCCTATGCCAAAGCCTTTATGAAATTTAAGTCCAGCTTCACATTTCATTGAAAAACCTTTAAGGAAAGCCATTTTTCATACTTAAGACTTTTTCAAATCTCCTCTAACCAGTTACATTCTGCATTGTATCTTTTGAATCTGGCCATTGTCCAACGACAATCCTTAAAATCCCTTTACAGTTTTAAAGGAAAATACAAGCCCTCATTTACCACTGGATCCAGCCTGAAAATAAAAGCTTAATGCCTTGACAGGCCTGGATATTTTTTTGGGTCCTAAGTCTGATTTATGGTGGTAGCCAGCAAACCAGGCTGGTGAAATATTTGCTGCTGCTCGCAGGGATCTGGAAAAATGAAGTGTGAAGTTCTGAAGAGAGCAGGCAACAGTTCTCCAGTCACTAAACACTTCCAACGAGTTGGCAGCGGAACAGAGCTGTGGTCTGAAAGATGAACCTCAAAGGAATAGGGGAGGGGAGCAGTACTGCGCGCAGTGTCAAAATACTGCTGCAGCCTAAAGCTTTCCATACATTCCTGACATCGAGAGGGAAAGAGAAACATTTTCTTCATTATTTATTTATTCTCTCCTTTTTTTTTTTCTTTTTTTTTTTTTTTTCCTTCCCCCTGCAGGGGTTTCACTCAAAGTAGGGAAAAAAAAAATTAAAAGCAACAACAGGAGCATAGGAAGCTGCTTAAGCCCACCATAAAAATGGGCCTGGTAAAATATATATATATATATATATGATCCAGTTAGGGGAAAGTCTTGCTTGTGCTTTGCTTGTCACAGAGTGTTCTCAGTGAGCAAGGCTGTGGCAAAGCATCTCTAGCTTTTTGCAGTGCCAAAGCCCTGCAATCTGTGGGCGTGGGAGCTGCGATTTTCATTCCCATGAAAAGGGAATTTCCTAGAGGTAAAAGTGAGGTGGGGATTTTTCAGAGCGTTCTTGGAATGAATCACCCCTGCATACGTTTGCCAGGTAAAACATGTGGCTGCTTCGCTTTATTTTCTTCAAAGGAAGTTAATATTCATCCCTATCGTGTAGATCATACGGAGACAGAGATAGGCTGATAAATGAGGCGTATTTCAGTACTCGGGGTTTCAGTGAGCTGTTTTAGCCTCTATGAATTCAGTTTCCAGTATTCACACTGAACAGCACTGGGACAGCTTACTAGAGCAGTGAAATGGGGATGAACCATCCCTGAAAAGCTTTCTTTGCCTGCTTGTAGCTCCGAGGGGTTGTCCCTCTTCTTCTCATACATGTCTTAATCCTGTCCCAACAGCTGGGCACACCACGAAAAAAAAAAAAAAAGGATCCCCTCCTGTCCCTCCCTGTCCAGCAAAGTCCACAGAGGTTTTATTGCCTCCGGGCCCAGGAGAAATGAGGTTGACTTCACCCATCAGTCACGCTGATGCACGTCCAAAGTAACCCTCTTGGCTTTGACAGTCGCTTGAAAATGACAGCGGCGAAAGCTGGGAAAATTTATCCTTCTTCACATTCGTGGAAATGAGGATGGGATCATTTTTATTTGCTTGATTTTTTTTTTCTTTAAAAAAGACAAAAAAGGCACACTAACCACTTTGGTTTAAAGCTGTCCGAGGTCAGAAGCTGAGATGATATAACAAAGCGCTGCTTGTTTCCAAACACAAGCTTTTGGTTTGGGGAGGAACAACTGCACGTTCTGGTTGTCTTTTACAGTTGGGGAATGTTTTGCCTTTGCTGTGGCAGGGACTGGGCTGGGCTGGGCTGGGGAACCGCCCGGGTACCAGCCTGCAGCCTCCCGCCCCAACAGACAACACGTATTATTATTATTTATTTTTTTTCTTCTTGTTGTTATGAAATGGTTCCTTTTAACAGTAGAAGCATTTACGGGACATGCTCGCAGACAAACTCATCTGTACCACAGCCACACAGCCCCAAACCCACCCCGTCTGTCACACACAGGCACTCAGTGCCACCCACGCTCCCGCGCAGCCGCTGCGCAAGCGGGACTCGGTGCTCACACAAACCGAAACCCGCGGTCGCCGCCGTACGCCCACGTAGACAGAGCCAAAACAGGCCCCTTCTGTCTCACACGTCCTTCCCTCTGCCCCATCGTGACCTGACAACATCCCGGCATCAAAGGGGAGGAAAATACAACCTGAGCTGCTCTGGGTTTTGCAGTGTTTGTCTCATCCAGGAGCTGCTGGAGAGGCCACCCCTTACATCTCTGTCCAGGGGATCAGTTGTTTTTATTTCACAAGATCTCAGCAAAATGATGAATAAATCCCAGCCCCTGAAGAATGGGATCTTCTGGAGCTCTTGCCCTCCATCAACTCCTGGTTTTGCAGGACTATTAAAATCCTGGTGGTCATCCTTTGCCATTTTGGCACCTGGAGAAAGGGGCTATTTTTAAAGTCAGTCTTAGAAACATGATTCGTGGCAATAAAAATCTCCCCTGCTTGTTTTTGATGGCAGGGAGAGAGTCCAATGAACTTTGTGCCAGGGGCTGCTCACAGTGGATTCTGCAGGACATGGGTGCAGGTGAGGGATGCAGTGCAGCAATGATGTCTTGTCTGGTGGCCAAAATGGACTTTCCTCATGATAGCCCAATTTTTTTCCCACTGCTTTACTCAGAGAGCAGTTGCTGGTGCTGATGAGCAGCAGGGAATTGTGGTGCTGTGCTGTGAGGTCTTTGAGGGAGCACCTTGAAATGTGGCATGGGGTCTGTCAATCCCTCTGGAGATCCATCCCTGCTGCCACCTCCCCAAGGGAGGCACATTGGGGCATGGAACCGCCACTGCCCCAGGAGCACCCTCAGGATCTAGGATGCCCCCATCCCACCAGCCTGAGGGGTTTCTCAGGAGACATGCTCACTTACCCACACTTAACCCCAAGCCTCCCTCACACATCGGGTTTCTCTTCCAGTTTTGCATTTCTCTCCTCTCCCTGCCCCAGGGCTTTGGGGCCCCTTTTGGGCCACCCCCCCCCCCCAAGCCACCCACCACTTACAGCTTCTGGGCTGCAGTGCAGTGGTTCCTGGCTCCAGAACTCCAGCAGATCGTTCACCTTGTGGTTAGTGAGGTCCCCGCAGCACCAGGAACAGGAACCCACTTCCCTTGGGGTGTCCTTGGGACCCAGCATTGATAGAGGTAGGGAACAACCTCAAGTGGCATCAAGGGGAGCCAGGTGGCTTTCTGTGCTAGACAACGTGAACAGGCAGCTAGACACCTCCAAAAGTGGGGTCTAGGGTTGTAGCAAAGCAGCAATAAGAGGTGAACAGGTGCTGCAAACAGCCAGGAGGCTGTGTGGTGCCTCTGTGTGCAGGGAACAGGGAGCACATCCATCTCTGAACCAGAGACAATTCAACACCGAGCTGTCTATTTCCCACACCATCATGCTCCTGCAAAACATTTCTGCAGTGCTTTATGGGCACCAAACACGTGGCAGTAACAGCCCTTTACTGCAACACACCACTCCTGAAGTTCATGTCCCAAATGGCAAAAAACACACACAAAATCCATCACATGTGCTTTAACTGTCCCTCTCCACTGGCATTACCCCAAAGTGCCTCATAAGCTTTGCAAATCAAGTTCCATTTGTTTTTCCTGCTGCAAAGGGGTGACCATCATGGAGGCATAAAGTGGCCAAAGCTAATGAGTACTTAATGACATTACTGAAGTGTCCACAAGAGGAAATGAAGTGTCCTACATCAAATTAAATCTGGATGGATAATTCGGACATGAAGGCTATTGGCTGCATTGTTCAGCCTTGTAGCTCTGAATTGAATTTTGTCTGAGCTTGTTTGGGGTTTTATTTTAGGTGTTTTAAATGTTGGGGTGACACTGTCTGCTCTCTGTGCTAGGGTTAACCTGAATTTACATTGGGCTACAGAGGTGTTATGTTGATAACACTTGATGATTGATATATGATATTATTTGATATCATAAGAGTTGACAGTGTATGGGCACTTATCCTGGGCTGCATAAAAAGAAGGGTGGTCAACAGGTCAAGGGAGGTCATCTTCCACCTCTACTCCACTCTCATGAGACCCCACCTGGAGTACTGTGTTCATCTCTGAGGTCCCCAGCACAAGACAGGCGTGGTCAGAGCTGGTCCAGAGAAAGGCTGTGAAAATGGTCAGAGGGCTGGAGCACCTCTCCTGTGAGGAAAGGCTGAGAGTTGGCGTTGTTCAGCCTGGACAAGAGAAGGCTCTGGGGAGACCTTACTGGGACCTTTCAATATTTAAAAGTGGCTTATAAGACAGATGGAGACAGACTTTTTAGTAGAGTCATAGAATCATAGAATGGTTTGGGTTGGAAGGGACCTTAAAGCTCATCCAGTTCCAACCCCCCTGCTATGAGCAGGGTCACCTTCCACTAGACCAGGTTGCTCAAAGCCTCATCCAACCTGACCTTGAACACTTCCAGGGAGGGGGCATCCACAGCTTCTCTGGGCAACAGAGAAGAGTCTGTAGCAACAGGACAAGGGGCAATGGTTTTAAAGTAAAAGAGGGTAGATTCAGACTGGATATAAGGAAGAATTTTTTTTATAATGAGGGTGTTGAGACACTGGCACAGGTTGCCCAGAGAAGTTGTGGGTGGCCCATCCCTGGAAGTGTTCAAGGTCAGGTTGGACTGGGATTTGAGCAACCTGGTCTAGTAGAAGATATCCCTGTCTGTGGCAGGGGGGTTGGACTAGCTGATATTGAAGGGTTATTTCCAACCCAAACCATTCAGTGATTCTAAGATTCTATTTTAGTTCATACTGTGCCTGGGTGACAGAAGTGCAACTCTCCTGCTTTTTAGTAGCATTGCTTTACTTCAGTTCAGTGATTAGTGGTAGAAGTTTCAGCAGGGTTGGAAGAACTGCTCTACTGTGTGTCTACCCAACACACACTGTCACTGCATGCATGATAACCTTAGGAAACCACTAAACATTGTATGTGGAGAAACACCAAATAACATTTTTCTCATGGAGCCCTTGGGGCCAGCAGGCATACTCTGAGCTACCTGGCTCTGAGCTGATGGGAAATTAAATGCTGTGCTTGAGTTTGGGGTTTGTTTTTTTTTAGAATTGAAGGGAACTTTTTCCTGTGAAAAGTTGGAAAAGGTCTTTTTCCTGTAAACAATTTCCAGTGGAAGCATTCCTGGCCTCCCTTCGCTGAGACGTCCATCCTGAGCCTCACCCCAAAGAAAGACCCTTTTGTTGAGCAGAACAATGTGGCCGCACGGGGAAGCAGGATCAGCTCCCACTTGCAGGGTAGGGTTTCTCTCACCTAACTTTTAGCTGTCTAAAACCTAGGTGTCTAGTCTAAGCCCGTCATTCGGCCTTCCGCTAACGACCTTGGGGAGATGGAGGCACCTTCTTGGGGCCATTCAGTCCGTCTTCGGGCAAAACAAATCGTTCTCCGGAGGTGGTCGGCTCTCCCATGGCTGGAGGGAAACCCGCAAGAGGGGCTCTGTGCAGACCGCTGGCGTGGCGATGGCTAATTAGGTGAGATGAATCCCACCCCAAGGAAATCGAGGTAGCTAATGAGTTGCTAGAGTATGTGTTTGTGGAGAGCTTGCCCACACAAAGCGTGACCGGGCTGGGGGCTCCTTTGGTAGCTGTAAAAGATGAGGACTGAAAAGCTGAGCTTTGTGAGCAAGCCTTTTTTTATTGTTATAGCCGTACCGTGCAGCTTTGCTGATGGTCATCCGCTGAATCAGCTTCTTGCATCTCATTTTGCATTTAAATGGTAAGATATTGGGGACCTTTAAGATATGTGAAAAAATCAGCTCGTGCCCTCACCTGGTTTTTTAGGCATCACTGTGACAAAAATTAAGCAAGAATCCTATTTTCTTCTGCATTCCTACAGGTTCAGTATCAAATCCCAAATAAAACCCTGAAGTTTTGCCAATGGCATCAATAGGATGAAACCTCATTGCAAGTACCAAATGACTTCATCAGTTTGTTTGGGTTTTTTTTTTAATTTGCCTCTAAAATCATGTAATCCTGCTACTTCTTGTTGAACCAGGATTAAGCACTTTAGCAGAGATCTAGTTTTGTCATTTTTTGGTTTTGCTTTGTTTTTTTCTTTCCTCCACAAGTGCATGTTAATCTAACCTAATCACAGACCCTGGCCTTGGACAGATGTGTCTGTCTGCTTTCACCACGTCGGGAGCTCTGTCTTTAGAGTCTGGGGACACACAGGATTTAACAAGCAGCTTGTGGAGCATTTGTTACTTCTTCTAAAAGGTGATTATTGCCAAACGCACATTCTCGGCGGCTCATTAAATGCTTTCACGCGACAAATCCATGCAGCATTTTGTGTGCATGAACCAGAGGCTGTCACCGTTTAGAACAAAATGCTAAATATTTACTGGCAAGGCAAGCTATGAGTATAAATATTTATACCGAGGTACAATAAAAAAGTACCATAAAACTGATATGTTATAAAGAATTTATGTGTGGAAATGACCGAGGCCATTACAAAGGATGTGCCAGTTCACAATTATATTATGTGTGGAGATCACAGTGTTTAGGTGTTTAATTTACTGTTATCTGGCCTTCACCGTTTGACTCATTAATCTGTCGGGTGAAGGAGTCTTAATTATATTTCTTGTAACCTGGCAAACTACAGAGAATTGTGTTCATATGGGGAATAGATCTTGAATATTTACTGGTCTGTTGCTAATGGTCCCGAGGGGCTTGAAAATGGAAAAAGTATACACAAGAGCAGAAAAATGTTTATAAGGGGAATCTGTCTTCCTAATTTTTGTGCTGGATGTATCCTATTGTGCTGAGGTAAGAGGAGCATAAGCAATGGTGTATGTAAGACTACTCACAGGACACTTTTGAGGCAGCAGTTGTGCATGAAGCTGCATGTATCCTGAAATTAGTCTGATGGAGGTGACAAGGAACCTGTCTCACCCTTCTGCTGCCCCCTGATCCACTGCTGTCCTCACCTGCCTGCTGCTGGGAACCAGTCAGCACCTTCAGTGGGATGAACTCAGAGTTGTGTGGCAATGGTCCTCTTTTTCTAACTTTTACAACAATTTTGCATTGCCACAATGCTAAAGGTTGATGCAAAGGCCTTAAAAATACTCCCTATACACATGAGTTAGTGGAGATGGTAAGTACTTAGCTCAGGAGTAAGTAATCACAGAATCCCAAAATTGCCTAGATTAGAAAAGACCTTTAAGATCATCGAGTCCAACCATTAACCCAATACTGACAAGTCTCTGACTAACCCATGTCCCTCAGCACTGTGTCTACACAACTCTTCAATCCCTCCAGGGATGGGGACTCCACCACTGCCCTGGGCAACCCCTTCCAATGCCTCAGAACCCTTTCAGCAAAGAAATTCTTCCTCATATCCAATCTCATCTGCCCTTGGTGCAACTTGAGGCCATTTCCTCTTGTCCTGTCACTCGTTTCTTGGTAGAACAGACTGACCCCCACCTCTCTACACCCTCTTTTCAGGTCATTGTAGAGAGCAATAAGTTCTCTCCTCAGACTCCTTTTCTCCAGGTTAAACAACCCCAGTTCCCTCAGCTGCTCCTCATCACACTTGCTCTCCAGGTCCTTCCCCAGCTCCATTGCCCTTCTCTGGACACGCTCCAGCACCTCCACGTCCTTCTTCTAGTGAAGGGCCCAAAACTGAACCCAGCACTTGAGCTGTGGCCTCACCAGTGCCCAGTGCAGGGGGAAGAGAACTTCCCTGGTCCTGCTGGCCACACTAGTGCTGATCCAGGCCAGGCTGCCTGGACACTCTGCTCACTCATGTTCAGCCAGCTGTCAATCAAAACCCCCAGGTCCTTCTCTGCTGACCAGCTCTGACATGAAAGGGTGCAATCCAGATTTTGCAGTCTCTGACTTACCTGGACTCTCACAGTCCATATCCACCCTTACAATAAAATGTCCCAACAAACCAGCCCCAAGCTGCTGTATCCTGGGGAAATATCAGTATAATTGTCTTTTCTTATGCTAGGCATCCACTGCTGGCCACTTAGAGGCCAGATATTGGACTAGATGAATCTTAGACATGACCAGATACTTGTTTATAAATCCTATAAACCAATGTCATTTCAGCAGGTGAGGCACTCATGGGCAGTGCCTGCTGCAGGTTCAATAGCAAATACAGGGCCCATAAAAAGAGGCAGAGAGAGGAAAGGGAAAGAAGTCAGGATCAGGAGGAAATCTGGACTTCTGGATAGTCACTTGTGATCTTGGACCATAATAGCATTCTCTCCCTTGCTTTTTTTTTTTCTTGCTTTTTTTTTTTTAATATATTGCTTGATGCATGGGGCCTGTCTGTGGGATTATGGTTTTATAGATAACAGGCATAGCAGGGACATAGATATCCTGTTGATGAGAAGGCATAAAAGTAAGCCTGAGTACAGAAACAATTCCTACCTCTTGTAGGTGCCTTGGACTCCTTATCTCTCATATTCTTTTCTTGTTGTGTTGCATTTGTGGTTTTTATTCTATATTTTAGGCTTTGGGGAAACGCCCTGTGACCTGGGACACCCAAGGGTGGTGGGAACAGCTGCTGGGTGAATACGGGTGCTTGTGAACTGGTGAGATTGGCAGAATTTCAGGTGATCCTAGAAGTAGACCATACCACTTACCACAAAAGACTATAAAAAAAGCCCCAACATTGAGACCTCTGGGAAATTCCTTCCTGGCCACAGCTCTGACGTGCAGTTTCACTCTGAGGAGCTCAGAGTTGTGTTTTTACGTTCAGCGATGAGCACATCGCGTTGAGAGCGCAATGGAAAACAGGTGCAGGGGCTTGTGCCTTCAGCAAGAGTGACCCTTCTGGGGGTGGGAAAACCTATTTCTCTTCCAATATATGAAAGTTAGATATTCACACAGCCCGTTGTAGACAGCTGTGGAAATCCCTGCCTCAAAGAACTTGCTGTCTAAATCTTTTACTATAATGTGAATAGGAAAGTGAAAATGCGTAGTGTCTAATACACAGATTTTTTTCAAAAGAGCTGTCAGTGTAAAGCCTGTCGACTTGACATTCAGCCAATATAAACTGAGGTAGAGATACTGAATTATCCCATTTTACACCAGTGAAGGGACTGACTCTATTATTCTCTATAAGAATTTGATTAATGTTTTCCTCTGGCTCAGCATTTGATTAATATCATGGACTAGCCCATAAAGCAGACTTTGGAAACTGCAAGATGTGATCCATTTAATCAGTTTGTCAGTTTTATTTTGGAGACTTAACAGAAAACCAAAACCCTCTGCATAGATATTGATTTAATACGCTTTGCCTTATATTCCCATGAAGGCAAATGAATAAATATTTCTGATGCATAAAGTGCTGGAAGAGTGTTATCGCTACATTTGGGAACAATTCATGTGGGAGGACTGTAATGTGTACTGTCAGTTTATTGTTAAGTCCTTTTGAATGCTAGCAACGAAATAGATACTAAAATAACATTAATATGAAAACAAATGCAGAAACATATCCTTACATTTGCACAAACATACCTCTGGGAGCCTTTTGCATCATGCTTATTTTCAGAGCTATTTAAAAACAACGTTGTTCCTCCAAAACCAGTTGTTCTGTCCTAGGCTGATATGAAACTGGAAATGTCAGGCTGAGGCTTATCTAAAGAAGTGCCTACTTGGGCCCAGGTCCTTCCAATGGTTTTAGAGGAGAAGCAAGTCAACCTGCCAGACAGCAGAGAAAAGCTCTGCTAACCCAATTTGGGAGCAAACATAGCATTCCTATGAATATTTAAACACAGCGTCACATGGAATAGCCAGATCTATTTAAAGGCTGAGCTGGACTGAAGTCTGAATGCCTACGATGGGATTCATCTCACCAGCTTTATATGCTGTAGACAGCTGCTACACCTGAGACAATCCCTGCAGAGAAACCGGGACTCTGGGCTTGAGTTGAGCGCTGGGGTTTTTTTAGGTGAGATTAATTACGCTGCTGATGTGCTTGTTCCTCTCCCAGGGCAGGTTGGAGAGCCCAGGACGGTGCCTAGCTCAAGTGTAACAATTACATTTGCTCTTTCTACAGGGAAAGGTATGAGGAGATAAATCAAAGAGGGAAAATGAATTAAATCAGTTTGCAAGGTACAGCAGTACCAACAGTGAAAACCTACTTTAAAAAAAAATTGAGCTGTGGACATGTCTTCCAGTTTATTCTACCTTAATTTAAAGTGCTTGAGTATGAATCTTTACATTTATATCACAAAAACGGATTTATAATTCATTTTGATGCAATCCTAATAGCCCACCTAAACATAAATAAATGTTTTCATTTGGGTTCATACTGGTTTAATGAAGTTGTTCAAAGAATGTAACTTCTGATGGAAATTCCTCCTGCAAAATTATTGCACAAGGGCAAAATTTTTGTTGATTACTGAAGGTAAGACCAGCACCTTCTGCTTAAATGTTGGTTCCCTTTTGTTGTGTAGCTTAGATTTCCACTGAAGAAATAATTTTATTTAGATTGGATGTAAGGAAGAATTTATTTGCTGAAAGGGTTCTCAGGCATTGGAAGAGGTTGCCCAGGGCAGTGGTGGAGTCCCCATCCCTGGAGGCATTGAAGAGTTGTGTAGACACAGTGCTAAGGGACATGGGCTAGTTGGGGACTTGTCAGTGTGAGGTTAATGATTGGACTTGATCTTAAAGATCTTTTCCAATCGAGGCAATTCTGGGATTCTGTGATTTATTGCCTGTGCTGTCCCTGTGCTGTGTTTCACTAGCAGGTCCTCCAGACCTCCCTCATGAGACACATCTTAATTTATAGGCACCTACCAAAGCCCAAGGCAGTGCTACTAAGAGTGAGTATGTCAGGAGTGAACACGCTGTGTGGAGTTAGCAATGCTAATTTTAGATGGCTGCCAGGTGAGTGTAGCTGAGCTGGTGATCCCAGGCTGCCTGTGTACTCTGTGGATAGAAGCAATCACTTAGAATCAGCGAATCATAGAATGGCTTGGGTTGGAAGGGACCTTTAAGGACCATCTAATCCAAGGCCCCTGCAGTGAGCAGGGACACCTCCCACTAGAGCAGGTTGCTCAGAGCCCCATCCATCCTGACCTTGAATCTTTCCAAGGATGGAGCTTCTACCACCTCTCTGGGCAACCTGTGCCAGTGTTTCACCACCCTCATTGTAAAAAAGTTCTTCCCTACATCAAGGCTAAATCTACCCTCCTTTAGTTTAAAACCATCACCCCTTCTCCTATCATTACAGGCCCTGCTGTTCCCCTCTTTTTTATAGGCCTCCTTTAACTATTGAAAGGGTGCAGTAATGTCTCCCTGAAACCTCCTCTTCTCCAGGCTGAACAACCCCCAATCTCTCAGCCTTTCTTCATAGGAGAGGTGTTCCATCCCTCTGACCATTTTGTGACCCTCGTCTGGAGCCACTCCAACAGGTCCATATCTGTCTAGTACTGCGGACTCCAGACCTGGACACAGTACTGCTGATGGAGTCTCACCAGAGCAGAGCAGAGGGGCAGAATCACCTCCCTTGACCTACTAGACATGCTGCTTTTGATGGGAGCCAGGATTTGGTTGGCTTTCTGGGCTGCAAACAGACATTACCAGCTTATGCTCTAACTTTTCATCCACCAGTGCCCCCAAGTCCTTCTTGACAGGGTTGCTTTCAACCCCTTCATCCCCCAGCCCATATTGAAATTGGGGATTGCCCCAACCCAGGTGCAGGACCTTGCACTTGGCCTTGTTGAACCTCATGAGGTTCACACAGACCCACTTCTCAGGCTTGTCCAGGTCCCTCTGGACGGCATCCTGTCCCTCAGGTGTGTCAACCGCACCACTCAGCTTGATGTCTGCAAACTTATACACAGTTGATTTATTTCCCAAATAGTCACAATGAATTCAGTGTGAATTGTGCAAGTGAGAATTTTAATTTACACTAGTGCAAGTCACCTGCAGCTAAAGAGTTGCTCAAGATACTGTAAGGTTTTTCTGTGTCTCAGTTTATAATCTTAAACCTGCCTTTTGCTTTCAAAAGGTGTTGGGAACCAAGAAAAGGACAGGAAATTACACAGGATCACAGAATGGTGGGGTTGGAAGGGACCTCAGGAGATCATCTAGTCCAACCCCCCTGCCAAAGATGGTTCACCTAGAGCAAGTTGCACAGGACTGTATCCAGATGGGTTTTGAACATCTCCAGAGAAGGAGACTCCACAACCTCTCTGGGCAGCCTGTCCCAGGGCTCTGGCACCCTCATAGTAAAGAAGTTTTTCCTTAAGTTTGTCTGGAACTTCCAGTGTTGCAATTTTCGCCCATTGCCCCTTGTCTGTTTTGTATTAGATAGCATGTTCACACCCTTCCTTACATTTCTGAACAGTAAGAAGAGGTCCTGAGAGCTTTCTGTGTTAAAAAACTCCAATTTCCTTCCGTTGTGCTGCTGATTGGACAGGACAAATTCTTGTTGGCTGAACAACCTTTTCATTTTGGATGGGTAGGATGTGCCTGGCTGCCACACTAGCAACAAGGACACACTTGTTTGAGGACAGCCATGGCTTTGTTCTGGCTGTAAGTGCTATTTTTACCTTCTCTCCTCTTCATGCAACTGCACGGGCCCCTTCACACCTGTATCCCACTTTGCACTAACTGAGTGAAGAAGTGGACCTGTGATTCCCTACACACATCCATGTTCTGCAAATGCTTTTGCATGGAAGAAAACCAGATCCCTGAGAGATGGGCAGCAGGAAACACTTCCTTTTTGCAAGCGGCTAAAAACACAGTTGTTTGTTACACCTGTGTGCTGGCCTGTTTAAATAGAGAAAAACACCAGAAAATACAGGAAACGCTTACTCATTTTGCCCTGCCTGCCCAGCTCTGGTGTCTATCCTAATGCAAGCAAATACTTTTGCATCTAAATTCCACAGTGGTTTTGCTCCTGAAGAGCTGTTGTTGTCCCTTTCAGTAATAGCAACACTGAGAAGATGTAGCCATGACCTCATGTTTTTGTCAATGATCTGGACGAGGGGATCGAGTGCACCCTCAGTGAGTTTGCAGCCAACACCATGCTGGGTGGAAGTGTTGATTTGTTGATTTGCTTGAGGGTAGGGAGGCTCTGCAGAGTGATCTGGACAGGTTGGATCGATGGGCCAGGACCAATTGCATGAGTTTCAATAAGGTCAAATGCCAGGTCCTGCTCTTTGGCCACAACAACCCCCGGCAGCACAACAGGCTTGGGGAGGAGTGGCTGGAGATCTGGTCAGCAGAGAGGGACCTGGGGGTGTTGGTTGACATCTGGCTGAACATGAGCCAGCAGTGTGCCCAGGTGGCCAAGAAGGCCAACAGCATCCTGGCCTGGATCAGGAACAGTGTGGCCAGCAGGACCAGGGAAGTTCTTTTACCCCGTACTGGGCACTGGTGAGGCCGCAGCTCGAGTGCTGGCTTCAATTTTGGGCCCCTCACCACAAGAAGGACATGGAGGTGCTGGAGCGTGTCCAGAGAAGGGCAATGGAGCTGGTGAAGGGCCTGGAGCACAAGTGTGATGAGGAGCAGCTGAGGGAACTGGGGTTGTTCAGCCTGGAGAAAAGGAGGCAGAGGGGAGACCTTATTGCTCTCTACAATGACCTGAAAGGAGGGTGTAGAGAGGTGGGGATGGGTCTGTTCAACCAAGGATCAAGTGACAGGACAAGAGGAAATGACCTCAAGTTGCACCAAGGGCAGTTGAGATTGGGTGTGAGGAAGAATTTATTTGCTGAAAGGGTTCTGAGGCATTGGAAGGGGTTGCCCAGGGCAGTGGTGGAGTCCCCATCCCTGGAGGGATTGAAGAGTCGTGTGGACACAGTGCTGAGGGACATGGGTTAGTTGGGGACTTGTCAGTGCTGGGTTGATGATTGGACTCGATGATCTTAAAGGGCTTTTCTGATCTAGGCAATTTTGTGATTCTGTGATTATTCATATTATGCAAAATGAAACAAAAGATTTCTCTCTGCTCTTGGTGCTCACAGTTTTACCATCCCAGGGCAGGCTGAGTGGCTTGCTATCTCAGCACGTTTAATCATCAGTTAATTGTAAACAGTTGTTGGGCAGATGGAGGAGCCTCTGTCAGCAGCAAACTTGAAGTGCGGGGTTGCTCTGCAGGAATAAACCTCATCCATCTGTGTCTCAAAGTCCAGACATATATAGAAAGAGGAGCAAATTATCTCCTAATGGCTTTAGCCCGTTGACTGGCTTAAAGGAAAAAGGAAATGACAATTCATAATGCATGTGGATCCACCATGCTCATCATCCTCTTTGGTTAGATAGGGTGAATGTGCTTAAACATGCAGTCACCCAGGTGTTTTCACTACTGACACTTAGTACACTCGAAAATAATTGCTGCTGTTAGCACCTCTCACCAGAACAGAGTTTTCTTGTTGTTGCAATGCCATGTTGCAAGGAAATTCAGTGTTTTCCTAGTGCAATGTCACTGTAGGCATCATGACTGTCACTACTAGGTGTGTGTGATGTGATTGCAGTGGGAAGGGGAGATGGATCTCATCTAGTTGAAGATGTCCCTGGTCACTGCAGGGTCATTGGACTAGATGATCTTTAAAGGCTAGGGACAGGATGAAGTGTGCCTTCAATCAGAAGGATCACTGCTCCTTGAGTCCTGGGCAGTGAGCAGCTGCTTAATACATGAAAGTAACACTGCCATAGTTCAGGACAGAGTGTGAAATTTGTTGCCCTATTAGATTAAATTACATAAGAATATAAAATAATTCAAATTGAAGCGTACAACTGGAACTCAGGCAATGCATCAGACTTAACATCTTTGTCTCACGAGTAGCTTCAATATCAAAAATTATGAAAGAAAAATAATTGCTTCTTTTTTTTAATTGTTACTTAGCAATGTGAACAAAGGAAATAATTTAAAGATAAAACTTATTATTTGATTATTAAGCAATCAGACCCAATGCAACAGCACCAAGCCATCAGATGCACCATTCTGGGGTGCACAAAAGCTCCATTCAGACTCCAGAGGATGAATGCCACTTCATACTTATGTGGCATAAAAATTTCCAGTGAAATTTTAGTAGTGTGGCACACTCAAAAGCAGCTAGTTTATGGGACCTGATATGATCTCAGCACATGATCTGCAAACAGACAGATCACCCGAAGTTAAGGAGCACTCAAATCCCATGGAAGAAACAAGGGCTGGTTCAAGCAGTGTGTGTGTGTGGATTCAGGAGGCTGACCCACTGCAGGGAACCTTCATGATAAAGGATCTATTTATTTGAAATTGTTGTGCTAAAATTCATTATGTTCACTCTAGTCTCTGTAGCTCTGTACTCAGCAATTCTGAAGTTTTAGTTAAGAAATTGTCTCTGTTCTTGTTTGTCTGAAATCATATTCTCTGTAGCTCATATTTTTATCCTCCTCTTTTCAACCTTATACTCTGCTACCTGTCTTGCTCTTCTTTCTTTTTTGTTCAGACTTGTTTAGTACAACCATAATTATAATATCTGAGCAGTGAAATGTAAGTTAACTTGATTGCTTAAAATGCTATTTTTAATTAAAAACACACAATAATTTCATTATTTTTCCCTCCTATTTCCTCTTACGGATGTCCTATATCTTCTATTTCCCATAGCTTCTCAAAACTGAATTCCCAGTGCTTTGGTAAGCTACCAAACCAATTTCTTTAAAATTCATCAGTGTATTCATCTGAGAGCTAAAGATGTGTGTAAGCTCAAGAAATATTTTTACTTGGTATTTTCTCTAAGTGCTTTTTGCTACCGGCTGTCCAGACAAAGTCTATCTCCATAATCCTAATTCTACCTAATTCCACATTTCTTTATTTCACTTGCTTTTGTTAAGGATTTCTTGAGTACAAATGTGTTTTGGGGCACAGAAGTTGCTACAGGAGTGAGTTTGGATATTTCAGGGCAAAAGAGCTGTTTGTTTTTCTTAGTTTCTACTGCATTCAAAGCAACAGGATTTTGTGGACTTATTCCTTAGTTAAAAAGGATTACACTCAAGAAACAGAAAAGTTTCTTCTAATAGAGACAGATCTACAGGAGTTCAGATTTTAACTAACTAGCTAGGCCAGAGCAGCCATCCTAGTTTAAATGTATTGTCTTTGGATGTGATTTTCTCACTTACTTAAGCCCCACAGTTCCCATTGAATTTGTCTGGACTTCTGGGAGCTCGTTATCCTACAGAAGAAGTTGGGACATTTCTGTGATTTGCTGGTGAATCCACAGTTCTCCCCACTGTATGAAAGAGTTTGAAAACCATTATACTTCATGTTTTGGGGGTTAAAACAGTCTTTTGCTCTTGAAGTCTCAGTAGTAGTCCCTAGAAGGAGGGCAGGGGTGGTGCACAGAGGTTGTGCCAGCTTTGGGACACTTTCACCTCTCCCAGAGGTATGTGATGCTGACCACTAAGTCAAGAGCTCAAGCCTGTTGCACCTCAGGTCTTTAATTCAGTGTAGCAATGCTTATGTTCTTGGCATCAATCTGTACATGGCACACATCTAGAAAAGTACAAGGGGAATATGTTGCTTTCCTAAAGAGGAAGCCTGGATGGGAAGAACCTCTTCTGTCTTTCTGCCAACCTCCTTCTTGGTGTAGATGCCCAGAAATGACAAAAGTCCCCAGATGATTGCCTGTTCCAGCCCAGGATTTTTTGATATTCATTTTTACCAGCATCCCTCATTGCAGATCCCAGCAGTTAGCAGGGTGGCAACATGCCCACTCTGAACTTCTTCTTTGATTTTAATTCATGTCTGATATGTGGTTATTTCTTACCGGAAATAATTATGTGGGAACAAACTCTTTCTCTTCTGCTGGTCACTGCTACTCCCATTGTGCATTGGCTGGTGGAGCAGCTCTTGGGATAATATATGGTTCCTCCCTCAAGTATGCAGTCTGGTGGTGCCAGACCAGACTACATCAGGGAAACCTCTGCTACAGGACATGGTAGGATGGAGAGGGATTATGTTTCCCTCCATCGGTCCATTTGGATTCCTTGATAAGGAGTGGCTTTGAGCAATGTCATCATCCAACCCTTGTTCCACCTCCTTCTGCCACTAACACTTGACATTTCTTCCCTTTTGTCCTCACCCAGAGCTAGCGACGTAATTCAAACTGAACAGCTTTGGTTTGCAAAGTCTGTTTGCCGATGATAAATGGTGTGTGTGATGGATGGATGTGGTCTTGAAGATGATGGAGGTGAACAGCAGGGTGCTGCATGGATTTGTGCTAGCAGCAACATTATTTAATACTTTTATTAATGGTCTGGAAGGAGGTGTAACCAAGTACATTAACTTGATCTGCACATGACACTGCACTGGAAATAACTGTAAACCAAGTGAAGACAGAGAAATAACACTAATGGAACCAGAGGTTAGAAATATGAGCAGGAAACAGAATGAGATTCTGTCTGGAAAAAGGCAAACTAATAAATCTGGGAATAATAATCCAAAACACAGATATTTAATAGGAGAGTGAGAGATCTGAAAAAGCACTGATGTTCTAAAAGAGCTACTAGTGATGGTCAACAGTGACTAGGCAATGTCTCTACAATGTGAAATGGTGGAAAAAGGCAATTTTGGTTTGTAGAGTAACCCCAAAGCTATCTTGCCCTAGCACAAGGGCTTGTCCCTCCTTGTGAGTATGACTTTCTACAACACTTTGAGCCCTTACCTCCAAGCTTTATCCATGAGTAGAATCCCACAAGTAAAAAAATGTCTTTACAGCTGACTCTTTACAGAAACACAGATCTGGAGGGCATCTTCTGAACCACCCAGTCCTGAGTCTGCCTGTTATGGGAGCAGTATCAGTCCATGTGACTCTCCTGGCCTCTCTGTCCAGCCCTTCTACACCCCTTCTAGGAGGGTGAACCAGGGCTTCTCTGATGGCAATTTTGGCATTAAGAGCAGAAAAATGTGAAGGACCACAAGTTAATTCCAACAAGATGATATAAATGGGTAAGGAGATGAAAGCTGGATTTTTTACACTGGAAAATCCTAACAAGATAATGAAGAGTCAGTAGGACCATTGCTATTCCTTACACTCAATGCAATTAAGCTGTAGGTACCATTTGCTGACACTTGTATGTGTCAGTTAATTTCGTGGCATAAATTGAAATCAATAGGCAGTGACATGTGAAAATGGATATTTGCCAAAGGAGGACTTAGAAACACTGTAGGAATCCTAAAGTGAGACTAAACAAAAAGCCTCCACTAGACTGCTGGAGGTTCTTTAAAGCGTGTGGTCATTGCAATCACCCATTCAGCAGCCTGCTGATGTGTGTGTGAACCTCAGGGCTGTGATAAAATCTAAAGGCAGATGCAGCAAGCTGGAAATCTGTCCCACATATACTCACTTGAGGGCAACCATCCCTCATCGGTGAGAGCTGATAGTCCCATGGGGAAGGGACACTGTGAAAAGTATTCTCTGGGATGGCATGTAAGCATGGAGGTCACTGCTTGCTGTTCTTGATAAATGCTTCATGCTGGGCAGCTGGTGCTCTGGAAATGGAAATGAAGTTATTTAAAGTGGTAACTTGTTCTTGGTATCGATTGGAAGATGGATAAGATGTGTGTGGAAGAATACAGCTGCTATGAGCTGCCTCTCCAGAGGAATTCTCTGTCAGTGTGCAGAGCTGTGAGTGGTACAAGCCAGGAGTTCCTGCTTTTCATAATGAAAACATATGATCGTTTCTGCTCCAGGCCCTAATTAGTGGTAGAACTGGTTGTACACTTGGCCCACAGCATTATTCCTCGTGGAAAGGTTATCTTCTCGTGCTGGAGCCCATCTGGGTTGCTCCCAACCATCCATCAACCTGAGGCATAAGGAAAGTGAGAGGTGGGATCTGTGAACTCACCTCCTCCGCTTATACAAATGTTCCTTGGACCCTATAGCATCTCAGAGATTTTTGCTTTATCTTGTTTTGTTTTGCTTTTAAATAACAATCATTAAGCAACCCGTGAGAGTAAGAGGAAGGGTACATTTAGCTTACGAGTAGCTCTCACACCATCATGAATCTTCTCACTCTCCTGAGGATTGAGGCAGAATTAGGAAAATGTCTTATTTAGCTAAATAGAACCCAAGTCTACTTTCCTCCATAGCAGAGAAACAGAAGGGCCAAGCTAATATATATATATATGTATAAAAATTATATAAATATATATAAAAATTATATATATATATATTAAAACTATATGTGTTCATTTAATAGAGCATAAAGTCCTTTACATTCTGTGAGCCACTTACTCTCCTGTACTCTATGCTAACTCCACTATAGGCTGGGGAATTGCTCTGACATTTTAAGAATAGAAAATAAACCCATTTAGCCCCAAGTACGTATCATCTGCTAACTCACAGAGTGGAAATACAGCTACCTCTAGGGTGGAACAGAGAAACCACCCTTGTGAGCTTCACTGCGATATTAGCTCTCCAGGCTGGAGCTTTTCATAGCTCTGCTCACAAACCCATAATTAAAAATGTTAAGTTTTAAGGAGCTGTGTTAGTGTCAGAGTGCAACTGCCCGTAGAGCAAAACCTTTGTTAGAATATTTTCCTTCAGTCAAATCTTTTTATTCCTAGAAATCCTCTGATACAGCTATTCAACTATTTCAGTGCTGTTTGTAGTAACATAATAATTCCAGGATAAAAAAAAAAAAAAAATAATAAAATAAATAAATAATAATAAAAAAACTATATATATATATATATATGACCACTGTATGAAACACCTGGGTATATCATATGTTACTAATTTTGATTAACCATCTCAGTCTGTTGTAAAAAAGAAGACCAGTTAGAAACAATCGGTGTAGATGGTCCAGTATTGGAGCTCAGTTGTTAAAATAATCTGGTTATCCTTGGATGATGTTTTGAAAAGGAAAAATATTCTAAATCAGGATGTGAAATCTAGGAGGAAAGTGAGAAGGACCTTGTATTATTCTGCTGCCATGAGTAGAGAGGGTGAAGTGATTGACAGGACTGTGTTTATAGCTCCAAGATGGGAACCACTAATCCCTGTTAAATATCCTGAGAAACAACTGATCCTCACGGCATCACACAGGTCAATGGAAACGGGGAAGCTGCAGGGTAAGAAAATCTTGAACCATGTCCTGTTAACCAGTAAAATCCTGATTTGGGCATTTACCCCCTGCAGAACTCCATTTTTCCTACCGAAAAAGGAATATATCCGAGGTACGACTCTGTGGCTGGGGGTCTGATCCCAGTCAGACCCAGGAACACGAGTCACTTCATGCCCAGTGAAATCAGCCCCGCAGCTCGGGGTGTCCTGTCCCTGCTGCAGCCCATGGGAACTGGAGCAGCCCGTACCAAAGTTCTCAGAGCACTGTAGGAGGACTGTTAAGTGCATATAATTAGTCATGTAAGCATGTATATTCAGGATCAAGGCCTAGCCTTTTAGCTACTGGGCATTCCTCCTTATTCTTATTAAAAGCAACAGTTTTATTAAAGGAGCATTCTGGCACCTGTTGTACCAGACATCTACAATTACCTGACCATGGCCCAGTCCCACACGGGGAAAGACCCTGGTGTGCATCAGCTACATCCCTGTCCCAACCCAGCCCAGAAGGCAGTCAGGGCTGTTCTGGCAAGTCCCCAGTATGGCAAAGTTGGGGACCAGCATGCCACAAAGCACTCGTTTGTCAGAGTAAGAGTAGCCTAAAGAAAAAAAAAAATACAATCCCTGAGCTTTTGAACAGAGATGAGTGTAGAAGGTCAAGCTGAGGCACATGGAGTTAATGCTTCCTACAAAATATGAAAACTACACAGAACCTGAGTTATTTTAGCCATTTCTTTTAGGAAAGGTGAGTTGTACCCTGAATGATTCTATTTCTCCCCACTGACCCCAAGCCTAAACTAGTACCATAGAATGGGTTGGGTTGGAAGGGACTTTAATGATAGTCTAGTTCCAACCCCCCTGCCATCAGCAGGGACACCTTCCACTAGACCAGGTTGCTCAAAGCCTCATCCAACCTGGCCTTGAACACTTCCAGGGAGGAGCATCCACAGCTTCTCTGGGCAACCTGGGCCAGTGTTTCACCACTCTCACAGCAAATAATTTCTTCCTGATATCTGATCTAAATCTCCCCTCTTTTAATTTAAAACCATAACCCCTTGTCCTATTGCTACAGGCTCTGCTAAAAAGTCTGTCCCCATAATTCTTATAGGCCCCCTTCAAGTATTGAAAGGCCACAATAAAGTCTTGGGCAGCTACACTGCAAATCTTCGCTTTTCATTGCATTAAGCTCTCTGACTGTTAGAAACAGGACCTGAAACATTATGAACAAACAGCAGCAGACAGCAGAGCCCTCAAGACAGCATATGGTGGGCCATGTCAGAACCTGAAGAGACTATAGGAGCCCAGGGGTGGTCTGAGAACATTAACTCAACTCCTCTAAGCTTTGCTTAAGCAAGCCACAAACTGTTCATGCCATGCTGTTTTTATGAAAAAGTACCTCTCACTCATTAGTAAAAGTAGAGATGGAGAAGGGCAGAAAAAGGAGTAGTCAGGCAGTTTTCTAATGCTGGAGATCTGGATGGTAGAGGTGACTTCCAGAGCTGCTGCAGGGGGATCCAGCTTGACTGCAATTAAGAGCTCCACAGTGTCTCTGAGCTGGTGGCCAAACTGCTGGCACAGGGCACTGTAGGACACAGGGTTCATCTCATCTATCATTAAGGACTTTAGTCTGATTGAGATGCCTGATGTCCTTCAGCAGTGGAGCAAGAAGCTTCTTTTTCTCATGCCTTCAGATTTTGTGCTCAGCTGTCCTCTAGGATACTGCCCCCTCCCCATTGATTACTGAGGGTGCATAGTTCACACGAGACTCTCCAAGGACAAGGATGAGGTGGGCTCTTCTGCTTTAGGGCCCCTAAATGATTTTAAAGTTGATCACAGATATTAGTGCAGACTAGGGACTCCTACAATGGGCTAAAATGTGAAATAATTAATGGCTGGTGCATGGATTGAACCCAGCTCCTTGCTCCTGCTACACATCAGTGCTGTGGTCTTCCCACATCATGCAACCCAACACACACTTCAGAACATGCTGTGGTAGTAACTGTGCTCACCATGCCTTATGGCTTTAAAGTGGATTTTTATGGGTAAAAAATATTCTTTGGTAGCCATTAGTGTAAAAATAACTTCCCAAATTTTGTCTTGCTGGTCTCTGCCTACAATCTGCCTCCTGCCTGAGTCCAAAGGAAATCTGTTTCCCTGACCCTGGGACTTAACTCATTTCCTGGAACTTGTTTGAAAATTTAGCAGCTACAGCTAAAACAATGATGGAGTCCCATTCCCTGGTGGTATTTAAAAGATGGATACATGAGGTGCTTAGGGACATGGTGTAGAGGTGGATTTGGTACTGTTATGTTATGGTTGGACCTGATGATCTTCAAGGTCTTTTCCAATCACTGTGATTCTATGATTCTATAAATAAGTATGCTCATAGCTTGAAAATGTGAAAATTCTGACCAAATTAATTGGCATTTTCTAAATCATACTGCCATTTAAGATAGCAGAATTTGACCCTGATCAGGAGGACAATAGTCCATATCTCAAGAACCACCAAAATATCAATTTCTCAAAGCAGGGCTTATGTTTTCCCTGTGTTCCCAGACATGCCAGGTGGCTTGCAAATCTGTTCGGCATCAGGGCATGTATATACCCTGTGTATGATCCACACCCAGGTCAGACAGGTTACAGAAACCCAGGATTGATTGTCTGCTGCCCCCAACAGCTGCAGGGAAAAATAACATCTGCATCGACAGCTCCAAGCAGAAACCCTGGGGAGATGGAGGCTGTGCTTCCCGAGAACTTCCCTTGGCACTGTGTGACCCATCGCTGAGTTTGAGAAGGACCAGATACAAAGAACCCACTGTTTGAACACACGGAAAACAAAAGCTGAGAGCAACATTTACAGTTGTAAACTTACATATTCTCTTTCTAAAATTTCCCATCCACCACTCAGTTTGATAGGCAAGCAAGAGGAGTCACCTCTTGCTTCCTGCAGAGATGACTACGTAGGGAAGGATCTTTGTAGCTTGCCATCAAAGCAGCAGACAGACAGCTGGGGAACATCCACATCTGGGTGTGCTGGTGTTTTATTGCATGTTGCATTCCATATAAATTCCATATGGAGTCAAAATCATTTTGGACTTGGTACCTCCTCGGAGCCAATAGCTTAATTAGGAGTGTTTTGTTTTCTTGTTTTCCTAAAGGAGAGCTGCAGTCCAAGTGCATTATTATGGGTTTACACATTGCTGTGCTCTTAATATCAAAGCTTTCGTTTGGCTGGAGGCTTCCTTCCCTGTGGGGGAAGGGTTGCTGTGTGAGTGTTGTAGGTTACACAATATTTTCCCAACAGAAGAGCAAAGCGCGTGAGTTGGAGTCTGTTGTGATAATGCACGGGAGGAAGTCAAAAGCAAGTCCATGCGGTAAAGGGAGCCTACAAATGAGATAACATGCAGAGTCTCATGTAATGTATCCGTTTCAGATTGCAGCCTGATGGCAAATTCCTGTATGCCTATTAAAACAAGAAAGGGGAAATCAGATAAAACAGAAAAAAATGACAAGATGCCCATTTACAGTTACAAAATGGCCACTTTGATGAGAGAAATGTTCATGGTTGGATTGAAATGGCCATCTCTTTGGATTAATTGCATGCCCCTGAGCTGTCTGAACTGGGTGGTATACTTGCTTGAAGTCAGAAGAAGACTCTGCCCAGAAATGATGGCAGCCTGAGTAAACAAGACTGACACAAAATGGAGAAAAAATGAATATTTTTGTTGTCCAAGTTGGAAATGGTAAAGATAGACTGTGTGGCTCTCTCTTGGTTATGTAAAGCTGGGAAATAAATCCAACCTGTCCCAGCCTCAGTCCGCTATATTATCCTTCTTCTCTGGAAAGTGAGAGTAGCTACCAAGGGAAGGTTCCTGCCAGTGGTTTTTAATTAGCTGGTAGAGCAGTTTTTCAAAGGAAGCAAAAATCTATTTGCAGGGAATTTTCCTTTTAACTCAAAGCACTGTTTTTCCGCATACAAATGCAATGAAACTGACAATAAATTCTTCCCTATTTTCAATCTAATATTACTTAGGCTAACTAGAGATATAGTAAATACTGTTAGGAAGAATAATTTGTATGAAGCAGTCATAATAATAAAAATTACACATTATGAGTGGTGGAAGAAGTCTTTCCCTTTGGTCTCCTCTTTCATCACCAACATAGGGATCCTGTACCTACATATATCTTTGCCTTTGTTCTACAGTGCGGAAATGGGATGCAAGAAAAGTCTTGTGAAATAAGCAAACATCCTCCACCAAACAAGCAGTGCTGAGCTATTGATTGCCTTCTCATTTAAATGTGCCACGCACGCTTTCTGCATCACACATTTACTTAACAACCGTCTTCACAAGAGTGGAAAATCTGACAAGTAATTTTCTGTGGGGACGTAAGAATGCAGGATGGAAACCTCCAAGCTGCGTGGTCTTTAAGGAGCAGTCATCCATTGAACTAAAGCTATATCCAATATTACAGTATCTTGCTGATAGATGACATAAAACAAATGTGTTACTTAGAGAGGCATGTTGATTGGCTTCACGCTGGGTGCGCATGGAGAAAGACATCTAGACTCCCTTTTATCCAGATGGAATTCCTAAGTCAATCAAGTAAACATAATAATAATAAGGTTAATCTGGTCTTTACTCATTCAAGAGAGAGAAGCAGAGATGTGGATCTAATTACGTAAATATTGTAAAATCATTTTGCATTTATCTCTTTCCACATCTTCTTGGTACAACCCTGGTTCAGCGTGCTTAACGCAGTCCTTTTTGGTCTGAATAATTTAATTCTGGGGCTAAAACCATTCAAGATTTGTTTGAACAAGAAAATCTTGTTTTCTTTGGAGCATTTTGAAGTAGGCATAATTACAGTGTTGCAAATGCGATGCTCTCCTTAAGGAGCTGTCAGCATTTCCATATTAAACCTCTATTTTGGGGGGTTAACAGAATTGCCACAAAATGGAAAAAAAAAAAAAAAAAAAAAGAGAGAGAGGAAAAAAAAAAAAAAAAAAGAGAGAGAGGAGAAAGAAAGAAGAGTAGAAAAGAAGGGTCCATTATGGCCTGAAACTTGGTGTTTAGGTTTTTAATCCAGGAGGGAGGTTTCGAAATCAAATTGTACAAAATTAATTTACACTGTATTCTTGCAAAACTGCTCATGTCACTTTTTTCATGCTTTTTTTTTTTTTAAAAAAAAAGAAAAAACAACAAGAAAACCAGCCCACAATAAAGCCCACTTATTTTGCTTGCTTCTACTGTACACTGCTCTTTAAAGTTAATGTCATTTCCATACAATACCCTCAATGTAATACGCCTTAGAGGCAGCATAGATTGAATAAGTGACTTGGAGCCAGGGACTCCCAAGTTTATAATTTAGCCTCTGACTCACTGTGTGGCCTCAGGCAAACCACGTAACTCGTATGTCCTCATCTATGGTATGGTCTCAATTTTCCATTGTGTTGCACAACATGTAAGGAGCTCTGCTCATGTTCAATAGGAGCTTAACCCGATGGTGAGTGGGTTACAGGATCCTTGTAGAGGATGTGAGACTTAACCACTTACCAGGTTTTGCTTGTTCAGTTCAATCTGCAAGAGATCAGGCCTGAGCTGGTCCAGGTGGGCATTTGTAGGAGGTGTCTCCATTTGCGATTTCTGAGTTGTGGAGAACACTGTGTCTTGGTGCTGGCTCTGAAATAATGTTCTTCAAAACCTTAAGCAGAATAACTGGGAGGTTGTTTTCACTGAATGTGTAGGCTGTTTTGCTCTGGACTTGCAGGAAACTCAGCTAATATTGACTGTTTCTGTACATCTTCAGCTCTCCTCAGCTCTTGATGTGTTTCTGCACTGTCCCTTCATGTCTGAGATTTTCCTCTACCATAAAGCCCATTTGGTTTTGCACACAGTGGAGAGTCGAACTTCTGTTATATATTATTCTAGTCACATGGAGAGGAGAACATAGACAGCTTATGTAGACAGCTCATGAGGGAACAGAGAGACTTTTTCCTGAAGAATAGCAGCCCCTAAGAAGTAGGTCCTTCAGCATTTAGCCAGGACTGGGAAGGGCCTTTTTGCAGCAAGTACTGTCCTGGTGTGGACCTCTGTGAATGACACCACATATGAGGGATCATGAGAGTAGAAATACAAATTTAGAAGAGACTGTTTTGATCACTTCACTTCTAGTCCTCCATATTGCAGGCAAATGTACGCTGGTGGTAAGTTCAGATGTCTCTGCAGAATGTTTGCTATTCAGGACACAACACGTCTATCTCCCAGCCCCCCATAGCCATCTACAGACCTGTAATAAAAGATCTAGAGTAGCAGCTGAAATGTGTAACAGAAGGAGAACAAAAAAGATGCAATGGGCTGCCCATGGTCTGGGTCAATAACAGAGCACACCTGGTGAGACTGGGCAGGTCTAGAGACAAGGGTCACAGACAGCCTTCCTGTCTCTGAAGGGACCTTTGTTCAGCCAAAGAGGATCATGAAGAACAACTCTGGCTTCAAAAAACGTCCCCCTTCTTCTTCATGCCCTGTCTACGCAAGCTGACAATATCTGATCACTGTTTGACCTCATGCAAACATTTCTCTTGTACAATATCTTGCAGGACAAGCCCTGCAGATTCACCACACATTTTGTGAAGAACCATGTCCTTGGTTTTTTGTTTTGTTTTGTTTTGTCTTGTTTTTTTAATCTTTTGCTTTATAGTATCATGTGGTGCCTTTGTGGTCTTATCCTGGAAGACAGCTTGCCTCAAAAGGAGCTTTTCTTCATAGATTTTTAGTTTTAATAGCTAGAGACCCTCTAATGTCCTCACACTGTTTTCCATATTGCCCATGCAGCAGTGCTCCTGTGGTCCCAGTTTTCTATCTGCGGAATGGGAATGATAGTGTATGATATCATCTAATATATAGATTATAAAACACAGGAAATCCCACTATAATCCAGTATTGCCTGCCAGTTAGCAAAATAGTTTTATGGCTCTAAGCAGATGTGTCACTAGAACAAGGCTCTGGATTGGTGTCCTGCCTTTAAACATTCATTTTCATCTTTAATTTGGGTCCCAAACTGAACTGTTAGAAACTTTTTTTAGCATGAGATACTTGCATAAAAAATATTTTATTGTGAATGTGGGAAATATTTTGAAATATTTTGTTTGTTTGGGCTGTTTCAACACTAAGCTGTGTTTACAGTTGTTCTTCATTCACCTTTTAGAAGTTGTTTTCTTCTTGGTGTTTTGCTGGCTGGGCTTCCTTGTTGGAGTGAATCTCCACTGCTTCACGGCAGATATGCAGATCTCAACATGCATGTGTAACTCCAGTTAAAGCAGGTTCATGTCAGGGTGGCTCGACCTACAATAGTTTTAATTTACTTAGACCTGACCTAAGCAATTTTCACATCACATTGACCTCAAGTTAAACGTTTTCTTTCTGTTATCCTGAGGGAAAATGGTAACATTTCAAGAAAATCAAGTTTTTTCCTAGGGACAACACTGTCTTTGTACAAAATAAAGTTGGTTTTAAAAAAGAATAATAAAAAAAAGGGATATTTCTGGGCAGCTCTACTTGCCCATTCTCTTGATTCAACATGACTGTTGTGGAGCTGTGCTGCTATACCAAAAAGGATACCATTTAAATCCACGGGAAACAGCAATGTTTTAATTCAGCATTGCACTAATAAAGAGGTTTTTCTTCTGCCATGTAGTCAACATTACCCAGCCTGCCAGCTAGTCTAACAAGGTGTGAGACAAGCCTCGTAAAATTAGGATGCTTTACCAAAATCAGAGTGGGTGATAACCCTAAAAATTAATACCCACAAGGCACTGTACAGCCATGAGGCTGGTGGAAACAAAAGTCATGCTCCCTTCTGCTGGAAAACATGTAAAATTGACACTGTGCACCAGATTTTGTAGTGGTTTGTAGGATTTACAAGACATACTGTAAGTAGTACTTGCCAAAACTGTACAGCTCAAGACCTCTGGAGAGAAAAATATCTGCAGGAACAGGGAAGAGCGGTGTCAGCTGTTTAGGAATGACTCTCTGGGATGCCTTGGTGGGGTGAATAAATGGTGCTGTGGTCAAAGGCAACAGTTGAGGAAGAAGGTTGGGGTGGTTTATAAATTAATTTATCTTTGGTTTGGAGGAGAAAGACTTTACTCTTACACTTAATGCATGGATGTAATATTGGGAAGAGCTGAATGTCTATAAAGCTCAGCTCTTGACTTTCTGAAGTATCACCTAGCTGATCTGAACCTCACAAAGATGACTGTAACGTTTGTGTAGTGTTGAGTGGCTTTCATTAAGGACCTCTGCAGTGTCCCTAGAACTGGACAGACTTTTCAAACATGGGATTTTTTTAGCTATTCCTTTTGTTAAAGCATTTCCAAAGAGAATCCTGAACCTTTCCCTAAAGCTATTCTTGCACATAATTAAATCCAAGCTTCCTCTCCTCTGGAGAGATGAGGACACCCAGTGCTGCCAGCTCTCTGGGTACCAGCTGGCATACAATGCTGGTACTGGAATAAATGATATTCCACCACCACTGCTCCATGGCTCTGCCATTGCGTTATACCCAAATCCACCAACCCAAATCCATGAAGGACCAGAAGTTCTACTGGACCAGAGCTTTGCTTATGGCCACATAGGTGTCTCCAAACCACCTGGCCCACCAGGAAAAATATGACTTTCTCTTTAATAACAGATGGTGGTAGTGAGACATGAAAATTAGGACATATTTTCATTTGATATTGGAATATCATGAGCATCAGTTATTTTGGGAAGGAGTCCAAAAAATACTTGGAGAGAGTCTAAAACTGCAGATGAATCCACAGGTTTATTTTATTGGGTGATTTCAGTTCTGCCAAATATTTGTAGTGTAAAGAAATCATAAAAATTGCTGGTGGTCCTCGCCTGGCGGGTACTTCTCACATATTTGAGACAGTTGTACGAACTGTGACAAGAATGTTTGATCTATTAGCTTAAAAACAAATTAGAGTCTTCAAGAGAAATAAATGAAGTATAGATGGTAGAAATACATTTCTCTTATCTTGGAGAGACCAGGAATTTTTGCCCCCAGGCTTTATTTGCATTTAATTATCGCAGTTTGGATTTCCTCTACTGCATGCATGGAGGTTTAGTCTATCTCATTCCATCCGCTGTTCTGAAATAACATTAGTACCTGTTAATGATTATCATTGTCAATTATGTATTCTGGTTACATGCACATTATAAGAAATATCAGTTTGTTTTAATAAATCTTCAAAAGGCAGCTTAAACCTGTGCCTTATCTCCTTTCTGCTTTGTAATTTATTTATTTTTATGGTTATGATATATGAAAGACACTGCCTGCTCCCAGGGACTGTGAATGGGTATCTACTCGGCATTGAATACTGCGATGACAGACAGAAAAGGTTTTATTTAACATAGCTTTCCCAATGAACCAAGAGGGTCATGTATCTCAAAGATACACAGAGAAAGAAGTGAGGAATACAGGTCTAGAAATCCAAATACTTAGTACTATGCATAAGAGAGAATAAATCTATATGTACAGTGAACCCATGGTTTAGTGCGACAGCTACTAAGTTGCAGAGTATTTGATGCTCATCATGTAGCAATTATTCTTTTTCTAACTTAAATTATTTTTTTTGCTGGTCCTGACCTGGCAAAGGACTGATTGCCTCACTTCCCATTGGTGTGTAGGGAACAAGGATAGTCCCATGTAAGAAGTTTTTCATTACATTTTTAAGGAGAGTTTTGTTTTGAGTTGTGCAAACTTGATGTTTGTGCCGTTTGCCCACGCAAATTTTCAGGATTATTTTCCTTTGCTGGACCGGCACCGAAATGTCCATTCCAAAAGGAGCACTTTAGCCAAGCATTCTTCATGTGGTCTTCAATTAATAAACAGGAATACGCCTTTCTAACCCTGTGGGTAACGATTTTTCTGTTTGCTGCTACTGTATGTAACCGAAATGAATGGGATATTTATACACTGTCCTTTCATCTGGGATATCAAAGCACTTTATAAATATGGACCAATTGGTCTGATGTGCGACCACTGAATTGTGGCCTTCTTGGAGGTGGCATGTGGTTGACATTTTGGCTGGCAAAGCACATTTGAACATCAGAAAGTGTTGATTTTCTCAGATGAGTTAAGCTTGGAGGTGGGGGTGTATGAGACTACCCAAATTAATCTCTAACACATACCTGTCCCAACACTAGGAAGCAACACCACTACCTACGTTCCAGCTGGGTAAAGTATGGGCTTGGCTAAGAGCATGACTAAAATCTTCCATCACTGGATCACTAATTTTAATCCAGCCCAAGACAGTGGCTCTCAAAAATTATTACCATATGGTAAACTGGGAAATTGCTACAAGAAAATGAGCTTGGTGGTCCCAGATTAGTTTCATATGGACAGGTGTCTACACCACAAAACCACTGTCGTAACTGCTACTGGCTGCTGTGTTTCAGAAGGGAGGTCCAGGATGAGCGGGAAGGGGTAACACAAGTGATGCTTCTAGAGGTGGGATCTCAAGGCCAGAGAGATGAGGCTGTTTGTGTCTGTTGAGGTGTTTCTTGATACATGTGGCCATTTCCTGAGCTGTTAGATACCTTGCATGGTGCTTTCCATTGTTGCTGTGGCAAGTGCTTTCTCTTACCTTTACACAGAGCCCCTCTCCGTCCCCTGCTTCTACCCTGTTAAATGGGTGCCACAAAAAATTTCAACGAGGAGTGTGTATTGAAGGTATTAAGTTCAGACCACCCAAGTGGTCTTTAACATCTTTGGTATGAATTGGAAAAGCCTCCAGGAACACAGGACTGGAAGGACCTTCTGGGTCACTGATCCCAACCTCCTGTTATTGCGAGCTTTCACTTTGCATAATCCTATTGAAAAGCTGAGTAATCTCAAAAAATGTGGACAATCACAGGAAACCTCGAAAGCCCTCTATTTAAAAAAGATGTCAAATCTGGTTTACACTTCTCTAGCACCTTTCATCCAAATCTTGTAATGAGTTTTTCAAACATTGGTATAAGAATTGCTGTGCCACTGGGAGGGAAGAATTACCCTTACTGTATTTGGGAGGGAGAATTTGGGAGACAGCAAAACTATGAAGCAAATAGCAAATCTCATTCAGACAAAGCTCTAAGAGACTTGAGGATTCTGACTACAATGGAGATGTCCAGGTCCATCCAACCAAATCAATTAGACAACCAGGAATTAAAATCAGAGTTCCTGACTCTTTTTACCCACCTTTTAATCACTGAAGCGTACAATGGCTCACGATTTTCCACCTGTCAACCTTACTATTTCTTCCAGAAGAAAGAGCTACTACATCCTATTTCTCATGTGAAATAAAATTAACATCATCATATATCATAGTTAAGTATACTCCAGGTGGGCAGGAGATTCTGTTGTAATGATGGAAAACTATCAGCAGCAGATCATAAGAGGTTTTTTATCTATAGAAGGTACGGTCAAACCATCAAAGAGAGATAAGCTTTGTGCATTTCCATATCATGACAAAAATGTAACTGAATTCATCTTCAAATCTGTGAAAATCCACATTCCTTCTGCAGGAAGAGCAAATCCTGGGAAATTTACTGTGTTGTATGTGACAGGGCAATGCTTCGCTTACATCTCTAAGCCAAATTCTACTCTCAGTCTCATTGAGTCTTGACTGAATTTGACCTCTCTGATTTGCTAGCACATTTTTTAAACTTGTAAGTGTAATTGGTGGCAGAGTATGGCCCTGGGGCTGTTTACCTATCAGCAGATCACAGTATAGTTGTAAGGAATACCAACAGCATTAGGAAGCAGAGAAACTACCTCCCCACAGTCCCCACAGCCTTGAAGCACCAGTGCTTAGGCACTGTTTCAGGTTACTGGTGCTAAGGTAAGAGTACAGGTCCACCTTTTATTGACAAATTCATAGATTTTCTTAAAATTTGTTAATTTCAGGGCTGATCTCACTCCTACTGCACAGTGGATAAAAATCTGTTTTTTACTAGACACTTAAGTTGAATTGCAAGTTTCCTAAAGGAATCTAATTCAGCACTTGAAGAGTGAATGCATACATTCCTTATCTGTTGTGCAGATGATATATTGGCAAAAAGATAATAAAACTGTGCTTGCAAACTTATCCACAAAAAAAAATAGAGTTGAGTGTTCCTGGGAGGAAGCAAAATCCAGGATAAAGAAGTGCAGGGGTCAAGTGCTGATGTGCCCACTTGCACTGAGAAGGATCAGCCCCAAGGATTTGCAATACCTGGAGTAAGGAACTTGGAAGTTTGAAGAATTTTATTTGCCTCTACTGACGAAAGAAGGAAATAAAGAATGTGACTGGCTGTAGGGTGTTTTCTCAGGCTATGGTTTTTGATACGGCTCATTTCATACAGTATCTCTACAGCATATGTGTAAGAAAGAGACAAAACTGTGAATTCCAGTAAAGTTCAGGATAATCTGGCCTTTGATGAATAAGCTCCTTGTCAAATAGGTAGTGAGTTTGGGGGTGAAACGAGATGACCTGCAGGGAGAGGATGAGCTTTCATAATGGGCTTGCTGGGCTCTGTATAGGCATTGGGCATTGCACTGGGCTTCTGTTTTCCCAAAGCACGGCCATGAGTTGGGTGTTCAAAACAGCATTGCCTGCTAATGCTCGTTTGGCCAGCAAGAGGGGATCTACAGCCCCCTGCCCTTGATGTGCCTGGCAGACTAACACGTTTCCATGCTGCTGTAGTCCTCTAAGAGCAGGTGCATTCACTTTGTAGTGCTCCTCAGTAATTTCTGTTACAACACTTTCTGTGCTGAGATATGGTGCGTTGGCAAAGAAATTAATATGAACCAGGACATTTCAGATGACAGTTCACATCTCACCTTTAGTTCAAGCTGCTTTGCAGGGAATACTCCAGCAGCCTGAGAAGGAGAGCTGTACTACATGGTGTGCTCAGCAGGATTGGCAGATCTTACCCCTAAAATGTTAGATTTCACTAGCATCTGCCACAGCTTGGTTACATATTTTTAAAACACTTTAATCAATTTCCTCTTTGAGATCTTTTTTGATGTTTTTTTTCTGTGACAGATTCATTTTTCTTCTTTCATCAGAGCCATGCTAGTCAGAGGTAGACATTGAGCTTAAATTGTTTTTCCTTAAACTCAAGTTAGGGGTGCTTAAATTTGGGACGTGCTCATTTGGAAGGGGCCTAAAAATTGAGGTCTATTTCTGTTCTGGAAAGTTCAGCTTCAGGCAACTTGTTTACAAGTGCAGCTCCCAAAATGCCATAGTCCACCAGCTATGTGTTTAAGCACTTTACTGACTTAGGGCCTTGGAAAGTAGGAATAAATACCAAATTTGGGGTTGTCTCTCAAACCAAATTTTGAATGTCCAGCAGATTGCAGTGCTTGGATTTCATCATAAATGACAAAATTCAGGATAATGACAATGTTGGTGCGTGCGTCTCGGCTGACTTACAGCACTGGTCTGCATCTGGATGTTTGATTCAAGCCTCGTCTCTAATTATAATGTCACAGGGACTGGCCAAGTGCGGTACTTCTGCTAGACATTGTGTGGTACTTCTGCTAGACATATTTTGTTCCAAACCTCTGCTGCTATTACACTGAAAGCATTAGCTGTAGTGTGAGCTATGCAGGGATGATTGGGGGTTCTTGTAGACATTTCCAAAAGTGTATTCACTTTCACAATGCCCAGAGAGACTGAGTGGTTATGTTGTCTTGAAATGGGCTCCCTCTGTAGCCATATAGTCAACACAGGATCATAGAATTGTTTGGCTTGGAAGGAACCTTTGAAGGTCATCTAGTCCAACCCCACTGCAGTAAGCACGGACATCTTCAACTAGATCAACATCTATGGAACAGATGTATAGAAGGATGTAAAGGAGGGGTTTGTTGGTTTGTTTGGGTTTTTTTTTGCCTTGGAAAACTCAATTCTTTCCCTTCTAAGCCAGAATCATCAGTGAGTTTGCTCATTGAGTCACTTCTGGACTTGGGCAGCTGCACCTCGGCTTTTCCACATCACCATTCCAGCAGTCTGTCTCTCCTTGCATTCCTGGTGGCGTCCAGGCTCCTTCTGATCTTGATGACCTAATATTCCTGGACTAGCACAGGCTAGCACAGACTACCCAGCTGATTGTGCTTCTCACTCGCAGTCCTTGTTAAAGACAAAATGCTGTCTTTTTACAACTCAATTTCTTTCCATAGAGTTAATCAAGCAGCCTCTTTTTGCAAGGCAACTGACCCTTTGGTCTTTCTTCCTCTCGGCATGCTGAAGATTCCTGATGCTGCCAGAATCGCCCTCCCTCCCCTTTTTAAGGCAGTCCCATATGCAAAGTTTGCAGCTCCCTCAGGAAACAGAGAAGGAGGAGAGGAGCCTTTCCCAATAAGGTGCATGTATTGTGTCCTTAGAAAACTTCCTCTTAAAATACATTATTGAAGAGATCTATATATTTCTATTAGAGATGAGTCCAAGCCATGAAGCTGGATCCAAACTTAAACAAACCATGAGGCTGCTTAAAGTCAGGAGTATGATTTTGATGTGTGTTTTTTGGCTTGAGTTGCTCTTCTGTTAGCACAGCGTAACACAAAAGGCATCACTACACTGTTGGGAAAGCTGCTGACACAACTAAGAAACCGAGTGGTAAAGGCCTGTCATCAAAACCAACAAACCTGAAGGCAAACGGGAACCTGGTGGTATGAGTAATTGTGACCCCCTGCCCAGCCACACAGCAAACTTTCTCTTCTCAATAATCACCAGGTTTTATGAAATAATAACTAAAAAACCAAACAATTGCAGATGAAGCACAGAGCAAAATTTCCCTACATTCTTTTTAGTGGGGAAAAAGAAAAAATGTCCTTCTTTGGACTTAGTCTGTGTAAGTCTTTGCTGTGTTCCAAGCTGCAAACGGTGGCCTCTCATTTCATTAATTGACAAACACCATCCCCTAAACATTTCCAGGCACAGTCATTTTATTTTCTCAGGTTTACTCAGTGGTTCTTACTGAGGTTTTACATTTTTCCATGTATGTGCTGAGAATAAACTTGCCTCTACAATCTCATCTCTTGTGCTATGAGAAGTTTTGATATGAAGGTGTAATTGATAAACACCTTCATTTTCTGGGTCTGTCTCTTTTTGCAACTCTTCTGACTGTGACTATTTACTTCTCCCTTTGCAGCAAACTGCCCTATTTCCCAAATACCACAGGACTTTCTGAACTGCCGCATTTCATTCCATTTGTCTCTCTTTTTAAGAGGCTGATCTGTCTTAAAGAAATTTTTCTCATTTAAAAACAATTTTGCTGTGGTTTTACAGTCAGCATGGTTCCCCCCCAAAAAAACCCAATCCCTGCAGGCCTATTTCTTCTCCTTCTCCCATGATTACATTGGCGGAATGACATCGATGCCAATGGAATTATTCCTGTTTTACACTGGTAAATATGCCACCAAGGTACGTAGGATGGGACATACTCAACACCTTTACAAAATCATACTGGGGATGGGCCAGAAGGGTATCTCCATCTATTAAAAGGGATCTCGAAATCCTCTTTCATCTTCAACCTCTCAAACAGAAGAATATAATCATCCACAAGCAGGACACAACAATCCCCAGGGTGAAATCTAGCAAGAGGTTTAACATGGAGAACAAGGCAAAAAGCAGCACAACACAGCCCTTTAGGAATGTAAGCAAGGAATACAGTGTCCAGCTGAAATTAGTATTACTATTTGCCTCGTGGAAATGCTTGGGAAGCCCAGCCAAATTCAAGGCTCCAGTCTACTAGAGCAGCCGCAGTGAGGGCAGTCTCTGTTCCCCAGCGCTTGCAGTCCCAGTGACAAATAGCAATCAAACCGCGGGCCAACAAGAAGCTGAGCCAGGCAGAACTAAAATATCCCTGTTGGAGTGCGGTCCCATGAGGCCAGTGTTATGTCTTACCAGAAACAAAGAGAAGAGCACATTTCCAGTCTCAAAGACTTCTGTGTCCCATTAAGGAAAACTCCAGACTACAATTAGAAAAAAAACAAGAAAAAGAGACACAGACGCAATGCACCAGTTTGCATCCAAAATGCAGCCTAAAAAAAGAGGGCATGCTCCCAGGAGAAGGCTGCTAGCACCCTCTTGGGCTGGTGGCTCCAGCTACCTCACTCAGGAGGGTAAGAACGTGACCCTGGAGAGAGACCATCCCTCCCCCAAACTCAGAGCCTCTGGGTAAATATTGACTCAAAGCTAGGAGTGGATGAATCACTCCTTCCTGCCATGCTCTGGTGTCTCCCTCCACCCAGCAAGTGTCCGAGCCCACCCTGCACAGCCCAGAATATCACATGGGAGTTGGTACCCATGGTGATCAAAGGACATGGACTCAGACAGAGAGACAAGAGTGCCTCTGTTTGTGCCAGGCTGACGTGTTTGTTTGCTCTCCAAGTGGGTGAACGTCTCCTCCAGTTAGTTATTCAGGAGGACATGTGGTGGGAAGGGTGGGTCGGTGGAGGGATGAGGGGCTGGGGAGATCCTAGTGGTGTTCCTCCCTCCTTGTCATGTATATCAGACCCCAAATTCTCTGACTACTGGTGCACAGCTGATAAAGGTGTTGTGCCATACACTGTTAATGGTAAAGAGAGGGCCTGGGTTTGTGAAGACTCTGCCCCAATGTGCGTTGAACCAACAGTGAATTTGCGAGAAGGGGTAAGAAAAAATTCAACTGTTTCAGTTGTTCAGCTCTTGCCAGCTCAAGATTCAACTGTAGGATGGAAAGATCTGGATTATATCCCTACATCTATTCACTTAATAACATAAAGGTATTAAAGTAAAGCATGGGAATACCTGGGAGCCAAGCAGTGCTGACCACTGGCTGGAGCTGCGAGTGGGTGTCATGAACATTTGGGTGGCTGTGGGCTTGTGTAATTGAACTGGACTTTGGGGAAGGCTGAGTTTACTGTTGCAAGCACAGGTCTGGGTTTCATTTCAAGTCTGCTACAGATTTCCTAACTGGGTCACTATGCCAGCCTGTAACACAGAAATTATATGTCCCTTCTTCACTGAGCTGTCACAAGGCTCAAGTCTTCAAGGTTTCAAAACTGGTTGAAGTTCTCCAAGAAAAAGAGCTATGTAAGAAAGAGCATATGCTATGGATCTCTTTATATAGGCTACATTACCAAAAGCACTGTATTTATATATTTCAAAACTGGGCACTGGGTTACATTTTCATTCCCCAGTACAAAGGCAAATACATTCCAAACAAAGCAATGTTGTTTCAACAAAGCAAGGGTTGAAATCTCTCCAGGGCTTCATTCTGTCTCATTTAGATCGGGCATAAGATCTTAAAGCAGAGTTTAGTGGTCGGCCGATCGTGTTCCTCTGGGAAATGACAGAGTGGTAATTCAAAAAGGGTACTGAAGTACAGCATTGTCTTGGTCTGCAGGACTGTTCTTCAATAAAACCAGCGGCTCACCCGGCTTACAGGAGAACATTTTGTTCCAAAGGAGCTGTGGCTCTTCATTAAACAAAAGAATTCACCTCCGGCTAGACTTGGGTGTAAAATGAAAATGTTATTGGAGACAAAATGTCTTTGTGAAGACAGCATTTCCATGATGCCTGCAACGATTGCCTGGGCATATCTAGCAGATGAAAGTTAGGACGAAAGGTACATCTCCAGGGCACGGAATCCACATTTGTTAAAATGTCTTTCAGGCTTGGGAGGTGGTTCCAGTTCAGGCTAGGGGATCTGAGGAGGGGATGAGCAGCCTGGGTCCCATCTGACCATTGGCCACTCTGCAGTTAGGACCCAGATCCAATCATGAGTGAATTGAATCTTTCAGGACTTTCCCAAAAGCCTTTCCTTGGAGTAAACAAGTTTTCCCACATCTGACACAGGGTATCTAAATGCAAAAAAATTATGAGATATGCTTCCTCCCCTCCAACTCTCCTGACACACTCAGGAAAGTTCACAAACAGCAAAGATGCAGTAGGGTTATTCAGGGAAATAATTCATGTCCAGACTGGCATAACTCAGGTGTTCAGATATGGCTGTTTCCCATCCAGATTAACTTTGTAGGAAAGATATAGCCTATGTGGTTCCTCAGTGTATGAAGACAAGAAAAAGTACCTCAGGCAGTGCAGTTTCAGGGGATTTTCGTTACAAGATTATTTTCCTAAAAATGGCACTGTCCCTCTAGGGATGAAACATACTGGGAAATATATGAAAATTTAATGAAATCCATGCATTAGTTCCTACTTTTCTTGCATACTTAAGGCAAGATCATTCCCTTGTCAACTTCAGATCACCTAGGGGCTCTTTATTGTACAGATAAAGTGTCCATCTTTAGCTTGACAAGCAGGTTTTGGCCTGTAGACTCTTAGGCAGTGCAACAGCCAAGCTAATCTTGCAGAGACACTCTCTTGTGCTATGTCTAATTCTGGCCTCTGACAACCTCTTCCTCTTTCACCCAAACATTGCTCACCATTGAGGACCAACAGCCTTGGCTCTGCTCAAGATAGAAGAAGAGACTTCCTACATTCCTTTTCATTGTCTCTGCCTTTTAAGTACTGAGTTTCCAGAGTTTGAGAAATGGTACTAGATAAGGACTGGTGGACCACTGGTCTGCTGTGGTATAAAATTCCTATATAGACTCCAAGGCTTAACAGAAGCTTTGTGCTGGGGCAGTCAGATGGTAAATATAGAATCATAGAATCACAGAATGGTTTGGGTTGGAAGTGACCTTAAAGATCATCCAGTTCCAACACCCCTGCCATCAGCAGGGACACCTTCCACTAGTCCAGGTTGCTCAAAGCCTCATCCAACCTGGCCTTGAACACTTCCAGGGAGAGAGACACTTCCAGGGAGGAAAGATCCAGGAAAATATATAGTCACTGTGTTTCAGAGGGGAACACTGCTGTGACAAGCCTTTGGGAGGGACAATTCTAACTAAAGCAGAACATGGCACAGGTTCAGGGTAACCCAACCTGGATGTAGTTTGTTTCATTAACTAGCCCAAGAAGAGCCATGTGGTGTAGGCAACAGAGGCTTGTCCACTGCTGGCTGAACAATGTTCTTGCTGGACACTGTAGGAATCTGAAATCTCATTGAGTCATGTGTACCGAATTTCCAGACTTGACTCACTGGCTGCTAAAACCATAAGATTGCATCGTGTGTCTCGTATCTTTCCTGGAAAAAAAGAGCAGGTTAATATAACTACATTTGGTTAATTAACATCTGAATCTATTTTGGAATCTCTGGAGCATATATGTAAAGAAATTAAACTAATCACAAACCAGCAAAGAAAAAACCCAAAGTGTCTGGAACTTCAGGTTTTGTTTCTATAACATTCCTGGTTGCCTCAGACTTTGGGTTAAATGCAAAAGATACACATCCACTGTCTTCTCTTTTGTGTTTCTTAGTACCTGCTGAATTTCATGTGATCACGATCTTATTCTGGGGCCATGTGTGGCAGGAAATGCAATTGAGAAAGGTACAAAGAGTAGGTACACAGGTGGTTTCAGAGAAAATGCTGTATCTGGCTGATTAGTATAAAAAATCTGCTGTGTAAATGGAAAACCTTCCTCACACAATGCAAAACTAACCTGAGAAACTCATTGCTACAGGAATTGAGACCAATAGCTTGCCAAAGAACAAGAAAAAATAAAAGAGAAAAAGAAAAAAGAAACAGAAAAAAATAAAAATAGTTTAAAAATGGATGAGATGTTTACAAGGCTAATAAGAACATAATAAGGACATTTAGAAACACAATAGTACTTATTAAGGAAAGAAAACAAGACTCTTAGAAGAATTAAACATGTTGGAAAGGCTATCTGCTTCAAGACAGGAAAAACCTTTTGGTGTAGCTACTGGCCAGATTCAAAGAGGTATTTAAGAACCAGCTCTACTTTCAGTTGCAGTCCACACAGTTGCAGTCCATTTTGAATCTGATTTTAAATCAAATTTGTTGGCCTGCATTGTGTAAAAGGTGATCGTAGACAGTGGAAACATCTGTCCTGGGCCAAAAACCTGATTCATTAATGGAATCATAGAGTAGTTTGGTTGGAAAAGACCGTTATGATCATCTAGTCCAACTGTAAACCTAGCATTGCCAAGTTCACCACTGAAGCATGTCCCCAAGTACCACATCTATAGGTCCTTTAAATACCTCCAGGGATGGTGACTCCACCACTGCCCTGGGCAGCCTGTTCCAATACTTGACAATCCTTTCAGTGAATACTTTTTTTCTAATATCCAATGTAAACCTCCCCTGGCGCAACTTAGGGCCACTCCCTCTTGTTCTATCACTTGTTATTTGGGAGAAGAGACATACACCCACCTCACTACACCTTCCTTTCCAGTAGCTGTAGAGATCAAGATGGTCTCCCCTCAGCCTCCTCTTCTCCAGACTAAACAATCCCAGTTCCCTCAGCTGCAACTCATAGAACTTGTTCTCCAGGCCCTTCATCAGCTCCGTTGCCCTTCTCTGGACATGCTCAAGCAACTCCATGTCCTTCTTGTAGTGAGGGGCCCAAAACAACCCAGTACTTGAGCTGCAGCCTCACCAGTGCCAAGTACAGGGGCACAATCACTTCCCTACTCCTGCTGGACACACTGTTTCTGATACAGGCCAGGATGCTGTTGGCCTTCCTTGCCACCTGTGCACACTGCTGGCTCATGTTCATGCGGCTCTCAACCAACACCCCCAGGTCCTTTTCTGCCGGGCAGCTTTCCAGCCACTCCTCCCCAAGCCTGTAGCGTTGCATGGGGTTGTTGTGACCCAAGTGCAGGACGTGGCACTTGGCCTTGTTGAACCTCATACAACTGGCCCCAGCCCATCGATCCAGCCTGTCCAGATCCTTTGCAGACCCTTTGTACCCTCAAGCACATCAACACTCCTGCCCAACTTGGTGTCATCTGCAAACGTACTGAAGGTGCACTCCATCCCCTCATTCAGATCATTGATAAAGATATTAATCTGAACTGAGCCCTGGGGAACACCACTTGTGACCAGCTGCCAAGTGGATTTAGCTCTGTTCACCACAACTCTCTGGGCTTGGCCATGCAGCCAGATTTTTACCCAGCGTAGAGTACACCTGTCTAAGCCTTGAGCCACCAGCTTCTCTAGGAGAACGCTGTGCGAGACAGTGTAAAAGGCCCTGCCAAAGCCCAGGTAGACAGCTTCCACAGCCTTACCCTCATCCACTAGGCAAGTCACCTGATCATAGAAGGAGATGAGGTTGGTCAAGCAGGACCTGCCTTTCATGAACCCATGCTGGCTAGGCCTGATTCCCTGGTTGTCCTGCATATGCCGCGTGAGCACACTCAAGATGAACCACTCCATGATCTTCCCCTGCACCAAGGTCAGGCTGACAAGTCTGTAGTTCCCTGGATCCTCTTTCCAGCACTTCTTATAGATGGGCATCGTATTGGCAAGCCTCCAGTCTTCTGGGACCTCCCCTGTTAGCCAGGGGACTGTTGATAAATGATGGAGAGTGGCTTGGCAAGTTCCTCTGCCAGCTTCCTCAGTACTCTTGGATGGATCCCACTGGCCCCATAGACTTGTGAGTTTCCAGGTGGTGTAGCAGGTCATAAACAGCTTCCTCCTGAATGATCGGGGGTTTATTCTGTTCTCCAGCCCCATCTTCCAGCTCAGGGGGCTGAATACCCTGAGGGATAACTGGTCTGGCTATTAAAGACTGAGGCAAAGAAGGCACTGAGTACCTCAGCTTTTTCCTCATCCTTGGTGGCAATGTTGCCCTCTGAATCCAATAAAGGATGGAGGTTCTCCTTGTCTCTCTTTTTGTTGTTATTGTATTTGTAAAAACACTTTCTGTTATCTCTAACAACAGTGGCCAGATTGTCAAGATAATTTCTTAGAGCAGATGATGGCATAACTGTCACTGAAGACTTTCTGATAGCTTCCTTCCAAGCAGCATTTACTGACCATTGACAGAGGAGAAACACAAGACAAAATGGACAAAGTGGTCTGATCAATTTTAATGCTTTCTTCTCCTTCCTGTTTCTTTTTGGCTATTTGGAAGTAGTTGTCAGTCTTATTTTAGTTTCAGAGGACTTAAACACTCTCTCCAGCCACTTCTCCATCCTCAGTAAGTTTCCAGGAAGGGGAACACATGTGGACGGAGAAAAGATGTCCCTGCATGTCTCTGGGAGGGCTGGGCTGGCAGTGTCTTTAAACACAACAGATTTTCCTGCAGTGCTTTATTTCTGTGCTGTAAAGGGGAGGGGGAAAAAGGCTCCCCCAATTTAAGAAGTTGCATTAATAGAGGAGTACAGTACAGGAGCCATCAGAGGGCTGTGTTGGCAATGTTGGTTGATGAGGAAGATGAAAGTGGCCTTTGACTCCTGGCTTCATTGTGGACTTCTGTCAAGGCATTTCATTTTTCATGTGTTTCAGTTGGGCCCCCATAAAGTGCAGCCAGTGTGAGACTCGTCTGTGCAGCGCTTTGAGCCCAGCAGGAAAAATGTGTTAGGCAATGAATGTTGTCATGAAGAATTGCCTGCTGCCCAACAATATTACCTCTCCAACATGCCTACCTCCTCTTTTCCCATTCCCTCTCCACACTGGGATGTCAGGACATCCTCAGGGACTCTTCTTTTTTAGAAAATAACAGGAGCTGCAAAACACTTCAAAAAGTCTGGCTTTGTCCCATAGGTGTCAAAGAAGGACCTCAGGTTCTTGGAAAATCTGGTCCCAAATGAGTGTAAAAACGCACATTTTGTCAGGAAGTGAATAAAATCTCACTGAAATTAAGCCAAGGACAAAGATGAAAAAGCAGATGGCCCATGACAAACTGTGAGAACAAATTTGTTCGCATGACATGGGAATATGGATGTACTCATAACAGACTATTACTCAAGAAATTTTGAAAGAGCACAACTCCACAGGAGTCATAATGTGATTAGTCACATAAAACCCAGTCCAGCTAGGCCTGGTGTATTGTACCTGAAAGAAGAGAAAAAGACCCCAAAACAGACAGAATCACAGAATTGCCTGGATTGGAAAAGATCTTTAAGATCATTGAACACAATTTTTAAAAAAAGTTAGAAAGAGATATATGAGTTTATGAAGTCAGAAAAACTTATAAGTGAATTAAAAACTGTCAAGTAGCTCAGGGATTGCTATTAGGTTGGTTGAAAAGCAAGAAGCCAGAGGAAGGAGCCCTGCTGAAGTGACTCAACCAGTAGGTTTTTAATTTGACAGCATGGAGACAGAGCTGGGGTATTTTTGATGAAACATCTTGGGTTCTGGGGCAGACTTCACCACGTGCTCCATTACAGCAAGGTTCTGGTAACCTACAATTATTTCCAAAATCTCTCTTTTTTAAATTTTTTTTTTGAGTGGGGGAGGAGTGACGGGTGAGATTGAGTTTGAAAACTGGAGGAATAGGGCTGATTTTGAACACTGCAGTCTATCCATGTGGCTTTTCAAATTAGCATTTTGCACAAAAAGCCTGATCTTCAGTGGGCAGAGTTATATGAAATGACTTTTGTCATTAGAGATTGCAGTATCTCAAATTATATAGTATTTTGGGATATACCCATCTGTGCAGAGAGGAATGGATTCCTGGTATATAAATGTGATTTCCTTTATCTAAAAACTAATTAACAAAAAACTTGCCTAATGCTATTATGAATTTGCTATGCATTTCTAAGCTGCTCACCCAAAAGCACTTGAGTGTTCAGAGCTAGTTTGGATTTTTACAAAGAAAAGATGCTAGACACAATATCTGGAACCACCTTCAGTTTCTGAAATCACACATATGCAAACACCAATCCTGGAGTGCTCATGCTGATGTTTTTGTTCAAATCTATTCTAATGTAGTGGCCGGTAGTGTCTTAATTTAATCCCTTCTAAACTTGATTTATAGCTCGAAGCCCTTCTAAGCTTGACTGCAGACCAGCAGTGGGAAGCAATGCCACTCTGTACTGAATCAAACCTGAGCAGCACAGGAGGGATGGCTTCAGATTCAGATCCTAAAGACGGACTTTGTGCAAAAGCAGTCCCTCCCTCGCTTATGCAAAGGCTGCTATTGGACTTCCATTTACCACAAGCTGTTAGGACTTCAGTTTCACTTCTTACCAGAAAGAGGAGGCAGGCATATATTTAGACTTTCTTGGGAAGCAGCTGCAAAACGAAGTGGGAGTGCACGCACGCACTCAATCTCACAGGAACACACGCAGATGCTGGTAGCTTTAGAGTAACTTCATAAACCCGAGCAGAAAGGACAGTGCACAAAGGCCTCCTACAGGTTGCTGCATTGTTGAAGGGACAGTATTACTCATTTAACATCTTAATACCCTTACCCTTGAAATAGGTTGTTTGTTCAGTGCTGACTCACTTGAAAGATTATCACCTTCTGAACCACCAGCTCATTTCTTGAAGCACTCTAGCTGCCTGAGTCTCTACTCTCTTGAACCTTAAACCTTATCTCCGTGGTTTTATGCCTTCCATGGGAGCACAGAGGCAGCACTACCAATCTACTATTCTGATTTGATAGGAAATCACAGAATCATAGAATCATAAAATGGACTGGGTTGGAAGTGACCTTGAAGTTCATCTAGTTCCAACTCCCCTGACATGGCATGACACCTTCCACTAGACCAGGTTGCTCAAAGCCTCATCCAACCTGAACTCTTCCAGGGAGGTGGCAGCCACAGCTCCTCTGGGCAACCTGTTCCAGTGTCTCACCACCCTCACAGGAAAGAATTTCTTCCTAATATCTAATCTAAACCTGCCCTCTTCCAGTTTAAAGCCATTTCCCCTTGTTCTATCACCACCTGCCCTTATCAAAAGTCCCTCCGCAGCCTTCCTATAGGGCCCCTTCAGATATTGGAAGGCCTCTAGAAGGTCTCCCTGGAGCCTTCTCTTCTCCAGGCTGAACAGCCCCAATTCTCTCAGCCTGTCCTCATAGGAGAGGTGCTCCAGCCCTCAGATCATCCTTGTGGCCTCCTCTGGACTCTCTCCAGTAGGTCACTTTCTACAGCTACATATAAAGTCATGAATTCAGCTCACCCAGCTTCAGTCATCTAGAAGTTAGTCATCCCAACTAAGACAGTTGACTTAGTCCTGCAGGAAGTGCTGGCAAGGGAGGGACACTCCAAAGCATGATCCTCCCACCCTTCTTAAGGACCTGATAACTTGAGATGGCTTGTCCCCAGAAGTGCTTCTTCCTTCCGCTAGATGCCAGCTACATGGCTAATGTCAGATGAGCTGAATCCCATGCAGTGTGCTAGCCAGTGGAAAATCATGCCCCCACTTTTCCCTCAGGGTTTCTTCTTCACAGACCTTTCCCTTGTTAGCTGACAAAAGACTAAGAAATCGGAGTTTGCAGCAATTTGGATGCAAGGCAGATAAAATCAGTAGTCAAACAAAAGCAGCTAAGTAGCCAAGACTGCCTGAAAAGTTAAGTCCATGCTCTTCTCATACAGATGAATGCATTTACAATAAGTTTTTTTTCCCTATTCTAACAGGGCAGCTCATTAATCTTTTGGTAACATCCATCACCATGGGCAGGACGAATACCAGGAAATCCTGTCCTGGAGGTGCTCCTCTGCTCTCTCATTACTGTATCACCTGGCCTATTTACAGTCCTGTGAGTTTTTAACACTCCAAGGTTGTCTCTGAGGTGGTAGCACAGAGGTATTCCCTTTTACTTGCAAATAAGTAACAGAAAAAGGTGCAGCTGCTTTCTCTTTGGGAGATCTGTAGTAGATCAGGAGGGTAGTGAATGTCAGTCATCCACTGTTTCTAAGCTGGGTATCCATTTTACTTTTATGCACCTGGTATAGGAGTTCTCTTTTGAAATGTAGGCATTTTCAGTTCATAGCATCCACATCTGAGTAGACTATCCTATATTATTCCCAGCAAAGTGGTGAGGATGAATATTTCTCATTCTGACAATAAAAAGGTGATGATGGACCTATTTAATCCACTGGCTGTGGAGAAAGGCTAGAGAATTAGATAAGATGTCAACATCTGTACTGTAGACTGCTAAAGATAAAGGTGACATGAATCTCATCTCAGTAAAACAGTTCTCATAAAAGCTGAGGCCAAGCTTCCTATGCACTCAGTAGAAAGAAATAAGTGACTCTGAGTCTATTCAGAGAGATACAGCCTGTGTGTCTTCCCTTTCGGGCCTTCTCCTCTATGTACAACATAGAAAATGCAGGTGCTTTCAGGGAATTTCTTCACTATACACTTACATTTCAGTTGTTTAGATGAATTGGATCTCAACCAGGTTTTCTGAGTCCTTGACTAAATTCCCTAACTGGAGAAATACATTTTCTTCTAAGCTATAAGCCTTCCTTGAACAGTCACTCTTTGTATGTGGGAGTATGCTATAGTACCTACCCATCTTCTGTAGACTGGGTGTACTGGAGAATGCTAAACGACCATGCACAGGTGGGTTGATGTGTATAGGGAAGGCTACTGTACTTGTATAAGCACTTTGTCTTCAACATCTCTCTCCTCTATAGTCATCCATCCAACTCCACTGAGCTACAGCTCTGTGTAGATGCAGATCTAACGACCCCAGGAATGAGCGTGCACCTGGATGTGCCAGTTAGGAAGAACCTAAGAACATGAGTGGAATTACTATACCATGCCCCGGATCTTTGTTTTAGCATTGGGAACACATTATACAGAAGGTGGTGAGATGCTACAGCAGAAACGCTGAGGCTCTACAAAAAAGTGAATAAAGCAAGCACTAGAGTTGTGATAAGTTGCAACATTCAGATAAAACAAACAAAATAGAGAGGAAGGAAATAAACAGATTCACTCTGTTCTATATGATAAGCAACTGTAGTAGCTTGCTTCTTGCTTCCTACTGCTTAAGACTTACATATTCCTGGGCTTTCTCAAACATGCCCTAGCAATTTTATCCATGAATAAAAAATTATTAACCCTAACTGACCCTGCTTCGAGCAGGAGTTGTGACTAGACATTCTCCAGAAGTCCCTTCCTACCTCAGTGATTCTGTGATTCTGCAATTTTCATCATTAGTTTTGGTCTTGAGATACTGAGCAGTTGGGCCAGAACCTGTCCAGACAAGCAGTTGCTCTGGATGCACAGATTGCACACACCCAGCTGTTGATCTGAGCAGTGCAATAGCTTCCACATGTCCTGGATACACCAGGACCCCTCCACGGGTGCCCAGATGCCCTTGTGGAATTTCTTACATGGAAGTATGGAAGCCTGATCAAGCTGAGCAAGATGAGTTTAAAAAACTGCATGGCATAAATAAATCTTAGCAGGGGGATTAGGGGATGACAAAGCTGTGGCTTCTGATAGGGAAGTCACACTGTTTGGAAAGATTTCAGCTAAAAGAAGAGCCTTTGCTGACCAGATTTTTGTCTGTATTTTTGTCTGTATTAGTTATTACTCCTTACATTTTAATCCAAATTATTTTTTTTAACTATTTAAGAAAAAATTGTGACAGTTCTTTGACACAGTACTAAACCAGATTACCTCAAGGTTTGTTTAGCTTCCTCTGCTCTCCAATGTATGGAAGAACATTACACTTGATTTAGTTTGTTTGGCCAGTGTGGACAAGGATTAGCCATGCTATATATGGACCATAAACAGTGGTTTGGTTAACACTGCAGTTGAGCCAAGCCTGAACCTTTCATCTCACCCTTTGCAAACTTTGGTGGTTTGGATGGAAATGGAATCTGGATTTGAACTGTGCTTTATTTTTGTTTTTGTTTTGAAAAAACCAAAACCCAATCAATAACACTTTGGAAACCCAACATCCAGCATCCTTAGCCCACCTCTAGTGAACAAGGATTGAGCAGCTGTGTAGGCAGGGACTTTGTGTTGGCAAGAAAGCCAATACACAAAGGAAGGAAACTGTTCCAGGGAACCTGCAGTAACTTTCCATAAAAATCTCAGGGATATGAGGACACACTGAATTTTGTGTCATAAATCCCTCCAATCAACATGTGTGTTTGGTTAGGGAAAACATGGTGGTCCCATGTGGAACAAAGATGGACTTTTGTAGGCTGCATGTCGAGTTAGTTTGGTGTTAGAAATGACAGGGAAAAGCCTTCATTTGCTTTTGACTCACAGTTTCAGTTTGCTATCTGGAATACCAAACCAGCCAGTAATGAAAACGGATTTCTCACATCAGATTTTTTAGATGCCAGAAATAATAATAGTATAGTGTTAACACCTCAGTACTTGGCTTTCTCTAGGTTGTCTTAACCTAGATAAATCTATTAATTTGTGTCTTTGTATCCACAGCAGTGCCTTAAAATTTACACTTAATTGCAGCAGAAGTAGTTTTAAAATCCATCTGTCTTACACTGACCATTCCTGTAGCATCTCACCACCTTCTGTATAATGTGTTCCCAATGCTAAAATAAAGATCTGGGGCATGGTATAGTAATTCCACTCATGCAGACCTTTAAGGCTGTTGAAAGGCTAACATTTCCTATTATATTTCTTTCAGAATTATTGTAAAAATAGGATCATCCTTACCATATAGCATTCACCAACTGGGCACAGTGGGTAGAGCACTTTGACCCATAGCATGGCTCCCCAAATCTTTGCTTAGTCCCCAGAGGCAACTCTATCGTCCTACACTGTATATGTTGGACTCAGTCCAAGAAAGCATGTTTCTAATGACTATAGTGGACCTTGGATGAGGTCCACTGAACTGCTTGCAAGGTGGTGTAGGTGTCAAGCTGGGATGCACAGTGTCAACAATTTCTTTCTCTCTCTTCTTTGTTGATTATCTTAGCTGAAACTGCTAAATATCTACAGACAGGGATCTATATCCAAGTTTAATTGTGTGAACTCTGTCACGTTTCCACACAAAAAAATAAAATTGTTGAAGAGTTTAAGTCACCAGCTAGGTCTTGCTGTTTCTGATGTTGACCTGTCCATTCAAACCAGAATGCTGAAAACTGGGACCCTCTATAAAGCAGCAATTAACTTTAGTTCCAGCAGTAGCCATCCAGCCCTCACATCTCCATGGGAGACCTGAGTCAGTTAGGACATTGCCATCGTTCCATGACTGGCCAGGAAAACACAGTAGGTAATTCACTAGCTAATGCATACCTATGAGGTGTCAACCAGAAAAATGTTAAGGTCTGTCCACAGGCATTATGAAGAATGAGACTGTAAGGATCATTTAGATTTATAACGTTAAGTTGCATGTTTACCTACAGTAGGCTCTTGTCTTTGAGTACGTCTGTTCCTTTCTAATTGTCCTACAGAGAGTGTCACTCTGAGCTGATGAAATTCCCTGTTTAATCAAAAAGGCCTAGTCCAACTGAAGTGATAGCAAGCAACAGGCCATGTATGTAAGTACATATGTGAATTAAGGCTCATGATGTGTCTTCCTTGCAGACTCAGACCCTTGCACACCTGATGCTCCACCTGCAGCTACTTCACCACCAACCTCTGAAGAACCTGGACCTTTCACAGCTCCAGCATCACCCTCTTCTTCCTCTGACACTGGTACTGCATCATTTTCACCACCATTGCCTGTCTGCGTTGCAGCCTTACATCCCAAACCACCTCCTATTCCACCACCAACTTCATCTTCTGCTGCCACTGTTCACCCTGGACTCCCTTCTCTTCCTGCACCACCCACCTCTACTCCATCTCTACACCCTGGACTTTATTTGCCAGTAGTCCCACCTGGCAATGCCACCCACCTCATCAACTGGCTGCCCTTCCTTGCTTCTGCAACGCTTGCCACCATTCGAGGGAAGGAAGAAGACCAACCACCTGTGAGAACAGGCTCCCTGGAAGACATGAAGCATTGCAGCAGCACCCCCCCACACCCCTCCCATGATGGAAATCCCCAGGTGGCACCCATGGGAGACAGGGCTCCAGGGGCGACTTCCTCACCTCCGGCTGCCCCTGCCATGCCCCCAGGTTCTGAGCAGGCATCGGCAAACGTAAGTGACATCCTGGTAGAGCTGCGGACGATGAACAACCATCTCTCCGTCATCGCCCGAGCCCTGACGCAGCTGGCATCGTCGCTGGCACCGCAGCAGGATGCACGTGGCACCCCACCTCCTTAGTGCTGGGCTCTGCTCCAGCTCACCCTGCTCATGGGGGCTGGTGTTGGCCAGGGACAGCCCACGGTGGAGGGAGGTAGGGTGGAGGAAAGGGACCCTACCCAAACCTGCCCATATCCTCTCTGTGACAGTTTGCTGTGCTCTCTGACACTGACCATGTCTCCCCAGTGGGTTTTTCTATTTGTTTGTTTATTTCCTCCTTGTAAATGGCTGCATATATTAAAAAATAGTTTTGTGGTCTTGTTAATAAAATTGTTTATAATTCTTGCATTCCTTTCAGATGTGCTCGCTCCCCTCCTCTCACCCACTAACCACACAAGCACTGGTAGGAATCGGTGAGGTCTCACACAGAGAATGTGGAGAATCTGAAATGGTGAGAAGTTACTCACAATAAAATGCTTGGGGAGGTGACAAAACCCCTCTGACCAACATGGGGGGACATAGACAGGAAAGAACACAGTAAAACCGAAACATTTTCCCATTTCCCTCCATCCACGCTGCATGGCGCAGCTCTGTTGAAGTTGGAGCCCTTCCCAGTGCACTAAATCTCAGGGGTAATTGTAATTACTGATGCAGGTAAGGGCTGTGTGATAAATTGTTCAGAATACAATGCAGGATAGTTGTCTAAGCAGTACTTGGTGTGAATAGCTACTGAACAGCCTCATCAACATCTTGTCCTCCAAGAGAGCATGAACCGAAGGCAGTGTAAGCACTTCACTAGAGAGTATCTTGCCAGTGGTGCCTGGGGTTCTACAAGGGCATAAATGGGCCAGGCTAATTTACAGCAATTAGACAGGCACACGCACATAGATGCCAAAATTTCACCATCTTTTCCCTATTGCCAAGCTGCAGTGGCTTGCCTAAAGGTGGCACTGAAAGCATGAAACCTTGAACAATCCTATCATAGAATCATAGAATGGTTTGGGTTGGAAGAAACCTTAAAGCTCATCCAATTCCAACCCCCCTGCCATCAGCAGGGACACTTTCCACCAGACCAGGTTGCTCAAAGCCTCATCCAACCTGGCCTTCAACACTTCCAGGGAGGGGACAGCCACAGCTTCTCTGAGCAACCTGGGCCAGTGTCTCGCCACCCTCACAGGAAAGAATTTCTTCCTCAGATCTAATCTAAACCTACCCTCTTCCAGTTTAAAGCCATCACCCCTTGTTCTGTCACCGCCTGTCCTTATGAAAAGTCCCTCCCCAGCCTTCCTGGAGCCCCTTCAGGTACTGGAAGGCCTCTATAAGATCTCCCTGGAGCCTTCTCTTCTCCAGGCTGAGCTGCCCCAACTCTCTCAGCCTGTCCTCACAGCAGAGGTGCTCCAGCCCCTGGATCATCCTCGTGGCCTCCTCTGGACTCGTTCTAACAGGTCCATGTCTTTCTTGTGTTGGGGGCTTCAGAACTGGACACAATCCCCTTTGTGTATAGAGAAAGAGCTCTTGGGCCTGAATCCAGGGCTCACCCCTCTGAGATATGTGACCTGAAGAGCAGCTGGTGAGGTACCCTTGGACACTGCCTGGCCTGGCACAGGCACCAGAGCTGGGATCCGAAGGTTGGGGTGTGCTCGGAACTCTGGAAGAGCCCCAGGAAAGAGGACTCACAGCTCTTGCAGAGCCATTTTGTTCATCTCAGCCACAGTCTGCCCATAGAGTAAATAGCCATCAATCAAAATATGATATTTTCCCAAAGGTGGGCCAAGCATGGGGCTGGTGGAGGCTGAGCCAGGCTACATGGCTGCTCTGTCTTTCATCCCAATGAATGAAAACGAAAGAAATGCTCATGGCAAACAAGAGGAAAGAAAGGCCTCTGTGAAGTTCTGTATGATCTCGCCTTAATTTAGCCGTGCAGCCTTTAGATATCAGGATCTGAGGCCATCTCTAGGAAAAACCCAGACAAACAGACAGATCGCTAGATAAGATTAAAGAGGAAGCATTCTGTCTATTTGCAAATATTTCTGTTACAGATGAGCCTAAGCCACAAAGATTGAATGAATATACAAACTTCCCCAAAGCTCAGGTGTATTTGAATTTGAGGTTTTGGTTACTGTATATATATTTATATATAAACCTCACCATATTTCTATGTCTGTGCCTGAAGGACAAAGCAACTGCCCTGTTCGATCATGGTTTGTTGTTTTTTTTTTTCTAGGGCTGATCAGATTCTTTTTTTTTCTCTGATGTGTTTGGCAAAAAAGGTGAAAAGAAATACATTTTATAGATGGCCTTCAGTACCTTTTAGTTTTAAGTGTTTCAACAAAATGAGATAAAAGGAGTGTCTTAACAACATTTTGGCTTTTGATTTGGCCAACTACAATATTTTGATTGAAGTTTCTGATTTGAAACTACAATAGTAGTTTCCATAGACTAAAAAAAGCAAGAGTAAAGAACAGTTTATCACTTTTCCTCTTTTCATTAGGGAATATAGGAAAGAAAGGGGAAAGTTCTGTGATTAAAAAACTAAATAAAAGGAATATCTTTAATTTTTACCCATCTTCCCTTCTTTCAATTTAACATGGTAGTAAAAAAATACCATATTGTCCCACTCTGGATATGATACAACTGATAAGGAGAAGTTTTACTTGATTTAAGCGTAGTTTTACTTGATTTACCCTGATATTTTTGAATAGCAACCATTCATGGCCTACTATTGGTGAAAATCTCAGCAGAGTTTTCTGGATCTGTGCAAGACACACAGCCATATTCCTCTGTACAGATAACTTCAGAAAATCTTACTGTGTAGCTGCTGCTGATTTATCATCCAAGGTTAGAGCTGGCTTCATTTAGGTGACTATGGGATTTGGGAACAGTTTACATGGCATGTAAATCCAGAAAAAGCCTGAAAAATTTGCCTATAGCATTAGATTGCTGTGAAGGCAATGCTCTTCTTTCTCAAAGATGCCACGAATGTGATCCAGCTGGCAGGGAGGGAAAATCACTGTTCCTGAGCCTCTTCCTAAAGGAACAGTTGGTTCCACAGCCAAAGATATTAGATGCTAAACACCCTTGCAGTCTAGACTCTGAGCTGTCTGGTCCTGCAGCATCCTGACAGCAAAGCAGGACCAGAGCCTGTAGCCAGAACTAGCAACTTTCAGATTTACTCGGTAACCGCTGGCTCTCACATGGGTGCAGCAACTGGTTCCAGAGCCAACCAGACAGACAGAAGCTGTCTGTGGGTAGGGTCCAGCCAAAGTGAGCGTGTCAGTCCTGACCAACCTGAGCACATCAGTCCTGACCAACCTGAGCCAGCCTGAGCCAGCCTGAGCCCAGACAAGGCTCTGCTGATGCTGCAGCCACAGGGTCCACTTCTGCAAATCGGTGTGCAGAGTTTGTGTGCAGCCCATGCTGAGCTCTGTTAACTGAGCCAGCTGGTTAAAAACCAGCTCAGGTATGTCTGGGCAGCCCCACCATGGCACAAAATGACTTCACTGCTGTGCAAAGAGGGATCCTGCCCACGGGCGTTTCATTCAATAAAGTGCATTATTCTCAGTGCATTCAATAAATTCATTAGGAATTATTTAACTCCTTCAACTTAATTGAATCACTTAAACACTGCAAGAAATGAGTGGCTGCTCTGACTGCATCGCTTGGATGGCAAGAAGGCTGCCTCTGTCTCAGGTTTTGTTTGCTCTCCTTGGCTTTCATCTGCAACCATCCACATTTGGCTTGGCGCTGCCAGCCTCGCTGCCGGCTTGCTTAGCAGCATTACTCGCATTGCTGAGCCGCTGCTGCACACATGGTGCTCAGCCGGATGAAAGCTGGAGTGTAGCTCACAAACAAAAGTCTCCTAAAGCATCTGAAGCCAGCAGCAGAGCAGCTGAAGAAGGACAGAAACCCCAGTGCAGCTGGTGCCACCCCTGCACCATGTCCCCACAGCCTCCCAGCACCTGCGGGGATGGCATGTCCAGGCTACTCTGATGCAACAGTGCCTCATAACCTGTGGCAAACTGTTCAAGAGACTTTCTTCTCTAAATTATTCATTTTGAATCAGCTCAGAGAGCAAGGGAATGAAAGTTATAAAGTCTTGGTGTGTGTTCAAAGTCCTGTGTAGAAATAACCTTATGGGCTCACACTCCAGTCACTGTTAATCTGCTCTGCACTGGTGCAGCCTCACCTCGACTACTAGGTGCAGTTTTGGACACCACAGTATAAAAAGGATCTAAAGCTACTGGAGAATGTGCACAGGAGGCCACTAAATTGGGGAAGGGCTTGGAGGGGAAGCCATATGAAGAGAGGCTGAAGTCGCTTGGTTTGTTCAGCCTGGAGAAGAGGAGACTGAGAGGAGATCTCATGGAAGTCTAGAACTTCCTCCCAAGGGGAAGAGGAGGGGCAGGTGCTGAGCTCTTCTCTCTGGTGACCAATGATAGGACCAGAGGAAATGTCAGGAAGATGTGCCAGGGGAGGTTTAGGTTGGCCATGAGTAAAAGGTTCTTCAGGCAGAGGGCGGTGGAGCATTGGAACAGTGGCACCAAATCTGACAAGATTCCAGCAGCCTTTGGCCAAGGCCCTCAACCACATGGCCTGAATGTTGGGACTATCCTATGCTAGGGCAAGAGTTGGACTTGATGATCCTTGTGGGTCCCTTCCAACTCACAACATTCTATGATTCTATGATTCTAAATTATTAAAAATCCCCTGCTGGTCTTCTTTCTCTTGGCACACCTTTAGTGTCCTTCCTCCTCTTCTACAGTCTTGTTATAAAGGCAACGATTTATAGGGCAAGATTCATTTTATAATTGACAGATGCTTCTTTGGATTTCAACTAAAAAAATCTGAAACACCGCGGATGAGCAAAACTTAAAAGGCTAGAGGCCAAGTTGTTATTCTTAGCATCACCATGGGTAATCATCACACTCCCTTCTGGTTCCACCATCAAAATCCTAAATGTGCTGGTCTCATGTTTCACAGCTGCTTTATAAACAGATATCGAGGGTGGGTTTCAAGTCACCACACCTTAATTATCTAGAAGTTGGTTTTGTAGGTTCCTTTACAACCATGAGGAGGCAAGGGCTTTCAGTGTGTGATTGATCTTAACCTAAGAAAGATATTTAAAAGGCATAGGAAGGCAATTGCCTTCTGGCACTGTCCATCTCTCTCCCCTTGCTGTAGACAGAGAGTTTAAGCCAGATGCTTAACTTCTAGATGGCTGGAGGTAAATGAAACAAATCCTCTGGTAATTGCACCTCATTTCAAAGTGATGAATATATCACATTTATTTGAGCCCTAAGAGGTTTGTGAGGAGCTGGAAGAGGTGAATGGGAGCTCAGGAGAATAGGACTAACAGTAAAACTGGAAAACCCTGCAAAATACTCAGCTCCAGCCCCATGCCAGGAGTTATCCTCCACTAGGAGAGCAACCAAAGGGACACCCAGGCCACTCCCTTCTCCTAGAGATGTAACTCCTCAGAATGTGGAGCTGGAAGTTAAACCACTTCATGGGATTTGAGTGATGTACTCAGTGTCTGCTACTTCAGCAGGAAATATTTAAGGAGGCAGCAGGCTGTACAATATTATATTAGACTGCAACTCAAGAAGGTGGGAGAAATCACAGGTTTACCCAGGAGGAATAGGAAGCTGGGTGGTTTTTTACTTTGTTTTCTCTAGTGCACATTGTTCTTCCAATATCTGTACACACATTTACTGTAATGACACTCAAATCCCCCAGTAAAATCAATTTATAAAGGAGCACTGCTAGGGAGTGCATTCCTTCGTGTTAGCCCAGCTGCAAGCCCAGGGAGTGGGCTCCCTTCTACAGACAAGATGGTTATTCAACAAAGCTCTGTCTGGGAAGCGTAAAGCAGGTACCCTCTGCCAGATGCCCCTGTGGACACCCATCTCTGCCTACAAAGCCATATGGCCTGTATGCCTCCAGCTTCCTCCCAGACCTTTCACTACAGCATTTTGCAGAGTTCTTTGGGTTTCTGTTCAATTTATTTCAGTCTGCAAACAATTAGGCAGGACACCTGCGTCAGGATATTGGTTGCACCCATAACCACAAGGCTATATCCTGCATCCACAGCTGCCAGCTTGGTGAGAGATGTTCTTTGGATGTCATGGGGCAGAAGATACTAAGCCACCAGTGTGGTTAAGGATAGCCTGTGGCCATGTCCCTGGGTGTCCCTGGGTGTCCCTGTCCCAGGGCACATTGGTTGTGCTGATGCACGGCTCTGCTTGGAAGGGAGTAGCTCTGAGTCACTCTGCCAGCCACTGAAGCCACATACTTCATACCTATTCCATGGGCTGGGAAACCCTCTGCTCATGTAACCTACAAAATGCAACAGAAATACAGATTCTCTCCATCTGGGTTTGGAGACCACTGTGCCAAAGAAACACTGGGGCAGGCAGCTGTGCTCCCAGATTGCACAGGAGCCGAATGAGCCCAAACACAGGGGCCTTCCCAGCCCATGACTGAGCCAGGAGACTTTGCTCTCTGCATGTGAGTTTACAGGCACAATATTTCATGCTTGCTCAGATGCTTCTGGTCACCTCCCACATGGGATTTTCTTTCCTGTTGACAGATGCTGAAGCTCTGTTCTTGACTTTGCCATGAAGGGTTAGGCTGTAAGACACAAGGCAATTAGTGTTGGTCTTAAAGGAAATACAGGTGACATATTTTGGGCCATATTTCAGATGGCGTGTGTGGATGAGACTCTGTCCTTTCTCCTGGGTGTGCCAGGACCACTGCACCGAGCAATGCTGTCCATCTGCTTCTCCATAATCTTGATTGCTCTCTGCCCTCTATTTGTTTTACACCTGAGTTGTACGTTTTCAGAGCAAGGACTATGTTTTTGTTCTGTCATTGTGCAAATTTTAGCATGGAAGAGGATTTTAAACACCGTAACAGCACAAGTAATTATTAATAACAAGCAATATCATGAAACCGAATTCTTCCTCTCAACGAAGAGGAATTCAGTAATGTAGAAATAGACAGAAAATTGTACCACAGCCTCTTTCTGGGTTTTGCTGCAAACTCTTTCTCTAAAATAAGCTGGGCAGAAACAGTAACTTCTCACTACTGCTTTTGCTTGTGGAAGTGGTTCCTAGACACTTGCTGTACATCGTATAATGTCGACATCTGATTTGGTCCACATCATTCTCTTCTACCACTTGGTCTGGATTTCCCATTTATCTTGAACTTCATCTGAGATCTCATTTTATTCAGAGGCAGACCTCATTGGAACAACTTTCATGAAGAGCTTTACTGCTTATAACTGTCATTCAAAACATATTTTGAACAGAAAAATGTGGATTTGTGCCAGCTGAAGCACTTAGTTATTCATGGCAATGGCAAAAAATTGTTTTTGTCACAAAACAAAAATAAAAGGCTCCTGAAAAATGCCAAAGACTGTTTCTATTTCTTAATATTTATTTTATTAAAGATATTGAAACCATGACAGTAGTTTGAGAATTAATTGAAGCATTTTGTTTCCTCTTCATTGCTACTTTATGCATTTCCTCAAAATTTTTTGACAGTGTGTATTTTGAGCCAATAGAAAATGACATTTCTTCTCCCCATCAGCAGAATAAAAACATCAGAAACTCATGTGTAGGAGAATACATCGAATTCTTAGGTTAACTTGGCTATGTGTGGGCTAAAATCCAAACCCCAAAGTTTCTTCCAGATTCTCCAAAGTAGTGAAAGTGTTGGTGACACCAGTCTGGTGTCCCACAGTCCATGGTACAGGTCACCAGTGAAGTTGTATATGGCTCCATTCCCTAACCTTGATTGAAAAAGGGAACTCACAAGCCTTTAGGTGATATAAATTTCCATGGGACTTTGAGCTTCAATTGACCAGCCAAAGCAATTTGATCCATTCCAGATGGGACCTGACTCCATGTGTTTTAGTAAATGGTGGTAAATGTTGGGCTTTTCAAGCCACGCCAATCAACATGTGATAAAAGCTTCCAGGGGCTTATTAATTTCTTCTGTATAAAATAAGGCAATTTGCACATTTTATGTTAATTCTATTGGACTATCACTCTTAGGACCTAAGGATGTCATTATTTTTTAAACACACAGGGCTTTACTTGATCAGACTCATTTGTTTCCTCTGATGGAAGAAAAGGGCCTGAGGTAGAGGGAAGTTAAGAGCTGACTAGGAGGTTTTAACTGAAGTAGTGGGATGAAAGTGAGCCAAGGAAAATTTAGGCTGCACATCAGGAAAATTTTCCTAACAACGAGGTCTATTACTATGTGGAATGGTCCCCCCAGGGAAAAGGGGGAGGCTGACTAGACAAAGCAATGAAGAACATATTGTAGGGAGCAACCTTTAAACAGTTGGGGAATGGACCAAGTGACATAAGTGCATTTTCCATCTCTAATTTCTCTGACTCAACCATTACAAGGGTACACTGTAGAGTATATGACTCCTGTGCTCTGCCACATCAGTACTGCTTTGGGAAGACTTCCCACAAAGCCAGTCCTTGGGATGCAAAAGACATCAGTGTGCTGACCCTGACCTCCAGACATCTTCACTGGGGCCTACCAGGCATAGGCTTCTCTTGCTGGGACCTTTGACTACCTATGGCACTCACCCAGAGGCCACAGGATGCATGAACTCAGGTCATTTTTGACTGGACCTTTTTCATTCTTCAGCTTTGCTTTTCTTTGCATTTTTCTCTTGCCTTCTTCCTCTTGCATTTCAAAGCTGTTCATGCTCAGAATCCACTACATTGCTGTCACAGTTTTCTCTAAGAGAATTAGTTTGCTTGGCCACAACTTTAGAGGTAAACTCAAGCTACATAGAAACATAAAGCAGAAGGGGATTTTCTTAGCATCTAGTGATGCCCATGTGACAGCTAACACATCAGCAGACACCCAGGATCAAACCAGGAAACTTTAGAGCAAAAAGCTGAACTTAAGATGCCAAAAAAACCCAGCTTACAGTGCAACTGTGATGTGCTCATTTTCCCTATTGAATTGGACTGGATAAGCCAAGGAATGGATGCATGCTATCAAAGGTTTTACTTCAGTCAAAGCAAATGTGACTCCCCAGTAATGAGGAAAAGTTATTCTGATTCTTGAATCCTGTATATTTAAAAATCAGGGGTCTTCTGATAAAGTTCTTCAAAACTTTTTAAAAATCTTTTTAAAAAATGTTGATCCATTAACAGCCAAAAACTTCTACGGGAAGGGCCGGTTTCACCACATTGGTCAAGGAAAGTTCACCCAAAGTTTTGAAGTGATCATACTCCAAATGGCATTTTGGGGCATTTTTTTAAAAAGAAATATCATGGATGTCTTCTTTTCAAATTTTAACTAATCAGAGTAAACCAAAAAGCACTCTTGTTGTAACTTGGAGAACTGAACTTTTTCTTCCCTTTTTTTTTTTTCTTCTCAGGAAAGTGATTTAATATGCCCAACTATAGTGAAATTTGTGTCTGAGTATTTTTATCTCCTTAAAAGAAAAAAAAAGTTAAAAATATAAACATTTCCATAGAAGAGAAAAATACATCCCTCTGGCTTATTTATTGTCAGAGCAGGAATTGGTTGAAAATATAGGCAAGATAATTAAGGACTTTTTCTTCTCTGCCTGTGCTGGAAAACCTGTATTTATTCTTAGTTTAAATCTGGCCCTGAAAATTTATGTTTTGAAAAAATAATAGGTATAAGACAAATTCAGTGTAATATGAATAAGGCCAGAGGAGCTGTATAAATTTCTGCCATAGATTTTTTTTTTGTGCAAGTTGGATTCAGTTTTTCTTTTTGGCAGCCTTCAGCAGTGTTTAGCTCTGTGGTCTCAATTCACATCTATTTCTCTACGCACTAGGTGCATACATGAGTGCACGGACATCTAACAATGAAAAAGCAGCTTCATGGAAGAGAGGCAGCAGATCAGCTCTATATTCAGTGAAAGCTGGCTGCGGACCATAAAATATACATATGTGAAAGCAAAGAAGAAATAGCTGAAACAGGCTTCTAGAAAAATAAATTATTAAATAATTAAAAAAAAAGGCAACAGAGCAATTAATAAATAATGACTTTAGAAAATGCACTGGGACAAGACAGGACAAATATCACTTACAGGGGAAAAAAAAATGTCCGTGTCAGTAACACCTCTTTCAACACTACTTTTGTTTTACCAGTTCCTGTCTACCCGGGAACTAATTTCTTTACAGTTACTGAGGCAGAGTAACCACAAATCAAACAGTAGGAAAATGATAACCTGTTGTACTCCAGAGAGACCTCTTGAGTGGGTTTGGTGACATCTGAACTATGCTTAGACAGTTGTGAAATGTCTAATGTGGGTCAGTCAATCAGGCTTTGCCCCTGAACTTGTCATTTTGTGAGACACAGTGGGAATTAAAAAAAAAAAAAGCCACAGAAATATTCAGAAAAGTCAAAACTGTTAACAATTATTTATGAGCAAAAGTTGGATATTTCTTGGAAGGTGACATTAGAAGCCTTTAATATATTATGAGAATATAAAGCATGAGAGGGAATATAAAGTGCACAGAGAGACACCATTCGCAGGAGTTTTTCAAAGTTATGTTCCATTGGCTCAGGCTGCACCTTACTAAAATGAAACTTAACAAGCCAATAAATACAGCACTGCTGAGCAAAAAGAAGAAGAAATCATACTAAACTCTGATTATGCTGACATCAGCTGGCCTATAAATTATCTCCTAATAAAAACTATCAAGATGTGAACAAAAATATCCCAGATCTCTATTCAGGGAAGAAAAAACAGCTTGGAGCTGGTCCAGTGTAATAATTCTTTTTTTTTTTCATTGTGTTCATGTAAAGGTCTATCCATTTGGCCAGCTTCGTACTGGGGCTTCTTTTTACACTCACTGTTCTGTAGAAGAAAATTTCTATTTTTAGGAATTTCTTTCTTGAGTATCTTTAATGGCTGAAAAGTGTAATAAAAGCTTTGGCCCATAGCCTTGGCTAGCATAAATCATTGTGTTTGCAACACAGTCAAGGTATCCAATCTAATTTACATTAGCTAAACATATTGTCTTGAGTTTCTCTGGACACTTCATTCATTGCCATGGATAGCCCTGGTGTAGACTTGACATGGTTGCACTAATTTCTAGGAAGCTAAGAAAAATTGTGCTGCCTGGAGATCTGTCACTTCACAAAACAGAAAATGATCTGTGAGGTTTTGGTATCTCTTGGATATCCCAGGGGATCCCCATCTCTGTTGCTTATGTCTTAATTTACATTGCCTTAAAGGGGAGGTTTCAGTGAAAGCAGAAGATTTGTCTCCACAGCAGCAATCATATAATCATACAAACATTTATCACAGCATTGTTTGGATTGGAAGGGACCTTTAAAAGTCATCTAGTCCAGCCCCCCTGCAGTGAGCAGGGACATCTTCAACCAGATCAGGTTGCTCAGAGCCATGTCCAGCTTGACCTTGAATGGGGCATCTACCACTTCTCTGGGCAAGCTGTTCCAGTTTTTCACCACCCTTGTAAAACATTCTGGTCCTGCTAAAATGTCTGTCCTCATCTTTCTTATAAACCCCCTTTAAGTAATTAAAGGCCATTAGTGGAATCCATGTCCATGAAAGGGAGGAGAAAAGATACATTTCAATATGATGTCCTCCTTATAAGAGAACTCAATGAGGCTCTGAGGGGTATATTTTTCTTTTTCCATTGTGTTATGTATATAACCTGCCTTGATAGGTAGAAACGATATTTCTGGGTGCAGAACAACTCTGTTGTAGGGCTATTGCTTACTAAGGAAACTCAGAACACTCTGCCTACTACCCATGCTGCCATCTGAGGCAAATCCAGCCCAAGAGGCAAGATGTAACAGCAGGCAGATGTCTGTCTTAGGTGAGAGTAGAGGTTTGGTGGAGGCCAGGTTTTTCTTGCTGGTCAATCAGCAGGCTGATTTGGAGCAAAGCACTTTGCAAAACAACTGGAAGGGCAATGCTGCCCCAAAAACCTGATATTATTACTGTAACTAGGGAGCCAACTAATGTTCATGACTAAAGAGTCCATTTCCTGGCTCTGCCACAGTTTCCTAGAGCATAGCTAACACGCAGTCATAGATGGAGGATCCTCACAATACAGGGTGGTAGAGATTACTTTTGGGGTGTGTAACAGGTTTGCGATTAAAGTGCTTTTCTGGGAAGAAAAACTGAGCTCCCATCCAGTCTCAGCCTGAGAGATCCCATCTCCCTGAAGCTTCCACTGGCTTTGGAGCATTGGAGTACAGATGCTCTAATTGCCACATGTTGAAAAGAAAAAGGGAAAGATTATCTGACTTTTGTTAGTGCAGCAAACTTGGCATTCATCTGGGAAAGATATTGAAGAGCTGCCATCCTTGCTTAGTGGAGTTACTCTAAAAAAATAAAAATATCATGGTTTTAGTTGCTTTTTGGTTAATTTTTTCAGACTTTTCTTCTGCTAGATCCTTTTGCTCACCCCATTCCAAGCCATGCAATAATGTGTGCCTTCTCTGACTGGTTCATGATCTCTTTGAGGTAGGGAGCCAATCTTTTATCATAACAGTGTACATCCAGCTATAATAAATAGTTAGCTGTGATACAAGCTAATGGCCTCTTGAACAGAAAGAGATCCCTCCATAATGTAGTGTAGTAGACTCCTTTAGTTAAACTCATTGGGTTTTTTGTCAGTGAACTGCCACTTCTAGGAACTATCAGTTCCTAAGCATAATGGTAAAAAAAAAGATAAAAATCATAATTAGAGGAAAATGGATCACAAGAACTCAGGTTATGATCTCTCCCCCTTGTCAGAAAGATGTTATCTCTGTACAACCCAAACCCTTCTATCAGTTTGGGTGATGGCTGGGAGCAGCACTGGCTCAGACTGAGAGTGTGCCACCCATTGAGTCACTGGTACTGCTTCCTGTTGGCATGGTCCTCCTTTGGTAGGAGCTATTCTTCTGCTGAACCTCCCTCGCTTCTTCTTACAAGCAGAAAGCAGAAGTGATATGAGTCACCTCACAAGACCACCTGCTAATTTCTTCTCCTGTGGTCTTGACCTAGCTGCCACCTGTTAATAATAAGTGTAGTGATACACGTCTTCAGGATATTGTTCAAAAGGAGAGACTCTTTCTTCAGGGTTAATTTCCTAAGGAAAAACAATAAATACTCAAAATATGCATGCCGCTTTCCAGGAGCCCCCAGTTTCTGAAAAATTTTGTCTTTACAGGAGCCTAACCACTACTTTTACTCATTCATACTGAAATAAAATTCATTTTAAGGAAGTAGACCACACATTAAATATGTTTTGTTTGAACATGAGCTAAAAAATTTTCAAATTTGTCTTTAGCAATCTGTATTTAGGCCCATTTTCTGTCTTATACAGGACCCTCCCAAACACAGAAGAATAAAGAGTCTTGTACTCTGGCTTCCATTTCCAGTGTCTCTCTAAACCATTTCTTCATATCGTTAATTACTTGCTGAAGCAATTAGTGAAACCATGCAATGGTGACAGCCTGCACACTGAGGGTAGACAGCCAGCATTGGAAGTTGGTAGCGTGTATTTCTCCAGTTATACTTGTAACTCCTAACCAAAGATCGAGAAAGAAAATTCTCACCTGTTCCACACTGCCACAGTCCATGCAATGTGAATTTGTCAAGCTGATGTGCCCATGGATCTCAGGGACTTAAGAGTGAACCTGGAATTTTAGTAGAAGTAATAATGTGAAAGGAAGTGGAAGAAAAGTGACTTTCATCTTTCATACTCATCAAATGCAGGACAGCTTCCAAATCAATGAGCGCATGTTAATCCCTGCCCTCAGTTTTCTCTTACTTTTGAGTTACTACCATGAAATAACCAACTGAGACTCACAGACTTTAACAAACCAGTGTAAAAAACAATGTGGCCTTTGAAATAACTCTCAAATCTATTTATGGGTTAAACATTAGGCATTTCTTGCCTTTGAAAATCCTTAAGCAAAGATGCCTTTGCCTCTGAGGAATGACATTTTATTAATGTGCATGCTTGTGTGTGCTAGTGTGTGTGAATATATGAATAAAAGTATAGACAACTATTATACAAATACTTCTTATAAAGACATAAGTTTATGGAACTAAAAACAGTAGCCTCAGTGTTGTATCTCTGAACATATAATGTATGTCAGCATTTAGTTGATGTGGACCACTCAAGAACACATTTATCATCCAAAAGCACTCCTTATTTTTACACTCTTACTTCCTGTACATTATTTCAGGCAAACATAATTCCATAGGCATTTATTTTTACTTTTTGTTTAAGTAGTAGAGGAAAGAACAGAACCAGGATATACTGGCTGGCCAAACCCTGATGTCTTTATTTAGATCTTACTCAGATAAAACTACTTAGGACTTCTACCTGCAGAAAGACCACAGGAATTAGCCCTACAAATGCTTTCCTCATTTCCAAGAGGTAAACGTATATCTTTGTTCTTTTATCTATTTGTTGCCAGGGTGACAGGCTTAAACAGTTTGAAAGTACAACAGTAAGGCCTTAGGGTGTCACTTCAAGATAACCACACACTCAGTTTTGTGTTTAACTTCATTATTATATTTTTAGTTTATTCATAACAATGTGATACTGAAAAATACCTATTGTCAGCTCCAGGTGTGTTTGCCAACATTAAAAAGTATAATCACAATAAAAGAAAAGCCAGGAGCTATTCCACCTCCCACATGCCAAAATTAACAAGCCATGGTAAAAATTTAAATCAACATTACTTTACTTCCCTCCCTTCTCTCCATCCTCTGGTCTCTCCCTCCCTCTCACAAACTATCAGACTTTCTTTCTAAAAACATGAATAAGAGGAAAACCTGCAGCATGGATGTTCAGTTGATGCTACAAAACCATAATTTTGGTTCTGTTTTCAAAACATTGGCTCTTCATTGATAGTGTGCCCTAGGCAGATCCCCTTTTTCATGCTCAGAGAAATCCTTCAGCATGACTTCTGCATGGTCATCCAACAGAGGGAATTTCAAATCTTCACTCCTTCATGGATTTTAAAGACATAGGAATCTCTGTAGTTTTGCCTAGGCAGTGTTAGGACGTGCTATATTCAGTGCATGTTCTCAGTAGCCTATTATCATTGGACTGCCCAGAGGACTCGAATGCTAACCCCAGCTGCTGTAGACCCAGATGAAGAGCAGTCCAGCCCTTGTTGGGATTTCTCTCTGTTCTGCAAACTGTTCGACTGAAGCATGAACAAAATTCAGTAAAGCTGGACAAATCCCGGGAGGCCCCAAAAACGTCTTTATCTGAGAAGGCCTAGAGCTTTGCCATCTTCCACTGGCATTCAGCCACACGTGGTGAGCCAAGACAGGTGGTCTGCTGGGTTGGAAGACACACTAAGACAGTCTGGTCTGCTGGATGCATTGGCATGAGCGATTCGCTGAATGGTACGCTTCTCCTTGCACATGAATGAGTCCAGTGCAATACAATGGCGCACTGTGCTGCTGAAGAAGTTGTTCTTCGGGTGAGACATTATGGTCATAAAACTCAGCGGAGGTCCTGACCACTTTGTGGGCATTAAAGATCCCATGACTTCTAGCAATGACTTTGGTGTCCTGGCCATGGTCCAATTTGGAACACTTTGTCTCGTTGAACTCCCCATACAGCTCCTATTCAGAAAGGTTTTCTTCACAAAGTCTACATTTCTATGAGTCATGTTAAGTTGCCATTTCAAAGTTGATACCAAAATGGAAAAAGGATTGTAAAAACAATTAGTGATGATTACTGATAATTACCTACACATTGTTGGTGTATCAGACTCAGAAAAATACCTCAGAATGAAAAATGTCATGTTTATAGAGAGCATTACTGGGTCTCTGGCTGGAATTTTGAAACACTCAGAACTGCATGTATGGAATCACACATATTTGATATCAGAACAAGAAGAGCTGTTGTGGTGCTTGAGATCTTAAATTCAGATCATGCACTGGGTAAGTTACTAATGATGCTGTGAGATCCCTATGGAAAAGTCTGTCAGACAAATTTGAACGTGATACTTCAAGCAACTCCCTTTGACAAATGGATATTTCAGTCATGTTCATGAGTGTAGGAGGAGATGCCCACCACATTTCCCTTCACCTTTTGGAAGAGAAGGTTAGACACTGGCAAAACTAGGCCAGAAAGTCTGCTAGAAGCAATTTAAATAAAACACATCAAGATAACATTTGCTTTAAGCTTTTCATTTTCACAGCCTTATGCAGTGAGTGCAGCTTATGAAGTCTACCATTTAAAGCCTGATTTGTGATTTATAGTGATTTATAACAACACTAAAACCTCCCACAAAAGACAAATTAATACTCAGATGCTTTTTCAGCACCTCCTTTGAGAAAAAGAGTTTTGAGCCAGTGCCAAGGAGTGGGAGGCAAGTATTTCTACTGAAACGCAAATGGGTGGCAAACTCTGGAATAACATTTTGGCATGAAATACACACTACATTTTTGGAATCTTTTCTCTTTAGAGAGTCTAAAGATTTCAATTTAACCAATTAAACATTCTGTAATAAAATGAGTTGGTCAAGGGGAAAAAGAAGAATTTAAGTTAAGGATAAGTCTCCTTAAATATTTTTTGCACATTTGTGTTTAAAGCCCACTCCCTGATCTGCCTCTCAGTTCGTAGTTTGGTAGTTCCAAATACAGAGTACTTTTTTTGGCTTTAGGCATAATATTATATTACCATTAAAATTCCAACTGAATCCTCCAGGTTTGTAATCAGAAATATGGAGGGACCCAGGAGTCGAACACGAAGGATGCTGAACTTCAGCAGAGAAAATTACAACACAATTTGATGCGAGAATTGTTGGATGAAATTGAATGGAACAAATCAGTGAAGCAGATGGGAAAGGAAAGTATGTCCAAAGATCAATTAATGCATGCCCGAGTGTTATAAGCACAGCCAAGCAGCACGTTAAGATTAAACTGGGAGTCTAATAGATGCAAAAGAAAGTGCAAAAACCATATGAAGAACAAAGCAACACTGATGGATTAATTCTGTAGAAGAGTGAGTCAAATACTCTGGTTGGAATAAAAAAAAAAAGTAGGATTATTTGATGACCAGTTAGAGGAGAAAGGTAATAAAATTTCATGCTTCAAGGTATAAGCTGGTAACCACAGGGGTCAGTAAGTAAATTTTTCCTTCTCTGGAAAGTTGCAAAATTGGATGACAGGGTCTTTACAAGGGCTGTTCTTGCTCTCCCACTCTCTCAGTCTTCTGGCTTTGATTGAAATGTTGAATGGGTGCCAACTGCAGACCTAGACACAAGTTGATGCTCAAATGGTCAAGTACAGCAAATTTTATTTTCTGTCAAAAGGAATGAAAACCAAAACACAAGAAGAGGTGAACCTGGACAAAATAAGAGCCGAGTTCTGTGTTCCTTATTCTGGAGGGATTCCTAATGCCTTGGATGGGAATCCTGCCCCAGTGTAGATTGCAGGATTGACTTTTTAGTGATGACAGATGAGATTTTTTGTATATATGACCATTCTGCCAGGTGCTGTTGGCAGTAGTGAAGGCCAGACTGAGTATCTAAAATTTTTTCTTAAAATTAGAAGATAAAATTGCTTAGAAAAAGTAGTCCAGAAGCCTTAAGAAACCAAACACTTCCCACAGGTACTCTAGACAATATTACCCATTCATAAACAGTTAATCTAATAATGAAATGGCATTAATTCAGGAAAAAAATGCTAGTAGTGAATTGACAGCAGTTTCATAATAAAGAAAACACTGATTGCCCCAGTGTCTTGGCCAGGAGCCATCAGAATAGTTTCCAAATGTCTTTAGTGGACAAATGTCTCCATAGGATGTCACTTGCCCCCTTTCTTCACTTCTCCCCATCTTGGTTTATTGCTGGTATCAGTCATTTTGCTCCTTCCACTCTACATGTAAGCCAGGCACAGGGGCACCAATCTATATGACCACGTGCATATGGCTCCATCTGAGTTAATTGTCTAGACTAGCTACCAACAGAGAATAAAACAGATACTTCTATAGCATGGTTGACTTCATCTTAAGTAAATATTTAAAGCAGGTCAGATTATTTGTGCTGTAGCGTCTGTTTCACTCTCTGGATTCTAGAAAGCTCCAAGATAGATATATCTGCATTGTAGACATCAAAAACTGTTGAGACAAGTCTCATTCAGTGCTGCCACTTCGTCATTAATGGTTACAGCACTGGGGATATCTTGCAACCATCTCCCACTCCAGGTTTTCTTCAGGACTCATAAGGATGTTTTCTGAGCTCAGTCCATAGGGACATCAGCCTTGGTGATGGGAGACAAGGAGCTGGAGACATGAAAGGAGAGCATTGTCCTCAACCTTGTGCTACCCTAAGAAGGAGCCACTGATTCCACACACAATCAACAGAGTAGGACCCTTTATGGCTGAGTTGAGGCCTGCAAATATCCCACTCTTTCCTACTCTTGCTAAGAAATTAAGACTGATGTAAAGCTAGGACCAGAGGCCAGGGCCATGTCAGTACTTTTCAAAGAGCCAGGAAATGGGCACAGGTCTCAGCATACAACTGTCCAGGCTGAGAAATTGCTAGTGCACAATCCAGAATTACTTTCATGCAGACCAACGAGCACTGTGCCAGGTAGAGTTTAGGTCTGGTTATTGCTGTGAATCAAGGATCTTTCCCAACAGACTGTTGGGATGTGGCCACCCTGCCTGGAGGTGAGTTGAATTGTGCCATTGTGGGATGTTCCCTGGTCAGTGGACTTGAGCCTTGGCATGTTTTATTTATTCATACAGCAGCTATAGAGACTTCACTCAATAATTTTAAATCCTCTTCTGCTTCTTTTTGATCACAGAACATGTAAAATAATATCTCAATGATGCAGGTTAAATTAATGTAAGTTACAAGCAAAAACATTTGTATGAACACACAGTGTGCCATACATAGGAATAAAGCTTTTTCATTTCACCAAGAGATGTTACAAAAGCATGTTCTTCACAGACCCCCAGAATGAAACTTTATCCAAGAAAGAGCCAACTAAATAAAGAGAAAATTACTAATGAAACAAAGCCACTTATGATGATATGATGAGGTATCTTTTGATCACCTTCAAGCAATGTCAGTAAAAATAATGTTGCTGACATGTAATGTAGTATATTCAGCTTGATGAAAAGTTGATGGAAGGGTCTACAACTGGTCCTGAGTGAGATCTGCATCATGATCTTAGATCTAAACTTGTTTTAACAAGAGGAAAGTGGTGAGGGTGGCAAACAATCCCTACAAAACTCTTCCCTTGATGGTCACAAAGGAGAGGGGTAAGTATTATAGAACAATGGAATAAGGAGATTTTCCAGAACAGGCAGCAAAAACTAAAACCGCCATACCTGAAAAACCTTCAGGACCAAGTGACATTAATCTCCCAATTCAGCCAGAAATTACATGAAGGAAAGAGGTTGTTCTCCTTTGATGTTCAAAGTCCTTTACAAAACAGGTTACAGTGCTGAACTGGTGATAGGAAGAAGGGGATAGACCTCACACTTCAGGTGGCAACAAGGATGGTAGCAGAAACCTCAACTGATTCATGTACCACAAGAAGTTTTACCATTACTGGTCTATATTATGCAGTAGCATAAAATGAGTGTGCACTGAAAGCAGAGTTTGGCTTGATGTTTAAGAAGGGACTTGTGAAAGATTAGGAAATTCTACACTTGTGAACATGATTTCAGGAGCTGGTAATAAAACTGGAAGACAGCCACACACATAGCAGGGGAATAACCACAATATCATCACTGATGAAAGGGTGGCTTGATAAGAGGAAGCTGCAGACATCATCATCATTAATTAAACACTGAAACTGGAGAGAGGAGGGTTTTGTGGTTAAAGCATTGGACTTGAACTGAAGAGATCTGGGTTCCATTGCTGGCAGCATAGAAGTGGACAAGTGTCTTAACATCTCCTTTTACCAGGTCTCCATCTGTAAAATAGGAGCAAACCACCCTCCTTTCCTTTGCCTATTTAGAGGGTGATTTTCCCCTGGATTAACCTGCAGCAACCAGTAGTGTGAAAGCCTCATCATGGATGGAGGAGGTTCCAGGTGCTAAAGCCATACAAACCAATAATAAGAAATAACGGTACTGCTGATAGAAAGCTTCTCTACCTTGAAAATTAGTTTTCAATTCACTTATCCTAAGGAAGAAATTCTATATTCTTACAGGCCAAAGATTTTTTTTTTTTTCCTATTCCAGTGCTCACAATGTGGGAGGTGAAAATAGAGTTCATAATGAGAACTTGATTCTGTGGGTTCCCAATGGGAGCATACATGTTGCAGAGTAAGTGTCCTGCCTTATAACAACTTTTCCTGCTACCACAGTTATAACTTATACTGGTAGAGCTGAAATAAGAACAGGCACAATAAGTAACAAGGCTGTGTTTTACCTTTTTTTTATTTTAGGCCACTAAAAGGAGAAGAAAATAACATGTAGAGTTACATGAGTTACATCTGCTAAATCAACACGAGACACTATGGATTTCATGCGTGGATTTAACGTAAAAGTTTTATTCCACATATTTTCTGGAAAGCCTAAATCAAAGATTATTTTTCATCAAAAGCCCTCCCTTCACAGTAATTTCTTCTCTGTCTCAAACACCTTCAGCACCTGGAGATTAACTTTTGCCATCCCAGGAAACATGTTTCCCCTTCTTTTACAAACCTTCTCTCTTTTCCCCATTAACCTGTCCGCTAAAGCAGGCAGAGCTTTGGTTGTTTGTGACCTTGCTTCATTTTATTGACCCTAAATATCTGAAGATAGTTCCTCAGCTGAAGAACCACATCTATGTAATGCCTCCCTCTACTGGATTTATGCAGATGGCTAAAACAGCTAATAAATGCTTGTGGGTCATGGATAGCATTGGGAAAAGATGCATTTCTGTGTACATTCAAAAATGATATCTGGGTTTGCCTTGATTTTACAAGGATTAAAAGAATGTCGTGCATGCAGCTTGGCTAAACAATGGCTAAAGGGGATGTGATAACCATCTACAGAAATCTGTGAACACGCTGGAGTTTGCAGTTAAGCAGAGTTTAAGTGATTAAATTAGGAAGGGCTCAACTTTGCAGAGTCTGGGGCAAACAAAACTCCTGAACATTTTTTTGAGGGAGTGAGAGAGCAGGAGAGCGACAACCCGGGAGAGCGGGTTGTCAGAGTCACAGAACTGGCCTCACTTTGCAAACTCCCTTTTTTCCACTTGTAATTTAAACCTTTGCTGGTTCCTTCTCCACTTTGAATTCAATTACAAGAACATGTGTTTTTGGCTGCAGACAAATCCATGATGTACAGTGGGGAGGGAAGAAAAGACCATTAAAAACTACATAGTCACTTCACCGTGATATTGAATTTTTCTTACTGCAAGTGGTAAAAATTCTGGCAAAAGACACAGATCACTGCATGTGTCAGTTCAGAACTGATAGCATGCTTGTGATCCACCTGGATGTAATAGCATGAATCTCTGATTCCTACTGAAACTCTGTGCCATGCCATGATGCTAACACTTCCTACATCTTTCACTTCCTATTCCTCTACTCTTTCTTTTTAATTGCACCACTATGACAACTCCATTTCACTTTCTCAATATTTCTTTTTATTTTGAGCATCTGTCAATGTGTCCGTAAAGCTCTGTGCACTCTGCACGGTCAATGGGACTGAGTTCCCCAAACCATGCTCGTGCCAGGGAGGATTTTCCAGCCAGCTCTCACCAGCATTACCTGTGCCTCCCTGAAGGGAGCTGGGAATGTTATAATTGTCATCAACATTAAAGCAGGGTATTTATGGAGTAAAATGGGGCTGGTTTTGTACATGAACACCTTTCAGAGCAGAACTGTTCTTCACAAATGCAGAGATGTGATTTGGTCCTGGTTTAATCATTGGATAGTGTTGAACTGTATAGAGAACTGTATCAATGCAGAGATCACAGGGAAATGACACTTTGCATGAAGCCAAATTATCCAGGATGCATCTGTCTGCATTAGTAATCTAAAGTGAGATCATACTGCAAAAGAAATGTGGGAAAGAAGAAGGAATACAATTTTGTGAGAGAGCTTGCTAAAGATTACACTTAATCAAGAAATTATTTCTGTATGTGGTGACGCTCACAAAATATGAAATGACTCCCATGCAAAAGGCATTTGTCAAAATTCTTTAAAAACAGCTTTCAGAAATTTGGGTAGGTAGGATTTCAAGAAACAGGAAAACAAACTATTGAAGGCTTCTGGTTACTCTGTTGGATTGGTAAAACAGAGCATTGACTGCCTGCAGCCACAATTCCCCCATGCCTCACAACTTGCAAAGAGCAAAGGGTTGCAGAAGTCAAAACTGTGGCAGGTCTGGGATCTTGCTCTTGTTTTTCTCATTTCTGGGTCTGAACCATGTGCCCGAACAAAACAGACTCAGCACTTCAGAGAGCCTGTCTGCAGCCTGGCCAGTCCAGCTTGTGTAATTTTGCACTTTGAAATGCTGGTTGAGCAATTAATCACAACATATACATAGTTTGAGCTATGGGGAGCAGGGGGAGAAGTGGATTAAAAAAAGGTAAGGCAGATTTTATAAATGTTTCTCAGATCATCAGCAAAGACGTCTTCCTTTGACTGCAGTCGATGGTGATTGCAGGGAAGAGCCGGGGAGCCTGTGGGGGTATCCTTTTCCCTGCCTTACGTAATGTCCTTGCTTCAATCCCTTCGAAACACGTTCACACCCTCGCTGGATCTATCCTTCAGGCTACATAAGGAAATACCTCTGAAGGACTGATGTCTTCCAAATACCTTTAGGGCTCATCTTCCATTTTTTAGACTAAAAGGATCTAGGAAATGAAAATAACATTAACAAAAGCAACGTTGTTTGCAGGCGCCTGTTTTGCCAGGAGAAGGCTTCACTATCTCTGTCTCACTATCAGAAAGATGCTATTAGAGGATTTGAGCATCATCCAGTGAGGGGAAGGTCTGCTGCAGTGAAGCTGGAGCAGAGAGTGAGGTAGGGATGTGGAGGAGAAGGGAAAAGGGAACAAAATTAGAGTTTATTTCTGTGTTTGTGTGAGGTAGCTTTGTCAGTTCAGTTTTATAAGATGTGTACTTTGTCTAGAGTTACGAGCAAATGGTATCCTAATAAAAGCCACAGCTGAAGAAATCATCTTTATGCAGGTCTTTGGATTTCTCTCTGGAAGTAACCTCCTCCTCATCTCACCAAAGCAGGAGCAGATGACAGCAACATCCAGGCTCTCGCTGATGCTGTTTCCCAGGCTGTCCCTCTGCTTTGACCTTATTCTGAGCCCTGCTGGGCCAAACCGCCCTACACTGCAGAGATAAAGGTCTCTTTCCCTTACCTCAGCCATGCAAAAAAGCCTTCATTCCAGTCTCTTGACAAATTATGATTAAAAGACACATTCAGGGTCTTGAAAGGCACTCTGCACTGTCTCTTTTCCCTCTACACTGTCCATAATTCACATTCATGGTGGACACCCTCCTTTGGATCATCAGTTCTTTGGGAAAAGGACTGTATTTTTACCTGTTTCTATTAAGTACTCGTAACATAGTAACAACAGAGGTCTTCTAGCATGGCATTGGCTCTCAGTGACAAATACCTTCACTGGCACCTGAAACCACATGTGCTTTGCACATCTGAACTATTCTTATCTCTATTTTAGCTGCCTTTCTTGTCTAATGCAACGTGAATCAACTGAGAATACAGATGGTTCATATGAACTGAAATATTAAAATAGACCTCAGGAAGCCTAGATACATCAGAGGCATGTGCTTCCATGGCTATATCATACTGATTATTTGCATCATGATTCCACATAAAGAAATCTTTAATAAGATGTCTAGGCACAGAGACAATGCAGGTTTTAGCACTGGGAATTGTGGAATGAACTTATGTTGAGCTCAAATTATGTTTCAATCATTACTTATTCATGGATAACCATGACCCCCATAATTTAAAAAAAAAAATCCATTGTCGGAAAAAAAAAAGGTTGGGTGAAAAATGTCTTTTTGCACTATAAACTTTTTTCAAAAGAATTGTTTAATTCTCAGATACCAAGCATGCAAAGGAGATAACAAGACAGATATTGATGTGCTTTTGAGGTGTGTGTGTTTTTTTTTATCTAACCCTCTGATATCTAGAGCTGAGCAAATAACAGAGTCGGTACAGAGTGTTGCAGGGTTTTTCCTTGTGCAAGTAACAATCTTTTACTGGCTCTGTCTGATGCTTTTTCTCATGTTTGTCGAGGTGGGTGAAACCAAGAGGAAAGTTGATACAGCTGCTGGGAGAGCTTTGTTAGTGTTCACTCATGACTCTAGGTATAGGTATCCTGGCAGTGTCCAGATAACATTGCCTCTTTCTCCTACACAGAAGGCAAGAACTTCATCACTATAATTTAAGAAGTTAAATATTGATTTGGTGATGCACAAGGTAGAATTGGCTCTAGTTTATTCTCCCAAGGCAGTGTTGATTCTGTAACACATGCATCAGGGCCACAAAATTGGTGAAGGGCTTAGAGAGGAAGCCATATGAGGAGACAATGAAGTCGCTTGGTTTGTCCAGCCTGGAGAAGAGGAGACTGAGAGGAGATCTCATTGTGGTTTATAACTTCCTCCCAAGGGGAAGAGGAGGGGCAGATGCTGATCTCTTCTCTCTGGTGACCAATGATAGGAGCAGAGGAAATGGCAAGAAGATGTGCCAGGGGAGGGTGAGGTTGGCCATAAGAAAAAGGTTCTTGAGGCATAGGATGGTGGAGCACTGGAACAGGCTCCCCAGGAAGGTGCTCATGGCACCAAGCCTGACAATAATCAAGAAGCATTTGGCCAAGGCCCTCAGACACATGGTCTGAACCTTGGGATTGTCCTGTGCAGGGACAGGAGTTGGACTCGATAATCCTTGTGGCTCCCTTCCAACTCACAACATTCTATGATTCTATGATCAATAAAGCTTACTTTATCAATACATTTTAACTGGATAGAAATTATGGCTCGATAGGGATAACTATGCTGGCACAGTGGCAGGGATGAAGAGACATTGATCTTGAAAGCACCATCTTTCCATCAAAGTTGCTGTAAACTGAAGTAGGGAAGTATGTTCCCGTTGGCTCCAGGACTGCAGGAACCCAATCTACAGTCCCTTTTCTGATTGCAGATATCCTTCAATCTGCCTTTGCTCTGTTTGGCAGTGATTTGTAATGTGATTAAAATGTGTATTTACACACACACCCTCTTAGCACTAGCTGCCTAGCCAAGCTAGGAAACACTGCTGAAATAATAAAAGCAGTCTATCCCCTTCCTGCTTGAAGGTTAATGCTGTGTGGTGAGTGAAAAATGTTTAAAACTTGTTTTATTAAGGGAATGAATGGGAACCAGGAGGTGTTCTAATGACAGTGATTTCACAAAAAAACCTACTTTTTTTTTTTTTTTGCTTTAGAACAAATCCCTGTTAAGCATAGCACTTTTTTTGTTTGTTTTGGGTTTTTTTGGTGAAGAGAAATAAATCTTCCACCATCAATGCTCAGGCAGGAGCTTATCTGGACTCCAGAATTGAGGATTTGTGATGCAAATCAATCAGGAAAGATGAAGAGCGAGAGGTAAAAGAAAGGAGAAGAGAAGAGAAGAGAAGAGAAGAGAAGAGAAGAGAAGAGAAGAGAAGAGAAGAGAAGAGAAGAGAAGAGAAGAGAAGAGAAGAGAAGAGAAGAGAAGAGAAGAGAAGAGAAGAGAAGAGAAGAGAAGAGAAGAGAAGAGAAGAGAAAGAAGAGAAGAGAAGAGAAGAGAAGAGAAGAGAAGAGAAGAGAAGAGAAGAGAAGAGAAGAGAAGAGAAGAGAAGAGAAGAGAAGAGAAGAGAAGAGAAGAGAAGAGAAGAGAAGAGAAGAGAAGAGAAGAGAAGAGAAGAGAAGAGAAGAGAAGAAAGAGAAGAGAAGAAAGAAAGGAAAGGAAAGGAAAGGAAAGGAAAGGAAAGGAAAGGAAAGGAAAGGAAAGGAAAGGAAAGGAAAGGAAAGGAAAGGAAAGGAAAGGAAAGGAAAGGAAAGGAAAGGAAAGGAAAGGAAAGGAAAGGAAAGGAAAGGAAAGGAAAGGAAAGGAAAGGAAAGGAAAGGAAAGGAAAGGAAAGGAAAGGAAAGGAAAGGAAAGGAAAGGAAAGGAAAGGAAAGGAAAGGAAAGGAAAGGAAAGGAAAGGAAAGGAAAGGAAAGGAAAGGAAAGGAAAGGAAAGGAAAGGAAAATCAATTTAATTAACAAAATTAATTAAATGAAGCAGCCAGGTGCTGTGTGGAATGGGTGGGGGTTTCTGGGGTGCATGGTGCTTAGAAACCCATTGTTCCCTGGTTTGCAGAGATTCATCTTCCCCTTTTATGAGAACACACATGTATTAGTGGGGATATGGACACCCAGAATTTTTCCAGTGTTACTGCTCTTGGGTGAGTAGGCAGCAGCTCAAATCCATGGCAGGACAGCTTCAGCACTAAGACCTGGAGTAGAGACGTCACCAAAACCAATGAGGTGCTGCTCAGGAGCAGCAATGTGAGCTTTTGCACCCCAGGGTGAATTCTAGCCCCAGTGGTCATGAGATCCCCTGTCTGTCTTTTGTGTTCATGTAAGAACAGATCATCGGTGAGGGTGACAACCAGTGACCTCCCTTCAGCATCCCAATTTGTCAAAGACATGTCCCTGACACAGCTGGGTGATATGGGATTTGTTCTGCAAAAGTAAAGAAAGGATCACTGGGATTTTTAAAGTTGCCCAACTGGGTTTGAGTGATGATTTCCTCAGCATTCAGTGGGAATTAGGCACTCAGCTCTTCTGCAAGAAATGCCACCCTCCCCTTAAAATATGCCCATTGTATTTTCTAGGCTAGAGGTAGGCCATCTAAATTAAGGCACATAAGTGTAGTAGCTCTAGATCACGCTCAGAAGGCAGTTTAGGTCTTGGTGGCCTTCTTTCTGCACTGACCACAGGGGTTATCTAAGCCAATTAGATTCATCTGCCATCTAAGTTGGTGTGCAAAGCTAGGAAGGAAGAACTTTGACCTCTTGATCTGTAAAATAACATCACTCCACCTTCCACAGGCACAGTAATGTTCTACAAGATGAAGTGCTGAGACCCTAGGGTAAGGGAGACTGCAAAAGCACATAAGGTGAAATCACTGTTTAGGACTGAGATGGCTGAACGCTCTTTTCCTCATCTCCTAAGCTGCCTGGTGTGCCGCTGTGTCAGCATCCTCAATGCTTTTTGACGTGGACAGAGTCCTCTATGCTTTTTGACATCAGAGGTTTTTTGTGGCACTTTGCAGGATCCAGCTGCTGAGTTCCTGGCTGCTGTGGGGACAAGGATAATGGATTTAATACACCCTCATGCTTACCCTCGTGTAAATCAGAAGCAACTCCACTGATTTCTTTGGCATCAAGCCAATCCAGCTCCTAATGGAACCATTCATAAGAATCCCACTAACTTTCCATGAGGGAGTGTGGATATGGCTCTTGCCTTGGGAGGTCGCAGTCAGCCCGGTGGGGTTATCCTGTGAACAGGGGGGAAGAATCAGCCCTCAGGCCTTTCCTTTCTAATTCTGAGCATGTTGCCAGTGCTTAACCATGTTAATAATTAACCCGCAAGCCTGGAATTCCCTTCTCAGTCTGCATGGCAGCCACCACTGAGAAAAAATAACTGCAAAAATGTAGGAGACCTGAGCTGGCTGCTTATGGGTTTGTCTAAGAGCACATGGTATGATCTGTGGGATCTAAACAAAGAGGCAGGCTAATTTCCTGAAGAAAGCTGCAGGAAATCATCTCCTCAGCACAAATTTTCTGTTGCAGGTGAGAAAAAGGGGAAGTTTTCAAAACAACTGCATATTTGGATTTTATACTCTGCACACAAATTAACCTCTTTGAGTAGGGTCACTCTATTGTTATTATTATTATTTTTAGGTACATAGTTAAAGTTATGGTTAGCTTTATCCCCTCCTCTGTTATTGTTGTTATACCACATATTAATGTAGTGCTTCTGTAGCTGGGAGAAGCATGGTTGAATTACAGTAACGCTCTACAAGCAGGAGGAAAGTGCTGTGGTTTGGCTGGTCCACTACTAGATATACACCAGCACATCTGGACAGGAGATCATGTGACAAGTAGGAAAGCCAGAAACATATCCTGGATACTATAAAAAATGGGTTCTGTTAAATTAAAAAGGCTTTAAATATTGGCTCAGCTGGTTTCTGTATTGCGTTTTTAGTAGTTTTGGAATGTGTTGCAAGATTTGTGATCATCAAGAAGTTGATTAAGTATTGCAAATCCATTGTATTGCTAGTTTGTTCTCATGGGCTCCATGTGTCTTGCCAGTTCTCCTGAACTCATATAACATAAGCCATGACTTCTGATTCTGGATGAGAACTTTGTGTCCTCAGAACAACTTCTGTGCTCAGAGAAAAAAAAAAAAAAAAGAAAGGAGAAGAAAAGAAAGAGAAGAAAAAAAAGAGAAGAAAAGAAAGGAGAAGAAAAGAAAAAAAAGAGAAGAAAAGAAAGGAGAAGAAAAGGAAAGAAAAGAAAAGAGAAGAAAAGGAAAGGAAAAGAAAAGAAAAGAAAAGAAAAGAAAAGAAAAGAAAAGAAAAGAAAAGAAAAGAAAAGAAAAGAAAAGAAAAGAAAAGAAAAGAAAAGAAAAGAAAAGAAAAGAAAAGAAAAGAAAAGAAAAGAAAAGAAAAGAAAAGAAAAGAAAAGAAAAGAAAAGAAAAGAAAAGAAAAGAAAAGAAAAGAAAAGAAAAGAAAAGAAAAGAAAAGAAAAGAAAAGAAAAGAAAAGAAAAGAAAAGAAAAGAAAAGAAAAGAAAAGAAAAGAAAGAAAAGAAAGATAGAATCTCTGCTTTCTCATAACCTTTTGGACACTTACAAAGCTATAGTAGGTTTTCAACTGCTGTAGGACTTTAGACATGACTCCCTCTGGTTAAAAGCCAGTCTGTTGACTCAGAAATTTTAATCCTCAGCCAGACCAGTTGCTAAATTTTACTCATGTCTATTCATGACCTGCTATGAAGTTCTGTTCTGCAAATACAGCTTTGTGGCTGTACATGTCATTCTACTTTCTTCCTGAATTGCCTGAATATCCTGGATGGTCTTTGGTTCAGGTCTGGGCACAGATCATGATCTTCTTCCTTTCCTGCACATGTAAGCAACAGTCTTACTGGAACAGATTGTGATTCTCCAAGGAGCAATGTACCAGCAATAGTATTAAACTACTGCTGTGACATCACAAAGAACAATATCATAGTATCATGTAAATAAAGGGCTGGAAGGGATCTTAAGTGATCATTGTGTTCTAATTCATGCTCTGGTATTAGCTCTCAACCTCTGCAGAAGAACAATAGAAAACACAGGAGCAAACAGCTTGACTAAAGCTGAAGCTCTTTGTAGATATCAAGAATAAGAAGCATACAGATTACTAGGATTAGTATACAAGAGGAGCAGAAACATGTTAGGAATAAAGTCAGAGAGGTCAAAACATAAAATGGGGTTAAAGTAGCACTAAACATACATTATATCAAGAAATCACTCTGTAGATACATCAGCTGCAAGAAGAGAAACAAGCAAAACTGGTCTATTACCCAACAGAGAGGAAGAACTACTGTCAGATGATGCTGACAACAAGGATATGCTTAGAACCTTTTCAGTAAGTTTTCATAGAAAGGTCTAAGCTGATCAACATGATGAACAATGAGTACTTCCAGGATTTACTTATTCACAGGTTGTTTGGGACTGAAGAACTCTGGTCTAGGATGTTGAGGGTGTAGTTCTGTGTCCCTTGAGGGAATGCACTTTTAGAGAGGATGTCCTAATCAGCATTATTTACCATGCTCTGGCTGGCTTTCCAGACAGGCTCAGACTTCACAATGAAACTAAACAGGAAGACACACTTTGGGAGTGTTAATTAGTAGCTGCTAATGGGCATAAAGTCCCTGGGACTAAACTATAACTAGTCTGAGGGAAAACTCAAACAAGTGGATTGTGGCCATTGGAACAAACTGGTTTTTATGTCTGATCTGCTCCTATTGCACCACAATGCTTGCACAAACAGACATGGCCTCAAAAAGCAGGATAAAGCAGCCTTACAAATGGTAGCAATTATCTTTGACAAGCCTTTGGCGGAAAGGTGAAAAACTGAAATTGGAAATAATGCCCATTATAAAAAGAGCACAGAGAAGCCAAGGTCAGTCAGTTTGCATTTTAGCTCAGAAAAAATATGGAATGAGCAAGTGAACAAATTATTACACTTGGAAAATACTAGGGAGGTGAGTAGCAGCCAGTAAGGATTTGCTCAGAATAAACCAACCTAGTATTCTTTCAAAACAGGAAAACATGTCTTTTTGATTGGGGAAAGTTGAAGTGTTTCATAATCAATTCTGTTTCACTTGCCATTCTCATAAGCAAACTATTGAGATCGGCACCGTTCAACATCTTTGTCAGTGACATGGACAGTGGGATTGAGTGCACCCTCAGCAAGTTTGCCAATGACACCAAGCTGAGTGGTGTAAGTAACATGCTGGAGGGAAGGGATGCCATCCAGAGGGACCTTGACAGGCTTGAGAGCTTGACCTGTGCCAACTTCATGAAGTTCAACAAGGCCAAGTGCAAGGTCCTGCACCTGCGTCAGGGCAACCCCAAGCACAAGTACAGGCTGGGCGGAGAATGGATTGAGAGGACCCCTGAGGAGAAGAAGGACTTGGGAGTGCTGGTGGACAAGAAGCTCAACATAAGCTGGCAACTTGTGCTTGAAGCCCAGAGGCCAATACTGTGTCCTGGGCTGCATCAAGAACAGTGGGCAGCAGGTCAAGGGAGGAATCTCCTCCTCAAGGGAGGAGATTCTGCCCCTCTACTCCACTCTTATTAGTCCCTGCCTGGAGTACTTTGTCATTTCTGGGGCTCTCAACAGAAGAAAGACGTGGACCTACTGGAGAGAGTCCAGAGGAGGCCACGAGGATGATCCGAGGGCTGGAGCACCTCTGCTGTGAGGACAGGCTGAGAGAGTTGGGGCTGTTCAGCCTGGAGAAGAGAAGGCTCTGGGGATACCTTCTAGTGGCCTTCCAGTACCTGAAGGAGCTACAGGAAGGCTGGGGAGGGACTTTGGACAAGGGCACAGAGTGACAGAACAAGGGGTGATGGCTTTAAACTGGAAGAGGGGAGATTCTTTGCTGTGAGAGTGGTGAGACATTGGCCCAGGATGCCCAGGGAAGCTGTGGATGCTCCTCCCTGGAAGTGTTGAAGACCAGGCTGGATGAGGTTTTGAGCAACCTGATCTAGTGGAAGGTGTCCCTGCTGATGGCAGGGGGGTTGGAACTGGATGATCTTTAAGGTCCCTTCCAACCCAAACCATTCTATGATTCTATGACAGTCCAGGTGAAAGTAGATTAGGTGTAAAACTGACCTTTGTATTTTATCCGTTGAGTATGTAGGAATCTGACATAATCAGGAGATAACAACTTGTCAAGAGATTTCCACAGAAGTCAGCCCAGATCATGAAACAGAGAGTAGATACACTAAATTTGCAGAGGGCATAGGCTGGAAGAGACTGCAAAGGATGTATTGAAAGAACATACAGCACTAGCATGACATTGTTCTTCTTGACCTCTTCTGGGAATGACCAACCCAGAAAACACCTGGAGAGGAATTCTCTACCTGCTCCCCTGACTCCCATTTAGCACAAACTAGAGATTCAAGGAATCTTGTTTTTCTCCATCCTTGGGATGGAGCCCAGAGAAGACCTCATAGCTCTACAGATAGCTGCCAAGAGAAAGAGTTGTGACTTAATCGCCCTGATGCCTTCACTCCATCTGCAGAAGTAGTTACATGGGCTTGTACTTACATACTTCCTTGATGGGCTTGCTTGAAATGCAATAAGTGGGGCAAGGAAGGACATGCTGAACAATGGATCTATGAAGAGATTCATGCATACAGGGTATCTGAGATATTACTGTTACACAGTCTTTTGGAGAACCATCTCGTACACCGCGTATGTTATGGTTTCTTTCAGAAAAGCTTGTGGGAATCATTGAGCTCCATGTATTAGTCACCAAAATGATTAATAAGGATCTAAAGGTTCACATGCACATACTTCCATGTTAATGAAGCCCTCATGCTTTATGCATGAAGCAGCACACAAAGCTCCGGAAATAGTTTTTCTCAACGTTCTTTCCAATGCTCCCATTTTTTATGCTGTAATAGACATTGATTTATTTGAAATCAGCATAAAATATGTACCAGCTCAATAAACCCCAAAGAGGTTCTCAGACTTTCTTGAGTGTCCTCATCAGGCCATAAATCACAGAAGCAATAAAGTATGTTAAATAGCTTAACCAATCATGAAATGCAGAGCCATCAAAAGACTCATTTAAATACTTGTAGGACATTAACCAACTAAGAGATACTGGAGTAAAAGATACATTTCTTTCTCACACTTATATAATAAGTACGAAGATAAGGCAGTGGAATTCTCAGCTATACATTTAAAATTCATAACAAAAAATATTTTTCTTATCTTTGTAAATGAAAACTGCTATAATTTATATTTGTTTAGCAGATATCTACTTAAAGTACTTCACCTTGAACCATAGTACTGAAAATTTTAAAAACCTCTAGTATATTTATCTCTGCTACATGCCATAGAGGAAAGGAAGTTACCTTGTCACCTTCTTAAAATAGTAGAACTGCAGGACAGAGTCTAAGGGTTAAATCAATAAAGGAGCCTACATAAGAAGTTTTTAGGGTCTGTAGGCAAAATTTAGATCCTTTAGAGCCTAAGTGTTATAATCTGACATTAGAAAGGCATATATTCCCTTTCATATATTCAGCCTATATTCATAGGCATATATTCAGCCACAGGAAAGCAGGCTGGGAGCCAGTTTGCAGGATGAGACACCTAGGTCTGGTCAGCTGAATCACTCTTTAGACCTCACTGATTCTGCCAGCTAGATCTCCATCAACTCTACCCAGAGTTTAGGGATCAGCTTGCAGGTAGACATGCAATTTACATGTCTTAATCTGAACCTGTATCACATCCTGGCAGACGCTGTACCCTCTAGAACATTGTAAAGGTCTTTGGGCTACAAGCTGGACACATGTGGCAACCTAAGACCTGCATCTCACTAGCTGAGTGACTCCCTTTGATTTACAGCTTTATCAAGGGACCCAGCACAAGACCCACAGCCCAGCTGCAGGAGAAATGACTATGTCCAGAGCTATGATCTTCCTGTGGCTTTATGGGGGCCTTTGAAGGTTAAGTCAAGTCAGCATGGGAGAAAGAATTCAGGCTAAAATTCTGCCTCTCAGGGTAGTTGTTTAGGTTCTAGTGCCATTTTACATAGTCCAAAATGGGAATCCAAAGTTGAAACACAGCTGCAGAAAAGTTCTACAGGACCTTCAGACACAGACAGAGTTTATCATTCTTGGACTCCCATGGGTTTATTGCTCTCTTCTTCAGATATGTAATACACTTAAGAAATAATATCTAATACAAGAATTTATCAGGTGCATCTTATATGTGTGTGTATTATAGAAAAAGAGACCATATATATTTCTGTACATATATAGGGCCAGAACTGGCAAGAAGGAGTCTCAAGTGTATGTGCTAACCACTAGACAAGATTGTTTCCCACTTACCTTCCTGCTCCTGGATTCCTGAATTTCCTCTGCCTGGACATCCAGTTAGCTCATTGCAGACATGAGTCAGAGAATGAGCCTAACACTGGCACAGACGATCAGAGAGTTCAAGGCTGAGTGCAAAGTTGAGGCATGAGCTAACATGACAGTGTAGATGTACTCAGGGAAGAGGATGGCTCAGCAGATAGGCAGCACTCTGCAGGAAAAAAAAGGAAAGGGTCTGGGTTGAAAGCCAGAGAGAGAATTCAAATGTGGGGCTTTCCACACTATTCTTGAGTGCACCAACCCAGGAATAATTAATTATTAAGTAATTAATATATTGAAGGACACCCTCTACCATAATTTCTGTGATAGAGAAATGGCAAAACTCATGATAAGCAGGTGACAATAGAAGGATTTTTACTAGAGTACCCACTCATCGTCCCACAAAGTGTTCAGCAGAGTTTTTTTGAGTTAGAGGCTACAGCCTGTTTATTAGTACACCTGTTATTCCTGCATTTTTGAGTCTCACCTTAAGCCCATTAGCACTTTTATCTTCTTTACAAACCTGCAATGATTAGTTCCATTTTTAATTAAAAAATACTCCTTTTTGATCTAAACCTGCAGACTGATGATTTCCTATGATCTTTTCCACTTCCCATCTACAAAATGGAATGTAATTGTTTCCTATTTGCTTTCGCCCTAACACTCAATTTCTACAACCCTCTGTCTCTTTCCAGTCTATCCTTTTGCAGACACCATATCATACGTACCTCTGATCATTGATCACTATTCTCTTTACATTGCCTGATCCCCTCCTTTTTTTCCACTGAGATAAGGTGACCAGATCTGCACCTAGTTTTCAAGAAATGAGTCTAAGAGACATGTATATAATTAAATAGTGATGTTTTATGCTTTCTTGTTTAGTTTTTGCTAACAGGTTTTCTCTCTCTGTTTGCTTTTCAGACTGCTGATACCTGTGTTCCTATTTTCAAAGAGCTGCAGTGACTCTAGGATCTCTTTCCTCAGTTGGCAATAGCTTATTTAGAGCCTGTCATTGTTTGTGAACACTAAGAGCTGGGGTTTTTTCCACCAGGTGCCTTACTTCACCTTTGAAAACCATATTTTCAAATACAGAACTTAAGCATCTTGCTTATGTAATAATTTATTTGCTTATTGCAGAAGCAGGGTGCTTGGTTGGAAGCTCAGCTGAGCAGAGGTGGCAGCGCACTGCACGTTTTGTATCTTATGACCTTACACAGGAGTGCTTTGTTGGTGATAAGAGACTTGTAAGATAAGAGACCTAGCTTGAACTAACCACTATGTTGGAAAACTACCTAATGCATATGGGGTGTGTTCAGCTGAAGAGAGGATAAGCTGACGCATGGGATGGAAGGGGGTAGTCATAAATGAGAAGATAAAGACATGTTGGGGCAGCAGATCTTGAGCACAAACTCAAGTTTAGTTAAAAGTGGCCAGGAAGAGAGATAGATTGATGTAATGTGGTGACCCTCTAGTCTGTTTCTTACCTTGTACTCATCCCTGTTGCCCCACAACAGAGTACTTCTTGTGCCTCATTACTGACAAAGCAAAACTCTCTGCCCTTTTACAGCCAACCACAGGCAGTGGTATCGTCACTCCCTGCCAACCATCACCCTGTCTACATGACCTCTCATCTGAATGTCCCACCTGCCCTTTCCCTCCAAACTCGAGAGATGTTCTTTCATGGGATCTGATAAAAACTAAATGCAGCTGTGATTTGCTTGAGTGTAGGGTGGTTGCTGCATCCACTTACACACACTTGCCCACCACCACTCTTCCCTACACACACTTGCCCACCACCACTCTTCCCTAGACACTCTGACCTCAGTCACTCCCTTCCTAGCCCTGCTGCTTCCCCAGAGCTGTCCTTATACTGCTTGCTGGGTTTGAAGTCATGTGCTCTACCCCCAAGTTGTCAGCATCCCTTTCTTCTCACACTCAGGCCTTGAGACACTGTAACTGATGAAGCCATACCTCTTGCCCTGGATCTTTTCCTAGAAACAAAATCCTCTTTCTGCTCATGGTGATGGTTTGGAAAACCTGGTCATGACTGCTCTTATCAAAAATCCTTCTGGAAGAGACAGAGGTAGAAGGGAAAATTGAATGAGTTTGAGGGAAAGTAGGTCTACAGGAGCCTCAGGACCAATCCATTTGGCTGCAGAGGGAGTGCATCACTGGATGAGACCAGTGGTAGTATCTCACAGTATAACACAAAGAAACTTGGACCCTAGACTCTGCTCTCAACTACCTCCAAAATTATAGTAGGATTTTGGTCAAACTCCAACTCTTTGTGTTGTAGGTGGCCTGGCTTGAAGTTAGGAGTAGATACCTACTAAGCAGTTCTTGCAGTTGGACTAGATGATCATTGTAGGCCCCTATCAACTGAACTCTCTTCTCTTCTCTTCTCTTCTCTTCTCTTCTCTTCTCTTCTCTTCTCTTCTCTTCTCTTCTCTTCTCTTCTCTTCTCTTCTCTTCTCTTCTCTTCTCTTCTCTTCTCTTCTCTTCTCTTCTCTCTCTGCTCTGTGAAAGGGAAGGCAGCTTGAACCAAATTCTCTGAAAATCAGTAGTCACTTCACAACCAATTCCACTCATGTTGGCAAACCTCAACAGGCAAAGCAGTATTACTAATCCTTAGCTTGGGGAAAATTTTCTTGGCAGCCACCATTACCCTGTCCTTCCAACTGTCTCTGAAGTTGTTGTCTGAAGAATTATTCTCTTACAGACACAGGTTTCTATCTGTGTGTATGAGTGTACATGCTTGTGTGTGTAGGGAACAGGATGAGTTATTGTGGCTTGACTGCTTAGCCAGATCATCAGCTCCATTTGCACAATCACTGTACAACTCCATTCCACAGGGTTATACAATGCACTGGTCATTCCAACTTCAATTGCGCTATTTGGCTTGTTGATGGTTGACTCCTCCCCCTCCCCAACCCTCCCAGAGTCTGGCTTCTCTCCACTGAAGTCAGTGGAATTGCAATAAAATAAAATCAGTGTTGTGGAGCAAAAGAATTAAGCCCATCTGACAATATTTCTTTAACAATCCACTCATCTGGTACAGTTCAGATTCTGGCAAGTGGCATCCTATAGATGGACTCATTACCACCACCGTGTGACAAGCCAATACCCACTTCTGTGACGTTTTCAATAGGAGCAGTGGGACTTGACACCTGTCTATTTTTATTTTTAACCTGATGTATCTAGTTTTGCATCATAACAAGCCCAGAGGAAAAGAAAAATATATAGTTAATGTAAGCATTAACTAATCAAAATACTTACATACGCAGTTGTGTGAGCACATATACACAAACATAAACCCCAAATCCTATTCAAACCACCATGTTGCTGCAATAGATGGGATTTACCACCCACTCAAACCTCTGGGCATGAAAAAGAGCACAAGAGAACCATTCCAAGCCAGGTCTCCTTTCCTTGCAGCCCCTGTTTGACGGCAAGAAAATGAATGTAATAGTACTGAGGGGTTTTAGCTGAGCAAACAATCAGCGCTTCAACATGGCTTTGCTGTATTTACCAGTGCCAGGGTAATTTCAAAAGGACTTCAAAACAATAGGATGAGCTGATTTCTGATAGACTTTTTTTTTTTTTTTCCCCCTCTTCCCCTTTCCAGGGGAGGAGCTGCAGAGGGAGCCAGTGACAAAGAGCCAAGGTCTGTAAGGTTTTCCCAAGAGCGTTTAACAAATGAGGAAGCCATGAAAGGGAAGACTATAAATCAGGACCCAAAAGGATGCACTGTCCACAGCAGCAGCTCTGAACCTTCAACAAGACATTTTTCGAGCAAGTTTTTGGAATTTTGGTGGGCTCTGACCTGCAGTTTTCACTTCCAAAATAACTTGACTTTTCTAAAGTGGTAATTTCATTTTCATGATAATGCTAAACTCAAGCCACATGTGCTTTAATTTAAAGCAGGACTCAGGCAGTGGACCCTGCCAAGAAACAGTAGAGAAACATGCTTATTCTACTAGTTTGCTTGAGGCATTCAGCATTTTTGAATGCCTAGGCAGAAATATAGTTTTTAAATAAGCCAATCCCAGAGAGAGAGAGAGAGAGGAAGAGAGAGAGCAGAAAAGGGAGGGAGGGGTAGAAGAAGGTTGCCGCACATTTTTGCATTAAGCTTTTGTTGCGTTGGCCTGTTAAATAAGAACTGATGAACTGGCAACAGAGCAAATATTATTTATTGCCTTCACTGGCTACTTTTTTTGACAGCAAAGGTGTTTTCCAGACCCTTTCTCTTTTTCAGACCCAGACTGGCATGCTAGACTTCATCATGGCAAAGGCTATTAGATTGCTTTAAATATACACTTGGTTGCACAACTCTTTCTACTAATTAAATCCCGGGGAGAGATACGTTTACAGTCCTTTTGGTGGCATTTTTAGGATTACTTTAAACTCTCCTGGGAGGCTCAGGAAAGCAACCTTTTCTTTTTAGTTAGTAGGAGTAAAAAAGAGATCCAGAAAAGGAGAGCAGAGATAGGAACGAGTGGACAGAGAGGAAGAGGTTTTCTCCCCCTCCTCCAGAAAGCCAGAGGATAATACTCCTAAATTTGTGGGAGCTTTGTGTCAAGTGAGAGGCTAGCTTCTTCCCTCCATTAAAGTGCCTTCCAGCTGCATGTATCTGTCACTAGAAAATAAAATTTGGCCCCAGTTCTCAAAGTGTATTACTAAGACAGGGAAGTGTTGTCTTCCTCGTGGTGCAAAATATACAGCCGTGAGTGGTAAAAGTCATATGTTGAGGGTCGTATCTTGATTTTTAGTGACTTCTGTTGGACCTAGAGAGGCTCAATGCTTTTCTTTGTCAGGCTGCTCTAATTTTAGATGTTCACAAAGCAGATGTAGGTGCTTGACATGAGGTACCAGTCTTTGCACAAAAAATTATTGATTGCCTACTAGTGAAAATGTGTTTCATTGCATTGGCTTCCAGACACGTACACTAGAGATGCTTTTGACTTATACCTTTTGGGGGTTTTCCTCATCTAAAAGTGCACAGTTAATTAGAAGAATTGAGAACAACAACATCCACTTCTTTGTTGTACCTCTAGGACTGCAGCTGCCCAAACTGTCTGTCTCTGCTCCCGTAGTGGCTTGGCTCTATGTAGATGACACAGGCCAAATTGAGGACAAAGGCCCAAATTATTAGATATTGGACAAATTTGCTCATTTTAAGCAGTCCCGTTCTGACTTGTGTCTGACCCTTTCCCCCCCATGACACGTGTATGGGACAGTAATGTTTCAATCACGGTTTCCTCCTCTGCTTTCTTCAGCCTTGTCCCCAAATGTCTCAGTAGTTAATTCCAGAGCCTTCTGCTCAGTGTCACAGTCCCAGACCCCTATATGTCTCCTCAAACTAGGACCCAGACATTTCCAGACAGGAAATCTTCCCTGCATGCCAGCTTTATGGTACAGCACTGATTATTTGTTTCCATGGTGTCGGGTTATGTCTGAAGCTAGAAGTGGGATCAGCATGAAGGGTGCAGCTAGGTTCAGGCAAAAGCCTTGACAGTCTCCAGGTGCCTGCTGTCATAACTGAAAACACCCTCATAGGTAAAAACCCAATGATCCACATTGGTCTACTCAGGACAAGTTTTTAAAATCCCTGGAAATAATAACCTGTGTTCTCAAACAAGGTTTGGTTTTTGATCTTAAAGAAAATAGAGGGTATTTTAACAAAGAATTTCTAATTTTGAAAGGCTGAGAGTTGCCTTTCAAACAATTCTTCCCTGGCCCTGGCACGGGTAGTCCTAAGACTGGTTGTTTTACAGTGAAATATCTTCGGTAAGAAGTATTTAGAAAAGGAACCACAATGCCTCAAGACAGACATGATTCAATGATTTCCCAAAACAGGGATTTAAAATAAATATTACATTACATCTTTCTGGTTTTGTTTTGTTTTCATAAACCATCAGTAACATACATGTAGCAGCTTCCAGGAAGGATGTGCAGGTAGTGAATTATCCATAAGAAATGACCAGGGGCTGAAAGCTCAAAACTTCCCTCTTTCACTGAATTACCTGGCTGGCAGGCTATAACAAATATACATGCCACCCACACACTGTTTTAAAAGAACATTATTAAGGTTGCAAATCAATTCTTAAGTCAAAAATGAACCTTAAATCATTTCCCTTGTGTGTATGAATTATATAAGTCTTTAATTAAATGAACAGCTAGTGTATTTTCCACCACCTCATTCAGAATGGATGGTGCTCTCCTAATTCAATATTTTGTTCTCTGCTTATTATCTGAAGTGTGACTCCAAGCCTTATTTACAGTACAAATCTCATTCTGAAGACAGAATTATTAATTTCCTTGTGGCTTCTCCTGTGGGGTTCACCACCGCAGAATCTGAGGGCTTTACAAACATCAGTTGAGAGGAGGAGGTGTTGCCATTCTGTTGGTCTGTCGGAGAACCAAGGCACAGGGAGACTGATGAAAATGAGATCTGGAGGGACAGGGTATGAGATACAACCTGATCTTGCACACTGAGTTCAACTGCAGTCAGGAGTAATCAACTTTTCTGCAAGTCAGAATCCATGATCTTATCAGATATCTAGAAAATGAGAAATGTGCAGTAAATGACTTGTTGGGAAAGTACGGTTCCAGTGAGAAGGTGGGCTTAACAAATACCAGGATAAAAGTGAATACAATTAAACTAATTTAATAAAGAATCCATCCTTTGTTTTTCTACAACCTTCATTTTATGTCCTTTTCTTATGCTTTCCAGGCTGTGAAAGAATAAAGATAACAGTACAGAAAATATGTGTCCTTCATTCAAAACATCAGTTCCCAAAGCAGAGCCTCATCGCACTGAATGAGGTAGAGGTCAGTGGGAAATGTAGGAAGACAACAAGTCATTAGAATTTGCATGAACACCATTTAATACACAAGAAACCAAACTGAAGTTGCACAAGCACTCATAAATTTGGTGATTCTTAACCTTTGCATCTTCCTGCAGTTAACATTTTTCATTTCATTTCCTGGGTTTTTAATAAGGCAGCCTGAAAATGTAGACTTTCCCTCGGGAGTTATGGTCCTGACACCCACATGGGCTGTCAACAGGGCTGGAGCCTCTGTATCACCCTCTCGGACTTCTGCCACTTGAGGTAATAGAATAACTGGGCAAATTAAAGCTTTGGGGAGGTTGCCTCACATCTTAAAACTGTGTGAATTGTGGTTTTTCAAAAGCCTGAAATTTTGCCAATTCTGGGCAGATTCTCACGGGGAATAAAAAAGACTCAGCCCATCCATAGCAGCCAGCCAGCTGTAAAATTTGAGGTTCCCATTAGAAATCAAAGGAAATATCCCCAAAATTTAACACCAGAAATTAATTTATCCTCCTTTTTGGAAATGGAAAATCATTTCACCCTAAATTTTGTCCCCTAAAAAAAAAAAAAAAAAAAGAAAAAGAAATCAGTTCTAAACTAGTAAGCAAAATGGAAAATTTCAGCCCTGACACAGAATCTCAGGAAAGTCACAATGAACTGAAAATTAGAGTGTTTTAATAGTATTTGTTGGGCAATCTTAAAAGTTATTGTGGCAAAGGATGTTTATATGTTGGTTTTTTTTTTTCACTTGGAGCCAGGACATAATCTTAGAGTTGACATGTCCCAAGAAGTTACCTTTGTCCATGTTTTGTTAGAGTTCACGTGCAGCAACACAAGTGAATCAGAAAAAGTCATCTCTTTATCAGGTGACTTAGTAACTCTGCTTGACCTTGCAGTACTTTGACTGTTCTAGTTAAAATGGTGAGAGGAACATATGCAACGAAATACTTCAGATCATTACCACATGTATTCCCACTCCCACCCCTGGATGAGACCTTGGATCAGCCAATTTCTTTGTGGTATCTAGATAATTGGCCTAATTTTCAGAGGTGTGAAAGATTACAAATCCCTCATGTTTGACTAATATAATTGGAAAGTTGCACATCTTTGCTGCCCAAATAGGAACTGGGTTGCTGAACTGGAAACCCTGTGACTGAAAATGTTTGACCTTGCTCTAAAAGTGTTCAAGGTATTATCTCATCTAAGTTCTACAAAAGCCAATGAGAAATTTGGACAATGGGCAAAAACTCAAACACTGAAAGTTCCAGACAAACTTAAGGAAAACTTCTTCACTGTGAAGGTGTCAGAGCCCTGGGACAGGCTGCCCAGAGAGGCACCTCTGGAGATGTTCAAAACCCAAATGGACGCTTTCTTGTGCAACCTGGTATAGGGAACCTGCTTTAGCAGGGAGGGGATGGGCTAGAAGACCTCCTGAGAACCCTTCCAACCCCTATAAGTTTGTGATTCTGTGAAATTCAAATACTGTTTGATGTGCAGCTTCATGCTTGCAGACTGAACTGTCTCTTGGCCAGATAGTTCTATGGTAGGTCAGGAGCTAATTTAGTGTTGGTTGTTGTCACCAGGATTCCTTCTAAAGAGAAAATGTCACATGATGTAGGACACAGAGGAAGGATCAGTCCATGCACACTCAGGTGGTGCACCTCCCTGACCTCAGGAGCTACTTAACGAATATCACCATACAAATGAGACCCACCCTAAGCAAAGCAGGTACAGAAGGGACCACAGAAGTGCTGGGAGGCATTCACAGGTGGAAAAGGTTAACATCTCCCTCTGGGATCCTATTATTAATTTCTAAACGTGGTTCTCAATCCTCATGCAGGCTGGGATGCCCATGCTGGATGGCTTCCTCAGCGGCTAGAGGGGTGGCTTTCCCAGTGGGTCCCAACCTGTGTGCAGCACCAGCATGGGAGTCACCTGTGAACAGGAGCAAATAGCTGGAGAGCCCCAGGTTGACCATATGGATATTATTTTCATTTACATTCTTCTTATATGCCAGTTAATTATTATCTGCTGTGTAAAGCATGATGTTGGCTGCAGTTTTTATAACTAGTAATTGGGTGGAGTTCAGACAGCATTTTTTAATGAAATAGTTTTGTATTTTTTGACAGAAATGACAATTGGTTACAAAATCCCTTTTTTAAATCCCAGTGAAAAATAAGAAGCTCACAAATCCAGATTAAACACATGGAGTGTTCTGAATATTTTCCCCAAGATGCAGCTTGCCAAAGTGTTTGAATTTTGAGCAGTAGTGGGTTTTTTTCCCTACATTTTCAAATTGTCAGCAAAACAAAACAAAAAAATTGTTTTGCCCAGTACTAGCTGGAGGATAATTTAGACAGATGCTCTGTCAACATCCATAGAGTTTAGCCCCTAGTGTGTTACATCTGTGTTTCTCAAATTCTAGTCTATCATAGCTTACCATATTCTTTGGAAAATGGTAGGTAGACCATTGAATTCATCAGATTTACTTGATTTTTGCCCACTGGAACTGGAATAAACAAAACAAATGCTAATGTCTAAACCAGAACAACTGCATGTCTCTCTGATGAATTAAGAAAGCCAAGAAGTATGTATTTTTTCAAAGCAAGAACAATGGAGAGCTGACATTGCAAAAGGCCTGATAAATGATACTATATTGTTTTCTTTTCAGTGCTTTCCACCATTACCCACTTGTTTCAAGCCCAAAAGACCAGCTCCAGAAAAGGAAATCTTGATTTTAGTGAATGCAACTACTCCCAGTCAAGCTCGATGATTTATTTGTTCACTCTATCATGAAAACCCCTAAATCTGGATGGCTTGTTCTGTGAAGAGCCTTACCAGACATGTTAGGTTGTTTGCAAGGCAACTCATTCATGGTAGCTAAAAGCAAACTTGTGCTAGCAGTGGAATATTTAAGTAATCTAGGCATCCAACAATTTAGTTTCCATGTCATCTGAATTGGATCTGCCAGGATATGCTCTTGTAATGTGATGGAATAAAAATGGAGACCACTATTTTAATCCATGGTTGTAAGCAACCAATAAAATAGTCCATTTTCCCTCCCTCTGAAACACTTGCAAGTTTAGCTCTGTAAAGGTTAAATAATTAGTTTAACCTGATCCCTCTATGACTCTCCCCTACCTTGTGGGAAAACTCCTGTAAGCTTATTGTAAACATAATTATGCTGTGTGGGCTTTTCATTAATCTAGCAAAAAACCACAAGATGACATGCATCAGACTATTTTTTCCCTTTCTGGAACTTGCCTCTACATGCAGTTTCTGCAAGATGCTTATTTGTATAGTCTGAGCCGTTTTGCAAATGTACTGTGAACTAAACCTTCTCTATTTTTTTACGCTCTGAAAATTAAACAGAAGGTGTCTCACACATTGTACCATGTCTTGGTGGCAATGTCTCCTCCTGAATTACATACAGTTGGAGAGCTGTCCGGGTGTGGATCCTCTACCTTGCCTACAGCAGGCAGCTGCCATGCTACACTGATGACTAGAGACCCAAAACTACTGATATGGGAAGAAGCATACGAGCTGAAGCCAACTCTGTTGGGCTACCCCAGAGCCTGCTGAGCACCCAGTTGAGGTTATTCTGCAGGGAAGCAATGGAACATCTGGGAACCACTCTCAGAGGACTTTTGGAGAGTGCTTTCTGCTTTCTAAAGTATGTGATAAGTATCTGTTGGCACTTTGGGGATTTTGGGTCAAGATGTTTGGAAAGCAGTGGCTTATTGTGCTGGGTTTGTGGTGGGTAACATGGATTTTTAGAGCGTGTTCATCAAATAAAGGTCAATCCAAGGATATCCCCATATCTTAACATATCTTCAGGCTAGCTGAGCTGTCTTCCTCTGCTCTCTCATTCTCCTGGGAACTACATAGGAGTACCCCAATAGCTGAATCTCTCCTACAATCCAGCAGCTGGATGTTGTAGGGCCACTGACCAGGGCTGAAAACCACCCTGTAATATAAGACCTGTTTCCTCTCACTGCCTTGTTCTATTAGAAAAAAAAGAAAAAATAAAAAATAGTAACACTTGGTTAGTTGCCTGAAAGGGCATTTGGGGACATGAAAAATTAACATTTGAAAAGTGTTTTAAATAATTCTGTAAATATACTGAAATAATGGATATAATTCCTTTTCTCTTCCAAAAGTAGGTGCAGACAGTGCTTCAATCTGCATTCCAAAGTGAATTTGTTAGCATGGCCTTTCACAGACAGCAGACCTGCACTCACATCATCTGGACTAGAGGAAGGCTGCAGATGAAGCCACTCTGACCCAAAAGCAGCAAGTGGCTCTCTGAGAGCAGCCCAGTGCTTTCAGCAGGGTTTACGGATCTGTTCAGGCGTAGCTCTGCACTAATGAAGATACTCAGCTTTCAAATCAGAGCTGGCTCATGTCCAGCTGAGCAACTGTAGATCTGTCTGCAGAGATCAGTGCAGAAAGCCCCACTCCTGGGGTGTAAGCAGGGACAGTAGCCCCCCTTGTTAGCAGCACCCAATCTGATGTATAATCCAGGTCAGTTGCTGGGATAACAGTAGCACAGCTGCTACTCCTAAACCTACATAACTGAGGTCTAGCTGAAAAGCAGAATTTTTTATTATTATTATTTTTTTAAAAATCCTACATTTGGGAGGCAAAGTTTGGGCTGCAGCTGACATTGAAACAACAACCATATCATCATCTTTAGACAAATACAGAGACATATAACAGGCTTCCAGTCTGCTTACACTGTTACAGTCAAGGTGAATATTTTGGGGGACAGGAAGAAAAGAAACACTGTTCTTCAAGAACTTGTTCTGTAAATCAAGCTGCTGAGATCTCCCATCAAAATCCTAAAGCCAGGACTCTATGGTCCAGAGCTGATAAATGAGAATTACAGAGATTGCAAAACAGCACAAGAGGAAAAATTGCTGTTGTAGATTTTTTCAGAAGAAATCTTGCCAAACCAAACTAAACTTTTTCTGGCACGGCAACAGACCTTTTGGATAAGGGAGAAGCATAGATGTTTTATCTTGTCTCTAATAAGCTTTTGATATTGTTTTAAATGGCATTCTTAGGAGTAAATCTATGTAATAATACATGGGGGGAAAAAAAAAGCTAATTAATGCTTTTTCACTCTCTACTGGGATGTATATCATGAGCAGAGATTTGTAGTAGTCTTCTGTGCTAATATTCAAATCCCTGATGAATGAATTGGTGATAGAGGAGAGAGAAAGCTCATTAAATACTTGGATCATGAATTATGCAGGCATCCAAAAGTGAATTCTGAAAGTATATTCAGGGAACAGAGTAGAATTAAACTAATTTTCACAAAATGAAGAAATGGCTGGTAAAAAATATGATGCTATTTAACAACAGAAATGGTGAATATTATTAATAAAATATGTGATGTAATCCTTCTGCTTTACTTGGTTTGGCTAAATTTAGGTTGAATTACTATGTTCAATTCGAGAAATACGTAAGCCAATGGCAAGAGACATACAAAAGTTCAACAGGGATAACAAGAAATCTAGAAAACATGACCTGCAAGTTTTAAGGAATCAAGATTATTTAGTGTCTTCTTTAGAGAAGATTGTAGGGAGATGTGATAATGGTCTGCAGATATGTGAAATTAACAGCAAAGAGGAAGGGAGTAAACTACCCTCGTGTAGTGCAGGTAGAACAAGAAGCGATAGGTTTAAATTGCAACAAGAAAGATTTAGGATAGCCTGTGGGCAAAAATGTAAATATAAATGTAATTAAGTAGAGATGGATTGCTTTGCAAGGCTGTGGAGTCTCCAGCACAGGAGGTGTTTAAGAACAGGTAAAACAAGCATTTGTTGGGAATAATATAGCTATCACTTACCTGTGGTTGGTTTCCCACATAGACCTTTCAAGGCTCCTTCCATTCCTTCCTTTTAAAATTTTGAGTGGGGGAGAGGGTGTAGCATGTTGTATGTATGGAGCAAAGCTGTAAGGACATCCTAATTTCTACTAATGCGTGACTTTGATCAAAATACTCCATTTCCTACAATAATCTTCCTTATTTTTTAATTTTTTATACTCTGAGTTACTGTATTGTTCTTCTAAGCATCTTTGATTCAAAAAATTCTTCTTATGCAGGCAGTCATATAGCCAGTTATGTAGTTCCTCATTCTTGGGACAGTAAGACATCAGGTAGGGTATAAAATAACATGAGGAGGATAGCAGAAGCTGATCTTCATTCCTTAAAATCCCTTCTATCCTGAATAATAATTTTACATGAAGACTAAGGATTTCTATATTTCTTTCTGCTTGAAGGTTGTTTTTCCATTAAAAAATTCCAGTTGCAGAGGAAAGGGTTAGCTTGATAATACTGTTCGTGTCTTAGGCCACATTGCTTAGTTCAATATTACAGTATTACAATAGAGAATATCATCATATTTTATTGTACTATAGCAACAAAGTCAATATAATAAGTACAAAGACAGAAGATGCAGGCCACAAGCCAGGACAAAGCCATGGTCTCTCTGTAGGCATTGTAGCCTGAGTTTTTTGTAGACCTTGGCAGAAGTACAGAATGCAAAAGGCTGTGCATTCTTATAATATTAAACATGACGTGACTTTAGGACTGGTTGCATATATATATGCCTTAGCTTAACATTGGTATCTAACCATGTTCCTTGGATGAACCGAATGTGGTCCTTCTCCATGTGATCTGGAGATGACAGCATAAATGAAATTCCTCTTTGCTTAGGGACTGATTGCATATTTGAGTGATTGATTACTCTGCAAACAAAAAGAGATGTCAAAGAAAATCCTGCTCTGAACAGTTATGAAGAGTGACTACAAGAAGCAGAGTCGATGCCAAACACATTGCTCTGCAGACCTTTTCCATGGTTTCTTTTCATTTTGCATGCAGTACTGCTAGATTACACTTAGCATTTATTTTGAAACTAATTAAGTTTGACTGTTTATTATGTATCTAAAAATGCAAATGTCTAATTTCCACTCTTTAATATTCCAATTTCATATTTTCCTTAACAGATTGCTAGTGAAAGCACTTTAACTAGAAAGTTAAATGACACATCATTTCAAAAGCTATGACACATCATATCAAAAAATTACAATGAGGGTGATTTTTTTTCCCCACATTTGCAGAACTTTTTTCCATACACTGTTTTGGATTGAAAAGCCTCATCTTTGGAACATGTAAAACAGTACAGCAGGATAAACCAAAATCTTCTTTGGCTGTTCTCACAGCATGTTGCAGGAATCCCCTATATTCTTCAGGATAGAGCAAAAAACACTGAAACAACATTTCAAAAGAAATAAATCTTTCAGAACATACTACCCTAAAAAGAATCTCATCTAAAGTAGCTCCCTAGACCATAGAGATGATCAGTCTCAATTTTTCATAACTACCACTTTGATGCCCCTGGTTTTGCCTCAGGTGCTAGCTGTAAGTAGAGCTGGCTTTTTGATTGTTCTTTTATGTCAGCACAGGTATTTTCCATTGAGTTCATTGGTCGCTAGATCAGGCCCTGTAAGAATAGATACAGCTTGGTAAGTGTTTCATTAAACCAATGCAGATGGGTCCAGAACATCACACCTGACTCTAAAGCCTGCAAAAGGTATGTAAGCAGTTAGATTAGGCTCCCTAATGGGCAACAAATTGTGTGTCTTTTATTGACAATATAGGAAGCATTGAAGGACAATACCTCTACACAACACCTCTCTTAGGTGAGATGAACCAACCTCGATAACACCTGTGCAGCTGAAACCCCAACTAGAAGCTGAGAGACATGGTTTACAACAGTGATCACTACTTATGCTGCTGTCTCTCCAAAGTAGACCTAGATTAATGCTCTAGAGGAAATTAAAGTTGCTCTGCAGTACTTTTTCTAGTCATGCAATATTTTATCATAGAAATATTTTTTTCCCTAGTGCTGAATCACATTAAGATATAGCAGGGCCTGTGATTTATTAATATTTACTATTTTGATTAGTTTAATACTTTAACAGATACAGGGAGGCTTGAGAAGGAGAATGACATCCAAAAACCATCAGAGATGAAAGGTGCTGTAATTTAAAACAAGAAATATCATCTCAGACCCATTGCCTTTAGCTTCTGTATTGCCTCTGAAGGCTTATCCTTTTGTGAAACCTTTGCTGTAAATTAAATACCTTCTCCACCAACTATCGGAAGCAAAAGATTATTTTGAAAGCTATTCTCCACTGTAAGTCATACAGAAATGGTGTATTTGTGGTGGTTTGACCCACAGTGGGACTATGTGGTCCTGCATTCACTCCCCCAACTCAGTGACGTAGTGGGGTCACAACGGCATGGGATTAGGATGAAGGACAGGGATGGCTCACTCACCACTTATGGTCACAGGTAAAACAGACTCAACTTGGGGAAGAAAAATAAATTTAATTCATTGCAAATCATCTGAGCAGACATAACAACCACATCTTATAACACCTTGCCCCACCCCTCCCTTCTTCCTGGGCTCAGAGCACTTTACTCCCCATTTCTCTACCTTCCCCCCCAGCACCACAGGGCACAGGGAATGGTGGTTCAGTCAGTTCACCTCTGCCGCTCTTCCTGGCATGGAAGTCCAGGAACAAGATGTTCCAACACAAGCTTCCCATGGAGTCACAGACCTATTCGTGCTCAGCTTCCAGCTCTGGCATGGGGACATACATAGACTGCAGACTCACCCTCCACTCTGGGGGTCCACCCCAACTCTGGCAGCGAGGGGCTCTCGGAGTCCCAATTGCATCACACTTGCCCTCAGCCTCAGCTCCTCTGCTCCAGTGTGGAGCCCTCTATGGCCTACACATGGGTCTCTGCTCTGCCGTTGGGTGTCCATGGGCTGCAAGGGACTTTGTCTTATCCTATTCCACGTGGTACAACTGGGTGTGGATCTCAGTCTTTTGCTCTGGCAATGAAGCTCTCTCTTTGTTTAGACTGATGGTCATCTTTTGTTCAGGTAAATGGCCTCTCCTCCAGGTTCTCTCCATCTTCTTCTTTTCAGGACAGTCCTTCCCCTCACAAATATGGATTTGCAGAGGTGTTTCTCTAGTGCTCACTGGCCCAGCCTGGGCTGGGGGAGGGGTCTCTGCCTTGGAGCCAGGGGAGCTTTTCACTCTCACAAGGTTGCCAAGGAGGACCAAGACCAAGAGCTAGGTGCTTTGGGCCTGCAGTATCTCGATGCTGATCCTGTCATCTCTACTTGGTTGTAGGACCAAGACCAAGAGCTAGGTGCTTTGGGCCTGCAGTATCTCGATGCTGATCCTGTCATCTCTATAGTACTTTAAACTTTTTATGCTAGAGAGGGCAACCTGCTTTTTTAAAAAATGTAAATTCTTAAAAAAATGACTGTCATTTCTAATACTGACCCAGCAGAATTTTCTGGTTAATAAAAAAATTCCTGTCTTCCTCTAACATATTGATTGCTCTCAAGAGTAAAACTGTTGAATACTCCCTTATCATCAGCAGTGAAGTAATCTAAATTTTGCTTAAGGATACTCATGCTATTTGCCTCCAGCTCCTTTGAACCAAAATCCTTCCTGACTATTTACTCTTTCCCTAAAACAATGCCTCCTTCAATTCTTATGCTGACATCACTTGAGGAATTCAGGATGTGCTTACAGAAATCAATGAATTAATCCTCACAATGACCCTAAAAACCAGAGAATTATTATATATCTGACTCAGTAGAGTGGGGAATTGAGGTATAGTAAAAAAATCTTTTTACCCAATAGACAGATACGTACAGTCTTAGCAGTGCCAAGCTTTAGCAAACTGAATCATGATTTCTTTTCTAGACTTCAAGTTCATGTTCTAACAGTAACACAACACTTTCCCTCCCCTATGTAATACATTCCCTTTTCTTTCAAACATCTGTCCTTGAAACTCCTGCTTAGTGTAAATGTGTTATAATCCTAAGTTTCAATATTTCACTCAAGTCATCCCATAAACAGAGAGTTTCAAGAGTAAATAATTCCATTTTGAATCAACCCCTTTTGTACATGAGTCATTCTTCCCATGTATCATGTTTGCAGTCAGATGCTTTGTACTTTCCAGTTGAAGCATACCTCTTGTCTCAGTAATTCTTTAGGAATCAGTATCTGCTTTCTATATATTAGTGAGGGAAAAGCTTCCAAATATTCTCAAAAGCTTCCTTGCGTTTTCATCACAGCCAGTTCAATGGCAAATATGATTCTTATTCATATAGGATAAGGATGTCAAGTTTCTAATCCCAGTACAGTCTTTACTATGTTATTTATTCCATTTATCCTGTGTTTCCATTGTCTTCAAAAAGCACTAAATCAGACAGGGATAGAGCTGAGATTTTGGAACAGGTTTTCATTGGCATAAATAGCAGTGAGGTGCCTAGTGCTTAGGTAGTTCAGATGGGCAAGTAATATGGCTGTTCAAAGCCTTTGGGGATTTGAAAATCTCTTCCCAATGCCCCAAAGTGTAGTAAAATAATCTACATCATGCTTACTTGTAGAAAGCATGTCTGGATGAGATGGCAATACAAAAGAAATTGCGTGCTGTAAATTCACACGAGTTTACTTCATAGCAGCTCCCCTGTGTAGACAAATCTCTAAATATATAGTGAAGGCAAATAAACTCAATGTGTTCACCACTCTGCTGTTTCTTGTGATCACATTAGATTAGAGATTAGAGTTCAAAATTAAATCCTTGCCATTCTGTTGGCAAAATGTGGGTATCAACAGGTATGTTTTCAGAGTCTATGTGAAATGGTACATCATGCTGCTTGTATATGTTGTGAAATGATTGCCCCATGTCATGTGTTTGTCCAGCTTTCTGCTTTTTTTTTTGTTTCTAAACTCAAGGAAGAGAATTCACTTAAAGCTTGGAGTTTTGGAAAAAGCATGAGAAGAGGTGATCAAATTCAGTGGTGTAACAAGATCCTCTTCCTACAATCCGATAATTTATATGAAATTTTGATAGTTAGAAGGAAAATTATTTGTCTTTTCTTTTAAGCCTCTCTCTGGTCTCAGACTCATTGAAGCTTTGAGTGCTTCAAGCAGGCAAATGATTCCAGAAGCACCCTGCAGTGACTGAAAGGACACTTGGCATAGTTGTGTCTTCTTCCTCATCGACGTTAACGGAGTACCCTCAGCTCAGGTTGGCCTCAGTGGCTCAGCCCCACAAAATCCCTTTCCCTATTGCCACCTGTGAGCAGGAAGGGCTGACTGTGGAAGTCAGTCAAGTAACTCTTCAATGCCATTTGCCAGGTCCTTTTGGAACAAATGAAAGAGAAAGAAGCCCTCAAGTATGCCTGAATTAAGAACAGCCTTTGACATCAGGGTTTTGACAGAATGAAATCTAGTTCAGAAGAGTGGACAGTGGGATTTGCTTCAGCTTATATCTGAGGTTAATGTGTTCATACATCTGAGTCCACTTGACGATAGTCTACGCCTTTCTGTGCCTCAGTTTTAACTACACAGTGCCATGTAAACGTGAAGATCTAAACAAGGTTTTAATGGTCCAATTGGCTGTTGCTGGAGCCTATTGCTGTTATGTGATGTGGTTGGTACCTGGAGTTGGTACCACCTTAATTCAGGTGGGATAGGCACAGTGTAGGCTGAGTAAGGGAGTCACTCCTTTCCCCATTGCCAAGCAGAGGTTATGTCAAGAATTTGATTGATCAACCCAGATTTTAGTTGATCAGTTTTCAACAAGTATCTTTTCCATCAGCAAATCCTGTCTTTTCAAAAATGGAAGTGCTTTGCAATTGTGTGTCCATTCTGATGACAAATAGGTAAGGACATCTTATGTCCGTCCAGTGTTCACAGCTACTTCTTGAGTTGTGTGAAAGCCATGTTGAAATCCATGCTCTGCCTAGTTCACAGCCAGGATTTGAACCTGCACTTTGCTGTTTCTTGGGGAAGTTTCCCATTTGCCTGTATTATTTGCAAAGCTGCAACTTTGAGATTTTTTTCTTTAGTGCAAAAAGTTGTTGTTTCTTTTATGAAAGGAGTCATATCTACTCAGCTCGACTTGCAAAAGTCTGGTCTCGTGTTCCTACAACCCAACTGCTTACATGGCTGGCTAGGAAGTAAAAAATGATCCTTAGCAAAAAAGATTGAAGGATTTCATAAGAGTGACCCAATGAACTGTATGAAATCCAGGCAAGTTCTAGCCACTTCTTCAAGGTCTGGAGGAGAATTGATATTTGCAGATGAAACATTAGCATGACAGCTGGGATCTCCCTGCAGACATAGGTGCAGTGTATGGATCTCATCAAAGACAGATGCGATCGGGAGTCTTTGCTTTGTGTTCCTTCATGCCTTGCCAGTTCTGCTCACTTTGATGATAAAATTCCTTCTCACTGCAATTTCAAGGAAATAGAGAGAAAACGCACAAAATACTTTGGAAAATTTCAATAAGCCTTTTAGGACAATTTTCTGTTAAGGAGTCAGTGTTTTGTCTCTAAGCAGGACTTGCAGTGTTTCAACCAATACTAAATAGGAAACTAAACCAACCTGTCACTAAAAGTAAAATGTTGACTCATGTTGACATTTGAGCCAAAACTCATAACAGGCCTTGGGAAGAACAGCTAAGATCTCTTGCATCTGCTTCCTATCTGGAGGTAGGGGGTATTAACATTTGCTTTCCTTTTGACTAAGGAAAAAAAAAAAGATGAATTAACACCAAAAAGATGAGCTCAAATTAAAAATAAGTCTCTTCATATTTAGTATCTCTCACAGAGAATGAAAGTCACTGGAAAACTATCAGTATTTCCATAGGATTGCAGTGCTCATTCTTAAAATCTTTATTAATCCCACTCATAAGAAATGAAAGTATTCACTGTGTTAAAAGTGGTGAACTGGGGAAAAGTTCTGAATTCTGCTCCAGCAATATTCACTGTTTGCAACAGTTAAAATAACAACACCCAAATTCATGTGCAAATCTGATGTGGAGAGCATTTTCCTGGCCTTGTAACTGATGATGCAGAGGACTGTAACTTCTGATAGCTGCAGATGATGCACATCAGCTGTGTTGAGGAGACAACCCAGTAATACTGAAGTCTAAAATATATGTGACAAGTGACAAACTGATCACTGTCATAAAACCTAATAAATGTCTCCAAGTAGGACTTCCAGTGTTTTAGGAAAATATCCCTCTAAGGCATCTGGCAGGCAGGTTAAAAAAATAATAAAAATAAAAATAAAAATAAAAAAGGCAGTTACTTTCACCAGATCTTGAAGGTTAAGAAATACAACAGATCTTCTAAATCCTGGAATATGTGACCACCTGCTGGTAACAGACTGTCAGTCTCTGAGCCTTAGTTTCCCAAACTCTGTTGGAGGTGACTGAGACTAATTTCCAAAGTTTTCAGATAGGATGTTTTATTTCATGGGTTTTGTTGTGTGGGAACTGATTAAGACCAATGATATGATAAGGTCTGCCACTTAATTGGGAAATGGTTTGAGTTAATAAATCTGAGCTCAGCCGCTGTCAAGTGCTATCAGAGGGTGAAATCAATGTATCAAAAAAACCCAAAAACCCAAACCCACCAAACCTTATGCTATGGAAATGAGTGGCAGGATCTGGCTGGATCAGAGTCTGATGGACCTAATGTGAGAATTGCACGGTGAGGTTTTGTGGTTGGCATTATGCAGAGAGTCAGCCTAGGTGATCTGAATGGTGCCTCCTGGCCCAAGAAGATATTAAACTGAAGGATGTTTTGGTCTCTTTTCTGAGTGTGTTGTCTAAAATGGCATTTCTTGTGTCTACTTTCACACTGTAAGTGCAAGACATTCACTTGCACTCATATTAGTGAGTTTTTAACTGCTCTAATCAAGAGCCTGCAAATGTCTTTGGGAATGGGGCTAAATATATTCATAAGCTTTTGCAGGAGCAGGCATTAATCAGAGCAACTCTTTTTAAAAGGACTGCATTTAATTAAATTAATTATGTTTCTTTGTATTTAATTAATTCCATGCTTCAGGGTTTCTACTGGATGCCTAAAGAGGCCAGGAAGATTTTTTTTTCCCACCTTTGATGAATAACTTGGCTGCTGATTTTTGGTGATTTTTTTTCCCCTATTTTTCTCAGATTCGTCAGAGATTGGCGGCAGTCTGACATGGGACATGAGGTCAGGTGCACTGTTGCTTCCCTCTTAATTTCTTCTTGCTCCTGTGCTTAGGTTTAAACCACTCATCAATTAGAAGGCCAGAAAAAATTCTCCATATCAGATTTGCAATAATTTTATGCACTGGTTAGAATCCTTGGACATTTTCACTTGGCCAGTGTCCTACAGATGCTCAAACCATTCATGATGACCTGAGTCTTTCCTGGGTTCAACCTGTGCAATACTGTGGTTTTGAGGTTGTTTTTTTTCTTGAGCTATAGAACTGATTTTTTTTCTTTTTTTTTTTCTGAGTTTTGAGGAATGTAGCCAATTATATTTAGATTTGTGCACAGAACAGGCCCTTGGAGGATCTCTCAGGCTTAGCATCTGTTACTCTTTACTCTTTACTCACAAGGGAGTAGATTAGGTTATCCAGGTGATAACCTGGTGTCCTCCAGTCCAACATCCCTGAGGTGGCTAAGCATGAAGTCAGAGGTTGAAAATACTTTATGCATGTAATTCCTGGGCAACATGCATGTAAGAAAAGACAAACTATACAAGTGACCATTAGCCACAAATTTTAAGGAGATTCTAATGCAGACCTCAATAAAAACAGATGATATATTTATGTACTTATAGACTCCCATTACAGTTCCTAACAGCTGCCATCCTGTTAATGGCTTTAACACTGATGCATGGTGCAGAGCTCTGCTCGAGAGAGAGACCAGGGCAGATCCCAGCTCCAGGACTAAGGCTGGAGCCAGGGATGGAGGGTGGGAGCTCATCATGGCTGGTATGAAAACAAACTAGAAACCAATACTTTTCCTCCCTCCAAGTGACAGGGCTGTAGTTAAATGCTCAGCTTGAAATAAAACCTTGTGGTAATAACTGAGATAATAGGGCTCCCTGGACGTGAATAGGGATTTGTGGTGATCATAATTAATTAGGACTGTGACAAACCACTTTGTTCAGAAGGTACCCAAAATCCAGTTTTGCAGGGGATCTAATATACATAAAACACAGCTTTATTTTTTTTTAAGTAAAGCATGTTATTGAATAGGTTGTTTAAGTGTGGGTTTTTTTTTTTCTTTTTTCTTTTTTCTTTTTTTTTTAATGTGCATCAACACAGGGACTGATTCTTCAGAAAACCCCAGTGGAAAGGTCAGCATTCAAAACCACCTTGGGCAGAAGAAGATAGGGATGGGATTGAAGAAATGCCTTAAAATCTTTCTGGATCTGTAAAAAACACAGATTGATTTAGACTGGAGCAACTAAGATTAGAGCCACAGCCCCTAGGCTGAGTAGCAGGTGTCTACTAGAGCCTTTGGGTCCAGGTCTACGCTCTAATTGTCTGAGTAAGATACATAAAGAAAGAGTATTATAGCTCCTCAATGGTCCATCTTTCTGGGTTCTTCCCTGTGGAGACCATTATTTTAGGAGACAGGTCTTGTTTTGAGATGGGCCCAGGACCAGGTTTATTAATTCTACCTTCTCAAAATTAGGTAGAGAGGCCTTCAAGTAGAGAGGACCACAGAAATGCTCTTGACACAAGTGCTCTTTCAGCTCACAAATTGGGTTTTCTGAAAAGTCTGGGATTGAGTTGGGATTGCAAATGCTATGATGGAGCTAAATGTGGACTGTTATATTCTGGGGCTTGAAATCAAAGGCTGTGTCTCCTTTTTGCCAGAAATACTGATCTGGAGATGAAGGGAAATGGTTGCTGTTAGTGCATCATGTCAGATGTGACCTGCTGCAGTGCAGGACTTTTCTGTTCCTGGGTTTCCTTATCCTAAAAAAATCTCTAGGGTGAAGATCTAAACCAAAAAAAAAATCACTTTTTTGGCTCAAGTGAATTTTGTACAATAAAGGTAAGGACAAAGATTTCTCAATGTCTGGGCTGAGTGTAGAATTAAATTCACAAGGAATTAATAAACATCACAAAAGTCACTGTCTTCTCCTGAAATGCAAGACGTCTACCTCTGAGCTGTCTCCTCTAACATGGGACAAAGAGCAAACACTTAAAAATATTCCTTGGGAAACCAAAATCCCCTGTTGCACACACTTGTCTCCTGGGGAAAGCATGAGAAAGAGCAGACAGCAGATGACAAATGCCAGTCATGTGTCTGAACGGGCTACCGGAAGGCGGACAAACGTTATGGTGGGGAGCTCAAAATATGAACATACAAACATAGCAATGTACGATCTGTCAGCCCATCATCAGACAAACTTCATACCAAAGAGAGGGCAGGATTTTGCCTCAGTAACGTAATGCCTCTTACTCACAGCCTCAGCATTTCTTGCTTTAAAACTATCACAGTTTTTTGTTCAGTTGTTGCATTTAACTTTTTCCAGTAAGTTTTAAAGGAAAAAAAAAATTACAAAATATTCCTTCTTTTTAACAATATGGTCTCTTTTTTTCAGATTTGCAGTTGAGGAAGGGTGTGTTCAAGGGAGAAAATGGCAGTTGCTTAGGAAAGCTTTTATTTAATTAAACAACAACAACAACAACAAAATCCAAACAAACTTCCCCCCCAAAAAAACAACCCACCAAAACCAAGAAAAGAACCCACAGGAAAAAAGTCCAACACAACAAATCAGAAACTAAACAGTAATGTCAGTCAAACCAAAAAAGGATCATCAGATTCTGAAGTAAAAGCTACAGAGAGAGTGAGCCAGACGCCAAACTGATTTTATTATGCCTCCACTTTAGCATAAATAGGCAACTGTCAAAATACAGCATCTTGTCATTCGACAAAGTGAAATTCTACTAAATTGAATCAAGTTGAACAGAGAGACGACTGTAGTTTAGACAGGCTCTCCCTCCCCTTCTGACATTGTGGGCCTGCTTGGCAGAGCGCTCGGGTTTCAAATGAAAGAAACGTGTTGGAATAGAGCAAGTGATGAAAAAAATGTCCTTAACAGGAACTTCATTAATTAAAACCCAAGAGGCTGACAAGCCTTGAGCTAATATCTTGCAGTGTTGGGGTGAGGGGTATATATTACTTAGAGCTACAAGCCAGGTTTATCCCCCATCCTTATTATCAGGACTGATAGAAGTTTCTTCTGTAATTTAAACAATATTCACTGTTGGAAAGGAAAAGAAAAGAAACACAACATCAATAAAACTGAGTGCATCGGACTTCTGCTAACCTTAGGGCGGTGTGCAGCTCTCATAATTTATAAAAATCCAGGCTATCAATTTCAGGGTGTTATACTGGTGCCCATCACCAGAGTATCTCTCAAAGTACCTAAAGCAGATTAGCTCTAGACTGGCTTCAGAGCAGTATTCATGGACTTGGTGACTTCTTCTGACATTTGAAAATCCATCTTGGAAAGGATAGTGTCATAGTTAGTTTGTTCATGAGTTTTGAGTTTTTCTTAGCTTTCTGCAAGTAGATTTGACTTGAGGCTGGCCAAGAAGGCAGGTAGAGGAGGAATTCCCTGGAGCTTTTGAGCATCTTGCTTGCAATAGCAGAGGAGGTGGTAAAGAAGGGGTACAGCATTTCCTGAAGATCAAATAATTTCCTTATCTTCTGTAGGACCTATAAGGCAGATTTTAACTTAAGTTTTTAAAGTTTTTCTGCCTGCCTTAATGCTGCATGATATTCTTCAGCATAGGATCCTGTGTTCATATGTCTTCTCTGAAGATTTGTCTTAATTTTTTTCACACCATGCACTCCTTTCAAGAAGAATTTCTCTTGAAACATCATCAAAATTCTTCAGCCCTTTCTAAGTACAGAGCCTAGAAAAAGTATTTCTGTTATATCAGACATGAAGCAGGCAAGTTGAGGGAAGCTGAGATCAGACAAGGAGCTGGAAGTCTGGTGAAAAAGAAAAACAGGAGTAATTAAAACAGGAACTCTGGGGTGAAATGGCTCAGATCGTATCCTGATGGAGCCTAAAAACAAGGAGATATAAGAACAACTGGTGGAAGCTCACATTACTGGGCATTATGTGACTGTATGAACCAGGCCACACAACACCTTTTGCAATGTTCATCACTTTTTTTCTAATTTCAGCATGCTGTGACAATGAATTTTTTATGATAACAAAGCAGGGACAGCCATCTTTTCAATCAGAAAGTATTTATTCATTCCAATTAATACCTCTCATGTACATTGGCAGAGGCAATGATCCAAAAGCAGGGAAATACCACATCTGATTGATTGGGAAACTTTAAATGGAGGTTTTTCCCTGAGGACAATGGAAAGGAGATGGCAGGAATTAGGGTTACCACCTAGCTCACTTCTTTGCAACAAAGCAAAAGAAAGGAACAATAGACCTTGCTATGAATTTCCCATTCTCCTGAACATCTGTGGGATTAACACAAGCTAGAGAGAGAAGAAAAGAAAGATTAAAAATTGCACTATTGAAAAGGAGATTATAAAATTAATTGGTCTGTTGTATTTCATTTTTTACTTTGGTTTTAAATTAGGGTATTTCACACTTAGAACTGAGAATATTTTCAAACAAAATCCTCAACATCTGGAAATTTCACTTTTTTATCATGGACTAGACAGACCTTTCTTCCTTTCCTTCTGCTGGTCAGCCCCAGCCAAAAGCCAGAGTCTAACATGCATGCTCAATAAACTATATGGAATAAAATATTGCTACCAAACAACTGGTAGTAATCAAACTATTGAAATCAGGGGTGTAAAAGAAAAGGAGTTTGACCTAGTTGCCAAAGCAATAGGAAAATGTACCCAATGCTATTGTAAAAAGATGAAGAAAAAAATGCAATGAGAAAAATTCATTTTGCTAAACAGAAATTATTTGCTAATATCGAGCTCTTTTCTGGCCAGAGGAAATAGCCAGATGTCTCATTCAGCCTAATAGCACTTTTGCAGACATATTTATCTCATAGACTTTCACCATCAACTGTATGGCAGTTCAAGAAGTCTTAATGCAAGTGGATTGGCCAAATGTCTCCAACTTCTCCTTCCATTAATTCAGGTCATATAAAGGTTTGCACTCAAATCTAAATACCAGCTTATAGCCTATGCTTATCTGTATTTAAAACTTTCTTTTGCAGCAGAGAGCAAACCAGATTTTTTTTTTTTTCATTATTAGACACCAGATAAGTCTCCAATTTTGTCTGACAGGTGGAGTGAATGGCTTTTGTGTGGGATTAAGTCAACAAAACTCTCATTAAGTCAGTCCTCCTTTTTCCACAGACCTTTCACAGAAAGATTTACTTCTTGCCACAAATTTAATACACATAAAGGCAAAAATGTCCTCCTAGGATCAAAGGTCTGACCTAGGATCAGAGTCAGGCACTCTCTTCTTGAAAGCAATGACTCAGAAAAGGAGCTACTTCACATTGTCTCCCAAGAAGACACTATTGCATAAGGACAAACTTTATGAGTAGAAAGGTGTTAACTGGGAAGGGAATTCTATATAAGTATGGTGACACCAGTGCTGGAATATGTCATACATACATTCCCAGTGACTCCACATTTAAAGAAATTTTGGAAATTGGAAGGCAAATCTCAAAATAGTGGAAATGGCTTTCAATGAGAAACTCAATCTGAGTCAAAATTGTTCAGTCCATGGATTTTATCAGGCAGGTAATTGAGCAGTGATGCAATTAGAGTCTGTGAAAATGTTGTCAAGGAAGAAAGACTCAGTGTACAATGTCTCTTTAATCAATCAGAGAAAGGATTAATGGGAGTGGAAGCCCTAAAAATTACAAATATGACAAAAGAAATTATTAATCATCATAACAAACTACAAGGAAAGTAATGAAATATTCACCTGTGGATCTTTTCAAGGGGCTATAAAAGTATCAAAGGTATATTTTAGCCAATATAAAGTAATGACTTTATAAAACAAAAATTATTGGAGTCTATAGCCAAGTGGCTGTGGCTAACCTGGTGTAACCACATTAAATGTCTTTTCATTGTCTTTCTGGCCTTAAATGCGCTGAATCAATTTACCATAGTGTCCTCATTTCAGCCTTGAGCATCTATGAAGCTGCTGATCAAATCTTTGCACAATCAGCACATGGTTCTGGTGCTTTGGCACAGCCAAGGGATTATGGTGTTAATATTGGAAATGAGTTGTGTGGATCTAGTTTAAAATCTGATGCAGTTTGTGTACGTGGTTCCCTAAATGAGCTAAAAGGGGTTTTGACTAGTCCAGGAGGAGGCTGCTACTGGTGTCAGCCTGTGTAGATCTTCTCTCCTAACTGAAACATGCAGAGCAAACTGCTATTTATCAGCATAAAAGCACTGCCAAGGGAGAAATTAAGATCTTCCCAGTCTCTCACATGGAGCCTTTGAATTCAGGCTGTCTTCACAGAAGTAATATTAAGCAATCTGAGGAGACTGCCTTATAGTCGTTCCCAGGCTTCTTTGTGGAGTAGCTGGCAGAAAAGATGGGAGGGAAACAGCAGAGAAAGGTGAAAGATAAAAGGAAAAGTTTGAAGTGAAATGTTCCACTTATTTAGCCGACTAAAGTTCACCATCTGTGTAGAGCTGTGTTGAGAGCCAAGGAATTTGCATGTTACAGTGAACCGTTTATGAAATACACAAATATGTATATAAATATATTATACTAAGTTTTCTTGTAGTTGGGGTTTTTTTTACTAGTAAAAGACCCCAATTACACTAACGTTTGTAACTTTACATAAATCACTTGCCATAAGGAATCAATAGATTTCTAAAAATCCTTGAGATTTCATACACAGTTTGTCAGAGTTACTTGTAACATACTCTTCAGCATTTACTTGAAGCTTTCATTTCACTTCCAAAATGGATTTTTTTTCCTCCTCCAAATACTCCCATCACCATTTTTAGCAGCCTGGTTTTTAAAAAATGTTTTTTGGACTGTACAATGTAGATTAGTATCAGCTCAGGAAGAATATTACAGATGAAAACTTTCCACTGTATTACACAAAGTGACCTCTTTAATGCAGCCAAACCTTTCTGACACAAAAAGAACAAAATCCTCAGGAGAGCCATCTGCCATTTGGGCAAATTGATACCCCTGAGGGCTTTAGTGAAGAAGCTCACTTTCCAGCTTAACTTTGTATGTGAGAAAGGTTTTGGTTTTGCAGCTCTGGATACAAGAAGCTGGAGGCTCAGCTGCTGTAATCTAGTAGAGATTTGCATAAAATGAAGTTCTGGACCCATCTGGTCACTTAATGGCAGTGTGTATAGGTAGAGACAGAAAACCAAGAGAAGTTGCCCAGTGTGTACAGCTGTAAGTTGTTCTGCACCCTGAACATCCACTCTAATCCTCAGCCAAACTTTCTGCTTTTCTTTGGGGTGATCATGATGGTCGTTCAATGCTGTTGAACTCAGAAGTTCTTCTACCTCTTCTCTGAAAATAAGCTCAGGTTTTGGCAAATAAAACGTATGTAGGGGTCTGCCCTGGCCTGCCACTGTTCACCATTTTCACAAATGTCTTGCGTGATGGACAGAATAAATGTAAATGTATCAACAGCATGGGAGAAGCTGTGTGCATGCTGGGAGAATGGATTAGGATTGGGATGAGCTGAACAAAGTGGAGAAATGATCTGAAAGAACAGGGAGTAATCTAAAAACAGAATATACAAAAGTTCAGATTGGAGTAGAAATAATCAACTGTGCAAATACAAGATGAGGCAGTTTTGTTGAAAAAGGTCAAGGTGTTACAGTGGATCAGAAATTGAGTGAATGTACATCAAAATTGTCATGCTGTTGGGAAAGAAAAGATGAACCTGACAAAAATCAGGGTTGTCCAAAAGACCATGAAGCCCTCCTTCTGCTCTCTTCAGTGTCGATATGATCCCAGCTGATGTACAACATCCAGTTCTGGCACCTCTTAAGGGAAATATACACTGGGAAGAAGACAGAGGATGTCAGTGAGACTCACACAAGGAGGGGAGAATGGCTAGAAAACTTGGCCTGGGAGGAAAACCAGAAAGAATGATTTTTAAGAAAATAAACCGTCAACAACTCCTGCAGGTACCTTCTATATATTCCAGTTTGCATGCAGTGTCCATGAAACATGTTCACTTTCTTACTTTAGCAAACACATTTCCCTCTGCCCTGTGTCAGGGGTGACTCCCAGGCATTCAGGAAGAGTTCTTGGTCACCTTGCTTGGAGTCCTCCAAATTTGGGATTGACCTCCTCATCTCAAGCTTTTAGACAGCTCTAAACCTGTCAGCCAGCAGGTCGAGGCTCTCCACAGCCAACTGCCTTACAGCTTCTGGATGAGGAGTTGGCTGCTCCCTGGCTGCTGTGTACAAAATAATCTGGGTTTAGGCATCAACATGTAGATGGTTTCTTCCCTCTGTGGAGCAGTATCTTCCCAGCTAAATTACAAGAGCTCTTACTTGCCTTTAACTAAGGTTGCAGTAAAGTAGTCAGCTATGAGCTATAAATGCAGATCCAATGCCTATTTAGCTCCAGGAAATGGCAACTGCTTATCTTTAGGGCCATAAAATCAAGGGTAATAAAATATATACTTTCCTGAAAGGGTCTATGTAGATAGCAGAGCTGAAATAACATCTGTCTGAATACACAAAAGTACAGGTACTGGGATCCAGTCTCTGCTGCAGGTGTATCATTTGAACTAGATCGATCATTAATGCTCACTGGCTGTGATTTGCATCTGTGTTTTACAGAATTTCCTCTGCAATGTGCGTTGCAATCAGTGGAGTTCAAAGTTAGCCTCTAGGTAGTTTGCCCATACTGAAACTTGAAATTCATACAGGGTAAAACAGGTGAAGGTTGCAGGACCATGTGCACTTCCATTGTATCACTTATTGTTGTACTGAGCTAAGGCACTAACAAGAAAAACTGAAAAAAAACCCCTGAACTCTCCTCCCCCCAAAAAATGTGCATTTTCATAGCAGAATATTTGATGCAGCAAAAAGCTTCTGAATCCTCAGTCAGATCTCTGACAAAGCAAGAATGTCATATGCTATAAAAATATTTGACTGAGGCATTCATTAGAAACACAAAAACAGCACACAGAGAAATGCACATTTCATATGAATAAGACTTGAGTAAACAGAATTTATGCTCTGACAATATTCATGCATGCACACAGTTCATCTACAGATGAAAATTTTGTTTGCTGGTGTTCTGTTTATTTTTGATTACTCTGAAACATTTTAGAAAAAAAATTTCAATGCTGAGGATTTTCTCCAGTGCCATGAACTACAAGGAAGTCTTCTAAAAGTTTTCAAATAAATAATGTGCATCATCTCCCATGGGTATTTGTAGCTGTACCCAATGTGCAAATGACTTTGTCTAAAGCCGTGAGTGTACAAATATGTCATGTGAACAGATATGCTGAACTGGGTAAATTGTGGACACTCCCATTTAAAATCTTGGTCACTGAGTTCAGAATCATTTGCAAAAAATATTTAATAAGTAATCACAAATATGGAATGTGGAAAAAAATCAAGGGAATAATACAATAAAAAAAAATTATATAGGACTTATTGCCTACAACTTTTTGTGAATTATTAGCCTACAGTCTGCACGTAGCACATACATCTTATAAAATAAACTAATTTTCCTAGAAAAGAAGTCTCTGGATAGACTTGAACTGCAGTGAATCTTCCAGCTGTTCAAATTGATGATATCTTCATAAAAACAATTAAAGCCTCTGTTTATTTATTTTTTCAGTTATACTCAGTTACTACTGAATGAAAGAACTTCAACTCCAGGTGTCATATGTGTGTACCCATTTAACAATCAGATTATTGTCATTCCAGTCCCTTAGTCTTTAGGCAAAGTCTCCAATTGAAAACTTCCCTTTGAGGTGAATGAATAGTAGATCAGAACTACAATTTGTTGGGGTCATGATCAATTCATGCAACGAGGCCAAACCCAAAGGAAAAGTTTTGAAAGGTATGATGAATGAATCATCTGATGACATTGCTGAAACTGAATAAAGGTGAAATTTGGACAAGAAAATACATTGTCTTGTCTCAAAAGTACAAAGCATATTCATCAATCCAGTCTATGGGTAGATGTGTGTATACACACACACATTCATGCATACACAGATACATGCACACACACATCCACATACATATAAATATTTTTATGGCAGGTGTCTCCAAATGGCAGTGTTCCCACAGAATCTCCAATTCTGTTTCTTGGCATGCAAGCAGATATTTCTGCCATGTAAAGACACGCTGCTAAGCTGTTATGAGTTTTAATTTTCTGGCTAATTGTTGACAGAAGATCATGAAATCTCAGGGCATCATGTCAACCCTGAGACTGCAAGGGAAAGTGAAGAGCTTAGACACACCTAGAAGTTCTTAATAACTTCTTGAATCTGAACTTTTGTTGACTCTGGCCTTTTTTCTTTCCCTGAATCTGTGATTGGAGCTATTTTCCATGTTGAGACATCTTGGGAGCCAACAACCAGCATGAAAGGAACGATTGCTCTACCCATCCTTGTAATCCCCTCTCTACAGGAGAGGTGCAGATATCTAAATAAAGCAAGTTGCACCTTGTATGTCGCCAGACTCCTCATTCATCATGCTAGTTAGTCAAAATCTGTGTATATATCTCCCTCGTGAGCCATCTATGGTGGAATACATGAAAGAGCAGGAGGGATTGCAATGCCTGTCTGGTTTCTAAGAAAGCAATGGGCTTCCAGCTTAGCAAAAGAAAGGGTTCAGATTAGAGCACCACAGCACTTTATGATTCGTTGCCTTGGAGAAGTAAGAGCAGCTTTGGTGTATACCCATGTTATTGTGTGCCAGCTATGAGAGAAGCCACACTGAGGAGCCTGGGGTCTTACACCGTAAGCAAAAAAAAAAAATCTACCACAGTAATTGCTTCTCGTTAGTGCAGCTCAAACCCACAGACTGCAAAAGGTTAAGCTTTGGGTATAAAACCTAAATAGAGTTTGACATGTTGGTCCCACATAAATACAGTACTCTACTGTTTATAGTTTGTTGTTTAAATCCTCCTCTTGCCAGTGCCTGGGCCTTCTGCAGATGTCTGAACATGGGAGAAGCTTTCTGGTGCCAAATTCATTTCGAGACTAGCCATTTATTTTACTTTGGGTTTTTTTGTTTTGTTTTGTTTCACTGTTGCTTTTTTATTTCAATTCTTATTCTGTTCACCAGTATCAGCCTCCTACGTTTGACGTGCAGAAACACATGTGCACACACGCTCACAAAACAACATCATGGCCACTTGCCAAGGAAAATGTCAGGTCCTCAGGACATGAGCCTGTGGGTTTGCCTAAGTACACTTGTCTACGATGTGGACACATTCACCATGGCAGGACACCTGAAAGTGCTATAACAGGGCTCCGGGCTCTCACCAGGGCTGCCACGGAGAAGTCACAACCCCAGCATTGCCTGGGCTTTGAAACAAAAGCAGATTTCTCAAGCGTTGCTAATACCTTCTCAAAAGTCTTTATGCACAATTAACTTGAGGAACTCATCACCAGTAGATAGAATTGAAACCAAGGTTATGCTAATATTCAAACTATGGATGCTGAAGCACACCACAGAAACATCTAGAAGTATCTTAGCTTGCATAAAGATAAGGACATTGGGAAAGCAGCACTGAATTTACATTCTTAACAGGCAAATTTATGCGGTCTACACTCATTAACAAATTTCCTTAAAAGGCAGTGAAACAGTTAACCCAGGCTACAGCTCCCTGCAGAAACTGAGCATAAAAATGTAAAAATGTTGTTTTCTTTCTCTATATCAGCTTGTGTCCCAATGAACTGCTATAAATTACTCTGCAATGCAGATTCTGAGTAGTACAGTTAAGCTCATCTCAGATAAGAAAGGTTTGTTGTTTGCAAAGATGTCATGGTTATACCCACAGTAATAATGTATCCCTAGACACAGGAATCTCAGCCTGTTCGTGTGAATCCTCGTGACTTGCTACAGTGGGAAAATATCAGAGTTAAAGATGGGTCAGAAGACACTGAGTTGGTGATCAGCAATGCAGTCTCCTGAACTAACCTCTGGAAACCATTGTACCAAACTCAGAGGTGAAAGAAAAGTTCAACTTGAGCCATCTCAGCTCAACCTAAACTGTGTTGTTCAAGCTGTACAGACAGTGGGAAAGCATTTCACAACAGTTTCTGTAATTAAAAGGTATTTTAATTTAACAGACTTTAAACATTCCATTTTCCAATGACAATTAATTTTATGAAGCTCCTCATTTAAACACTTATCAGTATGACAAATAAGATATAAAATCCACTTGGGAGTGAATGAGATCTTGAAAAGTAATTATTTTGCTAATGGTTAAGAAAGAATTTCCCTAATAATTTTAATTAAAAGTATATTGTAAAAAGTGAAATAAAACTAATAATATTGGCAATTGTGCACCCACAAAAATGTATCAGACAATTTGCAGTTCTTTAAAGTAAGCAATTTAAAGAAATTTGTTCACCGGCTCTATTCTTTTGCTTGAAGCTATTAAACATTCAGTTACACTGATTTGAGATTGTGATCATGTCTTGATGAAAGAAGAAAATGTGTTAGATTAGATTTACTCTGACTGTGGAGCCTGGATCACAACTGCTTCCTATGCACTCAAGAATGAATCTGAAATAATTCTATTAAAAATCCTTTTATGAAACTCAAATCTCATTCAAGTCTCATTTATAGGGCTTTTTACAGTCTTATCTCCATATCTATCTGCTGACATCCCTTCCCACATTCATGGTTTACCACCTCTCCTGTTCTACCAACTGGCTGCCCATTAGAGCTGGTTTCATCAAGCATGGCTCATACTCTCTCTAGCATCTCTGTTGCTGGTCTCTGCTTTAGTGGTGGGTTCTGCCTGCACTTCCTCACTCCTACCCTTCCCTTTTGTGTCTCCTCCCCCTTGTCAGGTCTGCCCTGCCTCCTACATATGGGGCTCACCCCTCTCTGCTTCTCACTCACCCTGGTTGGGTCCAGAGACTCTTGTGGCAAGTCCAAGACTTGGCTGATTTCCCTCTTACCCAGTACATCTTCCTGTAACTTTGTCTACCTTCTAGCTAATTATTTTTTAGCTCTTTCCAGACAACTCTATGTCTTAATATTACCAAACAATTTTTCCCATGTCACATTTGACTCATAGTTATCCCTTTCATCTCCTTCTCTTCTTGAACTTTCTCCAAGCTTTCAAAAGTGCAATGTAACCTTCCTCATTTCTTTGGTGCCATTTCTCTTGCTTGCTTTCTGTCTCACAGCACTGTCCTTCCCTCCTCCTGATACGAACAGGGACATTTGTGTTCCTTCTTTAACATCGGTGGCTCTGCTCCACATGACGTCTTCACAGATCCTGTCCCTCATTCCTCTGTTTTTTTTCAGTTTAATCTCATTCTTAAGACATTTTTGTCTTTCATATCCCTCCTTAAAACATTGTTCTTCCATTGTGCTTCCAAAGATACTGGTCAGGATTATGTGAGCTAACATACTTTGACTATTGATTGTCACACAGAGTTGTCTGCTTCCCCTGCAACTGCTGTCCACAGCCATCTGTTGTTTCTTGCCTCACACCTACCGCTGTGGTACAAGATCTTGTTAGGAAGACCTAGAGATTCACCTGGGCCTGCTGAGTCATCAGAATGTCAGACATTAGCCTTCAGCAAACACGATATAAGACAGCCTAGGCGGTAACTTTATTAGCACAGGGACTGTAGTTATACAGCTCCTCGTTGGAGACCTGACCCTAGAGTTCAGGTCTCCCAGGGGCGAAGGTACTATGACTAATAATAATACTAATCCCACGAATATCAGCAGGGGAATGTTTTTGATTACAATACAGATGCTGATGTTTGAATACAGGGTTTCCAAATCTGCTTGCATTGTAATTTAAAAGAAATGGTTATGCTGTGGAAGGCCCTTTGACCCATCTATATTTGCTCCCAAAGTGATGTGAAATTCATCCCCTTCAGAAAGGCAGTGCAATGAGCCAATTAGACCCCCAAGACCCACAAAGGGTGAGTTATGCCCAAAAAGCACCTACATGTTATGAAAGTATATTGCTGCAAAAAAGTACCCTAACTCTGTAACAGTCTCTTTGAACACAATATAAATGCTACTGTGGACCACAGGGGTTAATCCATTACAACAAGGCAATTAGATTTAGTGACTGTTTGGAAGATAAAAGCAGAGAGTCATAATCAATCCTGAGAACCTAGACATGATAAATTTCTATAATTTCCTCTTACTTCATAGATCTGAGCATGACAAAGCGAGTTAGGGTGGAGTGGTTACAGTCCCATGTCAGAAATGCAAGAGGAATTTTATTTTTATTAAACAAGTTACTTGCGAAAAAGGAGTCTTTCTCTCGCTCTCTTTCTGGCAATCCCATTCCAGATGGTGATATGTTTAGCCCTCAAACATTTTGTAGATGCCTCTTGCTAAGCTCTGAATGTCAGCTTCTGAAGGGAGATGGGAACAAAGGCTTTTTTTTCCTGATTCTGCTACAGCCAGGCGACTTAAAATTGAACGTCTAATTCCCCCTCTTCTGGCTAAATCCTGCCCAGGATAGTTATGCTCTGTTTACATCTTGTTTCACTCACAGTGGCTAGTGGGAAAACATATTTTCAGACTTGTGTAGAGGGGCTTTGTAGCATTATACACAGACAGATGCTTCCCAAGCCAAATTTCAGCAGCGAAACAAATTATTTTTGCAGCAGAGTGGCAAGACCCCAGTCATTAGGCTGTCCTCAAAGCCAAAACCCCAGGCCAGTACATGAGACTTGCTAAAAGGAAAGACATTGCAGTTTGAATTGTGCACACGTTGGTCCATCTGCAGCACAAGCCATCTAACCTGTGTGGAGGAGGATCCTGGCTCTCTGACAATGTCCTGCAGCAACCTGTGTGTTGGCATAAATTAGATACCTGAGGTTGGGTGCCTGCTTGGTTTAAATCCACTGATCTCACTATATTGTGATATGCCTACAAAGCAAAAGATCTTGTTCTCATAGGATATGAGTATCAAGGTGATGCCCTTGAAATGCTGATCTCTGTGCACAGTCACTGCTCAAACTTTCCCTGGAGACTTGACTTAGAGAAACAGCAATGCAAGTACAAGGCATTGCCACCCCACACAGCACAGCTCCTCTGGCCATGGGCTAGATGGAGCTTGTTATGAGCTGGGGGGCTGAGATTCGATCACAGATAGTGGGACTTATCTCACCTAATTTTAGCTCTCCAAAAATTTGAGACCTAACCTAGTCAAGTTATTGAAATTCCCTCTGCACTTAGGAGGAAAAGAACAGGGAGTGATTAGGATCAGGAGTAGGGAGAGATTACCAAGGATAAAATATCCCTAAATAGGTGGGATTAATGCCCTCTGAAAGTTCTAACCATACAGAGAGCCTAAACAATTTCTTTAGACAAAAAGCTTATCTTTTAAAGAGCTAAAGTTAAGCAAAATTAATAGAACTCTTTAAATTTGTACCAACCTAGAGGCAAAAAATAAGTTCAGGTACCTGAAACTGATACACCCATCAGCTGATTAGCCTCCTTCTCCCCCTTTTCCTTTTTTTCCAAGAGAAAGCTCCAAATTAAGCAGGTTGGGCAGCACTCAGTCATTGTCCTGGCCCTTTGTAGAGATGTCAGCTCAGAAACACCACATAGGAATTCTCTAGGAAGAAAAACTGTCCCTAGTGGGACAACCCTCTATTTTCCTAGAAGAATATTGATGTGTGGTCTTCAGTGACCCCACAGTTCAGCATCACAGGAGTAGAGCACCAACCAAAAAGGTGACACAACTCTAAGAGTAAATAAGCTGAATCCTCCTCCGCTCCCCACCCACCCAGTGATGTGTGTCTGCTGGTGGCATGTGGGTCAGGAGAACTGAGCTTGAGCCACCCCACTGGCTGTGTCATTATTCAATGTCTTAAGTGACACATAATCCCCTGTTTGACAACTGGTCTGCATATCTGTGGTGATATGACCAGCTAACTGCAGTTCAAGCATTCCTCTTCTGTGCGTAGTTTATTAGGGCTTTCAGCATTTTTTCTGATTAATATAAGAATATGTGAGGAGGAAGAACATGGTAGCAATTACGTGCAGCCATGAATTTTATGAACAGTTTGCTGGAAACCACATTAATGACTTCATCAAGGCTAAGTGCACACATCAGCCCAGCGATATTTACTTTTTAAAATAGATTTAGTGCTCAGGAAAGATGCCCAGCTGACAGCCCTGAGGCCTGAAGCCCTGTTCTAGCCACAGAAAAGATATAGTGAAAGCAGTAGTGGGATATACCTCACTGCATTGCCATGCACATGTGAGCCTCAAGCCTGTTTCAGAAGGGTCACCTCTAGTCTGGCAGAATAATCCAATATTACATCCTCTGCTGCTTATCTGTATTTGGAAGAGGCTCCTGTTTACACCAGCAGTACCAGAATCTTTAGTGCTACCGTAGCCAGAGCTTGGATTCTCTTCCAAACTGCAGCTGAAGAAATCAAATTACAGGTCTCCAAGAGTCAGCATCATTTTGGTGTATCTTTGCCTAGTAGGAACTACAGGCTCTGAGCTGCCTATGAAGCTAATCGTTGTTGTCTGTTAATTTTTTCTGACACACACCTTCATGCATTTTTCCAAGCTGCTCCTTGAGTTTGGAAGAATTTTCCCATAAATATCTGTAGACCCACCCTATTTTCATTACTTTGGTTTCCATCTTAAACATCTCATTTGCCATACTGTCTAAAGTTGATCATCTTGAAAAAAAAAATCTTATCCAAGTCCCTATCACACTGACCAGCAATATTTCAGTGGCTTTTACTCTGGGGCTATGTCTTGGCTTATTTGCAGACAGCTAGTGGTCAGCTCTAGCCCACTGGATTATTTATTCCAGCCCCCATACACCAGACACCTCCAACTTCATAGGCACACCTAAGAGGTGGACAGTCATAGACTACTTTGATGATTGTTTGGCTCCTGAATGCAGAAAAGTTTGATTTTTTTAGACTGTTGGCTTTTTAATGGAAGAAACCAGTTTTCATGGAGTTTGTGCAGAGCACGCAGTGAGGTCCAGGTCTCCCGCAACAACAACAACAAATATTTCAGACAACCTCAACCACAAAATTCATATCCAATTCAGGATTCAAACACCCATAAATTTTGTTCCTGGTTATGAAATTCAGCTCACATTCTCATTACAAATGATTTCTAAGGTCAGTGTCATAACTGGACCCAGGCCATTCCCTGCTAGGAACTGAATCACTGCACAGAGAAAACTGGAAAATTCTCTAGTGAAAAGAAAAATACTGCAAAAAAATGTTAATAGACAACCCTTTCAGTAAAAAGCTACTACCTAGGTACTCCATTCACAGCACTTAAGGCTGCTTCACTCTATTTTTCACATTTTTATTCCAATGCTAATGAAATTTACCATATGCAGGGTTTGCATGGATATTATTTCATGGGAAGATATTTGAGATAAAAGGCAAAAATGTGTTTTCCTATTTCCTCCCCCTTATAGTGTAAGAACTAAAAGAATAAAGGAAATGGAAAGGAATCTTTTTCAAACACATGAGAGGAAAGAAAGAACTTTTTAACACACTGGATAGTGAGTCTGTGAAATTCGTTATTTTTTAGATAAAATTACTAAATATACCTGAGGACCTAAACCAAATAATTGGTTTGAAAGCAACTTTATGTAAGAGTAGAGTAGGTTTTTAATTTTTGGAACAAAGTCCATAATTTCATTTCTCTATAAACTTTTATGAATTTTTATGAAGTTAAGCAAAATGAGGAAATCATTCACCAGATAAATCCAAATAATTGTGTTCTTTTCAACAGAATTGTGAAATCATGGAACAGTTGAGTCTGGAAGGCCCCTCTGGAGATCGCCTAATCCAAGCCCCAGATTAGGGCAGGGTCACCTACAGTGGGTAGCCCAGGACTGTGTCCAGTTGAGTTTTGAGTATGTCCAAGGATGGAGACTCCGCAACCTCCCTGCACAACCTGTTCCAGTGTATGACCACTTGCTCAGCAAAAAAACCCCATTTTTCTTACATTTAAATAGAATATGCTGTATTTTGGTTTGGGGCCACTGCCTTTTTTTTTCTTTTAGTGGGGTCCACTAAGATTAGTCTGGCTCTGTATTCTTTCCCTCTGCCCCCTCCAACCAAGTATTACACAGTGGTAAGATCCCCCTGAGCCTTCTCTTCCTCAGGCTGAACAATCCCAGGTCTCAGCATCTCCTTTTGTGACTGTCATTGCAGCATATCCAGGCCCAGCACTGGGACACAGCATTCCCAGTGTGGTCTCACCAGTGCAGAGGGGAAGGATTACCTCCCTCAACCTGCTGGCAATGCTTTTCCTAATGCAGCCCAGGATGCTGTTGAATGCAAAGGCAAATTTCTGACTCATGTTCAATTTGGTGTCCACCAGGACCCCAGATATGCAAAGCTGCTTTCCACTCAGGCAGCCCACAGTCTGTCTTGGTACATGGGGTTGTTCCCCCACAGGGGCAGAACTTGACATTTCCCTTTGCTGAACTTCATGAGGTCACTGTTGGCCCATTTCTCCAGCCTGTTAGGTCCCTTTGAATAGCAGCACATCCATCTGGTCTACCAGCCACTCATCCTGACTGTATAATCTCTGGAGACCTGCCGATGGCCCAGTCTGTTCCATCAACCAGACAATGAACATTGTTGGCCCTGGTGCAAATCAGTTTTGACTGGTCTCCAGATGTATTTGTACCACTGATCATAACCCTTTATGTCTGACATATTACGTATACATTGTTATTTTCTCACCTAGATTTGATATCACATAATCCTGCAAGCAGTTTATATATCTATATGCGAGTATGTGGCTGGCTTTAACACTGCATATAGTCCTGAGTTTTAGAGTTACTCCTGTGTGCAAGCCTGTACAGGATTAGAACTTTCAAAATAACCTATTTGGGTCTAAAAAGAAATATGCATCTGACCTCAGAATGCTGGGCATCTCACAAACATAGCTGAGAATTATGTGTCAGGAAACTTACAGGGAGAAAGATTAGAAATGGAAACTATGAATATTTAAGTGTCTCCTTGGGTTTTTTTAATGTAAATTTCACTGAGGCCAATCTCTTCAGTCCATGTTTTTTTTTAAACATTTCCATACCTCTCAAAATATCTAAGGTATGTTAATAGCCAGCTTTTATGCAACACAAGCAAAAACTACACCGTTTCAAGTTATCAGAGTTCCTTTTTGCAAAAAATAACACCTTCCCAAGGTTTTGCACTTATTTTTGTTGAGAAGCAAGGTTTCTTCCTGAGTCTTTTCTGAATTAAAAAAGGGAGGGCAAAGGTGGGTGATGAAACGTGCTGTGAAACATAGTTATATATGAGGAACCATGCATGTAATATGTATTTTCATAACATTCCCAGCAGCAGCTGAACTTCCACTTCAGAAGAGCTAGCCTTTCACATTTCTTTTTTTTCCTACAGAAGGGAAGATTTCCAGCACTTCTGTGTTTAGTTTCCATATCATGCTTTTGCTGGAAATGTCCTCTTTCCATACAGTACCTCTGAGTCATGGCTCAATGGGAACGCTGACTCTAATCTCCTCTTGACATTAAGATGTTGCTGAGCGACTAGAGGATATTTCAAGCAGCGGAATTCATGTTCAGCCACATGTTTGGGCTGACAACCAGTTAAACCTTGCTAGAGCAATATTTTTCTTTGCTGTTAGTTTTTATACCAAACAAGGTCTGTAGTAACTGGATGCCCCAATTGAGCAAAACTGTTTACAAGAAATAAATCACTCCTGGCATTAAGAAAACACAAGGGCCATGACTCGCAAGCACAGCATCATTCAGATCTTTATTTCTCATAAACCTAACCCCCAAACATGTGTATTCTCATACACTGTGACTTACACTTTGAGTTGTGGTCAGCACATTTCCATAACCCTTTATTATCATGCTTACCTAATCTTGTAGCCATATTTAGCTGCAAATGCATAAGACATCATTTCACTGCTCTAAAAGATTAAAAAAAAAATGAAGACCTGACACAAGGTAGGCATTTTATTTGCTTAACACCAAACCTTAATTCTAATGCAAAACTCCCAGTGATGTACGAGGATCAAAACTTGGGCCTGAGAATGGTGTGTGGCTTGTGCAAGCCACTGGTGTGCCTGAGTTTCAGGTCCTCTTTCTACAGACTCACAGCGGATATGAGTTATTACAACTTCTAGCTTGGCTTTCCGGTCTGGAGGTTCCTGAGTTGCACCATGACGTGTCAGGTAAGCAGAACTCGTCTACCACTTGCAAGGCTGTCAGACCTGCAGACGAGCTTCCTCTGAGTGGAGGAGGACTGCAATCCCCCAGTGACTTGGAGCTTGGGTTTTCACACAAATTTCAGACCAGAAGGTGGTTGTTGCTTCTTGTTTATGGAGCAGCACTCTCTGTTTTGTAAGTCTCAGAGGGCAGCTACTGAAAGCAGAGAGCACTGAGCAAACTGCTTGGAAGAAAAAAAAGGAAATGGAGCCCAGCACCTTGCTTGCTTCCCTCTCTGTCACAGAAAGATGTAAGCAGAGTGCCAGACCAGAACTAGATGTCAATCTCAAAGCCACAAGGCAACATCCCTGTCAGTGTCCATTTTTGCATCAAATTGTCCAAGCTAAAGAACTAGGATGCAACCTCAAGGCCATCTAGGTCCCTCTACCTTGCAATGCAAGATCAGACCCTGTTGGAAAGCCTCCAGACACTGATATTCTTTGGAAGACATTTTTTTCCAAGCTGCCAGTTTCTCATCTCATCTCAGATAAAACTGATACTCAATCTTCTGCGTGATGAGTGCAGTTGTTAGTTCCTCTTTTATAACGTAAGGAAAACAGTACGTGCATTTCAATGCCTGTAATCTCATCTCTCCAGACAGTTATCTTTTAGCACCAGAGCCTACTTCTTCCTCTCTTTCTGTACAACATGTAGCATAAGAAGACCTTGATTTTTGACTCAGACTTCTCATTTCCTCACCATAGGAAAGAAAAAAAAAAGTTATTTTGAGATTTTAATTAAGTTCCCACGCTACAGAACTTCTCAATCTTTTTTTTCTCATATAGGTAGTAAAATGGTATCAAAGGCAGTTTGCTACTGTTCAAACATAAAGTGTTTTACTGAAATTATATGTTACATGGCTCATTGTTTCATGTCCATTGCCTCTGCCTTGAAACATTTTGTCAAATGTCCTAGTGGTTCTTGGCCCATTTTACTAACCCTGTGCATATTCATTGAAACCAGTAAAAATATTTTTTCTTACCTTTTAATAGAAATAATTATGGAAACTCTCACTTATACAGACAAATTAACAAAAATATTTGTCAATCTCAAGAGTGTGTATGCCGAAATTTTGGTTACCCTGGAAGGTGATTGACTAGATTTTAATTGTGATATTTCTAGTTCTAAAAACAGGGCTTACATCCACATGAGAGACAATTTTCTGTATCATTTTCAGTTACTTAGTTAATTTTGAACTATTTGCTAATTTTCCTATCCTGGAAATGGCTCTTTAAAGATATATGTTACCAGAGAGGCCAAAGGGTCCTGCTCAGAACAGCTGCATTTATAAAAATAAATTAAATGGGGTCAGGCCCCTTTCTCTGGTCCTGAGGGCAAATGGCACAATGTAGCTCATGTCCATGTCTTCTTATCCCTCATTCTCAAAAATGACCAATCTGATCTAATGTTTGTACTAACACACACCTGACTCAGGCTGAGTTTGAATGCAGAAGTTTAGCAGAGGTTAGTTTTCCAGCTTTTCATGATTTATGCTTGGTTTTAATATTGAATAAAATAAAATCCTAGAGAAAGTCTGTACAGAGTGTCTCCTTTTTTATACTTTAGCTATGGACTATCCCCTGTCCATCTCTTTGCACAGATCTAGAAAATTTCACTTTTGAGCCAATTAATGGAAGCAAAAGTGAATATTGCTGTCCTGGGCTAGCTCCCATAAACACAGGAGCTGGGCTCCCTGTGTGGGCCTGGGTTTCAGCTTGGTGGGCAAATTTCCAGACTCAGTGGCAAGTACAGCAGGTAAATCTCTTGAGACTCATGACGGGAAACTCTATGGCTATCAAGTGCTTTAAGACGTCTTTGAAGTCTCAGCTGTGAATAATCATAACATTTCCACAAAACTGACATAAATTCTATGGTGATTATACTCTGTTCACCTTAGTTGTTGAGCCAGAGGTACAAAGCTGTGGCACCAAGTGGCAAGTGTGCTCATGAAATTGGATAGCCCACACTGTAATTTGTAAAGCTTCAGTGCGTGTTTGGCTGTTGGATAAAATTGGAACAGCTTAACTTTGTGTCATCAGTCCTAATAATATTAATAACACTTTTTTCCTAGATGGTCATTTTTTGCCTCTAGTCCTCAAAGTATTTTACAAAGCTGACAAGTATAATTAACTCTAGTTTATAGGATAATAACATGAGGCACAGAGATGTGAAATTTCTGGTATAAGGACTCCCAGTCCAAGTTTGGCATGCCCTGCACACCAGACTGCTTTATTGGTGATGTTAAATCCACATTTTGGACCAGCAGATTCTGAACTTATGTCTTTTTCTACCACAATACCCTTTTAGTATTGTATATTGGATGCCTGTCTATAAAGGACCCATGCCAGATACTAAAAAGATCAATTTGTTGTTATTGGAATATTTTTTTACTTCCAAAGCCCTGTGAGAAAAACATTTTCAGGTGAAAAGAAGGCAGGGTAGCTTTTTGAATGCAGCAATATCACTTCTGAGGTCAATTTGCCTTTTCTAAACTGACCAATTGTCCCAAGAACTGTTGCTCTTTAGAGATAGTCGAGTATGAAAATGCAGCACATTGTTATCAACACCTTGGACATATAAATTAAGAACAGCAATTAGCAGGTATGAAACAGTCAACCAGCTCTACTCTTCTTCTAAGCTCAAGCGTTGCCTTCACCCCCTCACATAGAAATAAGTAGGAACAGAGCCAGATGCACTGGGTTTAAAGGTTCAAACACTTCCTTCTCCTCTGCCCAACAAAGAAGAGAGAGGTCCAAAATATTTCCAAAGCAAATTATAATGGAGCCAACCACAAGAATGTCCTGCCATTTTACAGTGGCTTGTACCAAGCCTGTCTTGCTGTTTTCTCAGTGGAGTAGAGCAGAAGAGATGCTACGCTTTGACCTCAGCCCTGTCAGCCCTTTCCAGCCTCAGGAATCTCAGGGTAATTTATCACCAGCTGCTCTCCATCCCTGTGGCCATCTAGGTAATTAGCAGCACACCAGAGGGCACTCGCTAAAGAATAAGAGCTGTGCACTTTGTATCACCCTCCACCACAGATGCACAGATCCCTCAGAGTGCCTGGTGTTGAGTTTGTAGATGGACTTGAATCATAGAATCATGGAATGGTTTAGGTTGGAAGGGACCTTAAAGATCACCCAGTTCCAACCCCCCTGCCATCAGCAGGGACAACTTCCACTAGACCAGGTTCCTCAAAGCCTCATCCAGCCTGGCCTTGAACACTTCCAGGGAGGAGCAGCCACAGCTTCTCTGGGCAACCTGTTCCAGTGTCTCACCCTCACATGAAAGAATTTCTTCCTAGTATCTAATCTAAAGCTATCTTCTTCCAGTTTAAAGCCATTTCCTCTTGTTTTATCACTCCCTGCCCTTGAAAAATGTCCCTCAGGTACTGGAAGGCTCCTACAAGTTCTCCCTGGAGCCTTCTCTTCTCCAGGCTGAACAGCCCCAACTCTCTCAGCCTGTCCTCATGTCATCCATATGGCACTGTTCCATCACTGAAACTCACCACTGCAAATCCAGGTGGACTAGGACAGTGTCTGTTCTTATGTTCTGACAGCTTGGCTTTCTCTAGAGTTTAAGACCTTTATTTTGGCTTTGTTGAAAGTGCTTTACAGTTCAAACGTCCCATTTTTAACAATATCCTTTATTGCACAGCTGTTGGGGGATTAGAGGAGATCAGACAGGAAGGGCAAGAGCCACAAAAGGTCTTGGGTGCTTAACTTGTCCTCACTACCCCTCTAAACTCTTATGAAATTCAAATTCCTACCTTACCTCCCACTGACCCTCGGAGATGCCTCCAAAGCACCATCAGCTGTTTTCCCTAAATTTGCCACAAATCCTTGTTCCTGACACTACAGAGTAAAGAACCTAACCCATGCTGCATCTCTCAATCCTTCCAATCCCCTTTTAAGTGTCCACCTGTATCTACCCAGGAATATACTTACCCACTTACCAGTGGGGAGGAGAAGTGATTAAAGAAATTCTAGGCCCTCCTTTAACACTGCTTGGTGTGGCAAATAGCTCTGTGACAGCACTGGAAAGAAGCTGGCAGGAGCACAGTCCCTCACCTGCAGATCTACATGAGCCCTTAACTTGGTTTCATTATTCAAAGGACACTGTCCTACAGCCTATGCATGGTTTTCACATCCTGGCCTATAGTAGAGGAGTCCTGTACTTCCTCCCACTATGACATTCTTTTTGCAGCTCTTCATAACTTTGTAAATTTAACCATTTGGGCTGAAATTTTGCAAATGAGGCTCACCAGTTTCCAAAAGACCCTGAGAAAAAATAAAATCCATTGGTTTACAATATAAAACACAACAAAATCCAAATAGGTGTTTCATTAAAAAATTCTACTATCCCTCTTCTCTGGAGCAGAGGTTTGGAATTCAGCAAGGGGCTTACCCTACTGTCAGGGACATGCCTTTTCCTGTGAAAACCTTCTCCGGTGAAATTGCCCGGTGAAATTATCCTACAAAATGAGCCTTTGGGAACTCTGAGGTCGCACACACTCCACAGAGACTTTTTTTTTTTTTCTTTAAGTTTAACAGCTTTGGAGTTTCCTCCAGCCCTGAGCCAAATTTGAGTTTCCAAATAATTTGCTGCTTTTGGCTGTGGAAGGGGTGCTGGTAATGCTGGGGGAGCTGGGAGACAGGGGACGTCTCTCATGTGCTCCCACTGCTCCTCCTGCTGGAGTCGAGCAGCATGAGGGAGGCTGCTGGGGAGGAAGATGGGCAACCCAGCAGTCAGGGGGGAGATGGGTGTAAGCAGGGAAAGGGAAAAGCCAGTCCCTCAAATATGGGTTTTGACCCAGTAGTTGCTGCTGGAGTTGTCTGTTAAGGATTCTCCCACAGTTACTAGAGTGGATAATTTATAGTTTTTAAATGAAAAATGAACTTTCTGTGCAAGGTTTACATGCTGTCAGCTGGAAGAAAATAAGTAATTCTAATTACCAAGGGAGAGATAAGAACAAGTGTTCACAGCACCAAGAGCAGGAACCACAGCAGGAAAGCAGATGGGGCTTCTTACACCTCTCTTTTCCCCCACTGTGGTCCCCTAGTCCATTTTCCCACATCCTCACACGAGGTGCAGTACTGCCATACAACAGATCCTGGGTCTCTATGCTTCTTGTTCACCCTTGAGACTAATGATCCTGATCAGCTGATAAAATAGTGTGGAAGAGATAGGATGTGATAATTTCATTTGAGATTTTATCACGGACCCTCTCCACTTGGAAAGTAAACTGAGGTTGCAAAGGTTACCTAAACTGTGGCTTTGCCTAATTTCTTGCTTGACTTTGTGACCTAAAGCTTCTGAAGCACAGAGGGCTGTGTACATGCATGTGTATGTAATATAGATTTTTTCCCAGCTAATTTGTGTCTGGGTAAACACAGACATCAACCTGTCTAGTATGAAAATATACAATATACTAGGTAAAAATGCAGTCAGAAACTGCCATTTTGCTATGGGTTGTAAAGCTGAGAGACACCACAAACAGGATAATAAGGAGAGTTTCATGAATTCAGTGGCTCAATAACCTAATGCAGCTTTTTCAAAGCCTCAGTGGTGGATTCCTGTCTCCAGGCTCTCTTGTGGTCAAGGAAGTGTGAGGAGCCACAAATGACAGCATGTTCTTGGCAGCAGCATTCTGGCTTTGCAAGTCCTGGAGGACTCTGGTACTTCAGGACCTTCAGTTTTCATCCACTACAGAAGTGAAGAGGCATGTGCCTGAATTTTCTAATATTTTTCTGTCTTCTGCACTTCATGCATATCCTCTGCTTAGTATGTGTGTGAGTCTAAGAATGAAAGAGGAAACTGACAGATTTATCTATTTCACATCACTTTTCAGTAATGTTATTAGACGGAAAATGAAAAAAAAATATGAAAACTCCAAGCAATAGAAAAGCATTTTTAGAAATTGAGGTGGCAGACAGGACTGAAAATCGCTGTCTGTGAGATAGTATCAAATTTGATATGGACATGTTTGAAATTTCTCAGTGAATATGGAAACGAACACAATTATTATATGTAGTTGTGACAGGGGGTGGTAGTTGTTGGATATTCTCTTTTAATTCCAATACCGCAGTTTTCTAGGCAAGTCTCACTCACCACGAGGAGTAGTCAACGTCTGAAGTTCCTTCCAATTGTAAAGACAAAAGCTTTTATTTTGGACACTGTGTGAGAAAGACTTGCACGTTGAGATCCTTGGTGAAATGAGAAGCTGAACACGAGCTGGCAATGTGCGCTCGCAACCCAGAGGCCAATAACCATACCCTGGGCTGCATCAAGAGCAGTGTGAGCAGCAGGGTGAGGGAGGGGATTCTGCCCCTTTCCTCTGCACTCATGAGACCCCACCTTCAGTGCTGTGTCCAGTTCTGAGGCCCCCAATACAAGAAAGACATGGACCTCTTAGAATGAGCCCAGAGGAGGCCACGAGGATGATGTGAGGGCTGGAGCACCTCTGCTGTGAGGACGGGCTGAGAGAGTTGGGGCTGTTCAGCCTGGAGAAGAGAAGGCTCCAGGGAGATCTTATAGCGGCCTTCCAGTACCTGAAGGGGCTCCAGGAAGGCTGGGGCGGGACTTTGGACAAGGACAAGGAGTGACAGAACAAGGGGAAATGGCTTTAAACTGAAAGAGGGAAGGTTTAGATTAGATATTAAGAAGAATTTTTTTCCTGTGAGGATGATGAGACACTGGCACAGGTTGCCCAGAGAAGCTGTGGCTGCTCCTCCCTGGAAGTGTTCAAGGCTGGGTTGGATGAGGCTTTGAGGAACCTGGTCTAGTGGAAGGTGTCCCTGCTGATGGGAGGGGGGTTGGAACTGGATGATCTTTAAGGTCCCTTCCAACCCAAACCATTCTATGATTCTGTGAAATAAGGTATCAGAAATTAATCCTGGTAAATGAGAGAGGACTAAAGCACAGTTCCCTCACCACAAGAGCAGCTCTTCACTGTGCTGTGGGTGGCTGCCCTTCAAGATGCTGATGAGGAGAAGCTTCTCCAGAGCTGGAGAATACCAGAGTTTCCTCTAGAGCTGGCTCAAACTAAGAAAACCGGAGTTAAAAAAAATACTCCAGAAACAAACTCAAAATCCTATTTATTTAACCGTGTCCTCCTAGACAGTAACACATAACTGAAGTTAATACTTCCTTGGGAGACAGACAGATTCAAAACTCTGCTTTGGACAATTCAGAATTTTTGAGAGTTCACAAGGTGTACACAAAGAGCAAGGGAAAATAAATAAGAAGTAATAAGCTTCAAATTCAAGCTTCCTCAAATTCAAAATTCAAGAGCAATTCAGGTTTGCCAAGAGTACAAACTTTTTAAAGCTAAGACAACATATTGCTTGGGAATTTGAGTTTGTCATCACAAGGTGTTTTTAAGAACAGGCAAACCTGTCAAGAACAACATGGATGATGTTCAGCCTTGTCTTCAAGTATCTTCCTGAAGTCTTTTCCAGGCTTCTAGACTTATATTCCTCTAATTCTGAGATGTCACTCTCACACATAAAACTACACCAGAAAGGCATCAGTAAGATTACAGGCTTCAAAATGTCCATAAAAACCAGACTTTATGCTTCTTTGTGCAGTTTTCCTGTCTTTATCCCCCTGCATGCATGCCCGACGAGACAGCCAGAAGCATTGTTATTGCCTGCCTGCCATTTTCAGTAGGCTGGTTTGTATCCAGATGTTTTACTCCTAAGTCTTTTTTCTGTCCTTTACTAATATTCACGAGATGGACTTATAAGGTGGGACTCAGCTTGTCCTGAGTGTCCATATTTTGGCCTCAGATATCCTTCTGCAGCAAGCAGACCTGCTTAGACACCCCAGCATCACCCATCCCAGCAGCGTGTCCAAGAACGGATCAGGAGGATTTCAAAGTTGAGGAGGATACAGCATGAGGTTTTCTGTACAAATTTAGATCCAGAAGCTGGTGCAGGTAGCAGTGGTGGGAAAATTCAAGCTGTGTGTCTTGGATAACACATGAGTATCTGAAATTCAGATCCACACAGGGAGAGGAGGAACTACAATAACATCATGTACAGACATGGGGGTTAAATACTAGGTGTCTTTCTACTCTAGACCTAAGGTATGATTTAAGGGTAAACTCATCTTTGCAATGTACAGCCAATGACTATCTGTATCTGCTACCAAAACAGATGAATCCATCAGTCTTAGGCTTGCCCTGCTAGCTGTTATGGTGGGATGGACTTAAGATACACAAATGCAATCATGTTTCATCTCCTTACTGCTAATGGTGAGACTAAAGATCCTTCAGTGGTGATACAAAGAGACTGAAGGGATGCTCTAGACTTTTTGCTGAAGTGATCTTTGATTTGAGTCTCCTTCTGCAGAGCTTGGACAAAGACCATCAGTTCTACCAAGAATGCCCCGTTTCCTTGCACGATTTGTATGTGTAGGCACACAGCTTTGCTTTTTATTGCATTTTCTACCAGTAGGAGAGGAATGAATGAGATTACAGAAACTAGAAGGGCTGTTTAGTTTTCTGGGCACAATCTTTGAAATATTTCACCTTTTATCAATATTGTTTCAGTCAAAACAATAAAGGTGCAATAGCAATTCTAGTAGGTCTCTCTATAATTTTTCTAAATTTGTATGGGTGTGAAGATTGTATCCACTGTTTCACAACCAGTTAGAATCTGTAATGCCTCAGAGAAACCAGTTTGTCAAAGTGATGACTGCTTAAATGATAGGTTCTAATCTGAGTCAACACTTCTCTAGATATGGAAAATAAGAAGACACTACAATAATCATAAAAAATTTATGATCTCAAAATTAGTGGTTTAGCTCTCCTTTTGCAGCTATTAGCTCCTTTTTGGAGCTCCATTTTTTCACTCACCTCTGCTCCATTTGATCTAAACTTAATAGGCAACTCTTACATTTCTTTTTCTATTCCTCATTGTTACATGTGCATTAACAGAGACAGGAGCCTTGAGGAAAAAACTGTATGTATGTGATGAAATAACTAAAGACTATCATAATTTACAATGCCAAAAGGCAATGTTTTGAAGTTGATTGACATCCTTAATTCTGGCATTTATCAACTTTTAAGTGCTTGATTCTACAACTATAAAATGTTGTTTCAGGTTGGTTGGATTCTTTATTTATTTATCTTAAGATGTAATATCCTAGATCTCAAAAAAAATTCCACTCTCCCTTTCCTCTCCATGGTTCATTAGTGCCATCATGTTGACATTCACATGGGTCAGGGGAAGGTCTGGACTCTATGGATGCATACTATGGACCAACTACTATTAAAGCTAAAAGAGAAAGCAGCAGTGGGAGTAAACAATCATCTTCTACCAGAGCGTGTAGAGGTGAGAAAACTTCACCAGTAATTTTCACAGACATTTACTGACTTCAAAGGAATAATGAGCAATAGAAATGTTGGGAGTCATCCAGACTGAAATGGGAACAAAACCAGGGCTCATTTCTTCTTCCCCTTCCTCTCTGACTTCTCCCAGTCTTTCCTACTTCTGACACCTTACCCATCCTTCTCCCCTAGACAGTCTCAAATACAGCTACTCAACACACAGCAGAAAAATATCTGGTGTCAAATTATGCTTGTCAGCATTCAATGATTCCCTGGATGGACAGACTGAAGAACAGCAAGACAGACAAATAGGCAAAAGGTCCTAAAAAGGTGGACCAGCTGAAGTAGAGCTTTGACCTGTTAAATAGCTGACAATAGATTTAATATTCTCACCATGTTCAAAAACTGCATTAAAATATTTAGGGACAAGTTATACTGAATTTATAAAATCTGGAGTCAGCACTTGTTCACACACATCAAAGCCCCAAATAAACATGGGTACATTTGACTCCATAGTATAGATGCTAATGACTCTTTCTCTGCAAAGTTTTTCTTTTTGGTCACTCATCTGGTGGAGAAGATAATTTTCAAGAAGCACAGTAAGTAAATTCAGTAAGGCCCAAGGAAGTGGGTATTGTCATCTGCTAACTACCATGTTGAGCTTTGAAGTTAAGAGAAGCCACAGTGCTCACCACATCGCCATGGTCAATTTCTGAGTGGTAATGTCTTCCTCCAGATGTCATTATGTCAACCACTGTAATAATGTGCTCTCTCTCTAGCTTTGAAGGTTTTTTTCCGATCAGTGTCTAGGATTTTATCGGAAGAGTCATGGACCTTAAGGGAACAACTGCCAACAACTCATTGTGAAAGTTTGCAGGATCAGATTACTGTGGTGGAGAGAGGGTGAGAGTCCAAGACAACTTTAGACAAATCTGTCTAACTCAGTTTATTTGTAACAGGTTGTCTGATTGTACAAAGCCTTATTTCCCTGACAATAAGAAAGTATTGCTGCTTAATAAAAAGGCAATTATATGGCTCAACAGAATGGACCAGCAAAATAATTTTGTTCCTTTAAGATAGTAATTGTCTATTAATATTAAGATACAATATTAAAAAAAATCTTTGTAAGCATGATGTTCTATGAATTACTAAATGTTCATCAACTATTTATTACTCAGATGTCACATACTGAAATGATATCACTGCTTGTGCTCTAAAGCTTTACATCCTTTCTCTCTTTAACCTCTTCATTCTTTGAGTAACTCCTTTACTGTAGAAAGAAAGAGCCTTTCAGGTCTGTTATGGTTGTGGAATAAAAATTAGCTTGCTTAGATCCTCACTGCTTCAACTAAAATATGATCCAAAACCCCCATATGCCATCCATTACTATACTACACTTACAGTGCTACTTACCCATGGTCAAACAGGAAGACTAAGAGATGACCAGAAATTGCGTTTATGTATCCTAAGCCCAACTCCAGTGCCTTGACCACAACACCACCCTTCTCTTAAATCAGTCACATTTGGTTTTGGTTATCCAAAATCTCATTGATGAGGTTTTGCATAAGCAGCAAAGCGCCAACCTTGGGCTAAAAGTAGCAGTTAGCTGGTCTGTTCCAATCCTAATGGCTTCTGTGGGTTTGAATTGTTATTAATGAGGGCAAGATTTGCCCTTCAATTACTTGGCCTACAAAAGGATTTCACTGTTCAGTGCTTGAGAAGTATGGGTAAGGGGAGTAGGATGGTCAAAATATGGATATGTGCTAGTCAGCTACTTGGTCTTTTTGTTCATTTTATTTTCAGGTGGTAAAAACTCATGGTCAGTCATTCCTCAAATATATCGATCTTGCATCAACTTTTTTTCAGGATGAGAAGTGCTGCATATTGTTAACAGCAATTCATTTGTAGTCATATGTGTCAGTCAAGGGTTGTATGAAGCCCATATAAAGAGGTTCTCCTTGAAGTCAAGTGATAGTAGTCTGGAGACAGTTTGTCTTTCAGCCTAACTACCTTCAGGAAACATGCTCTGGCAATCTATGAGGACTAAATATTTAATTCCACAAATCTTGGTAATTTGTACCTAAAATCTGACTGAAAGAGATTTTGGTGAGTTGATACCTATTTTCAGTAACCATAGAAGCTCAGGAGAATTCCAGAAGTAAGATCAAAACTGATGTACAAGTTTTCAAGGCAGAGAAGTGAGATGATGCAAATAGCTAACCAGATAGCTAAGATTGATACTATTTCAATTAACGGGAAAATTAAAGGAATGCAGAAAAGTGATTCAATAAGTAAATAATTTAGAAACAAGGTGTAATTGGGGCCACTCAGCAAGTTCAAATTAACCTGATTCTCTTTTGAAACACCACATTTGATCTATAATAATAACTTCTGAGATGTATGGGATGTATGGGCTTTTGTAAGGTCAATTGACTGTGCCACCATTCTCTTTCACCCATGAGCACTGCACAGTCTCCGTAGCACATATGTTAAATGGATTAAGAAATTATTAGCTAACAGATCTGAGAAACAGGAATGTCAACAGGAAATTAGTTTTGAATATGATGCATCCACTGGTCTCCTACAGGGGTCTGTATAATATGTCATGTCATTCAGTGCTTTGATCGTTGTTCTGAAAACAAAGATAAAAATGGCTGCTCAAAAAATTTCTAGATTACACAAAGTTTTGCAGGTGGTTAAATAATAAATGAAGACAGAGCCTCAATACCAAGTGATTTGGATCATTCAGTAACCTCATCCTAGTCAAAGAAAAGATGGTTTAGCAGATACAGATGTAAGTATAGCTCTAGAAATAAGTAGTGCAGACTGTGCACAAGATCTTCAGACCAGCAGCAGATGCTTTTCTGGAAAACATGGATAGTCACATGAAAGTTATGCTTTGGCCAGGCAAGACCTCACCCAGGTCAGGGGTAAGGAAGCAAACCGTAACAGTCTGTTATGTACAGTGGGTCAGAACACATTGTCTCAAAGTTTTCAGTTTTAGACCACAAGGACCACAAGGACAAAATACAGACCTCTGCATAGAAATAGTCACTCTGGACTCTCTTTATAGTCACAGAATCATAGAATCATGGAATGGTTTGAGTTGTAAGGGACCTTCAAACATCATCCAGACCAATTCCCCTGCCATAGGCTGGGACATTTTTCACTAGAGGTTGCTCAAGCCTCATCCAGCCTGACCTTGAACACTTCCAGGGAGAGGGGAACCAAAACTTCTCTGGGCAACCTGTTCCAGTGTCTCACCACACTCATAAAAAATTTCTTCCTTATGACCAACCTAAATCTATCCTCTTTCAGTTTAAAACCGTTGAACTTTGTACTGTCACTACAGGTACTGGTAAGAAGTTTTTCTTCAGCTTTCTTATAAGCCCTCTTTATATATTGAAAGGCCACAATAAGGTCCCCCTTGAGCTTTCTCCTGACTGAACAACCCCAGCTCTCTAAATAGTCAATAAGGAGAAATGCATTTTAAATTCATGATATATCTCTTCCAAATATAGATAACAAAAATAAGCTAGATGAAGCAGTCTCCAAGAGACCCTATTTCTTTAATTTGCTTATAGAAAGTGCTTGGGGTGACTATCCTAGATGTAGATAAACTCACTGTAGCTTTCTAAAGTTATACAAGATGAATCCCACCTCAAGTGACAACAAAGGAAACAAATTCCCTTGAAGTCAAGAGACTTTAACATATCTCTTGTGAAATTATATCTTCAGATATTTCAGGAATAACTCAATTCAATATTAAAGAATCTGAAATTCAACTGACAATTTATTTTGGATGATAGTCTGAGAAGTGATGGAAGGGCCCAATTCTCAGAAACAGTTTGTCCTGGTTTCACACAGTGCACTTTTTGAATCACAGACTGTTTACCTGTCAGATAAGGTATATTTAATTAGTAGCCACCTTCAAAGTCTCAGATTTGATTTATATCATGATATTGAAGATTGAGTGAAATTATAGTTCTGTATTAATGCCACTATTTTTTCTCTTACAATCCTTTCTTCAAAGTGAAACTCAACAAGAACATCAATGCATTCTGATTGGTGAAGACTTCAGGGCCTCTTTATCACAAACTCAACCGCATCTGTCCTTCAGGCAAGTCTACTGACAATCTGAATGATGGGGAAGGGAGAATGGCAGGCCTGTTCACCCCTACGTGTCTGGCTTGCCTCCCTGTGTGACATCATTGCTCATGCCCTACTCCAGCATAATCGAGCAGGTCAGCAGTTATTCCAAGCTTCACCTATTCCAGATTCCACCCTTAACCCTCCAAAATGAGTCTTTTATAGTTAAATGATTCACTTATTAGGTAAAATAAACATGAAAATAATGTCAAATTAAAATAAAGAAAAGTAGCATGAAGTTAAATTCAGATTGACATTGAGCAAACAGTCTGGCTGGAATCATTATACCCTTTTGGAAACAGGCACGGATATCAGAGCATGGATCCAATTAGTTTCAACTGGGAGGACCCTTCCTGTTCCTGGCTCCCTGAAGCTTAAATCTCACAGTTTAGATGTTAATTTAGAATTAGGGACAACTCTCCTGCAGTTGGCATCTGCAGGAACTCAAGAAACCTGCAAAATGGGTTCTGAGGTCAAAACAACAAAAGAAAAATATTGAAAAGTATGTAATTTATCATTTGTAAAGATCTTTAAGACCCTGGTCATGTAAATGCTCAGCAGGCTTGGCTCCTGTGAAAGCTTGGAAAGAGAGCCAAACCCAAGCCAGGTTCACCAAGTCCAAGCACCGGTCTTCATATCTGGAGCCAACAAGCAGGCCAACATACACAGAAGAAAAATGAGTGGAAAGGGATGTGCAAGGACTGCTCTGTGACTGCTGAGGAGAAGTGCTAGACTGTTCTTTCCGGCTTGCTGTTATTAATTGGGTTCCACAAGTGATTTAGATAGATGCACTAGCAGATTACTGCTACAACCACTCATTGGCTTTCCTGCTACTGCTCCTTACCTCAATCCAGCAGATACAAAACAGTATGCAAAGTGGTAGGAAAGAGGAAGTAAGCAGTATGGAGTAAGGTTTTGGCTGCAGGCAACTTTCTGCCTTTCAGTCACAAGTTCCCTTGTTGAAGTTGTGATATCATGTAAGGGAAACACAACACAAAATTAAATCAGTGATGTGAGTTCAGGATCCAGTTGGACATGGGATCTGTCACTGGGCGTAGCTACTATTGGTGCCACCCAAATACAAACATCAGAAGAGGAAGAAAAGCACATTTTCCATCTAAGATAAGCCTGGCCAAGCTCAGTAAGGGAAAAACATCTTTCAGGCTTGCTTGGAAGAACAATACTCAGCAAAGCTTGTAGATTTTAAACCATGCTTTCAACCATATCCAGGGAGTATATAACACAAGGTCCATGTTTGCAAACATACCACCATCCTGAGAACTGGGAGTGCTCCACAAGGGTTTTAATATCCTGACCTGACAGAACTGAGCAGCATCTCAGCAGGTACCTGTCATGAGGCAACTATGAGCACCACAGATCAGATTTCTGCAGTTCCTGGTTTTGCATACAGTGAGAATCAAGAAAATTCTTAGGATGTTATTTCAAATAATTGTCTCTTTATTTATATTTTTGGGGAAAAAAATATGGACATTAAATAATTTTTATTTAAATTTCTTTGAAAAATCCCAAAGCAAACCAAGTCAGACTATTTCTCCTGATACACTCATACTGTTCTTCTGAATTTTGTGTATTTGGTGGCAAGCAGTTTTCAGCTCTCTCTCTCTGCTACACCTTAAATTGTCAATGCACATACTTAAATTCCCTCTCACCCAATTAAAACCATACATATATTTTCAATTATCAAACTGTTGACTTTGAAAATTGGGCAACAGTGATTTAAAAAGAAATCAAAGCTGATATCACCATCGCTGCCAAGTGAGAGTGATCCAATCAAAACTTGGCATAATCAGGTGCTACGGATCCTTCCAAGTATTCATTAAAATCTCTAAAACAACTCTTTGTCCAAAAGGCTGATACAGCATCAGTCATTGCTCCAAAGAAGCATTAACAAAATAGGTAAGAGAAAAGAAAAGGCAAAAGCAAAAAGTTCTTATTAAAAATAATGCAGATTGAGCAAGGAATATCTTAACTTTGTTTCTATTATACTTACTTCTCAAATATGACAGCTCGTGTTGTCTATTTTTGCACATCATCTGCGTAGATTGAGTATTCTCTGGATGGGGACATCAACTTTTCTGTGGAACACTTTACATCCTAGCAGTGTGTCACAAGGCTATGGTCACACAAAAAAGCCATGTCTACAATATCCTTGGGAATATAAAATCAGCAAAATGGCATATCTGTAGAATTTTTCCCTTACTGCTGAAGGGAGACTGAAGATCTCTGCCACCATCTGGTAGCTCTGGACCAAAACAACAAGCACAGGTAAAGAAAAGGTGGAAGGTATCCTTGACTGGGGACAGCCTCTACAGCCTCCGCCACTACTATGAGGAAAAGGCACCTTCGGTGCTAGTCCCACCTTCACAACATGTCTTTTTGCAAGACCAACCACCTTCCCATCATGCCCTTTGGTAGCAAGCCTGGCCCTGTGGTTAATATGGCCACTGCTGCCGACAGAAAAAGGGAGCCTTGACCTACTCACACACCCCAAGTAGATCCAGCTGCCTAGGTCTTCTCCCACAACAAAAATAGACACTGTAGACACTTGCACCCTCCTTGTTTTCTCAAAGATTGTCCTGATTTCACCAAAGTGTTGCGTTCAAGACTGCCCTCTGTGTCCAGCTTGCTCCACTCGTATCTTCAAAACCAGAAAGTGAGGCACAGGATTAGAGGCCAACTACTTCTTTAGGACTTCTCTGTCCCATTCACTACCTCTATCATCGGAATGAAGCCTGCAGAGCTTTACCTCTTGAAGTTTCATGGGAGTAACTACTTGTTCTCTACATAATCTATATGTAGAGATATGTAGAGTCCACAGATTGCAAGCTCAACTGGGAATAATGACCAATGTCCCTTACAGTTTGGACCAAGGGGAGGCAGTACAATCATTCACCACTATTTGTTTTCTGTGGAACTACAAATCTTTCTGTGCTTCTCTTACTCTTACCCTTAAAAACTACAGAAGAGAGGCTACAAAGAGCACTTAGCTTTTACTAGCGCCTAAGAGCATGTAGAGTTGTTTATAAATTGTCAGGCTCGGGGAAGTGGTACTATAAGGCAGATAAAACATCATAGAGTAGTAGTAGCTACCTGCCTCCCAAATTCATCTCTCAGCACCTTTCTGACACCACTTTAGACTCAGCAGGTGTGAAATGTAAAGAAATAAATCCTTGGAGAAATGTTGAAAAGGTAAGAGAAAGTATTTGCTGATTGCAAGCCCAATGCCATCATTTTATTAGATTTCAGATGAGAAACTTGGGAATATTGTATGGAGCAGAAAATTCAGCATCTCAACACAAGATTAAAATCCTACCAAAAGGAGGTTGTTAAACAGAAGCCATTTAGCAAGAAAACAAGTGATGATCAAAGGGATCACCTGCATGGTCCCTTAATGATGGATGGTCCAAGGACATCCATTCTAGAAGCTGATGGTGAAGACTGTAGTCTGGCTCCTACCCAGATGTATGTGTTTATATAAGCAAATCAATGTGCCTCTGCATGATTCCTCTCCTCCATTTTTATCTGACAAAAATTCTGGAGCAACTTGAAAGTCAGATTCATTTTTTCCAGCACAAATATTGCCAGTCATTATTTTATACAATACAGCATTTCATCTATCTTAGTACTAAGCATGTGTTATAATGAAACACATAAGACCTGTTTTCAGTGTCAAAATATTGCAAGCTAGTTGAACAGGTACTACAGAAATAGATGGTAATGCTCTCATTGACCTCAGAGAAGTCAGAGAAAAGCTAATAAGAAATGTTTCTGGAAACGCCATCTTTAAGAGACCCGTGAAGAAAACATTGCTCATCTTGTTCTCAGTGATGCATTTCCACAGCTTGCCCTGGTGCAAGGCAAAGACACCCATCACAGTACCTCCTGATGTCTGCTTTACAAGAGGAGATTGTGGCCACTCTGGCTCCTTGAATTTTGTAAACATTGCAGTCCCAGTACACTGGCTACTGTTTTGTATATTAAATTGTTGGGGGGGGGTGGTATCAATAAACAGCTGCACAGTCAAATTAGTATTGTTTACTGTCAAATTATCAAGGAAAGTGATACTTTCTGCTCTTTGTTTATAACTCTGTACAGTTGGCCCTGACACCAGGAAGACTAAATGAAAATAGACAGCTCCCAATGGTAGATGCTCTCCTAGATCAAACAGAAGGGAAATTTTGTTTGTCTTATAAAATAAACAGTATCTTTTCAGGTTCATGTGCTCAGAATAACAACTATTCAGTTGCACCAGCTGTTTTTTATTTCACTGCTAATTGTATGTCTCATTCCTCAACTGACTTGCAGGTCATTGTTTCCTTGCTGATGTTCACTCAGGGAAAGGGAATGGGAGTCCAGCACACATGTGCATGCATGAGGTAGAAGAGTGGGGAGATGTTTAAATGCCTGGATGAAAATTGTGTACATTTCTAGGCCTGTGTTGTACTGAGATTTAGAAGATACATCCTGGCCTTTCAGCACGCTCCCTGAGCTTTATTCTTGGAGAGATGGTATGAAAGGGATGCCAAGCTTTTTCCTGCAACAGTTATATGGAACTGAGCCCACACTGAGGGTGCTTGTTCTCCCTAAAATACCCCCAAAGTCTGCAAAAAGTCCTTAAAGAAATATTCTGAGCTCTTCAGTCAAAATACAAATTTTGAACAGAACTGAACCTTAATTTAAAAGGCTGCTTTAATAGGGAAAACTTAATTTATTCCAACTGAGCTTCATTTTTAGGTGTGGTCTAGGCTACTTGCATTGGGAAAACTATCTCTGCACACTGTGCTTCTTGCCATTCACTCACTCTTCTGGCTTTCTTCCTTCATCTCTCCATTCATTAAAATTTCTCTACCACGCACTTATTTTCTAAAATCCTGTGCACTCAGAGACAAATACAAAAAGCCTATCACCAAACAACAAAATAAAAAAATGTCTTACACAACCTGTGCACAAGCTTTTCTTATGATAGATTTCCCCCTACTTTTACATTCTTTGCATTAAAGTCATATCAAGATAGGTTTTTGCAACACAGTTGATGTTGATGTGTCTTTCTCCTTAAATCTGATAAAAAATTTACCATTTATTTACAAGATATAGTTAGAAGAGTTGTGTGGAGAGCTTTCTAGAGCCATAATTCTTATTAGAGAAAGTAAAAATTGGAGAAAGTAAATACACAGACTACTATAGTTCACTGCTTGCATCCTCTGCTAAATGCTCAGAAACTACATGAGTGAGATTGGTAGAAATGGTTGGATGCATTAAAACCAACTGTCTCCAGTTAAGAGGGTTTTGTGGTGATATCATGTTGATAATAATTTTTAAATGTTATAAATAAGTAGATATGATCTCAAAAGAATGTGTTTGAGGTCATTCTAACTCATCCATCTCAAGAAAAAATTCACTGCAAGCAACTTTTATAGATTACATGAAGTTTGGTAGACAATTATAACAAAGTTGGTCATTTCTCCAGTGTGACTTGATGGCTTACAGATCACTGTTACAGTTGAGAGTCCTCACCTAAATGGTTTATTTATAAGTTAGACATGAAGGGTGGGATAAATCCTGCCCAAAGTGCTTTCAGGACACATCTACATGTGTGCTGGGCATCCAGACCCCTGTTATAGTCAGTGAAGGTTTAATCCCAACAGCCAGTGACAGCTAGACTGAGGCTCAGCTTGCTGTAGACACCTACATGTAGTCAGATATTTATATAAGATTCCTTATATAAACAATAGAGAAGAGTAGGAACCTTCACAATGTTCCTTTTTGCATCCTAACTGTAAAATAATGGGTGGAATATCATACCCATTAGCTTCTAAGGAACCCTAGATGAGTGATTTAAGCTACACACACAGCTTTAGAGGACTGAAATTCAATGAGATCAGAGAAAGAGAAAGAAAAAGAAAGAGAGGAAGGATGGGAAAGAGAGAGAAATAAAGAAAAATAATGAAAGAACAAAAAGGATAAGAAGGAAGGAAGGAAGGAAGGAAGGAAGGAAGGAAGGAAGGAAGGAAGGAAGGAAGGAAGGAAGGAAGGAAGGAAGGAAGGAAGGAAGGAAGGAAGGAAGGAAGGAAGGAAGGAAAGAAGGAAGGAAGGAAGGAAGGAAGGAAGGAAGGAAGGAAGGAAGGAAGGAAGGAAGGAAGGAAGGAAAGAAGGAAGGAAGGAAGGAAGGAAGGAAGGAAGGAAGGAAGGAAGGAAGGAAGGAAGGAAGGAAGGAAGGAAGGAAGGAAGGAAGGAAGGAAGGAAGGAAGGAAAGGGAAAGAAGAGTGAATTCTCCGTTTAGTTAGAAAATAGTATCATTTATTGAGAAATTACATGTTCATCTTAACTGGCATTGTAAATAAGAACAAATCCTGACTTGCTATAAAGCAGGATATCAAATCAGGATCCTACTGATTGAAATTTTCCCTGCTTTCATCTGGGTATTTAATGATATACTCCTGATCCAAAAGCCTCTGTAATATTATTCCTTCAGTGTGGCACTTCACAAATGACTAAACTTCAAAGATAACTGAAGCTATTTCTGAACCCTCTGGACATTTGCAGACTGAGGAAAATTACATCAGAATAACACAGCAGCAAAAGGTGCCCAAGTAACATACAATACAGCTCTGCTAAACCCTAAACATGGTGGCTACTCTATTTAACAGCATTTTTGTTGTGTGATACCCACTAATGCAGAGCAACTCTAATGCCAAAGAGGGTCAAGGAAATAACTTTTTGCAGATCTGTGCCAGACCCTTTCAAAAGACAACTAGGAATGTAGCAAAAGTGATCAAAGGCAAAAGAGCCTGCCAGGCTTTATTTACTCTCTACTCCCTGTCTGTTGGGGATTGACGTTTTTTATATTTGTATTTCTTTTTTAAAAACAATAGTTTAGACAAATGTGTCTAGACTGATGGTAGAGCAAATGTGACATTAATTATGGATTCCTACACAGTGGCTGAATGCATGTGGGCAGTTGCCAGTTCCCAGGGAAACAAAAATTGCCAGGCTGCCAAACTGGAAATAGCTGCTCATCTTACCATGGTCACGTCTCTGAGCATGACTGGTATCAGATGCTTCAGAAGAGGTTGGTAGCACATTGAAGTGAACAACTGTAGGGTGGTAGCACCAGAAAGGTACTGCTGCATTTCCAGCAAAAGGTATTAATGGAGGAGAGCTTACAAGGAGATTTGTTTTCACAGCTCTGCAGGAGGTATGTCAGATCCAGACACTTACCAGGTAAAAGCTAATTTGGCTTGCAGAAAGTTTTCTGCAACTGTGGTGAGGCTGTTTCTGCACCCCAACCTAGGCCATTTAGTGGTATCCCTTAGTCTGCTCTCACAGGGTTGATTTGCTCAGGCTTGTCCACACAGCAATGGGTACCCAGAAAGTAGGTGATATTGCAGAACTTCTACAATAGTGTTGAAGTAACTTCCTTGCTGGGAACATCTTCCATCTTGGGAAGGTTTCTTTGTTATTCTGGTTGCATTACATTGGTAGTTGTGAATAAATATGTTATCAGCTAATAAACTAATCCCTTTCCCATCTCAGTTATTTGCTCTGGTATTCCAGCAGAAATTCACATTATTATTTCTAAAGTGAAATCCTTGTATTTTGCTCTACTGAGTATCATCCTATTTCTGCTTTTCTCACCCTCAGGACATCAGTTCTCCCTGCATGATACCTCAGTCTTTCTTTTTGTGTCATCAGCAAGTCTCAACAGCCTTTTGTGCTGAAGTAACAAATGACCATATTAAATATGCTTATTTTTGAGAAAAGGTTAATGACAAGCACAATTCTTGGGAAAAAAAAAACCTGATCTAGTTTTTCCTCTTCCCAGGCAAATACATTATTTCTTTCATCACATGCATTTTTGCTTTCTATTGAGCTGATTCCTTACACACCTTCCAGTTGATTCATATTTGATCACTGATAGGCTGCCACATATATTCTGCTATCTTGTGGGGCTTTTGGAGAGCAGAGCAAGATATAAATACCACTATAATAAGAGGGTAATGTCACTTAATGTATAAAATACTGCTGACCATACCCTTCTCAGTTTATACATAAAAGTCTGTATTGCACTAGTGTCCCAGACTGGGTTGCCCAAGTTTATAGGTAGATGTCACAAGCAAGAAATTTGCTTTTAATATCTGAGCCCATGGCTGAGACTAAAAAATAATAGTAATAATCATAATACAAAACAACAAGAAGAATCAAAAAATAAAAGAAAGTAGGCAAAATTGGTTTGACTTTTAATAGATAGTCAGCAGTATAATTTTTAGAGCTCGCCAGTGACACAACACATTATTGGTTTGTCCATATTAAAAACTTCCTGGTTTTATTTTTAATTAAAAATAGCTCTGACTGGCAGAAGTGCTGAAGGCTGTAACCTTCTGGTTATCCACAAAACTAGAATAACAAGGGCAATGGGGCAACCTCTCCTCACCCTGCCTCTTCATGCTTTCTCTGTTCTCCCAGAGGGTCTAACTCTTCCCACTCAGTCTAGGGCTGTTTTGCTGAGTCTGACACCAAAACTGTGGAGCTGAATTTCCTGTAGGGATGCCAGGGACAAAACCAGAGTCAATGTGTAGCCACAAAAAATCCCTTAAAACTTAAGACTCAGAAAAATGACTCAGACTGGCTGAGGAAGCCAACTCATACAGATAACTACTCTACGCAGCATTCAGGCTAGGGTGAAAGAGGTGGGTGAAAACTCCTGCCCTGTTATTAAAGAAGCAATTTCCCTGAATTCTCCCTGAATTGAATTCTCCATTGCCTTGGGTGATCTGCTGGTGAAAGTGCGGCAGTCAGCTCCGCTGGTGCCAGAACCACAGGCGCTAGGCATTGCTAGAGCATCGTGTCTTCTCTCTGAAGGCAATGCACCTCCCCAATTTTTCAGTTCCCCACTTTCCTGAGGGGTGTGAGTATGGAGACACTGAGATAAGAGCGAGTGAGGGTGGACCATACATGTCTCTGCTGATTCTTATCCATCAAGGATTTGAACCAAATTGTTATGACATTATTAATGTTTATAAATATCTACAGGGTGGGTGTCGAGAGGATGTGGCCAGACTCCTTTCAGTGGTGGGACAAGGGGCAATGGGCAAAAGCTGGAACACAGGAGGTTCTACTTAAACATGAGGGAAAACTTTACTGTGAAGGTAGCAGAGCCATGGGACAGGCTGCCCAGAGAGGTTGTGGAGTCTCCTTCTCTGGAGATGTTCCAAACCAGCCTGGACACCTTCCTGTGCGACCTGCTGTAGGGAACCCGCTTCGGCAGGGAGGCTGGACTAGATGATCTCCTGAGGTCCCTTCCAACCCCTACTGTTCTGTGATTCTGTGACACATTTAGACAGCTTTAATGCCTCATTTATTGGCCAAGAGGCAATTGGTATGCTTGCATGTAGTGTGGCTATGTCCTTCTGACCCAAATGAATGATTTGGGCGTTTTGGCTCTTTTCACTGGTGCAAGTGGGCAAGGCAGGTAGAAAGAGTTGAAAAATAGGGCACCAAGAGACATCCCAGTGGGAATGTCACCTCCTGTGTTCTGTATCACCTCTACCTTAGCCTCCACCTAACAGCTAGAATGCAATGAACTTTCTGCCTCCTCAGCTCTCTCGCACCCCTGGTGCTGGTGGAGGTGGGTTTGTTTGAAGACATCAGATTATGAGTAGAAGAGCAAGGTGTTGACCTCCAACAGAAAGGCAGGGTGGGCACCTGAGAATGATTGTGCCTGAACCCACCACTCTCAATTCCATCAGCACTGTTTGTCAAACTCCTGCCTTTCTGTGCTTCTCTTTTTCATGTGGTTTGGTTTTCAAGGCAGGACATGTTTATTCCAATCAACTCCCTGATACCAGCAGTTAAAAGGAAAATGTTCCTTTTAACTCAGACCTTGACAATGAAGTGTTTCTACATAAAGAGAGCAGTCCTTGAAAGAACTGCTCCTAGCAAAGATGTACCCTGAAGAGAAATTTCTACAGATACCACCGACAGAAGAAATTGGAAAGCCCTTGAAAATGGATATTAAGAAGGCATTTCTAAAGTGCAATTCAAAATAAGGGCTTATTTTACCCAAAGCAGTCCAAGGAGTTTAGGAACAGCAGCAGGAGCAGAGAGGGGGAGATGAGGTAGAGTATGGGGCCAAGGTGTTTGTTCCCAATATGAACATCAATTCATGGTTTTTGTTTTCCTCAAAAAACACAGAGAAAATCAAGGTGTACAATCTTCTTTTGGAGGGTTCATGGTGTAAGGAGACTAAGTTCATTAAAAACATTTATTTCATAAAAATCAGGCAAATATGCCTGGTGTAGTAGAAACTATCAACCTGGGGTAGAGTAAGTTCTATGAAGTGACAGGGAAAGACTGAATGACATTTTGGGCTTCCTAAAACAGCAAGTCCCTTAAGATCTTTCTCCATATTTGGACTGTTTGGACTTTGACATTTCAAATTAAAAAAAAAAATCAAGAACAATATTTATTTTCCATTAAATCTTTGACAAAGAAAAAAATCTTTTTTGCAACTGAATCCATAAGTGAGAACAATGCCTGGATTATGGAAACAAATGCATTGCTTTGCTGTTCCCACTGTGGACCGTTGTACTAAGTTTGCTTGAACTTGTTTATCTTCTGCCAACAGCCAAATCCTGAACACCAGTGCACAACAGGACACCAGTGACTTTCAATGCACTTCCATTTGCACGATGTATCTTTAAACACAGTCTAGATTTAAGTAGGTGGTATTGTTCCATGGATAATTCATTAGTGAAGAAGCTGGAGATACACTCTAGATATCCTGTACTCTTGTGCTTGTTTTAATTATGTCTGTGACTCAGTCCCTTACCCTTAAAAGAGCATTAACAGATCCTGAAGTACTATGAAAGCAAGGTACTCCATTGAAACTAACCAGTCTTTTTTGTGCAGGAAATTCTAAACCAGAAGTAATGTACAGTATTAGTAAATATGCATACAAATTTAATTTACATTTTCAAGAATGCCCCAAAGGAGTAATATTCTGCAAAATTGTTGACTGACAGTTGCTCAAAAGGAATTTTAAAAAGCTATTTTCTTCTTTTCTCTTTGATTTTTAACCATCTTTTCTCAAACTTTTATAATTTTCTAGTAATTTTCCTGGGGTTTATTTGGTTTTGTTTTGGGTTTGGTTTTTTTTTCGTGGTGAATAGTGCCCACGTGTTGGGTTGGCTTTTGCTTTAGTTTTACCTTTCTAGTAGTCTTTGGTTGAATTGGTCACTTCTCATGGGAAATATTGATCTTTCCCTGTTCTCATTGTGATAAGTAATGGCTACAAGACTACTGAAAATAGGCATTTTTCCTATCGTTTTTCATAGCTGGACTTTTGGAACAGAAAATCCCTTAAAATAAGTGGAATGGAACCTCAGAATAGGGATTTTTTGAGTTGTACTGAAACTTGATTTCTTCATGTGGGCTAGTCTGAGGCTGTTGCAATGAATTACATCTTCCCTGCATCCAAAGATTTTGAATGCTCACTGCCAGAATGCCAGGAGCTACTATTAATAGTAAGCTTTTGACTATTCCATACCCCATAAATGACTGTTTCTGATACAGAATGTGCTCATACTTGGCATGAGTAACATATGTGCAAGACTGCACATTCATGAAATACACGTGTTCCCTATGAAAACATGGGCCAAGATGAGAAGAGAAGAGAAGAGAAGAGAAGAGAAGAGAAGAGAAGAGAAGAGAAGAGAAGAGAAGAGAAGAGAAGAGAAGAGAAGAGAGAGAAGAGGAGAGGAGAGGAGAGGAGAGGAGAGGAGAGGAGAGGAGAGGAGAAGAGAAGAGAAGAGAAGAGAAGAGAAGAGAAGAGAAGAGAAGAGAAGAGAAGAGAAGAGAAGAGAAGAGAAGAGAAGAGAAGAGAAGAGAAGAGAAGAGAAGAGAAGAGAAGAGAAGAGAAGAGAAGAGAAGAGAAGAGAAGAGAAGAGAAGAGAAGAGAAGAGAAGAGAAGAGAAAGGGGAGATGGGAATACTTTATAGGCTGTAAGGGGAGAGAGAAAAAGCAATACACAAGAAAATAGATCTGTTAAATGGGGAGTCCCAGACGAGGAAGGTGTGTAAGCCTGTGTGTAGGATCTCACCAGCATCAAAGGGATATGAATGAACCAGGCTCAAGTCCTACTGAGACCCATGGAGATCCCTTACATTACCTTTTGTGGTGCTGGATCCCTGGTGCTTCTCCTTCTATCCCAGCCTTGCAGCTCTTGCCCCAGGCCTTCATTGACCTTTTGCTGAGTTAATTCAGCTCATTAAAGTGAGAATAGTCTTATCCAACAAAAAAAAGTGTGGAAGTGTGCTATTTGCTGCCATTTTACAGAGGTGACTCAGCTCACATAGCGGTCAGAAGTGCAGTAGAACCAGCTCAGTGGAGGTACAGGTCTGCAGGACCCTGGTGCTTAGTTGTCCAATGAATTCCCACCCCAACACCTTCCAGAAATCTGCCTCTAGTTGTTTATGATGTATATATTTTAAAATATTTTACTTTATTTTGACCATAAACACACAGACTGCGTCTGTACCAGTACGTTAAAAATTGGAACAACCCCTCTCTGGCTGTTGTATCCACACTGCTAAATAAGCTCCCAAAAGTGGGCAGCTGTATCTGAACTGCTACTGGGAATGGTCCTCATTCTCTGATAGCTCCCAGCTCACAACTAGGCCCTGCTGGGATCAGGCCAGAAGCATACTCAGGAAAATTCAGGCAATTTAACACCTAAGACAACCAAGGTGTTACACCTGAAGATTCTCCTTGGTACTATTTAATCTATCAGCATATGTGAAGGCACAGTGCCTCTGGTCAAAAAACAAATATCCAACAGCAGTGACAGCAACATGAAGATATGGATCAACTGAAGCAGTCAGTCAAAACCACTATTGCTCTCACAAGACATTGCATTCTCCGTTCACATTTGGCTTTCAGAGCTCCTCCTAACAAGATGTCTTGAGTCAACAAGGTGTTTACTTATTTATTCTAAGTTTATCCCAGGGTTGAGTAACCAATCTTTTATCGATTTCTTTCTTTCCTTGAGAGTTTTGTTCCTTCCCCTTGCCTACACTTCTCTGTCTCAGATGATGACCTTGTCATATAAATGTTTCCCAAACACCTCCAGCATGTGGACCTCAAATTGTCACTTCTTCAGAACAGGGCTCAGGACTCATTTTTAATGCATATTCAGGGAATGGGAGAAGGAGAAAGGAGGGGAAACATACAGAGTAAATTTAGTTCTTTCTTTGCACTAGAACAAATCCAGATTAATTCCAGTTGTGCTGATGAAAGATAAATTTGTCTCTGTGATCTTGTAGGGATGTTGTAGGCTACAGAACATTCCCCTCCTTGATTGCAGACCAACACAACCTTATTGGTGCACAGGGCTCTCTCTTCACAGCCTTGATTTGCAGAGATGTCAACAGGAGCTTTTCTCCTGGCTCCAGTGGGGGATGTCTATAGCTCTTGCCTGGTTTGCTTCTTACTCATCACATATTCTGGCAGCTACCTCTAGTGTTGGAGGAAAAAAATGTGTTCTTAGTAATACATCTCCTAAACACTGACCTATGGCATGGCAATGAGAGGAAACATTCTTGGGCTGGAGCAGAATTTGTCCCTTTTGGAGGTGTGGTTCAGTGAATGCAACCACAGACAATCTTGGACATTGGTTGTAGCAGCTGCCAATTGCCCGATCCAGCAAAATGTGCAGGGCCAGTGCTTCAGTTCAGGTCATCTGTAGTCCTATTCATCTCCACATGAGATTATTCTCATCTGTCTCCAGCCATCCTAAAGATAAATGTGTAGTCTGAGATGGTCCTCTGTAAGAAAATGTGGTTCCTTCCATCCTAGGAGAGGTGTCTACAGCCACCAAGGTAAACAGCTTCTTAGAGGTGGTCATCTCACATGGCTGGTGGCAGAGACATCCTGGTCTGAGGTGGTCAAAGTTAGCTGAGGGCAAGCCCACCTGAAGGGTTTGGTGTGAGCCCCTGCCTTTGCACGGAGCTCTGCAGAAGCAACACACAGCCCTTACCAATACAGCAGTTTCTGAAGATGAAGTTCCAGCTCCCTGTCCCTCCACATCACCATCAGCTCATTGATCCTCATGGTTCTCAGTAAGAAAAATAAATAAGCAGACCTGTGATTCACAGAAACCAGGTCCCTAAGAGAGTTTAACCTCACTGTAGGTGAAGCTTTTTGCAGAGTGGGGTACCAGCATCCCAGTGGGAGTCACCCAGTGCTGCTGGCTAAATTCATTGGAAAATCTGGTCCAGCCTATAGACACCAAATGGGAAGAAATCCAGGCCCTGGCTCTTTAGAAAACCTGGTCCCTTGCATTTCAAACAGATCCTTGGTTGTGTCCTCCAGAGCTGTCACCTGTTGCAGTCCTATGAGGACACAGAATCAATTCAGTCCTAGAAAAAAGTATCCAAAAAAATACAGATAACTGCAAAGAGAATGCCAGCAGGCCTGATGTCCAGAGCTCCTCTTCACACACACTGCATGAATTTGCAGCTCTCTGGGACCCAACCCTTGCTATTCACAAATGTGAGACAACTACCTGATCTCCCCAACCACTGCAAAAGTGGAGCCTACCTGCCCAGGAGGTTTTCAGTACAAACTGCAATCACTCCTGGTTTGTACAGCTCCAGGCTGTCCTCCTCCTAAAAGCCTCACAACTCCTCACAATGCTCCTAATGCAAATGCTTCCTGATGGCAAACATCAGGAAGGGGTTGGCCACCTGGCTACCACCACCAAGCCACAGCTTGGCTGGAGAGGCAGCTGTAGAAGACTGGCTTCCACTCAGGTGGGGTCAGACATATGAGGTCGGATGTCTGCTCTGAACCAGGACTTTGGTCTCTCTCTGCCTAGAGAGCATGTGGGCATGTACCGCATCTGAGTCAATGAACAGATGCTTAAAATAAGGAGAAAATGCTTTGAAAATGTCATCTCATCCACTGCCTTTCGTGCCCACAACTATGTTTGCACAAATATATCAGAGGTATCAAGAATTTCATAATGATACTCCCTCATCCATGGTTCCACTTAAAACCGCTGTAATAAACAAAACATACAGAGCACATCACTGGCACCAGAAGCTATAATTTTCTCTGAGCAGAAATATTACCAAAAAAAAAAGGGGAAAAAAAAAAAAAAAAAAGAAAGGAAAAGAAAAAGGCAGGATTTCATCCAATTTAGGAAGAAATCTATGCAGATCTTTCCTTTCATTAAACTTCTCATCTATTATTAAAAGAAAATTAGTAGCCAAAAATTCTTTGATGATGACATTGAAGCAGTTGATGATAGAGTGTTTTGGGAAAGGCTACAGATGCAGATCACTGGTAAAAAACTTGAGTCCCAGGAAGAAAAATCTTTCAAATGTCACAGTACTTTCCCTTTTGCAGGAGAACACTTTTAACCCTCTTTTCAAGTGAGCTCTGCATTTTCTCTTATATACTTCGGGTTTGTACTTATGAGCAAAATAATATCAGATGCATTTTCTTCTGAAGCTGCAGATCTTGACTGATGGCAAAGAGAAAATAAGTATTGTGATAAGAAATCTTGATTCTGCAGAATATGAAACAAGTAATGCTCAAATTTACTGGGAGAAAATATGTTTATTTTCTTATTTTTCTGCTTAAGATATTTCATAATAACACAAGGAAAACATGGGTATAATTCATCACTGCATAACTCCTCCAAATCCTATTGTCTACATATCTTTATGTTTCAGATATCCCTAACGATTTATGTTTCACTAGTTTTGAGTGCCCAGCTGTGGACACTTTAAAGAAGACTTGACTTTTAAAGGTGCTGATCAATGTTGTTCAGAGGCTGGAGCTATTTGAAGGTGCTTCTCTTGCTGTGTTACCCCCATCCAGTGACATTGACCTTCTCCCTTGGCTTTTTCCTTTTTTTTTTTATCAATCACTCTCTCTTTAAACTTGATGGAAATGCTCCCATTCAGTAAACCAAATGAGCCTATCTTCAAGCACATGCTAAATTCTATCCCAGATCAACAGACCATATAATCCCTTTGACTTCAACCCTGGATTTAAGGATAAGTATGTGACCATGCATTTTTTCAATTGGGAGTCAAAGAAACAAAAGATCCCATCCAAGTGGCATCTGGCCAGCTTTGAGAAGCTTTGAAGCCAGGGGCTGCCTGCGCCCACCCTTCTGAGACAGAGGCTGAAAGAATTTCTTCAACCTCTGTGCTTATATTATATCAGTAGTAAATTGTGGATCCTCTGTGTTATGTGCCAATGAAGATGAACAAATGAAGATGAACAAATGAAGATGTTCACCCAGTCCCTGTGTCAGAGGACAGCAAATGAGTAAAGCAGGCAGGGGGAACACAAGGTAACAATGACTGTCAGCCAAAAATTGCCCATTTCAGTGCACTGGAAAGGACAATTCCCTTCAAGCTGCCATTTTACTTAAAAATGTAATTTCATTTCCAAATACTGACTTTAGATGAGATATTTAACTTTGGTAACCTGATTAGTAAATTAAGATTAAATGTTTTGGTAAGGACTTGAGTGTGTGTCCAAACCTGTAATTTTATATGGAAAATTTTGACAAGATTGTGTTTTTTAATGAGAATTTCCTTTTGGCTGAAAAATGTTTTTCATCTGAGATAGATGTTTCTCAGAAGAGCCCCTAACTGAGGCATTGCATGCAGAAGATCTATGAGCTGGGCATTCAAATTTTCCAAAACTATTGATAAAAATGAGCTGTGCCTCTCAGGCACCAGCACAGCAAAGGGGCTCCTGGCCAGGTCCCTGCAGATTATGAGCTACACTCGTGGCTCTCAGGGTGCTCCTGGGAGACATTAGGATTTCACCAGTCTCACTAAGGAGCAGGTAGAGGCAGGAGAGGGGCAAATCTGTGATGCCCATGCCTTTGGCTGCTATAGTGGTGGTAGCACTGAGGAGCTAAAGGTTTGTTGGTCAGTATTAATTATCAATTGCGTTTTTCAGTTCCAATGCTGAGCATGGTGGACCTCAACCCTCTACATGAGACGGGAGGTCAAGAGCTAACATGAGGCCTGGCACAGATAGATGTGACAAAGAGAGTGAGGAGGAAGAAAGAGTAATGAGATTGTCATGGCTATTCAGTGTCTGGTGTCCTACATGGTCCCAGAAATAAATGAAGACAGGGACACCTGGGGACTCAGAGAGAAGCTCTTCAGCATGGCCTGGCTGTACTATTCTGTAGACCTAGCACATGGCAAAAAGGCCCTAAGGAAACATTATTTCTTCTGGGCTCTGGCACCAACCTTCCATCTCTAGGTTTCTCTTGCAACTCACCACCACCCTTTTCCCCTCCCCTTCCTTTCCATGGAGGAGAAAACCCTCCTGCAAGCCCCTCTATTTATGCCAAGAATGGGAAGGCACTGATGATCCTATGATTCATACATTAATGTCCAGGAGATGAGGGCTGAACTATTAACTTGGCCATGTGAGTAATGAGTGAATATCTCTGGACAATCCTTTCTCTGCAAATGGAGGCTCCAGTAAGATGTCTTTATCCCATTTGGATGGAAAATTTGTGGGAGCAACACGGTCACTTCAAGTACTTACTATATTATTGACATACAGTGTTATATATTTTCATTATTATAGCTACATTAATACAACAAGATGTCAGGCTGTGAGGAAAACATCTTTCACAGATTGCTGTGCCAAATGATGCTGGTGTTACCCATTCATTATTTGTCATCATCCCTTATTCTTTCCTGTAGCTTTTCCAGAGGAAAGGATTAACCAAGTGCTCTGCCATCACCTCCTGACAGAGCCAGGCAGGCTTGTGCACAACCATCCTCACTGCTCATTGAAACTACCCTAAACAACCATTCTTATCATCTTAGAGAGTGCTCAGGAAACCCCTCATCTATGGGCAGAGTTATGGAGATTGTAGCAAACACCTGGGACAAGGACGTCTTCCAGCTGTCCTTGTCGGGTGTTTGCTTAGCAAACTGCCATCTATGGTGCTAGTTACAGCAGCCAGGTGCTATGTAGATAGAAAAAGTCTGATCTACTGGGAAGAGAGAGGAAGATTTGTGAAGGAGGATCTCCACCCTCTGCTCTTCCTGGAGTGGTTGGTGCCACCATAATTCCACTTGGCCATTGTGGCTTGGGGATGCTGGGCGGTGCAGTCCTTCCCCTGACAATTTAAATCAGGTTGTGTCTCTCCCTAAAAAGCGAATGGTAAAAGCACATTAAAATGGGATTTGTTGAATGGCAACCAACAGAAGAGAACTCCTCAGACAGCTGCTGTTCCCCAGCATTCCCTTTCCAACAGGCAGCTGGAACTGATAAAGCTGTAATTGCCCCTTCCACATCAGAGAGCACGGTGGGGAGGGGTGCACAGAAAGCAGCCTCTGTCCTACCTGGTGGGCACGAGTCTCATGCAAAGCAAACCTTTGAGTGGAACTGGTGCAGGGACGTAGAATTTTCCTTTACAACAGCAAATATCACTTTATTTAAATCCTTTGGTCCTTCTGCATCTTCCCAGCCCCAGTCGTGCCAGTCATCCCTGTAAGACCCTGGTGCAGGGGAGCAACAGAGCCCCATTGTACTCCTCCATGCATGGCACAGACGCTCCACAGCCCGTGGTTTGGCTGCCAGAAAAGCCCCAGAACCAGGCTGGTCTCCTTAGGAAACAATGGCTTTGTTGCCACTGGAATAAACATCCTGGTGGCCCATTTGTGTTTATCTGGTATTTCCATTCTCTGCTGATTAACCCAGCCAAGCGAGGTCTTCATGTGGTAATTACAGCACAGCTCATTTGTGTGTGTTTTACAATGGTGTTGATATAATCCCACTAGAGCACCCCAAGCATGTGCAAGGAGTTCCCACCAGAAATAACGCCCCAGCGCTGCTGACAGCTTAATAACATGACAAAGTTCAGTCTCGCTGGATGTCAGGGACAGGAATGTGGCTCAGGCAGCTCTGACCTGGAGCTTTCAAAATACCATACAGTTGAGGCTGAGCATTTGACAAATAACCTTTTCTTTGCCTGCTCAAATCCATCAGACATTACCAGGTGCCATGGAGGGGCCACATGCCACTGTTAAAATGTTAAATTGAGTGGCACGGCCATCGAAAGCTCTGGGGAGGGACATTTATCTTTATTATTATTGTTATTAATAATGCTGATATTGCTGTGCATTGCATTCCAAGGTATTTTTGCAGCACTAAATCATCCAAACGCCCATCAGCGGCCCTGATAAATCACACAATAAACCAAAATTCAATACAGCTGTCAGCCCAGACCCCAAGCAAAATCTCAGTGAGCTTAATTATAACATTCAGGCAGGGACTGAGCCCATTTGCACGGGGATGAGCAGCAGCATGGCACTGGCGTTTCAGGCACTCGGGAAAGGCTGTATCAGCACTCTCCTCCCACTCCTCAGTATCTTGTCCCTGCCACAAGCAGCGGGATGGGGACAGCTGCTCATAAAAACATTTCTCATTGTTTTCCTCTTTTTATTTTTTCTGTACTCTTTCTTTACTTTTTCCTATTTATTTTAAGCTTTTTCTCTCAGTTGTTATTCTTTCTTCTTTTCCTTTTATCCTCTCTTTTCCTCCCATTCTTTCCCTCTCCACCGTCACTTGCTTTCTATCTCACGATCTCTTTTTTTTTACTCTTTCTCCCTTCTTCCCCTCCCGATCCCCCCCATCAAAGCAAGGAAACCATAACCCAAAGGAAGGACAAGAATTGAACCTGTGCCAATGCAATGGGCCAAGAGGCTACATATGGAACCAGCAAATCACAGAGCCGTGAAGGATGTTAGTGATTTAAAGTTATGTATATTGAAGTCTGGATCTTAAAATGAATCCGTAATGGTAGAGGTAACTAATGGAGCGACTTAACTGACAGCAAGCAGAGTTTTTTCTTTAACATTGTTATGTTCCCACAAACTCCTCTTTTCCGGTCTCCACCCTTTCCCTGCTCCCCTTTCTGATTAGTTCAACATCCACGTTGACAATGAAAAGCTAAAGCTGCTGCTTTATGAATAAAGATTTAAGCCCATACACCATAAATATGAGTGGTACTCCGGCTGGATGCAGAGCGAGGCATCCAACCGGCTCTGACAGCCATGGGGCTCTCCCTGGGGAATCATGCCCCGTGGCAAGGGGCAGTGAATTGTCCTGGCAGAAAGGGCACGGCAGCACAACTCTCGCTGTGGTGTGATAAATAACCTCCCCAGGACTTGGGCTTCAGCAGAAATGCAGTGTAAAACCCAGCTGGTCCCCTGCAGCAGCTCAAATACCAACTGCATGGATTTTCTGTGATATTACAGACACCCATAATTAAAATGCCACTCAGAGGGAAGGATGCCACAGTACATGTACACACACACACGTGTATAGATTTATGTATGTGTACATATGCACACACACACAAAACATACAAAGAAAAACTACACTAAAACATAACTATACTTGCAAAGTCAAGCACTCCAAACTTCAGAAAGAACAAATACTGCTCATCTGAGCCAAATTTGCTTGTTTTTATGGTGCACTTTTTATGGTGCAGGAGCTTTGAGCACTCCCAGTTCCACTTGAAAGCAGTGGCAATGTAACCCAAATACCTGCCTTTACTACTTTGTGTAAAGGTGTATATGTACACCATATATAAATATATATATGTATGTATGCATGTATGAATGTATGTATCAATATATGTCTCTGTATGTATGTCTAGACTGAGAGTACTCTTGGCTCAGGCCACCTCTCAGCCTCCAAAACTAATCTGTCCCCTGCATCATTTGGATCTTCATTTGCCCAGGGCTTGTTTCTAATAAGAAGTTTGCAGGCACCCATCCAGTTTAGGAAGGGAAAACCAGTAGGGACAAGAAGCTTTTTGTGCCAGTTTGTCCCAGAAACTGGGAATTTTCCCAGCACATTGAGTTTAGCAGTGCAGCAGTACCCTGAAAATGTTGTGCAGTGCAAGGTACTGCAAAAAATCATGGCTTAAAGAGGTGAAACCAAGCATCTAAAGTGAAAACTTGTATCTGAAGTTCTCCACCTTGGTTCCCATGCTGGGAAATATCATCCTGACCCCTTAGGGATACACAGAGTGAGCTAATGAATGTTTGTGAAGCAGTTACAAACAAAGCTGCTGTAGAAAGCACATGATACCCTGACTATTTTAAAAAGCTTCCTAACAGACTGAGTAATAAGGAATAAAAAAGGGCCAGCACCACACATTGTGGAGAAAACAAATTGCATCACCTGTTCCAGGCGCTGAATGGGGCAGGACCTGCGCAGGATGAGGAACACAAGATGATGAAGGTTGGTACCACAACCTGACCTCACAAGGTGGTGAATAAGGATCACATGGGTGACCTGAACCCAGCAGGTTTTTAAAAGTCCTTCCCTTGGCACTGGTAATGTTCTTTAATATTGTTTTAACAAAGTGTTGAGGGAAGGGGGACTTCTTGAAATAAATTATTTCTCACACTTCTCAACGAATATACTTCAATCCATCTTTCCCCAAAACCTATGGCTTTCCTAACCAAGGAAACTAGAAGAAATCCCACCTACTATCTCTGCCCTAGAAATTAGGAGCATAAGGGTTACTTAAGCACTGAAGAAAACAACCTTTCTTTTTGTTTTTTGGCAATTTAGGCTCTCTAGACTGCTGCACCTTCTTCCCTATGGCATGAAATTCCCCTTCGCATTCTGCAATGCTGATTTAAAGAGAAACTTAAACAGATTAAAGCCCCTGGAGTGTACACATAACACACAGGAGAGGTGAGCTGTGTTCCCCTCTAGTTTCTGAACAAGAGGGTGGATTGGAGACAGGCCACCAGCTCCTGGCACTGCCACATTCAGCCCTGGGATGATGGTGCTGGAGGAGCCAGTGGCAATTCTGCTGTGAAGTGACTAGGCTACGAGTTTTTCCTTTTCCTCCAGGCTTCACCAGAGAAAGGTTAGATACTGTTAGCGGGGGCTGAATATTGGCCAGATCTCGGGGCATGTGGGTATAGCCTATATTTATTTTTTTTAAGTATATATTTGTTTGATGTTTTGCAAGCATCTGCTTAAGATTTCTGTGCTTATCTAACGGGAGGAAAGAGCCCATTCTTCCCAAAGCCAATTCAGTGCAAGAAAATGTCATAACACTGCTGGGCCCCTTTGTTTCATCCTTCGCCAGAGGGACTCCATAGTTCCTCTGCTACTTCTTGGAAAGCCAAGAGCAGTAGCTGGCAATTAAAGGCATCTGCTGGGCTCATGAAAGGAAAGGCATGCACGAGATATGAAGGATGGATGACACCTGAAATGTCTAAACTCTTGCCTGGCGCAGACTGGACTGATTGCAGCGTGTCTAGCAGGATGTGTAGAGTGTTACAGCAGGTATTGAGATAAAAAGAAAAAAAACATACTAAACCCTCCTTGAAAAAGCTCTCCCCCCACCCCATCCCTGAAGGAAGAGGTGCCAGCAGCTCCATGGAGCCTGGTAAGGACCCTATTTTTCACATGGCAAGCAAAGAGAAGCAGCAGTACAAATCCCCATCAGAGCGATTAGCTGGGTAGAAGTGATCCTTCGGAAACTGAATGACCAAAAAAATGTCCAGCAGCATAGCAACATGGCTGTGGAAAGGAGAAAGCTTTGGCTTGCTCAGAGCAGATGCATAAGGAAAGATAAAATAAAGACAGAAAAAATGATGAGTGATCCAGGTTGTTACTCACCCCATTTTTCATCATTCACATCTACAATCACAATCACTCAGGCTCAGAAACCTCTTATTTTACAAAGTGCCTAATGCATCTGATCCACTCACTACCATAAAAGATCACCTAAACCATTGTCCAGAGAGCCTGAGACCAGTGTGAGGTTGGTTTGTACAATGAGAGGAAACAGAGCTACAGCCACCTATTTTTAATGACATCAACTCTAAAAAACCACCATCAGTGTGGAACATGTTTTGTGTGTGGTCAGTATGATAAACCCCAAGTGCTGGGGCTCCTGGCACCACCATTTGATGCATTCAGTACTGGACACTCTCAGAGATGCTCATCTGGCTGGTGCAGTTGCATGTGTGTGGTTCTGGTGATGCAGTGATACGATGGAGCTGTGCAAGGAGTGGGTTCCTACAAGAAAATGCATGGCAGAGTTCCCAACCACCCATAGCAATGCTGACCACTGTCGGCCCTCATGAGGTTGAGTGACCGAAAGCAAAGTTGTGCTTCCATTCAGGACTGGTTACAAATTAGGTGAAAAAGGGATTGTTTTACCTTATTTATTCATTCTTTGATATGCCTGAAGGTGAGTTTTGCAGGTGCCCTGGTTTTCCTCCAAACTGCCATAGAGAGAAAGCGAAAGACCATGTCTGCTATGAAAGTTCACCTGGGTGCTTGCACATTGAAAGCTTCATCCAAAAGCAATGAGTCAAAGCCCTGGAATTCTGCCCAGTTCTGCACAACTGAGTACCTATTTCAGCACCAATTAAGGCAGAAATGTCAGGCTGACACTGACCAAAGTCTGAAGACTTTGAAACAAATTCTCATTTTTATATCACACATCACATCAAGAGAGATGTGGTACTAGAGAGATGTGGCCCAAAGATACAGTCTTTGGTGACCAGAAGAAAGGTTGAAACATAAACCAAGAGGAATCTTATTTGTTCCTCTCCAGTTGCAGCTGTTGGATGATGTACTCCTGTTATTTCAGATGGACAGTGATTCCCTGTCATTTGCTGTGAGAGGGACTCCAATCCTCTGTCTCTGATGCCTCTCTGGAAGTGGTTTGCTTTGGGGAAGCTAAATACAAAGTTTTGTGCTGCAATAAAATTTACAATACTTCACATTTGTGTACCATAATATTAGAAAGGCCATCCTGGAGCCAAGCCACCCAGCCCTTCCTCAGCTGTGTCTAATCTCCTGCATCAGAAGCAATATAAGAAATAAGGCAAATGGAAACCTGCTTCTCCCTGGACCCTCTCCCAGCCCTGGTATTTAGGGACTTCTTCACCTGGAAATTGCATCCAACCTTTTATGTTTAACAACATTAATGGATCTTTTTTTCATTAAATTATCACATCCATATTGAAACTGAATATTCATTATGATCTGCAAATCATTTGCCAGTAAAGGGCTCCAAAGTTTAATTATACACTGTGTCAAAAGGCACTTCTTTCTTTTTTCTTTAAACTTGATTCTTTCATTAGGAACACATAACCTGTGATATGAGAAGTTCTGAATAATCATTCCCCATTTCACCCCATCTGCTATTTTGTAGACCTGTGCTGTAACCCCACCAGTTCTCATATCCTATGTGCTGTGCTTGGACACAGTCTTGGAGAGTGCTCTCTGCTTCAGGCCAACACGGTACCACCAGCTGCACTAACTATATGGCACCAGCATCAGGGGTACGATGCATAAGCATGTTTCTTCTTCTGGCATAGGTCATAGACTCATAGAATCATTTAGGTTGGAAAAGACTTTTAAGATCATGGAATCCAACCGTAAACCCAACACTGCCAAGTCCACCACTAAACCATGTCCCTAAGCACCACATCTACACATCTTCCAAATACCTCCAGGGATGGTGACTCAACCATTTCCTTGGGCAGCCTGTTCCAATGATTGATAATCCTCTCAGTGAATAAATTTTTCTGAATATCCAATTTGTACCTCCTCTGGTGCAACCTGAGGCAATTTCCTCTCATCCTAATATGTAGCTTACTTGTCCTTGATGTCTTTCCCTTTATTTCCATTAAATCGATTTTTAGATCCAGTGATGAGCATAGCTCAAGCTGTGAGCACTCATTTTGCCTTGCAGCCAAGGGAATGTTGCCTGTTTAAAAAAGACAATTAACAAATTAAACAAAAGTTCAGGAATAACCCAATGAGAAAATAAACCACTTTTATTCAAATTATCAGATGTCAATCACTCTTGGAATATAAGATTATCAACAGCTTCAATTCAGGAAGGAGAATTTCTTCATTTAACACATAATCATTTGAAGGATACAAAAGAAATGTTTGCCTATTTATCCAAAAGCTTAAAATGAAACAATGAGCAGATACTCTTTTGCTTCTAAAAATTAAATTTAACTCTTTCTTCGATAATAAAATATACTACTTATTATACAAAAAGGACATTAATTCTATTCACAGTTGACAGAGTACAGTTGCACAATCATAATATTAAAGGTGAACTGCAATAACATTTTAATTATATTATTCCTATTATTATATATTATGAGGGTTAGGGCAGCACACAAAGAGTCTAAATTAGGCTCCTGTTGTGTTAGGAGCTGCACATACAGAGAAGAAATATGTGGTTCCTACCCCAAAACATTGCAGTTGAATCTAAAATAACCCATTAAGCGAGGATGTGCCTCAACTGAAAATCACAAGTATGCAAAGGGATTTATTCTGTCTGACTTTCTTATCTGATGGAGACCCCTAGATGCGCAGTTACTTTTTACTGTCAACCACTATAAAATAATTGTTTACAAATAAATGACTTTTCTTTGAAGCTTACCAGGTCAGAGTTTAAAGATCACTCCTACTTTCTCCTTAAGAGTTACTGATTCTGCTTTTACCCCAGGTGACAATCCCAACAGCCATTAAATATTTCTAAGATTAATGACATTTTGATGGACAAAATCCAGCCCTGGACCTGGGTCTGGGCCAGTACCTAAAAATTTGAGTGTCCTTTCAAATGAGATGGTTTTTGTCTATATAATGCCACAAAGAGGTACTACACCTGATCATCGTGTCACTGTTCATATCCCAAAATTTGCTTTTTCATGTCATTGCAATTTTTAGTCAGCTGTGGGTCAGTTTAGGGCCATTCAGGTATCTGTACAGGTTGCTTTCACACTAAAGATGGGATATATCCATACCTCTTCTTACTTCCAGACTGGTTCCTACTATCCTCTCTCAGTAGAAGGACAGTAGCATGTACAGTGGGCTCTCCTTCCTCTCTTTCAACCCCAGACCCTCTCTAAGTAACCAGGATTGTGCCCCAAACGAGTCAGAATTTGAAAATATGTGGGTTTTGAGGACAAAATAGAATTTCTGTTCACCCCCAAATTCTCACCATGCAACTTGGCTTTGATCTTTAGGCTTTAGAAACAGTCAGATTATGAAAAGAAATCTATTGATCACTAGATCATACATTTATAGGCAATATAGAGCAGGACCCTTAACTTTAAAAAAAAAAACAACAAACAAACAAAACAGAGGGGTGGGTACCATTAGTATCATCAGAGCTATGAGGATCTGCAGAGATGAGGACCTGTTCTCCAGAAAGCAAACCAAGCAGCTATTGGGAATTGATTTACAGCCTTTGAAAACAGAGTCACATCCACAAGCAGTCAGTTTTGCACTAGGAAAGAGGGTTGAATTAGGGGTATTTCACCCCAATTTCTTACTCTTAATAATGCCCAGTAATTTCCAGCACTAATTAACACAATACACTCCTAGTTTATTTGAAACCCAAGACAAAATGGAAATGAGAAGTGAGGCAGTGTGGCAGCTCAGCGCACTTAAGGGAATATTTTTAAGCCATTTAGCAGGAGTTTATTGCTTCAGTACAGGAGTCTTTGAGCATTCAAGCACGACAGGGTGTGCATTGTGGTGCCAGAATTGCCCGCCTTGGGTGTGTGTGGTGTGCGGCACGGGGCCAAGGGCTGTGTTTAAATGCACCCGCACGAGAAATGCGATTTAGGCAGAACAAAGCCCACTCCTGTTGTGTCTCCCTGTGATTATAAAATAGATCTGTGTCGTTATAAATAGAAAATGACTGGTGACAAAGATGCTGCTTTGACTTACTTTGGAGGCCAAGCTCTTACACTGCAGTTCCTGATGTCAGACCAATTTAGCAGCTGCGCTGCAGGCAAACGTGTCTGGTTCAGGGTTAGGTGGCCCACATCTCATGATGGTTTAATCTCATTTTATAACAGCAGGGGAGTCACTGTGGTCCTTTACAAGCAACACTGTCCATTGACCCAAGGATGGTCCTGCACGCCTTCCAAAATGTGCTGTGCCTACTGCAAGACTCAAGTTGATAAACAGCAAATGACCCCGTCCTCCACAGAGAGTGGATGTGTGAAGTTGAGATCCTGCTTCTACACAACTAAATGGTGTGGCCCACATTTATTCCAGTGGGAATAAAACCAAAGACTCAGTAATAATAATGCTGTTTCAAGGGTATAAGTTTTCCTCTTTATGCCATCTTCCACCCCAACACACTTAACAGCATTATTGAATTACATAATGCAGTTAAATAAAGTTTATATATATATATACATATATATATATAGTATCTACGTTGTAAAATCATTAATTAAAAAAAAAAAAAACAACCAAAAAAAACCTAGAGATTGGAGCTGAATCTTAAAGCCCTATTGCAATTTCTGGAGTATTCTGTTCATTTAGTCCTAAGCATGCTCCTTAAAACAAACTGTAATCTTCTCACTTAAATTATTTAATCAGAATCACACTTCTATATATGTTTAATACCACAGTTTATTCCCAAAGCTGGGGATAACCTTTCATATCCTGAAAGCTCTTAAAAATTTCCTTAATGAAAAAGTAGAGAAATTTGCTGTCTGCAGATTCTGTTTACTTATTGCTTACTTCCAAACTAAAGTAGCTGATTAAATGGAGGGGGAAAAAAAGTGAAAAAGAAAAAGATTAATATGGTGCCCGTAGCTATTTCCCAAATTATTCTGAGTTTATAGACCTAGGGAGACAGGGAAAGAGCAACTTCTCAGCAGTGCAGCAGAATAGACTGAAATGACCCTGTGAAACCCAAGTGATCCTGGGAATTAAAGGATGTTCACTCCTGTTATAGTTATATGCTGCAAACAGCTTTTAGGGCTCCCAGTAGTACCCATTAGCAATAGCCAAGCTTTTCTGTTTTAATTTAATTTAATTTAATTTCCACCAACAAATTCCACCCTGTGGTGAGAATTGACAGTATCATGTTGTGAACCATTAAAGCATATTTGGATTGTTTTTACTCCATGTATATATATATATATATTAAAAAAAAAAAAAAATCCCCCGCCCTTCTTCGTTTTCTTTAGACAAGCCACTTCACAATAAGAGTGAGGCAGACACAGTGGAGGCATCGTTATACTCTGGGGTACCACGATAGGGAGTGTGGTTGGAGATACAGCAGAACATGCCTTGGCAGTGTGGCCTGGACCCAGCTCTGCTCTGAACCTCCCCGTGATAAACCAGAATGCAGCCTGACAACCCTGGTGGTGCCCTTCCAGTTACCACCAGGACAGAGCTGGGTCCCCTGACCTGCTTCTGTAGGAATACTCTATATATCACTGCTGCTTCTTTTTCTCCTTGAGTGTTTTCTGTTTTCCAAGGACATCTTCACTCTTGAAACGTCTTCGTGCTTATGTAGCCTTGAGCTCTACTGGGAATTCCTATTGGGAATTCCCCCACTGGGAATTCTGCCACTGGATTTCAAAGGAAAGAGAATAATAATGCTCTTCATTAATATAGGCTTTTCTGTCATGACTTTTAAGCCCCTCTCCAGGCAAGCAGGCAAGCACATGTTTAACATTAAACACATGAGTAGTCTCTATTCACATGCTGCAAGCTAGAAATGCTCATTAGCGCTGGATCATGGCCCCAGCTGAGCTGCTAACACACTTCAGCTAGAAAGACAGGCTGGAGAAAAGGTGGCACTGAAACCTTTCATCGTGGTTGCACCATCACTGGCTGCCCAGCTTCAGCATCTCCCACCCAAGTGCTGCTGCTCCAACGGCAACGGGTTGTCCATTTGGCAGCAGAGGTACAACCCGCTGAGCTGCGACAATGTCATCACTCAGAGCTGGCTAGGTGATGAGCACAGCTCAAAATACACCACATCCAAGTGCATCCTCTGGAGTATTTTCTGCTTTAGCATCTTTCCAATAAATGGTGAATGGGGAATGATTTGGGGCAACAGGGGAATAACGTGATTGCTGCGGTCTCTGAGATGCTGTTGAGTCCTGTAACACTGCGTGGTGAGAGCTGGAGGAGTTACACAGGGCTTTTCAGACCTTTATGTCACTTGTTAAAACATGGACTGATCAAGCTTTGAAAATCAGTGTTGGACATGGTTTCTCTGCTTTCCTAGGGCTGGAGTGTTGCTTGGGACATGGGGCAAGGAAATAAGACAGATTAATGCTTTCTGCTTTCACTGCACATGAGCTACAAGAAAAGAGAAGGGAACGGGACCCTTTTTTCACTGTCCAGCACTGAGTTAGTGGGCTGTCATAGCTCAGTGACAAAACAAACCAGCAGATCCCTCCTGACCAAGGAAATGGGAAATTTTGTGACTCAGAGGGAACATCTCTATGTATCCTGGGGAAATCCCTGGCAAAGCTGCTTTAAACATGGTGGCTTGCTCAGATCTGTGCTGAAAATCACAGCCCAGACTGAACAGTCTATCACTCTTGGTTAAAGTATCCCAGATGAAAAGACACATTTAAAAAAAAAATGCTTTTAATATAGTTTTCTCCAAAAAAATCATTACGTCCTGCAACTTCTCAACAAGTATGAGCCTCACACATCTTCCCTGCCTCCTCTGGAATTACTAGGTCATCGCAGACATCAGAATTAATGAAGAGATGAAAGATTCAGTAGAAAGGCAAAATCTTACTGGAAAAAAAATATTTCTTAATATCAAAAGCAATTCAAGAATAATTAATAAATCTAGCAGAACAATAAACAAGTGCAAACTTCTTGATGCTTAAAAGAAGGCACAAGAAGGAGGACACAAGACTTCAGGGTTATTTTTTTCTTTAAAACAGCAATTCATTTTAAAAAGTGAATGTTTCCATGTACTTCTGGGGCTTTACATAAGTGGGATTTTCACTGCCTAAATTTTTGCAGTACTTTAAAGTCAGCTAATTAGCCAAACTCAGTCAATGCAGAAAGTAGGGGTCTCTTGGCTTCTCACCTTTTCTCCTGGCACAGTGGTGGGAGCAGTGCTGCAAGCCCTGGCCTTTGGAATTCATCCCACAAGACAGATGAGTTACACTAAAACACTCTTCCCCATGTGCCCATCCACAACCAAACCTGCTACTTAGCACTGAGGAAATGGCAGTGATGGCTAACTTGGAGCTGACTTTGAGCAAGAGATGAGAGAGGAGGAAAGGTGGCTGGGGGTGAAAATAAAATAAATACATATTCAAAATAAATTGCTATGTGTAATTGAGCTGAACTTTCTTGTAGGAAACAAAGATGTCTCGTTTCTCTGTGCTATAGATTGTCATTCCTCCATGGCAGTGGCTCCTCAGCTGATGCAAACATAAAAGAGCTGGTAACCTGTAGCTCTATATCCACACAAGTCCTGATAAAGCAATATAATTATATGAACCTTTCTATTGGAAAAAAAAATGTTTGTCAGAAATTCTCTTTTAAATAGTCTTGAAACAGATACTTCCTTAGTCCTACCTGTACAGCAAGATGACCTCTTGGCAATTCAAATAGTCTAACAGAATATATGGGATCCTCTAGCACTCCCACACCACTGCTAATAGAAAAAAAAAATCAATATTCGTTCCAATATGAATGGAGTGTTGGATTGACTGAACAGGGAGCTTTGAAATAAATATCTAAGAAATGTTTGGATGAAATGGACATCTTTACAGACATTTGGTCTGCATTTCTGAAATGTAGATTATTAAATCCACATTGTTGGCTTCTTCCCCCTCTGCACTGTGTCTTTCTTTACATCTTGCAAAAAATTTATGAACAAAGTTATTGTAAATCTGCAATGTCTGTCGTGTCACTTAGATTCTTTTCAGAAATGCTGCTTTGCCAATGTAGATATACAATCCTGTATGATTAATATTTATTACTTATAATGCTAAATACAATGGAAGGTCATCAAAAATACCCTGCCTAAAGGAGTCTGGAGCCCTTTAAAATCTCACTGCTGATGGATCCTGAGTCTTGAGAACTGAGCTTAAAGTCTTAGCAAAACACTTTTCTATGTAGAATTACCAGTATTTCCTGCTTCTGACTATGGCTGCAGCTAAAAAGCACAAAGGTGAGCAAAAGTTACAGATCTGAAAACACAAGCTTAAATTTCAAACCCAAACAAAGGTCAGGGAATACCTGAACCTGTCTATAACCTTGGATCAGCCCATAATAGAGCTATGAGTAAAATGCAATGTTAGGATGCAAAGTGAGACTTGAATTCACATAGAATGCGCACGGTAGCTGAAAACCGTTTCATTTTCCTCTTATTCTTTCTTATGTCAATCAATACATTTTATCTAGATTTCTGGGGATTCTGTTAGAAAAATGAAGATAATTAAAGAATATTTTTTTTATTATTAATTAAGTGGAAAATAGGTTAATTCTAATGAAATCCTAAAAAGATTTTAAGAACATGCAAATCACCTCAAGCAGCTCATTGCATTAACAGACTATTTTCCTTTTGGTATAAGCCCTAGCATTTTTAAACATTTTTTTCTTTTTTAAACAGAAGCAATTTGAGATTGCTGAGATCAACAGATTGCAATTTGACCCCCCCTCTAGCAAAACTATATTTATAAAAAAGACATATTAGAACATTTCAGAACCATGGGATTCAGCATCCTGGTGAAGATTCACAGCGATGGAAATCAGGTCTGACCCTGAACTGGTTCACTTACTCTGCCTGAGATCTTCTGCATGTTTGTGCAATCTTCTCCAAGGAGCTAAATAGAATATGTGCAGACCAATAATCTGCATCTTCATTTAAAGATTCACTGCAAATGTCATTAAGCAAAGCCACTAATTGAAGTACAAACCTGGAAAAAAAGAAAACTGAGAAAAAAACTAGATTCTGTTGATCAGCATGCTCCTAGTCAAATTCCACTGAAAGATAAAAAATCCCAGTGACCATTAATCAGACAGAAGACTTTTCACTAGAAATGAATTTGCAGAGCATTGCTAATAACACTTTTCTCAAGAGACAGAGCCATCTTGACCAGCAGGCTGAGTGAAAACAAAACCAGAAAGACAGACAGAAAGAACTGGGTCCATAAATAAATAAATAACTGCCTTAATTTACCAGAAAAAAAAAAAAAAATCACAAATAATTCCAATCTCATGAAGAAATGTTTTTAACAAGCCACATGTGCTTGTGCAGACACTTCTAATCTCATTACATTTTTCTGGCTGCTATTAGTGTTCTCTGAGCCAGCTGATTTCTCAGCAATATTTTAAAGAGTGTGAGCCATTGCCCCCCTGTCTAGCCGTTGTTAAAATAGCCTGTTCTAGGGGAACACTTGGATGTTCATGCATTTTCTCCCAAGGTTTTGGAAAGTTCAGAACAAATTGACCATTGCATGCAAAACAATAGTTAACCACAAGCTATCTTCACAGTCAATGAGCAACATTCTGCTCCCAGCTGGGTTAGTGTGAAAAGTGGAATAATCCCACCAAAGCAACAGGATGGCTTCAGATTGTCATCAGCATCACACGGCAGAGGCTGGCTGGATGTTGTCTCCAGTCCCCTGGCTCTCTGGCTGCAAACAAGCCTGCTACGAGGTTCCCCTCGGTCACAGCTCACCAGCTTGGGGTTCCCCTCAAATCAGTGCGGCTCTAGCAGCTCTGATCAGAAGGGGAGCCACATCAGGTTACAGCTCAGCTTTATTTTATCTTTGAATACAATGACAAATCCCCCCAAACTGAAAATCGAGAGCCACGTGCACTGTTGTACATACCAGGGCATGTGAGTTTCATGCAAAAGAGATGTCATTCTGAATTTGCTGAAGTAACGTGCAAATAATCATCAGTTTAAAGCAGATTGTGTCAGGTAGATGCTACAGATATAGAACAAAATAATCAGTTTTAGAAAACAATCCTAATTCAGAATCATTTAACCTGGATTGGTACCCTCTGGATGAGCAGGACTAAGGCATCATGCATGGATTTCTGCTAGCATACTTGTTGAATTTCTGGCTGGAAATATGCCTCTCTCTGTTTTAGCCTGCCCTCTTTGAGCAAAATTCTCCTGGGGTGAGATGATGAGTGCTTGAAAGTGACCCATCTGGAGCCCAACGTGAAGAAAGCGCTTCCCCTGCCTGGAATTTGTGTGCAGTGACAGCTTTCTCCTGCCTATCCAAATTTCCCAAGATAGCAATTATAAAGGAACTGGCAACCATACAGTCAAGACGACAATATCCTGCGTGGTTTGGTTAGCTGTGCCAATTCCTTCTATTTGCTGGAATCAATGTGCTGCCCCCGTTATTGCTGTGGCTCTGTGTCTCTACCAACTAGCAGATCCACTGGGCATTTTGGCACCAGCCACACTCTTCCAAGGGCTGCCTGCTCAATTGCTCATTCACACTCTTTCGTTTCAAGCATTCAGATCCAACAGCGGCGTGTAAATTTTATGCAAAGTAGCATCTGCAAGTCTGACATATTCACTCAGGCTTCCCCCTCTTAGCCAAGTTAAAAATAAATACCCTTATAAAGTCTTGGGCCTGCTAAGACAGAATATGCATTCAGAGAGGTTTTTAAATATAACTGCTAAGAGCATTTCTCTTTCAGCGTCAAACTCCTTATTTTCCCCTTTGTCTCTCATGTTTTGTTCCTGCCTCAAAGATTTCAACAACACTGGGGGAAAAAGCATCCTAGAAATAACCTACAGAAGAACCAGTTCTATGTGTTGCTAACTCTCTCACTTGAAAATTCAACTAATTTCCTATTTTTAAAACCCAAAAGAATACAGGTGGTGATATACCCTCAATACGAAACAAGAAACCAGTAAAGCAGACTCATTTCCAATACTGATTGTGAATAATACTAGTTGAGTCGTATCTTAGGTTCAGATTTCAAAGGGTCTCCACCCCCCACACTAGAGCTGCCTTCTGTTTTCTCCAGGGAGAAGCAGATTTGTCCCTGACCAATACACTCAAACAGGTGAAGTCATAGGGATGCCAACCAGACAGCATAATGATAAAATATATCTTAAGGCAACAAGGAGAAGAGTCTGTAAAAGGGGATACTGAGCCACTGCTGAGGTCAGTTAGGACTTGCTGAGCCGCTTGGCCACGTCTGCGTAGGCTTGCTCAATTTCTTTGTCTGCTGCACAGGTGTTGGTGAACTCATCCCTGGCGTACGCGTTCTTCAGGTACCGCCACAGCCCCGTCATCTCTGCTGGGAACTCAAAGTTGCGGTATTTCTTTGCAACAATCTAAACCAAAGACAAAAGAGGGAAAAAAGTGTCTTGTTGGTGATATAGCTCCAGATTCCTTTTTAGAGAGCTTCTTACTCTTTCTTCCCACATAATTAATAGCAAAGGAGAGAAATACTTGGAGACTTGGGGACTTATAACAAAAAGGCCTGAAAAGTGGCTGTTGGTTGTCCCCTATCTTCAAATCATTGACTCATAGAATGTTGTGAGTTGGACCCACAAGGATCATCGAGTCCAACTCTTGCCCTAGCATAGGACAGTCGTGGGATTCAGACCATGTGTCTGAAGAGAGAAGAGACCAGCGCCTGCCCCTACTCTTCCCCTTGTCAGGAAGTTCTAGAGCGTGATGAGGTCTCTTCCATCTTGCAAGGATGCTACTTGGCCTAAGGACACTTTAAATCAATGGCTTGGCTACTGTCACCAAATTATGACTTTTATGGTAACTGAATTTAATTCATTTTACAATACTGGTTTTTGGTGGTTTTTACCAGTCTTATGTACATCACTTAAAGCTGAGATGCCACCTAAGAAAGATCTGATCAGCAGAATCATAAAAAAACAAGATAGATTTAAGGGAAAGGCATTAGTAACAATTTCATATAACATATTTTCATATTAACTAATATATTTAACACTATATTATATGTTTTTTATACTGTATCTCTATTTTTAATATACATAATATATTTTGCCTGTTCAGATATCCTCTGGTGTCAGAGGATGTAACCATCTACAGCTGTTGGAAGGCTGTATCCATGTTCATGCAAAAGAAAAATTCAGGGTGGTATGGGTACCACGATTGAGAAACCAAGATGATTTAGCAGACATTAGAAATGGGAGTATTAGGATAAATGGAGGGGGGAAAAATGGTTATTTCAAGACTTGTTAGACTAGGAAATTGTCTATCAAGGGAAATTTTTGATTTCTAAAACACTCAGGGCCTTATTCAGGAAAATAGTTAAGTACATACTTAATTTTAAGCACCTGTATAGTCCTATTGAAGTCAATGGGACTAATCTGTGCTTAAAGCTAGTTGGTTGGTTAAGTAGCTTGCTGGATTGGGATATTTCAGCTTTCCTGAAAGAATATACCATATAGAATAATCCTGTGGTGACAGAATGAACTAGCTGATAGGAAGGGATGGATTAGCTGATTTAATGAGTGCTTCTAATTTCTAATTTTTCTGACAGTATAAAACTGTTCCTGGGCATAAATTACATACATATGTGCCACAGAGTTCCCCTTTATTTTTAAAGCACATGGTAGAGCTGGTTTCCATCTCAGATTTCTTAGGACAGTCATGTTCTCAGAAATGACTGTGATTTGTTTTTATTACCAGGATCCACTTGGTATTTGCAAGTCCAAATCCTGTCCTAAACTGCATTTAATCAAGCATTCTTGCCTTCATTGATGCTTTGTACACACATGGGGAGGATAAAACCTGCCAGGCAACTTAAGATTTTCACAATTTTCAGTGCACAACTTCCGTCAAATGAAAAAGTCTTAATAATTTACCCTTTTTTTTTCCATCTGTAAAATGCTTTTCAGGCAATATCTTATGGCTATGCTTGTTTCTCTATTTCTCTTTTGACATCTTTCCCTTCATCCAGGGAACCAGTAAGGTTCCTTCAGACAGGAACCAGTAAGAGGCCACACATTTTGCATTGTCTGACACTAAGATCACCAATGAAGATGAGCCAAAGAAAGAGCTAAACTTGTGACAGTATTATCACATTTCTTACCTGGTGACTTATGCACTTTTTTTTAGCTCTTTTATTATTTTTTTTTTTAATGTGTGCAGGCAGCTCCCAGGCTCAGTTTATGTTTTGGCTCATGGAGCCAAATCAGATGCATGACTTGGCTTTCATTCCTAGCTTTCTTACTTGCCAAGGTCTGCCAGGTACTTGCTTGCTTCTAAAGAAGCATGTAAGCTGATAAATTAAATAAATGCAACATTTAGAAGTCAAGATGATGTACACCTTTTGCACTATACCAGCAACCACCATACATCTTAAATCCTGGACCTCAGTGGTGACTTTGATTTGTTAACTTCTCTGTATGAAATACCAGATGGAACAAATATTCCCCCAAATGATGAACCGCTGCTCTTAAGTTACAAATGAGTGGAAACTGACTAAAATTTTGACATCTCTCTTAAGAATAATGGGAACTAATTAATATGAAATATGCTCTTACTTGCAGGAGGGTAAAAATAAAGAGATAAGATACCTAGGTCGTAATATTGTCTTTGCCACTAATTAGTGATGGGGCAATTTTCCCATGTTCTAAATGCAAAGTTGCTTAAGGTAACCTGTAGGAAATACCGAGGAGCAAAAGTGTGTTTCAAACTCTGCTCGTCTAGGACTTAAGATGCCTCTGGTGAAATACAGGTGGCTTTGGCTCACGGCTGTCGGAGCAGGGTACACTGGTGTCAGATAAGGCTTCATTGACCATGGCATGACATCTTTTACCTTGACAACATGTAGTTTGGGCAGAAGGTTGCAGTCAGCAAGAGTCAGGTCATCTCCATCCAGAAACTTGCGTTTAGACACTTTCTCCTCTTCGGTGCTGTCTGCATCAATCTCCTCTGGCAGAGGTGTTCTCAGATAGTCATCCAGCTTCTTCAAAGCCTTCACCAAGCCTCTTTCCAGGGCTTTGCCAAAAAGCAACAAACAAGTGTTTAGGGCAGAGTAAGAATTATTTAGAAGCACTCATTGCCAATAGCTATGGTAGTATCTAGAAAAAAAGACAAGAACCTTTTAATTATTGTTAATTTGTGTTCCAATGCCTACACAATCTGATGAGAAAATAACCCAGCAATGTCTGCCTGAGAGTAAAGCCCATACTGCAATGGAAAAAGTGGACACAGGAAACTTGTTTCATGTCTTCTTCTGACTAATTTAAAAAACAAAACAAAACAAAAACAAACAAACAAAAAAAACCACCACAAAAGAGTAACAGGGATCATGGAAGAAAGGAACAGTTTGTCAGTATGATTTGTCCATAAAACACAGACACCCTGTGATATTTCCCTGGTCTGTGGACACCATCACACAGCAAATTGGAGATCTGTACTCCACTACATTATTTTTCTAAGCAGCCAGGTAGGACTGTAATGAAGGGGAATTTTCTAGCATCACTTGAGCTCTGAAAAGTTTTAGTTTTACTACTTTTAAACCCCTTCCAGAGTAATTAAAGGCAACAGCAATAATTCCAGGGATGCTAACCAGAGCTCTACAGAGCTGGAAGATAAACTACCACTGAAATGAAAGCAATATAACAATAATTAAATACAAGTCTATATAAAATAGATGAGAGATTCAGACATTGTTAAGATTCTCCTCACTTCAGGTCCAAGTTAGGTGCAAATTCTCTTTTTAATATATCTCAAATCAGATATCACAAAGAAGAAGATACTTTGAACCTCTCACTTCAATTACTGAAGACCATGTCTCACACCACTGCTGGCCCCAACAAATTCCAGGCTCAAAATGCCACTTAGACATAATCTACAGCAGAATGCAAAATTTTTACTGAAAAATATCAAACCAGGCACAGAATTTGTGTTCTTATGTGTTACAAGATGGATGATAAAGAAACTTGATTGCAATAATGCACTTAGAGAAAGCTGAATGACTGTGTGCAGGTTTGCATGTTATTTAAACTGCAAACACTCTGGGGCAAAAAGGATCTTTTGCATCTCTGTTCAACGGGTGACAAGCATGATGTGGTCCTGGCCCCTGACAAGCGCCCCAAAGTGCTAAAGCAATATAAATAAGAAACAGCAAGAATTTACAATGTGAAAAAATAACAACATGACTCATGGGCTTAAGGCCAGAATTTCAGCTGGTGAAAATTACCTGCAGTGATTTATACCTGCTGGAGATCTGGCCTGGAGTCAGCATTTAAGGCCTAATCCTGTAAAATCTTATATCTCTGAGTAACTTTCTGCCATTTAACTACACAATGCGTCAAGTTACTCAGGCGGTGCAGCACTAGCAGGCCTGCGGAGATAAATGTATTTATGGAGCACAACGAAAGCTTCAAAAGGGATCAGTGATCGCCCTGCATGGAGCAGCTTGCTGGCACAGGTAGCCCCGTTGGCTCTGCTGTCAGCCACCCCTGTGTTTTTGGCACGGGGAGAAAGGCGGCAGCATGTACAGGGCCATTGAGAGAGCAGGAGCTGAACACCACAGAACACGATTTCTCTGCTGCCCTAACATCCATTAAACCTTGTGCCAGTGGTGGAAGTCAGATTAAGCTGCCTGATGTCTTGCTGCCACTGAAGCCTCTTGGCCAAGCACCAGGGAACCACACCAGCTCTTTTGTGGCTGACTCTTAGACACAGTGGCAAATCCTGGCTTAATTGATTGAGTGGAGAAATGACTGCGATCCAACTGAAAGCACCCCAACAAACATAGCAGGGAAGGAAAGAATTTTATTTCTGAAAGCAGAGCATCTAAAGTGACTGAAGTTCTGCCATCCATAAAACAAAAGTGTTGCCATTCCTTATTTAATCAATTCAAATTGAATTTTGACACTGACATTCTGCTGTCAGATGCCGGCAGTGGTGTCTTTAATCGTCTGCAGATGTGCTCCGCCGCAAAACTTCTGCGGAAGGGTAATAACTGCATAGCATGTAATATACCCCCATGTGGCAACACTCAAAAGATTTAGCAATCTCTTTTTGGTCTGACCCATAACACCTGTTGAATAGATAGTTCTCCTTCTCTTGGTCAGCCTCAGAATACGTCCTCTTACCATTAATTCATTTCGAAACAATGGAATCAAATTACTGTGATTTAATTCAATTTTGCACATTCAGATTTTAGAGAACTAGCTGAGCACTTTCCAGTATTCCCTTCACACAGTAGGATCATTAGTTCTCCAACTCATCAGTGCAATATTTCCAGTATCAGTACTACACTAGAAGCTTTGTGCTGGCCCACGGAGTCTGTTAAGTGTGCATATGAAGACAGGAGCATCAGGTGAGATGTGTTTATGTAACTTTTCTGGAACTTATTAGGGTTGGGTTCGGTTGTTGTTGGGGTTTTTTTTGCTCTTATTGATCTATCAAAGTGCGTCATGGCTGTCTCAAAAACAATGCCTGGAGTGAAGCCTGTTTGTGACAGTAGGAAAAACATGTATCTGAATTCATACTTGGCGCTCGCATACAGCAGCTTTAGGCCAGAAATAAGTGTTATGTTCAGGGTTCTAACACATCTGCGACCTAATTCACAGGCTCTGCTGGAACCCACAGGATCCTGAGATCTCCCAGTGAAATCACCACATGGTCAGGACCATCTCATACCCTCATAGTCTAGAACTGGACCACTACTTGTGACTCCAATGACCCCACTAAATTAATTCAAACTCTTCAAATCCTAGTAAATCTCTCAGAACAGCCATGAAAACAGAAGAGTAGTGAACGAGGGAGAACTGCCTTTCTTCCAATTGAACAGTGACAGAATTTTGACAAGCAAAGAGAATTAAGATCCTAAAATTGCCATTTCAAATGGAGTTTTGGTGCACAGGGACAGATTTTCAAAGCCTGTCAATGTTTTTAAAGTCATTTTTTTTAAAATCCATATGCAAATATCCATGTTGCAAATGATAATTTCTAGGTGCCCTGACACATTCAGATTTATCTGTATGATTTGAAGAATCTGCATAAGTAGCCCAGAACATAGTTAAGGGTGACAGAGATGGTTCCACCATGGATTTTGTATATACGCTGGTAGGACTTCATAGAATTTGAAGTTACATTAAATATATCACTGTGGAGGCAATATGTTGCTGGTGCCTTTTTGTGTGGTGATTCCACTGTCCAGAAAGATGGTTTCTGTGAGTTCAGACATTGCAACTGCAGTGGAGTATCAGGTAATTTCTATGGCTCTCCTGTTGAAGTGTTTCACTTTCCATAAATAACTCAATATTCATTGAGGTAGGTAGCGATAGGACAAGGGGTAATGGCTTTAAATTAAAAGAGGGGAGATTTAGATGAGATATTAGGAAGAAATTCTTTGCTGTGGGGGTGGTGAGACACTGGAATGCTCCCCCCCCGAAGTGTTGAAGGCCAGGTTGGATGAGGCTTTGAGCCACCTGATCTAGTGGAAGGTGTCCCTGCTTATGGCAGGGGGGTTGGAACTGGATGATCTTTAAGGTCCTTTCCAACCCAAACCATTCTATGATTCTATGATTCTGTGATTCAATGGATCATGACTGAAAGCTGACACCAGAGGTAAAAGTCAGAAAAAGTAACTCTCATTTTCTCTCTTATCTGGTCAACATTTAAACGTTATGTGAAAGATGAAAAAAAAATGTAGAGACCAAGAAATAACCTCCTCAAAATATCTCACAGCTCTGAAGGCTTTGGGACCCTTGCTGAGGAAAGAGTGTCTGGGTTCATATTACTGAGCAAACCCAGAAGAAGAAAGATTTAATTCTAAACGTCCCATACCGTGGCTATTTTGTGAAAATCTGGATGACTCTATACATTTCCTCCACTGAGAACATAGAGGACAGTGGGCACTCACCAAGGCAGGGGTCTTGTGAATACCAGTCACAGCACTAGACTGAATGAAGACATTTAAAATGATGTGGCTAACTAAAAAGTGACTAATTCCCCATTTGTGAACATGCTACTCACAATGAATTTCAGAGTTGGCTAAGCAACTAATTCCCTTGGCACCTTATCCTCTTGTAAACATCATTAAATAACTAAACAGGTTTGCTGATAACAGCTGAGGCTCCACTGCAAGTCAGTCAGTGGAATTAATCTTCCCTGAAGTGAGTAAATTAAATTAGTAGGTTTGAATTGAACACCCTGAGCTTCCTCTGTCAGTGGAGTCTTCTCTTCTACACTTAGTTTAGGTGACACCTAAATTAGCTGTATGGAGAACTTTTCCTGAAGTGTCTAATCACAGCCTTGCATTGTCTTGGTAATGTCAGGGTGGAGGATTCAATATTACAAGACCAAGTGGAACCCTCTTCATTGGGTAAAAAATTGTCTGGATGCCTGGGCCCAAAGAGTTGTGGTGAATGGAGTTAAATCCAGCTGGCACCGGTCATGAGTGGTGTTCCCCAGGGCTCAGTATTTGGGCCAGCTCTGTTTAATATCTTTATCAATGATCTGGATGAGGGGATTAAGTGCACCCTCAGTAAGTTTGCAGGTAACAAGAAGTTGGGTGGGAGTGTTGATCTAGTTGAGGGTAGGAAGGCTGTACAGAGGGATCTGAAGGCCTCAAGTTACACCATGGGAGGTTTCGATTGGATATTAGGAAAAAAATCTTCACTGAAAGGTGTGTCAAGCACCGGAACAGGCTGCCCAGGGAAGTGGTTGAGTCACCATCTCTGGAGGAATTTGAAAGACATGTAGATGTGGCACTTAGGGACATGGTTAGCGATGGACTTGGCAGTGTTAGGTTTATGGTTGGACTCCATCATCCTAAATGTCTTTTCCAACCTAAATGATTCTATGATTTGATTCTAGGCCTGAGAATGTGGCTTTGTGCTGCTTTTGAAATTTCTACCTCCAATTGCTTCCCCACCCTACAGGTTTTCAGTATGAACTTAGAGATCCCAAATGTGATCAGCTCTGTGAGAGGAGCCCTGTCATCAGATTACCCTTGTAACAGTTGTAATGTCTGAACTCACAGAAACCACCTTTCTGGACAGTGGAATCACCACACAAAAAGGCACCAGCAACATATTGCCTCCACAGTGATGTATTTAATATAACTTCAAATTCTATGAAGTCCTACCAGCATATATACAAAATCCATGGTGGAACCATCTCTGTCACCCTTAACTATGTTCTGGGCTACTTATGCAGCCAAAGACAACTTATAGCAATCACAGTCCTGCCATGTCATCCCACCAATAGTCAACAACGATATTAATAAAAAAAACCTCATGAGCTCTTTCTGATTTTCCTTCTCCCTTCAAAACTGTGCTTTTATACAACTTTACTTAAGAATCCTGAGTTAGAAGCCAGAAAAATAGCACTTTCCAACCTCAAAGCAACCACAGAACACTTAATGAATGTATTACCATCTGTCAAATGCAGAGGGTGAGGTTCAATTTAGCTGATGATACCTAATTCACAATGACGCTCTGTTTTCAGCAAAAGGTTACTTGATGTTGAACAATGAGATTAACAAATCCTGACATGCACAGAAATACAAATAATGTAACAAAAGCTAATAATTGACAAAATTGTGCTCTCGGTTACACTGACATAAAAGAGGAGCAACTCCGCATTGTCAACAAGCTATTCCGTATTTACTCCAGTTCAATCAAGAACAGACTTTGGCTCTGCTACTCAACTCTTCAAGCAAAAGCTTCCTTAAACTATTAGCCAGTGCAACTATTTCCAGGGGCCAAAAAGAAATCCTTGTGTCTTGAAGTACTTATACTGCAACTGCACGAAATATTGGAAAATGTAATGCATGCAGCAATCCTGCAAGTCCAGGGGAGGACCAGATGACAAAGATTCATTAGTAGGTACTCAGGGTGAAATTTTGGCCATATCAAAGCCCATGGAAGTTCTGCTGTTGAATACAGTGGGGTTAGGATTTCCCTAGCAGCCTTTAAAACCAAAAGGGACTATTATATTCAGTTAATCTGACCTCCTAAATAGTAGTGGCCATAAAACTTCCAGCACCATCAGTCATTTCCATCTCTATTTTCTGTGGGTCAAATAAGGCTGAAGCAAAATGGAAAGTAACTAGAAAGTAGTAAAAGAAAAACAGTTCAGAAAAAGTAAAACTGATTCAGACTGCCCACACCCACAGCATTTACAGAGGTCAGACAAGGACTCTTCTTCCCCTTCCTTGAACTCCAAATATTTCCTTCCTTGTTTAATATTAGGACGAGGAGAAATAGTAAAGCAGACAAAGCACAAAAACGTCAATCTCTGCGGCCTGAAGGAGCCACTGGAAGGCAAATCATTCCATCCTAAAACAGTAGTCTAAGAAAAGCTGAATTACCACCAGAGGAGCCTCTCTCTCTCTTTCTCTTGGGAGAATAGGCAGACTGGCTACCTAAATTTAAAACAGCTAAAATTAGGTGAGATGACTCCTATGTTATGTGTCTGAGTGGAACCATTTGCAGAATGAGGATTTTACTTGATAGTTATTATGGGAAGAGATGCAAAGCACAGAGGGCACAATAAAAGCAATAAGAACAATTCATTATTTAGCCAAATGAAACATAAAACCTATTTGATTTACATTAAAAGAGAGCAAAACTAGTTCAATTCTTTAAACAAACTTAAAGTAAAATAAGGTAAGATTTCCAAACAAATATGAAAACAAAAAGAAAGACATCTTTGGGATGGTTGGTTAGTAAGTCGTGCCTAGACATTCAATCATTTTCACATCACTTTTAAGATGATGGTAATCTTCAAAACTAACATGTCATTTCCAAATTAAAAGGAGAATAACTTTTTGTTTCAAAAAGTTTAAGAGAAAATACTTTTTACTTTTCAAAACAAGTCATTATTCACCTAAGTCAAGCCACATTTGCCAATAATTCAGCTTACTCACACTACCCATGGCATTTTTTGTCAAATAAACATTTTGTCACAAAATATTTTCTCCAAGATGAAGTAAAATATATGTGGCCCTTTTCATAAGTGAATACCACTGCAAGCACAGTGACAACAAGGCTTCCAAGTCAGCAAAGCCCAACAACATAATGGCTTTTGTAGCCATCATCTGAAAGTACCTGAGACTGACCTCAGCAGAACTACAAGTTTCTTCATTGTCAAGCCCAGGCAAGTTCAACAAACAATGAGCCATGGACAAAAATGAACAATGATTCTTGCTGCTACCCTGGATCACTGATTGATGCTTTTCCTTTTTACTGCTTTCTTCCACTACCCTCCAGTAAGATTTATCCTGTAACACACGCAAATGAACTTGGTGAAATACGCAATGAGGGAAAAGGGGGAACAGTACATAAATATTCAGAGTCTCACACAAACAATCTGAGATTTATTTTTCGTTTAAAAAAACAAACCACCTTTCCTGATCACTTCCAGATTCACAAAGTTTGATATTATATGAGACCCAATACTGTTCTCAGGTAGGAGAGAGAAACCAGCTATGAAACAGCAATTTAAGGTAAGAAAATAATATCATTCTACTAGACTGACAGTCTGATTAAAGACCAAGGATTCATATTTTCACGCTCTTTTTTTCTCCATCCTGCTCATTTTTTTCAAGCAGGCTCAACAGAGTTATTGTAACTTTAATCTATGTAGTTTAATCCTCATGTGGAGGAGCTGTGACTGCAATATGTGCGCCACTGAATTACATATTGAACAGTTTATCTTCCCCCCTGTGATTTCAATATAACCCTTGAGATTTGAGTGCTGCCTTGATTTCTGCTGTTTAGCCATTGAAGAGTCAGGTGTCTTGTCTAAGCTGGTTATGTAGATTCCCTCGCTGCTCAGAGGTACTAAGCATCTCCAGAGGGTAATTCCTTCCAACTGCCTGAGACATCTGATTAAGCTGGTGTGACTCACTCCGCACATGCCCTTCTCACTGAGTGAGTAACATGCGAAGCCTAAAGGACTAGCTCAGACTAGACACCTAACTTTCAGGGAGGTGAAGCTAGATGAGATGAATCTTACTCTTTGAATATAATTTCACAGTTCACCTAAGTGATGTAGGATAATACCTCCCTTTTTTTTTTTTCAAGTTACTTAAATATTAGGGCTTACTCCCCAAAGGGTAAACACATTGCCAATTTGAGCATTGCAACATCCTTTCCAGGCATGTTTCTGCCTTGTAAAATCCCCAGCTCTGAGCGGCATCTACACTGAGAAGCAAATGAGTGGGCAGTCACTAAGAGAGCCATTGGAAATGCAGAGGATGGAGGTTTAGCTCCCATGCATCCGACGCATTTAGATGCCTCACTCTGGGCCAAAGGGAGTTTCTGGGGTGAGTCACCTCTCCTATTAAAGATGATCCACTCTAGATAAATTATTCAATATTCACTGGAACATAGACTTGAGCATGCTCCCACAAAAAAGGTAAATGCCCACACAACCATGCTGAAAAGTTGTGATCTGTCTGTTTCTACCTACTTAATGAATCAACTAAAATCTAGTTGTGTACAGAAAGGAGAAATAGACTACTGATTCTTTTTCCTCAACTCTACTTTCTTGGTTAGGGGTTTCTCTTAGGGGACAGGGGTTTATATTCAGTGTCCAGATCAGAGGTGGGACTTGAAAAGGGATTTTTACTCCTGGTCAGCATTCAGGTGAGCATACACCAGGAGTGGGAGAAGTCACATGGACACAGGTGCACACATGCAAACAACCACACAACTTTGGTCATAGCCTGTCTTTCAGACATGGTCTAAACCAGGCATAAATAGGTACATATTTTCCATATATGTTGGCACACATGTTCTGTGTATGTCTGAGTGAGAGAAACAGAGGTGCTAAACCCCAGAAGCACTTCAGCCAGGACTCAGAAGAACATGGAGCTGAAATACAGACATTAGGTACACAAAGGAACCTTAAGAACCCAGACTTATAAAAAATCTATTGAAATACTTATGGATCAGATTCACCTTGTCTAACTTTAGCCCTCTAAGTGTTAGGTAATTAGTCCAACCTAGTTGTCCAAGTCTCCTTTATAGACAATAGTGAAAGACAGGCAGCTCTAAAGGAAGTTCTCTCAGCATTAGATCCATATTTTAAGATAAATCAAACTTGCCCTGTAGAAATGGATTTATGTTCGTCTCCATTAATCACAAAAGAAGCCAGAATTATTGAATGACTAATGTATAACATTAGACAAACTTAGGTGAGGTGATCCCTTCCTTATCACCCCTCTTCCCTTTTCTTCCCTCCCTACCCTATCTACAAACTCTTGATGATGTGGATTGATTTATTAGAGCTTAATCCCAAAATTCTGTCTCATTTTGACAGACCTGTGTCAAAAGCTCTACAGAAGGTATGTCAGAGGTACTGAGACCTTGATTCTCCAGACACCCTTTCCTAAGCCAGAGCATGATGACCCAAGGGAGAGGCTACCTGGATTTAGGAGACCTGAGTCTCTTCTTCCCAAGCTCTTCTACATGGCCTTCTATCAATTATATGAATTCTCTGCGTTCCAGCTTCCTATATACAAAATAAGGATAAAAGCATTCTTCAGCTGCATACTTTACATTGGTAAAAGCAGTAATGCACCAGCTGTGGATGTCTGTTTCAGGTTAGAGGGGGCTAAACAGAAAATATAACAAAAAAAAAAAGGAGGCATCATCCTATTTTTGTGATACCAAGTATCAGAAAAGTAGTTTGTCCTACTCCTGAATCAAGCGTAGTGAAACAGGTGATAATTGATAATACCTTTAAAAAGAAAATTAAATACATTATTTTCAAGCATCTAGGAAATTTGTTTTGACTTAGCTTTAGACTAAAAACTCAGGTTTCTTCTTTCCCTTTTTTAATTCAGTTTTACAGCAGAGGCAAGAAACAAATGTAATACTTGTACTGTTATAAAGAAGAATGAATGCAATTGGAGCACCTTCACATGCTGTTTTTTTAGAAGAAAACCCAGGTGTTCAAATGACAGCAAAAGAAGGGTTCATTTCCAAGTCTCTTGGGAGTCCAAGCGACCCTGAGGGCAGGAAGCAAGTGAATGTAAAACTACTGGCCTACAAGTGCCCCAGGAAGAACAGTGCCTAACTTGCATTTCACAAATCATCGTGGCTCTGTAGCAGCATGTAAGTGACAAGAATCATTTCTAGAGCAGGTCCCCGAGGACCTAATCGTGACCTCTGAGATGCTAGTCTTGTGCAGGTGTCCCTAAACTAACTGCAGACAAGCAGCAGCTGATTTGCATCAGAAACCTGAAAAAAAAAACCCCAAAAAACAAAAAACTCCCAACAAACCCAAACATCAAGCCCTGCAGATTATAAAACCACATATTTATAGTTAGAGATTAATTATCACTCCATTTTTAAGATGTTTTGTGTTTACTCGGAGTGTAAAGCTTTGTTTTACTAGCAACAAACAAACAAGGTGATTCTGGGACTAACAAAGAAAAACTAACTATGTGTTTCTGCATTAAAATAAGAGTAAAGTTTGCTGAGAGAGAGTGCAACTGGGCTTTAGTGGCAGTGCTGTGGGGACCCCTTGTGTTCTAATATTTAAGTAAAGAAGATTGTTCCTCTACAGGCTGTTAGTGCTTGCATTTTAATATCAATTTCTTTCTATCCCAGACATATAGACGAATAAAGTTTGCTTTTATTTACACCAAGATAATCCAAATTGCCGATTTCAGTGATGTTACTTAAGTTCAGAAGTGGTGGAGTGAAGACACATGAGAGGGAAATGCAGCAAAGCCTAGCTAGCAGCACCTGAAGAAGTTTTAAAGCTTATTGAGTTCCCAAATCCCTCAGTTCACTTAGCAAATCTCAGTCTCAAATGGTTTTGTTTTAATGTTTCCAGTATTTTCTGCCTTTTGTGTTCAAAAATTGTTACTGAGACACAAAATAATATGAGATGAGATTTACAAATGATTCACTTCTTAATCCTTTTCCATTGTTTCTTTGCTTTTGAGATATTTTGTTTCAAGACCCATGAAATGACGTAAGGATCATTGTGATTACACCTCAACTTAGCCTCTCTGAAAGGAGCAGAAGCAAAAAGAATTATAATTATGACTGGAGGTATGGAAAGTTTTCAAGTACTATTAGGGAGGTCATATTCTCTCTGTTGCAACTGTACTGTTGCAACAAGTATTAAGAACATTTTTTCCCAGTTCTGGTGTCCCCAGTTAAAAAAGGCTTTGAAAATTTGAGCAAGAGGTCAGAGGAGAACAATAATATGGTGCTCAAGGACTGGAAATAAGCTTCAAGACATCAGATTTGAAGAGCCCACTGCTTCAGCTTATCCGAGAGAAGGCTGAGAGGCCAACGTGCACAGATGCTCACTCGTGGACAAAACATCTGGGGAGTGTGAGGGAGCTCTTCAACCCTGCAGACAAAGGTGTGAAAAGGTCTAATTGTTGGAAGTTGGAGAAATTCACTTTCCACATTGCCAAAGAAATGAACTGTTTAAGGAATAAACAAGGAGAGAGGGGAGGTGGACTTACTTATTTCTTGGAGTGTTTATGATGAGATTAAGAAAAGGCAGATTTTAAACCAGTTCTGGCAGAAATGGAAGAAAATGTGTTGGAGAGGGATAGTGTTCAATGGGCAGGTCACGGCACTTTAAAATCCCTAATATTACCTTTTACATCCTGGAGGTAGATTGAAGCAAGGACCAAGATAGGTTGACTGTACCACCATCAATGTCACAGACAATTTGCTACCCAACATTAAGACAATGTAATTAAATCTCATGCTTCAAGACTTCAGGTGCTTGCAAAGCTCACAGTATCTTTCTCCCAATATGCAATTAATCAAACAATCAGATGTGTTATGGGGCTTATTGAGGGCCATCAGGTCATTCTCTGCTAGAGATGGGAATGGTTACGCCAATGCCTTGGATTGGTGCAGAGAGCCTTGCTGAGTAGATGCCTTCCTCACATATTCAGAGTCATCCTGATTCCAGGTTAAGGTCCAGGAATATTTGTTTTTCAGCTTTGACTAGCTGAATCACCAGGATTCACCTTCCTCTGCAGTGCAGAATATGGACCAGCTGGGCATCAGCTGGGCATCTCTCCTCCTCCCTTAGTAATTCCCCCGCTAAAGGGACATTGTGCATTAAAGACACTTCAGTTTCTCCTATTCTCTGCTCTGATGCAAAACAACTCCCACTCTAAAGGATGAAACACTAACATGCTTGCTCAATGGGCAAAATTGCCTGGGATGTGATTTGCAGGAGATCATAGTAAATAACTGGTTCTTTCTATCCTCAAACTCTATGAAATTTTGATATTTTTTTTTGCAATCAGAAGAACCAGGATATTTAGAAAAGAATTATACCCCATTTATTCACCTTATTCCCAGTACTGCTTTCAAGCTAAAGGTCAACTATTCAGAATCACACAGAATCACAGAATCACAGAATCACAGAATCACAGAATCACAGAATGTTGGGGATTGGAAGGGACCTCGAAAGATCACCCAGTCCAATCCCCCTGCCGGAGCAGGAACACCTAGATGAGTTCACACAGGAAGGCGTCCAGGAGGGTCTTGAATGTCTCCAGAGAAGGAGACTCCACAACCTCCCTGGGCAGCCTGTTCCAGTGCTCTGTTACCCTCACAGTAAAGAAGTTTCTTCTCAAGTGTAAGCAGAACCTCCTGTGTTCCAGCTTGCACTCATTACCCCTTGTCCTATCATTGGACACCACTGAGAAGAGCCTGGCTCCATCCTCCTGACATTCATGCTTTAGGATCTGGTCTAATAAAGAAAATTAGCAACATTGATTTTCATTTCGTTCTCATTCTACTCTTCCCTGTTATTTTATGAAGAACATTTGCATGCATAAAACAAAATATCTGTTTTGAGATAAACAGATTTCAGGCCAGTCCTTCTCCCTTTGAAATCATCAACAGTTTTGCAAACTGACTTCCAGGAGCCCATCACTGGGCTCTCTATCATTTAATAGTTTGCTCTACAACTGCTAAATGCAAGCCTGTGAACAATCCTCTTGGGAAAATAAGACCAGTTGGGTACTTAAAACTGGACTTTTGCTTATATATTTGGACACTTTACCGAGCAAAGCCATAACTTCATCTAAGTCCTTGCTGTGGAGAACACACTTAAGATGCATCTTGTCTATTGCGATGAGGGGAGTTACCCACCAGTGCGAAACTATAGAGCAATGAAGTTAAAACTCAATTCTAAATAATAATGTAATTTAGGCCTCCCATTCCAGCAGTGAAGCTCTTAATTCCTCCCAGGACTGCTGCTGCCAGATTGCTCTAATCCACTTCCAGCTGTGCTACTGCTCCTGTGTGCGAGCATGGGAGCTCGGCTGGGAAACAGAACAAAGCATCCCAGTAAAGCCAGCAGCACTTGGAGGAATATTTGAACACACAGGGGAACTAATTCCCTCTTAAAGAAGAGCATCTGCCAACTACTGTTCCCCTTGCAAGTATTTCAGTCTAGGCCTGGCTTGTGCATATAGGCCCTCATTCATCAAAGGCTTGAGAATGTGTCTTAATTTGAGCATATCATTAACCTCATTGACTGCAGTATATGTCAACTGGGTTTTAGGTTTTTGCATATTCTGTCTTGAAATTATTTAAATATAGATCTTCTTTATTTTTTTCTCTCTCCCTCCCTGTGGTATGCTATGGTTTTAAAGCTACCTCAGCACAGATGTGTCAGAAAATTATGTCTGTTGGTACATTAATTGTAAATACTTACTATTCCCAGAATGGCTGCATCTCAGTGTGCTGATCAGGAATACCAAGTCCCTGCCTTGCAGTCTGATCACATCTGGACTTACACAGAGTTTTAGTTTTATATTGTTTTCAAATACTATTTTTCACATTTTCAACAGGAAATATTCATACCTTAATTAGCAAAGCCTTGGAAGAAGGGAAAAAAAAACCTAAATAATAAGAAAGTTCAGAAACATTCCCTAGTAAGTTACATATTTCAGAGGTTAAGATGTTAGTTTATTATCATTTTACAAAACTGAAAACTTCTTCCTTCCAATGGCATAAAATTTTACCTCTTAGTTTTGACAGGTCAAAAGATACTGGTCCTTAAAACTGTCACTGGTACCAGACAGAATATTGATGGCTCTGGGCTCCAGCCAGCACAATTTTGAGAACTTTCAAAAAGTTATTTCTCAAGCAAATTTATTTTGCAAACTGCTGTTTCTAAGCATTTTAACAGTCTTTGATTACTGGGCAGAAAGTAGATAAAGCAATGTAGGACAGATGATAAATGCAACTCGCAGCATTACTTAACAAGTTAGCACACAGCTATCACCACCGTTTTAGTGGTCTTTATATGTGTGTTTTTATAAAGAGACAGAGTGGAGAACGGTTTTATTAACATATCATGAGTGAGTTATATGGGTCATCCCAAATGAATGGCAATAAAAGCTTTACATCACACTCAGCAACACGTATTTGGTACTTTATGTGCCACAAATGTTGCAGAAAAGCTATTTTACATATGTTTTAAAGACTGGGTATTTTTTATATTAGGGCTGGTTTTGTAAAGCTGCCAGGCACTTTAGCTACCGTGAGCCCAACAGTACTCAGCTCAGAGGGAGCCATAAAAACTTGTTTAAAATGTTCTGAAACAGCTTTTTTGTGTTTTGACATGCCACAGTTAAAAAATCTGTCATCCTGAGAGGTTCCATAGCTAGAAAGCCCATCACAAAGCGAGTCCTTTCCTCTAAAATGTCCTTTTATCTAAAGCTATTTTAGAAGCTATTTCTAGTCCTTGTTGGTTGGATGACAGAGAAAACTTAATATTGCCACAGCAGAGGACAAATAGCGGCTTGTGCTGGCCCTTGGACAGGTGTGGAAAAGGGAAATTCTGCAACTGAAGAGGAAGAATAAAATTTTATGGCAAGTTGATACACAGACATCACACACACACATATATGTATTTAAACCTATATATTTATATGGCACCTTGAAAATCTGTGCAAAAAGTGTAAAGCATTAATGTTGGTCCTGAATTAGAGCCCAATCCAAGATCCCTGTCACAGGAAACTCCCCATCGATACGAGGGCATGCAAACAGCTTTTTTAATTTGCTTCATTAAAGTCAAGAGGAGCTGACCCACAGCATCAAGAAGCTCCTACACCAGCTACGTCCATCAGCTCAGGTGCCATGAAGGGTCTGCACCACAGAGCTGTTATTACTGTAAATATCCTACGTAGGTTTTTGGAGTGAACTGATTTTTCTGTTTCTTTAAGGAGGTTTGTGATGGCTCCTAGAAAGGATGGGAGCATGCCTGTGCACGTACCTGTAATATGGGTCTGACTCTCTTCTCAGCAAGACTAACTCCACAGTATAAAACTGATGTAGGCCAGTTTTAATTCCAGCCCTATATGTGTGTGCTGATCTACTGTATACATACGTACACAGCACACACACAGATATTTCCCACCTCACGCACTTAACCACGGAGTGTGATGTAGCTACTGAAAGAGGTGAGCAGCATTTAGTCACATGTAAGTTAATGATTTAAATGCGCTTTTATTTTTGGCCTCTTGATGTAAATCCAAACCAGACAAGCGGAGTCCTCTGGTCAGACGGCTGGAAATTCCTCTGTATGAAATCATGTTGGTGGTCTCCCGGCTCAGCGCCTTCTGAAGAGCCGTACAGTGAAATATCCTTCCGTACCACTAATGAATGCGCCCACCCACACTGGAGCTGGTGCCCCCTAAGAACTCAATTCAAGAACAACTTTTTAAACTCATAAATGAAATCAAAGGGCTCATTCTATGAGCCAAAGAACTTAGAATTTGAGGCGCGACGGTTAACGGGTGGTTACTATAGGTTGTCCCCTTGGTTTGCAGTATACAGTCTCACAAGAAAAAATAATAAGCAGGATACTGAATATGTACACAGCATTCCAATTAATTAAATTTCATCCTCCTCTGATGAATACATAAATTGTTGCTACCCTAGTTACTGTACAGTTTGAGTGACTTGCTCAGCATCAACCAAAGGAACCAAAGTAAACTCATAAGATCTTGGTTTACTTTCCTGTGCTCAGACAAGACCTCCTTCTAGATATTAAACAATCACTAAGCAACCCAAAACTCTCAGATTGGCTGTGAAAACTTGAGTGAGAGCATCCAGGAAAGAGTTTTTAGGACTATGGCCACTAAACTCTCCCATGGACTCCTGTTCTTCTGTGAATGAGCACTTGTCATTTCAAGTACCCGCAGTGATGCCTGGTGGCAACAGCCGGAGGACTGAATAACCCAGTTGTGCTATGGAAGCGAGGCACAGCTCTGCAACGAGGAGATGACTCCTTCAGAGAGGCCTGTTATAAAATTATCAAGTGACACAGGGGGTGGAAGGAATCAAGCCCATTGTAATTGAACTGACTTGAAATAATAAATGCATACACTTTCTTTAAACACAGCTTGCCACATCCTGAGAATCTGGAATCAATTCCATCCCTTTCAAGAAGCTTAAAAGTGGTGGGACTTTGATATGGCATGAGCATGTTCGCTTCTGGGCTTACAGCCCTCACCAGCCCGTTCCAAACCTTTCAACGTTTTTATAAGACAGAAAAGTTAGGAAAACAAAGATGGAAAAAAAGAATCAGAAATCCAAGGAACTATTAAATCAGGGCAGCCTTGCTGCCAAATACCTTTGGTAAGTAAATGAATCATGATCAATAACATATTGCCACACAGACTTACAGAAGAAGGTTATCACCTGTGTCGGTGCCAGGCATAAAACATAACGGCGTGTGGCTAATGAAGTACTGCATGAGTCCAGAAAAAAGTACTATTTTTCTCTCTAATGTTAAAACATTTTACTTCAAAGTAATTTTAACTCATCCAGAAAAAACATTATTTTATTTCCACAAAAACTTTTTCAAAATCGATAGGTTACTATGAAACACTTCTCTTTTGATGAGGTTGCATTTGTAAGAGGAAACTGTCTTGATAGAAGGAGACCTATTTTGTTAAGGGGATGTTTCAGCCCTGATAGTAAAGCTGCTTCCTTTATATATTCACATATTTGCCAGCAGAGGGTATCACAATATTAGAAACAAAGAGACATATGTATCATTGAGTCTATTCATTTACATGCAAGAATTCCCGACACACACACTAAACCAAGAAATCACAAATCTTGTTTTCTTCTTTCTGATTGCCACTATCAGAAAAAAACAACAAAAAAACCCAAAAAAGCCCACCAAAAAACCAAACAAACAACAAAAAAAAAACATTTAGCTACCTAAAGGCTACAGACTCTGTTACCAGTGCCATCTCACCACCTCTCTCAGGACAGGAAATATTGCAACAACACTGTCGAGTGATGGCATCACTTGAAGTCTGAAATTGTTGCATGACCCTGGCTGTAAACCCTCCTGGAAGGAACATCAGCTTGGGCTTGCCTTTGGCATGCATTAGCTTCTCATTATTTCTCACATCCAGTATCCTCATACTGCATTATAAACCACATGATCTCTGCTAAACCAGTATGCTACGAAGAATGATCATATATAATTACACCTAGCCCACACTTCTCCGAGATAGAGATAGGCAGATGCTATTCATTCCCAGCCTGATATCCAGCACATTAATGAATTCACCCCCCTGACTCCCAGGTTAAGAGAACATAATTTAAACAATTTGATGTTTGGTGCTTTAGCTTACTTGATATTCAGTACTCTCCTATTCCCAATCAAAAGAAATTAAAATCATTTTTTATATACTGGTCTGGGTTCTCTGTTCTATTTTTTGATTTATTAACAAGTCTTTTTCTATTTGTGTATCTTGATCATGTGCAACTGATGCTCTGGTCACTGGTGTCACTGGTGTGGCTTTCCAGATTAAGCCAAGCACTTGAATCAGATGGAATGAAGAGCCAATATAGAGTATGACTATGAGACATGTATAATTACTTTTATCTGAGAGCTGGGGTGTATAGAAACTGCATAAGAGAACCACAAGCAGCCATCTCTGTTCTTTCTGGATCTTACCTGCTCACATGGAGACAGGGAAAGGCATATTCTCCTAAGTAATTATACCTTAATTTATAAAATGATTTCTGTTACTATAGAGCTATATACAACTACTTCTGCTGTTATATATGGAGGAAAAGGCACCATAACCTGCTGCAAAATGGCATGTATTGCCATGGCTCATGCTAGAGCACCAGATCCCTTTCTGATTGGTGTTGCAATTTTAAAAAATAAAAATAAAAAATAAATAAGCTCATTATGAAGGAAATAAATAAGTTCAGTTCTCCCTGAAGAAAAGGACATTTAGGGGAGACCTCATCACTCTACAACTACCTGAAAGGAGGGTGTAGAGAGGTGGGGGTCAGTCTCTTCTCCCAAGTAACAAGTGACAGGATAAGAGGAAATGGCCTCAAGTTGCACCGAGATTGAATATGAGGAAGAATTCCTTTCCTAAAGGGTTCTCAGGCATTGGAAGGGGTTGCCCAGGGCAGTAGTGGAGTCCCCATCCCTGGAGGGATAAAAGAGTCATATAGACACAGTGCTGAGGGACATGGGTTAGTGAGGGACTTGTCAGTGTGAGGTTAATGATTGGACATCATGATCTTAAAGGTCTTTTCCAATTCTGTGGAAATTCTGGCAATTCTGTGAAATATGAAATAAGTGTATAGTGGTGCCGTCCTTTCCTTTTTGCACATAGTCTTTTCACTGCTTAAGTGATCTAACCATTTCATTAACTCATTACCTGCCATCCAAATCAGCCTTCAGAATAACTGCTGTAGGTTCAGATGAACCAGATTGGAAAGCAGGTAAAATGTTCCTGGAATAAGGGAAAAGCTATTTTTGCTTAGCCCTTGAAAAATGAAAGTCAATTACTGTGCTGAAAATAAGGTCTACTTCCCGCATGGCATAAGTCTGCACTGACAGTCCCAAGGACTCCTAGGTCCTCAAGTAGTTTACTCTGCTGATAGAAAGAACACGTAGGTACCACTCATACTCTGCTTTTCTCTGCTTTATTCTCCTTGCACTGCAGCACTCCAGCTGTAAAAAATTAAGCTAAAAGCTTTTCTCTACTTCAAAGAGGAAAGTCGAGTACCAGTATGTTTGGAGATTGCAATGCGACTGGATATTACAGGAGCACAAACCAGCTAACAAAATGGAGTGAGGACATTTGCAGGGAACAAAGCTCCTGCAGCTTAACATCTCTTTTCTCTATAACCTTGGTGTGCTCATTTGCCACTGGGAACCATTTTCCTGTTATTTTCAGAAGTACCTAAACCGAGAGTTTGTTGGGCAGAACTAGGGAAAGCTCCCATTAATCACACTGCAGCTAGTAAACATCTGGAGACCCGGTCACCAGCACTTTGTGGGGTTAGATTCCTTATCTCACAGTAGCGGATATCCGACCTTGAATTCCAGCTCTGGTTATAGCCAGATGCAGACACCTCTAGGACAGCCATTTATTACTGGCTGAAGCTGCCAGCCCCTGGGAGTCCAGGGATTTGAATATTGCAGAGTCACTGAGGAGCAACACGTTGGGATTATGCGTGTGGACAGACACCTGTGGCTGTTTCAGAATGCAAGGGGCAGCACAGCTGAATTTAAGATTTACAGTTGCAGAGCAGACCATTAAAATTCATTGTAAATGGCCAAGATATTTTATTTTCACTGTAACATTTATTTAGTCTAACTCTTAATTTATCTTCCTTTTACAACTTCCTACAGAGGTTAGCTGAGCATCCTATTAGCATTAAGACAAAAAAAAACCAAACAACTTCTTAGCATCCCTGAGAAGTGAAGCACTATAATTATTTCCTTCTGTTAACAATGCAAAAATATTAAGGAGCAGATTTTTATCTGACATAAATCACCACTTACCCATTTTCATCTCATGGGTCAGCCCCAGGCAATGAAATATAATCACACAGATGAAATCTGTGGCAGAGCTGGAAACTGAAAAAAATCTAGTCTTCTCTGAATGATATGGTATGAGCACATGGCATTTAGCATGCCCTAGGTCTCTATCTGTGAAACTAGCAATACAAGGTAAGATATACATCAGTGAGTGACTGCAAATATTCTACTAGATCTCAAGGGATATGGCAGTGTAAATCCATTAGCTTTCATGGAACCACAGGAGCTTAGACTAGCTGAAGCCTTGCCTCTTCTCTGAGGGGAAAGGTATGTGGGGAAGAAAAGCAATTTAATTACAAAGACAGTGTAGGATGCATGTAAATATGCATGGCATCCAGCTTCTGGAAGGAGTATTTCTTTTGACACACAAACATGTGAGGGAAAATCTGGTGCTTACAGAGTGCAATTACTTTTCTTAAAGCCACTTCTTTCATTTAATTACTTTTTGTTTAATGTCTTGACATAACCCAGTTCATAGGAGCAAATTAGCTATAACATCCTAACACAATCATGAGATAAGTGGGCCAAGAGTCTGATGGCCACATCTAACAAATTATGAAGGGTCAGGGGGCATGGGTTGCTCTCATCCAGTCACTCACTGTTAAATTTTTAGTACTAGCACAGTTTGGGTCCAGTCAACACACACCCGTCTAACCAGTGCCTGGGCAGAGTAGAGGAGGTAGCACAGACCACCAGCCACTTCCAGTAAGCAGTATGGGATCGTGTGCTGGTGAGGAAACTGGGCTGTATGGACAGGAGCCATGTTATGGTAGTTGGTAAAGGGGCTACTAAACACTCCATGGCCTGTTTTATTTAGTAGCATAGATGTAGTTAATTCAACTGTGGATGTGTGAATTGAGTCCACTGAACCAACCATCTCAAGCTGATCAGCAGCAGTGCCTGATATCATAAGTATATAATAAAATGATGGGAGAGAGGCAAAATTGTTCCACTTCTAAGCACACAAACTCCCTGGCACATTTAGTAATGATCCTACTCACCAGCATTATCCTGCTGCTTGGTATTTTTGATGTATGCAGAAAATTTGGAGAAGATATCGATTCCAGCAGTGTTTGATTCCCGGTGCTTAGCAGCCAGCTTGGGGTATCTCAAAAGGGAGAAGAAGTGTGGAGAGTAATATCTTGTTATCAGCAACATAGTGATGATTACAGACACAATTTAGAAGATAGAAAAAAAGCCCCATACAAGGAACTGCAATTAACACTGTCATTTTTCTCAAAAAAAACCCCAAACTAGCTTTAAAAGTCCCTCTTAATAATATTTGTGTCTGTCAAGGCAGGCGTTTAGGTAGTTACACAGAGGTGGCTTCATGACAAATGTAATTGCACTGGTGCTTTATGGTACCACAACCCAAGATGCAGTGGCCTTAAATCAGGAGGAAGCATAAATTTCCAGGAAGGTGCAGGGGAGTTTGGCAGGAGCTCTCTCTATTATGAATGGCAGTCGTGTCTAATTCCCTGCACTGAAAATGTACTCCAGGATGTAATAGTGAGGCATGTTAGTACTACCCAGGTGAAGGAACATAAAGTTTTCAGTCTCTGAATTGTTTTTTAATAGACATCTGGTGCAAAGGAATATATTGATTTGAAAGACCAACACAAACTAACGACTCCTACTGATTTCAGTGGTCTTGGACCAGAATATAGAAAATTTAAATATCTGATCCCTTGCCTCAGGATTGGCCTACAGCTGCTGACTCAGTTGGAGGTAAAATACTCCATAAGGAACTGAGCCAATTTTAATTGATTCATAGATTTTCAAGTCCAAAACACAAGCCAACATTTTTTTTTTTCCCATTATCCTAGTATTAAGTCCAAAATGTTTGACTAACTAAGGTATATCTCGTGAATCTGAACCTTTCCTTGGTAGCTTGTTCTAATGGTTAATCAACCATACTGAAAAAACCTGTGCCTTGTTTCTAATCTGAATTAGTTTGGTTATAACTTCCAGTCATGGGCTCTTGTCATTTCTTGACTAGAATAACAAGCACTTTTGTGCCTCCAGAGCCTCTTGTACTCTGTAATCAGTTCCCCTTCCAGCCTTTCTAATATACCATACAGTTCAGAAACCTCCAGTTTTTCGCTATAAAATGCTTTTCCTGGCACTGATATTTTGTGTGGCAATTCTCAGCATCTATTCCAAGATATTTTTAGCTTTGTAAAATGTGGACACCAGACCCTTAAAATTCTTTTTCTAGTATTGGTCTCCTTAATTCTGCATACAAGGGCATCCTGAAATGTGTACAGAGAAAACATTCTGCAGTTATTAGTCATACAAGTAACCTTCACACATGGAAGTCATCTCACTGAAGCCAGCAAGTTTCATAAATAAATATTACTCCTGTAAGTAAAGATTGTAGGAGGGAGTGCTTTTTAGGAACTCCTCTTAGGACATCTTTCATTCCTAGGAAATAGAATATTGACTGAAAAAACTCCAAGTTCTTACTTTGGAGGTGCAAGAGTCTCTTCCAAGAATTCCTCAATCTTGTTAACATCTGTCTTGACTTCTCCATTAAAAGTCAAGAAAGGTGGGTGGGTCCCAGGAGCCAGATTGTGTAGGTCAGCTGGCTTTCTGCAAAGAGAGAAAAAGTCATGGAATCACTAATCTTTATGGTCAAGTAGCTGCACAGTTTATAGTTCCTACAAAATCAGTTTGCTCTTCTTTTTTTTTTTCTGTAGTTTGTGGTTAGAAGACTTTGAAACTACCCCAAGCACCCTGTTTAATATAAAAACATTCCACAAGAGAAAAAAAAAAACCCAACCAAACCTGAATCCAAACTATTTTGTTGTGCACCACAGACTCTCTAGGCTAGAAACAAATCTGATCAAACTTGGCAAGGCCTTTCTGTAAGGCAAACATTGGATCATGTAACTATTTTCAATTAAACTGAACAATTTTTACCTTTTCAGGTCAACAGTGGTGACATTGAACACAACTCCTTTGAGCCACAGGATCATGAAGAGACGCTGGGAGAATGGGCAGTTCCCAATGCTTTCTCCATCTATACCAGCCTGAGGGATGGAAAGAGAGGAAAAATAGATTTCAGACTTGTCAGTCACTTAGCTCGCTCAGGATGGAAAACTGGATGCTGAAAGACAAATAACCAGTTTAAAAACGACTGTCAGTGCCTGTTGTTTAATATAGTTTATCATCAGCACAAGAATGGAATTACTCCAGGATTCAGCCTTCATCAGGAGCTTGAGAAAGCAACCTGGTACCTCTCCTGAGGACAGCTGTGGGTAAAGATGTGTCCTTTGCAAGCAACATCCAGAAGACTGTATATTCTTTTAGTTTCTCTCAACTCTACATGAATGCCTGCTTCATGGACATGCTAGAAAACTCAGGACAGGTTCTCTGCTCTATTTACATCTGTGGACTGCAGCTCAAGATCCACTTCACTGTTTTACTATCCAAAACGTGGACTTTCAGATCTAGATTTAAATGCCAAGCTCTCCAGACACTCACTCATTCTTATTCACATCCAGTAAAGCAACAGCCTCAGACACAACCAACCAGATCCAGACAGAAATCTCCATCTGACCCCTTCCAATGTTCAAGGCAGATTTCAGCCACCGCATTCAGTCTGTTCCTATCTCTAGTACCTAATGAGTTGCCTACAAACCACTACAAAAAATAAAAAACTGCTAGTGTTAGCACTGAGGAAACAGACTATTTTTTCCTCTGAAAATTTATGGTCTTTAGCCATGCAAATTCTGACTTTGAGCCATGGAGGGATACAAATAACACCAGTTGAACTGAGCCAAAGCTGCGTCCAAGGACAACATCCTTGTACAATAATTATGCTTGTGGCCAAAGCTTTCAGGATGATAATGGTTTTGATAGATTTCCATTTTAATTTGTGGTACCATTGTGTTTAAAAGATTCTTATAATCCTGGTGAAGCAACCAACCTTCCGTTGTTGACCCACATGGGTTGCATAACTGTATTTTATGGACACAGTGTGTGTCTGAAAATGGCTGATGAAAGAGCTAAGCAAATGCATCTCCTTTTCCTTTGGAGAAAATATTATATTACTCTGTTCACTCTCATAAATTTTATTTTATTATTAAGCTGTGAGATAGCATTTCTCTGTCTTAAAGAAAGAATCACTTCTAATTATCTCAGCTCTGTGAAATATTCACAGCACAACTAGAAACATTATGAGATGTGTCCAGTTGCTACAAATTCAGGCCTTGCATGTGAAATGTTTAGCTGAAAGGTTTTCTGTCAGGCACTGTGAATCTTCCTCATGTCTTGAACACAACTTTTGATGATTCTGGGTTTAAAAACACATTCCACATTTCCTATACACCAAAATACGGAGAGAATATGAATTCAAGGCTTGGAGACAACCCATTGTAAAGTTTAGGGCTACATAAAGAGTTTTTCTCTTAAGATTTAGTTTCAAACACTCAGACTCTAGAGGTATTTGGATATGGGGTACAGTTTAGCTGCACTTTTACCTGAAATTATGGATCTGCAATATGCCTGGCATACAGCATATGCAAGAACCAGCAAGCAATGTGGGTGAAAGACTGGTATGGCATGAGGATGAGCAAGCGAAGATGCATTTTACCATCAGCCTGAGGTGTGAGTAGCCTAGTTCTGCAATATTTTATTAATTAAACAGTTAGCTCTAGTCTGCACATTTCATGGCAAAACAACAATGTTACTATGGGAATTCCAGGCACCACTGTATTTTATGCAACAGTTGCTGCAAAGTCACAGTTGTTGATTTGGCTTTGGTTGTTAAACCATTGCCAAGAACAAGTAACTTCTTACTCTTCCTGAAAAGAAGTAAATGCTATAGGAGAAAACAGTGACATGACACCAAATTTCTCCTTGTTTTTTTCACCATGTCAGTCATAATCATATCCTTCATAATGGAATTGGATAAAAATAATATATTACAAGCCTAAAATTTGGAGAAAAACAGATCAACAACTGAATTTGAGGTCAAAAGAGTGCAGGCAGAAGGGTTGATGCTCATCTTAACCTCTCTGGATTTACTTTGGCTTATAACTCCATTGATTCTGATTCACTCTTCCCCTGACTCCCTTCAAAATGAGTGTAAAACCCTGGTTTGCCAAGTCCTGTAAATATCTTGTGAGCAAAGGGTCCTGTCTTACAATAACATGCAAAGCTCCAGACCTCCTGGAGCTGCAGGTCTCCATCCTGCATGGAGGCAATGTCCTGCCTGTCCTCATCACCCACTTTTTGTGCTGTGAGTAATAATTTAATCTTTTTCAGGAAAGAGACTCAGGGAGAAGATTTCCAATTATATATTCTCATACAAAGGTTAGGGATTACCCAGATCTGTGTCTTTTCACATGTACTCCATCCTGCAAGGCAATGGTGAAAAACTGTCTCAAGACCAGAGAGAATTACTGGGGTAACAAAGCAGTTGAGTGGTAATGAAGACACAGAAGTGATGGGTCGTGTGAGGTTAAGGGTGCAGAAGTCACTGGGGACAGGAGAAAGATGTAGAGTCTGGAAGAAATAAGATTCACTTAGACATAAAAAATAAAATTAATTGTGTAGGTCAAATGAGGCCTTCAACAGCCCAAAATGGTCAAAATATCTTCCCAACACTTCCAAAAGAGTGGGAAACATTAATTGTTAGAGACACATTGGGAATAGACAGAGGAAATTCCAGAAATGAAAGATAAACTAAAGAAAAAGTACTGTATGGTCTCTGTTCAAAGCTCCTGGATCTGGAAGCCAGGCTCATGATTTGGGTGGAGTCTGACTCATGGGTTTTGATCTCATGTGACTGGCATAACTGAAAACACTACCACAAATCACAAGGCAAACTGGTGACAGAGGAGGGAACAGAATCAAAATCTCCCCAGCAACACAATTTATCCATTAAATTCAGCTCTTTTCTTGCAGAAATTATAGGCAAGGCTCTGCTGGTTTTGTGAATCCTTTCTCATTGCTTCTAACAGCAGTTAGTAATTCAGCACTCAGAAAGAGCAAAACCTTAGTAGGTAATAGCATCAAAGGCCTTTCAGACTGTCTCGAGACCCCTTGTGAAGTCTATTAACTACCAGGAGGAGATGAGGAAGAACAGAGAGCTTCCCAGGCTTAGTCAATCTTAGCTTCAAATAAAAACAGCTTGCTTCGAGCACCCCAGTAGCGCCTAAATACAACTCTATTATGTACTGAGCGAGGTTAAGGGCTCAGAAATGCAGGAATTAAATAATACCTTTATCAAGATCAAGAACTCAAACAGTGGATGGAAAGAAAAGAACAAATAATTGACAAGCTGGAGAAACACCATTTATCCTTGCTGTTATTCACAAATGAGCACAAAAGCTTTCTCACGTAGCTTCCCTGAAGCACAGCAAAAAGTGATCAACCACTTAAGAGAAGGAGCAAGTTGATGATATATGCACTCTCCCTGCCAGTAACACCAGATATGGCAACTAGGGATTTAATGATTGCAACTGTGGATAGACCTGAGGCTTTGTGGGCATTAGGATCAAGGAAATAGAGTTTTTAAAGTGCACCCAAAGCTGTGAAAGGGTTTCAGAGCCTCCTTCTCCCTATGGAGATGGACCTCACCTGAAAAGGCAAATTCCCAGAGTGACTGTGGAAGAGTAAAACAGATCTGAGGATTTGCTGGGTGGGACTCTTTGTTAAATGCTCATCCCACTGAAGTTTAACTGGGATGCCAAAGGGAAGGTCTCCCGTGTGGGCAAAGACGGGATGCACAACCAAAAGATGAATCTGTCCATGTTTCCCTTGATCTGACGAGTGTCTGAATTGAGGTGGGATGAGTGTGGACCCCAGCAATAGAAAAGCCTGGGGCTGGTGGAGGCAGAATTTCTAGAGAATTATTTTGCTCCATCTTGGAAACATCAATTTCTGCTCCCATTGCTTTATAAAGCTTACTCTTATTAGTTTACCTACAAAAAAAATATGCTTTTCTATTTAACCTCCAGCTGTGTGGGTACTTCACACCAATTGATGCAAGGTCCTGCTTTGCAACTTGGAATAGTTACATCAGGAAAACCCCACCATCATACCAGCTGCTTATTTCTATCTGAATAATGGCAAGATGAACAAGATATTCTCCTTTGTGATTTATAAGGTAGTCCTCCTTAAATACTTCAGTGATTTTTAATGAATTAATTAAATCTTAAAGATATTTGTCTGCACAAGTGGGGGGTGTATAGACACATCTCCAAGGAGCAAAATTAAGGAGGTTGGGTGGGGGGAAGTCTCTGTGATTTTCAGTTTGTGCCAAATATTTTTGTAAAGTAGCAATAAATATAGAGAACATTCAACCACTGAACGACGCAAACAGGGAGCTCTTCTCAGGTTCAAGCTACTACTGTGCTATAAATTAAGTAACTGGAATTAACTTCCTCACTTGTTCCTAAAATACTCCAACTGGTACATGCACAGTGACTGCAATGCACACAGACAACTATGTTATTTTATCTAATCTTAAGTTGCAGGGTGGGGGGGAAGCAAGTTTCATTTCCAGTTATTCCCCAAATATAGCAGCTTTAAAGAAATATTAATAATGACCAAGCATCAAGCTTAAAAATGGCAGCACTGGAAAGTATTGCATGTCGGAAAGCACTGTGTCTATTCCAGGAAAATAATGTATTTGTTTTTATCTATTCTCCTTCTCTTTTCATTTTTCATTGCACTGAGGCCATTCTGCATGATGGTCCAGTGCTCTCTTGGACTCTGTGGTAAAGTGGGCAAATAGTTTTGATGACATTAAAACACATTTCTTTTTCAAAAGGATTTTTACAAGTTAACAAAAGCAGGCAGGCTAATTCACCTCAATGTTTCCCAGTAAGGATTAAGGAGGGATTTGATTTCATCATCCCTACAATCAAAATCTAGACTCACATTACACATGGTTACACCCTCTCTGTTTTAAAATTGGGAAAGCGCCTGCCTTTTGACGCTTACTCTCCTTACGCTCAGAGCCCAGAGGGGAAGTGAAAATCCTATTCGAAACACAGAGCAGGCCAGGAAATATCCTACTTATTTTGCTATTAAAAAAAAAAAATCTGTCTTAGCAATTATACCACACACACAATAGCACAAATCTCCATTGTAGGGAAAAATCATTGGCTGCAACATGAGATCAGACATGCCAAGGTATTGCTTTAGTAAGGCTCATTTTAATTTTTTTTTTCCAGTTTCTTGTCTCTTTTCTTTCACAACTTCTCATCCAAATGTAAAAGCCAGTAAGCTATTTGGAGTACCACCAACGGAGAGGCAAGCTATGAAGTGTATATTCATAGAGCAGCACTGGTAGGTCTCAAGTAAAAAGTAAATCTTGTAGCACAAGTCTTGTGTATCACAGGACACTCTTGTTGACTGTGGCTCCAGTTCAGGAAAGCATTTAAGCATGTGCTGAAATACATCCCAATTTGGAGGAAGTATATGCTTGACTTTAAGCATTTTCTTAAGTCTTGACGATTTCAATGGGACTTAAGCACATACTTAAGTACTTTCCTGAATGGGGGCCTATAACAACAATAATAAATTTGCTGTGCAGCATTTTAACTTCATTGGACTTTTTCCGAGATTTCATTTTGCTGGGAGAAACTCTGAGCAGCAGCCTTCCAAGGGAGGGCAAGGTAGAGCAGGAATATGTTCCTAAGCACACACACATGGAAATAGACCATGTGCGTATATGTCAAATAAAAATAGAGCATTTGCTAGAAAGACTGTCAGGGTAGTAACAAAAACAAAAAGGAAGTGGTGAAATTCTTTAGCCAGCTCCCCAAAAGCCAGCCAAAATGTTGTCCAAGTTTGGCATATGTACAGACATACATTATAGATGCACATAAGCTTAACTTGGTCTGCACTGTGGGCCAATTTGAAGGGAGCTGCCTTGTTACACTCGGTTCCAACCGGCTGAGCAGCACGTCAGTAGAGTTGAGGAACTCCAAGGAGCTGCTGTTGCACTTCTCAAATCTCTGCAGTTTTGGGAGAGGTGCATCTGTACTCTTCAGGTATTCAGGATTTTCAGAAGATGGACTTGCAGGTTGGAGAACCCAAGGACATCAGTAGTTAAGACATGAAAAATATTTTCTTTAGGTTTAGTAAATCATTATTTTCTAACTTTTATACTCAAATGAAGAGCAGCATGGGCAGGAAGGAATCAACCATATAGGTCAGCTTCTTCCGAGGGATCCTTTTATTATGGCTTGGGAAGTTCATAGTTAAAGATCAGTTGACTCAAGCTGGTCCATGCATCTAGTGCAGAGCAGATTCATCTGCCACATCAGCTGAGGTCCTGGTGATCAACCTAAACAAATGGGTTTTCCTCAAGGGCTTTGTTAGAGCCACTGGTCACTGTATATGTTCTGCATTAGATATGTTTTGCTTTGAAATAAACTTTGCAATACCTAAGAATTCCAATCAGTCATGAACAGTTTGGATTTAGGAAAATACAGACTAGTCACAGGCAGATAGGCTCAATATGTTAAAATTATTCTTGCTATTCCATCACCTCTTCTGCTTTCTTTAAAGAACTAAAGGCTCATGACTTCATTAAAATCAACAAACTAGAAAGCACAGACTGCTCCGACACCCTGGACCAAGAAATGATTTTGTTCTCATTTATATTTGTAGATCCCTTAATGAATGCATGCATTCAATTTAATGAGAAATTGATAGCAAATAATCACAAATAATCCTTTGAATTCCTAATCAAAGGAAATAGGAATTATAATGAAACTTACTACACTAAAATTTATACAGCAATTTCTGAATTAAGGATGGAACTAATTTTTTTTTTCTAGGAGACCATGTTCCAGCACGCTTTGCTGCGAGGAACTTCTGCATACCAAGTCTGAATTTCACATGGTGATGTACAAGGAAAAATCCCCCAGAAGAGTGGGAGTCATTAAGTAACATCAGCAGTATTGCACATACAAACCATATACAGCATGTATTTACAAGGATTTTTTTAATGTCAGCAAAATATTAGCTAAAGGATGGGTGGTAAATGCAGGCTGACATTTTCAAAGTGGCTAGCAGTTTTAGATCCTACAAGACAATTTGAAGGCAGACGATTTCTCACAAGTATCAACTCTTCACATTTGGAAAATCAGGCCAGGAGCCACACAGAAGAAAGAGCTGTTTCAAAAAGTCTTAGTAAGAATTTTCTAGATCTGCTTTGGGAGTATGCCTGACTGTGAGCTTCTTGAGCAAGTAGACAAAAAAAATAATATGAAAGTGTTGGGAAAAAAATCTTCACTGGAACAGTATTCTTTTGAGGAGCATACTTGGAATTTGATAAACACCTGGTGGAGATGTGCAGTGGCTTTGGCCATACAACGTAGGAAATATGCCTGGAGTCCATGTCTTTGGCTACCCCACCACAGTCCAGCTGGAGGACAGACAGGGTGCTGGGACCACGCAAAGCCGTAAGAGCACACAGTCCCAACGTGCAGCTCGGCCAGGACTCACAGAGCTCCTGGCTGACCGGCAGCCCACCCACCAGCCAAAATTTCCTTTTAAATTTACTGAGCCTGTTTCAGTTTTTCTCCTTGCAGAAGACTCACAGCTTCTGTTCAGTAACACTGTGAATGTTTTAAAATGTCTTTTTTAGACTTATTTAGAGGAAAGTCTTGAAATTCTTCAAAATCCAAAATTGCCATTCTCATCACAGCTCTTATCAGCAAACTATGCACAAAGTTAATGTGCTTCTGGACACAGTGGGGTGGAAGTATGTATATTTCCTTCTTGGCTTGATGGACAAATAACAATCACTCTTTACATTTCTTCCTGAGCCTTTTCCAACCTAATAAAGCAATTGTGTTCCCATCGCTTAAACGTATCAGGACACAGGATCCTGTGTACCCATATTAGCCACGGGATGCAACCACAGCAAACAGCTTTTAAAAGCTTTGCTTTTTGAGGCCCATCTTCAGCAATTCATTGCAAATGAGGCTTCACAGAAGCAAGAAAAGAACTCAAGAAATGACAGATAGATAAGCCTAAAATATAGAAAGATACCGGAACAAATGATTAAACGGTAAGCTCACAAGCACATGTGAAGATGTAAAATTGATAAGACAATAAGAACTTATCATGAGCAAATGACATTACAGAATCACAGAATCATTAAGGTTGGAAAAGACCTCTAAGATCATCCATAACAACTGTCAACTTATCACCACCATGCCCACTGAACCATATCCCTGAGTGCTACATCTACACGTTTCTGGAACACCTCCAGGGATGGTGACTCCTGGAACAGGAACTCCTGTTCCAATGTCTGACCACTGAAGAAATTTTTCCTAATATCCATCCTTAATGTGCCCTGGTGTGACTTGAGGCCATTACCTCTCATCCTGTCTCTGGTTACCTGAGAGAAAAGACCCATCCCCACCTCTCTACGCCCTCCTTTCAGGGAGTTGTAGAGAGCAAGAAGGTCTCCCCTCAGCCTTCTTTTCTCCAGCCTAAACAACCTCAATTCCCTCAGCTGCTCCTCTGAAAACATGTGCTGCAGGCCTTTCAACAGCTTAATTGCCCTTCTTTGGACATACTCCACAGCCTCCATGTCCTTCTTGGAGTGAGGGGCCCAAAACTGAACCCAGTACTCGAGGTGCAGCCTCATCAGTGCTGAGTACATTAAATCAATCAAATTTTATTCTATGACAGGGTGTCCAGCACAGTGAGTAGGAAGCAGCAGGGATCTAGAAGCTGACTTCTATGAGGGTTCCAACATAAGCTCCAGATCATATTTTCATAAACAAAGTAGGGAAATATGTCCTGGATGAAATCTCTGCAAAGTGCTTGTATGAATGGATGTATGGAGTAGTAATAATAAAGTTTCCTGTTAGTCTAGAAATATGTAACAAATAGAGGGACCATAAAGGTCTATGATAAGATGAGTCATATTTAATGTTTCCATTAGTAAAATGGAGGAAAGAATAGACTGAACCTTGCAAATTTTCCTGACAGCAAGAAGCACAGAGAGGTTATTGGTATTTCCCAGGAGAGGAGTAGACTCCAAAGTGATGCAAAGAAGTTGGAACAAAGTGTCTGAAATCACTTAAATGGAATTTAGGAAAGTAAACCTTAAGGTATAAGCTGTAAGAAGAACAAAATCTAATGTACAAATACAAGATAGGGAATAGCTGGTGAGGCTGCAAGGATGAAGAAAACAAGGTTTTATGTCAATCACCAACAATATGAATCACCAACGTGTGCATCTACAAGCATCAGCAACAAGATAATGTGATGTATATGTGATGTTCTGCCACTACAAAACAGTCCTCAAGCACGTAGAGGACTATTTTACAAAGAGGATGATGATCCATTGTTGTTCATGCCCACAGAGGATAGGATTAAGTGTTTTCCTTAATTTGCAACAATAAAGCTTTAGGGGGAAAAAAATCCAGTGTAATTATAGGAATAATGAAACACAAAGCAGGCTTTCTGAGGAGGTTGTGTAATCTGCATTAGTGGAGGCTTTGAAGAAACCAAAAGAAAAAAAAGTTGGTAAAACTGGTCTGGATTTATTTCATCCTGCTGCAGAGCAGGGAGGGTGCATAGGAGGTTTTAAAATCCTTCCTAACAGTATATATTAGTGACTCTAACAAAGCTGTTCTTGCTGTCAATGCTAGATGCTTGGTGGCACAGACTTTTGCTTTCCTCTGACCTGCACAGGATGAAGTCTGGCCCTGGTGAAGTCAATGGGAATTTTGCCCGTGACTTTGACGGGACCAGAATTTCACTCATAGGTTTAATGGCCAGAAGGGACAATTATAATAATCTTTCCTGACCTTTTGCATAATACAAACCATAGGTTTCACTTAGTCTGCAGCCAACATCTTGTGGTTGAACTAGAACATATGTTTTGAAAGGTTTTTCAGGATAGACTTGTGCTAGACATAGAGTGGTAGTAAAATCCCCTCTAGCGTTGTTTATTTGCATTGCAGGGTGAACTTCTCACTCCCATCCAAGTCCACCACAAACACTGCATTTGTAGGATTTTCTAAAGGTAGCTGATTTATCCCATTGCTTATGTATGTAATTTTTTTTTTCTACAAGTTGTGAGTTAAACTGGTGGAAGGAACCTCAGTCACAGGATTTGGGGAGTCAGGCCCCAGCAACACTCAGAAAATCAACACAATTTTAGTTGAATTCAATAGAGATGTTCAAGCATCAGCTACTGCTTGGTTATCTTGGCTACACCAGTGTATCTCGTAGGAAGAGGTAAGGACTTCGAACAAGAAAGCCACAAATCCTTTTTTAAGACAAATATGTCCTGCAACATATTCATACTGAATGGCTCTTCATACTCTTCTCATACAGGATGCAGCTCCTACATGCCTATAGGGTCATGTGGCTTTTTGGTGCCACAGCTATTAATACTCTAATACACTTGAACTAATTCTGCTTCCAGAACAGTCAATATTCCTATGAAACATTCCCACTAATGACAAATATTCCACTGACTTCAGTGAGAGCACAGTCATCTTTTGGATTCATTAGTTTCTTTCTAATAAGTGATTAAAACCACAAGTGGTTTTATAGGCTCTGAAGAAAGAATCTGTGAATTAACCTGGTTTAGCTATTCACGAAGCGCCAATTACAGTCATTTCAAATATTGATGATTCTATATCCTGAGAAATTATTAGATATGTAAAAAATTCATTCCCCTAGGAAAGTTGCAGAAAATAAAATGAGACATAGATCGCTGTCAAAAGGTGTCATGGGCAATGCAAATTATAGTCAAATTATTACTATTTCTACTAGAGATTAAGTGTAAATAAGGGATTCATTTCTCCAAAGCAAGCTCTGTGCAGAGTTCCAGTTCTCATTACAGTACCAGAATCCTGCAAGCAGTTTTTCTTGTAAGAATTAAACCTGTGCACATCTGGAATTTGAATACCTGTTGAAAAATCTCTGAGCCAGGGACAGTAATCTGGTCATATAGTATATTCTGCAAATGGTGATGAATTGCAGCCAAATTTCCATGCCTCTAAGCAGTGGGTTGGACTAACAAATAATAACAGCAGCCAGGTGCTGAAAGTTAACGCTGAACCTGAAATCAGATCCAGGGCTGAATTATTTATTGAAATTCCATGACTTTATTTGCAGTATTAGAAGACAGAGCCACTTGCAGGCACTGCGAATAAAGGTCAGAATGGGGGGGTGTCACTCCTAAGGGCATTTACCACCCCACCAGCTGACCCCAGGGCTACCCTCGATGGCCTCATTTTGCATCTTATTTAACATAGAAATACTGACCATCAGTGACTTCTGTTGATTTGAGATGAAAGAGCAATTAGGAACTCTTAGGAGCTATCCTGCAGTGGGCAGGACTTGGTCTTTCTGTCTCCTTTTGCATCTCCAAAGTTAAGGGTGCTGTAGAGGGTACGAGATGTGAGGAATGTTTATGACTTGCTAAAAGCAGATTGAGTTCCTTTGCAAAGGAGCAGCACATTGGAGGCTCAGTATAGTCTTTGGTTTGAGTTTTGCATCTCAGTACAACTTCCCAATGCAACCCATGATTTTACCTTCAGTAAAGTAATTACCTTTCATTATGATATTACCAGGATTTGGACCAAGCCTGCTGCTATGAGAATACAAATGAAATATAAACAATTTTCTGGTTTCCAGCTACTCACAGAGAAATCATTACAGAGTTTAGTGTTTAGGGGATATTTTCTCACCCTTAATATTTTCTTACCTGCCAAAACTGCTGTATTTGTTCATCTGGTCATTTACACAGACACACAGTCAAATTTAACCATTAAAGGTACTCTACACTACAAGGTAGCATTTTCTGATAGCCATCTACAAAGGAGGGGAGTGGTCTCTGAATATTTCCTTAAACAAGAAACAGAGAGCAAGTTCTCAGTTTGTAAATGTAAGTACCTGCAACGAAAACAAGAGTCTTAAGACGTACACACAAACAGCAAGCAAACGTTCCTTGTGACTCATCTAAAAGCAAAACAATTGGCATTTTCAATATAAAATACTCAAGAAAAAACACCGTGATGTTTTCCAAAAAGCTACTGAGAAATTTTGAAGAAGTGTGCATACTGGCAGAAGTACGAGTTACAAGTATTTTTATGGCATGGACTTCTGAAACTAACGCATAATAAATGTTGTAAATAATAGAAAAAAATAGTTGGATAGGTGAGTGAAATTTAGATCACATTTCTTGGCTACTCATTGTTTCAGTGCAGGATGATTTCTTAAATCCCTTTGTCTATACTGTTTGGGCCAGTTTGAAATGCTCCTGTGATTCTGCTTCACAAACTTCCCTGACAATTCTCTCAAAACACATTTTGACTTGATGCTCAGACTGAATTTCCTCTAATTTCATTTTATCCTGTTATCTAGCATAAAAAAAAAAACCTTAAAGGTTTATTTCCATGCTATTTATTAAAATAATTCTTAATTTTTCCCTTTATACAAAAATCTTACTTAACTATGCCATTGCAATTTTTTTAGCGCCTTTTCACCTCTTACTGTCCACTTGCTTCTGAGATCCCTGACCGTGCTGTCAATTCTCAAAATTGTCTTTTTTATCTAATATCATATTAATATAATTATGTCCCTCTCTCACCCAAGCCCCTCATGCTCCAAGTGGAACACCCTTCAAGACAACCAGCGGTGACCTCAGCATGACTGTAGAAGTAAAACCCTTCTCCAGCCTGCCTGTCTCAGAAGCCATCAGTGACCTCCTTCTCCCCAAGTATCTCTTGCTCACTCTCTTCCCCCTCAAAAAATCACTTTCTTGGTTTACTTTCAGTTTACTCTCAGTACTTTTCAGGCATATACTCTTTTCACTGGCTTCACCAACCAAGTCGGTGACATCAACACTCAAGTCTGCTCCTACTCTTCCCCTGCCTGTCCACTCCATTTCTCTGACATTGTCACTCAGCTGCTTTATTCAAATTAAACAAATCCTGTTTGATATGGTGTCAATGGAGCATAACACAGGGATCATGCTCTGTAAGTCCCCTCACCCATTTATCATTAAGTTCATAACCCAGTGTGACCTTCTCCTCCTTCTAAGACAATCTCCAACCAAACTCTCTGGTTTCAGGATCCTCCCATGATCCACAACACTGCAGACCTCATTGCTATTTGGCACTCTTACGAATAAATTCTTTCTCACAGTTTTTTCCTCTCTCAAGCTGAGCAAAATGGACACAAAATCTCATCTGCACCTTCTTCCTATTGTCAGTTCTATAAAATTTGTTACTGGAGTTTAACCTGAACACTCAGGTTTGGGCTGATGGAGATGGATATTTAAAGCAGTGCAAGTGGGACATGGTACTTCCTATGCTTTGCTTGTTCTTCGGACCTAGACTTCATTCTAGATCGACTAGAGAGAGATTTCATGCTATCAATCTGTAGTCTTTCTAGTCTTCTATATCACTTCCATATATTTTGTATTTACAGTTTTATATTTTGCATTTTACATTAATTATTGCATTATTTATATTTATTATATTGTATCTTTTTATTATAGATGTTTATTATATTATTTATTTTCTATTTACTTTTTGTTGTACAATCTGTTAACAAACATGGTTACCATGTTTCCCAGTAGGGTTAATCAATTATAATTTATACTTCACCACTTTTTGGTACTATATTCTTAGACAAGTAATTAAGTCTAACCATCATATCTAGAGAAGGGCTGAATCTCAATCTGCTTCCCTTAAGAAGTTTCTCTGGCAGCTTTTTGTTTTATCCTGTGCTCCTGCAGACGAGAAAGCAGCAGTTCCCTTTTGCAGGTTGTTGGAGAGCTTTTAGGCTGAACAATGGCAATCTGCAGAATGTCATTTTAACTCCATATGCCAAGAACTCACTGAAAAAAGCTTATTGGAACATCCAGCTTAATGAGGTAATTGAGAAACCAGCATTTGTCAGGAAAATTTCTGAACATTTTAGATACATTTTTTGTACAGCTAGGCCAAATTCACTCAAGTACCTAAATAGAAGAATTAGCTATCTTTTCTTGTTTACTTATAATTCTCTCTGAAATTGAGATTTTTATTATTATTATTGTGAAGTGCCAAGCACACAGATGGTTCTTGAAAAGTAACAAATATAGAGAAATCCTATAAATTCACACTTGTAATGAATAGGCAAACATCAGTTAGTACAAAATCCCTCTGACTGACAGCAGGGCACTAACTGCACTCATTCTGAAAGGTCCTGGATATGGCTTTAAATAAATGTTAAATAAGTATTTAAATAAATAAATTTAAATAAATATAATATTTAAATTTTAAATAATAATAATGAAAAATCCTTGTTGCCCAGAGTGGAAGAAATGTTCAGCGGCTAATTAGGAAAAGCCCTTCTTGCTCATGGGAGCTGCAGCAAGGCACTGTTACGTGTGCAGACAGGGCTGGGAGCAGTGGCCAAGGTCCAGGAGGAGAGGCTTTTCCTTCCACTGGAGAAGAAAATTGCTGTTTCAAGGTTTGTCTGTTTGTCAGGCAAGTGGGACAGCGCTTCCTCTAAGTTTCCCTCCTGGTCACATCCTTCCCAAGCTCTCCAAGGTTGGACCTGAGTAGCTGTCTACAGTCAGCACTTTTTAAAATTACTATTATTATTATTCTTGAAGAATCATCTCTTTTGGGATAACCATCAAACCATCAGGCCTTCAGGCAGAGGTGCTGCTCAGCCCAGTAAGAGGATGATGTCCCCCCATAGATGCACATCAAAGAGTGTTAGTTTCAACATACCAGGATGGGCAGGTAGATACTTCCCAATGTGAAACAAGTCTTTCTGCATGCGTGTTCAATTGTCTTTTTTACAGAGCAAATAGTGAGAAGTATGACTTTCAGGGTGTTTAGAGAGATATGTACTTGGAGATTAACTACACCCCCAAAGATTACATTCATGCACTCTGAGGAGATCCTCATGACTCCATCTTGGAGCAGGGTAAGTGCTTAATGCAAGAGGAAGCAACAGATCATTTTTGAACCTCATGCAATACCCAGATCTAGAACTGGATCTGGAGCTTAACTGGGACACTCAGATTTAATGACTTTAAAAAGAAAAAAAACCCAAACATCTGAAGTTAGAGCACCTCAATACAAGAAAGGGAAACTCAGTAAATCAAGGCAAAAATACCATTCCTTGTCAAGCTGCATGTGCAAGTCAACAGTCAGAGAAGAAAATTCAAATTATACAAATACTATGGGAAGTCTAAAAAAAAAAAAAAAGCTAATAATGAAGGGGATTGAAACACTGGATCCTCTTGGAATGTCCTGAACATTGAATGTCAAAGAACCAGACACAGTTAAACAATTAAAACTGCTTTTCTGAGAGATCCTATAACCTGCAAGAATATTCCACGATTCAACACCTCTCTTCACCCAGGAACAGCTTTTAAAAAAATACTGTAAATAAAATAAACAAACCAAACAGGTCTCTGGTTGCACACTGAATCAGCAGCAATGGCTCATCACAAAACACAGGGCAGTGAAAGAAAATAATTTCCTCCCATGATATGCGTTCGTATCTGTTTGAAGCTGCCCATTCAGCAGCTAAAAGCAAAAGGAAAGCAGGAACACAACGTGCCTGTTGACCCACACAAATTGAATCACTATCTAGAAAAACACCGGCAACAATAGCGATGATCCATCGGGGCCTGTTTCCTGATTTCCACTTGTTTCGGACAATGCACAGGTACAGACGGGCACCAGCACCCAAAACAACAATGGCTGCGTGCGGCGGCTGGCAAGGCTCAGGAGGTTTGTTTGGATGTTGAAATGTTTCAAGCTTGGTAACTGCTGTAGAGAAGGACCTGCCTGACCTGAGAATTAAGTCAGCATTTTGTGAGGAGTGAAACCACGATGCTTGAGTAGCTTTTACAGTCATTCATCTACGTAAAGAGGAAGGAAGGAATGCAGTTTTAGCTGGACAAGCTACTGGGCTGCACAAAGATGAAAATGAATTTTGGTGCAAATGTTTCATAGGAAATGAAGCCAAAGCACAGGGATGTGGCAAGACTTAGGCAATGGATCTATGACAGATGGGAAATCAGCTCTTTGTATCTCCTGATTTAGTTCTTCCTTCATCTCAACCACGAGGTCTGACCAGTACTGACACCATTCACAGCTCTGACCAAGCCAGCATCTGCTTCAGCCTTTGGGGGCCCTTCCAAAGTCTGGCCCTTGCACTTCCAGACAAAGATAAGCAATCACATATTTAACCTCCACCTGAACTAATTCCATCCCATTAGCACACCCAGGACACCAGGGATATTTTAAGACATGCAAGCAGCCTCTGGACATAATTTCTATCAGACTGGCTCCAGCCAAATTTGTGCTGTCTTTCAGAGACACGGAAATCAAGATTTCTTCTGTGCTTGAACCAAGCCCTGTTCTGGTTTGCCAAGATATCTTCCACTGCAATGTCTTCCTGGTTTGTAGGTTTTCTGGCTTGTTTATTCTTTTATTGACTCCAACTATTTGCCTCATTAAAGCATATCTAATCTTGATCTGAACCAGGACAAGAAAGGGCATGACTTCCTTGGTGGTTCATTCCCATGGTTAATCATCTTTACAGTTACTTTTAAGCTTATTTCTAACTTGACTATGTCTGACAATATCCGAACAAGGAGTAATATATGTAAACTGGAAGAGGGGAGGTTTAGATTAGCTATGAGGAAGAAATTATTTCCTGTTTGAGTGGTGAGACACTGGCCCAGGTTGCCCAGAGAAGCTGTGGATGCCCCCTCCCTGGAAGTGTTCAAGGCCAGGTTGGATGAGGCTTTGAGCAGCCTGGTCTAGTGGAAGGTGTCCCTGTTGATGGCAGGGGGGTTGGAACTGGATGATCTTTAAGGTCCCTTCCAACCCAAACCATTCTATGATTCTATGACCTTAACTAACTGTTAATATTTCTCATCATACTTGTTACCACTTTATTAAAAAGCCCCCTGCAGATACACTTAATATTGCAGTCAAGTGTCATTTGGTCATTTATTTAAATGAGAAACATTGCTGTAAGGATGGCAAAGAAGTATTTTTTTAAGCCTTAAAATTATTCTTCTCTAAATCTTTTCCAATGTCATAACACATTTGCTCTGTGTGCATTTCAAATAGCCAGCCAAAAGATAATCTAAACCTTGACCCCACCCCACTAATAGCTACAGAGAAAAAAAGAAAAAGCATCATTGTGACTAGTATAGTTTGTATATTTATTATTGGAATATTTACTGTGAATTACTAAGCAGGTGTGGCACATGAACACTGAATCAGTGGTTCTAAGTGGTTTACAAAACCCAACAAAAATAAGAGCTACGCCTAAAGGACGGAGCACAGGACCAGAGTGGTGTTCTTGTTGGACCTTGTGGTGCGAGTTCACCACTTCTCAGCTTCTACACCTGTAAAGTGCTGACCATGACTGTACAATACTTCAGAATTGCTCATAAGTAGCTATAGCAGGGATAGGTTTGACTCCTACTGTCCTACAGAGGCATTAATATGTTATTACAACACAACCCTCCTGAAACACATTTCAATTAGTGCTTTTTTCTCAGTTTTATGCAGAGTTGCCAGAAATACATATAAAGCAGCTATTTTATCATCTTTTGACAAGGGGGGGAAACAAAACAAAACAAAACAATTGGAGAAGCTCCCAAGCTCCAGAAATACAATAGCTCTTAGGCAGAAGTTGAATGAGGGTACCTTAGGGACAAACATAGAAATCATAGGGATTAGGACATTGTTATGAATTTATGACTCTCAATGCCTGTGAGAACAAGCAGAAAAGAAAACAGAGAAGTTGAAAAAGAAGGCACTGCAGAAGATACAAGACCCTGAGAAGGGAAAAGGAGGGCAAGAAAGAGAGGACAGGATGCCAACAGAGAGGACTTTTGGCTCAACTGCTGTGGGAGGCAGCTTATACCGAGCCCAGCTCTACCTGGTTGGGCACAGTGCGGTGTGAACACTGCTGCACAAACTGTGGGCTAGAGCTCATGTCCAGACACTTAATAAAGCACCCAACAGCTTGTACCTGAGATCAGAAAAACATCCAGTTTCCTCTGGTTTAGTTTGTTTTATGTCCAGGAAATTGAAATTTTCAATATACTTTATCAGGAGAGAGTTCTATATCAGAGACCTCATCCCATCATATATTTCTCTTTAAGTGCTGTTCAGGATGCCATGCTGAGGATAAGGGTGAAGAATGTTCCCTGCTCCCACAATGAGTCCACATCTTGTGGAGAAGGACTGGTATCAGCATTTTATGAAGATCAGGAGAGCCTGAATAACTGCCCAAGGTTACTTAAGGAGGCAGAAGAGTAAAAAAGCAAATAAAGCCTCCCAAGAACTTGGATGGGAACCCAGCAATATTACTGAGCTTAACATGTTGCAGAATCTGTATGGCAGGACCTTCTCATGTTTTGATTAGTGCTGGACAAAAAAATAAACAATCAGATTTTCCACCTGGTGGGAGTTGTGGCTGTTGCTCTGTATTAAGATAAAGCACTGAAACACTGAGAGGAAGGTTAAAAAATGTGTTGAGTTGGATTTTGCCAACACTTGTGACCATTTTCACATGACAGAACTTTGCCATGAGATCTCAGGTGCTTCATGTCCCAGTCTCTTTTCTAGCACATGACACTGTAGCCACACAATTTCTATGGTGCACCAGGATGGCTGAATCAAAGAGGAATCTGTTATATTGTGGAAGATGTACTTCAAACCATGATCATCATCATTAAAAAAGGATACATATAGAAGGGTGACATCATAAGCACTCTAAAAGATAAATTATGAAATTATTATCAAGAGAGACAGAATAATACTCATTTACAAAGAATAATTTAATTTAACCTGGTCAGAGAAAACATCCAATGGACCTATTTGACATTTATGTGTGAACCTGCAATCAAGTTGCACAGCAAACAGAAATGACATGCTGTAAATGTAATCAGTTACAGAATGTTCTACCCTTAGGTATTATTAGATAAAATTACTGGGTTTGGGTCTTCAAAACACAACTGAATACACTGTGAATGACTTTGCTCCACTGCAGTAATTTCTGACTCTTAAGTTTAATATAAAAAAATCCTACCAGGAATACCTGATGCTGATTAAACACATCAGACCTACAAAAATCCAAGATTTTTTTTAAACTCATTGCTCCAGATGTACATAGATATCCCCGTGATTGCACATAGGTGATTTTTACTGCACGTTAGCGATACAGACGAAGTGCAAACAAATGGGGAGAGCAAGGGGCAGGGAAGGGAATAAGGATCTATTTTAGACTTGGTCAGCTTTAAACTTTACTGTGACAAACAAACCACTTGAAGCTATTTTCAAAGTATCTACTATAGCACTTTATGTACCTGCTCTGATTTCCTAGTTCAAGTAAGATTTGAATACAGTATGAATCCAGCACAAAACCAAACCCTTCCTTATGCCAAGTGATTCTCCCTATGACTTTAACTCAGCCTTTGCTGGAAAAAAGGAAAAAAGGAAAAAAAAGAGTATAATTGAAACCTTCTTTTATTCATGTATAAAACTAACACAGAAACTTGCAGCCCTTCAACATCTGACTCTGCTAAAATAGAGTAATTAGACAAATCTTCTATCAGAGCTCTTACCTGCAAAATGGAAGTATTAGTGTTTGTGTTACCTCTTTGCAGCATTGCTGGGATTATTTTGCTGGTATCTATCAGATTTTGAAGAATTATGTGTCATACAAGAACTAAGCAATGCTGTTGCCGTAATGATCAAGATGTTATCCTAAACAATCCTTACATACCCTTCTATCAAAATATATTTGACATAGCCAGGTGAACTGATATTAACATTCAACTTAGGAGCACAGGCAGACGTACTTCCTACTGGCTCTCTTGGAAAGGATCCCTGTATATTTTTGGGATGTTATGTCAAATGATCTCTGTGACATTTACTGTTCTGGAATAGCTGCAGCAGAGCCATACATTGCCGATAAAAGTTTCCTGGGGACACTTACTGGAGCTTCGTTGTCATCGTTGAACCATGACACAACAACCTGTGAGCCTGACGAGAAGTGTGCTGCCAGAGAGGGACGAAGAGCTATCTGCAGCTAAACATAGAGCACCCCAAGGGTACTGATGGCTGTTTCTAAGTACAAGCAATAATAATTATGAATATCACCAGTTCTTTATGGTAGAATTAAAATACTGTATTTACCTGATTTGATTATGCAGCTCAGAGAAGTTGGAATAAAGGAAGGAATTAGAAGGTGGAGTTTAAACAAGATCTCAGATATACTTAAGCTGGCCTAACTCTTCTGCCACTGAACTCAGCAGTACAAATCACACTGACTTTTGTGGTCATCAGATATGACCCATCCCATGTTTCTGAAATCTTATCCGTTAGAATTATGGATCAAATTTTTAAAAGCATTTAAACAAACAATAAGGTCTATGCATGTTCAACAAAACATTTGAATATGTTTCATTTTAATCAGATGTTTGGGTCAGAATGAACATATATATCGATGCCATCAAGTTCATAGAACCATAGAATGTTGTGGTTTGAAAAGGACCCACAAGGATCATCAAGTCCAACTCCTGATGCAATAATTAAATATTTTTTTTAAAAAAGTTCAACAAAAAGCAAGTAGTCACAGCCATTTGTGTGAGGAAAAAACCCCAAACCATGGTAGTCACAGCCATTTATGTGAGGAAAAAAACCCAAACCATGGCAGAGAAAGGTGGCATTCACCTTCAGCCATAACCTAATGATTAGATCACAAACTCAGGCAGAAGGAGACATAGTTGAAAATCTCTCCTTAGCTTGAGATCCAGTTTCCCAAGCAATCCTAAAAGCATTCCAGACTAGGTTCAAGGTGTCAGGGACAGTGATTATATCCCTGCCAAGTCCTTTTATAAATTTGGCCTGCTTCAACTATTCACTGCCAGTCTTTAATATTCCCACCAATGAGGCACTTGTTTTGACACAAAACAAAATCTGCAAACGATCAGGGAGAAAACAGACACGCAGATATACAGACCCTGGCTTGTATAACTCAGGCTGAAGCTTCTTTAAAGTATTGTTTTTCTTCGTTGCAAGGAAAAACAAGCAGCTTGTAATTTTAAAACCTTTCCTAGGCTGCTATTGAATTAGTTTCTTTTAACAATATGAGATTAAAGCAAAATTAGATCTTGCCAAGGTGGATGTTTTTCCTTTGACTATTCTTTTTATTATTTTAATGAAAATGCTTAATAAAAAGACAAGAGAACTAACTATCAATCCAGGCAGCATTTCCCTGATTTAACTGGGTCTGTAATGGGGTTACTAATAATTTCTTATTCAAATTTAGAAGGCCTGACTCTCTTTTTTATATAGATATATAGATATATAAATATATAGATATATAGATATTTAGATATTTAGATATAGATATATAGATATATAGATATATAGATATATAGATATATAAATGCTATGGCTTCAACCCAATCAGTCCTGATTTGAAAAGATCTAAGTAAGATAAGAACCAAGCCAGAATTACACTGAAATACCAGAGTCCCCCTGCATGGAGCTTCTGAAAAACATTTATAGATATTCAAACAAACCTAGTAAAACTATTTTGCTCCTAATATGTGTGCTCCTGACTGGACTACCAGTAAACCTTGTAAATTTGGTAACCTGAATATCAATGCACAAGGCCAGTAGAGTAGAACAGGTGACTTAGGCTGCTGCTCACACGCTACCTCACCAAAACAAATTTGGAAGAGACATGAACCATGGTGCCCACCATCCGCTTGACAGCTCTGAATGGATGAAAACATACAAGATCCATAATAATCCTTGTGCTCACGCCACTTCCAGGGTGACAGCTGAACAGTGTCAGAGACTGCACGTGCTGTATGTGTCTGTTTGATAGGGTGGTTATGTCCCTCTCAAAACACGAAACACTTGGCCAACCTCATGACCAGGGATCCAAAAAAATGTTACAGTCAGTCTTGAAGCACCAGACAGGTTGAACCAGATGTTTCAGTATTCTTCTTTGTTCCTTTTCTCTACTATTTCCTCTTTACCTAGAAAGTTTTGCTGATCATGGGAGTGATTCTGTATGGAAGCCAAACGCTGAGTTCATCATACCCAGTAAAATACCCACACTTCTCAAGAAACAGAAATTAACTTTATACATTCCAGATCTGATCATGATTTTTACTCATCATCAAAATACTTCTCAAGGGCAGTCTAATGAATTACAGACCCTGTGTCATTATAATGGGTTAAAATGTTTCTGACAAATCCTCTCCCCCAGTTTGTAAGCCATTATTGGTTTTGATAATCCCAAAATTCTGAAACTGAAATCAGTTGTCTTATCAGAGTGACTCTCTTACCTTAAAAATACAAAAGCCATAAATAGCAAAGAATGATTGATTGTACCAAGAATAACATTTTTAGGCTACACTGCAGTAGATCATCAAAATCAAAACCAGGGTTAGTTTGAAATCACCCTTCAGGAGAACTTTTTTTAAAAAGAATTCAGAAAATGCACAAAAAGAAATCCCAGAGTACATAAAAATCTTGCACTTCCCTGAGAAAATTTCTGGGATAATTGTGTCCAAAGGGGAGGAGAAGGGCAGCTACGCCCAGCTGAGAGCAGCAGCTCCTGGGCTTTTGACGGAGCACGTTAAGTCAGCAGGATGACTGCTTTGTCCTGGACAGCCAGGAGCTCTGACCAACTGATTCATTCAGGGATAGCAAGTTTAGTGCCAAATCTTGCCATCACTTTTAAACATTTTCCTAAAAGACACCTAAAACTCCCTGAAATGAAACCATTGGAGATGACAAAGGGCTCACGGGTTCCTTGCATGTCTGCTGCTCCAGCAGAATGTGAGCACACCAGGACTAACCTCTGTTCCTTGTGATAATCCTCTAACGAGAAATGACTGCAAGGGGCATATTTTGATGCTGTTAGTCCTTGAACCATACCTGGGCTGGTAAGGGATCCCTGAGACACTGCAAATACCCCATCATCGTGCATGGGCGTGGACAATGCTCAGCTCCTAATGGGAGGAACAGGCTGAGAGCATTTCTGTGTGTTGAGACCTTTTGGTCTTCAGCTGTCAGATGGGGATATGTTCAACAGGTGAGTCAGTGAGTAAGGAAGATCAAGGCCTTTGAGAGGTCTGTCCTGATTCTTACATTTGCAAGCACCTTCATGTTTTCTCTAGGTGGGTGTTCGGTGTGACTGCAGTTGAACACCTTGGGAAGTAAAGTCTTACACCTTTTAAGGAAAAGCTCCTGCCCATCTGAGCTGATGAACATATCCAGAATATTAATTACTCAATACCACAAGAGTGACTCCTTGCAGAAATGACTGTCTGCCAGCTCACTACGCATTCTCCTACTACCAGAATGATACTGCTGTCTTTTGATTGTCAGAAACATGGATTAACATATATCTTGTTATAGAATGTTTCTAAAGCAGGAAGATTTTTTAAATAAATGTAGTTTGGACCATTCCTGTGATTTATTTGCATTCTAGACAGCACTTATCCTGAGCAATGCAAATAGGTAGTTATACTCTCCAGTCTTTTTTTACCACACTTTGTTTTCCATGTTTACAACGTATCTCCCTTCAATTTAAATTTCTAGATATGAGGCACCACTCTAATTCTGAAATGTACATCCAAACACCTGTTTCCACTGCAAACAAACAAAAAAGAAACCATCAAAGTCCTCTGATCCTCCCATATGGATTTTGATAGTCTGTATTACTGCATATAAAGAGAGCACCATTTCAGTTTAGTCATTATGTTCAACTATACAGGTGCAAGACTGCCAGAAAAAGCTAAATATACCTTCCATCAGGGTGTCACTTATACAGAAGCATTTGCTACTCCAGCACACAAAGAATTAAAATTAACCTGAGTTCCAACAAGCTGGGTTAAGCACAGAGTAGACGCTACCTCCCGATGCTCACTTCCCCAAAGCTGCTGCTGCTGCCAGCGTCTCGTGCTACCACACATCAAACCTTTTTCTCTGGCAGCCTCTTCCAATTCCTTGTCAAACAAGTTTAGAGAGGGAATTGCTGCTGGAGAGTTTCAGTGTTCACAAAGGACCTGCTCACACAAACTGCAGATCTGATTAAAGCGGCACCATCCCTCCTTTGACAGACCTCACCACTCCTTTGCTCTGCTCATTCTCACCATCAGTTCACTTCTGTCCTGCCCCACATTTTGAGGAGGTTTTACTCTCAATCAAGCATCTTGCAAGAACAAAAAACTCATTCACCCAAAAAAAAAAAAAATCTCATAAATTCAGGTTAGGGCACCATTAGGAAAAGAATAAAATCAATGGGGATGATAACAAATAGGTGTGATAACCACCTAAGCTGTCTGTGTGGTAGCAGTTCAGCTGGCTGTGTCCTGGAGGTGCCCAGCCTATCTGCATAGCTCAGGAGATAGCTAACCTGCATTAGGTTACAGCACAGCTCTTTTGTTTACCATCAGCTCTCTACTTGTCTTTCTAAGGCTCCTGCTTTCCTGGTTGTTAAATAGAAAAAGGAAATAGAGCAATTGTGTAACACCTTTCTTTTTTTAACCTGAGACAGAAACTGCTTTTATTAGAAACTCTGTGTCTGGTGAAAACCAGCCCTTCCTGGGTTTTTTCTGTGCTTGTAGAAGATACAGATTTCTCCAGGCCACATCTACTGCCCTACATTTTTCTCACTGATCTCTGCATTTTCTGCCTTCAGTCAAGGGTGCAGGACAGAACTTTTTTCCTCAAGTGAAATATTAGCACCACAAAAATCAAATTATGAAATGCCCATTGACCCCAACATCTCTTGGTATTAGAACTTTCCTCAAGCATGGTCCAGTATATTTAGATCTGCCACTTGTCCCAGCATCTCCTACTTATCCAGATGTTGCCACCTTTCTGTTCTTCTTTCCAGCCTTAAAACAGAGCAAGTGCCTTCTCCTTTGCAGACTCTTTCCTGGATAACCCTTCCTGTTTATCTCCCCTTATTAATATCCCATTCTTTTAAATTTCATGCTCCAAAAAAGTTTTCACCTCTTCATATTTCTCTTACATGCTCATATTTTTCAACTTTTAGCTCCTCCCTTGCTTGGATGTTCTTCTCTTATTTATTTTTCAGCTTATAAGCTGTATCATTTTAACCTCTGGTTATATGCTTTATTAGACAACTTTTCAGACTTTTAATTAAATTAATGGCACCTTTCCAAAACATCAAGAATTGCAATGTTTCAACTTAAATGGAAAGTCTCCAGGAAGATACCAATTAATTCTTTTGCTCTGTCTCTACAAATTATGAGTTTTATGGGAGAGTTTCTATGCGATTCTGTAACACGCATTATGCAGGAAGTCACATTACTAAAAATGTACTTTCTGGAGTTATAAATCTCCAGGTGATGGCACAGATCAATTGAATGCAGTACAAATTTTTTTTCCAGTAACTTACGGATCCAGAACTTCACACAATGAATCTGGGCAATGACCTTCACTTTAACAGCTGATGTAGTCAAAGAACCATAGATCACAAACATCCCTATCAGCCTCAATAAAATAGTGCAGGCACTAAAATATATCAGTAGTTAAAGGTTTGCATTCCAGAATACATTTGTGATGACAGAGCACCAAAAAAATCCTACTATCCTGTTTTTTAGCCCAAAAACATCTCCATTAAACTCATTTTGGTAGAAACAACTTGTAGAGGAAAGGTATCAGGATATATGGACCCATGCAGGTCCATTTTAATACATTAAGCTCTACTGGGCAGTTATAAACCAGGAATTCTTATAAAATCAATTTGCTAGGGAAAAAGACATCAGTGCTGGCTCAGTTGGGAAGGCTGCACCTGAACTGACTGGGTTTGGAAGATACACGAAGAGGTCACGTATACACATCAGGATGTGGCTGACATTTCAATTTACAGCCCAAAATATCCATTAGGGAGGATAAAACAATTATATACTCTCAACTTGACAGAAGGGAGGGGCTGGAATTTGCTTTTTCCCAGTCGTTCAGTACTCTGTTTGCAAAGGGCCTGATAAAACTCACGCATATTAATAATAATCCTATTGATTTACAGGGGTGGCTTAGGCTCAGAGAGACCAAACACCTGTATTTTATATGGCCATAGTGGATTTCAGAAAGACTTTGAAAGCTGCTCTGAGCATCAAAAAATCTGAGCTCTTCACTGGGACAGAGTTTGCATGAAGTTTGCTATTAATAAGGTTCTATATGCAAGGAGTCTGAACTGTGCCACTGATTTTACTGGTGAGATTTTCATAGCCCAAGACCAACAGATTTTATAATTTGAATTTGAAACATTCTGAAATCCTACTGTACAACAGGTGTACTTATTTTTCTATATGTTCATTAAATCAGTTTCTGTTCTCAGTTACCCTTGTATAAAATCAGAATGAGCTTCAGGCTGAGTAAACTGAGAGTAAAAATTGATTTCATTTTCAATTTTTTTTTTAGAAAAAAAAAAGTACTGCAGGAAATAATCAGAAGACTGTCAGCTTATCTCAGTCCTTTTTGGTTTATAATCCGTTAATGTTTCAGACCTACCAGCCTCAGCCAAGGTACCAAATCATGGTACCTCTCAGCTCTTCATGCTCTCTTCCCAAAAATGGAGAAGAAAGTCAAGATTCTTAGTGAAAAACCTGGCACTCTAAAGTTAGGACACAGTACATTGCAGGCAGCAGGCTAAGAATAACAGGACAAACTCACGAGGAGAGAAGTAACAATAAAATACAGGAACTCTGACTCTCCCTCCTGAACATTACCTAATTCTAATGTCACGAAGAAGAAAGCAGTGTGAACGTGTGTGCAAGAGATAACGGGCTGTCAAAGCACCGCTTCCGCTCAGCCCCAGAAAATTAAAGTTTGATTATTCACTAGAAGCCAAGCTGATCCGAGAGTCACACCAGTGTCCAGTTCACAGTGCAACTTACCTTCACAAAGAGCTCAATTTCAGGATCCTTTCCTTCCCCATTAGCAGGAATAGAGTCTGTCATTTTTCACCCCCAAGGCTACCAGCTGATCTCCTGCTATTAAGTGGCAAAAAGAGGTTTCAACTGCACAGCGGGTGGGTTTCCCTTCCCAACAGCTCTCCCAAAGCTCTTAAAACATCATTTGTAATGATAAAGCTTGAAAGGAGTGGAGAAAACAAGTTTGAAGGTTGATAAATAAATAATAATAATTCTATAAAAGGCAGGCAGCAGAAGAGCAGTCCCTGATACGGTTGTGTAGTTCTTCAGAGCAACAAGTGCTGCTGTGCTCTGGTACTGTATCCTGATCTGTCAGAGCTGCAGTTCTCACTGCCTGCCCAAAATAGCCCAGAGCATAAAAAAAAGAGGGTGGGGTTAACTCACAGGGGAGGAGACAAGCTCCTGGTACCTACGGCAGGATCAGTCTCTGAGCAAATAGTTCTGCTCTTCCCTGTTTTCAGCGTTTCGGTTGTTCCCTCCCTTATTCTACAGCTGGGAGCGCCAGTGATGGGGAGAGGGGAGGTCTGCAGCAGGCTGGTTTCGTTGCTTTAAGCAACACTGATGGGTTTTTTCCTTCTTTTTCTGAAAGGTGTTTGTCCTGCTCTAGCTGTTCAAAATCCTAATCTTGTTATTGCTAAGGATGGGGAGGAAAAAGAGCCTAATTTCTTCACCCCGTGCATTGTTGCATCGGTGCAAGGAGTGCACAGAAAAGCAGAGCTCTGCCTCGGTGAAAACCCCTTCTGTGTGTGGTACAGAAGCTGAAACTGAATGCTCCTAGGTGAGAAAAGGAGCCATGGATCCTCTGCTCCTGATGGAGATCAGGAGCAGAGGAATGGGAATGGGGTTACACAGAACTAATAGCTTCAGAGCCCTGGAAAATAAAATATTTGGGTCCCATAACAATTTCTCAGTGTGTCTCTTTGGGTGCTGGGTGTACAGGGGGGACAGGACAGTGAAGAGATGCTGGGGAGTAGTATGGAAGAAAACTTTCAAGGGCCTCAGCCTGCTGTTGACATACTGCCATCATCTATACTCCCTTCCTTCACCCTGCATTCCTTGCATGACTCAGAGGTCACCACGCAGCCACCCTAAGCGAGAGGTGGCACGGGACAGAAAGGCCTGATGCAGCTAAAAGGCGTGGAGGAAGGGAGTGCTGGCATGGGAAAGGAGAATGGACAAAGGCAAAGGGGTTGGGTAGGACCTCGTCCTCATTGCCTGGAGGGACAAGTCTGAACATGAGCCAGCAGTGTGCCCAGGTGGCTAAGAGGGCCAGTAGCATCCTGACCTGTATCAGAAATAGTGTGGTCAGCAGAACAAGGGATGAGATTGTCCCCCTGTACTCAGCACTGGTGAGGCTGCACGTCAAGTGCTGGGTTCAGTGTTGGGCCCCTCACTCCAAGAAGGATGTGGAGGTGCTGGAGTGTGTCCAGAGAAGGGCAAAGGAGCTGGGGAAGGGTCTGGAGAACAAGTCTTATGAGGAGGAGCTGAGGGAACTGGGGTTGTTTAGCTTGGAGAAAAGGAGGCTGAGAGGAGACCTTCTCACTCTCTACAACTACCTGAAAGGAGGGTGTAGAGAAGTGGGCATGGGTCTGTTCAACCAAGGAACAAGTGACAGGACAAGAGGAAATGGCCTCAAGTTGTGCCCAGGGAGGTTTAGATTGGATATTAGAAAAAAATTCTTTACTGAAAGGATTACCAAGCATTAGAACAGGCTGCCCAGACAAGTGGTGGAGTCACCATCCCTGGAGGTATTTAAAAGATGTGTAGGTGTGGTGCTCAGGAACATGGTTTAGTGGGCATGGTGGTGATGGGTTAACAGTTGGACTTGATGATCTTAGAGGTCTTTTTCAATCTTAATGACTCTATGATTCTGTGACTGGCTGCCTTTGTGCCCTCCTGGCCTGGGAAAGTCCCTTCCTCCACCTCTGCTCCTGTTTTGGGACCACTACAGATCCAGCTCACAGGCTATCAGCAGCCCATGCTGCCAGACATGAGCAGTTTTACCTTCCCTGTCTGACACAGAGAGGCCTTTTGGGCATGGTTTTGACATGATCAAACACTCGCCTTTCCTGGAAGTGCTCTTAGGTGTGTGCTTTTCATGATGATCTTTAATTCCCTCCCGTGACTTCTAGGCATTTGACACAGGTCCAGAGCAGTAGCAGCCAACATCTCCATGGCTCTCTGAGTAACCTCTGTGGGGCTTTCCCACAACAGCTGTTTCATGTGCACTCCACGAAGCACTGAAATGGTTAACAAGTAAATCTCATTATGCTGTTGCAACTGTAATTACAACATAATCAACATTATAATTAGTGTAAAAGTGTGCTTATGGTTTTTAGATCTAATTAGTACTCATTCAAATAACTGGAAGGTTAACTATAAGAGAATTAAGTGTTATTACTCCTTTGATTTCAATTTTTTACATGTAATTTTTGGACTAGGTACATTAATTACCAAACATTTATAGTATAATTATTCTTAGGCCTAGAGGCAAACTTCCAAGGACATGGACTAAGTGTACTTACACGTAGCAAAAAGAATCATTGCATTGTAGTTATATATTATGGTTATAAAAGTCTGACAAAAGCACTAGTCACTGTATCTCTAAAATGCATCCTGCACCTAAAATGCAATTCTGAGAGACTTAAAGACCCCATCGCTATTCAGACTGCTCAGAGCTGAATCACACACTAAGATTTACTTTCAATCTTAAGCTAAGATCTTCTTCAAGACTTGCCACCACTGTCTTTCGCTTAAGGATGTGTTATTTCCCTAAATTACACATTATCAACCACATGGTCATAAGCTTTTGTTTTTGCTGAAAAAAATATTTTGCTTTAGCACCTCCTGTGATGACAAAATTTCTCTTTAATGAAGACTCCTGTAAACAACATTATATGGGTCATCTTCAGTGAGGTTACCTGTAGCTCTAGCCTCATTGAAAACCCTGTTTTGATACAGGGCAAGGGCTTTAAACAATTTATATCACAGGAGCTATCTGAAAAAGAAAATACTGGCAGCTATGAGAACAGTGAGGAGGTGATACCGCTACTGCTAAACCAAAACGTTCAAATAAAACCAGCATTCAAGATATCGGCACTTCTAAGATGTGATGCATGTGACCTATTTAGATGTCTATTTTAGAATGAAAAAAATGTGCCCTAGAAGTGTTTGCTTCTTTCCACTGGTAGTAAAGAGAGCCCAAGGTAACAAGCTCAGATAAAGACATTATAACGGTCGGACAAATCCTGCTGTAATTATTAAGTAATAGAAATCTGTCGCTTTAGCACCCAATTTCTAGTCACGTGTCATCTCCCACTGCAGAAGCTGTGCATGCCTTGCACTTCTGAGATTCAATCTCTAGATGTGGCAATTTTGGTAGGGACTCAACATGTCAAAACATTTAAATCCTGCCTTCCCATTTACTGCCCGGGTTTAGTGGTGTACTATAATTAGTTTGCAAGACGATTGTTGTGCTGAAGCTCAAGCAAAGTAGCAGGGAAACTGGGCAATACAGAGAAAGGGAGCTAAGATGCCCTGAAGTGGTTTCCATCTTGACCCAGATGTAAACTGGAAGAGAGTAGATTTAGATGAGATATTAGGAATAAATTCTTCACTGTGAGGGTGGTGAGACACTGGAACAGGTTGCCCAGAGAAGCTTTGGATGCCCCCTCCCTGGAAGTGTTCAAGGCCAGGCTGGATGAGGCCTTGAGCAACCTGGTCTAGTGGAAGGTGTCCCTGCTGATGGCAGGGGGGTTGGAACTGGATGATCTTTAAGGTCCTTTCCAACCCAAACCATTCTATGATTCTATGACACTGCAGGAATGGGCCAGACCCCATCTGGTTCAAGATGCTTCTAAGGAATAGTGCCCTGGAAGGTCCCTTCCCCCTCTGTTTTCACCCATGAGACACCACCTTGCCCTCATCCCCTGCCCCAGGACTTGTTATGGAGTGCTCAGAGGCTACAGAAGTTGTAGTGTGAATACCACACATCTGGTATCCCAGCTGTGCTTTTAGATATCTATGGAGAGAATAACCCAGCCCACCTCAAAAAAACCTCTGATTTTCAAAAATCTCACTATGGAACTCCTCAAACAGATTGAGCAAAGCAGAGTCCTTGTTCATATAAATGCAGTGGTTTTTAAAATAGATTCTGAAAGCTTGATTTAAGATAAACATTGTAGGAGGCAATAAGTAGGAGTGTGGTGGTTTAACCCAGAGGACAAATAAATAAATAAATAAATAAATAAATAAATATGTACTACTTCAGGAATCTATTCATGCATTTACTGCTTTGCTGTCATATAAAACTGACTTATCACTTACATCTGGGTGGAACCTTTTTGACTATAATGGTTATTATTGTCTACACGGCTCTGTTTTGTGTTATGAAATCAGCTCTTTCTTCAGCCAAATTAAGGGTAAGATACTGATAAATAATTAGTACACTCTCATTTTACTGCAAAGAATGAGTTGCTTAGTTTGGCCTATCATTTTCTCACAAGCCAGAAGTAGCAGGGGCTTTAGTTACGTACAAGAACATTAGACATTGAATTATGAACTTCTCATAAGCCAAGTCATTATAGCTTGAGGTTTATGAGATCTATAAATGAATATGAGCACGTCATGCCATTAATAAAAGAAGAGGACAGCTTCAGAAAAGGAACTGCCACATCTCCACAGAAGACCTCTATTGTAGGTGAACTCTGACGCACTATCAGCTTTCACAGGTCTGATCCAAGCTTCACTTCCAGCAAAGATTTGTCCCAAAGGGGTGAATCAGAGGCCAAGCATCCAGAATGTAATTCTATCATGGAGCTCTCCAGCAGCCCACTAAGTTACCAAGAAGGATCAGGGCACAGAGCACAACCATCCCCCCCCAGTGCTCATTTGGTGCTGCCACCCAGCTCACCCTGTGAGAGTGGGGCATTACAAGTTTTATAAGACACTGGTAAAGCTTTTCATGTTGTAAATAAACCCATTAGGGATGAAAAGAAGAAGTAAAACCTTGGTGAAGCTGCAGTAAATGGTATTTGGGGCTATGATTTTACCTGGGAATTATTTAACTGCTTAGTTGCCTAAAAAAGCCCAACAACAACAACAAAACCCCACAACTAAGCAGCAACCAAGTACTAAACTAGCATGTTCGAATGGGTTATGAAAATATATCTTCTGGGGACAGTTCTGAATTACTGGTAATTTGTAACTGCATTTATTGCAGGCTAGTAGCTTCAACATGCTACTTATTTAACAAGTTAAACACAAGGAACCAATCCAATAATTTTAATTTCCTTCTGAATTACAATGTTTTACTGTCAAGTTCTTGTTTGATCTTCAGAAAAATCAACAGAGATTTGTCTCAGATATTTGGGATCAAACTGCATGTTCCCCTCCCCAGATGTACAAGACATGCAAGGCTGTACAAAGCTCTTCTCATTAGCCTCATGCCAAGGCTGGGTGAGCAGATATGTTCCCCTGAACTCCAGAAATGTACAGTGCCTCAAAACCTGTTGGTTTGATGAAGCAACTGTGATTTTATTCCTTCTTATAAGTTGTCCCACACTCAAGGGTATGGAACAAAAGACATCAAGTGATATAACAGGTGCACAGCCTGAATGTCCCATGAAACAGGATGGGATGGCAAAACATAGGCCAGAAAACTTTGTACTTCCCTTAACTGGCAAGTTTTAGATAACTTGCTCTCCATCCATCCCCCAAACTTTATGAATCCATTATAGCCATGAGCTACAGCAGCTCTCCTTTATCTTATTATTAAAATACAGTATTTTAGCTCTAAAGGTCTCTGGATGAAACTCAGCTATTAAACAGAAATCACTAGAATCAGCTCAGACAGGAATTTTGCAAAGTAAATTCTAGTCCAAAAGCATGAAACTATTTTTATCTATAATTATGTTTTCACATGGATGCAGTATCAAACTTTGCTGTAACATTAGTAAGCATTAACAACTTCAAGAGAAAAACCCACTGCTGTTCAGCATGAAGAGGGATTTCATTATGGATAATTATCTGAGGCAATCACAGCTCACCATTCACAGGGAAGTGGCACTTAAAAGGTACAAAATCACCTCCTAATGCTGCATTCAGTAGAGAGGCTTCTAGAGGGCAGCGCTTTATTCCTTTATTTCTGTATTTTACTATCATTCCAAAACTGTCATTTCAATTAAAAACAAAAGATACTTCCAAAACAGGAGTGAGACTGCTCTGGAAAGTCGTATTGTAGGGGATACAATGGAGAGTGTTACAGACTGTCCTGACCTGTGGGCTATATGGATAATGTAGCTGATGAAAGGAGGAATGTAGATATCCTCAGCCCTTGCTTTGCAAATTAAATCTTCCATACTGTTAGGTGTTATGAGAAAAAAAAACACACCAGGTAAGAGTGATCTACCTGTTCTTGTTGACTCACTGCTGTCACAGAGCTAAAATTACATTATTTTACTTACAAGTTTGCAACACAGTAGTGGCACAGTCCCTGCCTTAATTTACAAGTATTCTTAGTACAAATCCCTGTTTACATTATTTCTGTTCCTTTCTTGGTATGCTTCTTGTCACAACCTAAGTCCAAATTAATTAGGCTTTGAAGCATGTACATGCAAACTAGGATTAAATCCCAACAAGCAAAAAACCACCACACAACACATTACTCCAACCCCAATTTATCAATTATTATTTACAGAAAGTGTTCAAAATGGCATGTACATCTCCTGCAGATCTCGGGCTAGGTTTCAATTCCTGACAGTAAAAAAGGCCCAAAAAACGCCCAGTTGCTGCTGATTTCATTGGATACATTTGTGTTTCACTCTGTTGTTTAGCAAACAATTTGGCTGAAAGCAGAATTTACTTTCTGTATTCTGATGCACATTATTTCTAAAAGATTAAGCCTTCAGCAACTCAGTTTGAAATTACTGGTGACTCAGACTAGCTCCCCTGGGTTCAAATGTTGGCATCAGTGACTTTTAGCTGTGCCAGATGAAGCCATAAAGTACCTGCACAGCAGGTTACGTGCATGGATCTGCACAGCAGCAGATTACAGGACCCTCTGTGGTGTACATACTATTTGGCTAAAGAAAAGGGCTTCTGGCTTTTGGCTCCTTGATAAACCCATGCTTGTTCAGTAAGAATTCGCAAGGATCAACATCTTTACATCTCTCTCTGTGGCAGCAAAGTCTAACCTCTGCACACATTACGGTCCACCTGATCAATGGCAGTGCTGTACACCTGGGTTAATGCAGCTGGCTGACCTTGAGCCTTACAGTGAACTGTAGAACTCTTCCATTCTCCTTAGAAAATTGCCCTCATTCATTTTTCATTTCACCTTTTGGTACTTCTGTGATCAAGTTTCCACAAAGTTTGCCAGTGAGCAAGCTCACTTTCCTTAGTGCATCATCTCGAGCTGTTTATTAAATGAATGGTGTGGGAGGGTTCTTCTTTTTTCTTCAACATAAGCATTCAATGTCTTGGAGCACCTGATGTTGACTTGGTTATGCCTCATTTTAGTTTTTCTTTGCTTGAGGACCTTTTTCACTGCACAGTTACAGAATCACAGAATTGCCTCGATTGGAAAAGCCCTTTAAGATCATTGAGTCCAATCGTTAACCTCACACTGACCAGTCCCCAACTTAAACCATGAAAGAGGTTAAAAACCCCAGAGTCATCTTTGCAGCCTCACTGCTCTGATCTTGGTGACAACTATGATACAACTCTGTAGAAATGGACTTGGTTTTTCTAAGTGACCTACATAACTTAGAAAAGCACTAATGACACACAGAGCACTTAACTCATGATTAGCAATTTCTACCCATTCCTAGCCAAGCAGCAAGTGAGAGTTGATGCCAGACTAATTCATAAATATATGTCACACTATCAGATGATGCTGAGAGAAAGCCTAAATCCCCCTGAGGAGGATGGTACCAATAAAAGACTCTCAAGTTATCTCTTGTCTTCACGTTAACACTGAAAATTAACTTTCAGAGAGGAAAGGCAAGGAGTTCCAAAGGGTGAAGTTAGGTGTGCTGTAAAGATTGACTCCTCTCAGCTCTGCATCTCCACTCTCTCAGGTCTGCGTCTCAACTGGGTGGAAGCAACTGTGTGGGAGTTTCTACCACCACTGCTCATGCTGAGTGTTCTGATGAGAAAAAGAAGACTTTAGTCTACAGAACTAGCAAACCAACATCCTATGTAATTACCTGGTTTGCCAGGAGAGATGTTCCAATTAAAAAAAATTAAAAGGTAATTTAATGTTCTTATGAAAGAGAAAATTACTGGGCAGTTTTAAGTGACCTTTTCAGTAAATTGAGTATCTCAAATCAAAACTGAAGGCAGGTTAGCCAGGCCATCTGTCAATCTTGCAGGGTATTATAAACCTTGGAGTATACTATTATAAAGCAGAAAAAAATTATAACACTATAACTAAGCTGAAAGGAAATACAGCCATACAAAATTCATAGTGCAAATCTTCATAAAATCAAAGAAGAGGGCAGAGTAAGTGGAATTAATACATGAGGGAATAGTTTACTATTGATAGGGCTGATACTGCCACCTATTTCTATGACTCCCTAGTGCTTTCTCTGATAACACTCTGTTTTCAGTTCCATTTAACTTCTGCCAGACTTTAAAAGGGGAGCTCTTCAACACAGGTGTCTGCCTGCCTTATTCATCCAAAGCGCTTCAGACACCCAAAGGTTTATCTCGGAATGCAATCAACCGCTGAAGTCACTGTTCCCCCAAAGTCTGCAGTTTAAAACAGAAGACAGGCAGGGCTTGAAAGGGAACAGAAATGCAAGGAAGTGACTTGATTTCCCCAGAGTCAACAGCAAGGCTAAGAATAGACTCCTGAACTCCTCAATGCCAACTTAGTCAAACCATTGTCAAACAGAAACACACGTGTTTTTCCAAGTGTTCAGAAATCCATCATCGCGGAGAATGCTCCCCATCCAGGTGATTAGGTGAGTATATATACAACATTCTTGTACACAAAACCACAGATATTCTGCAGGCACACTTCCAAAGACATTCCACCAGCCCACCTGTCACGCTCTGCTCAGAAACCTGCTGGGAAAACCTGGCCTTCAGTTTGTGTCTTTTCTTTTCATTTTAAAATAGAACTTGGTTCCTTTCCCCCATGACTCACACAGTCCAGCGTGTGTCTTTACTGAACGAGTTAATTGTTAAGTGGAATTAAACAGCAAAATGTTCTTTGGTTGCATATTTGCAAGGACTTGGAGAACACCGTCTCCTCCCCGGCTGGCAGTGGCCGAGGGAATGCCAGGGCAGCCGTGCTGCTCGCTGGGTTTTTATACCAGCGCTATTTTTAGCTGTTATCAGCCGCGGTGCGCGGGGCCAATCAGCACCAGGTGCCTGCAAGAAACTCTGCTCCCGGCCAAACTTCATTCTCTGCAATCTCACAGGGAGGAGCCAAATGACTGTGGATTTGCTGCTCGAAACTTCTGCTGATGGTTTTGGGGGCTCATTAACACTCGGCAAGGTGCTAGCACAGCAAAGTACATGAATCGTTAGGACCACGATGAAGTTACTGATTCAAGAGATAAGCACCTTGCCTACATTTGGTGAAAATAAGTCAATTTAAGGTGCCTCATGAAGTTCAATAAAGTCTGCAATCCTGCAGTATGACATATATATATATATATTTAATATATATATAAAATGACCTGTGCAGTTTTTACAAAGGTGTTCTTTTTTATGTCACCTTGTAGCTATACACTATGTAACTAGAAACTACTTATTGCTGATTATTTACAAATCTCACCAAAGAAAGGGAAGAAAAACTGGTGCCTCTTCAAAATAGACCACATAGTGTCTGACAAATTTTTCATATTTGACCTTTGTCTGGTATATTTGTTTAATGTCTTTTCACGGAAATATGACCTTGCAGTAATTTTAGGCTTTGAGACATTGATGGTGTCTTTGAGACACAGATCTCCAGGGCCATGTTAGTGCTGTAGGGAATCCTGCCCAGCCTCCAGCAGTTGCTTTTCACAGGATCAGATCTCTTACATGTTACAGCAGCTGAATCACTTCCCCAGCTGGGAAAGCTGCTCTTTCTCAGATGGTACCTGGTCAGATTTATTGGGTGATCAGAGTTCCCCATTAGTTGACCTACGATTTCATGACTGATCTCCAAAAAATTTAGACTGAACAAATTCCTTAAGACAGTCTATATTGGGTCCTGGAGTGTCTAATTCAAAGAGATGGTCTCTGAGGTTTGTGAACTGCCATTTCTAGCCAAAGTAAGAATTACTCCTTCTCCATATGCAGCTTCTATCCCGCCATGGAAACAAAAGAGAAGACTTAAGTATCTGAGACCAGTGTTCAAGAAAATTTCTGTCTGACAGACAATCAGTGAATCAGACTTCATAAATTTTACACAGATGAATCCCCAAATCCAAACAATGTTCAAACTGAATTTACAAGATATGCATCAAAGTACCTTGAGTAACATCCTGTCTGCACTGAATCAGTGCAATACTCTTACTGAATCCAGCATGGCTCGCATTTTCAGCCTGAGCATGCTACTGTTTAGAAATATCCCTGAAACCTCACTGAGCAGACAGCATCTTAACCAGAGAATCATTGGTTTGGGTTGGAAGGGATCTTAAAGATCATCCAGTTCCAACCCTCCTGCCATCAGCAGGGACACCTTCCACTAGACCAGGCTGCTCAAAGCCTCATCCAACCTGGCCTTGAACACTTCCAGGGAGGAGCAGCCACAGCTTCTCTGGGCAACCTGTTCCAGTGTCTCTCCACCCTCACAACGTAAAGCATAAGCAAAGGATGGCATTTCATTGTTGTCCACTAAGCTTCCTCTTACTTAAACACTGATTCTTCTCTAAAGTTTCATCAGCTTTTTTTTGAAAAAAGTCCTGCTATCTAAGCATTGAAGTATTTAAGCAGAAACATAATTTTATTAATTTAAAATGATTGAGAAAAATTTGAATTAAAGTTCTTTTATGCTCAAACATTAGACATGTAGTTTATACTTTTTATAGATAAGCATCAGAGCATTCAGCATGCTGCAGCACTGAGCTCTTAGACAACTTTTTCTTTTTTTTAATCAACTCAGATATGAGTTCAGTCTTCATTATTAATGGGCCTTCTTGATGGCCTATGACAAAGCCCATGATATGTACAAGAAAGAATTCCATGCCTGATTCAAAGTGATTTAAAAAAAAAAAAAAAAAAAAGCTAAAAAGGACTCTTATGTCAACAAGTCTACTCTATGAAATTCAGGATTCCTGAATTATTTTCTTCAGTACTTATCTGGAAAGTTTCTAGCTACTAAATATTAAAATTAGGAAGAATTTCTAATGACATTTAAAAAAAAAACAAACAAAAAAACCCCCACACATTTACAAGTTTAAATATAAAGCTTCTGGAGAGTGTCCAGAGGAGGCCACTGAATTGGTGAGGGGCTTAGAGGAGAAGCTGTATGAGGAGAGGCTGAAGTCACTTGGTTTGTTCAGCCTGGAGAAGAGGAGACTGAGAGGAGATCTCATGGCGGTCTATAACTTCCTCCCAAGGGGAAGAGGAGGGGCAGGTGCTGATCTCTTCTCCCTGGCCACCAATGATAGGAGCTGAGGAAATGTCAGGAAGATGTGCCAGGGAGGGTGAGGTTGGCCATGAGGAAAAGGTTCTTGAGGCAGAGGGTGGTGGAGCTCTGGAACAGGCTCCCCAGGGAGGTGCTCATGGCACCAAGCCTGACAAGATTCCAGAAGCATTTGGTCAAGGCCCTCAGACACATGGTCTGAATCTTGGGATTGTCCTGTGCTAGGGCAAGAGTTGGACTCAATGATCCTTGTGGGTCCCTTCCAACTCACAACATTCTCTGAAATTATTTCTCCTGGTATTCCTGACTAATGAGGACTTGCCAGTATTATTTAGACATCTCACTGACCAGGCACACACTGTTTCTGGCCAACAGAGACCCTCTTGCAATGAAGAGCCACCAAAGTATCAGTGTTAAAGATAAGGTTGCACATATTTATAGAGCAAGTATGAATGTGGGGCAAGTATAAAGCGCTTCTGTTGGCCAGATATTTAACAAAATGCATTTTAAAATAAATCCAGAAATGGTACAAACACAGTGAGCAGAGCTCAGAAGAGAGATTAAATACCTGTATATTCATATGCAAAGTTTCCACTCCTTCCATTTGCTTTTCAACCAATCCTCAAGCTACAGGGATAAGTGTTGAGCTTCAGATGCTAAGATTTCCCAAAGAGCAGTAACATGGAAAAGTGAACAACCCCATCTAAATGTCAATGAAGGATCCACAGAGAAGCCCTTTGAAGCTGTTGAATTTAAACTTACCAGTACACCTGTGAGCACTCTGAATGCCAGTGGGACAGTGGGAATTGTGTCCTGCTGGTGCTCTGCAGGCAGACTAGGGAACCTTACAGTGATGTTAGAAAAACATGATTGTTGCTGAAAGGAAAACAGGTGTCAGGATAAGTGGAAAACTGTGAAAGGCACCAAGAAATTAATGAAGCTTTTTCTGACTGTCTCCAACGTGTTTACATCAGGACATTTCACCTCAAATAGAATGATGTGTTTACTTAAACAAGGCAGGTATCTTAAACCAGGAGGTTATTAAAAGAATCTTTTCTGCTACTTGTTTAGTCTAGCCATAAAAGTAAAAGCAACCTGAAAAAAGCTGGAGAAAAAAAAAAAAAGGCACCTTTGTGAAGAAGATATGTGCAGAAGTGGATTGCTATGGCGACTGGAAGATATGGAGACAAAAAGGACTGGCTGGTTTAGCCTAAAAAACATCTGAGGGTGTCTAAGCCTAAACTGACTTTAAAAAGCCCTAAATGAAAGAATGAATGCTAATGGGCCATGCTGGCACAAGAGCAGGGATGTGTTATCTGCACATGAATAAATGTCATTTGGAAATTAGAGTAAGGTGTCAAACCATCAGAGCAGTGACATTCTGAACAGATTTCCAAAATGAATAATAATGGTCACTTAGTTTTTAGATCGACCTTGATCAGTTTATGAATTATGTATTATTATGATGAGGCCATCTGTGACAGAAAAAGACTATTTCGTGCCCAAAAGGTCACCTCCAGTCCCATGAATTTTATTTTATTCTATTTTCAGATTACCAGGAACGAAAAAAAAAATCATTTGAGTGAGTGTGCAAAATTTTTACTTTTCTGTGCCTCATTTTGTACAAAGATATAAGTAGGAAAATAATGCTTTTTTCTCAGAAGATATGTTCTCAACTTTTACTTCATTAACACTTGGAGACTGCTTTGAGGTGGCTGCATAGAGGCTGCAACAGAAAATCAATTAACTCACGAATCAAAATCCTCATTTTAAACACTCTTTGCCTGCACTGAAACCAGACCCATGCACTAGCCAATTCATTTCTCATCTGTTTCTAATTGCATCATTAGAACTTCATGAAGGTCACTGACGTCTTACAACATTATCAGAGATGGACCAACAGGAAAAAGTCAACCATAATTGTATCAGTAATTGATATGAAAAGGATCACCTAGAAGTCTAAAAATAAAAATCACACCCACAGATAACAAATCAATAACTCATTTTAGAGTGACATGCCACCTCCTATTTTTTTTTCCCCACAGAAGGTAGTTTCATACAGGTTTGCAACATTTGCCATTAAGCAGTTGCACTTATGTTAAAAATTGTCTCTGATAAATAAAAATATCCAGATGTTCCTTTTCAGCCATAATCACAGTGTATGAGAGGATATTGAAAATATTTCTAAATGGATCAGCAAAAACAGCTGCAGACCAACAGAAAACTTGCCTCCAATACAGGCTCTTATGACCCAAAGAAATAAAGCAGATTTTCTTTCCATAATTAAAATCTTAAGCTATATTTGAACTGGTACCTAGGAAGTAAAACCTAGTAAATTCAGTTGGCTTTTCTCTTCTCCTATAGTGTCCCAAATAAAAAGTAACTACAAAAAAAATAAAGTTAAAAGAAACATATATGGGGGTTGATGTTAAGAAAAGGGTAGAGGTTGACTGAAATTAAAGAAAGTGCTGGTTCTTAGTCTTGGAAAGATACTAAAGTGTATCAGATAATTTTATCTGGTTAAGTTAGACTGTCCAGTGAACAAACTGTCCAACACTGCAATGTTTGTTCACTGTTGCACTTCAACTGTTGCTGAGTGTGGACACTGAAAGAAAAAGGCAAATTAAATAACCTGGTGGGGGGAGAAAAAAAAATAAAAAAATAAATCAGTCTGGAGTTTGTTTCCAGATTCCCATTATCAGAATGAGCTTCTACTCTAATCTAGTAATCCAGGCTTCGTATTTAAACTGTCACTGGTGGCATTCACTTTATTTAACTTGAGGTGACCGTGCCATTGTCTGCAGTGAAAGTTTATGGCTTGATTAAGTTGTCTAAACCCAGATATCCTGCAGCGGTTGAGGGGCCCTAGGATAGCTGAGGAAATCTGTAAACCTATATGAGAGAGGATTTACAGGAGACCTGTGGCCTTCTGCAGGCAAAACTGGAGGCCAGGAGGGAAACCTTAAGGCATCCAAAACAGCCCCAGATGCCTGTGGTTGGAAAACTGAATCAGGCCCCTACACAATTCAACAAATGTAGTTTTGGGCTCCACACTACAAGAAGGACGTGGAGATGCTGGAGCATGTCCAGAGAAGGGCAGTGAAGCTGGGGAAGGGTCTGGAGAACAAGCGTGATGAGGAGCAGCTGAGGGAACTGGGGGTGTTCAGCCTGGAGAAAAGGAGGCTGAGGGGAGACATTGCTCTCTACAACTCCCTGACAGGAGGGTGTAGAGAGGTGGGGGTTGGTTTCTTCTCCCAGGTAACCAGCGATAGAACAAGAGGAAATGGCCTGAAATTGCACCAAGGGCAGCTGAGATTGGATGTGAGGAAGAATTTATTTGCTAAAAGGGTTCTGAGGCATTGGAAGAGGTTGCCCAGGACAGTGGTGGAGTCCCCATCCCTGGAGGGATTGAAGAGTCGTGTAGACACAGTGCTGAGGGACATGGGTTAGTTGGGGACTTGTCAGTGTTGGGTTAATGATTGGACTCGATGATCTTAAAGGGCTTTTCCAATCCAGGCAATTCTGTGATTCTGTGAACTGAGTCTACAGAACAACTACCCTCACCCTACAGCTGATGCCTACACTTGGCCACATGAATTAACATCCCACTGCGCTATTTCTGGTAACTTTTTGCTGCAAAAGGAGCCAAGATACCCTGCAGAGATGTAGTTAATAACTTCACTTACAGACACACCTTAGATCAAATCCAGCCCTTGATATCTAAAGAAAACAAAGAGCAGAAAAACAGCTTTCCTCTTGCAGATTCCAAAATAATTTCTATATGTCTTTACTAACTGATTTGCAGGGACCATCTATTACTTTGTGTTTGTAAAACTTTAGTCTCAGTAGAGCTGCTCTCCAGGTACTTCTGCAATAAACAACTTTAAATATTACAAGTATCTCTATATTGGACAAAAAAATATTTAACAGCTGACAGTGGTACTACATAGATAATTAGGGGGACAGCAAAAAAGTAATCAATCCACAAATCCAAAGATTTTCATCTCCTAAAATGTAATAAAAGGAATGGCGATGTTTCAAAAGAAAAAACCAACCGGGCTGAGATAACAGTTTTATTTTCAGAACATCAAAGAGGGAGTCACAAAAAGAAAAGTGTAAGAAAAAGAAATGAGTAAATAAATCCTGTTTTAATTTTCTCTCAGTATGACCTATATATTTACACTGTATTTGCTATTACTGCAATCACTGTGCAGGAACAATTTCCTAGACAATACGGGTCTGTATTTTGAAGCTGTTGCTACGCTACTGTGCTATACCCAGCCACAGTCACTGCTGGAGCCAAAAGCTGAAGGTGGCACGGGAGTGTCAGCTGAAAATCTATTGACAGACCTTTCTGGAGGCAGAAAAGGTGCATGAGCAAGGCACAGACATAGCAGAGGTCAAAAGCAAGACCTTTTATCCTTTGTATCCAAAAGATTAAGCAAACTGCTACGTCCTGCTGCCAAAGCACACGTTCTGCTCATGACTGATAGCCGAGGAACTGGATGTTATCTCTAACAGAACTGCCATTTGCTAATCTTTTCACACAAGCACACAGAGTAATTCAGATAAACATAAATCAAGCTATGAAGAGACCTAGAACAGAGTTTCCTCCTCAGAAATAAGGGTTACGTAGCTACGAGGTTTATATGTTAAGACTTAAGAGATTAGCAGTCTCCTGTCCAGGATAAGGGGTGGGAGGTAGCCACAAAGCCATGTTGTGTCTGCACAGTACGGTGTGGAGATACTACAGGTGTATCTCAATTTTCACAGAATCACAGAATTGCCCAGATTGAAAAGATCTTTAAGATCATGGAGTCCAATCATTAACCTCACACTGACAGGTCCCCGACTAACCCATGTCCCTCAGCACTGTGTCTACACGACTCTTCAATCCCTACAGGGATGGGGACTCCACCACTGCCCTGGGCAACCCCTTCCAATGCCTGAGAACCCTTTCAGCAAGAAATTCTTCCTCACATCCAATCTCAGCTGCCCTGGGCACAATGAAGGCCATTTCCTCTTCTCCTGTCACTTGGTACTTGGTTGAACATATTGACTCCTACCTCTCCACACCCTCATTTCAGGTAGTTGTAAAGAGGAAAAAAAAATAAAATATCTGAGTTAATAGAGCAAAAGCACTGGTGATAGTATGTTCCACACTGGATTTATATCAGAGCAATGCTCTGACTTCAAAACCATACTGTTTTCAGTGAAGGATGATCAGAGTCTGATCACATCACTTAGAGAAACCTAATGCTCCTGCAGTCAATGGCAGGCACAAACTGTGCAATGGTGTTGCATTACAGCTGCCTGCAAACGGGCGAGTAATAAACAGTTGAGATTGTTGCAGAAGCATTTATTAGGAAAATATCAGGGCTAGAAGATGAACTTTTTAATCCTAAACAAAATGCTAAAGAATACACAAATATGCTAAAATTAAGCAGATAAAGTGTCTTGACTAGAGAGCTGGACAGATGATGAATAAAAAAGGCAGTTGCTGTAGTAGTTTTTTATTGACATTGCTAAATACTCTACCTATACCTGAAAACTGGAGCTTAATAAATATATAAATTCACTGGAGATAGACTAGAAAAGGTCAAAAAAACTCCTAAAACAAACAAACAAAAAGAACCCACAGCACACCAAGCCACTCAAAGTTTAGAAATGACGACTCAAGCTTGAAGGCAAGCTGAAGGAACTGAATTTCTTTCACCTAGGAAAGCTAAGACCGAAGAAAATTCTAATATATAAAGGACCTATCTAGTAAAAAGAAAATTTCATAATTCAGGGCAACAGAATTTAAAAAAAAAAGAAAAATATTTGTCTCAGGTAAATATTTAAGCGTTGTCAGAGACTAATTGGTATAAGTGCTAAATCTACATTACTAAATGTTTTCAAAGAAGCATCTGTTAGGGACAGTCTAGATAAGACTGAGAGCAGAAGGACACATCACTTGATATTCCAGACTTGTGTTTCCATACTTAATTGTACTTGTAAACTACTTTATGTAAGGCTATTTTCAGCCAAAACTATCCATTAATTTCATTAAAATTATCAAAAAAAGGTATCACATTAGGATATGGCTCCCCATTAGTCATTTCTTGCCATGCACATGTTAACTTCAGCATGTCACATCTTGATCTTTAAATCAGCCGTGACTGAAGGACTCTGAAAATAGTTTTTGGATCTTTTCCTTGTGCAAGTTGCTCAGCTAACACTATTTAACAGGTGGATTATGAATCATTTAACCTTTTTCTAAGATAATTCGTAAAACCAAAATAGTATTTGCTTACTTCCTTTAGATTTAGTATTAAAAAAACTTAAAAGAGAAAATGTCATTAAAAGCCAAATTGCTATAGTTTTATGTACACATAGAGAATTACAACTGCCACCTGACTTCAGCCAGAACTCATTTTACTACCTGAAAACCCCTGTGGAGAAGATATCATTTAACACCAGCCTTATGTGCTAGTGTTAAACCATCACAACTGGAATCAATTAAAAGACTACCCGGGTTGCATTGCTAAAAGGTATTTGGATATCAAATTATCTTTGCAAAATCTACCACCCCAAAATTGCAAGCACAGCTGTTTTACTCTGCAGACTATGAGTGTGGTAAGAAAAAAGTGGGTGAAAATTTGAAAAAAATTATATATTCATTAACGTTAATATCCATCCCTTTATTTGAAAGCCCCTGCAGGACTTTCTACTGAAAGCTACTATGTTCATCTGTGCAGGGTGCTCTTTTAATTTCCATCTGTTTCTACAAAATGCTCAGCTCTGCTCAGCAAAGCATCAGCATCCCCACTCACTTAAGACCAGGCATCCACACAGTTACATTATAGTTTGGTTCTCTTCTTTTCAAAAAATGCATGCTAAAAATTAGCTGTGTTCTGTAACTTCATCTTCTAAACCATTAATACACATTTTTAAACAAAACTTTCTCAGCAGATACCAATATGCTCCATAAAACAATGGAAAAGCCAACTCAGTGGGAAGGAGCATGATTTTTGCAGTGATACAAGCGATTAATCTCATTGTCCCTGTTAAGAACATGGTCTCTCACTCCTAAGAGTTCAGTTCAACTTCATGAGTCAGTAGAGGGCTAGCAGAGGGTTCTGCCATCATGTTAGAGCTGAACCATCAGACCTTCCTGACTTGGAAAGAAGAGAGCCAGAAGCATCTTGTGGGAAAAACAGAAAAGTCCTTTCTTTGCCAGCTGCTGACTTAAAAGAAACTTTATTAAAGGATGTCATAATTCCAATGAAAACAGCTAGAAGTTTAAGTTCTGATGTACAGAGAAGTTAAAAGCAGTATTTTTCTTAAAACAGTATTCTTAAATATAAACACTGGTATCCAGTGAAAGAATGGAGGCAACAGGCATAAACCAAGATACACAAAATTCCATTTAAAAATAGGAAAATACATTTTTACCATGAGGGTAGGACACTGGAATGGTTGTGGATTCTTCATCTATGGAAATATTCAAAACCTGATCAGACCGGGCAATCTGCTTTAGGTCATAGAATCATTGAATCATAGTGGTTAGAAAAGACCTTTACGATCATCGAGTCCAACCATTAACCTATCACTACCAATCCCATCTCTAAACCATGTCCCTAAGCACCTCATCTACTCATCTTTTAAATACCTCCAGGGATGGTGACTCCACCAGTTCCCTGGGCAGCCTGTTCCAATGTTTGACTAACCTTTCTGTGAAGAATTGTTTCCTAATATCCAACCTAAACCTTCCCTGGTACATCCTGCTCTGAGTAAGGGGTTGGACTAGATCTCCAGGGGTACCTTCCAGAATCCATAACTCTGTTAACCTAGTGCAGTGATGCAACATGCAGGTTCATGATGCTAAAACACTGTATTAAATTTCCATTGTTTGTGGAACACAAAGTGTTTATAGCTCAGGGTAAAAAATCACCTTCCTGCTTTTGGGGACTGAGCTCTTACGGCACACAGGTGAGCAGAGAGGGTATAATCTGTAGCTGGTCATCAGTAAACCAGAAGGGCAACAAGTTTCTTCGCAAAAGAAAACAGAGGAACTATTCTTTAAATAACAACTCAAGCTTCAGGAAAGCAAAAAGTTAAAGTTTTCAGAGAGACTCAACCTGCAGAACAAACACCTTGCTGAACAGGAAAATACAGCACAGGAGTGAAAAGGCTGGAGCTCTGAGCAACAGCTACAATTAGGTCAGGCTGTCCCCTGCACTCAGTAACACAGCCTGTACATCGGTCACATTTCTCTTCAAATTTCAAAGGCTTTTGTTTGAAGAAATTAATGTTACTGAAAGGGCATTAAGGTGGCTGTGACAAGCCTGGACATGCTGGATTCACACAAAGATCTCCATGTTGGTACATGCTATATTCTGCTATTAAAGGGACAGGGAATTCCTTGATGAAAGCCAAAATTTTTTACCTCATGACACATTCTGAAATAGTCCATTGACCACGACATAGTTACCAAGCACTGATAACCAGTGAAAGATGAGTTAATGTGATTTAAACATTTTATTGGTGTTTAATAACACAGAAGAAACTACAGAAAAGTTTATCCATCTGACTGAAAGCATGGTCCTAAGGCAACATCACTTACAGTATTTCAGTGAAGTTAAATTTCTATTCTAGGCAAAGCACTGCAACTCTGCCAGCCAGACTGTGACTTAGATCCCATTTAATCTTCCCACTTTCTCTGGTTCTCAGTCAGCAGTGACCTCCGTCTGACACTCACAGACATTTATTAATAGAATCATGGAACCATTTGGTTGGAAAAAACCTTTGAGATCATCAAGTTCAACCATACCCATCCACTACTAAACCGTATAGCTGAGCACCTCGTCTACCTGTCTTTTAAATACCTCCAGGGATGGTGACTCAACCACTTCCCTAGATAGACCATTCCAGTGCCTGAGAACCTTTTCAGTGAAGAAATTTTTCCCGATATCCAATCTGTAACTCCCTTGGCACAACTTGATGATATTTCCTCTTGTTCTATCACCAGTTACCTGGGAGAAAAGACACACACCCACCTTGCTACAACCTCCTTTCAGGTAGTTGTAGACAGTGATAAGGTCTCCCCTCAGCCTCCTTTTCTCCAGGCTAAACAACCCCAGTTCCCTCAGCTGTTCCTCATCACACTTGTGCTCCAGGCCCTTCACCAGATTCGCTGCCCTTCTCTGGACACACTCCAGTGCCTCAGTGTCCTTCTTGTAGTGAAGGGCCCAAAACTGGACACAGTATTCAAGGTGCAGCCTCATCAAGGTTGAGTACAGGGGAAGGATCACTTCCCCGGTCCTGCTGGCCACCCTGTTTCTGACACAAGCCAGGATGCCATTGGCCCGCTTGGCCACCTGGGCACACTGCTGGCTCATGTTCAGCTGCTGTCAACCAACACCCCCAGGTCCTTTTCCATCAGGCAGCTTTCCAGCCACTCCCCAAGCCTGTAGGGTTCCATGAGGTCCTTGTGACCCAAGTGCAGGACCCGGTACTTGGCCTTGTTGAACCTCATACAGTTGGTTGCAGCCCATTGATCCAACCTGTCCAGATCCCCCTGCAGAGCCTTCCTACCCTCAAGCAAATCAACACTTCCACCCAACTTGGTGTCATCTGTGATCTTACTGAGGGTGCACTCAATCCCTTCATCCAGATCATTGATAAAGATGTTAAACAGGACTGGCCTCAACACCCTTGGGAAATGCCACTTGTGACTGACCTCCAACTGGATTTAACTCCATTTACCACCACTCTTTGGGCCCAAATGTGACAAAAAAGGAGAATAGTGGTAGAAGTGTCATTGGCACTATTGTCCCACAGTAAAAAGGTCCTGCTGTCACTGTTAATGTCTGCAGAAAAGACCAAATCCAGAAGATGAACCCAATTTCAAAGCAACACTGGCCTCAGATGGACTAGAGACCATGCGAGAAGGGAGCCATCTATGAATAATATCCATTGCCACAACTGAGGGATTTGATTCCTACATGCAAGAAGTGACAGCCCTCAGGTATTTCACAATTCTTGTTATATATTACTCTATGACCTTCTATTTTATAGGCTGACTTTTACTATCCAGATACTGTAAGATAGTAAAGCTGGCTCTACACTCCATGGAGTTAGTGCTTTATTACCTCGATACCAGGCAGAAACAAAAGTAAAAAGAAAAAGAATGAAAGAAAAGCAAAAGTGTCACCAGTTTCTCAAGGAATGAAACACTGGTGTAGGAGTTCAGTTCAGCCACCTGCAGAGAAGTATCCAGGGCCCTGCCCAATGGTTCTCCAGCTCTTGCAGGAGTAGGATCACCTGAAAGCCTCACCTCTCATCCTCTATCCAGGTAGGATGTCTTGGTGCTCAAGGACATCTCAAACAGCACTAGGCACTTATGTTTAGGCAACTGAATAGAGTCCAAAGTTTCTGTTTCTCTCTAGACTAGCTGATAAGCCCCTTTATGGGACACTCAGCTACTGTGCACAACAAAAGCAAGGAGTGCCTCAATCCTTCTCCATAATAGTTATTTTCAAAATGCCCCTCTTTTCACTTTTCAGAGATTCAAATTAACCCCATCATCTCTGCTTGAATAGGAGCATCTGCACATATTGTCTTTTGTCATGCATAAAAAGAAAGGACACCACTGATTTGAAGCAAGAGGAACATGGAAGAAAACAGAATAGAGAGAGATGGCTTTAAAACCAAAACACAACACTCGTGTTGCTAACACCATGAAGTTGCTAACAAACAAAATATACTCAACTGCTGCAACTCTTAAAACACGTATGCAGGACTACAAGCAGGGGTATGAACTAAAATCAACACCATAGATCCTATTTTGCCCGTATAATTAACACATTTTTAGCAACAACCATGATCCAGTCACAGAAATAGGACAGCTGCCACCTCGAAGAGTCATACCGTGTAAGTAGTATGAAGATAATGAGAAGGCCAAATGTCCTCACACATGGTTTTCATAGCCCACTTCAGCAGAAATCAGTGGCAAAACCCCCCTGTGTCAGTATGCATGGACCCAGAACGATTCACAACCTGGCCATTAGTAGATATTTCCTTCTCACAAAAGTAGCTGCAGTTATATTGAAATTCAAGAGAAATGGCCAAAGTTTTATGGTTTGTCTTATGCAGAATAAGACTAAGTAACCTGATAACCATTTCTGTTTTCTTTGGGGTTTTTTTTAAATTTATCAATAATTTCAATGACCTACCTTTATGCAAAAACTAGAAAAGCAATCACAAAGGATTGTCACATAGAGAAGGGAGACATGAAGGGGGAATAACACCAACTTTTCATCTACAGCAAGACATCACAAAGGAAAAATATTTAAATCATAACTTTCTTAATGCATTTAAAAGAATCTTATGATTCTGTTGACACTTTATGGAAGCAATCTCCTTTATCCTACAAGTAAACATAGGATAACTTTTTAATTAACTCAGTTTTCCAAGAAATCCGTGATTTACAACAGAAACCAAATGAAGTATTAGGAGAGTCCACCAAGACATTTGATCTCTCCCAGTTCATACAACATCTCACACCAATGCAAAGGTTACAGTGTGTTCTTGCTTAAATAAACTTAATTAACCAAATATAAACACTGTGGAAAATACTTCTCACTATGTGTGGTACCACAGTCTCTTATCCTGCTTTCAAAGCACCTGTGGAACTGAGGAACAGATCCTTATAATCTCATTTATGTTGAAAAGTGACAAACTTCACAAGACTTCTATTGAAATAACAGAGTATTACACTCATGGTGTATGGTCCTATTCAAGGGAAACAAGAAATTGAAAACTGATCTCTTATGTAGTTAAAAAGGAGGAGCTGTCAGGTCTGTGTTACAGACTAATAAATATTGAGAATGGTTGAATGCAAGAACTTTTAGGAGGGGAAATATAGTGTTTATTTAAGAACACAGGTGTTTACGGTTTAGAAATTAAGTAATATCTTAACAAGGCTAGAGAAAGTGTGAAAGTCCCCCTAGTAATTTATATCTAACTTTAAATTAATGAAAAATACATATTAAAATTGTCACAGAATACATTCATCTGACTAATCACAGAAATACATTAATCAAAATCTTGAAAGAAATCAAAGAAAGACCTCTTTCAGGGATGAGTATTTGTGGAACTTTTATTGCCATTATTTAAACTATGTATTTAGTTTTCTTCAGAGCATTAATACCTATCACTTTTGAGCTATTAGCTGCTACACAGATAATGAAATGCAGAGACAGCTGAACTAGCTTAACTAAACCAGTAGTAGTTGTCTAGCTGCAACAGCAGGGAGATTTCACAGAATAAAGGAATGGCAGCAACAATCAGAATACTTTCACCATACTCATAATTCCACTCACAGTGAAGAAATCTCAGGCACCTCCACAGAACACAAATCTTCTCTTTCTGGGCTCTAAGATGTAAGAGGTAAGTGAGCAACTTGGCACCCTGCAGCAGGCAGGCAGCAGAGTTGGAAGCAAAGCAGTGGGTAGCTGCATTTTACTGATTTGGAGGACACACACATTGATTTGGGGTTTAAAAACCAGTGTATTATTAGAAGCCTCCAAGCTCTTACCTTTACAAATATGAAAATCTCATAATCTTCCTGAAAGTTGTCAGTTTCTCCAAAGTTATTGTTAAGGGGGAACTTGAGGGAAGTTGAAGAGTTGGAAGAAGGGCTCTGGCTTTGACGCAACTGGAAATCCGGAGGAAAATGCACATTGCTCTCAAACATCATGCCCTCTACGTGTTTATCTTCCAGAGCTGGGCTCACCAAATTCATCTCCTGGTATGGGTGGTCTTCTTCAGCACCATGGTGAGATGAAGAACCATCCTCCCCATCAGTCCCATGCTGAGAAGCCACAGAATTACTATAGCTGTCTTCTGAGCTCTCATGACTACTATCCATGCTCTCTGGGATCATAGTGATGGAAGAAGGAGATGCTGGATCTTCATGGACATGATCATAAAGATGATCCCCTTTGTCTTCCTGGGAGTCTGGAATCTCATAGATATTGGTGTCATAAACATTTTGATAAACATTGGTAAAGACCTGATCCTCCATGACTGCTGGCTGGCGAGTTTTGCCTGCTTTCTGGTATCTTAAAAGACTACAATTAAAGTGAGGTGTTGACAGACAAACGCTCTTTAGGAGGAAGCAGAGTCTGTGGTATGCTTTCTGAATGCTCTGCTACACATGGAAGATCTCCAACAATCATTTACTGAGAGCTTTAAATCAACAACTACACTTCCACTGAAGTAAAAGATAGGGCTGTCTCACTTTTAACCCCTTTGTTGATCTCTCTACTGGTAACTATATCTTAGGAGCTGTGACCACTTTTTGCTCTTCCAGATATAGCCTGGTCAAGTATAGTGAAAAACAGCTGAAGCACCTATCAGTATTACAAAGCTATGGTAAAAAGAAATGTATTTCACAGGAAGTAAAAACTAGTTTTACTAGAAATCTCATGTACATTTTGTATGAAGAGGTAGAAATGCAGACTTCACCCATTTACTCAATATTTTCAACACACAAAAGCCTAGCTTCAAGGGAAAGCAAGGCAAAACTGCTTCAACAATACAAGCATTCTGCAGTGTTTCAGTGGTTACTTACAACATCATCAACAAATGATGATCATTTATACAAATCTACAAATAATAATTAAAAAAATATAAAGTGGCATAGCCAGAAGAAAAAGGCATCAGAGTTGAACTCTTTCCAGTTTTGCCTCTGGAAGGCAATTTAGGACCTTGAACAAGTCACTTCACATTTAGCAAACTCATCCTCTCATCTATAAACTAGGTCTAAAACTGTACAAAGTCTTGTGAGCTGCCCTGGAATCTAGGAAAAGAAGCACTGAATAAGCATTAGCTATTGTCACGTATACTTAAATATATAAATTACTTAATATCACATTTAGATTCCATATCATAAGACATGGACCCAAGTTCCCAAAGTTGGGTTGATGCCACTTGACTTTAGGAATCTAGTCAGTCACCTTGTCTATACAGTCTCTTGTCTCTGCAGGATGGAGAGTGTTCCCCTGGTCCTTCTGTGTGGAGATGGCTGGAGTTACAAACCTTCTCTGTAACCTCTCCTGTGTTTATTTCAGAAATCCAACCTGGCTGTGGCAGTTTCCTCTCAGGAAGTTACACAGATGGGTCAGGAGGAAAACACTTTTATTTTTCATTTTCCCTTAAAGATTAAATATAATTAGATTCTAAGAATTCTGGTAATAATCTATATATTCCAGATGTAGTAAACTTATAGATGAGAAATCTTTAGTCAATAAGGAGTGAAGTTCTTGTAACTTTGATAAATTCAGATTTGGATGTTTCATGAGTTTCAGCTCTTGATTTCAGGTACTCTGGAGTGTGGATCTGCCTTTAAGATGACAGTTCATTTTATGCTAAAACTGGAAGTGTTGATCTGTTTCAGATTCTGTGGAATTTTGCAGGTCACATGCTTTGTGTCACATGGTAGAGCAGCAGGTGCTGGCTGCCTGAAATTTATGATTGTAGTTTATTGTCACTATTCTTATATTGAACATTTTAGACTACTAATAAAGTTAAATATTAAAAGCAAATGAATACTTTAGCTTATCAAATTTGTATTTACCTTCTGAGGCTCCTAGATAACCCTGAAAATGCCAAAATTATAGTCACAACCAGGTTTAATCACTGTAAAAGTGAGGAAAAACACAACAGTGAGGAAAAGCTCTACAGCAGAATTCAATTTCCTACGTGGAACCAAAAATTCAGTACAAAGAGGTAAGTGTCAGACCCCAGTGAGATCTCTTAGCTCACGAGTGCATTTCGCCTGGTGCAACTCAAGGATTTCAAGGATCTGTAACCCATATCAAGTCCCAATTTCAACTATTATTACCCACAGATTCCTGCCTGGCACAAATGGTCCATCAGGAAACCGAACAAAGCACATCTCCTCTTTACATTTTCTGTAACTCAGCCACAATTCTGCACATGGAAGTTCTAAGGAAGAGATTCTGAAGCATGTGCTGTTTCTTGCAGACTTCTAGCATTCCATACCAGCTATTAGGCTAATGATAAGACTGATTTAAAAACATGAGTTTAAGTTACTAAAGCTCAATAAACTTGGGAAAAATCAATGAGCCAGTTAGAAACTTAAATAATTTTTTTAAATTAATATTATTTAGGAAAACACTTGTATTTCTTCACATTTTGTAGAAATACAAATGTATTTCTACCTGCATCTGTTCAACTTGCTCTTAGCATGGCCTTGATAAGGAACTCCCACTGATCTTCAACCCCTTCTTACAAGGAGCATTTGGAGGATTAAATATGCTGAGATAATAAAAATTCCCTCCTTAGTCACTCTGCTGGCAAATAACTTCAGGAAGCAGAGAGGACACAGGCACATTCATGATGCAAAACAAAGAGCAAAGTCCAGTTGCACAGTATTAAATCAAATGACTGATTCTTTTTTTTTCCTCCACAAAAAGGGACATTAGCAGGATGCAGCAACACCTGCTGGAGGGTATAAAACATCACAGGTAAAACAAGGAATAAAAGCGTAACGTACAAGTATTATTTAAAAATAAATAAATACGATTGATGTGGATTTTTTTAGTCAGAAATGTGAGTTACCCAAGTTCTCCTTTCCTCTACCCCCCTCCAAAAGCAAATAAAAGTACCACTCAGCTCCAAGATCCAGACTTCACTCCTGTGACAGTGATAAAGCCCCAGAGTAAACCCGACCGCATGTAAGAATTGAACCAGGTGAAAATCAGGTGCATTTCCAATCACATTACACCAACCCACCGCTGGGTTACAACCCTCACACTTCATCTGCAGGGACAACAGAAATAATCTTCATGCCACAATTCAAAAGTGAGGTGGTAACAAATGAGATCAAAACTGAGGCGCCCACATTGTGACCTGGGACACTAGTGTCCAGAGCTGCTCCCACAGGAGTTTCCCCAACCAAAAACGCTCCACTCCAGCAAAGGAACAGGGCAGAGCAGCTGTGTGTCCAGTGAAATGGGACTTCTCTTCCGCAGAGAAGTGAGAGGAAAGTTGTTATATGAGGCAGGAGAGCAGAAAAAGGTCTCAACACCACTTTGTGCTCCACTCTCCACCAGAAAATGAAGCCCTCTGAGCAGCAGTCCCAGCCCCACAGCCACAAAAATGGAATGACAACTGTATCCAGGGCTGCACCCAGAGCAGCGTGGGCAGCAGGTCAAGGGAGGGGATTCTGCCCCTCTGCTCTGCTCTCATGAGACCCCACCTGCAGTGCTACCTCCAGTTCTGGGGCCACCAACACAAGAAGGACATGGACCAGTTAGAATGAGTCCAGAGGAGGCCACCAGGATGATCCGAGTGCTGGAGCAGCTCTGCTGTGAGATCAGGCTGAGAGAGCTGGGGCTGTTCAGCCTGGAAAAGGGAAGGCTCAGGGAAACCTTCCAGTACCTGAAGGGGCTCCAGGAAGGCTGGGGAGGGACCTTTGACAAGGGCAGGGAGTGATAGAACAAGGGGTGATGGCTTGAAACTGGAAGAGGGGAGATTGAAATGAGATATTAGGAAGAAATTCTTTCCTGTGAGGGTGGTGAGACACTGGCCCAGGTCGCCCAGAGAAGCTGTGGCTGCTCCTCCCTGGAAGTGTTCAAGGCTAGGTTGGTTGAGGCTTTGAGCAACCTGGTCTAGTGGAAGGTGTCCCTGCTTATGGCAGGGGGGTTGGAACTGGATGATCTTGAAGGTCCCTTCCAACCCAAACCATTCTATGATTACAAAAAATTTCATCCATTCCCTAAATTCCTCCACTCCCAAATCCAGAAGGTGTTGAATTCATCTGGTAGTTAGGAGTAGCAATGCTGTCTGTTGTTAGTTCTGTAATTCACGTTGTGTCACTCACCATTGCATGCACCATCCATGCCCACAGGAGCCACCCTGGTAACACTGGTTACTTGCTTTGCAGAAATACAAATAACCACAAAAAGCATAAGCACCAAAATTCACGTAAGAACAAAGGACGTGAGCAACAGAAGTTCTCATTTTCAAGTTTTATTTAACTCCATGACTGAATTTCCATTTTTACTCTAACCTTATTTTCTTTCAAGCAAGAAATACCAGAATTAATATGACTCCAGGTAGTTTATACATAACACACAAGTGACAAATCAAGCAGTAAGATCTCTTAGGTCTCATTTTTAGAAACTCTGTTTATACTAATTTTAGCTGTCTATTGTTTAGCACCTAGATTAAGCTAATTCCTTCTACAGTCCAACAGACAGCGATGGGCATCTCAGAGAATATGATAAAAAGAGGTGGAATTATATCAGAAGGAGATGAAGTGTATTCTGGAGATGGTCTTTATTGCTGCAAAACTCAGTCATCTGAGCTCCCAAAACCAGATGTCTTTTAGACAGCAAGGTTGGAATTCACCTACGTTTAGAAGCCCACAAATGGACACCCAAAGTCACGCTAGGAACCTAGATGATTGCCTGGTTCACTCTCCAGAGGCACACAGAGCTCAGTTCAGTAGCCCAAACACACACACACATTTATTGGTATTTGTTTGTTTAAATCAACTTGATTTTATCAGAAGGACAGTAAATACAGTCAGAGCCCTGACACACTTAGAATAGTACATTAAAGTTGGATCACTGAAGCTGTAACCAAAGTATTAAAGTTTATAGATATATAAATATATACATATATAGGCCTTTCCTCCTAAGTGTAACAACTCTGCCTTTCCTCCTAAGCATAACAACTTTGCTCACTTGCATATATAGATGGGAAACAAAATCTTAAAGCACACATTGCTCCAATTCCAGGATGCAATGACTGTCAGTGAAGGAGACAGTTTTTCCTTGAGCAGGTGTTGTTAGTAATAAGCAAAGAAAAACCAAATAACTAATCACTTCAAGGCTTATGCAGATGTCATTTTATCTGCGTGAAGAGTAGATAGGGAAGAGTTATGGACACCAACAGGAACATCCTTATCTTCCTCAAGGAAGAGATGATCTTAAGGTAACTTACAACTTAATGCATTAAAGGACAATGTGGGAAAGAATGTTCACTGCCAAATGATGGCTAGAGGCTCTCAAAATACCACCAAAAAGGAAAGTAAGCCTGCACAGTGGACACAGTAATATGGACTGCACATGTCTTTGAAATTATTGGGAAATCAGAGGTAAATATGTATGAGGATGGGCAGGTTATAGGAGGGTTTCATGTAGCTTTACTGTATAAATATGTGTGAAGTTTTGCAAGCTCGGTGTCCTAGATCAGGTCACATACCCCTAGCGCCCAGCACTGAACACAGCAGTAACTCCTCTCCAAACTGTTACCGTTTCGAGTCTTTATTTCAGGTAACAAAGCCACTACTGAAACTTTATCTGTTCACCTGTAACCCTAACAGAAATCAGCACCTCCAGCTTTGACTTAATCTAAAATAACAAGCAGAAAGAAAATTCCTGCATTGCTAGAGTCAGTTATCCCTCACCTCCACAGCAGAAGAAAAGGGTGGAAAGAAGGAAAAGCAACAAGTATGTCGGATCCTTAAATAGCATAGAATCACAGAATCATTTGATCACCTTTGAGATCATCAAGCCCAACCATACCTGTCCATTACTAAACCATTATCTCTGAGCACCTGTCTGCCCGTATTTTAAACACCTCCAGGGATGGTGACTCAACCACTTCCCTAGGCAGCCCACTCCAGTGCCTGAGAACCTACCTCACATCTTCTCAGAGATTAATAATCAAAGGCAAAAAGCCACACTACGTGATTTAATTTAGATTCCCAATACAAGAAGACTTTTACCTCTTTATTAAAGCAAATAACTTGCATGTCTTCTAGATATTCCATTATGTTTTACAGACGTACTCCAAGGGAGCTGCAGGAAAACCACACCACTTTGTTTTCACTCCTGACTGCCGCAAGTACCTGGATGAAATCAACCACAAACAAATTTTTGGCATCATTTCCAAACTCAGCTTTTAATTATATGGTTAGCAGAGCCTCATCATTTCACAGTTCATAAACACTAATGCTTTACTCACTGCCTGTCTTGCACTTAATGACATGAGGAAAAGATCTTTATCCTGCATTCAGATCTTTTAGGAAGTCTCCGTGTAGGGTGCTTTTCTATTTTGTCTCTGCGCTCTCTACAAGACTGAGAGACTCAAGTTCCTCTCTCCATTTATTCCTCCGGCCACTAACGCTCTCAGACCTGCATCATAGGAACAGGCTGTGGAAACCAGCACTCTTTAGAGGTCTGAGCAGCTGCAGCTCCCCACAATTTTTCAAAATGGGAATGATTTGGTGAGAAGGAGGAACAAGACTCAGTTCAGTAAAGTCCTGTTGTGCTCCAGCCTTTGGATGGTCACCTTTGGACACCTGAGATCACTGGAACCACGCTGCTATGGAGCGTGACCTTACGAAGGACAGGAAGTGGCACAGGTACGCTGACAATGTTACCTGTATCGTACGTGTGCGTGTGGGGTTAGTGCCTCCTCCGAAACACAGGTGTCAGCTCAGTTTCATATTAACTGTGGCCATGCACAGCTACAGCACAGCAGTTTCTGTTCTATTTAAGACTTGGAAAGGAAAATGAAACACACAGAAAAACCATTTCAGAAGGCAGCAGTTTGGTACAAGACTTTGATCATCACTGTTTCACCCAGGAGTCAGCACGTCCCTGGAGCAGGCCTCCAGAAACCCACTTGTTGCTCAACTATCACTGACCTGGATTCTGCAGTCCTGAGGGGCTGGCTCATGAATTCAGGACCCCATGGTAATAATGGTGATCTGCCTTCACCTAGATTTTGCTCTGCTACTGACACTACATAAAGGGCACATTTAAAGCCAAAAACATCAGGTGATGTGACTCTGAATAAGACAGATACTTCTCCACTGGCAGCTAGACAAACAACAGAAAATTATTTTGCACAGGACACTCAATTCTCATGTTATCAACAGCTTTTAGTTGTTGAAAATACCAGGAGTAGTCATTTTCAACAGACATTTGCAAACCTGCTTTACCTGCCACAGGGCCTAAACAATTATTCCTGATTTGGATGTTTCAGAGCCTTTTATTTGTGGTCTTCCAGTTCCTTTTATAAAATTTTGTTTGGTTTGCTCTCCAACTCCATGGTAGGAAACTCCATTAGAATACCTGAGAGCCTAAGGAATATTGACTTTTTATTCACCCAACTGCTCCAAGGAAAACATTTTTGTTTGCCTTTGAAATCTGGCATCATTCCAACATCCTTGTTTACCTCTGAAACTAAGCACCCGCAGAAAGCCCAGCAACCTGGCTTCAGGCTTGTTTATAGCAGAGGCTTTAGTAACCGAAACAGAGAAGCAGAGACACCACGCTGCTCCGTATCACCCTGTCACGCAGCCTTAGGGATATTGTTCCACAGGCAGTTTGAGAACCAGGGTGGTTAAGAGCCCCGTTTTGTTTACAGGCTCCATGTACAACCTTTTCTTCAGGTTAAATGGGCACCCAAAGCTTAAAGTCTAATATAGTTTAGCAGCTGTTAGTCACCCAGCCCTTTTATGAAACATCTTCCTGTTTTTCTTCATCTCAACTATATAAAAATGCATCAAGTAAATGACAGACTAAAAAAACTACTCAGCAAAAATCATCAGAGATCTGTCACATGGATAAAATCGAGAAAAAAAACTGTGAAAAATACAGGAAAATGTATCTCTCTCAATAGTCAGTTATTTTAAGTAATCAAAACGCCCTGCTTAAGAAATCACTTAAGTATCTGAACTATTCATGTGCAACATCTAGTTTTCATCCAAATAAATAGGAGTTGCTTCCCCTCCATGGAACAGCCAACAGCAGGGCATAGTTTCCCATCTAGAAATTAACTGCTTTACTAAACCTACCCAAATATTTGGGTATTTACTAGAAATACCCAAATATTGAGAATATTTTGAGGTTTCCTACCTTTCACTTCCCGTCATTCACTAAATTCCACTGCCACAAGCAAACGCAGTTTTGAAATGGTTTTCAAGCTGCAAATGCTCAATTCTACTAGAGCAGTAAATCTGTACAGCTGCTGGTGGGATTTAGTACAGTCTGGTGCTGAGAAGAACTGCAGTCACTAGAGACAACTGTGGGGTGAAATATAACAGAGAGTTTAAGGTGAGGAAAGGCAAACATCTCGGTAGTTCCCAGTTTTACTTCTCTTAATGTATGTACACACATAACTCACCCACTTTTTTTGTAGGTATACACTGTAAATGGAACCAAGGGCTGTATGAAATACATGATAGGTGTTGGCTAGCCCAGTTCAAAGTCCAGAGCTGGGACAGCATGCTGCCTTGATGATGTGTCAAACTGGACACATCATATTAGGCTGGGTTCATGAATAGGCAAATAATGCAAATAGGTTTCAAAGCACACGGGTAAAGGTAAACAAGAGATTACTCACACCTTTGAGGAATGAATAGCTGAGTAAATATGTTGCCAAACTAGGTTAGCAAAGAGCCTTGATGCTTAAAATTTGTCTGTTTCTCTGCATAAAGTTTATAACAAGACTTCAATCATAATTCAATTATATTGGCTAAAAGATTGCACCTGTTATGTATTCCCTTGACCTCCAGCTCACTCTGTGTAATAAGTGGTTTGAAGGACACTTCCCTCCTCCATATGATCAATTGTCACATGCATATTCACAAAGCTGAATTAGTATAAACAAACAAACAAAAAAAGACAAAACAACAAAAGACCTTGACTTGAACTTGACATGTAACATGTGAATAGCTGTAAGAAGTCTTATCTAACTCACCTGGAATTATTTTTTTTTTTTCTTATTTTACAAGCCTGTGCTTTGCCACACCTGCTACATTCCATAAATCAAGGTGAATCAGAGGTGTGCCACTTTATTCAGCCTATTGTATCACATCTTCAGAGCCACTCCATAGTTGGCATGCACAGGTAGCACAACCTGCCAACCTCATACATATGTGAAAGCCATTAGACAGAAACGAGCTCAAATCTACGTGGCATTCAGAATAAACATGCTAGCAGGATACGCAGAATTAAATTCAGATCCTCTGCTTAAGTTGATCATTAAGCCGTAGATATGTCATTTTCCTCAGTTTTTATGATGAAATTTAAAATGGAGTGATGATTTCTACTCTGTGCTACTAAAGCACACATTTCTCTATTTACACAGAGCTCATTTCATTGTTATTCAGCACTAGTAACAACAGGTTTTGCAGAATTACTAATCCTTTCTCATAATAAAAAGGAAAACCAAGGGAATGTAAATTATTTGCTTTAATTTATGAAACAAACCTACACCAGGACCCAAAACAAACCTCAATTTGTCATATCACACACTACCTTCCTAAAAGCAGCACTGGCATTCAGAGTACTTACATTCATCAACACACACAATATCCTGCATGTAATCTAAGTTTTAGAGTAAACCAACGTTGTCACAAGAGAGCACAAAAAGGTCATACACAGGAAAGAATATGAACAGTCACTTTCAGAGCTGCGTGGCCGAAAGGAAGCAGGAGTCCCGGAGAACAGGAGATTTGTAGTCACGTTGACAGCCACCATTGCCTTGCAAAGGCCACAGCTGGGGGCTGCTGCGACACCTGCAAAGGAAGCAGGTTACAGGCGTCCTGGGGAAACACAGGACAACTCCCAGTAACACATTCTGTCACAGCCTCACCTCAGCCCACAGTGTCCTTCTGCAGCCATGAGGCACCCAGCAAACAGCCTGCACCCCGAGCCAGCTCTGACCCCTTACTAGCAGGCTTCACCATCCCACCCTGGGATCCAAGCGACCCACATCCCAGCCCCGGGGGGGTAACAGACCTCTCATAAAAACCTGCGCTACCCTGCATCTCCCTGACACGTCTCCCTGCCACATCTCCCTGCTAGTGACAGCCGCCTCCCACAGCTCCCCCCAGCGCCCCACTGCTCCTCTCGGCTCCTCACGGCTCCCTACAAACCCCCTCACCTCAGACTCCCAGGGCTCCCTACAGCTCCATCATCTCAGCCCTCCCTCACCTCCACTCACCTCCCCTCAGCCTCCATCCCCTCACCTCCACTCACCTCCCCTCAGCCTCCATCCCCTTACCTCAACTCACCTCCTCTCAGCACCCCCATGGCTCCCTATAGCTCCCTTATCTCATCCCCCCTCACCTCAGATCCCTTCAGCCTCCCCTCATCTGAGCTCCCTACAGCCCTCCCTCACCTCAACTCACCTCCCCTCAGCTCCTCCCAGCTCTGCTGCCCTCAACCCCCCATGGCTCCCCTCAGCTCCCCACAGCCCCCTCTCACCTCCCACCAAGCTTCGCTCCCCTCGGGTCTCCATGGCTCCCTTCAGCCTCCCACAGCCCTCCCGCCCTCCCTCACCTCCCCAGTCCCACAGAATCACAGAATGGTGCGGTTGGAAGAGACCTCAGGAGATCATCCAGTCCAACCCCCCTGCCAAAGCAGGTTCACCCCGATGAGTTCACACAGGAAGGCATCCAGGTGGGTTTTGAACATCTCCAGAGAAGGAGACTCCACAGCCTCTCTGGGCAGCCTGTCCCAGGGCTCTGGCACCCTCACAATAAAGAAGTTTTTCCTCATGTTTAAGTGGAACCTCTGGGTTCCCCTCAGCCCACCCTACGCGCCCGCCTCAGCTCCCCCTACTCCACCCCCGCACTCCCCACCATGTCCCACAGGGCGACGCCCACTCCGTTGCAGCCAATCGGAGCTCCCGTCAGCGGGCCCCCAGCCAATCGCATCCTGCAGAGGCCGGACCCGCTGACCAGCTCCACCCCCCCCGCCGCCGCGCCCCCTCCCCCCCCCATCGCGCGGGCCGTGCCTGCGCCGCCGCCGCTGCCGCCGCTGCTGATGGCAGTTGGGGCCGCGCGGGCGGCGGGTGCGCAGGCGCTGTGCTCACCCCGCACCCCCCCGGGCTCAGCCGGTCACCTCCAGCGCCGCGCGGAGCGGGCCCTCACGGTGCGCTCGGGCGGGACGTCGGCGGGCAGCGGGAAGGGAGGGGAGAGGGCGGCGGGAGGGGAGAGGGCGGTGGGAGGGGAGGTCTCCTGCGCGGGGAGGCTTCCTGCGCGGGGAGGCTGCGGTGACTGACAGGCGCTGCCCCAGCGCAACCCCGGGGCAGGGCCGCGGGACTCACCCCCCGCCCTCCCCGGGCTCGGGCTGCGTACCGCGGTGTGTCCGCGCCTCCGCCGTTGTGAGGGGAAGGGAGCGCCGGGGGGCTCCTGGGGAACCGGGGTTCTCACTGGCGGGGCTCCCCGGGCGAGGCCGGTCCGTTCGCTGAGCAGCCGGAACCGGGAACCGGGTCAGGGCACCGGGGAAGGTGGGTCAGGCCGCTGCGGGAGCAGGTCCTGGGCACCGGGGAAGTTTGTCTTGAGAAGGCGGCATCTCGCTGTAGCTGTCAGGGCTGGGATAACTCATTTCTTATGAACTGGAGACGTGAAATCCTGGCTGGAAGGCGGGGAGGTTCCGGGGCCGATAACTGCAATGGTGCGAGGGCATTTTGTAATTAGTTGGCTGTGATACAGCGTGTAAAAACACAAATGCTTAGTGTCCTTGGTGGATTTCCAAGTTAATATTGAGGTCTTATGTCTTACTGTGCTATGAAAAACTCCGCTTCCGCTTTTTAAAGCTCCTGACAACATGAAACGGGCGATTCTGTGCTCCGTTGCTCATCTCATTTCTTTTAATCTTTTGGTTTTTTTCCCTCTTTAAAAGGGCTGTGTGTTACAAATCTCTGTATTAGGAGATACCTTAATGCTGTTTTTGACAATCCTTTCTTCTTATATTTGTATCTTCTAAAGAAATTGTAGCCTTTAGTTGCAGGGGGCTGGGGAATGATTTCCCACGCATTGAATTCCACTCACTGCTAAAACTTTAACTAATATTAAAGCTACTTATGCTTTTAAAATAATACACTTACACTTTTAAAGAGTTTTGGGGAAAGGGTTGAGAGAGGCCAGAAGATTTTACTGTAGTTAGGAAGATACCTGCTGTTCCTCCTAGAATCACCCTAGTTTGTGCGAGTGAGATAAAGGAGAAATTTGCTGGAGTGCGGCTCTTGGGAAGTAAATACGCTGTCTAATAATGTTGCAGAAGTTTTTGTGAAACCTGGAGCTTCACTTCCTCTTTCTTAAAGGCTTATAGAGTAATTCTGGACCTTCCTGAACAAAGTGCTCCTGTCACACATAATAAGTTTAGGTGTGGGGAGGGAAAAGCTTACAAATCATACCTTGCGTTCTTAATAGTCATTAATTCCTCAGTGAGAAATAGTTGCCTCATAGCTAAGGTTACTAATGATTTTTTAATGTTGTTTTTATTTAATTTTTTTAAGAGAGAGAAATATGATACATAAGAACAGGTTTAAATACTTTTATGGTAGATGTACAACAGCTTAGAAGGAAAACAGAAGTTGAAGTTACTCCTGGCAGTTCCGTGTATAGAATAAGCAATGAGTAAATAGGAATGTTGGAAGGCTCAAAAGTCTTCCAGCAACTCAGCTGTGGAAAAGGAAAGGTGGGATGAAAAAGAAAAATTATAATTACAGTAGAAAACAAACTTTTGGTCTGCACAGTGATGTGTAAGCAGGATTTAGAGCTGCACAGGACTCTTAAATGTGGAGCCACAATTGTGTAGGTGCTTGCGCTTGAACAAGAGGGAAAATACTGATTGTCTGCTTTGGGATGTAGAATTGTAGTAAGACACAGAGAACGATGGAATAATTGCTTAAAAGAGAGAGAAAAAAATTCTTCCTTACATTTATTCTGGAATGAAAAAAATGTCATTGCTCATTTGTTTTAATATATGAAAAACTATGACAGTATATGAGAAACTTCTGGAGTCAGTAGGGAAATACACTGTTGCCTTCAGTGGTTGGTTGGACCGGTTATTTTGCAGTTAGCCTCTCTAAGGAAGATGTACATAATGTGTAGCTAGTTAAACTGGTTCCAGTACAGTTGTGTTACAAGCTTTGTCTTTTTAAATTTTTCAGGTGCATCTGATCACCTGCTGGAAATACTCTTGAAGTATCAACAATGAACTCGATGTTAACGTTATTTTTTTCTGGAATAGTTGCCTGTTGTGCTCGCTCTCCTGGTGATTCGATATCCAGGTTACTCCTCGTCTCCTTTGATGGCTTCAGGGCTGATTACTTGGAAACCTATAAACTCCCTCATCTTCAGGAGTTCATTGAGGATGGTGTGCTTGTAAAACAAGTTACGAATGCTTTCATCACCAAGACTTTCCCAAACCATTACACCATAGTGACAGGTTTATATGAGGAAAGCCACGGCATCGTGGCTAACGACATGTACGACGCAGATGCCAAGAAGAAGTTTTCTCAGTTCAATGATTCAGACCCGTTCTGGTGGAACGAGGCGGTTCCAATTTGGGTAACAAATCAGCAGCGGGGAAACGGAGCGAGCGCCGCCGCGATGTGGCCTGGGACCGATGTCAGAATTAACGGTACCACCCCTCAGTTCTTTATGAAGTACAACTTTTCAGTCACCTTTGAGGAAAGAGTGGAGAAAATCGTCGCCTGGCTGAACAGCTCCCAGCCAGTGGTCAGTTTCGCTACGTTGTACTGGGAAGAGCCAGACGCAAGCGGGCACAAGTACGGCCCGGATGACACTGAGAACATGCGCAAAGTCTTAGAAGAAGTGGACAAGCATGTTGGTTTCCTTTCCAATAAACTGAAGGCATTGGGTTTGTGGGACACTATTAATATCATCATAACAAGTGATCATGGAATGGCCTCCTGCTCTTCAAAGAGGCTGATTGTCCTGGATGACTGCATTGGTCGCAATAACTATACTCTGATAGACAAGACTCCGGTTGCTGCAGTGCTGCCAAGGCAGAGTATGTTTGGGGTTTTTTTAAGTCCTATATTGAGAATTAAATCTTGTTTATCTTACTACTAAAAAGTACAGCTATGGTAAACTGTTCCCATCTTTTGCAAAACAGGTGTTGTTGATATTGCACAACTTTGAAAGAATTTAATGAATAAGCTAAAGAATGTTTTTTTAATTTAGAAATTGTGTTGTTTTGGTAATCAATGGGCCAAGGAGGGTTTCTGGTCAAATTGCTATGGGTGGTAAAGATGGTCCTGCTACAACATCTTGAGAAAGCAGAGAGGCACTTAATATGTCTTCTCTCTTGTTGCTCCCTTAGTCTATACAGTTGTTTAGTTGTTTAAAACCCTCATGTTTATTCAGAATAAAAAATGTCATTGTCTAAACTTCCAAGTAAAAATCTAAACCCAACTTTGATTGCTTTACTACTTCTCTTTCTGTGAATGAAACTTCATTTTGTGAATTTGATTTTTTTTGTACCTTGAAGCAGTAACTAACAGGTGTATCTTTAATCATGACCCTGCTGGTCTTGGTATCCACAACTGTGGCCAGACTAAAGCAATTCTAATGAACAAAATTATTTATACAGTAACAGAATTTAATACTTACTGCTTTGGGTAAAATATTGACTCCTATTGATTGCTTTCTCTTGATTTCTCTGCTTGAATTTTGCCCTCCTCCACCACAAGCCCAGAAGGCAAGTTGAATTTTAAGTTCAAAACCACAGCTGTGAGGTGATAGCAAATTGTGAAATCCACCTCAATAGGCGTAGCATTTCATTGGGGACATGAAAAAATCCTTTTATCTCTGCCTTTTAATAAATAATTGTTTTGAAGCAAATGCATCTTGTGTTTAATGACAGGTAATTGCAGTAAACGGGACATAATTTCCAGCTGTTTCACATGCATTTTTTTTTCTTGGCAGACAAGAGAGACGTGTATAACTTACTGAAGAAATGCAGCAGTCACATGAAAGTGTATCTCAAAGAAGAAATTCCAGACAGATTTCATTACCGTCACAATAAGAGAATTCAACCCATAATTCTGGTTGCAGATGAAGGCTGGACAATTGTACAAAACGAGTCCCTTTCCAAATGTAAGTGTGTTTTTCTCAGTTGTGCTCTTGGTGGCTTTTGTTGGTAAACTGTCTTGTGTTTATTCCATCCATCGGGAGGATGGTCCTAGTTTAGTGAGTGGAGTCCTGGCCCTGTGCATCTTCAGGAACATCTCAGCATTTCCCAGAACATTCTCAGCCTGAGCCTGCAGTGTTTTATGAAATGAAAAAGAGATGGAGGATATTCCAGTGGCTAAAACACTTCGTTGTGTTCAACTTAGTAGACTGAGTACACTTTTAAAAGTTCTCTTAGGCAAGTTAGCTGTCTGTCTCAACCTCCCACTAGAGTGTGGTTTAACTATTTGTGTGTATAAATATATATATACAGGGGAGCATACACCAAAGAATGCAAGACACATTTAATGGTATAGTACATATACCAGGAAACAAACATAAATGGGAGGAAATACTAAAAATAATGGTCACACAACAATAGTGGTCAAAGAAGCCAGAGTTCTTCCTGTTAGGGGCATCAAATAGCATATTTTAAATAAAAACAAATGAACAAAGACCCCCAGATATTACTTCACACGGTGCATTGCTAAGCTGTGCACTTTCTTCCTGCTGGATGCTATGCCTGGCAAATTACTTACATACATATATGTGTGTATATATCTATGTATATGCATTTCCAGGTGATTCACATGCAGGGTTTTTTTGGCAGACAGTAGACATGTTTATAACAATGAAAAAATGCAACAGTCACATGGTATATCTCAGAGTATCTCAAAGAAGAAATTGCAGACAGATTTCATTATCATCATCATAAGAGAATTCAACCCATAATTCTGGATGTAGGTGAAGGTTCCCTATATGTACACGTGTGTGTGTGTTTGGAAAGCGATTGGACAAATTCTTGGAAGAAAAATCCATTAATAGAAGTTAAATACAAAGGTACCAACTTCCAGGAAGCTTCTGAGCAGCCAACAGCTTGAGGCTGGTTGGTAGGTCAGGGCTAATGCAGCTGGATACTCCCCAGACTCCTTGTTGTCACTGACAGGATGCTGGGTGGTGTAAACTCCCAGTTTCACCCAGTTTGGCTGTTGTTACTCTCTGATGTTTACACATTTAAGTTCAATTTTTTTCATTATTTGTATGAAAGTTCTGCTTATAATGTCAGGTACACTTTTATTTTAATTTTCCCACAGATTTGTTAGTCATCTTCCAACTGACACTACATAGCACACCTGTCCTCTAACAGCAGTGTCTTGTTTATGGTTGGATTCAATTTCATATACCTAAAAATAGTTCATAAATAACAGTAATCAACATAGGACTGCATTAAAACAAGATGTGACACAGGAGTGTCTGTGTGGTAATAAACATAATGGTGGAAAACCTTAGAAAGGAATATTGGTGACCTAATCAATAGGAATCGTGACTTTTTGTACCAGAAAGTTCAATTAAGCAATCAAGGAGACAGTTCTGGGGGAGACTCGTTAAACTGTTACCAAGAAATGAACTCGGATCTTGCATGCAGGCATTCGAATACTGTGCTGTGAGACATTTTTGGCATCTTGGACAGATTTTTCAGGCTTCTTATTAGGAAATGTGACTGTGGCTGCTTTTTAACTGTTTATATTCCACCCAAAATTGGCCTATTTCTTAAAAACCTACCAAATGTCCAAGTACTGACAGCTGTGTAGCCACAGCCATTTTGCTGAATGTCTGTCACAGGCATCGCGATCCTTCAACTGGTTTTGGCTTTTGGGTATCCCCTCACCTGCAGGACCTGGTCTGATGAGCGTGGCTTGAGAGTGCTTAATGTGCTCAGACTGAACCTTATCAAGGGACGAGTGTTTGGCTTTTAAGAAGTAATTAAAGTGTCTGCTTGTCTTTCCACAATCTGAGAAATACAAATTAGCATTCCAGCCACTGAGACCTTGTGGAGCAGCAACATCCTTTGCAACTTTGGCATGAGGAGTAGGAAAGGGAGACTGCAAATGTTGATGAGCAAAAGGAAAAGAGAGTGGTGGAGGGATTCACGGCTGAAAACCAGTATGGGAAAAGACTTCTGGAGACTGGGGAAAAGGGAAGGAACTCTGTGTTCCTCAGTGTTTGGTCCAACAGCTGGGTTTGTGTTCTGCACGAGTCTTTAATTAAATATTTATGCCTTTTGGGGGTGGGGGAGAGATAGGGAGGGGAGCACTCGGTCTGCAAACAGAAACTGCGATGTTAACTCTTCACTCTCTCCAGTAGGTGACCATGGCTATGACAACTCTCTCCCAAGCATGCATCCGTTCCTGGCTGCTCGTGGGCCCGCTTTCCACCGGGGATACAAGCAGAGCACGATGAACAACGTTGATATTTACCCCATGATGTGCCACGTCCTGGGACTGACGCCACAGCCGCACAACGGCACTTTCAGTAACACCAAGTGCTTGCTCGCTGACCAGTGGTGCATTAATCTTCCAGAAGCTATTGGGATAGTTATTGGGGTTTTTATGATACTGACTACTTTCACCTGCATTATCATCATCTCCAAGAACAGAGTAGCTCCCCCACGGCCGTTCTCCCGGCTCCAGTTGCAATATGAGGATGACGATCCCTTAATTGGATAGCGCGCAGGGAGCCGAGCCTCAGGAAGAGAGTCTGAACTTGCACTGGATGGTGTTCTTTGATGCACTTTATCTGTATAAAATACTGTACAGCCAGATCTTGCTAATTAACTTGTTTCTATGTGCTTCCTGACTAGCAGCACTGTAAAAATATTTTCAGAACAAAAAGGTGTCTGGGCGGCTTTCTGCTGGAAGAGATGCTTAACAAAATAGGGATGCTTAGTTTTTCATTCAAGGCTTTGAACATTTTCAAAGTGAAATTCCACAGTATCAACTAGCCAAGATAGACTAAGTGAATTTTAACATTTGTAAATGATAATTGTTTTTTGTATTAAATTCAAATTCATGTTGACTTATTTTAGTATTCTCATACCTGTATTGGAAAGATTTATTATTTTTTTTTAATGAGAGTTAGCAGTTAATTCTATTTGAACAATATGTTCTGATTTGTTCTTAAATTTGTGGATTGAGGGTGTAGAGAAGATCCAATACTTTTGTTTCCACCCTGAGCCAGCAATATGACAAGAAACTGGTGAGAAGGAAAACAGAAGTCGGTAAGGAAAGAGACAGTGCATATCTCTTCTGTTTTGAGCCATAAAGGTTGTGGTTCAGCAGTTACAGCACTGGGCAGATGGCTCTGACATTTCTAGACGTGTATGTGTGGGTGACTTAGTTCCACAGTCCCTGCACTCAGAGGGTTGGGTGGTACTAGTTGCTTATCTCAAGGATGTTGATTTAATCGAGTAATCCTTGGATTACTCAGTTTAATGGGCTGTAGTAGTAAAACTACTGCTTCTAAACCCTGTGAAAAGTTTTTCAGGTGTAAACTCTACTGAAGGTTTGTTGGTTTGGGTTTTTTTTGTAATAAAAGTGGTTCTGCCCTGTGTGCCAGCTGATAATTATCTTTTGAAGGCTGTCGTGTGTTAAAAAGCAACGACTGACAGTTTGACGTGCAAGCATCAAGCAAGGGCTACAAACTCTTTATTTTAAAACCTGGAAATTTAAAGGGAAAATATAACTTATTTTTTTGAGATAAGATCTGTTGCCTTTAGTGTTTAAGTTGTATAGATGTCAAATTCTGGTAAAGACCAGTGCTAATGGTTCTCTTAATTGAAACTCTTCATTCCTTGTTAATGGTCAAGTCTAGTAACTTGACATAAATCATAATAATAAAATAACAATTAAAAAATTTGATTTAGAAAGCCTTAGTGGTACCTTATCTTTTTAGTGAGGAAAGAATGTGTGGTGAAATTGTTAATGTTAACCCAAAAAGAGAACTACAGTTATCCAGTCCTCTTCCTACAAGTCTGATGGTTTTGAGAACTGATAATTTGCAGTGGGAGAACTGAGGTGCCTGGTAACATGCAACGTGGTTTCTTGTTCACCAGCTCAAATTCAATGCAGTTTGGTATTAGTCACAAACTACCTTTTGATCCAACTGTGAGGAAATAGGGACTGTGCAGGGAAGGGTCACTTTTAACTGCCCACTGAAAAAAATACATTTGAGTTTTAAAAATGGTGTGTGTTCAAGTTTTACTAAATTATAACTTCTCTCTGAGGGTTCTGTTGTACTGATTAAAAATGGAATACAAAACCTAACCTGTTCTGATTTTTAACTACTAGCTACTAGTTACTACTTCCTGACTAATGCTTTACTCTGGATTAATCTGAACTTGAAAGAGGCTCAGACCCCTTGAGAAACCTCTCCTGTTCCTGCAGTGTACTGGATTTTAGGCTGTTGATACAATAGAGTGATAATTGGACTGAAGACAGAAGTCATGTTTGTATTCTGCTGTAAGATTTAAAGTAATTAATTGCACACAATAAGAGGCCAGGTTAATGAGTAACGATAGAGTGAATGTTTTGTAGAGCAGAACCCAGGCTTAGAGATGCTGCAAAAAGAGGGTGCCTGAATTCCAACACTGGAGAGAGTTGTTCAGTTCTTGCAATTTTACCCCTAAAAGGCTGCTGCCCCCAGAAGGTGACAGACCTGCTGGTGGTGCTTTGCATCATCTGTGACTGGAGAAGCTCGACTCAGCTGAGTTTGATCTTTCTCTTTCTGGCAGACTGAGTAAGGCTGGGCTGTTCTATACCTGTGAGGGTTTTTTTCCTACATGCTAAAACTGATGAGCGCAGTTTGTGCTGCACTCCATTCTTCCCTTCCTCCTCCTTCCCCAATAGTTGTCACACAGCGTGTGACCGATGTGCTTTCAGTTCCTCTGTGCGTCACCATCGTAGGCCAGGTGTCAACATTACCACCAAGATTTTAATTACCAAAATATAAATGTTGACTGAAGTGCAATGGCAGCACTAATCTGAAATCTGAATATTGTTACAGATGGGGAAATTGAGGTCTAAATGCATTTCTCCTCCTAGCTTAGGTAACCCCTTCTGGTAAGAATTGCCACAGGCAACTGAGCTGCTATGAAACCTGAACGTGAGTGGTAATATCTGTCAGAAATCTTTCACACTCTCTACTCCTCCTCCCTTCAGCATTGAGACTGAACAGTGCTATTGTGGGATGGCTTAAAGGGGAAGTTTAAGTATTGATCAAGAAATAGGATAAATTATATTCCAGTTGCATTTTTTTCAATTATTTTAATTATTTTCAATTCCAAAGATGCAGTATGGTCTGTTAGAGTGCTGAGTATTCTTCCTGGCACAGTTCTTTGCTGCTGGCAGGGAGGGTTTCAAAGTAGCTCTTTTACATCGAGGATTTCATGCGGATCATGAAGAAAGCAAGAGAATCTAGAAAAACACCTCTATCTCCTTAGAGATAGAGTTGATATATTTAAAAATGATTATTTTTGAAAGTGCTAGGGCCTTAAACATGATGAAAATATTTCCACTACCTAATTACAGTTTGTGTGAATTATTGCTTGTGAAAGTTCAGTGGCTGATTTTGAGTAGCAGATTCAAAACAAGAACACGTGAAGCTGTGGCTCCCCCCTCCTCAAAGCTGTGACAAAGGAGGTGACATCCTACAACAGCTTGTGGCAGCACTGAAAGACTTGCTCACTAAATGCAACGTTCATACAGGACACATTAATTTAGGGAGAGTTCTTAAACGAGCACTGAAGTTCAGAAGGGCACAGGGGAAGTTTGTAACACAACTTCCCAGCAGTGAAGCCTGACGTTTCGTTATGCTGACTGCCTCCATAAAGGAGCTCTCAACAGAGAAGCCTTAAAACACCACCCTCTGGGGTTCAGAAGCTTTTTATCCCTTAGCACCAAGGAAACAGTTCCAGAATTGAGCTGATTTCAACTATCTCTAGGTCCAAAACGCTTGTTTCAGGGGGGAGTTTAATTTGCAGTTTTGCTTAATTGAGAAGAATGCACTGCCTGTGAAAATAACCCAGCACCATCGTGTCCCTCCAAGGATCAGACCTCAGATGTTTGCTTTCATATGCACAGTAACATCTTTAATTGCAAAAACCAGTAACAGAGACTTATTAACAGGATTCAGATCAGGATTTCATTGCCGAGAGGCTCTCTGTTTGCGTTGCTGCAGATACCGCTATTGAACTTCCCATTTTCATGTGCTTGCAACAATTTTTTGTAGCCTGACATCTGATAAATGCATTTGTTACCTTCACTGCAGCACAAACGTGCCAGTTCTGGAAAGGTTACGTACAGCGGCGTAGGTAGGCTCACAGCAGCATCCCTGGCTTGTGTTTCAGCAGGGGAGAAGATCTGGAAGTGAGCCCGTTGTATTTGCAGGACTCAACAACTGCCCCTCTGTTGTTCTTCCCACACACAGCTCAAGATTGTGTTGTTCCACCCTTCTGAAAAGCCACCCCGCACAATCCTTCATCTTATAATACACATTTTTGTGCCTTTTTTTTTTTGAGACTGCATTTATTGTAAACAACATCACTGCAGCTCTTGACCAAGAAAGTCTGGAAGATTATTTTGATTAAAAAAACCTGTATTAACACCATTTGTAACAGATAGCTGTTATTCCATATACAGTAATAAAATGGGAAACAAGAGGTCTCTTATACAAGAACATTGACCTAAAATTCTTGAGTTCTATCATACTTCCAGTTGTTTTTAATTAAGTTATATAATAATAAAGGCATAAATGCAGAGTACAAGAAATATTTATTATGCATATGAGTTAAGGCCATTTTCCCCTTGCCATCACCCCACAATTCAAGTTTTTTTTCCAGAAGTGTTTTTAAATGAAGCAAGTACTCACTGCTTGATACCAAAGATATATTTCAACACTTCAACATTTCCAAACAGGAAGAAACAAAGAAAACGTTTGACATCTCCAAGTATGCTTTACAGGTCAATAATAAAAGACAAAATCATGCTAGTTCTCACTTTCCAAGTTACAAGTTGCACACGATGTACTCAAAATTCACTTTCCAATCAACTTGTTTGTACCTGATAAAAAGTATCATAGACACAGAAACCCAATCCCACATCCTCTCCAAGCAAAAAGGTAGTCTGACAAAAATATCACAAAGAAAAAGTTGATTTTCTCTAGTGGCATCACATGTGCTTTCAATTTCAATCAGCATACACTCAACAACTTAGAACAGTGTTTGACACTGGTTAGGAAAATATCCTAACAAGGGAACTACCCAAGGGGGCCCTGCAAATACACCCCAGCAATAAAGGAAACGTGTTTAAACCGAAACTGAAACACTTGAACGCTGACAGATTCCCTTCAGTTTGCTCCAGAGTTTCATTTTGCCTTCCTTGAAGAAAAGCCTTACAGTGCAGTATGGAACAGTGACACCGAGGGGAAACCTCACCTTCGTGTTCCCAGTCTATTTCAAACATTATTGTTCCCAAACCCTTTGTTAGGGGAAACCTCCTGCTCTGCCCCTGCTGCATGTTTGGATGGGCAAGCCTCAGTCCCAGGGTGACTGAACAACACTGACCAACTTTGCCCTCTCCTTAAAATCCAGGGTCACTTTGGCTGATGATAGAACCCATTACAATTGAACAAGTGGGAGTTAAATAAACACCTCAGATTACAACCCAGTTATTTGCACATCTGCCAAAAGCATCGCTATGAATTTACTGCAAAAAGAAGAATTTTTGTTAAAGCAGCATGTTCCCAAGTGAGAAAGTGTGTAAGTGAAGAAGCTACAGGTGAGGATTACAGCATCTCTGATTTTTCACTGTTATTCCTCTAACCAAGCCTGTAGATCTTTCTTTAAACACTAAGTTTGTGCTACAATTTGTTTTAAATAAACAAAAAAAGGTGGACTCTGCACCAATTCACTGTCTGCCATCGCTCTTTGGAGGGTAGCCAGGGAAGTGATGAGTAATAATTTAGAGGTTTAAGTTTTCTACTTGGACTTCCCCAGCCTCTCTAGAAACTACTGTGAACATCACCACTACTTTCATCTTCCAGCCTGAAAAGCCCCTGCAGCACTCTGGTTTAGCTGGCATCAGCAGATTAAATTTAAGACATACCTAAAGGTCAGCTCCGCTGAGAATCAGCTTGATGGTGTCAGGCACACTTAACCCAGATGTTTTCCTTCAGTGTTTTCTTAAGGAAATGGCACTGTAGGAAAACGAGGCAGTACACAGAACAGGAACAGCAGAATCACAGAGATAAATCAGATGAAGTTACACCAGACTTTGTACATATCCTCCAACTTATGGGGCTGTCCTCCAACAGATCTGCTAGTCCCCTGCCTTCCTAAAGCTGCTATTAGAGCTGGACTCTCAGCATATACCTTAAGTTGGGGTATTTAATTACCTTCCCTCTCAAGCATTCATTGCATCTTAGCTGTGGTCTCTGGAAGCTTTCCACATCTGCTTACAAGATAGTTTAATGCTAAGGAAGCGTCCTTGCCACCAGGGAGGAATCCAACAGATTCCTTCTGACGCAGTGAGGACCAGACAGTTCATCACAGGGCACTGTGGAGTCATCACTGAGGCAGCGAGAAGCAAGCCCACGTCTGAACTCACCAAGATGCCATCCATTAAGTCTGGAATTAAGTTAGCAAAATGAGTGTTGTACTTGGGTTAGTCAGCTTGTTGCAGCTCAGATCTTGTAGCAACCCTCCTGACTGCAGTATGAGACTGTCAGTCACACATTAGCTGGACAGAGCACATCCAAGGCCAAGATGTTCCCATCTTTGCCCTCTGCTGGGTGCTGTAGATAGAGCAATAAATTGCACTTACAGAAAGACCAGACTGCGTATTTGTGTGAATTTTGAAAGAGTTTCTTTCTCCTTCAGGCATTGCACTCAGAAGTAAAGTGCAGAGAAATGTTAACTCACACAGAAAGGCCAAAAACCACCCAAAATCAGCTTTAAACAAGTCTGACAACTAGACATCTTTTCTCACTTCATATTGTGTTTTCATGCAAACCTTAGTCAGCAGCTTCTCACCTACCACTTAAGTGAAATCACAAAATACTACAATAGCAAGAAGATTTATTGCCCCACACAAAAGTATTAGAGTAACATATAGTTTTGTTGACTCAGAATTAACAATTCTGGAAGAACAAAATCCAGTCTTATATGCTTTTTCATATTCAAGTGTGCTTTTTCAGATTTAAGAGTAGATATATGGCTTAAGATTTATACAGCTGTTCCTTAAATGGCATGTCTAACCCTACTCATCAGATTCTGAGGTCCATGCAGACACACCAGATAAAACACCAGACAGAAGGCCAACCTCACGCTAGAGAAGAGTCTCTGGTAACGGACCAGATGCTACACTCAGTGAGAAGCTTGACAGCACTCTGAAACCAGCTTGTACATGTGCGTTCCTCAGCTGATTCATCTGCCTTACCCTGAAAGAACCCTCTTAACACAGAAATATCAAAGACTCCATTTGGACATACAGCTGTTGTGCTTGTATGTGTCTATAAACTGCCAGCCACATGGAATTCCTAGAAAATTTAGTCCAGTCTACAGGAAACAACAGAAAAAGTAAAGACCTATATTTACCTAAAATCATACCTAAAATTGTAAAGGCCTATATTTACCTTAAAAAAAAAATCTATTAGTTTAATGCTCATTACTAAAGGCAATACCACCTAGATTCATATTTTAGGGCTACAATTTACACAGTGTTTAAAGAAATATGCCTAACTCTAGACTGAGACACTTAGCACTGCATGACCTAGCTTAATAATAAAGTTGTTTCCAGCAGGATTTAATCCACCAAGCTATCTGTAATGGTGATCCATGCAAAAGCTTCCATGGGCAGGGAAGAAAAAACTCCAAAGAAGTCTGGTCACATTCAGTGACTTGCTAGAATCTAAGAGAGTTAAAAAATCTCTTAAAAGAAAAAAAAAAAAGAAGGGGAGGGGGGAGAATTGAAAAACATGTAATAGTTTGTGAAGTACAACTTAATTATTTCCCTACAAGTAGCTCAGAATGAGGTATTCAAGGTCTGTTGTCACTACATGTCTACATGCATAATACAGCTGTCCAGGTTCACCTAGACTGTTTTCAACCCCTGACAGGTGAAGTGGTTGTAGGGTGAAACAGAAACGTGCTCTTTCTCTGCATACCTGGTACATACTCCAGTGTAGCAATGGATCTACATTCATTCCCTTTTACACCACATATTGATGCTGATCCACTCCTATTAATTTTTTTTCTATAAGCTTATTTTAAGCATCAATCAGGAAATAGGACCAGGTGTTACTAATCTTGCAGGAGTGGTTGGGCAGCTTCTGTACGTTGCATTTGCATGGTATTTGCTTGGGTGAGGACAAAATGCTTAACAAAAACTGCCATGAAAACCATAACAAGCAAGCTGCCCAGAAGGACTCCCAGAACTGTAGCATAGATGTCTGCTCCAAAGGCTACAGGAACTTCTTCAGCAAGAATATCTTTCACAGCGTTGAAGGAACCATTGTTTGGCAGTGGGTTAATATCAAGTAGATGGCACAGTAAGGGGTACAAGTCTGTAGCATTCATGAGTTCTTTGGTGGCATTCTTTCTAAAAGCAGGCCCAACTGCCAAAAAAATGGGATGCATTTCTGGTAAGATGTTGTCATATCCATGATTACCAACTAGAAATAAAAGATAGATAAAGGTCAGCATTCTGAAGCTGCAAAACAAGCATTGAACCTTTCCCTAGAATTAGCATAATGCAGAAAAGGAACAGCCATCATTTGTTGTTGCAGAGGTTTAGAAGAATAATTCTGATCAACAGCACAAATGTCTCCTAGCAAATACCAAGTCTTGGAACTACAAAGAGAAGATACCTTAAAATAACTAATAGAGAGCACTATTTCCAAAAAAATTAAAAAGGAATAAAGGTAAGCTCCCCTGGCAGTAACAGCACTGTTAACGGTGTGCTCAGCTACACCCAAGTCGCCTTGATTTTCCCCAAGGAAAAACTCCACCTTTGCAAATAAATAAACAAATAAACAAACAAACAAACAAATAAAAATATAAATAAATCCATGCAGAGACAGCCTGTCTGTTTGACTCCTAGCTTAAGCTCTCACTGCTTTGACACTGTGTCCAATTTTGTGCACCCTCTACCCATCAACAAGGAAAAAGCTTCCATGAGGAGTGTGTCTCCACTGCTCCTTCCTTACACTGGCACTAAAGAACCGTGACCAAGTGAATAAACATGCAGGCACAAAAAGCTGCCCTCATCAGCTATCAACAACTGGAAAACTTAAGTCTTGCAGGTATATGAAGCACTGATCACTCTTCAGCTTCATGGCCAGCAGCAAAGTTTAAAAGGTTTTCAATTAAGAAACTCAAGAACTGACCATATGACATCTATATTTTTCCTCCCAGCTAATAAAGTTTACAGTGGAAACAATTTGCTGCCTCTGTTCTACCTACAAGAAATCTCAAAACCCCGAGGTGAGAAACTTAAAAGTGTTGGGCTCTTCTTTTCCTCCAAAGCACCTGGAATGTACCTTATCCTGTAAGGCAAATGAAACTCCCTGGTGTGCAGTAACACAATGTTCAAAGACTCTTTCTAGTAAGAGAACAAGGTTACTATAAGTGTAGGCATGGTTACTATATGTGTAGGCATGGTTACTATAGGTGTAGGCATGGTTACTATATGTGTAGGCATGGTCACTATAAGTGTAGGCATGGTCACTATAAGTGTAGGCATGGTTATTATAAGTGTAGGCATCCACAGAAATTGAGAACTTTCAGAAAGTATTCTTGTGTTTCCAACCCAACCCTTCTTCAGTAAATAAATAGTACATGATAAAACAACACTGTTCATCCTCTAAGCTACAAGTTCAGTTACAACTTCTTGGGGTTTTCTTTTTAATCTCTCAGGAAGTGCTTGTCAGTTTGCTAGGTCTTGCAAGAAGACCTCAAGTATGTGGCCACTAAAACATGCAAATGATCTTATCTCAGTAAGTTTAGTTTTTAAAAATGGTAAGTCCAGTTCCCCCTTCTCTAATAGTAGGAACCCTCTCATCCTGTTAGGAAAAAAAAATATAAATTCTTTATAAATTTATAAATTATAAATTGAAAATAAAATAAAATAAAATAAAATAAAATAAAATAAAATAAAATAAAATAAAATAAAATAAAATAAAATAAAATAAAATAAAATAAAATAAAATAAAATAAAATAAAATATTGTTTGAGATTGAGAAAGTACCATGTAAAGTCTCTGACTAGGAACATGTAGCAAAATGCTGTAAAGACAGAATACTTACACAGAAAACCATCAGACTTATTATGTACAATTTCCCATCCTTTATCAGCCAGTGCTAAGATTGGCTGTATTTTTCTGTTGTGTTTGTAATGTAATCTATCTGGAACCTGCTCCTTTTTATATACAGTCATGTTGGGATGAGCATTGGTCAGGGCTTCATATACTTCATCCAGTTTACCTTCAAACAAACAAACAAAGACAAAACTTAAACATACCAATATGTTTACTAAATTCATCAGTAGTTTAAATCCAACTGAAAGAGGAGGGTAAAATGCACTTCTCCAAAACCTATTTATAGCTGTAAGAGACAAGAGGGGATTGCAACATGTAAATAAATCCCTGTGAGAAATCCAGAGTGTCACTCACAGATCACACCTGGCATCAGACTTCACAGCCTACTCCCAAGCTGCAAGTGCTTTGCTAATTTTAGCAAAACCCCTCATTTCACAGTTATCAGAATGCAAGCTTCTCACAAGAATGAGTTAGAAGGTATTTAAGTCTCATGGAAAAGAAACCAGCTCCTCTTAGCTCCATGTAAAGCTTGACAGCAAGAAGATTGCTCCTAAACCTGTTCATCAAGTAGCATACGCACCAAGGCCATACTCTGCTTCCCCCTCAGCTGGCTGTGATGACAAATAACACTTTGGATTTATTTTGAAGCAGTTTGTTCGCTGTTTTCCTTTAAAAGGCCAAAGAGAGAAGCCACTTTGTTTCTTGGCACCTCTGAAAACTTGTACCTGAGTGAATCCAACTATTTATTTCTCCTTCTACAAGATGCTCCAATAAACAGCAACATATTTACCTTCACCCCATTCCCAGCTTTGACCTTCTACCATTCTGATGACAAGTTTGGCTGATTTTGAAAGAGTAGCCAGTTTGTTGCTACACACCATGTAACGTCGTAGTATTGGCAATTAATTAATGGGGTGCCATCCAGAGGGGCCTGGACAGGATGGAGAGCTGGGCCCAGGTGAACCTCACGAGGTTCAACAAGGCCAAGTGCAGGGTGCTGCAGCTGGGAGGGGACAATCCTCGTTATCAATACAGGCTGGGAGATGATGTGCTGGGAAGGCTTGGGGGTAGTAGTGGATGAAAAGCTGGACACAAGCCAATGGCATCCTGGGCTGCATCAAAAGAAGTGTGGCCAGCACATCAAGAGAAGGGATTCTGTCCCTCTACTCTGCCCTGGTGAGACCTCACCTGGAATACTGCGTCCAGGTTTGGAGCCCTCACCACAAGAAGGACGGTACCTGTAGAAGTGTGTCCAGAGGAGGCCACAAGGATGATCCAAGGGCTGGAGCACCTCTGCTATGAGGACAGGCTGAGAGAGTTGGGGCTGTTCAGCCTGGAGAAGGCTCTGAGGGACCTTCTAGCAACCTTCCAGTACCTGAAAGGTGCCTCTAAGAAAGCTGGGGAAGAACTGTTCCCAAGGGCACATAGCAATAGGATGAGGGGTGATGGTTTTACACTAGAAAAGGGGAGATTTAGGTTGGATATCAGGAAAAAGTTTTTCAGTATGAGGGTGGCAGATCATTGGAACAGGTTGCCCAGAGAGGTAATGGAGGCCCCATCCCTGGAGATATTCAAGGTCAGGCTTGATGGGGCTCTGAGCAACCTGATCTAGTGAAGATGTCCCTGCTCACTGCAGGGGGTTGGACTAGATGACCTTAGAAGGTCCCTTCCAACCCAAACCATTCTGTGATTCTATGATAAGCAAAACCAGACAGTGTTAATCTTTCGATGGAAGGTCATCATGTAGATGCCACTAACATGGTAGGAGCTGCACAAAGACTGCAGAGGCCTAAGCAGGGAACACATGACAAGCACTTGAAGGGACAGGTTGGACTGGTAGATGATGATGATGGCACTTTTGGTCTACAATTGTCAGCCACTCTGTGTATTCAATAACAGCTAACAGCTCTACCTACTCCTTGTAGTCTTGGTGTCTACTCTCCTCCCTTCCCTAATCTTCTACTGCATAGTAAGCATAAAACCCCAAGAGCTGCACTAAGACTATCAAATAAATAGGCATTTTCTACCCTCTAATCCGTTATTCGCTTATTTCCAGTTTCTGAGCTTTGCTTTCCAGCAAGAGTCACTGAAGAGCCAGAAAGCAGCTGGACAAGCTGGAATAGCAGTGCCCAGAAAGAAGGAACCAGGACACACAGACAGGACCACAAAAACAACCTCAGGAATCTCCATCTGAGCATCCTCCCCACCTCCATTTCAGCAGATTCCTATGGAGGGCTATGCAGTGCACGTAACAGACCACAAGAACAACTGCTTAGTTTGACCCAAAACACCTCCTAAAGTAAACCAAGAGGAAAAAAGATCCAGTCTACTATTTACAGCAGGCATGGTGTTCTGAACACACCTCAGAAAAGAAAAAAAAAGTTTGGGGAGAAGGGACCAATGTCTTTCAAGAAAGATTCTTTGCTTTCCCCCTCAGTCCCTAGAACACAGTATCAAAATTCTGGAGGAAAACTGGAAATAATTTAATGTATAATGTTTCTTAGCTCAAACTGGCATTAAAAAAAAAAAAAAAAAAAGAATCCCTAAACTTAGGAAACACAAGAAAGGTCACGATGAGACAGCAAAAGTCCAGGCATGATATAGTTACAGCAACAAGAGAAGAGACTCCAATCTAGTCTTTCCAGGACTATGTTACTAACAAAATCAATTTTCTTATGCCAGTTTTCTACATAAAAGGGAGGAGAAGACCCAAATACAGCAAACTATGATTTTACACTATATAAATTATTTGAATTACTATATTTACTTTAAATATAAGAAAAAGGCCAGCATCACCAGTTGTGCTGCAGGTATCACCTTCATGAACATACAATCAGTTCCACCCAGACTAATACACTGGCAAGGCTTTAATCCAACTCTCAGGGCAGAAATATGCAGCCCAACAGTTAAATTAGCAGATACTGCTGCATTTTTAAGCATTCAAATTTTTTCTCAATATCTCACTAGGTTTTACCATTCCCTTGGTTTAAGTAAGACTGTTATTAAGGAATAACTGTTGAAGAATTAGTCTTATGTACTTAAGAATGTTATTTTCATAGCTAAACCGAGAATGAAGCTCATTGTTTTCTAATAAAAATTACAGCTGGTAACACAGAAGGAAGGAATTTTAGCTGTGCTCAAAACTAAATCTTGTTAATTGGTAGTGGTGTAATAAATATCTGAACCTCTGGGCAAAACCAAATCTAAGCTATTTCTGAAATCCCTTGAAATGGCTTTTTAACTATTCTGTCACCTACTTGCTGCAGAGAGACTTTCTTTTCAGCATTCAGCAGACAGCATAATCAGGTTATACATCCTCAAGTTCTCATTTACTGCATTAGGGATGTTTCAGCACTAAAGGTCACTTTTACAACCCTTTATTTGGTAATGAGAACATCCTGGTCAATGCTATCATGTTTGTCTCCATTAGGATAGAGCTCCCAAACTCAGCTCTTCTGTCACCACCGATAGAAACAGCACCAGGGACAAGCACCTGAGTGTGCTCAGGCAGAAAATTACCTCAGTTTGGAAATACTAACATTTGAGTTTGGATTAATCAAGGAGTGTTCTTCAAACAAGAGGAGACATTTGTTTACACATTTAAAGTGCACTTAAGTCATAGAAGCACAGAACGGTTTGGGTTGGAAGGGACCTTCAAGCTCATCCAGTTCCAACCCCCCTGCCATCAGCAGGGACACCTTCCACCAGACCAGGTTGCTCAAAGCCTCAACCAACCTGACCTTGAACACTTCCAGGGAGAAGCAGCCACAGCTTCTCTGGGCAACCTGTTCCAGTGTCTCACCACCCTCACAGGAAAGAATTTATTCCTAATATCTCATCTCAGTCTCCCCTCTTCCAGTTTAAAGCCATCACCCCTTGTTCTGTCACTCCCTGCCCTTGTCAAAAGTCCCTCCCCAGCCTTCCTGGAGCCCCTTCAGGTACTGGAAGGCCACTAGAAGGTCTCCCCAGAGCCTTCCCTTTTCCAGGCTGAACAGCCCCAACTCTCTCAGCCTGTCCTCACAGCAGAGCTGCTCCAGCCCTTGCATCATCCTCGTGGCCTCCTCTGGACTCGTTCTAACAGGTCCATGTCCTTCTTGTGTTGGGGGCCCCAGCACTGCAGGTGGGGTCTCAGGAGAGTGGAGCAGAGGGGCAGAATCCCCTCCCTGGCCCTGCTGCCCACGCTGCTCTGGATGCAGCCCAGGACACGGTTATTGTGCAAGTGCACGTTGCCAGCTCATGTTGAGCTTCTCACTCACCAGCACCCCCAAGTCCTTCTCAGGGCTGCTCTCAATCCAAGTCTGCAAACACCCTCCTTGCTGGGGCATTACAGAGTGCTACCCATTAGTGATGCAAAGGTTACAGAAATCTTAAAAAACACCATTTCAGAAGGCCACCTTAAAACTCAACTTCCAAATTAGCACCTCTGCACACAAAAAATGTTATTTTCCAGGTTAACACATTCGCACCTGACACTTAAGCAACCCTTCAAAGACTGCAACCAGACTTCAGATTTCAATTCCAACAATATTCTTGCCCATCATTACCACAATAAAAATGGTATGGACATGTACAGCTGGCTACCTGTTCAGCGTGATGGGGGAAAAAACCTCAAGTGAACTACAATAGCTGGCAGCTAATCAAACAGCCAACACAGGCCTTCTTTTTATCAAAGCTCCCCATCTGGTTTCAGTTTACTGTTTGAGTTAGGAATCTAATTCCTCCTCTATGGCTTTGGCATCTTGATGAAAGGCAAGATATGTAACATTCAGTTGTTTTCTACCTAGAGAGCCATTCATCCTTGATAACGCCATTAGATTATCTTACTTCACCTGAGAACTAAAGGATATTTGGCAATATTGGTCAATTACAGGCAGGTTGGCTCACTTTTCACTTCAGAAAGTTAATCCAGGCTTTTGACAAAGCTAGCAAAAAGAACAAAGAGTGATCCTGCAAGTACTCCTTGTTCAAGGCTGATGTCCTACTGGTATCAGTGCTGCCACCACCACTTCAGTTAGGGAAAAATGTCTATAAAGTTTACTCAAGTATTTTCTTCAGAGAATTTTACTGCTATAGCTCCTACCTTCCTTTGGCAAAATAGCTACTGCAGGAGAATGGTCAATGACTTTATAGAGCTCCCTGTTCACATACTGATCAAGTTCAATGAGCCTTTCTGAGGAGGACTGTGACATTCCATGATCACTTGTGATTATGACATTGATCACATCCCACAGCTTCGCTTTCTTCAGTTCAGACAGAAGGAATCCCAGCTTTTTGTCAATATCACGAATTATCGGTCCCATAAGTGGGTTATCTGGGCCCAGAATATGGCCCATCTCATCAGGCTGTTCCCAATACAGGAGACCAAAGTTGATGGGTTCTTCTGATGTAAACCACTCAATAAGCCTGGCAACTCTATCTTCAAAGGAAACAGATTCATTGTAGGGCATGTAATATGTAGGAAAGACTCCATGTATTTTCACATCTGTTCCAGGCCACATAGCCGCTCCGGTTTTATGTCCTTCCCGCTGGTTCGTTACCCATATTGGGGTGGCTTCTTCCCAGAACTCGGATTTATGGATATCCATTTTGTTCAGAGAGAAAGTCTCATTCAGAATAGGATCATACATCTCATTAGCAACTATACCATGACTTTCTGCATAGAGACCAGTCACCATTGTGTAGTGATTAGGATAGGTTTTCGTTATGAACACGTTTGTGACCTGTTTGACGTGAACACCATTCTCCATGGCATAATGAAAATTGGGAGTTGGGACTTTATAGATGTAGTCCCATCGAAATCCATCAAAAGATACTAACAACACTCTGGGCTGGGCTGGCTGGAGAGACGATGCACTTGGAAGAAATAGTAAGAAAATTGCTTTCCAGTACCAGTTCATGGTTGTTCTGGAGGGTACTGGTCCCTTCTTCTGAGGCAACAGGGCATCTGTTGAGCAGAGACAGAAGATTTGTTTGCATTAACCTGTTTGTCAAATTCATAACTTAGTTTTAAGAATGAGTAGCTAAAATATTCCTTATGTATTTATACAGCTTGCCTTACTAAGGCTGAGCACTCCAAGCACAAGAACAAGGCCTTTTACCTGTCAGTTACATTGATTTCCCAATTTCAGAGCTGGGAAGCGAGACACTACAATTTATTGAATGACACAAAGTTTACAAAGCAACTTCTTTAACCAACACCATCACCCAACCTCTTCCTTTCTTCTTCCTGCTCCCAAGACACAGCAACTCCTGCTCTTGTAATCTGACAAGTTTTCAAGTATTTTATGTACTCAAAGTTGTTAGAAACTGTCCTATGAGAAAGCTTCTGCTTGTCATGAGTTAAGATGTAACCAGGGGCAGTTCTCACCTTGACAACAGCGAGGTCCAGCTCCAGCAGAACTTTGTAACCCTCATTACAATCTCCAGAGCATTACCTCTCTTCTGTGCAAGCGTGGCAGCAGACATGCTAGCATGACATGGCAGAGCAGGAACTGGAGGACTCTGCACCTGCACAGCTCCCATCAGGGAGGGAGGGAGGGAGGACCATCTAGAAACCACCACAGCCCCAACACTTGGTGTGGGATTACTAAATGGGCTGAGTACAACTTCTAGTGGAGAAACTTGCAAATAAGCTTCGAATTTCAGAGACAGCAGCATAACCATTAAAAGGTTTTGCTGCTTAAAAGGTGTTAGATCAAGAGTTAGAGAAACAAAGAGCAGGAACATCAGTTTCTCAACACTTTATTACATCTCTAACCTGATCATAGCTTCTCTACATAACCGAGCTCTTATTGATCAATTAATTCTGATGCTTACTACCAAAGGTCACTCCCAGTGTACAGACAGTTTTACAAACAAGAATAAAAGTCATACAAGTCAATATGCAGTTAAAATTCTTCTTACTAACAACTTATGTCTCTGAATGGATTGGAAAGAGGTGGTTGAAAGATTCCATGGTCCAGTTGTGAGACACTGGAAACGCTACATCTTTCAAACAAGCACCATCTGTCCTTTCCAGTCAAATACCGCTGCTGCCTGAGCACAAGCAGCACAAAGCATGCAAGACACAAGAAATATAATGCAAATCCCACCCATGAATGGCATGAGATGGTGAGTGTGACACACTGCACCCTAAAGCATTTGCTCCCCAGATAAAGATTCATCACTTATTGTTACCACATGACCCAAGGATATTGACTCTTCCTCGCTATGACTGGAATTCCTTATCTAATAGCATGACAAAGTACAACACATAATTTCATATTGTATTGGGTTGCATTCCCCTGCCTCAGTTTCCCTCTGCCCTTCCCAAATACTTTCTTGTTCAAAACTCAGTTATCTAACTCAAAGTAAGATCCCTTCACACAGGATTTCCCCATCTTTAACTGAATGTAACTATAATTTCATGCTAAAATTCCCCACTTCTTGCTCAACAGTATCATTCAACCACAAGACCAGATACTGCTCAATCCAATCCTGCATGTGGACTGTATTGATACTCCACACACTTCCCTGTAGGTTCCCATTTTTCAGCAATCCTCTGGAACAAGTCACTGCTGAAATTCAGATGGAAAACAGTGACTGTGTAACCAATAAATCTATATTAATACCCAGAGTACATAAATATCCTAGTCAATATAAAAAGTTAAAGTGTAACAAAGCATTTGAATGCCACAGCAATGATGGAACAGGATTTGTCATGTTGGTACAACACAAGGTATCTTCCATGGGAAATATTCCTACTCCAATTCCCCAGCTAAATCTCTTTTTTATATATATATATATATATATATATAATGTATATTTACACTGGAAAACAGCACATGCACTGCTGACCTGCAGACTGTCAAATGTTACATCAAACTTGTGTGTCTCCCAAAATTAAAATCCAGGCCTAGAGTCCTGCTAAGAATGAACTGACACTTCAGAGGTGTAATTCCACTTTCAGCACACACCACAGACCCAAAGGCTGCAGAATCACTCCCTTCTACCCCATGGGGGATTTCTTTCAGCTCAATCTGATGGAAGAAAGGGAGAACACACTGTTGTGTCCTTGTGAACCCCAGTTGCCAAATTAAGCATAGTCATAAATTCCCCCTTCTGAGGAGTGACAAGCATGAATTTAAGTCCCCTCAAGTGAAATCAGGTTCTTACTTCTGAATTTTACAGAGTTAATGATGTCAACATTAACTAATCCTTTAATTGCATTTTCATAAATAATAATATTTTGGGTTTGGTTTTTGTTTCGTTTTGGTTTTTTTTTCCAAGGCCTTTCTACACTGGTGTCCCGGTTTTGCTAAGATAGAATTAATTTTCTTCTTAGTAGCTAGAATAGCTGTGTTTTGGTTTCAGTGTGGGGTTTTTTATGAGAAGAATGTTGATAAGGTACTAATGTTTTTAGTTGCTGCTGGCCAAGGTCATCATGTTTGGGTAGTTCGCAGGTGCAAAGGACTGGGAGAGGGGAAGCACAGTAATTAGCAAAACCCCAAACTGACATTTGGATGTGCCAATGAAATATTCCATACCATATCACACCATGTCAGTGTATTAACCAGGGCTGACTGGAAATCAGGGGTATTCTCTCAGGGATCGCTCAGTCTCGCTCTCCTGGGGTTTGGGGACTGTCTCTGCTCCGGGATCGCTGGCACAGGCTGGGCATCAGTCGGCGGGTGGTGAGAAATTGCACTGGGCATCACTCATCTGTACATTCTGTTATTACTGCTGTTATCATTATAATTTTATTTCAATTAGCACATTGTTTTTCTCTCAACCCACAAGTTTTCTTACTTTTTACCTTTCCAATCCTCTCCCCTACTCCCTGGAGGTGGGGGGAGAGTGAGAGAGCGACTGCGTTTGGCTGCAGCCAAAGGAGTGAAACCACCACAGCTGGTCTTCACTGGGGAGAACGTGAACATGTCAACTGACCCGGGTCAGCACCACAAAGCATGGATATGGGGTTCTGGGGGGGCTCTGGGCTCCTGAGGGGGCTCTGGGGTCCCGGAGGCCCTGGCAGCCCAGCACAGGGAAGTGACAGAGGGACAGGCAGGTGCCCTGGGAGGTGCTCAGCAGCCGGAGCAGCTCAGCAGGCCGAGGGGTGACCCGGCCAGGCCGGCATTGCCCCACACAGCAGCGTCCGACCCGACACCTCTGTGACAGGCTTCATCCACCCCGGCAGGGCAACCGCGCCAAGGGAAACCCGGACCGGAGAGACCCCGGCTCCCACACGCGAGAAGCCACCTCCACACCCCGGGCAGCCCCCACCAAGGCCCACTCAGGCCTAACGAACCGCCCTGACCCCCCCGTCTCCCCGTCCCGGAGACCCCGCTCCGGGCTGCCCCAGCTCCCACCGCCCCGCGGGCCGGGAGCGAGGCCGCAGGGCTTGTCCTTGTCCCTGTCCCCCTCCCCCGAGGAGCCGCCACCCGCCGTTACCTGCCGGCAGCCCCGGAGCGCAGGCGGAGCCACAGCGGGCCGCGGCCGCCCCGCACGTCACAGCCGCCCGGTCCGGTCCCGCCCCGCCCCGCCCCGCCGGCAGCGGCCCCGTCACTCAGCGCCGGGAGCGGTCGGGGCGCGGCTGCCATGAGAGGCCTTGTAGCCGGTTGTTCAGGCGCTGGGAGCGGCGGTTAAACGCTTCTCAGGTGCCCTGAGAAGGGCCCGGGGCCGGTTCTCTGCCGCGGGGCCGGTTTATTCCCCGCTGTGAGGAGCGCGGCGGGCTGGCGAGGGCGGGGGGTGCCCGCGGGGAGCTGGTGCGGGTCTGAGGGCGGGCGGGTTCGGAGGGAACCGCTGCCCGTGGTGGGTTAAACAGAGAAGAACCCGGGCCCGGGGCGAGGCCGGTGTGCTGGGGCCTGGCTGCCAAGGCAAGGAGCGAAATTCCCTCTCTGGGTGTCTGCGAGGGCTGCCTCGGCTTTTTAAAGAATGGATTTTGATTCCGGTGGTTTTCTGTCTGTCTTTTTTCTCCTCTTAGATTGGATCTGAGGAAGAACTTCTTTCCTGAAAGGGTTCTCAGGCATTGGAAGGGGTTGCCCAGGGCCGTGGTGGAGTCCCCATCCCTGGAGGGATTGCAGAGTCGTGTAGACACAGTGCTGAGGGACATGGGTTAGTTGGGGACTGGTCAGTGTTGGACTTGATGATCTTAAAGGGCTTTTCCAATCGAGGCAGTTGTGGGATTCTGTAAGACTAATGCCTTCAGTGAAAACTGACTTCTTTATTTTGTCTCCAGGTGGACTGTTTTCCTTTATATTTGAAGCTACATTTTAGCAGAGGAGAATTAGTTGGTCCCTCCTCAGCTCACTAAAACCTGAACTGCTGAAAGGGACAAAAGTCCAAGCTGGGTCTCCCACCTCTACCAGTTGAGGATCTGTGCTTCATAGATGTCCAGGGCCCATGGCTTGTGTATGTACACAAACCTGACCCCACTTTGTAGCAGTGTAGGAAACCATTATGCTTTTACTGATGCGTAGAAACATGCTACACTTGATAGCTGGCAGTGCCTAACTTGCATGTCCAAACAAGCATTACAATGTAAAGAAAGCATAACTTCTGGGGTTTTGAGGGTTTTTCTTTTCCCTAGTCATAGAATGGATTGGATTGGAAAGGACCTTAAAGATCATCCAGTTCCAACCTCCCTGCCATCAGCAGGGACACCTTCCACTAGACCAGGTTGCTCAAAGTTTCATCCAACCTGGCCTTGAAATCCATACAGGATGAACCTGCTTTCTTGTTGATAGCAACCTACTGGAGGCTTCACATCTCCAACATAGTACATGATTTGTAAGTAGGTAGAAAAGTGTTACATATAACCCATGTACAGGCTGTAATCCAGGTAAGATTCTGGTTCCCTCCTTTTTGTGTAAAGTCACAGCTTGGCTTCATGAACTTGAGCTTGCTCAGCTGCCTTGCTCAAGCCTGGGGCAGTGGCAAAGCCTGGTCATTGTGTCTAATTTTTTTAAGCAAGGGTGGCACCTTTCTCCCCTGCACCCCAGCTCTAACAATTGTAGTAGGGGACAAGGCTCTTTTAATTGTTTGCTTATTGCCTTTTTTCCCCCACTTCATTATTGTTGTTCTGTTAGAGATATTAGACCGAGACTAGTACAAACTGGCAGTATATATTGCTGCTGTGATCAGTAGAAGCTGTGTGGATGTGGCTTTTCTACACAGGAAACTGAACCAGACCATGTCTGTAGCACAAAGTTCATCATCTGATTCCTAACAGTGACCCACACCAGAAGCTTTGGAGAAAGGGGTAAAGAGAAAAAAAGCCATTATAAAATTGCAACTGTGTGTATTGAAATGTCTAGTTGAGTGCCCTGTGAGACCTGCTGTCTCACACTAATTGTTACTAATTAGCTGGGAAAAATAGTACTCATGTTTACTGTTGGTTCGACTTTAATTTTGGCCTCCCATCAGTCAGATGCAGAGGTCTGGGGAGCTGCAGTTGTGACCTGCCTGCTGCAGTGTTTGGAATTAGTCACTAGAGGGTACAGGTGTATATGGATTTAAGTCACTGTTCTGAATAGCTGGAAATGATAATATTTGTCTTGGATGTAAGAAATGGTTTGGCTGCTTAAAACTGTTACGAAATGAAAACAAAGCATGGACAAGAAGTTTGCTAATTCCACCAAAATGTTTAATACCATAATAGATTTTCACTGAAGTACAGAGCTAATGTGAATATTTGTACAAAATATGTGGTTAAAAATAGTATTGATTTATAATATATACAGATATGTCACATCTGTGTCAGAAATGCAGACACTTGAATGAAAACATGAGTAATGTTTTTAAATCTACAACAACATACATGAAATATTTCTGCAGCTACCTACAGTAGGACAACTTGCCAAATTGACACTTAAGGATCTGTCAGTCATTACAGATGGCATTTCTTTCAGAAGTTTCTGAACAAGACCTCTGCTCTAAAATGGATTCAAAACATTTACCTTCATTAAATGAATAGTGAAGAGAACACATCTGTGTGACACTAATGTAGAGACAACTTCCTCATACTAGATAAATGATTAGTTACAATAATTTGTTAAAACAAGGCTGATTTTCTGGTATATAATAACAGAGAAATTTAATCCTTCTTGCTCTTGCTGGATAATCTTACTGAGAGCCCTTGACTCAGGGACAGCAAATGGGCCCTTCTTCATACAGCTCTCAATTACATAGATTTAAATCCTGAAGTCTGTCTTAAAGGTTCTGAATATCTTCATCTTGCATTAACTTCGAGGCTGCTCACACTTCACAGCTTTCCCAGCCCTACTGTCCCTGCTGATGGCAGGGGGGTTGAAACTGGATGATCTTTAAGGTCCCTTCCAACCCAAACCATTCTACTTCAGCAAGAATCTCACTATCCAATGTCCCCAGTTCTAGGCTTTGTAGCTACTGCATTGATACACAACCTGACATTAAAAGCCTCCAGGGATGACTCTTACTGTAGCCCCAGAAGCTCTGTGTAGCGACTCAACAAATTGACAAAAGTGGAGAGATGAATTAGGGTTATTTTTTAATGCTTTCTGAGCATCTCTGCAGTGGAGGCATTCAGGGCTCTTACCTTTTCATCACGAGTGCTGCTGCTGCTCTACCCCTAAGTGCAAGCTTCCCTCCCCTCCAAGCCAAAGCAAATACACTCAACACTTCAAACAGACATGTGGGAAAGAGCTTTTACAACACTTCCTCCCCTGTCATCTTACCCCCGAGTGCCGCAGTCTACGTGGATTTAAAAAAAGCACAGCTCACTTGAGAAAAAAAACCAGCCCACCTCGCCTAGAACATTTGAAAGCTGCTGTACCCTCCCCAGAACATGTGCTAAAACAGGAAAAACACTGGTTGGGGTTTTTTCTGCTAGCATAGTTATTCAAGAGCATTGCATGAGGATGAGAATAAGCGAAGGTCTGCCTGGGACTTTTTTGGTAAAAGAGAATGAAGTAAGATTTCTTAGGCAGAGGGTAATCAAGGAAATGCAAAGGTCTTAAAGTCATCCCAGTATGTGAAAGTCTTAAATGGCTGAATGTTTAGTGGGCAAGATGCTTACCACTAAAGAAGGAACAAAAGTAAACTTAGTAAAGGTTCTTTAGAGGAGGCAATCTAAAAGCAGTTTAATCAGGATATCCACAACAACCTACTTAAATCCCCTCTCCCACAGAAAGCTTGTTCCTGCTCCCCAGATCCATGACACATATTGCCTTCGCTGCAAGCAAGCTGTTCCAGGAAGGCTGTCTGTAACACCACCAAGCTGACCACAGATTTCATCACTGGGCAGTAAAATACCGAAGGACCCAACCCCTCTGAGCTGCTGAGTTGTGCTGATCATCAGTGAGTTGGTAACTACAGACCCAACTGCAGAGCTGCAGCCTGCTCTGCCCTGTCCAACACATCCTTCTTAAACCAACGTTCCTCCTGCTTTGAGTGTAACTCTTCAGGCCAAAAACCGAGGCTGCACAAGGAACAGCAATAGCCAGACTATGGGAAACAAGTGTAAGAGAGCTTTGGCTGTAAGAAGCCCAGGCATGAACTGTTGAAGCCTCAGGTCCCTTCTGGAGCTGGGAGAAATACACCTAACTGCCACCACTCAATATCACGCAGGGTTAGGTTGCACATTGTCACCTGCACGCTCAAACGGCCGGGATATGTAAATATCGCCTATTTGTGTGTACAAATGAGGAGTGTACTGAGTTACACACACACAGACAGGCATGTCCTCAACCAAAGACCAGTCTGAGATCCTCAGGGACACAGAGCTTTTCTACCATCCACAGCCAAATCCCTGAAGCTTAATTCCACCTGCTGTGTCCAGTGCCAAGCAAGATGGAAGAGCCACAGTCAGCAGGTTGGTAATGCAACATTTGAACCCAGTCACATGAAGAACGTTACTGTAGCTGGGGAAAGCTCGTTTGTTGCTGAACAGTGAAGAACAGATCAGGCTTCCTACAGTGCATTTTATCTCTGAAGTACTCCATGAGATGACCATTACTGTTTTTCTAATCAAAACACAGAGGTTAAAGCCTGTCCTTTCAAAAGGAATCAGTGAGCTCAAAGCTTACGTTTCCAATGAGACTTATTAAGCAGATCTAATGTTCAGAATCATGAACAATCATCGTTTGAGAAATTGAGTATTTTATGCCAGGCACCCAGAGGAAAAAAAATAATTAAAAAATCATTTTTCCAAACGCAGATCTGAGTGATCAAACACAAGAATTTCACAAGACAGTTACTCAGCAAACTCACTGCTTGGTTTCACATCCTTTGCAAGATCCAGTACAAATTGACACAAGAGACTACAAACAATTCTTTTCAATTTTTGCAATAATTAATGCAAATAGAACTTTTCCCCCCGGCCTGATGGTAGCTGGGTGCCATGTTCCTTATCCAAGCACTCACACCCACTGTATTTATCTGTTATTATGAAAGCACAGCAGGAACCACTGTCAGGGATGTGTTTTTGCTCACCAGGGACTGCGCTATATGCTTTTTTTGTGTACATCTAGCCAAATCCACAGCAAACCAGTGCCAGTTCACACGACTCTGTGAAACTGCAGCAGTTGAAAATGGAACAAGGCATATCCTGCCAATAACAGGGATATTTCCCCACCCCATAATTTATCTTGAAACAGATTTTGGCCTATGATGTCACACATTTAAGCATTTTCAGGTCTAGCAGTTAAGGGAGCAGTGGTATATACCACACTAGTCACTCTATTAACATAGCTTAACTTTTTAAATGTTGCTTTTCAAAATGCCAACTCAAGCTGAACACAAAAACATTGTTTGCCATATTTCTTTTTTTTTAAACTAAGCTCTGACTTGTGCAAGTGTAAAAGTCATTAATTAGCCAATAGCTTTTTAATACTCCTATAAAATATGACTAAATAGAATAATCCAAAAGTATGAACAACATAATGGAAACACTACCATCATCTGTCACAGCGCTCAGACACTCCACTGTAATCAAGTCCTGCGAGATGGTTCGGTCCCTTATTCTGTACAAAGAACAGTCTGTCTTTCTGCAGAGAGCTTTTTTGCTGTTGCTGAATGGGAGGGAGGGGGGTAAAAGACCAAAATAATAAAAAAACCCTACTCCTCCCACTCAGTTTGGGATCAAATAAATGTTCAGCAATTTATCCATGGGGCACACATTTCTAATATAAAACACTTTGCAGTAACTATGTCTGTAGTCACGTTACAGTTGAGGAAGGGATGCTCTCACCATGTTTTCTTGCTGAAAACAGTGTACTTGGAAGTGTTCTATATGCTAGGAAGGGGGGAGTTTGTGCTACCTTGTCTCAGTTACAAAACCAAGGCCACAGAAATTATCTGTTCTTTTTTTTTTTCCAAAAAAGCAGATTCCAAAATCACAGAATCACAGAATGGTTTGGGTTGGAAGGGACCTTAAAGATCATTCAGTTCCAACCCCCCTGCCATCAGCAGGGACACCTTCCACTAGACCAGGTTGCTCAAAGCCTCATCCAGCCTGGCCTTGAACACTGCCAGGGAGGAGCAGCCACAGCTTCTCTGGGCAGCCTGGGCCAGTGTCTCACCACCCTCACAGGAAAGAAATCCTTTCTCCCTGCGTTGTAAATATTTTCATGCTTTTAACTGAACTTAGGAAGTCATTAAAATTTCAGTTTTGTATCTGAAGAGGTCAGAAAAGACAGCAGGCAGCAGAAAGAGCAACTGTCTTCCCCTGATTTCCTTCTTTAATTTCCAATCAGCAGCAGGAGCGATGTCCACTCAGCAGAGGGCCCCAGGGCATCGCTGACAGCGGCTCCTGCTTTGGAAAGGAAATTAAAAGGAAGCGGTCTGTGTCACTGTGCATCAGAAGCTGTAATGTAACACAGAGATTTAATTCTTATCTATAGTGTTAGGGCATGAGAGAATCTGCTTCAGCACTGCGGACACCCTGTGGAAAGTGCAAGTCAGAGGGACTGAGCTCAGAGACGCTGCACAAAAGAAAATTCCCACTGAAGTAAGTCAGGGCTGTCTGTGAATTAGTGAATTAAACACAAGTTACTCTTCAAGAAGAAAGAAAAAAGCCCTTTTTCCGTGCCTGACAAGACCTAGCCTTTAGCAAAACACCAGGTTCTTTTAAGAGTCACAAATGCTGTTACATTCGTGATAGGGACATTATTCCATAATACCTGAAACATTTTTCTATGACAACCACTATTTTATCACACAAAGGTGATATATAAGCTTTGAGCATAGTTACAAGGGGCTGCTCTGAGTTTTCAGGTCTGTAGTTGTGTTTCCATTTCTGTGCTTTAACCAATGAGCCATGTTCCACTCCTCCTGGGTAGTACTACATAGTTGTATACAGACAAAGAGGAGTCACTGAATGGGGCTTGTTTTTACATCTCTCTGAAAATGCACCTTGAGGAAAGAACATTTCAGATCCAATGCTTTGATTTGCTGTATAGTTTTACATCATTTGAGGCCAAAGTCTGTAGGTTCAGAACCAGGTCTCTCCACAGTTTGAGTACATGGATACAAGGACTAGATTTGGCCTCCAACACTTTTGCATGTAAAAAAACCCAGAGTATCGACTTTGATTGGAGATGATCTCTGATGGCTTACATGGGTTGAGGATGTGGCCAGTAATTTTTTTTTCCATACAGCACATATCAGCAAAAAATCTCACGTTTAAATCTTTCTCTCTTTAGACTGGTCTAAACTCATGGACCTTAGAGTTCTGTATGTTCTCAAAAAACGACAGTGGTGTTACTCCTGAAATATTGCAGGTGGCCTATGATGGAGTTTTCAACAGGAACATCAGGGTAGAGTCCTGGGCAGTGAGTGCCAACTTATCTACTTAAATCAATTCTAAATGCATCACTGAAGAAATCATCAAAGTGGAACCTCTAAGGAGTTACTTTAAGACAACTTGACACAGATATCATGAGGATACTAAAGCCCCGTTTTTTGTTCAGTCTCTGCTGTATTTAATGTGCTTCTATTTGTGTAACACAGGCACGACGATGTCCAGAATGCAGTAACAAGGATCACGTTATAGCTATATGCTAAGCACTACATCTCCACGGGAATATGAGGGGCCTGTGGTGCTCAGAGAATGAACCAGATGAGAATGGAAAGTCTTCATTCTCAGAACATCCCCACCATGCATGTTGAGAATGGCATCCCCAGCAACAAGCTTTTCTTCCTGGAAGTGCTGCAGAGCCACTACCCCAGCAAGGGGGACTTGCCTCCACTGAAGCTTGCTGCTAATTAAGGGTGGAATGGAACCCTCCCTCAGAAACCACTCATTAAGTTTTATGATAAAAATCTTGATTACAGAACCTGATGACTTTTCAGATGCTAGAATGAGCTTCCAAGATGTATTTACTTATTTAACTTGTAAAGGATTTTAAACCCTGGAATCTCACGGTGCCATTTTATAGTCACTTTTGGGAGTACAGCTGCAGCTAATTAGCTTAAAAATCCCACTGTATCTTACACATATGCTCAGTTTTCTGCAGTATTAATTTCAGTGGAACTACTCATGTGCATAAATTAAGCGCATGCTTAAATATATGCAAAGTCTGAGCTCAAACTTTTAGAAAATATGTTCTCAAAATTACAAGTACGGATTAAAAAAAGAAAAAAGAAAAAAAAATCATCATGGAAGGTCTGCCAGACAGGGAATCCAGGATCTGTCTGCTGTCTGCCATGACGAAAACACAGAACAAGTTTTGTAACCCAGTATACATTGCAAGTGAAAGAAACATGCAGGACAGAGTGAAAAAAGGGGATTCAGTTGCATGCAGTCTAATTTCAAGTGTGTAATTATGGTCCTGTTTTCTTTGGCCTAAAAAAAAGACAAAAAAAAACCAACAAAAAATAAACAAACAACAAAAGAACACCAACTAACTTCTCCTCACCTCCACAAACCCAAACTGTGTACAGCTCAAAAAAGGCTTTAAAGCACAGGAAGTGGGGAAGGAAAAGGTCTGAAGATGAGAGATGTACGAGTAATTACTAACAGTGTCAGGGCTATTCAACACACCACTAGGAAAGCATTCAGCCTGTGTCATTACTAGAACTTGCAGCTATGACAGAGAGCAACAAATTCCATCTCAGAGAGACGTACGACTCATGCCTTTCTAGAAGATAAAATAACAATCCATATTGATATTCTGGCTCCTTCCTCCTTAGAGAGAAAGACTGAAAGACACCAGACCCTCCAGCAAGCTGCTGCCTCTCCCCTCAGCCCAGAGAGCTCTGTCTCACATCCCTGCCACCATTAAGGACCAGTGTCCTCTACAGCTCTTGGTGGAAAAGGGTGTTTTTCTGCTGTTTCTGAAAAATGTTGCAAAGATAATACTCCTTACAGAAAATTCCAGGGGGATGAAAAGGCCACCAAGCTGCTAGTAGATTAAAAGCAACAAACATACCCCCCTTTTTTAAAAAAAAAAAAAAAAAGAAAAAAAAAGGAAAAGGGAAAACACTTAAGGTCTGCTGGGGAAGTGAGAAGGTCAGAGGAGCAGGCTGCTTGACGAAGGGCAGTAGCAAGTATTCTGGGAGTGTGACTATCAAGCCTGATATCGACCTAATTGCCCACCCCACACGATCTCTCTGATAATAGCATTTCAGCATGCAAATTATAGCTGGGAAAAAATCCTCAGACTGAAACCCTCCCTTGTTTCTTCAGCCTTGTTTTGTCCTTTCCAGAAAAATATATTAGTTGGTGTGTGATATGGTTACATATACAAAGATCTTTATCCTAGCCCTTTTATTACATAGGCTTCATTACTGTGAAGGGATTTCAATGAGTTTAATGTCCTGGTACTCAAAAGGCAATGGCTGCCTTCCAACAAAACAAAGCAAACAAAAACCAAGAGCTGTGCTGGAGGAGAGAAGTGCTGCTTCTGCCGGAGAGGCTCAGTTAGATACAGGAGGTGGCAGACCAGGGCGTCGAGTTTGAATGATTTTTGGCTTTGGAGAATTCTTTGGGTCCTCGTCTTCTTCCATGTCGCTGTCGCAGACATGCACTACCACACTGGGGGTGGACTCTGTTCCTGCGTGCAGCTCGTACTTCTCTCCTGGAAGCAAAGAAAATTGGTTAGATCAGAAGATGAAATTCTGAGTAGCAGCGCAGGCCGTGGCACTCTTGGGCTGCAGAAGACTCCTGTGCCTGTTTAGGGCAGCGTCCTGGTTTTTAGCTGAGACAGAGCTGGGTTTCTCTTTAGTAGCTAGAACAGTGCTGGGGTTTGGTTTCAGCTGGGATTTGTTCTGAGAGAAGCACTGAGAACACACCAGTGTTTTCATTTGTCACTGGAAGTTGAAGGACTTTGATTTTTGTTAGTCTACAAGCACAAGATCTAAGGTGGGTAAGGAAACTCAAATTAATAAGCTAAATTAGCATTTGGATATGCCAATGGGATATTCGATATCATACTGTGTCATGCTCAGTATATTAGTGAGGGGCTCTCCCTCTCTTGCTCTCTCTGGCTTTCACTCAGGGTCTCGCTCTCCCGGGATTGCGGCTTCAGTTTGGGATTGTTGCTCCTCCGGGATCGTTATCCAGGAACAGGCCGGGCTTGGTTGGCAGGTGGTGAGCAACTGCACTGTGTATCATCCATTTGCATATTTTATTGCTATTATTATTATTTTAGTATCATTAAAATTTTATGTTTTATTTTATTTCAGTTATTAAATTGTTCTTCTCTCAACCTACGAGTCTCCTTACCCTTGCCCCCAGTTCTCTCCCCTGGGTGGAAGGAGTGAGTGAGCGGCTCTGTTTGGCTGCCAGCCCTGTGCTAGCCAAGGGAAACCACCACAGGCAGATGAGTGTGTGCTGCTCCTAAATATAGGTGAGGGCAAGCATGGCTAGGCTGTATCAGCTGTGACAACAGGTTCTGGAGATGCTGTCCCCAGGGGACAGAGATCATTGGTCTGTACGGCATAATAAAATACCCTGGTGTCTATAATGGCGTTTTGCACCAATATTAGTGCCCAACAGCAGTGGTTGGGGCGGGTGGAGGGAAGTACAAAGAGGAGAAAGAACCCAGAAGTTCATGGTTAAGAAGAAGGACTGGAATCCAACCTATCAAATGTCTGGACTGAATTCATGTCACACATCTTGGGTTGTGGCTATTCTTTTTTTTTGCTGCTGTTGTTTTCTTTCAGTCTAGCATGGCTCCAGTCCCATTTAAAGTCCACTAAATTCTGCAACTTGTCACCTCCAGACAGACATCAACACTTGGTCAAATTGCTCCAGAAATAAAAAAAAATACAGATATCTGCTCTGGATGGATTTTGAGATTCAGCCCTCTATAGCTGGGGCTGTAACAAATTCTGTCTCTACAGATGAGATTACAGAGTACAATCTATAAATGCTCACTAAACACATAAACAGTACATTAGATTTTCTAACTATATACATCCCTTATTTACATCTCCACCCTGTATTCCTGAAAGGAAGATGACTGTGGCTTAGGTGGATACCTGCAAGAGTCCACAAGCAAACAAAGGAAAATCAGGACCAGACACAGGACTTCCAGTCCTGCGTTCAGTCTGTTGGCACTACACGTGTTTTGGATTGTACACAGGGTATATGTAGGTATTGGTTATTAAATTGCAAGGAATTAATTTAAGACTGTAAAGAAAAAACAATCCCAACGGTGACATTTCTGACAGGATGGCTTGGTCTTTCAGAAGTGACAAACACCCGTCTGCAGCACTGAAAACGAGAAACCATTCCAGATAATACACTCCCCACTTTGGACTATTTGTCATCACTCTCATCTCCAAGACCTGGAGCGTGTCCTGAGAAGGTCAATGAAGCTGATGAAGGGTCTGGAGCAAGTGAGACAAGAGGAAATGGTCTCAAGTTGCACCAAGGGCAGTTGAGATTGGATCTGAGGAAGAATTTCTTTCCTGGAAGGGTTCTGAGGCACTGGAAGGGGTTGCCCAGGGCAGTGGTGGAGTCCCCGTCCCTGGAGGGATTGAAGAGTTGTGTAGACACAGTGCTGAGGGACATGGGTCAGTCGGGGACTGGTCAGTGTTGGGTTAATGATTGGACTTGATGATCTTAAAGGGCTTTTCCAATCCAGGCCATTCTGTGACTCTGTGTGACGCACTGGATACAGTGACCACCCGCACACCTGAGAGCGTGGATTGTTTTTCATAAGACTGCTCCAGAACCACTGCATACCACCTGCAAAATACTCTGAGATGAGGAAGGTGAGGCCCCAATATACCTTAGCTGACCTGGATTTGTGGTGTAGCACCTCCTAAATACCTTCACTGCAGGCAGAACCCCTCCAGGCTCGGTGTTGTACGATGACAGTGAAATGGCAGTCCCTGCCTCAAAGCACTTGCAGTTTGCTCGTGTTACTAATTTAGATTTTTATTTATTAGCAACTTTGTGGCAGAGTAATTCATGGGAGGAAGGGGCTGCAGGTTTAGTCCTGCATTAGCCCTGCAGTTCTGGGACTGTGCTCTGATGCTGTTCGTGCTGACAAATTCTTGGTCCAAATAACACTGGGTGGCTTGCAACTAGAGGACATGCTGCATTTTTGCCTAAAAAATAGGAGGCAACTAGTGAATAATAGCGATAAGTCAGGCATCTTGCTGTGAGAAATATTTTACTGCTGTGATACCATTAATGTTGACATTTAACTGCTCTATTTTTGGCAACCTTTCCTCTGAATTCAAATTGAGCAAAGCGTTACAGGTCTAGCTGATAGGCTAAAATATAAAAAGAGAAATAGCTTGGTTGTGCTGTGTTGAGAAATTATATGGTTTTTCTTTGCCTATTTTCCCTGCAGGCTTCAGCTAATTTCTCAGCTCTGGGCTGACGTCAATGCTGCCAACCAGCACTGAAGGCTACATCGGTCACCGTCAGCTACAAGCAGCTCTGCAGTGCTGCACACACACACAACATCGGGCCCTTTCCTCCTACACCAGCACCATGAAGTAAATCAGATTCACTGCCCTCTTAAAAGGTAATAATCCCAGTTCCCAAAAATAATCTCAAAATGCCACTTTTTTAAATTTTTTTTTAACTGTTCACATCCTTCCCAGAAGGACTCTTTCCCCTGAAAAAGAACAGTGGAAATAAATACAGACACGAGTAAAAATATTCAGATGCCTCTGGCACAAGTAACTGCAACAGCAATTAATGTCACTTTGCAAATCAAAATGTGATGCACTCATAAATTAGGTTTTTAAGGCACACAGTCATTTCTGAGCATAAATGAGCTGCAGACTCAGTTCTGTACTCACGATTATTCATGCCTGCAGAACTGTGGCTCAGACTGCAGAAAACCTTTTTATGGCTGAGCTAGGAACAGGACAACAGTAATTATGGGACTTCCATACAACTCTGTCTTGTTCCTAAATGTGACTGTTGTTTGTGGAAAAATACTAAAGTAATACGTACAAAATAAAAATCCATCGGATAGACACAGCCAGATTAGCCCTTTCCTCCTGCTTTTTCCTATGTATTTTTCTTTCCTGTCAAACAACACCTCCTTAAAAAGGGCTAAATTCACAGCAGTTAAGATAGTGGAGTAATGGTGGAATCACTGCAATCCAGTTACGTTTACAAGACATAGGTTGTCCCAATACAAGAGTAGCAAGTCTACTTGCCAAGTTAAATTGACTTGCTGAGTGAAATCCAGTTGTTGGCTGGTCACAAGTGGTGTTCCCCACGGGTCAGTGTTGGGACCAGTTCTGTTTAACATCTTTATCAATGATCTGGGTGAGGAGAGTGAGTGCACCCTCAGTAAGTTTGCAGATGACACCAAGCTGGATGGCAGTATTGATGTGCTTGAGGGTAGGAAAGCTCTGCAGAGGGATCTGGACAGGCTGGATCCATGGGCTGAGGCCAATGGTATGAAGTTCAACAAGGCCAAGTGCCGGGTCCTGCACCTGGGTCACAACAACCCCATGCAATGCTACAGGCTTGGGGAGTGGCTGGAATGCTGCTCAGTGGAAAAGGACCTGAGGCTCCCTCTCTCTGAGGGGAGACCTTCTTGCTCTCTACAACTCCCTGAAAGGAGGGTGTAGTGAGGTGGGGTTGGTCTGTTCAACCAAGTAACAAGCAATAGAACGAGAGGAAATGGCCTCAAGTTGCCAGGGGAGGTTTAGGTTGGATATCAGGAAAAACTTCTTCACCAAAAGGGTTGTTAAGCGTTGGAACAGGCTGCCCAGGGAGGTGGTGGAGTCACCATCCCTGGAGGTATTTAAATGATGGGGAGAGAAGGTGCTTAGGGACATGGTTTACAGGTGGCATTGGCAGTGTTGGGTTTATGTTTGGACTTGGTGATCTTAAAGGTCTTTTCCAACCACTACGATTCTATGATTCTATTCTAAGTCGAGACAGCATAGTGAAGCCTCACCAACTTCTGTAGTTAATATCACTCAAGCACTTGTCCAGTTACCTCGCTCAGCTGCCTCTGATGCTGCCTCCGCTGCGTTCTCAGCACCTACACTGCCCCACCGCTCCTGCTTCTCCCCCTCTCCTGGAGAACTCTTACAGGCTAAGGCAAAGGATTCTCGGGGAGAGGTATCTTTCTCCTCCAGCAGTCTTTGGGATATCTCTATTCCTTAATAATAGGTTGTTTAAATATTCACATAAGCAGAGATAACAATAACTCACATATATTTACTTAGAAAAGTGTAACAAAATATATCAAATATGCTTGAATACATAAAATCTGCCTTCAATATATAACGCAGGGAAAAATGAAGCTGTGGCACCTCCACCATATAGATTTGTCAGAAACTGTTCCTAAAGAAGCTCTGAGAAGAGCAGCAATGTTCCTCTATTCATTTGCTTCACGTAAGAAAAAACCAGTAATTTGAAGTTTCACCACTCAACCATGGGCCAGCTGCTTTTGTGTCACTTGGCACTGCCTTTTGTGACCACATTAACCAACAACAGACCCACAGCCTCAGGTGATGCAAGAAAGATGACCACAAGAACAGCACCAAAGCAGCTTTTTCTCTTTCAGAATTAAAAATAATAGCATGGGATTTTCTATCCCTTTGTGAATGACCTTTCATTGATGGTGCATCTCTTGTCTAATAAAGCATTTTTGTCCAGCACAGAGTATGTTCATATACTTAATTAATAATGAAGAAATAACGAGATACTGTGCAGCTACCTCATCCCTGATTCTGACTCATGATCAAAGGTTAATGGGTTCAGAGCTGTCCATTCCATGTTCAACCTGTCATTAGCATCATAAAAATAGCTGCCACTTCTAGTCCCTTCTTCGAGTGCTTTACAAATAACGGGGGGTGCTTTGTATGGATGCACGTTCATGTGACAGAGGTACAGCCCCTATCACACCTCTGCTGTGTGGATCTGCCACATGCAAAACAGAGGAGCTGCTCTCTGGAAGCCTGTTACTGATGTGTCAGGAGAAGAGCACTCTCCTCTCCTGGCCAGCAGAACATGGCACAGGGAAAGCTTTCAACACCCAGCAGATCTCCTGTACCTTGCCCCTGGGAAAGGAAGGGAAAGGCAGGAGCAGACACAGAAGAGAGGGGAGAGGAAGAACAGAGACGGAAAATTTTATCTATCACCCATCTGCCTGCCCCTCCACCCTCTCTGAATCCTCTAGAAGTTATCAGGGCTACTAAATTGGTGAGGGGCTTAGAGGGGAAGCTGTATGAGAAGAGGCTGAAGTTGCTTGGTTTGTCCAGCCTGGAGAAGAGGAGACTGAGAGGAGATCTCATCATGGGCTGGAACTTCCTCCCAAGGGGAAGAGGAGGGGCAGGCGCTGATCTCTTCTCTCTGGTGACCAATGCCAGGAGCAGAGGACATGGCAGGAAGATGTGCCAGGGGAGGGGGAGGTCGGCCATGAGGAAAAGGTTCTTGAGGCAGAGGGTGGTGGAGCCCTGGAACAGGCTCCCCAGGGAGGTGCTTATGGCACCAAGCCTGACAAGATTCCAGAAGCATTTGGACAAGGTCCTCCAATCTTGAGATTGTCCTGTGCAGGGACAGGAGTTGGACTCCATCATCCTGGTGGGTCCCTTCCAAATCACAACATTCTATGATTCTATGTGAAGTATTTAGTATTTCCTTTGAATTAGTGAGGGCAATCATGGGAGTCTGAAAACACCTGCATATATAAAACTTGCCACGCCAGACATGATTTGAAATCCCTGGGGGTGGCATTTACTGGGCAGACTACTGCTCTTCCCCGTTTTCTCCAGCCCAGGGCAGAGCAGGCACAGGAGCTCCACATCCTCCTCAGGAAGCCCAGCTAGAGCATGGTAGGAACAGCTACATCATAATTGCTCAGAGACAGAAATGAGACTGACCCAACCCCTCCTCCGACCACTAATCATTTGCAGACCCAGCAGCCAAGCCGTACAGACAGCTGCTGGGTCTCCTTTGTGTCCCAAGAGGCACCACTATGGACCTAAGAGCCACCACGTGTGACACTTCAGAATGGTGCTTTCATGAAGTGAAAAAGGTATTTTACATGACATGGAGCGTAGCCAGAGGACATTTAAGAGGTGCAAAGCCTCCTGGAATGCTGACAAGGGACTGGGAGATGTGGAGAGAAACGAAACTGGTACAAACTTGTCTATATGGGCTACTGGAGATGGTGCCCATCCTGCACTTGTTTGCAAACAGTGCCTGCAATTGTGGAGGCGAGTGCTAACTGACAAAAAGACAAGAGGAAATGGCCTCAAGTTGCACCAAGGGCAGTTGAGATTGGATGTGAGGAAGAATTCTTTGCTGAAAGGGTTCTCAGGCATTGGAAGGGGTTGCCCAGAGCAGTGGTGGAGTCCCCATCCCTGGAGGGATTGAAGAGCCGTGTGGACACAGTGCTGAGGGACATGGGTTAGTCGGGGGCTGGTCAGTGTTGGGTTAATGATTTGACTCAATGATCTCAAAGGGCTTTTCCAGTCAAGGCCATTCTGTGACTCTGACCGAGGACACAATGGCACTGGGGAGCACGTGGAGCAGGTAAGTGCCCCGGACCCTGACCCACATTGTGTCTGATTGTACAGTGCAGATCTCATCAGTGGAGCCATGATCTGTGAATCAAAGCTTTTGGAGAAAGGCAATTTGTCTGGGCAACCACAGTGTGGGCAGCAGGCAGGGGTTGAGACAGGCAAGGGGAGGCCAGGGAAGCAACTGGGACCCTGGGGAAAGGCACTCTGGAGTGCAGAGTTGGGGAGTGAGGGGGTACAGGGCAGTCTGTTGTGAAGACATTGGGGTGACAGGTTTGAAAGAGGCAATGGAGGAAGGAGGGAAGAATTATGCAGGTTGGGGAGTGGATAGGGAGGGGGTAGGACTGCTTTCCAGAAAAGGGGCTTATTCTAGTGCCAAGGGGATGGTTTGTAAACAGCTTTGCTAATAAATGGCAGAGCAAACACATCGGCCTTTTCCTTGAGAGGAGCAGCTCTGCTGTACATACGGAGCCTGGATCTGGAGATTCTTCCCCCTTACAAACATTTCTCATATAAAATTAGTTCCTGTACTCCTCAGTGGGATGAAACTAAGCCCTTATAAACTGTTATGGAAATGAAATGAGGGCCTAGGCTAGACAACAGCTTGGTAGGTTAAAAGTGTTCCTGTAGGAAAGAGTTAGGTCCAAGTTAGGCCAGGCAGAGGCACAACCCACAAAGATGATGAGGGGCCTGGAGCATCTGCCTTACGAGGAGAGGCTGAGAGAGCTGGGACTGTTCAGCCTGGAGAAGAGCAGACTGAGAGGGGATCTCATCAATGTCTATAAATGTGGGGGCCAAATGGATGGGGCCGGGCTCTTTTTGCTGGTACCTGATGACAGGACAAGGGGAAATTGGCACAAACTGGAACACCAAAAGTTCCAAACAAACTTAAGGACAAACTTCTTTACTGTGAGGGTGTCAGAGCACTGGGACAGGCTGCCCAGAGAGGCAGTGGAGTCTCCTCTGGAGATGTTCAAAACCTGCCTGGACGCTTTCCTGTGTAACCTGGTGTAGGGAACCTGCTTTGGCAGGGGGGCTGGACTGGATGATCTCCTGAGGTCCCTTCCAACCCCATTCTGTGATTCTGTGAACCCAGGCCTGACAGGCAAACAGCCAAACTACCACTCCAGTTCAGTGCAAAGCCTTTGTATCTCCATCAGTATTTCAAACTACTGGAAGTTTTCTTGACAGTGGAAGTGTTTTTCATCAAAGAGATTAACGATCACACTTCTTTCTTTGCAATATACTGAAAAAATTGTAGGCTGGTGGTCAGAACCAGGCACAGTCACAGTTGCTGGCTCTGACTGCTCTACAGCATTCTGTTCATGCCTCATTTAAAGTTCAATTTCTGCAGATGCAGAAAGTGAGAATATACATCAATCAACGAGAAACTTAATTAAATATGCCATGGTCTTCCCTAAGAAGTAAATGTACCTTCACTGATCTCAATTTAATGTTGAATGGCCAGAAGCCAGCTTCTCTTTGTGTACAGCAAAACAAAATCTTTTCTGTTAGACCTCTGACATGCCAGAAAGTCATTGCTGCAGCCACAAGGCTGAAAAAAACCAACCCCAAAACCCCAGAAAACCCCCAACCACCCAAACCACCAAAAAACAAAACCCAAAACTCCCCTAGCCCAAAACTGAGCTTGGAAAAATACAACACATGGCAAATCTGTTCACTACCTTCTGGTCTATTCATTTTACTCTGGAGCAAATCTCCCAGTCTCTGCACTTAGGGACAGTTTTAGTCTCTAATTTTGTGGCTGTGGCAGTGTCCTGTTAAAGGAGGTGACCTGTACTCATGACATGGGAAAACAGCGTGGGTCTGTGCCCAAGTGGTGTGTCTTATGCTCCCAGTGAAGTAGGTCAGTAAAACTCATCTTGTACTGAGGACACACAAAGAAACTGTGCACTATTTACACATTCAAATGAGTTTTCCTGGTCCTCAGATACTAATCTTACCAAATCAGTGTATTTAATTGTCCTGGTCTTGCTAGGATAGTTAATTTTCTTCTTAGTAGCTAGAACAGCTGTGTTTTGGTTTCAGTGTAAGACTTGTTATGAAAAGAACATTGACATCACATTAATATAGCAAAGATTCCACACAAGTTAAAGACATAGAAATCAGGCTCTAACATTCACAGTTCTGTAAACAACTGTGCCAGTGAGTATTTTTTGATAGCTCTTAAGCCATAGTTACATTTTTTAATTGTGTTTTTTTGAATGAAAAATAATCTAACTTAGCTGAGGCTAACAGTGTCACTTGATGTACAGCAGCACCTTTTACTGACGTGATACTGAGAAATGAGTTTTGTTTTTCAACGAAATGCTAAACATAGCAAATGCACAACTGAGAACTGCAACACTATTTTAAAACCACCACTGCAGTTAAGTAAAATTGATCTCTCTAACAAGTGCTAAAAATAGAAAGAGGAGAGCACACAATGACTTTTCATATTGCTCCCTGCAGGCTCCTTAAATACGGGTGAGTATGACCTTCACGCAAAGCTGTCCCGGCGCGTGGGACAATGAGGGATATTTCACATTCCACTGCTTTAGAACAGGAATTGATTTATTACCCAGCTAGCCAGGGAATTCGTTTACATGTTTCCATTTATAACACTGCTGCATCAAAGGGAAAAAAAAAAAAAATATAATTTTTTGTTTTTCTTTTATTCAGCAGTTTAGAAGCAAAGCAGCAATTCTGGAAATAATAATATGCAATATAGTACGAAGTGTTACACCTTACAGCTCTTTTTTGTGGGCTTCCTGCTGAAGGGGAATAAACCACAGGAATCTCTGATGTTCTCTTGATACATGATTCTCCCCCTGTGAGAGATCCCATGTGAAACAGACATGAGATGATCCTGCAGACCTTGTGAATCATGAAACATCTCTTCCTGCACACCACGCACTTCAGCTCTGAGTTACTCTGGTGCAGTTACACAATGGCCCCAGTGAGAAGATGTCTGCAATTGGATGCTAGTCCCAGAATAAGCAAGCAGCATCTTCAGTACAGCTGGGGAGAAAAAAATTCTCTCATCCCACAAGAATTTCAAAAATAAACTCTGATAAATTTTCATGAGCTCACCCCTCCAGTTGTTATTAGACTGGATCTGAATTGTTTTATTTCAATATGAAAATAATTTAACAAGCTATTTTTTCTTATGGTTTATAAATGTAAATTGGACTTAATTTCTAAATTATACTGCTTAGAGCTGAAACTGGAACCTTTTTCCATTTTGAAAATTTAAAAAAATTATGCTTTAACAGCTTTGAAAGAAAACTATTCATAAAGATGACTTAATTAAATCAAAAGCAATCCTCTCCTATGAAAAGTTTTGGGGCCTAGAGGAAGGCTGAGGGTGGACTTTTTCCAAGGGCAGGTAGTGACAGAACAAGGGGAAATGGATTTAAACTGAAAGGGGAGGTTTAGATGAGATCTGAGGAAGAAATTCTTTCCTGTGAGGGTGGTGAGACACTGGCCCAGGTTGCCCAGAGAAGCTGTGGATGCCCTCTCCCTGGAAGTGTTCAAGGCCAGGTTGGATGAGGCTTTGAGCAACCTGGTCTAGTGGAAGGTGTCCCTGCTGAAAATGTGCAAGTCCCAACAAGACAATCCTGACAGGATTGGGGAATGGTAGCTCTCTCTCGACAAACTTGTTAACATGAGAGATTCTCCACTCTGGTGGAGATGCAGTGATGCTGAAACATTTGATGAGGTATTCCTCATCTTGGAAAGCAGTACCAAGCAGATGTGATTTAAAACAAAAATTCCTCAAGTTCATGGACAAGCATTTGTCCAGTCTCCACATAGACCATCAGTTGTCTCACCTAAGCACAAACCCAAGCACAATAAACCATGTAAGCAAGCTTTGATCTGCTGTTCAGTCAAACAGCACTCGTGATCTGCAGATAAGATATAGTTCTGTACATACACATGGTAAAACTCACTCCTAAGCAAAGAACCAGTGGACGTGCATCAACTTAAATCCAAAGCTTTAATGCAACATACAGGCTTTACCTCAACTTCCTCTACAGTTATTATCTACACTGCTTTTTCTCATCTGCTTTTTCTGACACATTTTCACACAAGGACCACAAGCTTACCTGGTCCTAGCTTAGAAACCGCGTAGAGGAGGTCGTAGTTAATGACAGGTGTTGCATCATCTATTGGTTGCCACCCTACAGGTGGGGAGGCTGGAGGCGAGATGAGAAACTGTTTTGCAGGCTGTGGTGGTGCCAAATGAAGCTTGTCTCCATCTGTCTCAGAGGTCTGAATCTTTAAAGCATAACAAACACATTGCTTAGTATAGGATGGGTAAATGGAATGATTACGCAAATCATACACTTCTCATACCAAATGCCACCCAGGCAGGGTTTCAGCATCAGTCTCAGCAGAGAAGGTCTGGAGATGAATTTCATCTGAACCTTACAGATGGTTCCTCCACAGTAAATACACTGTGGGGGGCTGTTATATGAGCAAAGCTACAGTGTGTCTGTGCCTATTGTGTATGTTCTCTGGGGATAAACACAAAGCTTTGGTATTCACAGCTGCTACTTCAGAGATTTTTGAGGCTGCAAAGATATCGTTGTGATTTACTGGCCTAACCACCTAAATAAAGACAGACATTAGACAAGAAACAAGTAACTCCTGCACTAAGATCTTATCAGAAAGGTTTCTGAAGATTTTATTTCTTTAGCTGAAGTGATAAAGGAATCTATCATTTTCCTCAGTCATTTACAACTAATTGTTCTATTTCATTTCCATCTTAAATTATCTAATTTACTTCCTGCTTTTTTCTGGTATATTAAAGAAATCTCAACATACATGAATTAAACTACACCCATACCTGAGCAAGTTTACAACCAGCTGGGGCTCAGAGGCAATAACTGCATTTACATGACAGCAAGCCTAGAACAGCACCCTGCTATACTGGAAAGGGTTTTGCAAAGAGCCAGTTTGGGTCTCTCAACTCCATGTTCCCCAGGACTTCTAGCTCTGGAAATGCTTATTCAGTCTGGCTCAGGTCCGTATAAACATACACTGCTCCAGACACTGCGCTGCTGCCACATGTTCATTCCCTGGACACAACTAATAAGCTCTTTTAAGACTGCATGTACTGGAGAGCATAGTGCAGATACCTAAATGGCTTTGCAGGAAATCAGCTTAGATACAAGGTCTAATCACTATTATGCACATTTCCTTTTTCTAGTGTTATCCCAAGTTTCCTATTAACCTCTTGATTGTGCAGTTAAGAGTGAAATGATTCTCAGATCTGCTTAACAGCAGGTTTTGAAACTTTTCACAAAAAAATTTAGATCTAAGAGATTAAGGCACATAAAATGGGATTGAGGTAGATTGTTAACACCTAAATCCATCTGTAAGATCTTCTGAACTCATCTAACCCATTAAGCATATTGGTTTTTTCACAACTATAATTTCCTGTCTTTCTGAGGTTCTGTTTCTGCCTGGGCTCAAAGCAGCTCCTATTCTGACCAGACTGTAGAGACTTGAAATTTAACTGCCTCTTAGGAATTCAGTAAATTCAAGTAAAAGGGAGAAAGTAGATGAAGAAGAATACTGCCAGCCTGGGGGCATAGGGGATTATATCCATCTGCTGGAAGTGTCAGATGAGGGTTTCAATTCTTGGCCAAGAGTGAGAGAACCCAGATGTCCCACAGGCTGGGTGAGTACAAGGCCCCAGCCAGCACATAGAAAAGTGAAGGAGGTTGAGAACCTGACCACCACTTCTTCTGAATGTATTTTAATAACTTGCTGTAGCTTATGGGATATTCACTAGTGCTTCCAAACAATGTAAGTCTGCTTTCAGCTGCCAGATGGTCCCTCAGAGGTCTTAGGTTAAGGGCAAGCTGGTTTGAAGATACTGCCTCTTGAACTTACTGAATTCCTTTTAGAAAATTCACACATGTATTCAGTAAGAAAAAAAGGCAGGAGAAGGCCTGCCTGTGACTCAGAGTTGCAGACAAATAAGTAATTTAGCCCTACTTTTTTTTTATGAACTTATGATATTTCACATTACTGCTTTTTATGGTTAGTTTAGAGAGTTACCCACAGAAAATATGCAATGTTGTAAATAATTTCTAAGCTATGTAACTTCTGTGTGTTGAATAAGCAACTTGGATCCCAAGTGGTCCTTTAAATTTACTGCAGACCCACTGGGCAAGTACAGCTCAGGCAACACACAGGTGTCTGAGTAATCTTTTATCAGAGAGACTGGGCATAGGAGAAACCTTTATTGTTTTTATTGAGTGTTACTGTGCAATATTGCTATAAAAGCCATGCACTAACATAGAAGCAGATACTAGATTTCATTACCTGTGCAAAATACAACTTTAACTTCTTGCCTCTGAACTGTGTTTCATGCAGCTCTATTCTGGCACGAGCAGCTGATTTGGGACTACTAAAATTTATCCGCACACGCCTGAAGCTCTTAAACAGCTGGAATGTCACGCAGTCATCGTAGGCACGGAACAAGCCTTCAAATTTCTCCTGCAAATGAAAAAGAAATAATGATGAAGATAAATTTGTGCTCTGCCACATCAGTCTGTGTCAAAGGATGATCTGAAAGTTGACGACAAATCTTTAACCAGGAGGTTTCAGCCTGCAGCCAGACGGGGGGTTGGTGTCCATAGGCTCGTAAGGGCTCTGTGAAAAAGCACTAAGGAAAGCACTGGTGTGGAAGTGCTGAACTCTGCAAAATGTTTGGGAGAAGGAGTCTTCAAATGGAGAACCTAGCAGCTACTGAACTCCTTGTAAAAGCTGAGCAAAACTGCGTCAGTGACTTCTGAAATGAAGCTGAAAGGGCACATGACTGAAAACACCAGACAACTGTGGTCTCATCTGAACAAAAGCAAACCTTGTGTGGAATTACAAGGGAGGCAGCAGACAAAGTCAGGCCCGCTGTAACTGAGGGTTACACTCACATCAGCACTGCAGGGTAATTTTCATTTGGCATTGCATGTTCTGTTTGTCTGGATGATTTGTCATTTAAATACTTAGCACAGATATACATTCATTCCTTGAGAGTTCCTGTAGCATCAGGGAAAAAAAAATAGATAACTGAAAACAGTTATCTTTGTCCCAAAGACAAATTTCAGGCTTAAAAAGGTTTAGCTGTAGAACATCATGTTCAAAAGCACATGACACAAATATGGATATCTTAACATTGTAAAAGGGTCTGAAATGTACCACTCTTTATGGGGCTAGAAATGAACAGAAATTCATAAAATAAAGCCAAAGTCCTTCAATCAGTTCTAACACACTCGCACACATCTTTTCACTCACACAAGCACAGATTCACAAAAGGTTAAGACTGGAAGGCAGCAGTTCTCATTTAGCCTACCCTTTGTGTTTACTCAGATTTTCAACTGCCATTCAGTGAGTCTCACATAAAGTCCCAGCATTTTGACTACTGCAACCAAGACTTGAAGTCTTAGAGGATGGAGAATCAGCCAGAGCAAAGCCCCTTCATTTGAGAGTCCTTTATCCTGAAGAAAAATCAGTCCTTGAGACAACTGACCACACCACTTCACACACTCAGGGCTATTATGTCACCTGTTTGTGTAATTACAATAATGTGATGTTTTCTTTAATATACCTGCAAGTAAGAATGTTTGTACATGTTTTAAAATATAACTTCTGTTCTTCTCATCCAGGAAAACAATTTCTTATCCCTTAAGAGCGGATCACTGGTAGAAGCTGCAGCAGATTGAGTGGAAATTATGTAATCTCAACAATACTTCAGCTCTCATCTGTCCATCTGACAAGCAAGAATTCAGAACTTCTTGGAAAAACGTTTGCTGAGGCAGAGTGAAGCTGTGTCAGGGAGCACTAACAGCACTGTGGGAGCCCCTGCTGTCAGCCTGAGACACTCATTACATAGTTAACCAGGAAACCAGACCAGTTTCATGGCAAGGAGTATGAAACACTAATGCACATGTACCAGATCTCCTTTCACTCACTGCCAGCTCTGTGGTCTTCCTCCCCATAACTGATATTCCATCTCTGGCAGCTTTTCAAAGGAACCTCCCTGTGGTCTATTAAGCTTTCAGGATGTTCATTTCATTTTGCCTGACCTCACTCACCTCTTTCTCTCACCACAGGAATTACTGTGGATGGAAAATAAACAAACAACCAAACAACAAGAACAAAACAAACAAAAAACCCCTCCAAAAAAAAACCCAAACCAGAGGAGAGAGCTCAGTGGTTTGGCTGAGGGTGAATAAAGGGATGCAGTAACCCCACAAACAGCGTGAAGCTGACAGGTTTGTACAAGCTGTCCTAGTCATAGCACCTAACCTTCAAATTGTCAACGTTTCACACCTGAGTTCTGTTTTCTAACTGCTCTGCTTCCAGGTTTGCAAAATTCCATTTTCCTGAGCAGAAGTCTACATGCAGTGACATTTGTATAAAGGTCAGCCAAAAGCAGCCGTCATCTCACTCCTGTCCTGCTTGGAATTTTGATGCTACAACCTTCACAAGGACCTGGGGAAGAGGGCTGGGGGAAGGGAGAGAAAGGGACCAGGAATCAGCATATGTGTTAAAGCAGGATTTACCCAGTGTTCAGAATCATGCAGGTCTGTGTGTAATATAAATAATACAGGATAGCAACTGAATAATTAAAGCTTATGTATTTGTTACCTATATTACCTATTTCAGACTTCTTCAGTATTTTTTTTTAAAGCACTTTGAAGTAAACAAACCTAAATAGAATCACAGAATGGTTTGGGTTGGAAGGGACCTTCAAAGGTCATCTAGTCCAACCCCCTGCAGTGAGCAGGGACATCTTCACTAGATCAGGTTGCTCAGAGCCCCATCCAGCCTGACCTTGAATCTCTCCAGGGATGGGGCCTCCATTACCTCTCTGGGGAACCTGTTCCAGTGATCTGCCACCCTCATATTGAGAAACTTTTTCCTGATATCCAACCTAAATCTCCCCTTTTCTAGTGTAACACCATCACCCCTCATCCTATTGCTCCATGCCCTTGGGAACAGTTCTTCCCCAGCTTTCTTAGAGGCACCTTTCAGGTACTGGAAGGCCACTACAAGGTCTCCCCAGAGCCTTCTCCAGGCTGAACAGCCCCAACTCTCTCAGCCTGTCCTCACAGCAGAGCTGCTCCAGCCCTTGGATCATCCTTGTGGCCTCCTCTGGACTCACTTCTACAGGTACCGTCCTTCTTGTGGTGAGGGCTCCAAAACTGGACGCAGTATTCCAGGTGAGGTCTCACCAGAGCAGAAGAGAGGGACAGAATCACCTCTCTCGATTATATATATGAGAAACATAAAGTTATTTATATTTTTATATATATACATATATATATATGAATGATCAAGGTATTAGAACATAATTCACATAAGCTAAAAATAAGCAGCAAGGTGAGTATTTCCTAGTCCCCTGTAATAGCTTCCAGTTCTCTCAGAAGCCAACAATGAAGTCATTCATCAAATAAATAAGTAAATAAATACAATTACCAACCATGGAAGAACCCATGCATGGACTTGTCTGGACCCTGGGAAGTACACCTGACTATTTATTAGGAAACAGATTCTCCCTGTATGGACACAGCAGTATTTTCTTGCACAGGTCAGTGCTGTGTGCCTGCTCACAGCGTATGACAACGAGGAACCCAGACCTTGGTTAGGGGCATAATGCAAAAGAGGGAGGATGAGATCTCAACCGTGGGTCCGAGAGCAGCGAGCACGAGGAATGTTCTGGGCACGCTGCTGGACAATGCTGAGACACACTCTCATTAGGCACCGACAGGGACAGATGGGACTATCTAAATAAAGCTGATTAAGTACTGGACACCAAATGTAATGCTGGGAGAACATTAAAGCGCTATGGACTTTATTCTGCTTACTGTTCAATTTGATATTGGCGCAGCTTTACAGACCCAGCTTTGATGAACGCTGCTAAAAACGCTTGGGGGAGGAGGGAAATCAAGCCCTCGATTTGATATGAATGCAGGGCAGTCTGTCCGGACTGGGGACACACCTACTGCACCCACTGAGACTGCATCTCCCATTAAAACAACTCATACAACTGAATTTCTCTACATTTTCAGCTGATAATAGTAATGACCTCAGCAGAGGTCATTAATCACCAACTGCAGTTAATGGCCCTCAGCTGCATCTTGAGCCATCCCAACTCCTCCCAGCTTGCTATTAATTCCCATGAAACGCCTTATGCCTTAATTGCTATTGCCTCTGATTTCTTATATCTGCTGAATGGACTTATCTGGATAAAAGTCTTTCAGAGTCATTCCAATCTATAAGAAAATGTATCATATGCATTTTAAGGAGCTAAGCAAATTCTTTCCCTTTCAAGTTTTGCAGATAAATTATTCAAGATTTATAATCCTCTCAATTCAGGACTTTTAAAGTGCTTTTAGGATTCCATATTTTTAAGATGCTTTTAGAAAATAAGTCTTCAAATTTTCAGAATACTTTGAAAACTCTTGAAAAAAAAAAAAAATTGAAGTTAAGCAGCAGTGTTGCTACCCTTAGAAAGTAAAAATGTAGAAAGCCATAGGTGATGGATTTATTTCTGGGATTTTGGCATGTCTTCATCCACCTCAAGCCTGTCTCTGTGAGACCCAGTTAATGCTCTGGCACACGTGAGTCACCTTCATTTGACCAATACTGCAGAAGTTCTCACTCTCCCTCATGGGATCTGTGCCCTCTCTTCATCTCATCATTCTTTTGCCCAACACTGGGCACAATTCCCCAGTTCTCTCCTGTCACCTTACCTCAGCTCCCCTCACACATCATTCACCACCTCTAGCAGTTTCTAGAGGGTTGTTTTTTCTTTTAATTAACAAAATTAGCACGAAGTAGGAACATAATAAGGCTGATGATTACTCAAGTTTGATTGTTATCATTTATGACAGCCAATGCATAGGACAAAGAGAGCCTCATCCAAGGAAGAAATGAGCACTGGAGTAAGAGACACAAGCTGAAAGCCTCAGAGTACAAGGGCAAAGCTATGTACTCCTGGACTCAAAACTGTATCTGCTACTAAATGGGAGCTCACCTGGGAACCAAAATCCTGTAAGTCACATGATAAAAGTGATGAGTGAAATGCAGCCAAAAGGGAGCAAACAAAATATTGAATGTATCTGGAAAAGTATTTTCATTAAAGCAAGGAAAGTATTAACATTATATAGAGCTCTATTACCCATCATTAAAAATGCAGGTTTTGTTGCCTGTATCCCAGGCAGATCGAGCCAAACAGGAATAGATTCAGAAAAAGGTTATAGGGAACAAACAACTTACTGAGTAAGAAATGAAAATGCTTCACTTATTTAGCAAAACAAAGCAAAGCCTGAGAGGAGATGGGACAAAAGAAAGACAAAGTGTACTGTATAAAGACTAGAGGATAATGTTGGCATAAACCAAGTGGAAACAATTGGCATCAATAGGTTTAGGCTACAAGTTAAAGGTTTCAAACATCAGAGTAATGATCCAGAAACAACCTTCCAATTACAGCAGCAGTGGCAAAAGATTTTTTATTTATTTTTTTTTTTAGGATTGAATTTAATTAGTTCATGTGAGGGACTATGACAAAGTATCAACACAAAAAGCACTGTAAAACATGACTGCCTGAATTAGCAAGCGACTTGGGTTCCCACACAGCAAGTTCCTTCCAGTTCTGTGTTCCTGTGATTTATTTCCAAACATTTCTCTCATGAATAAGCTCCACTGGTATTGTGAGCGCTCAGGACAAAAGCCAAGGCCTAATTCAAATCAATGGAAGTCTTTCCACAGGCATCAGTGAGCTTTGGATTAGAGCCCTAGAACTCAGAACACAAATTAACATTTTATTATTCAGCATGTTTACACTCATTATCACCCTTGTTACACATTTGATTTAGGGAATGGCTGTGATTTAAAACTTTAGACTAATCTTTTTTCCTAAAGTTCTGTAAGCAAATAAAGCAAGCATTTTTCCCATTTCAATTTTTCCTGTTTGTTTATAGAAGAGAATCCAAGTAACTAATTGTATACAAAAGGGAAACTGAGCCATAATTTACAATTCTGAAATGTTTTTCCTGAAATGAAGGAATTTATATTTATATTTTCCTGAAAAATATAAATTTTTATGTAAGAAATAAATCTCAGAGACTAAGATTACGGAACAGCAGTATGAATTTATGTAGTTCTGAAAGTCACAAGAAAAAGGGGGAGGGAACAGGCTAATTTCTGAAAATTGGTCAAATCAGAACTTTAAAGAATTGGGTTCACCCTAAGTGCATTTAACAATTATTTCATGAGCCATAGAAAACAAACAAGCAGTTTGATAGAACTCAAGTGTGAAAACTTCTCAAAGGGTGATAACTCCTGCAAGTAGGCAGTGGAAACAACAGCCTAGTCAACTATCATATTTCCTGGGCCTAAAAAAGTAAAATTTGACAGGAAACTACAAAAGTGTATATGCAAAAGCACTACTGATTGCCAGTTAAAATTCCAAGAGTGCTGGAAAAGGAGGAAATATTTTAAACAATTATGATGATGATGAATAAAGAACTCCCATGTTCTTGTCCTCATGATTTAAAAAAATATCAGGAGAATAAAATACAAATCTATCATTCAGAGATCACCTCAACTCACAGGTCTCCAGGACCTAGCTTTTTATTTTGTCTTTCCTACAGGCAGTTGTAGGCAAGAGTGTGAGGTCCTCCTACTCCCTCCTTACCAGTGGGATGGAATATTATTTCAGTTAAACACTCAGACTGGGTACTACTGTCTAAATTTTGATTTTGCAGAATAATTCTTCTGTTATTAAAGGCAATCTCTCATACATTCCTGTAGGTGAAAATAGCAATGAAAAAACCACAACAGCAAAATGTGTCCTTCCACCTGTCATTCATCAGGGTCCATTTTAAGATGCTGACATGAGAACAGGGAAGACTGGTTACAGCACTGTCTAAAAGCCTGTTTCTCACTTTGGAAGTCAGTGCAAAGTTCTGCTCATCTCCTGAAGACAGATTAGAACATCGAGACAGGGGTGAAAACAGCTTGGCTTTATTTATTTACCTTAAGCACAGCACTGATTATTCTCTTCCAAACATGCACAATTGCCTCAGTAAATCAATAAATCAACCCAGGTTTGCTACCCCAGTTCATGCAGTTTGCTGTTCTATGTTTGGTTGTTTCTAAGGGGTGGAGGGCAGGGAAACTCTGAGCCAAAGATGAAATGAACAGTATAAGCCAAAATAAATTCTTAAGGTTGGACTTTGAGAGGGACAGGTTAAAAAAGGCATTAAATCTTGCTCTCTTTGGTTAAATCAAGACCATTTTGCTTGCACTGTTCTAATCTTGTTAAAGTGGGTCCTAATAACTTTACAATGTAAAGAATAAACATTTTCTGTTCCAGACGTGATGCTGAGTGACCTTCTTGCTCTGCTCTTTGCAGTGAGCCAACCCTAAACAGAACACACACTGGCCACAAAGCGTGTCTGCAGACAGCCCTGGTCCAGGGTTCAGATGCTGCTGTGTTACCCTTACACACTAGGGCTGTTTTGGAGGCATCTGCACTGAACTTTCAGATGCTGAAGGCTGCATCCAGGGTTTTGCTTTCATTTTGTGCCAAAATCATTTTGACAGCAGAAATATTTGATCTAATGCTTACTGCTCACAGATTCAGAGTTCTAGAGAGAGACTTGGAGGAAGTACAACAGATATTATACACACAATGACATTGGTAATTCATCATCTCACAAAAACTAGTGATGACAAAAATAGGTAGGAAACTGGAAGAAGCTTGGTAGTTCCACCTCCCAGCAGGACTTGAGGCAGTAAGAACCATCCCTCCTTACCAGTCCTCCTGCATGAGGACAGGCCACCAAGACATGATAGCACTGCAACAGCACCGCAAACCTCCTGGTGCACAAAACACAGACATCCCTCTTGAAAAATCAGCTGAACTAAATACATTTATATTCAGCTTCCAACTCATCAGGACAACAAAAGATAGAGAGATAATATCTGCCCCAAAGCTTAATGGAAGCAGCATTCACATTTCAGAGGAGGCTGACAAATGTCAGGGGCACAGAATTTTGCTGCATTGCCTTTTCTGTTTTTAACCAGCTCACATCCCTGTTTACCTCAATGTGACGCACATTCCCCCTGCTTAGCTCCACTGATCTGGAAACCAAAGGCTCCTTCAAGATGAAATAAATTGTTCCTGTGGCAATGCCAAGGGGGTGATTTAATATAGTTTGGAGAATTCTCAATTCAATTTCACACCCAACGATTGAGCTAAAAGAAAAATCCACACTTTAAATTTCTTCTTCATACAAGCACTGTTATTTTACTCTATCACCAGCAACAGCTTTTCTGAGTGCTCCATATTTGAAGTACTCCAGTTCCAGATGCACTATTAGCTCCCTGAAATGCTAGAAGCACTTTCAAACTGGCTGGCCAAGTGTACATTATATGCCCAGGTCTGTTAGATTCACCCCCAGTACTAGGGGGGGAAACTAACGAACAGACTCAATGATTCTGTTCAGACATCATTCTCTGTTCTTCAAGAAGCTACTTTTGATTCCTGTGCTGGCTATCATTTTGTGCAACATCACACAATACTTTCTTTCTTTTTTTTTTTTCCTCACTCTTTTGCATCATATTTGGCAGTGAAAAAAAAGCAAGAATTGGTTTGTGAAGGATTTAAAGCAATTTCTGTTTTCCAAATTGCAGCCTTACATTTTGGCTTGAGAATGATAAAAATAACGTTAATAACAAAGATATGAAGAAAAGATTCAGACTGTCCTAAAAAAAAAGGCCTTTTTTTGTTTGTTTTATTTTAAGAATGCAAACAATAACTGCATATATAATGTATGTAGTGAACTCCAAGGAGCTCGTTTGCGTTGGATTCAAGAACGTACACAGTACAACACCGGCTGTCGATTTTGTCTTCTTGCTGCAAATGTTTAAGTCCAACAATTAATTGGTAGCAGAAGGAACAAATTACCATGTATATGTTTAGCCTGTTTCAGTAATTCCTAAAGTTCCTATTATCTTAATGTAACAAACAAAACTAAGGAGGAAAAACAACCTTAATTAGTTTCTCCCAATAGCTGCTATGTTTATATCAATAAGGGCACACCAATATGGGCAGATCTCTCCAGCAAAACAGTTGGTGCTGAGGACTCCCTGATCAGGTGCCATGGACTCAATGCCCATTAGCATTTGGAGCATATCAGGCACACTACTGGAGTGCAGCTTCTGTATTAATTTCACCTGAAAGGTGTCCAGCTCATGAACTATTCTGTGTTGTGAATGAAAAGCACCATTAATGAAGAATGAGAGGAAAGTTGCCTCATGAGCATCCCCAGCTCGGACTGAAAATGCTAATGTATCTCTTGTAAGAATAGTTAGCTGGCACTCCTGGAAAAGCCAAAAAAATAATTTAAAAAAAGTGCTAGGGACAATAATAAATAAAGGACTTGTAGTCAAACTTGTGCAGAAAACTAGGATTTGAATGAAAAGTATTTATGATAACTGTATAAACTTAGGGACTGTAAGAAAAGCTACATAAATATTCATTTTCTTATTATAGAATCATAGAATGGTTTGGGTTGGGAGGGACCTTCAAAATCATCCAGTTCCAACCCCCCTGCCATCAGCAGGGACACCTTCCACTAGACCAGGTTGCTCAAAGCCTCATCCAACCTGGCCTTGAACACTTCCAGGGAGGAGCAGCCACAGCTTCTCTGGGAAACCTGTGCCAGTGTCTGACCACCCTCACAGTGAAGAATTTCTTCCTCACATCTAATCTAAACCTGCCCTCTTCCAGTTTAAAGCCATTATTCCTTGTTCTATCACCACCTGCCCTTGTAAGAAGTCCTTCCCCAGCCTTCCTGTAGGCCCCACAATTCAATAAAGGCATAAAAATTGACCTTTTTAATCTAAACTTACAGTGGATGGGTAAGAACGTAGGGAATATCAGCATGCATAGGGAGCAAAGGAAGGAGAAGGAATAAAAAGAAGAATTAAGTATTTGTGGAAGTATGCTATTTGTCATTGATCTTTGACAACTTCCATTTCATCTCCTCAACCCTTCTGAGGTATACCCCTCTCCTCTTCTGTGTGGTGCCACTGAGGCGAGGACAGACTTGCTTACAACCACAGTGCCCACTTTCAGGCAACCATGGGAGCAGAACCAGTGTTTCCAAAACTCAGTCAGAAGCATCTTACTTCTATGAGTGTACAAACCCCCAGTCAGAGCATCTAGAAAGCTCAGTCTCTTAAAAATCTGTTACTGAGCCTGTTGAAGTGTCAGGGGACACCTCTGTTGCTGTCAGTGATGCAGAATCAGGACCTCACTGAACAGAATGCTAAATACAAGAATGAAATATAATAAAGAGAACACTAAGAGCTGAGAAACTTTGTTTTATTTATACTCTTGGAACTGTAATGTTGTAAAACAACCATAAAATACATACTATTCATTCCCTGTCTCTGTCAACCCCGTTAAGCTAGAAAAATAAACAGGAAAAAGCCATGGGACAGTTTAAACAAATAAAATGCTTGCCTTGCCCATTCCTGATTTAGTCTTTCACCTACAGTGATCAACATTTATAGCTGTTCAGCTGTTCGTCATGGGGAACATTTTTCCCCTTCCCTCTCCACCAACAACTGCAAACTGCACTAACATGACCAAAAATATAGTTTCAACTTGTCTGGATTTAGAATGGACACTGACAATTTTGAAAGTGACTATTAAAAAAACAAGAGAGTGGAAGAGAATCTAATCTCATGCTCCTCTGTACATGTTATTTAACTAGGAAGAAAAGGTACAAGGGAAACTATCGACCCACCAATATACATCCTCAGAAGATTAGTGAAAAAATCTCTGCTGAAATGTAGCTTCAAATATAAAGGAAAACAGTCCACCTGGAGACAAAATGAAGAAGCCAGTTTTCACTGAAGGCGTTAGTCTTGGAGAATCCCAGAACTGCCTCGGCTGGAAAAGCCCTTTAAGATCACAGAGTCCAATCATTAACCCAACACTGACAAGTCCCCGACTGACCCATGTCCCTCAGCACTATGTCTACACGACTCTTCAATCCCTCCAGGGATGGGGACTCCACCACTGCCCTGGGCAACCCCTTCCAATGCCTGAGAACCCTTTCAGCAAAGAAATTCTTCCTCACATCCAATCTCAACTGCCCTCGGTGCAACTTGAGGCCATTTCCTCTTGTCCTGTCACTTGTTCCTTGGTTGAACAGACCCACCCCCACCTCTCTACACCCTCCTTTCAGGGACTTGGACAGAGCCAGAAGGTCTCCCCTCAGCCTCCTTTTCTCCAGGCTCAACAACCCCAGTTCCCTCAGCTGCTCCTCATCACACTTGTGCTCCAGACCCTTCACCAGCTTCACTGCCCTTCTCTGGATGCAGTCCAGCACCTCCACGTCCTTCTTTAGTGAGGGGCCTTACTTTGCACCTCTGCACTAAAGAAACTAAATAAAACAAAGAGCCTCTTACTGTCCTTTCTTGCCTTTCTCCCTGGCACTGCAGCCCACAATTAGTGGGCAGAATCTGCAGTACTGTGACCACCGTCTAACACTCTGGTTGTTCTATTTGACTGTTTCTTATTCTTGCCAGTCTGTCTCGACCATCTGTCCTTTGCTGTCTTACACTTCATTTGCAAATTACTCAAGCAGGTCTGGTTTTTGTCTGTTTTTTCAAACAGCTCCTGGAAGCTACAGCCTCTAAGACTGGAAAGATACATCAAGGACAAGGATGCTATCTCCATGAATACAGCTTAGTTCATACAGCAAACCCCTTCATCTCTCATTAAACAATAGAGATCAATATAGTTTTCTTAAAATACATAAAAAAATGTATAACAGAAAAGGAAAATAAAGTTAAATAATCAACCTTAAAACAGTTCAGAAACTACAACATCTCTTTGAAATTGAGAGATCCAGAAAAAAAGAGGTTGAGTTGCTGCAATCTTTTAAGCAAAACTATTTCCAGAAAAGGCTTTTATGATTCATGAAAGTCTCCTTCTGTAGCTTGCCAGTGAAAATCCATCTGCATCACCAGTTCTTTATATCTATTTTTTTTAAATCTATTTTGCTTTTTGTAGTCCTTCCTTCACTTATTGTTTATAAGAACACATTTGAGCCTGATGCATTTACTTGAAGAGGAAAAAGCCTTTTTTCATTATTACTTAGGATATAGACTTCCCTCACAACAGGAACTGTGCTATGAAAAAGGGAAAGACACCAGCATATAGATATATAGATATATATATATAACTACAGGTAACAGTCTGTTCCTCCTAACTTCAAATGGCAGAACTTCCATAGACTAAAACAGTTATATTTATACATTGCACTGAACGAGGCAACTAAAAAAGACTGCAAGTGTATAATCCTCCCACATTCACTGATTTGGTGCCCACAGAGGAGCCCCAGATGAGCCATAATCTGTTGGGTATAATTGATCTTCATGCTGTTATCACTTTTAAAAGTTTACCTGTGAATTTGATTTTGTAGATCATGGCAGAAAATTGATGGAAGGCATCTGCATAAACAGACAGAATACACTCTTCCCACCATGCTTTTTCTATATTGTCGCTGTTTCAGCACTGTCCTACAAAAAGATGCTTTCTAGTTTGAGCAAACTTCTGTGAAAAAAAAATGTGCTGGAAATATTTTTATACTCAGAGGCTGATTTCTGCCCCATCAGAGGTCACAGTCTTTAGATGACTTCAGGATCCCAGCTGCACAGATGCTGAAATATCAAAGAAATGCCATACAGAAGTCTACCTGCCTAATTAAAAAAAAACTAAACAGCATATTTTCATTTCCAATTTGTACAAAAATGCTTAATTAACTGCTAGAACTTTATAGTGTTATAGGACCTAATGAAATCAAGATTTTAGCCTATGTTAGAAAATTGGGCTTGTGTAGGCCAGAAGTTTTGGATGGACTTGGTAAGCAGCTTCCCAGCACCCAGGAAGGAGTTACTGAGATTACAGACTGTGGTGGTTTCACTGGGCTGGCAGCCAAACCCAGCCACTCGCTCACTCCCCTGACCCAGGGGAGAGGGGAGAGAACTGGGGGGCAAGGGTAAGGAGACTCGTAGGGTAAGGTAAGAACAATTTAATAACTGAAATAAAATAAAACTTCAATTAATAATTACAATAATCATAGTAACAACATATGCAAATGAGTGATACATAGTGAAGTTGCTCAGCACTCACCAAGCCTGGCCCATTCCCAGATAATGATCCCGGAGGAGCAACAATCCCAAACCAAAACCACAATGCCGGGAGAGCGAGAGCCTGAGTGAAAGCCAAAGAGAGCAAGAGAGGGAGAGCCCCTCACTAATATACTGGACATGACATGATATGATATGGAATATCCCATTGGCATATCTAAATGCCAATTTAGCTTATTCCTCACCCCCCTTAGATCGTGCACTTGTAGACTGACAAAACACAAAGTCCTTCAACTTCCAGTAACAAAAATAAAAACACTGGTATGTTCTCAGTGCTTCTCTCATAACAAATCCCAGCTGAAACCAAACCCCAGCACTGTTCTAGCTACTAAGAAGAAACCCAGCTCTGTCTCAGCTAAAAACCAGGACACAGACCTGGGCTCTCTATCAGGTACCTCAGAGCAGAAAAAGCAGCAACGCTTTCTAACTGCCTCAACAGCTGCTGGTACTGTCCATTACCAGACAGGATATGGACGAGGGAATTTCAGTCTTAAAGTGATATAATTGTTTTATTAGGCAGATGGAAGAAACCCCAGGGTGAAAAAGCAAACAGTCCTGACCAAACTGCTCCCATGTCATTTTTCAACCAACTGGATAATTTCCAGTTGGCACAGGTTTTGTTTAGAAACAAGAATTGGAAAGCAGACTAATCCTATCTTACAGCTAAAAACAGCACTGTTTTTCATCAAAATCATTTTCATTTCCTGATGTGAATAATATATCAGGAACAGCATGATATTAAAAAGATACTGGGCAGGCATTATGAAACTGAAGCAATCAGTATGAAGGCAACAAACCCTGTGACTGACAAGCAGAGTGGTAACCAAATATAGATTTTATTCTTTTTATGAACAAGTTTTTTTTAAAAAAACAAGTAGGACATGCAAAAATAGTTTCTTGCCCTGTGGCACCGTTTCACATTGTCTCTCTGTCAAAGAAAGGTACGTGCCTTGCAAATGCCATTATGTAAGTCCATAATGTGTGCATCTGCAGAGCTGGAGACAAACGTGGAGACTCGACGAATCTGAGGTCAATGAGATTTTCAAACTCCTCAAGCTTGGTGCAGTTAGATCCTAAGCGACATGAGAAGATGTGGGAGTACCAATTTCAGGGGAACTAGTCAGTTAAAATAAAAGGAAGCAACCTGTTTGCTTTGGAGGTTACATCTTCAAATGTCAGAAGGTCTCCCAGACCACTGATGCACGGACTGTACCTGCACCCAGCTGCAAATCACCGGCCCTGCAGCAGCATCAGCTGTACCCTCAAGAATAGAATTCACATTCAATTTAAATTGAAAAATGTTTACTTAATCAGTATGGGATACCAACATTTAATTAAGAAGGACAAATTATCAACTAAATGTGTACAAGTTTATCCTACAATTCCCTCAGTGCAGTCCACAGATTCTTTGAAGTAGTATTCAAATCAGAAACACAGTAGATCCAGACTTGCTACATATAAAACTCTAATTTTTAGGGAAAACATTTAGGGAAGAATAAATCAAATGAAATTGACAGCAAGAGTACTTTCCTATAGAGAAGTGATCTCAAAATAGAATAGTTCAATATTTCAATAGTTCAATCTGCAGCTATTATCAACCACATACTTTATTTTACACAGACATATGCACTCCTCTTAATTATAATTTTACCATACCTATACCACTTACTTATTCCCAAAGTAATTTTTCCTCATCCAAGACCTTTTAAACCTTTTCTCTATAAAATTCTAAAGTCCATCTGCCCTGCATCTGTTTCACTATGAAACTATAAAATCTATAAAGCTATATAAAATAGGTAAAGCTTAAGCAGAAATTTTAGCAGTCATCGAGCCAATGACACTGCTACTGCCAAGCAAATGTTTTTATTATTTAGTGACACCAAGCTCCTTCCCCTACCCTGAGAAACATCACTACCTTAGTAGTTAATATAGTGGCCAGTGATTTAAGCTAATATATAGCTTAAATCACTTCAGTGTTTCAACAGTTTCAGTCTAGTTATCTGCTACAAAAGCAAGAAAAAGAGATCTAAACATCCTTCCTCTTTATTCATTTATTTAAAAAAAATTCAAAGAAAAATGCATCAACTTCCCAAACCTCTAAAACTTTAAGTATGCAAATAATTTACTTCTGTCTAACATAAGCAGCATACTTATTATGGTTATGGCCCAGCATTTGGCTTTCCTCCCAGCTGTCATGATTAATAAGAATTCTTTTTAGTTCAGCGATTCTCAGATTATGATTCAAGGACTAGCAGTAGCCTGCAGAAAGCTGGTTGGTCACAAAGTCCTAGAATTCCTCTAATATAATCAGCTGTTTCTAAAGATAAAGGTACTACCTTTCACACTTCAGTAGTTTTCTTCTTAGAATCTGTAAACAAGATAGCAACATGAAATCTCATTTTTAGACAAAAAAAAAATGTGCATCTGAAAAGTCTAACCTGCCTGAAGAGACAAATGGCACACCTACAACAGCAAGCTTACTTAAACCAACTAGAAACCTTATTTAAACCGACCAGAGAACTTACTTAAACCAACCAGAAAGCTTACTTAAACTGACCAGAGGCCACTTTAACACAGAACACAAATGTGCTGGTTTCACTCCTTTGGCTGCAGCCAAACGCAGTCGCTCTCTCACCATCCCCACCCCTCCAGGGAGTAGGGGAGAGAATTGGAAAGAAAAGGACAAGGAGACTCACGGGTTGAGATAAAAACTGTTTGCTAATTAAAATAAAATAATAATGATAACAGTAATAACAGAATGTACAGATGAGTGATGCCCAGTGCAATTGCTCACCACCCGCTGACCGATGCCCAGCCTGTGCCAGCCAGTGATCCCGGAGCAGAGACAGTCCCCAAACCCAAACCCCGGGAGAGCGAGACTGAGCGACCCCCAAGAGAATACCCCTGATTTCCAGTCAGCCCTGGTTAATACACTGACATGACAGGATATGATATGGAATATATCATTGGCATAACCAGATGCCAGTTTTGGGTTTTGCTGTTCACTGCGCTTCTCCCTCCCAGTCCTAATGCAGCTGTGAACCAGCCAAACACGATGACCTTGAGCTTCAGCAGCAACCAATAACATCAGTACCTTATCAACATTCTTCTCGTAACAAGTCCCACACTGAAACCAAAACACAGCTCTTCCAGCTACCAAGATGAAAATTAACTCTATCCCAGCTAAACCAGGATATCAAATTAATAAACTGCCTCTCAACAGAATTAACGAGGTCAGGAACAGCACAATAATATCCACAGCTTTCAGTCAGCTTGACAACAGAGTCAGAAAGTACCTGCCTCTTGCAAACCACTATCCAAGCACCCAGTGGGACTGAGATCTTTATTCCACAAACCCAGGCTCCGTAACAACTTCAAGAAGCAGAAAACCAAACCCAACAATCACTAGATACAAGAGAAGAGCATCAGAGCCGTAACGGCGCCGTTGGAAGGGCTGCCATCCCCTTTACTGCTCAGCTTCTAACATTCTTTGCCAGGTTCTCTCCAGATGCCTGCTTTTGCTTTGGAGCACACTGAAAACAAGCAGTACCCCTGCATCAACGCACCAAAGAGACAGAATAAGTGATGGGCACTGTCTTCTGTACATCCAGAAACTACACACAGGGAATTGCACCCTGCATCAAGAGAAGCGTGGCCAGTAGGTTGAGGGAGATGACTCTGCCCCTCTACTCTGGCCTGGTGAGACCCCCACCTGCAGTGCAGCCTCCAGTTCTGGTGTCCCCAGCACAACACAGATATGGACCTGGTTGATCAAGTTTTTCTCTGTTGATGAGTGTCATTAATCTCAACCTGGTTCCAGGAAGAAGCATGTGAGCTTATCTGCTTAAATGCCTTTACCATTTGAGAATGAACTACTTCTGGTTTAGACATTTTTTTAAACAACTATGCACTCACCTTATGGAAATTATATTTAGACTAATTATTTGTGAAAAAGCATGAATGCTTTAGTCAAAATATCTACCTTCCATGTCTCCTTTATCCCACTTACCTTGTTGCTCTGTCAAACAAGGAAGGCGTGTTGATTTGACATGATCTCCTCTAGACAACCCAGGCCTAATTACTTTCAAAGAACTTACAAACTTATTTCCAAAATTCAAGTTAGATAAAAAGATCTGTAATTACCTTTCTCCCCTTCCTCCTTTTTGAACACAAATGATATTTCTTTCCATCTCCCATCTTCAGCAGTCTCTCTGTAACCTCTCAGTTCTCAGGATAATTTCAAATAGCAGAAAGATTATTTCAACTATATCCTAAAGCATTCTTTGGTAGATTTTAGACACTGGCCCAGGTTGCCCAGAGAAGCTGTGGATGCCCCATCCCTGGAAGTGTTCAGGGCCAGGTTGGATGAGGCTTTGAGCAACCTGGTCTAGTGGAAGGTGTCCCTGCTGATGGCAGGGGGGTTGGAACTGGATGATCTTTAAGGTCCCTTCCAACCCAAACCATTCTATGATTCTATGATTATCAGGTCCTATACACTTAAATAACTGTCTTACCTCTGTATTTTTAGTGGGTTTTCTCTGCTCTGGTCACTACCAGGTTGTTTTTGGTTTTGTTGTGGTTTTTTTTCCTATTAATTTAGCTGATCATTTGTCCAGCACTTTACATAACACACATGAAATCAGCCATACCATAACCCTCCTCACATGGTTCGTTACATATGGATCTTGCTGTTAATGGATGTGCATGTTGTTTTCCTCTTACTTTTTATGCATCACAAGACTTTCCTTGTTCTTATTTAAATTCTCTGCTAATTGAAATTCATTTTGTGATTTTGTATGCTTGGTTTTCATTTTACATATAAATTCTTAAACTGCTCTAAAGCAAAAGGAATATCTGATCTAGCCAGAACAGTCTCTTAATGTACATCCCATCTGTCCTCTGCATCAGGACAGATAATCTCCATTATGCATTCAAAAGTGCCTCCTTAACTGCTAATTCTCATGCACTTCTCGATCTCTCAGATAATCTTCTTAGGAGACACTATTTACCAGCTCCATAAAGTTGCTGAAAATTACTTTAAAAAAAAAAAATTTCCTTGTTCATCTGATCTCAGACTTACTTTATTTCAAAAGCTTACTTCAAAATAATTTTCACTAGAAGTACTTTCCATTACTAATTTCTTCCTTGGTTGCTAAGATCAAAATCAAAAAACAAATACCAATTACCTACCTCAATTTCCTGAAAGAAGGTCCCAGAACATTCTCACAATTTGATACATCATGTCTTACTAATTCACTTACTGTCTGGATACTTTCAACAGTTGGGAAAGTATTGTTATTTTTTTATAGTATCACCTACCACACTGGGGAAAAAAAAAAAAGAGGGGGGAAACACACAATTCCTTCTTGCAATCCGGAAGGATAAAGCAGAAAAGAAGACAGAGAAGGCAAGAGTAAGATATATTAAAAGATAATAGATTATTTTTTTTTTAGAGTTTACAAACTATATTCTGTCCCACACATGCATGTGTAGCTTAGCCTAGCCACATTTCATCATTTAATTCCTTGTAAGTCATTTAACAGCAAAAAGTTTTAAGGAAAGAGCTGAGAGGAGAGCGACAGCAGCCCAGAGTAACAGTTCACAGAGGGATTTTGTTACCTGGAGGTGGAATGGAAGCCTGTGGAAGAAGCTTTTGGGAAAGCAGAAAGCTGTCAAGATTAATTTACCTAAAGTTTCAATGATGCTAACACCTGCTTGGTGAAAGCTTTGTCAGAAAGGCCTTTTCTAACATCTTGTGTCAGCTTCTGCTCTCAAAGCCCTTAAATCATTCCACTACACCATGAGAAGAAAGTCATCTGTTCTCACCTTGGTCTTCCGTTGATTTTTCTTGTTTTCATCAATTCTCTCCATCCTAAATTCTCTGCTGCCATCACCCACTCAATCAGAAGACCTGCCACAACCTACCTCCCTGCCCCAGTCTCCACAAGAGTTTTCTCCATTCTTGGTCTTGCACCACAAAGGTGCTTCTGATGGAAAAAAACAAAACAAAACAAAGCCCTACCATCATACTGAGTTCCCTTCTCTGAAACCCCGTGCTCCTCTTCCTCATTTCAGCCGCCCTTTTGAATAAATAACTGTTTTCTTCCTCCCTCAGGTTAAAACCACAGCTCAAAGGACTTCCACCTATGACTTGTTCCTTAAAAATACTTGCTTCTCTTAAATGAATGTTCCTCTTTGAGGGAGAAGGGCCATTTCTGATGGTGGGTTGTTCTAGTTTTGTTTTATCAGCACTAGCAAATGAAATAATAAACCCATCAAAAAACCCAAAACAAAACAAACTTCCCCTAAAAAATAACAAACAAAAGGTCTCACACCAACAGCTACAGACAAACAAATTTCCCAATATAGTTCTAATTATTTAGATAATGAAAAAGTTTGTATTCTTATTGGTTTAGTCACCAGTTTTCTCTGAGTAACACAGAAAAAAGTAACCAAACTGAACCTTGTCATAAGACAAGAAAATATATAGCAAAGGACAGTGAAACTTGAGGTTGGTAAACTTGGAATAAGACTTATACAGCAAATGAAAAAAAATCATCTGCTTATCTCCTCCACAACTGGAATTTCATTTCTCGAGAGGATTAACAGTTCTTTTAGCATAATTTGTTCATCTGCCTGCACACCAGATCTGACCTACATGAGTAAAAGGACAAACGAGATTTCTGCCAAGTTACCACTTTTCTGGCCATGACGTGGGTATAACACAGCAGAAACGTTGCATGATTCAGCTCTCTGAATGCCTCCACCTTTCATGGCCAAACCTATCAAGATTACTCACTGCAATATATGAAGCCGACAGATACTTCTGCAAGTGACAAATTGAGCTGAAGAAATTGCAGTGCACAGCTGCCTGCTGATACTGCTCTGAGCACAATAGGTTCATTGTGTTTCTCAGCTCAGTGACTGTTATTTCAACAGATAGGACTATCTGGTGCTGCAAAGCTGGAGGCTCTTCCATGCTGCAGTACATTTCTCCTGCTAAACATGAAGCCATCCTACAAATAAAGTCCATCTCTCTGTCCAGATGCTGCCAGAATCTCAGGCAGATTCTGAAAGGCAGCAAGTTTGGGCTGATTAAAAAAAAAAAAAAACAAAACAAACCAAAACACACCCCAAAAAAACCCAAAACAAAACCCAACAAAAACCAGTTAGTAACTAATCAAAGATCTTTGCTCAGTGGAAATCATTTGGAGCTCAAACAGCATTTGAAATTGAACATCTACAGAAGGAGATTATTAAAAACAAGGATTATTAATTACAACAGATCTGATACATTCCAATCCAGTTTCTTAATCAGAAAACTTATTTCCTGGTTCCTTAGTTTTCCATCTGCAAATGATAATACTTGAAACTTTTTATCTATAACAACACTGACCTGTTTTTTTAGCTGAGACAGAGCTGGGTTTCTTTTTAGTAGCTAGAACAGCGCTGGGGTTTGGTTTCAGCTGGGATTTGTTCCGAGAGAAAGGCTGAGAACATCCCAGTGTTTTCATTTTTGTTGCTGGAAGCGAAGGACTTTGTGTTTTGTCTGTCTGCAAGCTCAAGATCTAAGGAGGCGGGGGGGGCGAAGAATATTTAAATTATTAAGCTAAACTGGCATTTGGATATGCCAATGGGATATTCCATATCATGTCCTCTTGAGTATATTAACGAGGGGCTCTTCATCTTTTGGTTCTCTCTGACTTTCAGAGAATCATAGAATGGTTTGGGTTGGAAGGGACCTTAAAGATCATCCAGTTCCAACCCCCCTCCCATCAGCAGGGACACCTTCCACTAGACCAGGTTGCTCAAAGCCTCATCCAGCCTGGCCGAGAACACTTCCAGGGAGGAGCAGCCACAGCTTCTCTGGGCAACCTGGGCCAGTGTCTCACCATCCTCACAGGAAATAATTTCTTCCTCATATCTCATCTAAATCTCCCCTCTTCCAGTTTAAAGCCATTATCCCTTGTTCTGTCACTCCCTGCCCTTGTCAAAAGTCCCTCCTCAGCCTTCCTGTAGCCCCTTCAGGTACTGGAAGGCCGCTATAAGATCTCCCCGGAGCCTTCTCTTCTCCAGGCTGAACAGCCCCAACTCTCTCAGCCTGTCCTCACAGCAGAGCTGCTCCAGCCCTCGCATCATCCTCGTGGCCTCCTCTGGGCTCGTTCTAAGAGGTCCATGTCTTTCTTGTCCAGAACTGGACACACTTTTGCTCGGGCTCTCGCTTATGGGATTGCGGTTTTGGTTTGGGATTGTCGCTCCTCCGGGATCATTATCTGGGAACAGGCCGGGCTTGGTCAGTGGGTGGTGAGCAATGGCACTGGGTATCACTCATTTGCATATTTTATTGCCATTATTATTATTTTAATATCATTATTAAGTTTTATTTTATTTCAATTATTAAATTGTTCTTATCTCAGCCTATGAGTCTCCTTACCCTTGCCCCCCCAGTTCTCTCCCCTCTCCCCTGGCTGGAGGGAGTGAGTGAGCGGCTGGGTTTGGCTGCCAAGCGAAACCACCAGAACCACTTTGAAGTTTTTCAACAACTCCAGGAGTGCAGAAGAGAGAAACACATGGCCATGGAGATGTAAACAGCTGCTGCAGCACCCAACTCTGCATGGGCCCATCGATCTGGCTTCCCATCGCACCTGCTGTGCAGATATCCTGCAAGGACACTGGGGCTGTTTACTCCATCGGAGCTGCTGCAACCAAAGGCTTCTCCTTGATTCAGCACCGACAGAAATTCCAAATGGGGGCAGTTAAATGCATCCCAAGAACATTGACGTTGTGAGAAGGTGATCTGTGCTTTCAGGAATTAATATGAACAAAGGAGAAATCAACCTGATTTCTAGATGGAAAGCGTAGGCTGGAGCCAAACTTGATGGTTCCATGTGCATTTTAGAAGCATTGTCAACAAGGAAAAAAAAGGGAGAGGTTTACTATTTGTTCAGAAAAAAATTGAATGTATAATATCCTATACTGCAGCTAGTGCAGAGGGCAGCTAAGCTGTCCTGTCTAAAGCTAGCAGCAACTGAGGCACATCTGTATGTTCTGCATCAAATACAAGAGCCAAGACTCAACACTAGGATGTCAATAAATGGAGTGACTTCAAGAAGGTTTAGACAGCACAGTCTCTGAAGTCTCCCATGAGGAAAATTTTAATTCTCTTGGCATTTAGAAGGAGAAGGTGCTTACTGACCCTTAGTCATATGAATGGGGGAAATTTTCAGGAAGAGCCCATTCACGCAGTCCTGGCACCACTATAAATATGTGGATGGAAAACACAAAACCCTGCAGCAACTGAGCACTGACTAGAGGCTTAATTAGGCCAGTTTCTGGACCTTGGCAGCTTGTGTGTTAGCCAAGTGTTTGATAAACTGCGGTACTCTTCTTGTTCAGCACCTCTTCGCCCAGGAAGAATTCACTGCTCGAGACCAGACTGTCACGGTTGTTTGCATTCTAGCATATGATTAGATAATATCTCCCAAAGCAAATATGCTGTTCAGCACATGAATGATCAAAACTAAGCAGATTATTTAATGCCTTTGGTAGAATCACCCCTAGAATATATTAAAGGAAGAGCTGAGCATCCATAAAGCATATCTATTAATCTATGTGAAAAAAAACATATTAAAGAGATACACACAACCAGGTTGGTGCAGACCTCTGCCTCAAAACCTCCAACTGCTCTCAATATCAAAGCTTGGATCATGCTAAGAAGCAGTAAATAGTATTAGTGAAGCTTGAGACAAAACAGTGCACATATACAGTACCTTCAGAGAAGAATGAGACTAGATCACTATAGACCTGCAAACAACATGCCTTTGAAAAACTGTTTTTGAGAAAAAATGGAAGGATTTGAGTATTTCACCTCCTTAGGCTCTTCTGGGAATTCCAAGCAAAGTCATTATTTAATAAAAAATCAGTACCTCACCCTCATCTGTATTAACAGTACCTCCATCTACAGCTGTACTGATTAATTCTTCAAACCTGCTAAAGAAAATCATCATCTCTTCATTGTTCCTCACATAGGCTGGGCTATTCATCAGGTCCATCTTACCTTATTACCTGCCTTGGATTACTGCTGCACCTTCTAGCAACACATTCTAGCCATTGTTTATTTTCACTTGACCACAAACTGGTCATTATCCTTACGAAAAGGAAATATCTTTATGTGAATTACAACAGAAAGAAGGATCAAAAAGAATATAAAAACTTCTGACTTGTTCTGCTGTTCACTCTGCTAAGGTTAAAAGAATGAAGAAAGCAGAAAGCACATCATGTTCACAGGTACATCCAGTGTAAGAGCATCCTCTACATCCTCTTCTTCTGAGTCAAGACAAAAGCAAATACAAATAATTAAATGTAAGACGAAGGGGCACATCACAACCCTTCCAATTCTTACCCTTGTATTATTTCTTCATTGGAAACTTAAAGGTCCACTTGTCTTCACAAGGGGGCTCTTAGAAGGACAAAGGTGAACCCTAAACTATTTCTGTAACACAGGTGACCAGCAGCACATCAGTCTGCAATAGCACTGGGTGCGTGTGACAATAATTGAAGAGAGAACATGAAGAATTAATAATATAAGAATATCTTGCTTAGAGTAAGAAGTAGGAGTTGAAATTCTCTTCCACTGTTTCAATGATGTCTGGAATTTCTCTATTAGAAATAAACAAAATATTCATTAACTAATTGTTTATGTAACAAACATCATTACATAAAATTATCATCTAGAGGTACCAGAAGAAGAATTTTAATTATCCAGGTGAACTTCAAAGCAAAACTGCACTTCTGAGATTTCTATGGTTGTTTTCTCAAGTTTCCCTAATTCACAGAATCACAGAATCACAGAATGGTGGGGGTTGGAAGGGACCTCAGGGATCATCTAGTCCAACCCCCCTGACAAAGCAGGTTCCCTACACCAGGTTGCACAGGAAAGTGTCCTGGTGGGTTTTGAACATCTCCAGAGATGGAGACTCCACAACCTCTCTGGGCAGCCTGTCCCAGGGCTCTGGCACCGTCATAGTAAAGTTTGTCCTTAAGTTTGTCTGGAACTTCCACTGTCCCAGTTTTTGCCCATTGCCCCTTGTCCTGTCACCAGGTACCACTGAAAAGAGCCCGGCCCCATCCATTTGGCCCCCACATTTCAGATATTTATAGACATTGATAAGGTCCCCTCTCAGTCTGCTCTTCTCCAGCTCTCTCAGTCTCTCCTCGTGAGGCAGCACTGTACAGTCAGTAGCACCTTGATTAGCCTGACTCAGGGTTTGGATTACAAAAGACAATTCAAAGCAGCAGCTGATCAAAAACAAAAGACTTGTTGGATGGATTCATGGATGGTAAACCAACGGTGTCAGTGTGGTGTCAGTGGCAGCACTGAAGGGCTGCTCTGGAGGAGTGACAGCTTCAGGAGGCATCATTGCCAACTGCTGCAAGAGCTCCTGCTCTACAGCCCAAGCAGGTACCAAGCTCTTCCACTGCATGTCTGGCAAACAGGACAGCCCTGTTCATTCCCATCTTCAGCCTGCTGGCTGCAGCCAGCCTCCTAGGTATGTCCAACCCATGTCCTGCATGCGGGACAACAATGGCCCAGTACAGCCAGCACCCAAAAGCCTCACCTCACCTAACCCTAAACAGGAATAAGCATAGCTTACTTTATTTTTAACACTATCCTGCACAACATCCTTGTCTCCAAGTTGGAGAGCTATGGACTAGACAGATGGACCATTCAGTAGCTAAGGAACTGGCTGGGTGGTTGCGCTCAAACAGTTGTGGTCAATGGCTCGATGTCGAAGTGGAGACTGGTGACGAGTGGCATCCCTCAGGGGATGGTATTGGGACCAGCACTGTTCCACATCTCCATTGATAACATGGACAGTGGGACTGAGTGCACCCTCAGCAAGGTTGCCAACGACACCAAACTGTGTGGTTTGGTCAACACGCTGGAGGGAAGGGATGACATCCAGAGGGACCTTGACAGGCTTGAGAGCTGGGCCTGTGCAAACCTCGTGAAGTTCAACAAGGCCAAATGCAAGGTCCTGCATCTGGGTTGGGATGATTTCAAACATAAATACAGACTGGGCAGAGAAAGGATGGAGAGCAGCCCTGAGGAGAAGGACTTGGGGTGCTGGTGGATGAGAAGCTCAACATGAGGCGGCACCGTGCGCTGGCAGCACAGAGCCAATAACCGTGTCCTGGGCTGCACCCAGAGCAGCGTGGGCAGCAGGGCCAGGGAGGGAATTCTGCCCCTCTGCTCCGCTCTCCTGAGACCCCACCTGCAGTGCTGCCTCCAGTTCTGGGGCCCCAACACAAGAAGGACATGGACCTGCTGGAGTGAGTCCAGAGGAGGCCACCAGGATGATGCGAGGGCTGGAGCAGCTCTGCTGTGTGGACGGGCTGAGAGAGTTGGGGCTGTTCAGCCTGGAGAAGAGGAGGCTCCAGGGAGACCTTCTAGTGGCCTTCCAGTGCCTGAAGCGGCTCCAGGAAGGCTGGGGAGGGACTTTTGACAAGGGCAGGAAGTGACAGAACAGGGGGTAATGGCTTTAAACTGGAAGAGGGCAGATTTAGATGAGATATTAGGAATAAATTCTTTCCTGTGAGTGTGGTCAGACACTGGAACAGGTTGCCCAGAGAAGTTGTGGATGTCCCCTCCCTGGAAGTGTTGAAGGCCAGGTTGGCTGAGGCTTTGAGCAACCTGGTCTAGTGGAAGGTGTCCCTGCTGATGGCAGGGGGGTTGGAACTGGATGAGCTTTAAGGTCCCTTCCAACCCAAACCATTTTATGATTCTATGATATCCGAAAACACAATCCTTGCTGACATTAGAGAACTACTTCTACAGGACTAATAGCTCCTTTTAACAAATCTCAACCACATGTATAATGAAAGCTTTAATATATTTGTTCTACCCCTGAAGGAACATTCCCTTCACACAGCCAGAAGGTTCCCTACAAAAAAAACTTTCCCCTATGAGCAAAGCTCTATAGCAGAAGAAAACTGGAAGGACAATGGGCTAGACTTTGGTTTTCAACAGAACTTATTTCCAGGTGACCTGCAGAAGGGCTGGCAGGGAGGTGCACACAGGAGGACAGGGGAGGGGAAGAGGGCAGAATTTCTGTGCTTGCTCTGCTCTTTTACTTCAAGTTCCACACCCATCTCTTGTCAGAAACAGCTCCTTTCCTTTTTCACCTTAAAGCCTGATGTTCCCATCATCCTGTCAAAGTCAACATAAACATTTTTACATTGTTTTACGTTGACAGTGACTGTACTGTCAACCAAAAAAACCCCTCAACTTGAAGTGACACCTTAAAAAAAAATTATATATATATATATATATATATATATATATATATTTTTATATTTTTATATTTTTTTTTTTTTTCCTGCAGTTCTCCTGGGTGTGAGCAAAGAGTAGCAGGTCTCTCCATCTTTAAAATATCAGTAGTGATGAAACTTTCACAAAGAGGATGCCTACACTGCAGGCTGCTGTGTGGTAAGTGACTGTGGAGCGACGCAGACCCGAGCCAGGCTCAAGCTCTGGAAGCAGCCTGGCTGCGGCAGCGCTGCACAGAGCCTCCAACAACCGACTTTGTTGACAACTAAGTGAAAATCAGTCTGCAGTGAGCTGTGGGTCACTGAGGACAGACTGCTTCTAGCATCTGAGCCAGACAACTTCAAAGTAGACTTACCGTTTCTAAACTGCACTGCAGTCTGCAGTGCAGTCTCCACTGTAAATATACCCAAAGCCTTTGCAATCCAAATTTTAATTCAGACATCAGGAGAAAAAAAAAAAAAAAAAGTCAGTTTTAACTAAAGTAAACAAATACAGAAAGTCCAAGTAAAATGAAAGGGATTACAACTCCTGTAATATCTCCATAACCCTTTGTTCTGTTTTATCCCATGTTCTTGGACCATATTCCCAGATGCTGCAGCTTAACTAAGTCTTACCAAAGTCAAGGGTAAGCTTTCTGCTGATTTTATGGAAGCCCAGATGTTGTTTTTTCTTTGCTACTGTATATGAGTAATGATACAAGAAGATCACTACAACTTTAATTTCTTGCATAATTATATGTTCAACACAGACCAGACACTAAAAGACAGTTGCTCCACGTACAAGCCCATATCAGTGCAGGTAAAATGCCTAATATATTTTTTTAATATGTTCTTAAGTAAAAAAGAAGAAAGGAATAAGCAGACAAACATTTTACTACTTCAAAACACTACAGGAGACAAACATTTTACTACTTCAAAACACTACAGGAAACAGGTCCCCATGCAGGCAAGACTGCTCACCTGAACCATTCCTCCGAATTATTCCCTATTTCATCTCTAAATCCAGTATTAAACAGTTAAGAAAAAGCTTCTTAAATTAAGAAGAATCTCTTGCTGGCAACACAAAAGCATCTGCACAAAGTATGCATATCACCTGGTAACAAACTAACAGGGAAATAAATATTATAACAACCTTTTAGAAATGAAAGTGGTTTTATTTCCAGATATTTCTACTAGCTTTAATGTTTGATTTGGAATTAAACAGAACAGAGGTTGAAAATTTGACCTCCAATTTGTAAATCCTTTTTTCCTTGTTCCATATTTTAATATTAAAACCAGAGCAGATTAGAAACTAGTGTTATCTGCATCTTTGTCCTTTAAACAGACTGCTGAATATCACTGTATTATACTATGAGCTCTTTCAGATGATCTGTGAAGAGCATACTTAAAATTCCTCTTTCAAACTTAATTTGCAGTGATTTTCTTGCAGTAAGAGGAGAATAAATGAAAAAGATAATTGATTACAACACTAAGCAGTTGCACACAATGATTTTTCTAAAGCAGTTGTCTAATTAAGAGACCACGAGCCCAGCATTTCAAGCCTTTGATTTAAGCATTGTTTTTGAGGTATTCATTAAATATGCAAGATGTACAACTTTTTGTATTCTGTTATATTGCAGATGCACCAAAATACTTGCTACTAACTTTTAACCCTTCACAAAAAAAAAGAAAATTATTTGTATACATGATTTGGATCTGAAAAAAGAAGAAACAGCTCCTGTTCAACTTGAGTAAAAATATCTCAAGATTATAACATTTCTGGCAAGGTCGATCTAAAAAGTGACACGGGACTGAAAATATCTTGACAAAATTAACAATGGATGATTTGTTATGAATATGAAACATGCACATGCACAGATGTCAGTTATATAATCCATTTCTTATATTATTAAAGAGTAAACACCAGCCTATTCTTTCAGCTTATCAAAACACAGTACAAAGCAGGCACATTTCTCTCCCGTATTTCTCTCCCCTAATTAACAGATTGTTTTTAACTGCATGTCTTGTACTACTGCAGCAGAATCTCATCTTCCTCCTTATTCTGAATTGCTATATACAAAATGCCTATTGCTCCCAAAGGCTTTTCTCAGAAGCATCTGTAACAAAAGAATCGTAGGTGCATACCTTAACCTCTTGGTTGGCAAAAATCTCCACATCAACCCCACAGGCAACCAGAGTGGAGACATCACAGTCCATGCTACGGGCTGGCATCCCCCCCTTTTGTACACAGAGTTAGGGGACCTCAGAGTAACAAATGATTGGAAGAAAAGGAAAAAAAAATAAAAAATAAAAACAATTCTTCAATTCAGTATTGCGACTGAACAGTCCAGAATTCTGTTTGAATGCTGACAAGAACTGCAAGCTTCTGACACAAGCTCTTTCCACTTAACTGAGTTGCTCTTTGCCTTTCCCCCGTCCACCCACCAACTGAGCAGGCACAGCGTAGTCACAGCGCTGTTCCATCTCTCACGGCAATGACATCACCACAAAGACTGACAGAAACTACATCTATTGCTTTTTTTTTTTTTCCCCCTCAACCCTTTTATCTCTAGGCAGCCCAGTGGATCAAATTGAACATGATTATGTGCTAAATCTGAACTCAGACTAAATCAATTCAAGCAGCGTTCACTGGCAACTGAGTCATAGCTGTTGTTTCAGCTGAGTGCTTATGTTGGCAAAAAAGATCGCCTGACACCGACCGCTCCGCGCCGAGTGGAAATTAACCCAGCGTTTAAAGCCACTCAGCTCAGGGCAGCGTTCCTTCCTTTATTATACTTCAAAATCTTCAGCAGAGCACTGATGGAAAAAAAGAAAAAGAAAACAACCACCAAACAAAAAACCCCTCAGCATTCTGCTTTTAGTAGCTCTAAGTCTTTTTTAATAAAGCACGCGATACAACCCCACACACGAGATTAGAGAACATCTAGTCCCATCATCAGGACTCATCAACACGCTGCAAATTTGATCCCAGCACTTAGACATACAAGTTGCACTATGACTCATCTCCAGAAAGATCAGAAGCATGTCTGTGTGTGATTTGGAAGCCAATACCCCTTCAAAGAATAGAACGCGAAAATTTCCCTTGAAATTAAGACTTCACACGAGGCAAACTTTAAACCATCTGTCCCCAAGGTTACTCCTTCACAAATGCAACGGTATTCAACTGCAAGAAACAGATTTAAGTGAAGATGGTTTACACCTGCTGACTCAGTGCTCTGTTTATGCTTTGAAAATTTATTTTTTAATGATAGAAATAAAATCTCTACAAACTTCTAAAGTTGACTTTTATCCCACACTTGCACCGTTATTTTTCCTCTAATGTTTCAATCTTGTGATCCATAAATTACTTTTAATTATTGCAGGCCTAGAGATGACATTTATGGGTAAAACAGATTAACAGGTAGCATTAAAATACTTAACTATTGATACAAACCTAGCAGCAGCACACGGCTCAGTGTAAGAGACTTCTGCTTCCTCCCACTCCACTGACAGCAATTGCAGCTCGCAGCTCATTCTGTGATGCTGCACATAGTTTGCTACTGATACTTAAACAAGGTTGTCTGAAACTATCTCAGCCACGTATGCTGAACCAGAGTCAGCCTGGGCTGCAGAGAACCACACCCTCAATGAAATTCAAAATGAAGAAACTTGTGGAAAAAGTATCAAGTTCTTTGCATCCAAACTGTTGATTCAGCTGCACGTCCTGTTGCATTCGGACACCTAAAAGCAGAATCGTAGAATCATAGAATCACAGAATGGTTTGGGTTGGAAAGGACCTCAAGGATCATCCAGTTCCAACCCCCCTGCCATCAGCAGGGACACCTTCCACTAGACCAGGTTGCTCAAAGCCTCATCCAACCTGGCCTTGAACACTTCCAGGGAGGAGCAGCCACAGCTTCTCTGGGCAACCTGGGCCAGTGTCTCTCCACCCTCATAGTAAAGAATTTCTTCCTCACATCTCATCTAAGTCTCCCCTCTTCCAGTTTAAAGCTATCACCCCTTGTTCTATCCTTACCTGCCCTTCGGACTAGGCTTAAGCCACCCAGGTTCCTGTCTCACTCTTTCACCAGCACCGTAAATTTGTTAAGCGTTGGGAATTCCAGAGTAGCCGACGGCAGCACAACCCCTGCTGAGAAATCCGCTCTCCACCCCTGTGAGCTGGCACTGAGGTCAGATGCTGATACAGAAAGGCTGAGATCTTTTATCAGAACATTATTTTCCAAGTCCTATTAATTTCTTTGCCCACTTTTAAACTTCCATTTGTAGCAGCCTCCTCAGCAGTAATCACAAACTAAGGTCCAGAACCAGGACAGAAACATATCCCAGCACTAAAGATTTCACAAAGCAAGACTCCACTCAACAGCCATGGATGGAGTAGTACAAGGCAGCAAATCAATCAACAAGGTTTATCATGATAATCGATTGTTTGGTATACACTAGTCACTTAACCACTGTAAAGTTGTTTCTTAAACCATAGGAAAAGACTTTTTAGAAAGAATTTGAAGTTAACATTTTAATGTATATTTAGAGGAAATTTTATTCTTATATTTGATTATCATATATGTGTGATATCATAGAAAAAAGCCATAAAGATACCTGATTGAAGTTCTAAGAGAGGCAGCAATGGAAAAATCATGTCATCAGAAAACTGAGAAGTTAGTAAGTGGTTATCAAAGAGCTGGAAGGGAACACTGAAAGCAAAGACGAGTCACGTATATCTGAGCCTAATGAAAGTTTCAGCAGACCAACAGGACAGAAAAACATAGCAAACATTTGAAAAAGGAAAAACTCAACACAATGCTGATCCCTAAAGTCTAGAAAAGCACCTTTAGTGAAAGTGATGCCAGGCCTGAGTGTGCTTTCATAGCAGTGATGGAAAAGAGATCTTACAATACAGAGCTACACTGGATAGTTCCATAATAATTTATTTCCTTTTTCATTGTTAAAACTGTCACCTATCAGTTTCAATCGCCCATCTCCCTAATCTTCTTAGGAAAACTGGTACATGGTGTGTGAACTGACCTGTTCCCCTTCATGACTATTCTTGCACTTCTACTTTTCTTCTCCTTTCAAAACAGAATCATTGCAATTTTTCCACTCCACCTAAGTAAGGAAACCTTACTGAGATGACAATTACTTTAATTTCTTGTTTCTTCTTGCCTTTTCCTAAGCACAAACTATTTTTTCCCCTTAAAAACCACTCTAGCTCACTAAGGTATTTTAGTGAGCTGTGTTACAGAGACAACCTAGGTACGTTTGCTTCTTGAAAACAAAGATTACTCAACAGAAGAACTCTACAGAGCATTTGAGTACTTCAGCTTACGTCTTTCAATATACGTCATCTTCTATTTGTTACTACTCACTTCTCACTGGAAATCAAAACATAATCCCTTGTGAGATTTTTTTTCAGGGCACTCTGCAATTCCTTATAGACTCATCTAATGTTAATACAAATTTTTATTATTGGATAATTTAGAATTGATTACTATTGACTGCTTTCTCCAGATTGGGAGACTTGTTTTTCAATTAAATTTAAAGAAAGATTCTTTCAACTTCTTTAAAAAAAAATTCTTATCTCTGGCTCTAGATGGTCTTGCTAAAATCATTTCAACAAAACCCCAAGAAAAAAATGAAGTCATATTTCATTCATATTTAAAAGTATCATATTTAATATAGAGAAATTGATATAGACACATATCACATACGCATTTCAGCATACTCAAAGAACCTGCTCTTTCAGTAGGTCCTCCAGATCACAAACTGCTACTAATCACAGCTTTTGTACTAACACGTGTGTAGGAAAGTGCTAAGCCAGAGGATTTGTGGATCACATGTACACCTCAAAGCTTCACCTGAAAGTTAGAGGCTAGGCAACATATAGAATATTAATACTGACCAACACAAGCAGATTTTTCTTTTCCCCAAGTAAAACAGTTGGTCTGTGGACCTGACATCAGCAGTATCCCTGCTTCAAGAGGGATTATTTCAGGCTAGTTCTAACATGCCCTGTGGACTGGTACCCAGCAGCAGCACAGTAGAAGCAGTCCTGGAGGCATCCTCCAGTTTCGGTTCATCCGAAGGGAACCTACGTGCAGAATGTTGAGCAATGTGAGCCAAAGCACAGAAGGTGGAAAATCACTTCAGAAGAAAATGACTTGAAGTAGAATACTAACCTAAGTGCATCCAAAAGAATGTAATTTAACAAATTTTCACTGGGCTTAAGAACATGACCACTAATTCTGAGAATGCAGAAGAAGGAGAAAGTTTTGAACAGTCATTCAGGAGTTTTTCAGTTTGTTTCAGGTTTTGTCCATAGTAACAACCAGGCACTATTCACTGTGTGGGAATGTTTTAGTGGAGTGAATTGAAGAGCAATGTGTATTGCTTCTGTATCTGGCTGAGTACAGAAACACCAAGTGTTTGCAGTTAGGTGTACAGCCACCAAACAGGTTCTAGAACTCACAATAATACTCATTAAACATAACCTGGGTGGTATTGTTCCTTCACAAGAACCAACATGATCCTCCCCTCTACTCTGCCCTGGTGAGGCCACATCTGGAGTGCTGTGTCCAGTTCTGGCCTCCCCAGTTCAAGAGAGACAAGGAACTTCTGGAGAGAGTCCAGCAGAGGCTACAAAGATGATTAAGAGGCTGGAGCATCTTTCTTATGAGGAAAGACTGAGAAAGCTGGGTCTGTTCAGCCTGGAGAAGAACAGACTGAGAGGGAACCTTATTAATGTTTATAAATATCTAAAGGGCAGGTGTCCAGAGGATGGGGCCAGGCTCTTTTCAGTGGTGGCCAGCGACAGGACAAGGGGCAACAGGTACAAGCTGGAACACAGGAGGTTCCTGTTAAACATGAGGATAAACTTCTTTCCTGTGAGCGTGCCAGAGCCCTGGGACAGGCTGCCCAGAGAGGGTGTGGAGTCTCCAGCTCTGGAGATGTTCAAAGCCCACCTGGATGCTTTCCTGTGCAACTTGCTCTAGGTGACCCTGCTTCAGCAGGTGGGTTGGACTAGATGATCTCCTGAGGTCCCTTCCAACCCCCACCACTCTGTGTTTGTGTGATTCTGTAATCCCACGGCATCACCAGACTCTCTGCTGATTAACACTTGACGATCATGTCTGACACTTGAATCAGCAATCCCTTTCAAAAAGATTAAAAGCTTCCAAAACCAGAGGGAAGATAAGTCCTGTTGTTACAACCAGGGACAACCTTGTGTTCTGGATTTGTACAGTGCCTGGGGTAATTCACTCCTAGTCTACAACCTTTACTCCTGTGCCTGGAGGATTTGTTTTTCTACAACGTTACCATAGTTATAGCTATGCTTCAGCTTGATAAATATAAATAGTACCATAGATTTAAGACTTTTCATGCTCAACTCTCAAGTCATTAAAACAACTTGTGCAAAACCTTGACCTTCCTTCTGCAAGCAAGCTACTACTGATTTAGCCTTAGGGAAACTTCACTGTGTCTGGACCTCAGGGTAACATCAGCCACATTGTAACCCAAAATACAGCTAAATTCAGAAGGAAACGTGACATTTTTTTCTCACTGGATGAGGCTTGTGCTCATTATTATTAGTAACAGAGGGATTATTTTTGTAGCAGCTCTGCTTGCAGGTGCAAACCATATTGTTTAAAGCACTGTACAAACCCAGAACAATAAAAAGAAAACCTACATCAATGATTCTCTGGCACTTGAATGGAACACTGTGAACAGATTCACATTATGTCTGATTGAATTGTTTCTAATGATGTGCATCTTCATTGATCTCCTTCAACCTACTACACAAGTCAAAAGTATTTAAAACGAGCTTCCTTATATACTTGTGACTAGGAACTTACTTTTACAAATAAAATCCTATTTTTAACAGAATTATAAAAGAGAAACACTTTTAGAAATCCATCAAAATTTAGTAACATAAGAGACAGCCCTGAAAAAAAAAATCTCAGAAAAAAAAGACAGTTCTTCCAGTTCCTCTGTCTGCAGCAGCAGATAAGAAAGCCAATCAGATGCATTTTTCAGGAGCAAGGTTAACTCTTTTAAAGAGCTTTTTAGTAACAACATTAAAAGAAAGTGGAATACTGAAGTAGGGCTCAGTAGAAGAAAAAAGAACATGCATAATTATTTTTTTTTTCTTACAACAGTAAGCATTGACTCATGCTAAAGTAGATTTACCCCCAAAAGGATGGAAGCAACAGATAAGTCCAGCCAGAGGAACACAAAGCCGCAATACATCAAACCAGGAGAATCTGGGTCAAGAACTGGGAACAGAGGGGAGGAGTTATCCTCATCTCCAGCCATGCTGCAGTCCCTGGTCTGTGTACATGAAAGTTGGGCACTTTCAGGACCCAGTTCAGAGACAGATGTCTGAAGATAAGGGAGATGTGAAAGCAAATGAGATAAAACACATTACCCAATGCTATGAGTTTGCATCACCACGTTAGATAAATTGTTACCTGGAAATAATATTCCCTTTCTTCATTTCCAAACAGAACAGCCATCAAATCTTACTCTGTTAAATTATGCTCCTTTTAACAATGTTGTGAGGATTTTAACTCTGGTTGTATACCTTTTGTAATAGGTGAAAAAGGCTGAGATTCCACTGATGTCATTAGCAAGCCTTTCCAAGAGTGAAAACAGCAGTGAAGAGAGTGTGTTAAGCTAGAGGAAGCCTGTGTGCACCAGCTATTCTCTCCTAGGTTCTAAATCACTATCAAACCTTCATGAAATTTCAGAGGCTATGGAACACAGCAATATCAAAGATATAAAACAGAGCATCTTTGAATCCCCCAGAGATGGTAAGTAGATGAATTATACATCAAATATCTTTTAGATAGAAAACTTAAGTGGCATTTACAGTAAGGAACAATGAACTACCCAACAGCTACAAACCCTCTGATTTTTCCAAGATGAGTTTGGCCCCCAAAGTTTCTATAAATTCCAAATTGACAACAACTATGGCAAAAAAAAAAAAAAAAAAAAGACTCCAATTCACCCCTTCTCATTAAAAATAAATAAATAAATAAATAAATAAGTGAAATTTCTGTGGTTTGAGGATTTTTAAAGAATTTTGTCCAGAGAAAAAAACAAAATGGAAGTTTAATTAAACTTAGAATAACCCAAAATCAATCAGTTCTTCATATGTGTAGAAACTCTAGAGCTTGGAAATTCCCTAGCTGTATTATAAGTGATATTTTGCTTTTCTGTAGGTAGTAACTTTCTGTTAGTCACACTTAGAGATCTCAGAATCTGATGGCCCAAGAGTCAGAGAATAAAACAAATCATGAATGTTCTGAAGGATTTCTCCCTCGTTTAACAAAGATAATATCAAGCAACTCAAAGACCCACACATGACAATGTGAGAATGCTTCAGTGACTGAATAAACCACTGTGTCACTTCGCCAACCTCATTTTGCTGTCTCATTTAGCTACATACAAATTTCAACTCTGAGTCAGAACTGTCCAATTACTTTTAATGTGGCAGTATCATTCACAGTCCTTAGCTTCCAAGTATATGCAAGGAGGTGTGAGGGGGTGGAAATCGGTTCATGAGTCTTCTGTCTACTGGAAATGAATCCTACTCCGTGCCAGATCCACACAGGATAAGAACTGTTACAGAGAACCCTCCCTCACATAAACTGAGCTGTTCAGAAATCAAGATGCCATTAATTCATTTGGTGAAGAGATGACCACCCATAGGATAGATAATCCCCAATAACAGAAGAGGATCATAACCCTGCAGCGTAAGTTAAATTTATTTGCAGTCTCTCTACACAGTATCATAGATAAATTGCACAGGTTCCAGTTTTAAATTGAGAGAACTAAACCTAGATCTCCAGATCCTGGTGTATACATCACCATTTTAGGCACCAGATTGGGGACTTAATTTCACTGCTTCAGCATGGCTAGCTAGTGCAATGCGAGATGCCTTAGGGTATCCAAGACACACGTGGGGTTGACAAACGTGATAAAGAACCTCTGGAAGACCTTTCTTTTCTGAATCATCAGCCAGAGCCCCTGAGAGATTATTTAAGATACTTCAGTTAGCACTAAGCACCTGTATTTGGGCACTGATCTCTTCTCTCTGGTGACCAACTATAGGACCAGGAGGAATAGCAGGAGGATGTGCCAGGGGAGGTTTAGGTTGGCCATGAGGAAAAGGTTCTTGAGGCAGAGGGTGGTGGAGCCCTGGAACAGGCTGCCCAGGCAGGTGCTCATTGCACCAAGCCTGACAAGATTCCAGAAGCATTTGGGTAAGGCCCTCAGGGACATGGTCTGAATGTTGGGATTGTCCTGTGCAGAGACAGGAGCTGGACTCAATGATCCTGGTGGGTCCAACTCACAACATTCTATGATTCTATGACCTGAATGCTTCTTGTTCAACATACTCAATGGACTCTAGAGTAGGATTTTACTGACCAGTCACTTGCTGGGTAGTTTAGGATTAACTGAATTGCTCTCTAACCTCCACTGACTGCTAACTAGATTTCCAGCAACTGCAACATAAACTTAAACTTACAGTGTGTATGTATACATGTATAAGGTGACATTTAAATGTAAGTGTTGATTTTGAACTGAATCCCACACATAATGTTACCACTGTGCCTCAATTTCTTCAACAGCAAGATAGGAATATTCATATTTATCCACTGTGGAGATGTATGGCAATGTAAATGAGAATTGTACAACAGATTTCCCAGCCAAATCTCTAATCAATAGATGTTTATGTTATCTTTAATTTTATAAAAGACTACAACACAAGTGATGCACTTACATATATTTCCTCTTGCAGTACTTGAAAACAATTAAAACCAGGTCATACATGGATTCTGTAAGAGACTGTCACACACACAGGATACCAGGCCAGTGCCCCGAGAGCTGCAAGGAACTCCAAACATCTCAGGCACCTCCTCAGTTCCCATAGGGAAGATGGAAGTGCACATAGGCTGGCACAGGAGAAAGATGCTGAAGAGATGGATTCAGTTGTTCACAGAACTACATTTGTGACCCTGGACAAAGAGAAGCGCACAGAGCCCTTGGGTTTTATTTGGAGTTTAAGAGTAAACTGGGCAGGACAGGTACTCTCCAGTACTAGATGTTATTTAATGGATGATGCTGGTTGGGATAAGCCTGTAATATTCCTGCCTAAAAACATGATTTACAGTTATCCATGAACTCTGCTAACACAGCCTGACAATGTATTTTTAAATAATTTCCATTTACCCTTACTTGTCTCAGACTAGGAAGGGTATTTAACATGCCTGTATGTTCTCCTTGTCATTTGAGACACTTCATCAGAGCAAAATGCCCTTGAAAGAAGAGCCTGGAATACCAATGCTTACTGCTGTGAGAGAGACCAACCTTATCTCTCAACTGCAGCTCTGCACAGGACACGCAGGTGAGAGATTTAATGGCTGTGCTGAGAGAAAACAGTGCTTACTGCTAAGCCAGCAAAAGCAGCCTCATTCAAAGGAAATAAAAAAATAGATTAAAAATAAAAAAGGAAAAAAAGAGTAAACTGTCATACAGCATGCAGTCAGACAGGAAATAATGAAGCAAGGAATAATAGACTTCTTACGTAATTGCTATTTTATACTGATATTATAGGGTGGGTATTTATTCTCCTGCAACACTTGAAATTGTAGTGTCTCTTCCGTGGATCCAACTGCAGACAAAAAATGTGGATACTTAAAATTTACCATATACAAATATCCATTCTTGTCTTCATTACAGACAGAAGACACTGTCTCCCATTTTGATAAATTCTCTATTTTTTTAAATTTATGTTCAAAGGACAGATGGAGATTAGATAATACGGGATCCAAAAGTCAGACATAAAGCTTCTGCAGTGGCTCTAGAGTGAACTGTGAAATCTGTTAAGGAAGCTATGGGTTTCTTTCCTTTAGAGCATATAACTGATGATCAGAAAAACAAAAACCAAACAAAAACCCCACACATCAAACAAGTAATTCTAAAATATTAATGACCTTGTAATGTGTTTATATAAAATGGCTTTGTCCGAGTCTCTCCCCAGAAGGCTGATTTCATTATTTCACAGACAGAAGAGACCACAAGGGACCATTTAGGAGCTGGCACTTATGTGAAGATATAAGAGATCAGATTTAGTTTCCCCTGTTTCCCCTCCCTAAAAACTAGACTTATTTTCCTAATTAGAACTTGAGAAATAGTATTACACTGACCCAGCCCAGGAAAGAACCAGAACCAGTCTTCCACTCTTCTGGTTTACACTCTCAGTTCACTCAGTATTTCAGTAGTTTTTATGAAGTGTGATACAGCTCTAAATTGATATTAACAACAACAAAAAAAATTAAAAAATTAAGAGCTGGTTCCCCTACCATTATCTCATCCATAAAGCATCAGTACAGAGGTTTTAGATGATGTGTATTTAATACATGACTAAATAATTTAGTCACCCTATATGATGGTTCACTCTGTAATAAAAGGGCATTACAACGCACTGTCAATATTAAATGGTCAGTAAATAACTTGCAGATACATTAAAAAAATATGAGTGACAGAAAATTGATCTTATTTCAAAGCAACTTATCTATATTTAAACAACCAGCTTCCTTCTGAACATGGAGCTGTGAACAATGAACCCAAATATATGCTATTCCACAAAACAAAACATTTTCTAGTAGTAGAACATTTCCATACAAAAAATTTGAACTGATTCTAGTTTTGATATTCTTCAGGAAAAAAAAAAAAAAAACCAAACAAACCACAAAACTGAAGTATTTCTGATTCAAGTTATCTAGATCCATGGGAAGTCTTGGCTGCACTAGATATTTTGGCCAAATTAGAGCTACCACTAAAAAGTCTAATATAGAGAAAGTTTCTATATCTACCAGTGCAGATTTTTCCTACTTCCAAACAACAGCATCAGCCACACTTGCAGTTGAGGCAGCAGTTCATGTGCCATACAAAGACTATGGTAGATGCAAACTGTCTTAAGACCTCAGGCATACACATTATCCCTCAGTACCTTACTTTGTAAAGTCTCTTAATCATCTAGAAAAGCCCAGACAACAGGGACTTCAGGAGTTTTTTTTCCAAAGGCAGGAGGGGGAGAATCCAAATATTGTCTCCAACTAACCTAGAGCAGTTGTGCTGTTACTTTAGCTTTCAGGTTTTGCTTCAGTGGTGTTTGCTTGGTTTGGTTTTACTTTTGTTGCTGGTTTTTTTTGTAGTTTTGTGTTTTGGGGTTTTTTGGGGATTTGTTTGTTGGGGTTTTTTTTGTTTTGTTTGTTGTTTTTTTCTCATTTAACTTTAAGCAACTTAGTTTTAATCAGGAGACCCTGAAAAATCTTGAAAAACCAGAAACAACTATTTCTATGAAGCTTTGTGAAGTTTTTTGTTTTCTTGGGGACAAGACACTTTCTCAGCCTCAGATTTTTATTTAATTATCTTATACCTTTTTATGGTCTTCTGGTTGTTTTACATCTAGGCAAACCCAGCTTATGAACCTGTTTGACTTTGGGAATACACTGGTCAATATTCTGAAGATTTCAGATTAAGTGGCTACATCCATTTGGACCTAGGACTGATTCCTAAACTGTACCTGCAGTTACACCAGGAAACCAAATCTGCCAGGAATACTCTAAGCTTAGTTTTGACACCAACTAGCACATAACAGCCCAGATCTGTGCTGGTACTGTTGGCCTACAGAACAAGAAAACTACCTTTAGCCTGCCCACCACGCAGGTGAGAGAACATCTTGGCTGCTGTGGAGCTCTATGTGTGCCCAGGAGCTGCTGGAAGAAAACACTACTTAGTGTTTCAGTGAGATTCAGGCCAGTTAATAATTTACTAGCCACATCTACATAGACAATCCATCCAGGTTGGATGAGGCTTTGAGCAACCTGGTCTAGTGGAAGGTGTCCCTGCTGATGGCAGGGGGGTTGGAACTGGATGATCTTTCAGGTCTCTTCCAACCCAGACCATTCTGTGATTCTATGACAAGCATGTCTGAATTTACTGTTGTAGATGCTCTTTTTAAGACTTCTTAGTCGTCCCCACTCTAAGCCAGCAGTCAAAGATAGTTTGTAGAGCCTAATGGACCTGTTTAATCACTATTTTTAGAAAAAAAACAAAACAAAACCAACTATGTTAAAATATTCAAATTGCAAAGGCAAAAAAAAAATTGCTAGATCTCAGAAAATGTTAAGTAAAAATTCCACAAAGTCATAACTTCAATCCCAAAGCAACTACCTTTGACTTCTGCATGTCAAGGCACAAAGATGCAGGCCCATTGATCTCACGTGGAGTTGTTCTCTATAGTGCAGCCCATCTGCAATTTTATCCAAGTGAGAATCAAACATGCAAGTGAGCAGTCTCTCTTTAACAAAGACCACCATTAAAATTACCCATTAGGACACTGTGAATTTACCTGCTACTCAATTCTGCAGTTCTAATCATGACCTCATGTGCCTCAGTTATTTGCCACTCTGAATTTTTCCTGCAATCTTATCACAGCTTACTTCTCTTCATATTCAAGCAATGTGTTTTTAGTTATTTGTATATTTCTTCACAAGAAAGCTCTTCAAAATGAGAATATTTATTGATAATTTAACTTTAATCTAGTAATTTTTTTTTGTAATCTGTTACCAAGAATTCAAGGTAATATTCTGTTCTAGTTATATGAATCAATTCATAGAGTAGCTATTGATACAGCTCTGATACAGAATCTACAGCTTTCCCTTATATGAGGATTTGAAGTTTATCACATAGCTATAGATCACTTAATTTTCTTTGTACTCAGTTAAATTAGAACAATGCAAATAAGCTACGAAGAGGGAGAATACCAGCACTGAAGCATTAAAAAAACCAAAAAAAACCCAAACTAACAAAAAAACCCCATTCAAACCATTAAGAGTTAATCCTCAATTTTCACATAATGCACAGGATCCCAGCTGGGAGGGGTGGGTGCTGGGGGAAGATGTCTCTAAAAACCCCCACTCCTCTCCACCCTATGCCCTTTGATGTAAGGTGCTCCAATACTGATGCTTACCATCAAATATGAACCTGAGATTAAATTGGTTTGGAGGTCACTATTTGTTTTGCAGCTTTCCTTAGTAAAATATTATTTTCCTTGCAGTGTAAAGCAAGTAGGACTTACTGTAAAAAGGCAGTTTGCTCACTGTTGAAAAAAAAAAATACAAGTATTAATTTGTAATTCAATATGTAACTTTAAAATAGTATCTATAAATTTTAGCTATAAACTGAATTTTTACAGTCAGAACTTCATACTCACCCTTCCAACTTAAAATGGACAAATGAAATTCTACTTCAGTTCACTTGAGATATCACTGATTATATTACAGTTTCCTCAGGCCACAGAAATAAAATTAGGCTCAAATATTACAACATATAGCAAGAGGCATCTTGGGGTTACCACCTGCTCTCAAAGGAGTACTTGGAACTACAGTGTTTTATTTCATGGCACTGCTTTTGTCAACTTGAACAGGAAGAAATTCATGCTCCACAATGTGCATAACAGAAGATCATAACTCTTTAAATTAGCTCTTAAAAAAATGATAAAAAGTATTTTAACATTGGGTGATATCAAATGATAGCAACCACTTCTCGTGGACAGGATATGCTCTGCAGCTAACACAGATTTATACCCACTCTAAAGTACTAGAGTGTATCTCAAGTATGTTTATGTTTCTATGACACAAGGAAGTAACTGAAGACAGCCACAAGCCAAGAAACATTCCTTGAAGATAACTGAATTAGAGCTTGAACAAAAAATAATTTCTTATCTTTTGGACAGAGCAACTGAAAGAGTTTTTTATTTCCTGTTCTGTCAATGTTCTTTTAGCATCTTAAAATATTATTGTAATGTCTGGTTGCTATTTACAAAATATTTTACATACACCAAAGAATTCAGCCAAATTTCTGGAGGAACATGTACCAGACCATATACAGCAAGCAGATTTTTAAAAAGAAAAAATTCTCCAGCAAAACAATTCCTATCTCAGGTTGCAGACTGTTGCAGGGCAGAGGTCAGACCCATATTAGACTGTCCTAAGAGAAAGCCACTGAAGTCTCTAAGGCATCTCATCACCGTAGTGATGGCCATAGTATGAAAAATTCACAAGTAAAAAAGGGCACCTTTCTAACCAGCACAAGACACTCATCAGTCCACCACCTAGCTCTGAGCCAGGAAGCACAGGGGTCATGAAACAGGGGCAAGGTACAGCCACACTGATCCCACCTTAGCAGCAACAGAAACCACCAGGGACTAGAAGACATTAATTCCTAAGGATACATAATCTGATATCCATAAAGACAGTCCCAACTTGCTGCCTTGTTCCTGTGAAGATACAAAAGAAAAGGTAGATGACAGACAGGAAAGTTTCTATGTTAATATCCCCTTATATGTGGGGCTAGCTACAAAACTGTATAAAATTAATGTTCAAAAGCTGCTAAATACTATAGATCAGAGAAGACATCAGAAGATAAGGACAAGGGGGAATGGTTTTAAACTGAAGGAGGGTAGATGTAGCCTAGATGTAGGGAAGAACTTTTTTACAATGAGGGTGGTGAAACACTGGCACAGGTTGCCCAGAGAGGTGGGAGAAGCCCCATCCCTGGAATATTCAAGGTGGGGTTCTGAGCTACCTGATCTAGTTGAAGATGTCCCTGCTCACTGCAGGGGGGGTTGGACTAGATGACCTTTAACAGTCCTTTCCAACCCAAACCATTCCATGATTCTGCCTTTAGTGCCAACAGAAAAAGTACCAGGCTAGGGGAAGGTTATTAAAACTGCTCCTATTGGAAAGGATTATTAGCAGTAATTTTATCTGGCATACTAATGACAACCCACACATCCTCCATGCCAACCCACACAACAGACAGGCACTCACAAAACTGCCAATTGTTTAAAGGGAGAGGTGTCTTCAAGCACAAAGGAAAGTCAAGATTTGGACTACAAATTTATCACAGAGTTGCAGCACATTTAAGGCACAGAATCATAGAATGGTTTGGGTAGGAAAGGATCTTAAAGATCACCCAGTTCCAACCCCCCTGCAATCACCAGGGGCACCTTCCACTAGACCAGGTTGCTCAAAGCCTCATCCAGCCTGGCCTTCAACACTTCCAGGGAGGAGCAGCCACAGCTTCTCTGGGCAACCTGGGCCAGTGTCTCACCACCCTCACAGGAAAGAATTTCTTCCTAGTATCTCATCCAAATCTACTCTCATATAGTTTAAAGCTATTATCCCTTGTTTTATCACTCCCTGCCCTTGGCCTAAGTCCCTCTCCACCTTCCTGGAGCCCCTTCAGGTACTGGAAGGTCTCTAGGTCTCCCCGGCGCCTTCTCTTCTCCAGGCTGAACAGCCCCAACTCTCTCAGCCTGTCCTCACAGCAGAGCTGCTCCAGCCCTCGCATCATCCTCGTGGCCTCCTCTGGACTCACTCCAGCAGGTCCACATCCTTCTTGTGTTGGGGGCCTAAGAACTGGGCACAGCACTGCAGGTGGGGTCTCAGGAGAGCGGACCAGAGGGGCAGAATCCCCTCCCTCGCCCTGCTGCCCACGCTGCTCTGGGTGCAGCCCAGGACATGGTTATTGGCCTCTGTGCTGTCAGCGCACGTTGCCGGCTCATGTTGAGCTTCTCATCCCCCAGCACCCCAAGTCCTTCTCCTCAGGGCTGCTCTCCCTCCATTCTCTGCCCAGCCTGTGTTTGTGCTTGGGGTTTCCCTGACCCAGGTGCAGGACCTTGCACTTGGCCTTGTTGAACTTCATGAGGTTTGCACAGGCCCAGCTCTCAGGTCCCTCAGGATGGCATCCCGTCCCTCCGGTGTGCTTACCAAAACCAGCAGCACAACCAGCGTTTGGAAAAAGCCAACACAGTCCCAGGTTTCAGCAGCAGAACAGTTCCAGGTAAAGGACACAAATTATTCTGTCACTTCACATCAGTTCAATACTGAGGACAGTTTAATGAAGAGATAGATAAAAGGTGATGGTGACATAGCAAACAAATACACACCTCATGAAATAACAAGCTCCGAGATGTCTGTGGGAACACTTACAGGACAACGTGGCTTTGCTCTTGGGGAAAAAAAGGGCCAGAGTAATTTGAGAGATTTTTAAGTTAAGCATGAGAGGGAAGAAATGCAGAGCAAAGAAGGTAATAAAATTGAAATAGAACTGTAAAATAGTGAATACATAAAAGTCTTGGTGTTGGAAGGAGGAAAAGAAGCCTGAGCACACTCCTATTTCATACCATTCTGCATCATTGGATACGTCAGAATCATGGTCACAATGATGCATAAGGAAGACACTTAACAGCAAAGCTGAATAATGAAATAGCATGGGAGAATGTGTGGGAGTCATGAAACCCAAGCACATGGTCAGCTCAGGTATGAGATTATCACAGCCAGTACATCCCTTCAGCCACAGAAGCAGGTGGAAAGAACCGCTCTTAAAGCTGAGGTTTGCTGAGCATAGATAAAATTGGATGGATCACCTGGGTCTGTCACCTGGGATCAGGGCAAAGATACTGCGACATAATCAGCATAAAAGAACAAAAAAGACATCAGGAGAGGAACAGGAGTTTGGTTTCAGCCATTCAAGTTTTCACATTGTCAGCACAGCAGCCCTAAGTGTCCATTAAAACAGGCCAGCTGGATTTAGGGAGCCAGAAAAGAATCAAGAAGCTGAATCAACTCCAGCTTTTGTGCTGATGACTGAAGTCAAGCGAAATAAAGGAATGATCCAAGGCAACTTAAAGAGAGTTCCTGTCAAAAGAGACAATGAAGTGCAGGTTATGTCTCATCAGTAAATTGGGAATACAGCATCAAAGTCTAACAAGAGCTCATTAATAACCTAAAGTAAGAACATACTGGGAGCTATTTTACTTCCACTGAGCCTGATTTTAATTTGGGTAAAAACTTCAAGAAGTGCCAAAGAAGTGCCCAAATTTGTGCACTAAAATTATTCTAATGACTGTTAAATCAGTACAGGCAATTGATCACTTTAAATTAACACCACCAAGAAGATTCTGGCTTCATCTTCTTCATTCCTGATCAGGTATTTGTACACTCTGATAAAATCCTCCTGAGCCTTCTCTTCTCCAGGCAGAACCATCCCAGCTCTCTCAGCCTCTCCTTACATGATACTCAGGTCTCTGCATCACCTCATGGCCCTTTGCTGGACTATCTCCAGTATGGGTCTGTCTCTCTCTCTCGTACTGGGGAGCCCACAGCTCTAACTCTACAACACAGCAATTAGATGGGTCTCACCAGGGCTGAGCAGAGAGAAAGATGACCTTTCCCTAACCTGCTGCCACCACTTTTCTGAATACTGCCCAAAATATCTGACTTTCTTCACCACTAGTATGCACTGCTGGCTCATGTTCAACTTGGTGTCCACCAGGACTTCATGGTCACTTCTGCCAAGCCACTTTCCAGCCAGTCAGCCCCCAACACAGCCTGGTGCATGGGTCTGTTCCTCCCCAGGGGCAGGACTTGGTATTTCCCTTTGCTGAACTTCATGATGGTCCTGTTGGCCCATTTCTCCAGCCTGTTGAGGTCCCCTCTTAATGGCAGCACACTCATGTGGTCTGTCAGCCATCTCTCCTGATTTTTGTATTGTCTTCAGAACTTGTTGAGGGTGTGCTTGCTCCCATCATCCAAGTCATTGATGGAGATGCTACACAGTACTGGCCCTAGTAGCAACTCCTGAAGTGCACCACCAATAACCAACCTCCAGCTGGACTTTGTGCTGCTGATCACAGTCCTTTTAGCCCAGCAGTTGAGCCACTTTTGAATTCATTTTACTGTCCACCCATCTAGTACCCACTTTGTTAGTTTGTATATGAGGATGTCACAGGGGACAGTGTCAAAATCCTTACTAAAGTCAAGATAAACAACATCTACTGCTCTTCCTGCATCCATTGAGCTACCCACTTCATTGCAGACCACCATCAGGCTGGTCAAGCATGACTCCCCACATATTTAACATTTTACATTATAATTTAAGGAATGATCCAAACCCCATTTTTAACCGTTTTTTTTCTCCCCCATGAGTTGGCAAATTATCATAACAACAATTTGCAGATGGCTGTTCAGTAGCTCCACACCACAGATACACACAGATCAGAACACAATCCTTAGTAAAGGGGATATTGACTTGTGTACCAAAAATGTATTCTTCTTTTAAAATGTTAAGAGTTTATGTGACTAAAAATCATGCTAATATGGCCCCAGGCTTTATTATTCTGTTTTAAGTGACCCCAAGCAGGTGAGAAAAATCTCAACTTCAATACATTTCCCATACACAACAGTGTTTTATGGGTGCATCTGTATTTGCATTTAGTTCAGATCCACACTGTGCTTTTGAAACAAGTCTCCTGGCAGCCCCAAACAACCACACTTTGTTTTACACCAGTGATCAGGAGGTGCAACCAAAATGGATTTCTTTGGATGAAACTGAAATGGAACCATAAAATGGTTTGGGTTGGAAGGGACCTTAAAGATCATCCAGTCCCAACCCCCCTGCCATCAGCAGGGACACCTTCCACTAGACCAGGTTGCTCAAAGCCTCATCCAACCTGGCCTTGAACACTTCCAGGGAGGAACAGCCACAGCTTCTCTGGACAACCTGGGCCAGTGTCTGACCACCCTCATGGTGATTAATTTCTTCCTAATATCTAAACTAAACCTCCCCTCTTCCAGTTTAGAGCCATTTCCCCTGGTCCTGTCGTGAACTGCCCTTATAAATAGTCCCTCCCCAGCTTTCTTGTAGCCCCTTCAGGTACTGGAAGGCCACTAGAAGGTCTCCCCAGAGCCTTCTCCAGGCTGAACAGCCCCAACTCTCTCAGCCCGTCCACACAGCAGAGCTGCTCCAGCCCTCGCATCATCCTCGTGGCCTCCTCTGGACTCGTTCTGACTGGTCCATGTCTCTCTTGTGTTGGGGGCTCCAGAACTGGACACAGTACTCCAGGTGGGACCTTACAAGAACGGAGTAGAGGGGCAGAATCACCTCCCTCGACCTGCTGGCCACACTTTTGATGTGGCCCAGGATATAGTTTCCTTCTGGGCTGCAAGTGCACATTGCCAGCTCATGTTGAGTTTCTCATCCACCACCACTCCCAAGTCCACCACCACTCCCAAGTCCACCACCACTCCCAAGTCCACCACCACTTCTAAGTGCCTGGAACAGGAACTCCAGAAGCATTATGAGCATGCTTGGTCCAGAGGATTTTAGCTAGATTAAAAAGTAATCTGAAATACCACATCTCCACACACATAACACATACCACTATTTCCCTCTATAGACCCATCCCTGCCTTGCTATCCTGCTCTTTAATGCAGACACACTCAATGAACACCTTCAAGATCTCAGGCCAGAGACACCTTGATTTAGCAGAGGTCGTTAGAAAGCAAGAACTTAAGCACACAGTCCTTAGCCACTCTCATGGAAAAAAAACTTTATCAACAAGGCAAGAAAGATTAGGTTGGTGTCAGAATGATGGGAACCATTTTCCACCTCTTCACAGTCATGCAGGAAGGAATGTGAAGAATGAGATCTTCTGATCTGTAATAACAATGCACAGAAGGGGCAGGAAGCAGTCCAAATAAAAGCATGTTTTTAAGATGCCTGCAACCAACCATGCTCCATCTATTGAAGTTTAGATGGAAGCAGTTCTACATTTGCCAGTTAGACAATGAAAAGGCTGATACCAGATGTATCTGGTGAATCAGTTTTCTCCAGCAGATTTGTCACAGTGTTCACAGGTAAAGATTAAATGCTTTACAAAGCCAATACCAAGAGAACCACAGCACAAAGAAATGACTGACTTCGCTGAATGATCCTCAAAAGTCAAAGAGCAGACAAATACTCATGTACATAAAACCACATTACTTTCCAGGATACACCACTAAAGTGCCATATAAGTGTATGTCTTACAGGACAGCAGAATAATCTAGGTTGGAAAGGACCTCTGGAGGTCATCTAGTGTAACCTCCTACTCAAGGCCATGAGAACTTCAAAGTTAAAGCAGATTGCTCAGGGCCTTGTTCAGTCAGGTTCCAAAAAACCTTCAAGGATGGAGGTTTCTCAGCCTCCTTCAGCAGCTTGATTCAGCACTCACCTGCTGTGAAAACTGTTTTTCCTTGTATCCAGTTGGAATTTCCCACATCACAACTTATATTGGCTGCCTTCTGTCCTTTCACTGCACATCTATGAGTACGGTCAGGCTCTCTCTTCTCTACAAACACTCATTCAGTGTTAGAGGACAACAACTAGTTCCCTCCCAAGTCTTCTTATGGTGAACAAACCCAGCTCCCACAGACAGCCCCTGTGTGTGTTACCTGCTCCTTCTATGCCCTTCTCCAGACCTTCTACAGTGAGTCTGCAACTTTTTTGTACCAGGGAGCCCAAAACAGGACACACTATTCCAAATGTTGCTTCACAAGTAAATAAATCACCTCCTTCAGCCTGCTGGATCTGCTCTTGCTGATGTAGCACATTATGCAGTCAGCTGTGACTGAAGATTAGAATTTGAACATTTTAAAAAACAGAAGTCTCACAGTGAGAAAATAGAAATGAAACACAGTTGGAAGCCTATCTACTGCATCCTCACAGATAGAAGGGTTACCCTTCGGGTGGCTTTCCATCCTGCAACAAAGCTGCTTCCTGCACTGCAGGAGACTCACCACATTGCCCTCTGGTTCCCTAGGAAGTCTCTTTCCAACATCTCTGCAGCTGGTGTTTCTGCTCCTAGCTCTTCCCACAACTCCCTTGTGCTGCAGGTTTCTTTCTCTCTTAACCTTCCTCCCTTCCCACTTTGCATTCTGGAAGCCTGTCTTTCCTAGTGCTCAGTTGCCTCCAAGGAAGAAACAACATCTCTTTGACTGTCCAGCAGTTCAGGTTTCAGGTTCCAGTTGCTCACAGCAGGGAAACTGAGCTTTCTCTGCAGGACAGTCCCAACCATTAAAAAAACCAAAACAAAGCCACACATATAACAAAACATGCTAATACTAAGCATTCAAATATAATGCAAGTATCATCTGCTTCATAAGCACTTTAAAGAGCTTTGAGTAAGGCTGACTTACCAAAACCCTTACCCAACAATCTCATTTGTAATCTGAGAAAGTATGGGCTGCACGAATAGACTCAAAATTGGTTGAAAACTTGCTGAACTGACAGGCAGAAATGCTAATAAAGTGCTCAGCATCCATTTGGCAACAAGAACAAGCAGAATATCTTAAGGGTCAGTGTCAGGGCAGGTACTGTTCAGTATTTTCCCAAGCACTCTGGACAAGACACATCACAAATTTGCTGAGAGTGCAAATGACAGTAAAATAGATCATAAAAGAAGGGGTATAGCCTTAAGTTGCAGCTTGCAAGGTCTTGATTGGACTTTTAGAGAAGAATTTCTTCACTGGAATGGTAATGCAGCACAGATGTCATCTACCCAGAGAAGTTGTACAGGGACAAGGTTTTCAAGAGCTGATAAAAAAAAAAGTCACAGCTGAGCTTATCTAGTGCTGGCAACAGCCCCACTTTGAGCAAAAGGTTGGACCAGATGGCCTCCAGAGATCCCTTCCAACCAATGTCTTTGATTCACTGAAGATACAATGCAGAAACTTAATTGCTCAGGACAGCAATGACAATTTGGGGGACACTCCTGGGGAAAGCAAAGCATGTACTGGTCCACTGCATGGATGCACCAAATAAAACACTTGCCATTCTGCTCAGGTACGTGGATACTTGTTACCACTCTCAAAGTCAAAAAGGGATTTGTTAGTTTCAGACCTTCTCATTACAGCTTCTTAATTATTATTAGCATAAGGAAAAGCAGGGAGGTCTGCTTGCTTGTAGACTCAAAAAACCCTCAAGTAGAGAGAAGTTACATTCTCAATATGGTGATAATACAATAGACTTTGCATTGCCAGTAGAAAAGACTCCCGTGCTTTTGTCTGACAATTCTCCATCAAGCTGACTCATTGACTGCCATTTAAATATCAGTGTAAGTACAGTTAAATACCTCACTACATTTACACAAAATTACAATGTAATTCCTCACAGTAGCTTTTGAGTATACAAAGCCATCTCTACAAAGCTCATTCCAGTACTGCCAACCGAAATAAAATGTATTCAGGATTGAATTCCAGCTAGAGCAAATTGTTTTGCAAATAAAACAATAACTTTTGCAGTCACAAGCTGTCTCTCTACCTAAAAAAATATTCAGTGACATCTCCTCTATGCTACTTTATACTAGTCTAAGTTTCTTGTACTTAATTTTCATTGCCTAAACTGCTCCATAACTCATTAGTTTTGAGGTCTGGCAAGTAGACTTTCTACTGGCTTGCTTAAAATTACCTGAACTTTTCTGCTAGTCCAAGAAATTCACAATTAGCTTCCATATCAGAGTTATTTTTCTGAAGTATGCACACCCACATACCACATGTATACATAAACATAACATGCAAAAAAGCCAAATTAAAAAAATCAAACTCATATGAAGATTTATCACCTGCCCTTACATACTCAGAATATAGAAAAAAGTAATCACCACACACAGTTTATGTAAATATTTTAAGCAAATTCTTTCTACATGCAGTAAAACCATTTTTAAATATTACCTTAGAGCAGGAAGTTTGTAACTAAATGGTCTGGCTTAGCATTCATTGAAAAGTCAAAGTTGTATAAATAAGAACTAATATCACCAAGATCACTTAAGATAATGCAGAGGGACATGAGTCATACTTACTCAAAAAAAAAAAAGTTCCTGGCACCACTAGGGCTTTATTATTAATTTTGGTTGTGTTCATTCCTCTAGGGTCTGATACACTGTATTTTAGGTTTGCATATTACTGTAATGTATTTTAGGTGCTGTACTAACATGATAATGTATTTTAGGTGCTGTACTAACAAGCACCACAGCCCTAAAACGCTTAAGATAAAGCATCAATAACAGCTAAGTAAATCACTACATGAAACAAATAATTAAAAGATAAAAATAGAATAACAGAATGATTTGAAAGATCATCCAGTTCCAACCCCTCTGCCATCAGCAGGGACACCTTCCACTAGACCAGGTTGCTCAAAGCTCATCCAACCTGGCCTTCAACACTTCCAGGGAGGAGCAGCCACAGCTTCTCTGGGCAACCTGGGACACTGTCTCACCACCCTCACAGGGAAGAATTTCTTCCTCAGATCTCATCTCAGTCTCCCCTCTTCCAGTTTACAGCCATCACCCCTTTTTCTGTAGCTCCCTGCCCTTGTCAAAAGTCCCTCTCCACCTTCCTGGAGCCCTTTCAGGTACTGGAAGGACGCTGTAAGATCTCCCTGGAGCCTTCTCTTCTCCAGGCTGAACAGCCCCAACTCTCTCAGCCTGTCCTCACAGCAGAGCTGCTCCAGCCCTGGCATCATCCTCGTGGCCTCCTCTGGACTCACTCCAGTAGATCCATGTCCTTCTTGTGTTGGGGCCCCAGAACTGGGCACAGCACTGCAGGTGGGGTCTCAGGAGGGTGGAGTAGAGGGGGAGAATCCCCTCCCTGGCCCTGCTGCCCACGCTGCTCTGGGTGCATCCCAGGACACGGTTATTGGCCTCTGGGCTGTGAGTGCACGTTGCCGGCTCACATTTTGCTTCTCCTCCCCCAGCACCCCAAGTCCTTCTCCTCAGGGCTGCTCCCCATCCATTCTCCACCCAGCCTGTGTTTGTGCTTGGGGTTGCCCTGACCCAGGTGCAGGACCTTGCACTTGGCCTTGTTGAACTTCATGAGGTTTGCACAGGCCCAGCTGTCAGGCCTGTCAAGGTCCCTCTGGATGGCAATAGGACATGAGCTTGGCATTTGTAACTTTCTAGTTAATAATTTATGAGAAAGTTTTTCTGTTAGTAAAACTTCTATTTAAAATGCTAAAATGTAATAAACTTCTAAAAGCTTCGTGCAGCAGACTACTGCTACTGGGGGAAAACTGTCATTCAGTGTGAATTTGGGGATCAAATTCAACTCCTAGTAGAGAGTTACACAAAAGCAAAAAAATAATTTTCCCCCCAGTAACTACAATTCATGTGATACAATCTGCCAAAGAGAATTTGACATCAAGAATTTATATCCTTCCTTAACAAAATGCCCTCATGAAGGAAGCAGTGCAGCATCAATGAATTAGTGATAACCCCAAATATATATATTTTTTTTCTTCCTAGGCCCAGGTACAAAATAAAGTTTATGAAAACAACTTTTCTACAGCATCTGTAAAGCAAACACATCCCAAACTGCATGCTCACCTAGAGGTCTTTTATGTCACTCAGCACTAGAGTTAAATGAGTATGCAGTGGAAGGAATTAAAAAACTTATCTTCTGATACAGGTAAGAAATCTAAAAAACACATCATCAGTCAAAGAGATCTCTCCTTCTGTTTGCAAGGCTTGAAAAAAAATATACTTTGTTTTAAGTGTTCAATGCATTTAAAACCACTGATGTATTGTAATATTTCAGGAAGCATTCTCTTCAGTCCATTCATTTACTTCACTGGGCATTAGACAGCAACTGTATCCATAGTTACCAATTAACTCTGCAAAGTATTCCAGTGTATAGCTGGAGGACAACCCCCCCCAGCCCACACAGATCAGAAGACTTAAGATTTCTCCACGCTCCCTAAACAATCTAGTAGGGAGGACACAACATATTCTTCAACTAGAAGATACAAAGACACAACTAGAATGTTTTATCAAGTTATTTTTAACAAAAACAGCTCAGCCTTGTTAAGGAGACTATGAACAGCAGAAGTACTCGACCTTCCCACTTTGTTCAAAACATACTGTAAATTTATTTAAATAATTTACTATTTAAATAATTTCAGCTGATCCCATTCAGCTAAACAAAGCTGAAACTTTATCCATCTTATGCATTACCTTCCTTTCCAAGTAATCCTATATACTTCAGTAGGGCTTTGCCAAATAAGACAAGAAATATGCATAAACATGGGTCAGATTTTAATTACCTTAATTATTTCCCTTCCTCTCCCTTTGTTTAAAAAAAAAAAAATAAATTAAAAAGGCAAAAAAGCATCAGGGACTACCCACAGCAGCAAGGCACGTTATGTGCCTCAAATAATTCTCCCCATACATTTACCCTAACAACATCCCTGGTACAGGTGGTTGGATAGCATTGGATCCCTCCAATTCACAAACAAAGCAGCTTGGTCAGGACAGAAAAATAAATCTGTGAACACAATTTGGGTCCCAAGTCCCATACAGGTCTGTCATCATTTGATCATGCTGCTTCTCCACAGCAAGGATTCCAAACTATCCACTAAAGATTTTCCTCTTAATATGTATCTTGGATCATTTCCTTTGCAGGTGAAGGTACAAATACCCTTGTGTCAGCTGATATAAAGAACAGAAATTGTATAATCCACAGCTAAACAAGTTGATGGAGGCAACAATGACAGAGAATAGATGGGTGTTAGGAAAAAACAAACAAATAAAACCAAAAAAACCACCACAGAACCAACCAAGAACTAGAAACAGATATTTGAAGACTATTTTACCTACATAGTCCTGGGTTTGGTTTTGTTATTTTTTTAATTATTTTTTTTTCTAAAAGGGTAGTTGAGAGAGTAAATTGAACCAATATCCAAATAAAATATTATGATTTGAATTACTGGAATGTATCAGATGGAGGATTTAAAAGTACCAGAAAGAAGTAGAAGTGTAAAGAAAAAGCTCCCTCATTTCTTTTCCAGGCTTTTAAAAAGGTCCTTATCCCCACCTTCTGGTGAGTCTGTTTAGACAGATGAGAGATTCCAATCATGAAAAGTTAAACATTTTACAAGTTAGATAAAAGCTCAGATGCACAGTATCAATGTCGAGCAGACAGTAGCTTGTTTTTGTGAGGGAAGCAGTAGGTTCTGTGCAGACTCAGTATATAAGGTAAGCAGGAGACCAAAAGCAAAAGAAATTTAAACTCACAGTTTCAAGGAGGGTGAAGGGTTGACCTGCCTTGCTGTCAATAACGTGCCCACCAGTGGCACTTTTAGGAGTACAAAGAGTGCAAAACTAAATCTCCAGTAACAGGATTTGCAATTGTTCCAAGAGCTTTTTTTTTGTCTCTCAGGACTTTTTTTTTTCCTCCAATTCAAGTTTTCATGCAGTGACTGCCACCATCACTTCTCACAGGCCAGATTCTAAACCCTTCCAACATGTTCTAGACATCTTTTTTCCAGGCATTGCTCCACCTGTTTGAAATGAATCAGCTACAAAATGCCAGCCATTGATCTTCAGTTAGAAGAAAAAAAAAAAACCTTTTTCTAAGTACTGAAAAATTGATAACTTCATAAAGTTCAACTATGTAACCCAGTGTTAAGTGCTGGTCTAAAAACTCTCATTCTAGATTCAGTTTATTTTTATCAGTACAGCAGTGAGGCTATTTAATCAAAAGCTAGCTAGCACAGTAGGAGACCCATAAAGTCTTGAACAAATAGGAAAGTGCAAGGTGTGTGTGTATAGCCACATACATAAACAGAGATGAAACACTGGATATTTAAAAAACACATTAGGATTCTGAGCTTAGTAGTATTAAAAACAATTTATTAAGGTAAAGCAGTGAGAAGCAATCTGTTTCCTGTGGTGCCTATCTCAATACTTGCTTTTCAGAAGACTGCCTTCAGCACCAAACAGCATGTAAATTTCAGTTGCATAACTTTTTTTCTTCAAACCTTGCAGATAATTTCTACTCAGCTTCAGTTCAGCTGCAATGTACAAGTAGGCAGTGGTTTAGTTCAGGGTTTCAGTGACTGTGCAAATTGTCTGAAATTTTACATGACTCATGTTTCATATATCCACCAGACATACAGTAACACACACCAATAACACAAACAAGCTTTTAAAAAACAGATCCCTTCTAGAAGTATGTTCTAGTTAAAGAGAAAGCAATTTGAAAATTAGAACCTACATCATGAAGCGACAGACAGAACACGGACACAGCAGCACCCTCTGGTTTTATGAGATGCAAGCAGCAAAATCCAGGAAAACAAACAGCAAGAGGAAAAAAACAAAGGTAAATGAACTTTATGAATTCACATTTCAGATCATTTTCTCCAATCTTTCTCACAAATTATTAAGGCATGGATGTTAAGTATTTAGGAGAAGGCCATGATGAGAGCTCCATAGGGGTTCTTTTTTTTTAATCAAAATGGGTTTCAGTAGAAAAACTCAGGTAATCAAGAACCAAATTTTTTTTTTTTTGGGGGGGGGGGGGGGGGGAAATACTACTTTCATTACCATTCAACCATTGAAGATTCAAATGGAATTTTAAAGACAGAGTGCATGCTTCTTCAAATGAAAGTCAAAGCTGGAAAACCAGCCTCAAGTTCTGTGAAAGAATCACAAAAGCTGGAAAATGAACCTTTTTTCTTGTAAAATGAACCTTTTTTCTTGTATCCCAAGCACATAGTTCACAGCTCTTATATATTAGTGTTTCAGTGAGCCCATTTTTGCATTACAGACTTCCAAATATTTTGCTTTTGTCAATACAAGGAAGGAAAAAAAAAAACAAACCAAAACAAAACCAAACCTCTGGAATATTAAGTGTTTTGCCAGATGTAAATAAAGCTGGGTAGGAAATATAGGAAACTTGATGGTATTGTTCCAAGGTTTTCAACTATTATTTTCCTCTGTAGGTACTATATTTTCTACTGTGGATTAGGCAACAGGAAGGTTTATAAACTTCTCTCCAACACCCACTTCTGACTTACCTTCACTTTCAAGTTCAGGCCATTACTGCCAGCCAGATGTGGGTTCAGACACAAGAACTTTCTCTAGCATTGATGTTCACAGAGACTGAAGTCACTACTTTCCATTAGGATCTGCTGTTGCATTCTGCTTTCAGCTATGTTGAGAGCCTCTGGAGCACCCCTTGATTTACACTAAGATCTCATAAAGAAGGTGCACCCAACCTTTGATTTTGCACAACTCTCTAAAATGTGTCCTTTGTCCACCACTAGATGTTTCTAGAGTTATTGTTGCTGTTTCATATGCAATACTTCCATGAGTAATTAGCCTAAACCCTGACCATATGTTCAATCACATGCTCCCAAGATATCACATGAGAAATCTCCAGTTAATCCAACAGGCTTAGACTGGTATCAGGACACTAGAGCAACTTTCACACAACTAAAGTTAAGTGGTATCAAGGCTCATTCTCAAGTCCTGATGCCAACTGTCAGGGAGCAGCAAGAGCAAAGCTGCTCCATGAATGAGGACCAGCTGGAAGCTGAGTGTGACCACAGTTCAAGCAGTGCCCTCACAGATCAGACCCTACATGGCAGCATCTGAACAGGGTGGGCAGATGTGGAGCAATTACTGGAGATAGCTGAAAATTCAGAAAACAGCTGTGTTCACACACTAGGGAAAGGGTAGGTGGGTACAGGAGTGCAGTGGACTATCAAGTAAATCTGCTGTTGTTGGACCCATAGTGCTCGATTGGGCATCACCCAGGATCTCAGCCCAGCTGCCTCCAGCTCCTCCAGTTCTCTGTGGGTGACCTGGAATGCAAGGGGGGTTATTTCCTGCTAAATTGCTTTAGCACCCTTTTCACACAACAGCAGAGCAGGGTGCTGGTCACAGCAACCACTGACAGCCCTGGCCACAGAAAGCAATAGAAATAGGTCCAGGTCTATCCAAGGATTCAGGAGGAAAGAGAGATGGGACCAGAGTCACAACTAGAAAGGCTACGATGTAGGTCCAAGGCTACTGTGTAGGACAGGACTTGACACAAGCAGACCTATTGTGAATGACTGTAATTGCTCAGGCCAGGAATGAAGGCCCCATCCTGAGCTTAAATTAAGCACCTGGAGAATTAAGCAGAAGGTGAGGCTGGTCAGTCACTGAAGCCTGTTGGTCCACCAGGGGCTCTGAGGCAAACCACCATGTGCTGGCTACACCTATGCCATTAAGTGATAATTAAATTGTTTCAAGGAAACTATTAACTCTCAGCTTCTGAAATGGCTATTGGGAATGATCCCTGGGACCATGCAGACTCCCAAACTATGCCTGGAAGTTGTTAGAGAAAGTACTATTTGTCCTCAACCAAAAGCGTGTCATGGACCATTAAGGACTCAGTTGAAAATATTATCTCACATCATAGTGCTGGAACCCTTGCCAGGACATTATTTGATTTACACAGCAGCAACACAGCCTGAGACTATAGCATTAGATATTATACTTCCATGCTTATTAGGATTGAATTCCTTCTCAGTAGATATTTACTGACGTTCAGATGAGTGATCCAAAACAACACATCAATTTAGGTTATAAAAACAACTATGACAAGCAAGACAAAACAGAAGTTTCTCTTTAAAACCAATTTAATAAGTAGGCTATAAACTACTCTAGGATCTAATTAAAACTGTACTCTTCCAGTCTGCCCCTTCTCTCAGATTCCTTACTAAATAGCCAAGTACTTACAGCACCTCACCTGGAAGTGCTGTCAGTATGTTCACCAAGGACAAGAGAATTTATTTCACCAGGATGGTAAGCAAGCAAGTACAATAAAGAAGTTATTTCAGTCTCACTCCCTAGGTATTTACAGGATACCATAGATGGAATAACAGGTGGAATAAGGAAAGTGTTCAGAAATGCACAAAAAGTTGAAAAGATAAGAGAGTGCATGGCTGGAAGCAGAGTTCAGACAATGAGCTGCAATACACTGCGAAAATTAAGATCTAGGTTCACCTTAACCAAAACCACAACAAAATAAACACTGACAACAATAATAATTACTCTGTAAAACTATTTTTTACAGGGCTGAAGTAAAACTCCAATACATTTAGGGCAAACACTTTTGTTCATATTGCACAAAACCAGCAAAGATTAAAAATTGTCTTTTGTATTTAATATTTGAGTGTAATATTTGAGTGGCAAGGTATTTAAAACTACATTCCTTAACGTATGTTACCTTCCTTCTTCCCACAGCTGAAGAGGTATGTGGTACATGAAGGAGTCAGCAGATGGCACCCATGGCACTTAATACAACCAGAGCACATTCTGGTGTAGTTTAGTTCACAAGCAGTGGAAGTGTGGATATTTTTCTGTACCAGCCAGGATTTCCCTTTATACAGAGTTAATAGTCTAAGTGGGTACAAATTAAGTTTATCTTCACTATCAAGGTGACTTGCTGCATGGTTACTAGATTGCAAAGAGAGATGAGAAAGAAGTGGAACACTGTATTTCACTTTCATAATTTTCACCTTAAATTCCACTTTGTTGGTGCTTTGACCCAGTTTTCAGAAGTGATGCATCTGTGTACGAATCCCTCCTTCACCCCACCCTACACACACCTAAGAGATGACCTTAGGAAAAAAGGGGAAAAAGAAAAAAATAACAACAACAAACACACGGAGATGGTGATTCAGATGTACCATAAAGCTCAAAAACACAGAAGACACAAATAAGAATCTAATGTTTTCCTAAAAATCAGTATCACAGAATACTTGACATAACCCATGTTTTATAGGTCTGGGGTTAATAATGGCCCATTTGCTACAAGAACATGGATAAAGGATAGCTGAAAATCCTTCAAAATCAAAGTAAGGCAGGGAGGGCCTTCTACTTTTCTTCTACTTCTGAATTAACTGCTAATTCAGAACTAGAAGAAAAAGCAAGGTAGGTAAACAAATATTTCAAGATCAGCCTACCCAGAAACTGTGTATTTGAGGTACATATAAAACACACAAAATACTAAAACAGTCACTGTCCTCACGTGACTTTCAACTTACAATGAATTTTCTGAGAATCCAGTGTCTGTTCATGTTTGCATTCAGACTCCACCCTCCTCCCTTCAGATGTATTACCTGAAAATAGTTGGTGGTCTGTTTTTTTACATTGGAATAATTCTCATTCAGATCTGTGCAAGACCTACTAACAGGCTGGGTGGGGTGGAGGATTGAAACAGGAAAAAGAAAAAAGTAATCACAAAACAAAAAAGAATGGTCTGGAAAAATACAGGATTGTGCTGGGAATGGAAGATATGAGTTTCAGAAAAATATCAACTTACTTTGCAATGTATTCAGTAAAGGTATTGATAAGGTATTGATACATCCTTCTCTTTCTGGTTTAAGACTGACAGATATCAGGTAAGGATTTAATTCCCAGACCTGAAGTAGATACATGAAATGCAAACACACAGTTTGGCCAAGCTATTTTAAGTGTTTGTTTTCATTGTCACTACATAACATCAATCTGATCATACATTTTAGATCAACAGAAAGACTACAGCACAGGGTTTTGAATAGATCATCTGAACTATGCTTCAGGAAGTGACAGTTACCTCCACAAAAATTATTTAAAATTTAAACACATACACAGGACACACTGCATCTGCTACATGTAGGTCATAAAACAGGAGGGATTCAGAAAAACTTCAGTTTCAAAACTGTGAGGGTGACAGATTAAGACAATCAGTAATTAACAGAACTATTTATTTGGGAAATACTTATTAAAAGGTATAAGTTTTATTACTTAAACAATTTGAAACTGGAATATAAAAAAAAGACATTATCTTCCTAAGAAAAACTGCTGTACCATTCTATGATTTGTGCTGTGTGTTTCTCTCTCTTAAATACAGGACAAAATGGGAGCAATTAGAAAGCTCATATCAGAAGAAGCTGCATTACAGAGCACACAGCAGATAATGGACATTGTGTTTAAAGAAGCACCTGAAGTGAACTGGTCATAGTATCAAGGAAGATGTGTAGTTACAGATACCAAAGATACAGGGATTTATAGAGGACAGAGGAAGGAAGGATAGCATAACACCATCCTGTGATATATTTCTGCAGTTCCTGTTAACAGCAGCAGACTTTAAAGGTGTTTGGAACTGTCCATGACCCAAAACTTTACGTCAGATGGTGAGAAGCAGCCACGCACATTTCTTCGGAGAAACAGGATCACTAGCAGGTAAGAAAAGAACGGGTCTAGAAGTTATTCAGTTAAGCACTGAAGAAGCAGAATTTTTTCTTTGCTTGTCAAACACAGATTCCTTGGAGAATCCACCCAAAAATCTTTGCAAAGGCAAGAAAGTGAAAGCAACCAGTGTCAAAAGAGACAACCTCGCTAACTGATATTAAATACAATCGATGCGGCCTAGGAGCCAGGCTGTGCAGCAGTGTCTGCACTGTGTCAGTTTGTGTATGGCTCTGTCCCAGGAACTGAAGGAAAACCAAATAAAAATAATTTTAGTTTCTAAACTGGCAAAAGGCTGATCTAAATAAGCCCTGTGGTTTAATGCAGCACAATCTTGTCCATGTGAAATACCCATTCCCATCACCCCAACAGTGGCGGTACTTCAGCCTGAGTCTGTTTTCAGTCAGGGATACCATGACTCCACTTAAAAAATAAAAATTTTTAAAAAATCAAACCCCAAAGCTTTCAATAAGAAATATCTTGAGAAATAGATCTACAACCACCATGCAGAAGAGTAAAGAAGAATTAAAAAAAAAAAAAAAAAAAAAGAAGAGACCTGCATTGCTTGACTTCTGTCATGGCTTTTCAAGTCAGACATGGTTGTCTGTCTTTTGACACTGGTTGCTTTCGCTTTCTTGCCTTTGCAAAGATTTTGGGTGGATTCTCCTGTTGACAGGGGTCATGGATCATTAGAGATGTTGTACAATCAGAGGCTTAGCAGAAGCAGCAGGGGTATGAAATGGCTCAGGCCGCAGTAGCCAGCTTAGGCCCTTGACATAAGTATAACAAGCAATTGCACAGTCAGGGTGAATTAGCAGAAGTCTCCAGGATACTGACTTGTCCTTGAGACTTCTGACAAATAACTTTAGCAAAAGTAAGCTGGGAAAAAGAAGGGAATAGCTTTAGCTGGTAACCACAAAGTAGGAGTACCCTGTTGACGTCCTTGGGACATGAATAGAACAAAGCCACCTGTTGTAACAAAGGAAGAAGTTCTTAGTTAATTAATAAACTAATCAGTATAGGTCTTTAAGAATATGCATGAGCTTAATTAACCACTGTATATAAGGAGCACATATGTAATCAATAAACGAAGCTTGCTGATCACTCATACTGAGCGTATCCGGGTCTTCCCTCTGTCGTGACATTCTCCCAGGAATCTGTGTTTGACAACCCATGGTGCATACCAGCGTTACGGCCCTAAAACAAGGGCCAGCTCCCACTCAGTCAGGGGCTGGTGCCTCATTTCCTCAGCATCTTCTGAAGTTTCCAGTTTTGCTCTTCCCTTGTAAGCTAGCCACACACTAGAAACGCAGGGATGAAGTTATCAGATTTTTTCCCCAGTTCCAGTAACATTAAAAGCAACATTTCTAAATGATTCCATGCAGCAGTCTTGCATCTTCATGCTTTTTAGACTAACTGCAAAACCAAATAAAGACAACATATACCAAACTGAATCGACCCCGCTGCAGTGTGGATGCCTTCATCACTCTCTTGCCAGGGATACTGTAATTTCTTTTTCCCATTCTACTATCATCTTAACTTCCACCTCATTAGTCTCTATCACATGGAAAAGGCTTCTCCTATCCCTCCAAGACATACACATTACATCTACCACATCTGAAATGCCTCTGCTTCTGTATTAAGTTTCAAAGCCCAGGACAAAAGTCATGCAATTTAAGCAAAGTGTCCATAAAATGCAATCAAATTAAAAGTGAAAGAACCTACAGTTAAAAACAATCACATTAAAGCAAGACAATAAACAAAGTACAGGACACATTATTTTTAAAACCATTCACACACTTGTACTACACAGAAAACAGAATCTGAACAAACTCCTCAGCTGACAGAATGTTCAGTTTAGCAGCAGATCTGCTGCCTGAGGATTGGATCTGAGAACACAGCGTGGAGAAATCCTTGTGCTATTGCAGCCAACGCTAAAACTTCCATCAGCCACAAAGAAGCATGAATTTATCTGCCATAGAAAACGAGTAAGTTTGCACAGAAGTAAATGATAATTTATTTCACTTTGATTCAAAGTAGAATTTGATCTCTCACACCTCTGTGCTCTAATCTATTGGAGAATTTATCTTAATCTTAAAGCTGATGATTCTTCTCCACTCTGCATTACCTCCAATCACCTCCAGCATCCCTCATTTTCTCAGACAACATTCCTTTTCAAGCATTACTTTCTACCTACTTCTGTTAAGCACTGATGTATTAATTGTGGTCAGACACTTGTACAGGTTGCCCAAAGAAGCTGAGGCTGCTCCTCCCTGGAAGTGTTCAAGGCCAGGTTGGATGAGGCTTTGAGCAACCTGGTCTAGTGGAAGGTGTCCCTGCTCCTGGCAGGGGGGTTGGAACTGGATGATCTTTAAGGTCCCTTCCAACCCAAACCATTCTATGATTACATTAAATTCTGGTGCAGCGTTCTTAACATAATTTTGTATGAAACATTTGAGAAATCCCCTTAAATAACTGCTAATTAGAGTCGTAAATTTACTAGTTTGAATGTGATTAAGCCAGAATGTAGTAACTGCAAGGTCTTTATGCATTGGTAATGAAGACTGCCCTTCATTTAGAAGCTTTTTCCTTGGGACAGAAAACTGATATCAGAACTTGTGGATGGATTAGAACCTCCAATGTTATTAAAATAAGGAACAGCTGCTGCCCTAACCCCATTAGATTGGCTTTACTGCACTTTTTGATTACTATCAGCTAGAAAAACAGTATTTTTGTTGACTTCAGAATGACAGTTTGCTGGAAGGAGAAGAGCAAACCTGTGTTTGATTAGTAGCAGATATTAGCTGATAAGAATTACTTAATGGTTTAGACTTTTCTATAAACTACATAAAGGCAGCTTTTCCTTTTGAAAGATGTAGCTCTTGCTTGTGTCAGCAGATAACAGAAGGCCTGACTTCTTGATTTAACACACACTGTGCCAACATAAGTTTCTATCAGATGCAAGGAAGTTCCTGTAGAAATCATTGTTGTGGCTTATCCCAAGTGTGACCTGGTGTCTATCTCCTTGGCTTCATATTGCTTTACAAAAACATGCTACACCTTAGATTGCCAGACAAGAAAGAAAGCCAAAAAAAAACCAACCCAAAAACCAACACACCCCACCAGGAATAACACTAGTCAAGAATAGCAAGTATCACCAGTTACAATAAATGCAACCCTCTCAGACTTGGTAAATATGAAATAGCATAAAATTGCATGGAGATATTGCTGTGAGGCTCCCTTGCTTATCATCCCAAAAAGCAACATATCCTGCTCTCATCCTGGGGGGGGGAATAAATAAGCAAACAAACCACAAAAAACCCCCAAAACCACAAAAAACCCACCAAAAAAACATCAACCAAAAAATCCAACTCAATATTCAGTATTCCACGTGCATACAGTTGAACTCCCAAATATTTTCAAGCAGGATAATCAGGACAAAAACACCACCACCAAAACCTGTGTCAGCAGAAGTCCTTGGTTGAACTCCCCATCCCAGCAAACACTGGTTCAGAGGAAAGGCAAACCAGCCTCAGTGCTCCAGGCCAGATCTCGACTTCCTCAAAGATCAAAAGGCTCTTGAGTCCAGGAATTTAGTTCAACCCATTATGGAAGACAAACAACTACAAAGTGGAATCTTAATCTGAATTTGAACAGTGTTTAGGGATATCTAAATCAGACCTACCCCCAGTTTATCCTACAAAATCCACTGTGCTAGAGAAAGGAGTAATTAACAGAACAGTTCTTTACTAACTTACTGATAAGACCTTGCAATTCCCTTTGTTTCCCAGAGCCTGGTGTTTTCCCATGCCACAGGAGAAGGTCTTCATAAACCTTGGCATGGATTTACCAACACCTCTGTTAAAAGGTCTCATTATTCAAAAATCTATATATTTTAGCAGAACTGATAAGGAAATTATATTCTTGTACAAAAAAAATTGTAATACTTATCCTGAATGGTCCTTTCCCAGGAAAGATTTCCCACCCACCCTGGTTTCTTGAGATAACACGTTCCCTCTAGACTGCAGAGTAGAACATGACCACAGAAAGCCAACACTAGAAGAATTTTTCCATAGTTGCTCTTAAGGAGAAAAGTACATTTCCAAATTTAAAAAGCAGACAGTAACTGCTGTCTTGTGTGTTCTGGAAAGAACATTAATCAGTTTATTTTTGTAATTTACAAACAACTAGTATAGTTAGATGCTTTGAAGCACTACTCATTTCAGCTGCAAGGAATACAGGCCTACCTTTAACCCAATTGGTCTTTTGCCAGGCACGTTCTCCCAGCAAAACAAGGGCATCTGTGTTACCAAGCACCCCATGCACAGATGGGAACATAACCCCAAGTACTGTATAAATTATTAGACAGCATCCACATTACAGATAGTCACATTTCAGGCCCAGAAATACTTGTTACTTTTTTGTTTGGTTGGTTGATTTCTTGTGTTGTTTACAAAAAAAATAATCCAACACATTTTCAGAGCAGGAACTGAATGCTGATTGAATCGAGGAGGCTTGGCAATTCCTGGATGCCAACAGGATAAACCTGGTCAAGTACACCTTCTATTTGCATGGGATAAAGTGGGTGTATGCACAGATTCACCTTGACCATATTGGTACAACTGTACAAGCTCAGTATGCCCTCTGAGTTCCTTCAAAGGCTACCCAATCATAAAGCATATGCATTTTTCCAGAAAAAACAGTAGAAATGCTGAAGCCTTTCAGTACCAGCCAGAGCCACCTAAGAAGGAACACCTAAACAAGACTAGACTAACTACTCATTACAGTTACATTAGAAATACTAGCAATTCTGCAGATCACCTCAGAGAAAATTAAGTGTCAGACCCTATAAACATACATACCCACGTGAGCTGCCTTTAGCACCCTCAGCAAGTTGTCAACAGCAACAAGAGCAACCCTAAATAATCTCCTTATGCATATGTAGTAAAATTCTGAACATGCAAACCACATCAAACAAAACTAATTCACTTTCTTCCCCCAAACCAGAACAAACACTCAGCAGATCCCAAATGTCAGTGAGGGCTAACTTTGCTACTGCCCTTTCTCCAGGAAAACTTCAGCACCTTACTGTTCCCGTGGTTCTTCAGTCCGAGGGAGTTCCAGACGCTCATGTGCTTTGTGGACCTTGGTGCCAGTTGTGTTTAGATAATTCATATGACACAACATGTCCAACTTCATGAAGTGAGTTTGTGTTATCTGAGCTCCTCAACACAACTCACAACTGACCTGAGAGTAAAGCACAGGAACGACAGCTACACAGAGGAGCCGTGACGCCAGCGTCCCATTCCACACGTCAGTATGTAGGTGACTAACAGGGTCCAGCAGCTCTACCACAGAAAATAAACTAAGGCAGGTTTATGAACAACAAGTATCAACAGCTCCTTTAGGTTGTAGAGAAGACTTATAGAATGGGGCTGAAAAAGTTGGGATTATCACTCCAGCAGTCAGATGGGATCTCAGGTGCAGAGCATGAAAGCTGTTTTCAGCTCAAACACGGTGTTGCACTGAGAAAGTATCTGAAATTAGTTCCAGAATAAATGTCATGGAAAATGAATTTTTTAGACTGCATACTTCTCAGAGTAAGAATAGCCTCCCATACCTATATTTTAGTGCACCCATGATCATACAAAAAAGCAGTTCTTAGATGTTTGTAACCCACCACTCAGGGAAGAGTGCAAGATAGGATTCCCAGAGGGCAGCTATGATCCATGAAGTGCTGAAGGACACTGTTCCTGCAGCCTTTCTTTGCAAACTCTCTACATCTAATAAGATAAAAATACATATAATAAACCCAATACAACAGTGTATAGTAAAGAAACTTTTTACAAAACGACAGAGAGTAGCATACATCCCATTTATAAAGCAGAACAAAACAAAGTAGGTGGAGATTCCACAGCACAAGGCACAGTCTGCTTCAAGTGGCAGGTTTTGATAATGTTATCATATCAACAGATGACAACCTTAAAAGGTAGAAAAACTGAAAGTAAAACAAAGCAACAGCAAGTGTACCAGGAAGGCAGAACGAAGCCTGCATTCCTTTCCAGCCTTGGAGTGGTGATTTCATCTTTGCTAGGGTGACCTTCCACTAAGTCCAGGCTCAAATACTAATATTAGACTAAAAAAGAAGCGTGCCACCCTCTAAATATAATGATGACTCAACACCTAGAGGCTTCAGTGATGTAATATGACCAAAAAGGTTCTGACTTCACAATCTAGATTTTTTTAAAAATGCAGTCAAAAGGAGCAGATCTTCCCCTGCAGAAACAAAGCCTGCCTCCTAGAGCATCTCCTTGAATTAGCCTGCAGGAAAAGGGAACTGAAGAAATATTCACACATGGCAGCAGACACACCGGCTCCACTTTGTTTAAAAGGAGCAGTGAACAGACACATTTCAATTATATGCTTCAGAGTCAAAGCATCAGTAGAAGACTTCAGTTCCAGAATTAACATATAAAAATTAAAGACAACAGAGCAGACTACTGAACAGTCTGGTGTCTTTTACTGCACCTTAAAAATAAAAATAGTAGCACGAAGATGCGCTTTGTTGAGAAAGCTGAATGCAAGTACAAAGGAAAAAAGCCTTTCCAAGGAAGGCTACAGAGTTCCCTTAAAGCATCATCCTTGGACAAATATTCCAGCACTCACTTGAGGCAGCCTTAAATCTTTGTCAAGGCCTAAGTTCAATAATACATCTTTAAAAAAAAAAAAGTGAAAGGAAGTCTAACACAGGCTTCTGTAATAAAAGCAAGTGATCATCCAATATATGTAAATAAAGTTGTAATGTGAAAGAATCTCTCATAAAAGTAGTAACTGTTTTCATAATAAAGTCCTTCCAATTAAAGTAGGATTACCTTTTCCACTGACTTGTTCGTTCAAATTCTTTTCTCCTCCCTTCCCCATCCTGCCTCCATTAAGCTCACGGTTCAGGAAATGCATTTTTAATCACTTTTCATCCTGCATTCACACACTGACCCTCCTCATCAGAAAAATCAAGATACACTTCAGCATATGTTCAGAGAACCACAGACTGGTGGAGGCTGGAAACAACCTCTGGAGGTCACCTTCTCAACAAGCCCCTGCTCAAGCAGGGCCACCTAGAGCCAGCTGCCCCAAACCACGTCCAGGCAGCTTTTGAATACCTCCATGGAAGGAGGCTGCACCACCTCCTTGGGCAACCCATGCCAGTGCTCAGGCACTCTCACAGGAAAAAAGTGTTTCCTGATGTTCAGAGGAAACCTCCTGCATTTTAGTTTGTGACCACAGCCTCTGGGCACCACTGAAAAGAGCCTTGGTCTTCTTTGTACCCTCCCTTCAGGTGTTTCTACACACTGACAAGAACCCCTGAGCTTTCTCTTCTCCAGGCTGAACGGTCCCAGCTCAGCCTTTCTTCAAAGGAGAGATGCCCCAGTCCCCTCATCATCTTAGTGGTCCTTCACTGGACTCTCTCCAGTATGTCCATGTCTTCCTTGTACTGGGAAGTCTAGAACTGGACACGTGTTTAGTCACTATATTTTCTCATGCAGAAATAATAATAATAATATCTCCTGTTTGAATTAGATTGGCAAGAAAAAGCACTTAAAGGACTTTGGCTATCATTTCCAAGGCAGTTCCACCATAACTAAAATGCTCAGAAACTGATTAATCATTCTTTATCTGAAATATAACTATCAAGTGTAATAGGTGCTCCTTCCAATTTGTGCCAAAATAGTGGAAAAGAAGAAGAGCACACAGCCTCTAAACAGCTTAAGGAAACACATCCTTCCCTCATGTAAGCATAGTCTAATAGTGACAGCTTTGTGTAAGCATCTCCGGAGGCATTACGGCATCTGAAGAAAGCATCTGAAGACACAGAGATGCTTCACTTTGACAGTGTACTCACCAGTTTCAGCCTGAAGGAACTTACACAGTCAGATTACAACAAGGATGGTTTTACAAAACAGTGCTACATGCATAACAAAAGCACAACAAAAGGGTTACTACCCGGAAAGCCTAAGGGCTACGTGTAGCAATTAACTGTTATAACACACACACTACTCCCCTAGGAGTAATCAGAGTCATGCCCTTTGGCTCACCACCACAATTGCTTTATCAGGAAAAGATAAAAGGAGCAGCACCTCCCATTCAGTCACACTATCAGCCAAAAATAACAGCCTCAGTTTTGCCATATCTTCCTCATATAAGTAGTCTCATCATTTTTTCCAAGAGACGTGGCAAATCCCAGAGTTTAGAAGTAATTTTATTTTTAGCTCCTTTACAATAAGACTTTAATGACCCAACCAAGTCTGTGCTGTGCACTCAAAAAAACCCCAAACAAAAACAAACAAACAAAAAATCTGCCCCTACCATTAACAGGCCATATGTCAAAACAAATTATCAGAACACAGGCCAGTGATGGGAACAGTGAATGTGATCCCAGCTTTGCAACAGGCCTGTTGGATAATCTACTTCTCCACACTTTTGTTCTTCCTTAAAAACTAAGGAGTTCAGTGTTTTCTAGCCACACTGTAAAGAAGGTACAATTTCATTTCTGTACAAAGGAGTGGGCTGTCCATGATGTGAGTGAAGATAAGCAAATCCACCCCCCTGCAGGTGTAGCAAGCTGTCAGTGCACTGGAGCTGCTCAGCCATCCTGTGCAAATCCTCACATGCCCGTAATATCATCCCAGCTATCAGGGCACTCTCATGAGCCAAGTAGAGGTTTTGTTGCAAGTACTCTGGTAAAATAATCAAAGTGTTATTTTTTATATATATATATAAGAGTTGAGTTTAATTAAGAAGTAGAAAATTGTAAAGCATAAAGTATAAGTTAGGATTGTTAGTTTTGAACTAGGTAATCATAGAAACCTCACCAAGAAGAGACTGTTAAGTCCCAGGTCTGTTCTAATCATTAATTGGTACTGAAGTTAAGAGTAATGTATCTTCATCTTGGAATACCAGAAATCAAAATTTATTACCTTAGTGTTCATAGAAGCATTGAGAATCTTTGTTTTACTGGTCACTGGGATGTGACAAGAGAATGTGTTGAGCTAACTCTTTGGGACAAGGTAGACAGAAGTGTTGGAAACAGGCCCAAGAAAGAACTGAGCAGGCACAAAGGAAATGCACAACCGAAGGATACAGTGATGAAGACTACTGACGACCACCAGAAGACCATGGTGACCACCACAGAAAGTGCAGACTTGAAATGGACATTTACACATATGAATGAGTTCCTGGAAATGTAATGAATATGTTAATGACTTCTTGGAAACATAATGAATATGCATATTTTGATGCCATCATCACTCTCCACAGGCAACACAGAATCCTTTCTAAGAAGCCCTGTACAGCCACATTGGTGACAGGGTGCATCTGACACAGGACACAGCAAGAACAGACAAAGCCCATCAGGTGTATGTGCAGCTAATTTGCTGCAAGCCCATACTCAAGCACAAAATGGAATTTACCCTATATCTGACACAAAGCAGTTCAACACTTTCAAATTAAACCAAAAATATTTAAGGCTCTTGCTTTTAAAACCTATCTTTAGTGAGCATATTGCTTAGATATTTGTGTTAAAAGTTTGAACTTGACTGTTCAGTCTCTCAGACACTTCAGGTAACATAACTTTAAAGCTGTCAGCATGAATTCTTTACATTAATACTGTTTCACGCCAGAGCCGCTCAGTTTATATATTTAAATATTATTTATGCACCAAGTTCACAAACCAAATCAAAACCACCATTTATAGTGACAGGTTTCTCCAGCTTTCTTTACTGGCTAGCTTCTAACTTCCAAACCTTAATTCTCCCTCCTAAAAGTGCATGTCAGGAGTAAAAATCAAAAGACACATTGAAAACTTCACTCTCTGTAGAACAGATAAAACAATAAAACTACTGTAGATATAACCATTACTGTATATGTTCTTTAAAAAGTTGTTTGTACCACTACATATACACTGGATCAATATACAGTTGAAGATATGATTGTTAGCAGCACTTATTCATTGTGATTGTGCGAGATTTTAAACTTCAGCTTAGTAACCTCACAATATTTTACATTGAATTCATGTGTGCTCTTATCCTGCAGCAACAGTTAATAATAGAAAGGATTACGAGTATTAATCAACTGGGAACACAAGTATAGGTTCTACAGGAATAATAAAAATCATAATCAGCTCCCCAGGCTCTTGGATTTAATGAGAAATCTGAAGGTAATCCCATCTAGTCAAGTATATATTTAAGGGAGAAACTACTGACCTGCAAACAGAGCTGTTCAATCCATGTCACTGACAGATAGCTTACAGACATGGAACAGAATATCCACCTCCACAACCCAGCTGCTGCTCTGAAGAGACATCCTTAAGTCCCTCAAGTCTTTGGGGATTGCTATCCCACATACTTACATAATCACCCATTTTCTAACTAAGCTGTCAGCTAAATACAAGAATGCAGCCCCCAAAACAGAAAGTTCAGGAGCAAGTGGGGTTGAGTCTATGCAGGATGGAGAGAGATTCTCTAGACCTAGGCAGGGTTCTGTCTTTTTCCTTTAAAACTGGACTTTTAGACCCTTCAACTTTAGTGCAGTTCATTACTAGATGGTTATAAAATTCCACAAAATGGCACAATACAAATGCAAGGTCCTAATTAGGAAAAGCACTTAAATACAATAAAACAGTGCACTGTTTTCCAAGATTGCAAATTAGAGTACAGCATTTTTTGTTTATATGTAAAAAGATGACTTTTTTTTAGTGCTGTGGTATGAACTTTTATTTTCTTTTAATCCATATTACTAAAAAAATACACAAGACATCATTATGGAATACAAAGATGTCTTAAAAATTACACTCAAACAGTTCCACTTGTGCAGCATCAACAGATAACACTTTCAGTACCTTTAACAGGAAGCCTGTATCCTTAAAAGTCTTGTTTTATTTCCCTGTCATCTGGTAATTTGCCCACTAAAGACTCTTTGTCCATCCAGGTTAATCTGTAGTTGTCTCTGGATGCCCCAGCAGCCAGTTCCAGCCAAAACCCACTTTACAACTGCCAGCTTGTTTCTGAATTTAAAATTCTGGACAAGACACTCAAGTAGACTCAGATGTGCCCATAACAATTAGCCTAGACTAATTTAATCAGACAATAGAGCCTCAAGCTATCGGTTTTCTATTCCTAACATCTCCACCAGGAAGAACAGGAGGCTAAAAAAAGGAACTGAACACTTCCTGCAAAAATTGAGTATTTTTTTTATTCTTTTAAGAGGATATTGTTTTCAGCATTTGGTTTTAGACTAATTGCAGAGTTAGAAATATTCTCACTCTGTTCCTCTTGTCTTTGTTCTCACTGTCACTCATTTCAGATTTACCAGATAAAAGAGTATTTCAGATAGCTTAAAACATTTGAGACCTTATAACCCTCTACAGCTACCTGAAAGGAGGCTGTAGCAAGGTGGGTGTCAAGTCTTTTCCCAAGGAAGAAGTGACAGGTCAAGAGGAAACAGCCTCCAATTACACCAGAGGAGGTTTAGATCAGATATCAGTAAAAATTTCTTCACTGAAAAGATTATCAGGCACGGGAACAGGCTGCCCAGGGAAGTAGTGGAGTCACCATCCCTGGAGGTATTTAAAAGATGTGTAGGTGTGGTGCTGAGGACATGGTTTAGTGGTGGACTTGGCAGCATAGGTTAACAGTTGGACTCAATGACCTGAAAGGTCTTTTCCAATCACTATGATCCTATGAGAAAATACAAGAAAGGCAGCCCCCCATCTCAGTGGTATGGGATCAGCAAGTGGGAGAAACTTTCACATGTTTAACTTTACCACCTCCACCACGACTGCAGCTATGGTTGCTATGAAGACATGCACCCACCTTTCAGTATCCTGCAAATCTGAACAAAATAAAAACATTCACCAGAGTTGACAAAAAGCCTTTTGAGCTCTTGGAAAAAAAAAAAAAAAAAACCAACAACATTATGGGAGAGTGGTGTTGTCCCCTTAGAAAGAAGTCGTATTTGTGATCCAGTTTCTTTGTACAAGTGTCCTGGTTTCACTGGGATAGCATCAGCTTTCTGTTCAGCAAAGCTGCATTTTTGAGAAGACTGCAGCACCCGATTTGGTCAGAACAAGCTTGATAGGACACTGAGTTTGTGGCCAGCCATGCTGTGAAGGCTTCCATAGTCATCAAGGTCTTCAGCAGTTTTAAGTTAGTCAGGTTCTAAAGCTAGGAGAAGCAAAAGCCAGGGTAGCTGACCCAAGCTGGCCAACACAAGTATTCCATACCATAAACACCATGCTCACTATAAATTGGAAAGTTTGGTGGGGACAGCTCTTGTTCTCAATGGTCACCATTCCTGGAGGGTCTCTCCTGTCACTCTGCTCCCAAGACTACTCTCCCTCTTGCTGTGACCATTGCACTTTCACCAGAGCTGCTGTGTACAACATCTAGCATTCACTGCTGAGAATTCCCAACTCACAACCACTATATGAGCTCAATATATCTGTCCGTTTCATATGAATATTAATATTATGTTTTATCATTATTTTATTAAATCTGTTTCCATTTTTTCCCACAGGTCTCCTTTTTCCCCCAATTCCCCTTCTCAGGTGGGAAGGGGTCACGAGGTGATAGAACAGCTGACTAAAGGAAGCCAAGAAGACAGATTATTTATCTGCTTCATTGAAACTGCAATAAACATAAACATAAAGCATGTTTATCTTACATTGAAAACATGGAAACTGACACTGTACCTTACTGTCCTCATCTTCAAACACAGACTGGTGAACGTTACAAGCAAAGAGAGAATTTGGGAGATCATTGAAGTCAATTATTTCATGAAAATCTTCCTCTGCAAAACACCTCTTTAAATCGTTGTCTCCATTTATAGAGTAGAGTAAGAACTGTCCTCCGTCCTCCGGGATGCAGCCGTAGTGAGCGAGGCCTCGCATTCCAAAGAGGTACGAGTCTCCCCTCATCCCTGGTGGCACAGAGAAGAGAGACACAGTTACACCACCCTTTAAAATAGTACATGCACAAGTTAACCCAGAATTTCTTAGTTTGGGGGCTTAGTGAAAGTATATTTCACATTATTTTAAGGCAATAATTGGTCACTAAGGCTAGTTTCACCAAGGCTCAAACAGGGACTTTGCTTTCGTTTCATTTATTAGCACAGAAAAGACCTACTTAAGTAATGCCCTAAAAGAAAATACTACATGGTACTGGGGTTTAAGTGAGTCATGTTTGTTACTGGTGCTTCTGAGCTTGCAGTTAGCTTATAGAGGAAGTGTAATGCACTGGGCAAAAAGAAAATGAAAAAAACAACTTTGAATATTACACCAGGCATCAACCCAAAAGGAAAAAATAAAACAGAAGGGAAAACAAATAAAAAAAGAGAGACCCTATTGGAAAGTAGCATGAACACAGAATCATTGAAAACCAGCACAACTAAGACATCACTATTACAAAGAATAAAGCAAATTTTTTCCACAATTTAAGGACAGAACATACCCTGGTTTTCCATGCCCATCAGCAATTTCTTTGTTTGTATCTTAATCACATTAGGAAGCAAATAAAAAGCTAAGGGAAGGGTGGGCTCAAGAGAGGATTCTCACTCCCTTTAGGAAAATCCTACTGACTTTGGAGGCTCGACCCCAAATCCATCAGAGTACAAAGATAATTTTAAGACACAGAAGTAACAAACCCATACATCAAATGCTATCCCTGCTGTTGATACAAGAGTAAACTTCCTATCAACCAAGGGGAATAAGTAAAGGTCCAATTAATTATCAGTGTGTTAATTAGTATAAATTCAGGTATTTTTCAGTCCTTTATACAGGTGTCTTAGACATCAACCTATAACCTCTAGAGAGCTCCAGTAGGATGAGCTAACCTTTAATTAGATGAGGAATCATTAATTCCCTTATATTTTTGGTTCTTTTAGTACCAATATGGAATCACTGGCTGCTTTTTCTCCTCACAACATAAAGAGTTAGAGAGTTACATAAACACAGTGTGCTCATCTGTTTCAGATTTGCCCTTGCTCTATTGCGTACTTGCTATTCTCTATAAATAGTTGTAAATAGTCGTTCTAATACACTATTTAGGACTAGTGTCCAAAATTAAACCCTATGGGCTTATTGTTACACTTAATCTCAGTAAAGCAAAGCTAAATTACAGAGCTAATGTGCCATGCCTGTGCCTTTCATATAACCTCATTGCTGCTGCTGCTCTGAAATAACATTTGGCCAATGACAGAGCACACCGTTCTGTAACCTTATGTCACAGAAACATCAGTAATGGTTATTGCTGATGTCTCAGTGCTAACAGCAGAAGTTCTCAAGAAATTAAGCTAAAGTAATGTGCAAAAGTATCAGTTTGGAGCACTGAGTCCACACTTACCACATGCAAAATTGTGTGATAGAGACAGATTTATTAGTCAGAACAACTAAGGTTGGAAGGGGTCTGCAGAGGTCACCTGGTCCAAGCCAGAAGGTCAGAGCAGGATAATTCAGGACCTTGTCCAGAGGTAACTGTTGTACAGCAATATCACTCATAGTGCATAAAATGATCTGCAGAGAGCTGGGAGGTCACAGGATCTGAGCTGTCCTCCTTTTCCAGGTACTAAAATATATTACACAGCTAAAACCAGAATAGTTTCCTAGTCCTGTATTTTACACATGTAATTCGTGAGGGAGGGGTATAAAACAAACAAGGACGTGGGCGTAGCATGAAAGTCTCAGGCCAATTACACCTTTTTACTGTGTTAACCTGAGGACAGGATTTTAGATTATCAAATACACACTAGCATTTTCACCAACTCAAGCTCTGACTACTTGCAGTTTAAGAATTTAATTCTAACTGAAAAAAAAGCCTGAATAAGTGGCAAAGGAGATGGCTCCAACTTCAACAGTATACATTAGTGCAGTAGAAACTCAGTATCACAGCAATATTGCCTCCAGTATTTAAACCAGGCTTAAACCCAGTCTTGCCATACATTTCAGTGTAAACATAAAAACCTGTCCTCCTCACTACTGGGAAGGAACTTCAATTCAGAATATATCACCACTCTAGCAGGAAATATTAATAGAACAGCTGCTCCAAATACAATCATCTCTGAATGTGTTTGCCATCACGTCCAGCTTGTGTCAAGAACAGATTCACTGCTTTTAGGTTTATGAAAATAAACATCAAGGCCAGTATGTTCCAAAATATAATTTACAAGGCAGAGCAGACTTTTGCCAGTGAGTATGAAGTAGTTCACTCACAACAGGCAAAGTATTTGCAGTCAGTGAAGATTTTATTTTAGAGTCATCCTGGGTAAAACCCTTCCTCCCCAACAAGCTCCAAGAATCCACTCAGCAGAGAGGGATGTCTCAAAGTCAAAACACAACAGACTCAAGAGGATAAAGATGACAGATGTTGATATGCAAGAGTTGTAGGAATTTGGAATATGAATTAACACCCAATGAGCATTCCAGTGACAAGAGGGGAGATTAAATGGAACTGGGAGCCATGAAGTTTAAGATCCACAAGAATGTCCTGGGATATAACAAAACCGAAATCTGCTGGCTGAATGGAACTCAAAGAGGCAATAAAATACATTGGTTTGTTTCCCATACATATCTCTATATTAGATGATTTCTTAAGCTGTACTTTTTAGTCTAATAATTAAGCTTCAGTTTCACTGTAAAGCATGATAGTAATGTTAAAGATAACTTAATGGCAGGTAACAAGTTTCATACATGCTGTTCCCCAACACATGACCATGGATGTTCAGAGAAGTAAATCTCAATATATCGACTGAAGTCAGAAAAGTCTACAAGTTTCTTCACTAAACCAAGGCTTATTTTTTCTCCTGGGAGAGTCATATTATAAGGTACTGGATAGGAAAGGAAGCTTTTAAGAATTAATCCACTATGACAAACAACAAATCAGAACAGGATTTTAAGTTATAACCATGAAGTTCAGGTTTTTAACCACCTTAGCTGGCAAGAAGCATACATTAGAGCAGGCAACTCTATCATCTATAGGCTTCAAAGTTCCATCTGAGATCAGAAATTAATATTCCAAGTTCCATCTGAGATCAGAAATTAATACTCTTCCATTACCTGGCAGTAGTTTTGCTCTGCTAGAGCTTGAACAAGAAAAGCTTGCTCTTTTTTTCAGTCAATTCTTGGGATAGATTTGCTCAGTGGGACTTGGGTATTGGGCAGGTCTTCTTAAGAAAATGTGTTGCGTTTGTGTGTTGGGGAGGGGGGGCTGTTTTTTTGGTAGTGGGGGAAGGGCCACCTTGTGATAAGCTTCAAAAGCTCCCCTGGCTCCAAAGGCGCAGCCCTCAGTGCAAATGAGCCAGTGAGCACTAGAGAAACGCCTCTGTGAATCCATACTGGTGAGGGGAAGGACTGCCCTGAGAAGAAGGTGGAGACAACCTAGAGGAGAGGCCATTGACCTGAACAAAAGACCATCAGCCTAAACACAGGACAGGCTGTCAGAGGAAGGAGAAGGAGGGAAAAGGACAGAGAACCTTGAGACACCCAGTTCAACTGCATGGAGTAAAAGACAAAGGAGGTCCCTGCAGCCCAGGGAGATTCAACAGCAGAGCAGAGACCCCTGTGTAGGCCATGGAGGACTCCACGCTGGAGCAGAGAAATTGAGCCTGAGGGCAAGTGTGACTGGAATTCTGACCCCAAGAGTCACTCGCTGCCAGAGCAGGGGTGGGCCCCCAGAGTGGGGGTCAGTCTGCAGCCCATGGATACCCCATGCCAGAGCCAAAAGCTGAGCCCGAAGAGGTCCATGACTCCATGGGAAGCTTGCTCTGGAACATCTTGTTCCTGGACTTTTCATGCCAGCGAGACCAGCAACGGTGAACTGACTGAAAACCCCATTCCCTGCCCCCTGTGCCACTGCGGGGGGAAGGTAGAGAAATTGGGAGCAAAGTGATTTAAGCTGGGAAAGAAGGGAGGGGTGGGGGGAAGGTGTCTTAAGATTGTGGCTGTTATGTCCAGTTAGATGAATGGCAACAAATTAAACTAATTTTTCTTCCCCAAATTGAGTCTGCTTTGCCTGTGACCATAACTGGTGAGTGAGCCATCCTTGTCCTTCATCCTAATCCCATGCACCCTTTGCTGTGACCCCATCCCATCTCACGGGGTGGGGGGAATGAATGCAGGACCACATGGTCCCACTGTGGGTCAAACCACCACAGAGAGGCACCATCTCACATGCCTGCTGACCATCTCTTTTTCAAGACTTGTAGGTAGGTGTGCACACATGCACATGCCTCTTGTATACATAAGATGCACCCAGAATTCTGGTCAGTGTTCCCTCCACAAGCAAGTCCACTTACAGTACCCCGATTATTAAATCCTCTGCCCAGTTTAAGATGGGACCTGCACAGTCTGTATGGAAAACCTATTGCATAGCACAGTAAAATTTGTGAAACAAGGGTCATGTACTGCACAATATTAAGCACAGCATTGCAATTAAAATAGAAATCTCACTAATAAAAGACATATATGCTCCCCAAGAGACATAAACTGCCTATGAGCCAGAGGGAACAAACATACTTAAATCAACAACATTTGTTAGCACACTTCAAACCCTTGGGTTGTAAATTCAGACTCTAACTGGAGAAACCAGCACCTCTGCCAAAAGATACAACATAATCTGTCATGTCCCTCAGGCTCCTCTCCTCCAACACCAGTCATGCCCTACACAGAGACAGGCCCCACGCTACCTTTTGCAGTGGAGAAAGCATCTCCTGCTCTGATTCATGGCACAACCACACAAACCAATTCAGCTAAAAGACAAGACCAGGTCTAAGGAAAAAGGTTTGGGTTTAACTCCATTAGGTAGATAACTGACCTGATTCACTTCATGGCTGCATAAGCATCTGTAGCAACCAGAAATAAAAGAGGGTTAAGTTTGGGAACAGGGAGGTGAGAGCAAAGGTTAGGATTGTACTTTTCAGCAACTGACCTACTTGAAGCATTCATGAAATTATCATCTGAGTTTTCACAGCTCTGCATGAACTTCAGAATAAGTCACCACATCAGAAGTTATCTTCAGCCAGTCATGGGCTGGAGATCTTACCTTTTTCTGCATAATAATATTACATGTATATAAAAAACGAATCATAACTGCATGTACTTTATTATGTCTGTCAAACACCTTAAGGCTCAGGTGTTTTGTTGCTGGTAGTGTTTTGTGGCTTCTCTGAACTTACTTAGGACTTCAGGCAGTCCTCTGTCAAAAAATATTATCTTTTCAATTATTCTACTAATTTAAAACAAAAGAATTTACATTTCAAGTCACTTAAAATAATTAATTCTAAATCATGTGTAATCCATGAACTGGATTGCTATATTAAAAAAAACTCAATTAAAAAGTAATCTTTTACGTAACTATACTACAATCACTGGATCACATTCACATTTATATTAAAGCTCCTTTCCACAGCTTCTGACAAAATAAGTTTAAATTCCCCCCTCTTATGGTCCCTTTTATATTACAAAAAAAATTAAAAAATAAAAAGAGACATCCACATAAGAGTAAACTGTACTCATCTTACTTCTAAAATGTAATGAGTCCAAACTGAGTTGTACATTTGCTTCTCCCTTCCCAAACCAGGAAATGTTTCAAATACTTCGTTAGACAGCGGAAGCTGTGGTACAGAATTTCAAAACAAGTGCCAGTGCCACAAAAATAAAAATAAATACAGCAACACTAAGGTATCATCCAGCACCAAGACTGGTGCTAAATTAACACAGCAAGATCGTAACTGGGAGCACACCAGTAAACTCCACAGCAGGATTGTTCCCTTCAGAGACTGAGACACAAGCAAACCTGAGCCCACGTTCACGTAACCTCCAGGTAATGCTGATCGCTTGCCACACCCATTTATCTCCTTTACTTCAAGTTTACCCACATGTGATCTGTGTTCCTATGTTATTTCTGAATTTGGTGTAGGGTTCTGACCCCAAACATTCAAGTCAGAATTCTATTACACAGAACAGAGCACCCCAAAACTGCAGTACCATTAACCCTTGCAAAGCCACAGCAGTCCCCAGCCCTGCCTGGAACCTCCTTGTCACTTCTGTGCACAATTTCTGTCACTTCACTCCAGTGTAAGTTATTCCTAATTTCTCCTCCTGTGGCCAAGGAGCATTAAGGGCTTGCAATTTGTGGTGGTTCAAAACATGAAGCAAACACCCTTCCCAGTGGAACAGATTAGTTCTTGTCAGTGTTCAACCCTGTAGATACTGTGATCAAAAGCTCTGTAGAGATTCCAGGTGGGAGCTGAGTATTTGTTCTGTTATCTCACTGGTTTTAGACCTGGTACACCTCTAATTAAAATAAACAGAGACCAGCAGAAAAATTATATTCACATAGCAATGGCTTACTGAAGTTTCTATTTGAGAAACTGTTATCAGAAAGTATTGCTTTTTCAGTGTAAAACTGAAAAGGCCAAGATGCCATCTTGTTATGAAGTTACACCCCTACAGAGCAAAGAACTTCAGCTGAAATTTGCTGAATTAAGACAACCTGAGCACATGAAGAGTCTGAACAGACCAATGTCTTCTATATCACCAAGCACATATAGATTTATCCACTGTTTTTATGGAAACTAATAAGGCATTTCCTTGGTGACTGTCTTAAAATGTTTTGGGGTTTTTTTTTAAGAAAAAAAAAGTCCCTGTGGGACATCAAGAAACAGGCACAGATCTCTTGAAATTGCTAGGAAACTTTACTTTTTTTTTATTAAACACTGCTTGCCATGACAAACAACATGACTAAAAATAGAATAAAGCAAACAAAATGTTACAAATAGAAGCTTTAAATATAATCACTATAAACTAAAAGTATTATTGAGTCCTGAGTGCAAACCTGGAAACCATAATCTACAGGAACTGAGGAAATTTGGGGGGAAAAAAAACCCAACCAAACAAACAAAGCAGGAAAAGTTGCAGTTATTTTTCTAAAAGGGTCCAGAAAAAGTGTAGGGATTCCACCTCTGCTCCTATTGGGGGGGGGGAAACCTCAAATAGCAAGTTTTACCATAATTCAAAGTAGGGGGAGGGGAAGAATCAAACCCACTGAGTAAGATTCTACTGAAACAATCATTTTTTTACTTAAAATATTCACTTAAAATAATCATACTGACTTACTGAAAGCAGAGTCAGAGAATCACAGTGGTTGGAAAAGACCTGTAAGATTGACAGAGTCCAACTGTAAACCAAACTCTACCAATTCCACCTCTAAACCATGTCCCTAAGCACCTTGTCTACCCAGCTTTTAAATACCACCAGGGAAGGTGACTCCACCACCTCTCTGGGCTGCCTGTTCCAACACTTGACAACCCTTTTGGTGAAGAAGTTTTTCCTTATATCCAACCTAAATCTCCCCTGGTGCAACTTGAGGCCATTTCCTTTTGTCCTGTCACTTGTTACCTGGGAGAAGAGACCAGCCCCCACCTCTCCACACCCTCCTTTCAGGCAGTTGTACAGAGCAAGAAGGTTTCCCCTCAGCCTCCTTTTCTCCAGGAGAAGTGACCAATTTCTGTAGTGTTGGCCTAAGGATGCAATTCCTATTGAAGTCACCTGGACCCACACTGAAGACTTTGGCAGAAGGCACAAGTATAACAGGGGACTTCAGATCATTAGTGACCTACTGAAATTTCATTCCATTCTGCAAAGCAAACCCTGGAGATAAGTATTGTTTTCATATGATGCTAATTCTTCACTATGGAAAGCTCATATGAACTTAAATGGAGACATTTTACTTAATTAGAAAGAGCAGAACAGGACCTCATGTGACAGGATTAATGAACTGTGGAGTCTCACAAGCAATACAGACTACAGTCACACCTTCCCTCAACCTTCACCTCTGCATCTCCCACCTGGCCAATGACTTACTCCCCCTCCAGTAACAAAAATTACCAGTACAATTAAGTCTACTCACATTTTAACTCCAATTTGTTCAGCACCACACAAAAATAGCGTCAATCTCCACTATCCTCTTACAGCAGTGGCAGATATGAGGAAGAGGATTTTTTTTTAATGTTAACTGTGCAAATCCCAAATGTTCTAATCCTTTCCATTGACATTCTAGCTGTATTAAATTTAGCTGAGACTTTGTAACTATTTTAGGAAGCTTTTAGCATCCAAAGGGACTATTCATTTTTATTCATCTAAAGCAGGGTTGGTCTGCTCAAGCAGTTTAAGACCTGCATATTGCTCAGAAGGCTCAGATGTGCCTCCCATGCCAGGGTTGTCTCTGCTGACCAGGTTGCCCAGAGAAGTCAGGTTGCCCAGAGAAGCTGTGGCTGCTCCCCCCTGGAAGTGTTTAAGGCGAGGTTGGATGAGGCTTTGAGCAACCTGGTTTAGTGGAAGGTGTCCCTGCTGATGGCAGAGGGGTTGGAACTGGATGATTTTAAAGGTCCCTTCCAACCCAAACCATGGGTCTATGACTCCATTAACTCAGGTGGCATTGGCTTGCTAAGCAATCTCTATCTCCAGCCCTAAAGAAAACAAGCCAGCAGATACTGGTGCTCAACCCCATTAAGCCAAGACTCCAGCCCAATTCCACAATAGGAAGATGATACTTCAATTAACCAATGCCAGGTGTGAAGATTTGATATTCTATTCTTCAGGTCAAGAAGCTGGGCTAGGATTAATCAACCACTAGAGTTACCATGGTAACATTAAAGTATTCAAAGAACAAAAAACCCTCCCCAAACCCAAAGAAACGAGAACAAGCTTTCAGATTACCTTCACTTGGCCTCTATGCTACTCTATTTAAAGCAAGCCAGTTTTATAAGGGGCACACAGTATTAGAACGTTGCTGGCCTTCAGCCAGATCTGTCACCTCACACAGGGGTCAGTGGAACACTCATTTAATAACCCTCTAGCTTGTAACACAAAATTCTTAACTATATCCCAAATCTTACCAAGACCTACTTCCCCTTTTCCTGTTAGGAGGAAAAAAAAAAAAAAGAGTAAGAGACCATGTATGTCAGAACTATATGGATTGGGAGCTCTTCCCAGTGTTTAACTCCTAGAAGATACTGAAGACAACGTGATGACTTGAAGTAAAACTCCAAAGTTTCCTTGAAAAGGATTTTCTGCTGCTACAAGCAAGTAATTTACCATTTACAAACCATGAAGGACACCAATGTAATGACAAACATTTTCAATAAAACAATAAACCAAGGCACTGAATCTGAATACACACTACAACATCTGAAAAAGGACAAAGGAGATCACATAGCTGGCAACTTCTCAGAAGTTTAAGGTGAATGGGACAGTTCCTGCTGTTAAAAGAGAAAGGTACCAGTTATTAGTTAGCAAAGCTGACAGTCTACAGAAAATCCTCATCTGTCCTTGTTTACTGTGATGCATTTGTAGTTTTTCTAATTGTTTGCTATTCTTACAGTATTCAGACTTCCATCTGTTCAGGAATGATGTGTAACTGGATAATTTAGTTTTCCTGCAAGAATAAATGCAGCAGAGTTTCTTTATAGTAATTATGTATTTTCATAGAAAAAAAGAGTTTTCCTTTTCTACAGAGCAACCATTCTAACCAGGTAAACAACAAAGAACAAACCAATTTGTAAGTGCAGAACCTGAAAGCCTAATACAGAAGCTGGTATAAAACATAACCTGTGATTAAACTACAATTCTCATTTGCATTATTTCTTTCAGCTGTATAAACCAATCATACAGTTTCCTTTTAGTAAACTCAATTAAATTCCAAACTCAAGCAGTAAAGGGAACAAAAATATTTTAAAGAGATATAAATTTTTATTTCAGTGACATACACCTAGTGGAAGGTGTCCCTGCTGATGGCAGGGGGGTTGGAACTGGATGATCTTTAAGGTCCCTTCCAACCCAAACCAGTCTGTGATTCTATGAAAATAATTTAGGAGGGGTGGGGGAAAAAACAAACCAACAATTTTGGGGAAGCGACCTGTTACAGAAGCATCTTTAAGGTCGGCGTGGGATGCTGCAGGTAACTCTAAAGCAGCCCAATAAGAGTTTCCCTCAGGGATGTGGGCTCGCCCGCGTTCCTGCGCACCAGCCCTAAGTTGTACAAGTAGCCGGGACAGGTCGGCACCTGCTCCAAGCCCGCACCCAGCGCACCCCGCACGGCAGAGAACCCCTTCCCGCCTCCCTAACCCATCCACCCTCCCCTCCGCCTGCCCCACCGCACCGCGCTCCGCTCCCCGCACAGCGCACACAACACCTGCGGGGAGGACCAGCCGCCCCGCCGCATCCCTCCCTCCCCGCACGCCCCCACCTCCGCCCACCGGCCACTTCTCGCCGCCCCCGCCGGGCTGCACGGCGGGCACTGACCCCGCCGGAGGGTGGGCACCCGCGGGGAAGCCCCCGACCTCGCCCCACAAACCCCCCCGCTCCCGAAAGACACCGGTGACAGGAGCCCCGAGGTCGGAGCTGGGCCCGGGGACGGGGCAGGACCGCGGGCAGAACCGGCAGGGCGGTTACATAACCCCGCCGCGGCGCCAGGTCGGCGGGGCAGGGCTGCAAGCGGGCGGCCCCGCCGGGGAAGAAGCCCATCGCAGCGCGGCCCTGCCCTGCCCTTACCTGCTGCGCCGCGCTCGTTCTTCGCCTCCCGCCTTCCTCCACCTCCTCCCTTATCGCCGCCGCCGTGCCCCGATGACCGAACCGGACCCCGCCGCCGGCTCCTCCGCGATCGCCCCGCACCTCTCGGCTGCCCGCGCCGCTGAGGCGAAGGTGGAGGACAGGGCGGGAGGGGTGAGGGGCCGCCGCAACCCAATCAGCAAAGCCCTCCGCCCAAACAAGCAGGCGAGAATCACCAATAAGAATGCGAGGAACGCACTAGCCCCGCCTCCTTCATCGCTGGCCACGCCCCTCAGCTCCCAGCGCTTCGCGCCGGGTCTCGGTGACCAGCGCGGGCGGGGAGGGGGTGAGGGGCAGCGGCCGCCACCGCTCCTGCTCCATGTGGGGATGGGTGACCCGGGGAGGGTCTCGCGTCATCCCCGGCACCCGGAGAGCGGTAGGGACCGGGCAGCCGTTTGTGTCGGCGATACCAGTGCGGGGCAAAGCTTCCCTCCCGCAGGGGGCCAGACCCCTGCCCTGGCGTGAGGAGGGGTGGGGTGAGATGGGATGAGGTGGGATGGGATGGGATGGGATGGGATGGGATGGGATGGGATGGGATGGGATGGGGTAGGATGGAGTAGGGAGATGTGGGATGGAATGGGCGTGAGGAGGTGTGGGATGGGGTGAAGTCAGGTGGATTGGGTAGGGAGATGTGGGATGGGAAGGGAGTTGGGTAGGATGGGGTGAAGTTGGGTTGGATGGGGTAGGGAGATGTGGGATGGGATGGGATGGGATGGGATGGGATGGGATGGGATGGGATGGGATGGGATGGGATGGGGAGCGGTGGGATGGGATGGGATGGGATGGGGAGAGGTGGAATGGGACGCAGAGAAAAGAGGGGATGAATGCCCACATAGCATCAGCACACCTCATCATGGTTTAGTGACAAACCTAATACCCCTCATGGTGATTTTGTAGGGGACCTAAATACCTCTGGGGGATGAAGCACCCAACTGCCATTGGCACTTCTGACCACCGATGAGCAAACTGGCCCTTGAAGTGAGCTCCATCTGGAATGGATCCAGTTGTTGCTCATCTCTTCTCCAGACTAACAGGTGAATAAGGTGTATCTCCCCATTAGAGGTGAGGCCAGAAGGTGCATTTGCAGGACTCTTATGGAACGTCAGGGTTAGAGTGGAAAAAGGCTGATCGTGGTCATGATTTTAAAAAGAAGAGAAAGCATGCAGATGCCCCCAAGGCATGCTTTATTAAAGGAAGGGCTATTTTCTCTCTTCCAGCTGTACGCTGGAGACTGCTAAGCATCAGAGGCTAATGCTGATTTTCTGTGGTCTCTTTGCTTTGGAATGTAATACAGAGGGATTTAATCAATAGGGTGATACAGAAATGTAAATAGGTTTCTGTAATGATAGCTTTGAAAATCTATAGAATATAATGGAGAACTAGAAGACTCCCATATAATTATTAAATACCCTATAAAAAATCCGTAGAAGGAATAATTCTCCATTAGTTAAAAATATATAAAAAGATGTATGCCATTTATAGCAGTGCTTTTCAATAATAGCAGAAAAAAACTCTTGTAATGAATTAGATCAATAGCGTATCCCACCTCATCTCTGCAAATCCCTGAGAGCAATGCATTGTAGATTGTTGTACTTGCAACTTTCTTCCTGGTTCCATTAAATAAGGACTGACTTAATGCCTCGGTGTGCATCTCATTTGTACACCTTCCAGGCCTTCTTTTCAGTTCTACTTTTATTTTTTAATATATAATAGGTAAGTGATCGTAATAATTATTATTTCTTCTTGTTTTATCCTTGTACATAAAACATGAATCTCTGACCGTGATCTTACTGCTTTAGGCACTGTGCAGAAGAGAAAGCAAGCTATGGAACCAAAGATGTCACAATATAAACTAATCAAGTTTGAAATCAAATTATATACGTGTTTTGGTTTTTGTTTTAAGAATTAAACCTGGTAGGATATCTTCCATCGTCTCCATTTACATGCATTCCCTTTGCATGAGGTCTTATTTTATAATCTGAGTAGGAAGAGCATCCCCTGTGCTTTTTCTGTCCCACATTTTATGTTACACAATTTCCTTGTGTATTCTTATCCCCATACCTCTTAACTGTGTCTTGTTCACAGTAGCCAGTCTCCAGTTTTATTCTTTTTTTATATTTTCATATTGGGAAGAATATTTTCACTGTGATGAAGTTGCCCTAATGTGTATTTTCCTTGTAATAAAATGAGAATCTCTACAGTTAGGAAAGCAAACTAATCTGTGATCAGGAAAAATTAGGAATGTCTAAGTCATTAGTTTGGCTTTTATATGTGTCCAGACATTATTGCTAAGATGAAAGACACGCTCCAGACCCTTCACCAGCTTCATTGCCCTTCTCTGGACACGCTCCAGCATCTCCATGTCCTTTTTGGGCCCCTCACTACAAGAAGGATGTGGAGGGGCTGGAGCATGTCCAGAGATGGGCAAAGGAGCTGGGGAAGGGTCTGGAGCACAAGTGTGCTGAGGAGCAGCTGAGGGAACTGGGGTTGTTTAGTCTGGAGAAGAGGAGGCTCAGGGGAGACCTTCTGGCTCTGTCCAAGTCCCTGAAAGGAAGGTGTAGAGAGGTGGGGATGGGTCTGTTCAACCAAGGAACAAGTGACAGGACAAGAGGAAATGGCCTCAAGTTGCACCAAGGCCAGTTGAGATGGGATGTGAGGAAGAATTTCTTTGCTGGAAGGGTTCTGAGGCATTGGAAGGGGTTGCCCAGGGCAGTGGTGGAGTCCCCATCCCTGGAGGGATTGAAGAGTCGTGTAGACACAGTGCTGAGGGACATGGGTTAGTCGGGACTTGTCAGTGTGAGGTCAATGACTGGACTCGATGATCTTAAAGGGCTTTTCCAATCAAGGCAATTCTGTGAAAAGGAAAAGAAAAAAAAAAAACCAAAACCAAATTCCACTGTTTGCAGCAAAAATGTCCTTCAAATTAGAAAATAATGAGAATGACAACAATTGCAGGGTTTTTAATATCCCCTGTTGTAAGCATTAAGGATTTATATTAGGAAGGTCACAAGATAATGTATTATTTAGACATGGAAAAGCGTTGCTGCAAAAATAATAGTAACTAAAAGTAAGAGCAACTGAGAGAACGTCCTTCTTGGAGTCACACCATTTACCCACTTAGGCCTCAGTGCTATTCAGGCCACGCAGCCTGAGTAGGCACCCTGGACTTCCTAAATGCTGTGGGCATCTTCCCACGACCCAAGTAGTTGTCAAGTGCCAGAATCTGGAGGAAGCTGAAATTTTGGAAAGGATACCAAAGGAGGTGATAAAACAGCTGCTACGTGCAAGGTTTGCACGCAGCGCTGTAGTCCTGCTCCCACAGAACTGAGTGGGAGCTTTGTTACTGATATCTCCGAGCACAGGCTTAGCCCATCTCATCCAAATCCTGAGCTGCTCATTATCTTCAGTCTGCACCTGCTTCTTATCTACAGATTTAATCTCTAAGCAAAAGTGGTCTCTCAAGTGTACTGAAGCCACCACAGTGAATTTCCACCCCAGTAAAGTACTGTAACCAAAAAACTTCGCCCCCCTGATGTTACACTGATTTCTGCTCATCAAAATACAAACACTGACTCACTCCTGCAGCCTTTGCTGCAGCTTTGGTGACAAAGTTTTCTCTTTTCAGAAGAAACCAGTAAGTAATGTCTCAAAATCTGTAGATTCTCAAGAAATGAACGCTGCTTCTTTTACATTTCTACTCACTGGGATAATCCCTAATTCTTTGGCCAGATATGGATTTTGATTTCTTACAAATGGCCGAGTCTGGAGATTAGAGTGGCTAAAGCAAGTGAAATTAATGCTGACTCTATCAGCATTAGCATATCCTTGATTGTTTCTGTTACTTTTTTAGAACAGAAATACACAGTTGGATCCATCTAGCTCTGTGTCTTGTCTCCAGCAGCCAAGATAGTGTAAAAATAGACCTTGTATTCTTCTCTTACCTTATAATTTTCCAGCAACTAGTCAGGTAGAGACTTCTGGAACTCAGGGTTGGATCCAAGCTACTATGCTTAGTAGCTACCAGTGGTTCTGTTCTCTAGGAGTTAGTCTTTTTTTGAGCCCATTTGTGGTTTTCCTTTCCACAATGTGCCATGTCGCAATAATTCTTCACTGTGTAAAAACAATTTCAAGCCTTCTTCCTGATTGTTTTATTAAGTGTTCCTTTGTTAGAGAGGCAGTAAATGAAATTTCTTTTTTGACCTTCTCACCATCATTATTTTCCAGACTTTAATTGGAATTACCCTTCAGCTGTCCCTCTTTCAAGCTGATGTGGTTTACTCTATTTCCAGCACAAAACTTTATCACCAGCCTCTCTAACCTTTCTAATTTTACTAGAAAATGCTACTTTCTTTAAAAAATTGATTCTACTAAAATTACTACTGAATTTTGCTGTATCTGGATTCAGCAAAAGCTGTGTGGCTGAGGGACACAGAACTCTGAGCATGTGAGCAACAGAATCATTTGATTTTGGAGGTCCCCTCATCATCTAAGGAGGGAGCTACTAATTCTTAACATTCAATTCCCCTTTTTGACGGTTTCCTAGCCCCCCACTCACATTTTCAGAGAGCTTTCCACTTCAACCTCCAGATCTGCAGCAAAAGCGATAGCTCAAACCAGTCTCTGTGTATGTATAGAGTTATTTTTTCCCATGTACATTACCCTGCACTTATCACCACTGAATTTCATCTGCTATTTTATCACCCAGTCACTCACTCCAGTGAGACAACATTGCCTTGACACCTCTTCAGTTCCATCCTGTGTGTGTACAGCAACTGCAAAGCAGCTTAGGTACAACGGATTGTGGATGTTTAAAGAAAAATGTGCAAAGGAAAGACTGACTTTTTTTTTTAAAGATTTATCTACAGAGCATTTTGCACAGTGCTGGATGGAGTAATCACACCAATGAAAAGTTGCTGCAGAAAAGGAGGATATCCTTCACTTGCTGTAAAACTTCAGTGTCTCTAATGCCCTTGCACATGATATTCCATGAGCAGGTTGATCATGGAGCTGGGCTGTTGCCTTCTTTGGGGATTTGGAGATGCAGAGAAGCACATGCCAGTTCTCTTCAAATCTGTTATGTGAGGGTTAGGCAAGTGGGGAGAATCTGTGTCACCACTCTAGGAACCCCTGAACTCATGGCATTGCAGGGGGACAGCCTCTGCATTTGGATCTCTTGCTCCCTAAACCCTCTCTCTAGTCTGTCCACCTTTCTGAGCATCCTCAGGGGCAGACAAAGGTCAGACAGGACAGTCGCGTCTCTTAAGGCAATGAGAGCAGGAACAAAGTCTTCACATTTTCCATCCACTTCTGAGAGTGAAAGCTGCCTGAAAAAATGTCTTTTTGACTTGACATTGCAAAAATTCCACATCTAGCAGGAAGTCCCACAAAATGGAGCTTTATTATCTTATAGCGAACCCTCAGTTTTGAAGACAACAAAAGTGCCACATCCCAATTCCTGCTTAAGGAATATTTTTAACTAAGAGATGCTTTTTTAGCCTAGATGCATGATAGATCAAGGGGGAAAAATGGTTTTCATTGACTTTTAAAACAATCTTCATTTCAAGAAAGAAAGGAAGAAAAAAAAAAAGCCTTTTGTTCTGTAACAAATACTGTCCTTAAAGTACAAGTACAACTCTCTCCAATCTGAAATATGGCCAGATTTAAATTCTTCCATTGGAATGAGGACGCTGAAAGATGAGGAAGTTTTCATTTTGCTGAACTACATGAGATATTTAAGATGGTTGTTTTCACCTATGGGCTGTCTGTTTCTCAGCTCCCATCTGTACGCAAAACAAAGGCAGGGCTGTGTGAGTCGCTGGCTGTGTGCACACCTGATACCGAAGCTACGAGCATCTCACCTTGTGAAGTAGAGGGATGACAAACTGCAGAGGTAGCATGTTAAGGAAAATTATTTCCTTGCTTCTTTAATTCTTTAAAATACTTCAAAAATTAAATTTTAATTCTTGTCTTTTCTTCTTGATGTCCTTTTCCCAGTGATCTTGTCTCTGCAGAGTCTTAGATGGTTTATTTCATAATTGGTTCACTAAGGTCAAGGCCTGTGCAAGCTACCAAGAAAATTCAAAAGCAGTCTTGGAGGTATAATCTCAATTGAAAAGCATGACTGATAATGTCAGCTCAAATTCCTCAAGAATAAACTGTGGTTTGCTGCCATGTGTTAACAAGCAGAAGCACTTTGTTTCTAGGATTTACCCAATCAAAATACAAGAAGCTAAAACATCTGGCTTGTCAAAATTATTAGAAGCTTATAGAAGGAATGACAAAGATGCCAGACAAATAAAATCCAGGAAATGAGCACAGTTTAACCAGAACAGAAGTTCAGTTTCTAAACATACTGTCTTACCTTTCTGATCCACTGATTTCTATCTTTTTTTAGACTGAAATTCTCCAGGAAGCAAACTTCATATATTTGAGGAAGTGCTAAGCATCATGATGGTATTTAGTAAGTAATTCTTACCACCTCTCCTGCTAGTTCTTACATTTGTGATGAGAATTATTAGAAATGACTTGCCCATTATGACCCAAATGGAAATAAAAAAAATGCAGTGAGCCATAGCTATGTGACCTCAAGCCAAACACTTCAAACTCATGTACCTAAATATAGACACCTAAATAAATGGCCTGATTTTCCAAAGCACCGTGCAACTCTGAGATTTGTAGGTGCTCTGAAAAATCAAGATGCTTGTTTAGGTATCTAAATACAGACTGAGCTTCTGAATCTATTATTTAATCTGCTTCAGAATGTAAACAACTAAGAAAACAAAGGTATGACATATACAAGTTTTACATCTGCTAATTAGAAGGCCACAGAGTGTAGTCAACTACAAGACACAATTTACTGACATAAAGTAAATAGTGTGGTAATTATTGTTTATTAATTGTTGAGAAGTAGAATTTAGGAGCCCTAGTTCTGAAGCAGTGCTAGACAGGTTTGATGGAGAAGTCCATTGTACTAGATTTCTTTGCCTTTTATTAATCTTCATCCATAATTACAGAGATTGACACAGAAAGTCTTTCCAAAATATCAGCTTATGGAGTTTTGTTTATATTGAGAGATCATAAAAAATTGTGTTTAATTTTCTTAAACTGTGATCCATAGTCTTAAGGCTTTTTGTGTTTTTCTTTTCTTTCTGAAATCTTCATTCATTATTCTGACACTTCTAGGCAACTGTTGAAGGCATAATTGGAATATCATTGGGAGCAGAAGAGTGTGAATGATGAGTAATTAGTCAGCACATGGCAGCACATACACATTCAGTTAATAGAAAATAAGCAGCTCAAGGAGGTAAGTAACAACCAAGACTATGTTTCTGTGACTGAATTGTGCCTAGAAGTAAAAACTTACACACACAGCCTTTTTCAACACTTCTACTAAGACACAGAATCATAGAATCCTAGAATGGTCTGGGTTGGAAGGGACCTTAAAGATCATCCAGCTCCAACCCCCTTGCCATCAGCAGGGACACCTTCCACTAGACCAGGTTGCTCAGAGCCTCATCCAACCTGGCTTTTGAAAACTTTGAAAAAACATGTTTTGTGTAGACACATTATGTTACTCTATGCTTATATATATTACTATTTTTCTATATTATGACACTGATCTTCTAGAAATACACCAGTGATGGACAGTTGGCCCCTAGATGGTGCCAGTGTCTGGCAGTACTGCCAGCCCCTGTGCAGGGTGAACACTGGAGATGGCACCATGGAAATGGTCTTTGTGACACAGATGTTCTTGGGCAGACATAGCTTCCACAACACCGAGTCATTGTGGCAAAGCAACCTCTGATGAGAGTCCTTCTTCTACATCAGAGAGAAGGAAGTCTCTATCCCTTCCTCCTGCTCTCCCAGCAGTGTAACAGAACTCCAGAAGAGATATAGCCGGTCCCTCTGTTGGTGCTTTAAAAGCCGATGCTGCAGGGAGCCTCAGCCTTGAGCAATTAATTCCTGACCTTGAGTGAAAAATAAAACAAAGTGGAAAAACCAAGAAAGAATGTGTATGAGACAAGATGAGTTGTGAGCTGTAATGAGTAACCAGTCAGAAGTAAAAGAATGGCTCGTGAACAAGTGGATTTATCCAATCATGTCAGTTGTTTAGGCACGTGTGTGATAAAGGGTAACGAATCAAAGGTGAAAGAGGGCCACGTGCTTGGGGCGTGCTGGAGGAAAAAAGGATATATAAACAGTGCAAAGCTTCAATAAATGCTGATGCCTGATGCCTGAAGACATCTCTGTGTTGGTCATTTCTTCATCCACCACATCCATCCACCGAGGCACTGATCTGCCAGTCTTACCTTGCAGTGTTGCACTCCAGCTTTAAGCTTTTCAGATATTTGGCAGGCTGGCTATCTGAAAATCCTGAAGGAAAGAGTAAGATGGGTTTACAGCTGAGCTGGGAAGGGAGAAAAAGGGCACTAGTGAAGTTCCCAGGGAGGATGGGAACAGTAAAGGGAAGTTAAAAGGGAATGGAGAGGAGAAACGGGGCCTCTGGTCTGGATTCTGCCCTTGGGCTTCTCCAGTGCCACCTCTGGAAGAAGCCTGCTTTGCTGTGAATTCGTTATGTAAGTCTGTTTTTTTAGGAAGAGCCCGTGCTAGAGATGCCCCATTCAGACAACCAGCCCATCAAGACATCCAGTGGCACAGCATGCTCCCAGGTTGTGAGGTGCTCAGAGTCCCGAAGGTGGGACAGCCCGAGCTCCCACCCTTTGCCCAGCTTCCACCTTCGACCCCTGTACAAAGATGCCAACGCTGGCACATCTCTGTGCAGAGGGATAAATGTATCTTGTCATCTACAGATCAGTGCTGGCAGGTGTGGTAGCTCAGGGCAGATGCTTTAGTGATTGCAGCTTTGGCTATGTTCTGTCACTTGGATTTGTCCTGGCGTGTGGCTACGTAGAGAACTCATTACCCAGTTTGTTCCTACAGACCCATGAGCCTACACGTACAAACTGTGCACATCCACAAAACCTCTGACCCAGTCTGCAAGGCCAAGAACAATTTAGCAAGGCTGAATATGTTGATTAATACCCAAAGGACAGAATATAACCATCTCCTGCTGATTTGGGTCTTTTTATTATTTTAAGGAACAACTAGATCATTGTGATGAGAATGGCTTTTAACAAAGTGGTGCTTGATTTCAGTTCATGGTAAGCAAAGACCAGTTGCCAGGTTTTCAGACAGTAAAACATTCTTTGGTTTATTTTTTCAGAAAAAGGAACTTCAAACCTCAAGTTTAAGACCTGAAAACACCCTTGTAATCATCCTTTTTTATCTGTGTATTATTCCAATTCTAGAAACATGCTTAAAATAGTAAATGATAATAGCAAGATTCGGACAGAAAGCTGTCAAAAGCAGTGTCTGAGCTGTAATTAATTACTTAAAAAACAGAACTCTTAAAGTATCTTGTGCTGCTCATCTACTCATTTTAACCTGGCAATCACACTCGGGCAGCCATGTCATGATACTGGAAAGCACTTGATTTTCTTTTGGTATCAAGCAAACAGAAGGAAACACTTAATGCTTTTCTGAGCAGTGATGGTTTTCAGAATAAAGGCCAGAAGAAAGGCCAACCCCTTGAAATTGCCTCTGGATCTGTGTCAGCAGTAACAAAGACCAACACTATGAACCCACTGAAACTTTTGTGTTTAATTCAAAAGACTCAAGCCTACCTACAACTGAGACCTTTGACGTGAGAAGGAGTGACAGAGCCCTACCTTCAGCTTGGAGCACACTCAACCAGTGCAAGACCCCACAGCTAGATGAGTCTGGAGATGGAGTGCTGAAGGACTACATCCACAGAGCCTCACTTGGCTCTTGTTTGGGTCAGATGTTCACAGAAATCACTGTGATTGTCTCTGAGCAAGGACCCTGGAAAAAGGGAATGCCAAATCTTGTCATTCCCTAATTACACTTTGTAAAGAGCACAGGAAGATCCTCCCTAGCTTTAGGCTTCTCTGGCCAGCTGTGATTACCTAATCAGATGTCTGCCTTGTGCTGGGTATTATACCCTGACAAAAGATGTTTTCTGCCTTTGTAGACTACCTAAAAGTTGCTTTATGGAAGTGGAATGTCTGTATAGATAATTTAAGTCCTCAGACTTTTCTGATTTACTTAAAATTAATCAGGTTGCCTTTCTCTCCTCTTTCCACCCCAGGAACGCAGCACATACCCCAGATCAAAAGCTTCTGTGTCAGAAAAATGTGCAATTTTGTCTTAAGGACTATTAATATAGAAATGTAATTTCAATCCTTGGTAAAACAATTCCATTTCCTGATCTGCATTTTTGCCTCATTTCAGGTGGGAATCTGCTCATTTTCACTTCAGTCTGCCTCAGAAAGGTACAGCAAGCTCCAAAGGCCCATCTGTTGTTGAGCTTCCATATCTTCAGCCTGTCCTCAAGTCACTTCTGAGCGTTCCCTTTCTTAAGCTAACCAGGCTCCAAGGCTTGGCAGGCTTAGCAACATTTTCATCAACTTTCTGACTCAGCTCTGATCTCTCTCAAATTTATCAGCAGCCTTTTGGAATCACAGCCAGGGTGGTTACAGCGCTATCAATGGGAGATGTACTATCTCCTCTCCAGCACACAAGTTCTTTTCATATCCAAAATCCGTGTTATCCTCTTCAGCCTTAGTATCCCACTGGAGCTGAGGCTCAGTTGTTGGCTCTGTTGCTGTGACTTCTTCCTCACTTGTCTTTTTCAAAGCTGCAAAGATTTAACAGTAATAGTTGCCATGTAATTGTACATTAAGCTCTTTCAATGCTGGTTGTTCCAATACTCTGCTTGGTACTTGGCAAAGAAGATGTATCAAATTTATCATGTAGTGAAAGCAGTACACGACTGAAAAAGCCTGATACAACTTAGGGAAGTTAGAGTATAGGTGTAGTTCCTGCCTCACAGGTAGCTGCTAGACAATCTTCTAAGTAATGCTTCTTCATAGTGCTTGGTTTTATGAAAGAAACTTGTCCATAGTCTTTAAATTCCAAGTTTTCCATGAAAAACAAAATATTTCTGAAGAGTGTGGGGTACAGCTGTTTCATCAGCATCTTACAAAGTCTGAACTAAGAGATTTTAATTTTTTTTTTTTTTAATATTTTGACTAACTCTACAAGTGGTGTAATTTACCAGCATCACAAATATGACGGTTCCAGTTCAGGAAAGCACATCACTTATCCAGTGTCTTACAGACATCTGTTACTGGCAGAAAGGGCTTCAGTGTTCTGATTAGCATGGGCAATACTTACAGCTTTTAATCCATAGAGACTTTGCAGCAGTGGGTAATTATCATTATTACCCCAATGTATAGATGAGGAAACTGAGTCACTGAGGGATGAAGTGATTCACCCAAAGGGCACAGTGAGTCGATAGGAGAGCTGGGAATAGAGTGCAGAATTCCCTGCGTTATCCATTGGAGTCCTCAGATAATATCATTTTATAAATGCTCTATCTCTGTAAAGACCTCAGTGCTATAATTATCTTCCCAGGACTCTCATGGAAACAAGATATTTATAACTCCATTAAGCTTTTCCTAGTAATTTTATGATCAAAGTGAAAAAAAATAAATAAAGCTGTGCCAATCAGTTGCATGTCCAATGTCATTCAGAATGGCTACATGATGAAAGCTGCTTCCTGGTTGTTTCAGTTAAAGGCTTGCTATCTTTTGAATGCCTTTCTTGTGTCTAATTCCCCTTCCACCGCATACCAGTGGAGAGGGAATATTTTTTGCCATGTGATGAGCCACACATTTAGAATATACCAAATAACTGGGAAAGATGCTTGCTGTCAATAAAGCCTGCTGGTTTATGTTATAAATGTGACTTAAAAAAAATAAATGCCTAAAAGCCCTTCACATTTGCCAGTTTCACCTAAAATGAGCAAAGCTACCCCAGTATTTCCACTAACGCTTGTATATCCTTAAAATTACAACACAGAGGCCAAGACTGGCTGAAAACAACAAGTTAGCATTGGGACCCTGGTTCAGCGAAGCACTTAAGCATGTGCTGAAACCAAAATCCATTCTTACCCTGCAAATCCATTTGAAGTGTTTGCTTAAAGCAGAACACATGCTTAAGCTGAGTTTTGCTTGGCACAAGTGCTTAAGCACAGCCCAGAGCTAGGGCCTTAGAATTAATTTCTTTTTGAAGGGAAGTCATTATTTTTAGCTTCCCTCTCAATGGCCACAGCCGTATCTTTGAGTCCCCAGATATCTATTTTCAGGAGGTCTACGTGCTAAGCCTAAACTTCTGGTTTCTGTGACAATCAGCGGCACAGAAACGATACCAAATACCGTTACTGGTGTAAAGAAAGAGACCACTTGAAATACTTGACTGCTAAGTACAGATGAGAGGGGCCTTCAGTGAGGCTCATGAGAGGAAAGACATAAAAGAAGTTGTGATTATTCTGGGAGGTGCCTGCTGATACGACGCGTTATCTTTTCACCGTGCTGACTGGAAAAGATTCACTTGCCATAGGTCAACAATTTTAACTCAAAATGTTTTGATGAGTTTTCTGTTAAATATTCTGTTGCCACAGGAAATTTATGATTTCAGGGAAGATGTTTATACTTCCCTCAAAAGTATAAAAAAAAAAGTTTGGCTGCAGTGTGATGATTTCTATGGGTTTTTTTCCTGAAAATCTTATTTAATATACAATAAAGTCCAAAAATTATTAAAGGAAATTTGATTTAAAAGAGTTTTATTGCTCGTTTTTCATAACTAGATTTCCTTTCTCTCGTTAGGACAACTCCTACCATTTGTTTTTCTCTGGCTTAGACATAGGAGTTACTTCTCCCAGGATAAATGAATACCAACATATAGTCCTGGCCAGCCCACACTGAGGGGCTTGCTCAGATACATCTGGTCTATGGCACATCTGGAGGAGGAACAATTGCATTTTCCAAGATGGTTTTTGAGGGATGCCCCGCTGCATTCCCTTTAACATCCATACTTCATCCAGGAGGTAGAAATACAAAGATAGGTCAAAATACTTTTTTTCTTCCTTTTTGGGTTAAAAATCTCCTGCTTGTGACACTATTCTTGTGGTGGTAGTATGAATAAAAACCTCATTCTGACTCCAACTGATTGTAGAAAAGCTTTCTAACAGCAGGGAGAGTCAGGTGAGAGGACACATGCCCCGTGGGAATTCTGCACTGCCGTATTTAAAAGCAGACTGGACAAACATCTGAAGAAGAATTATTTAGATACTGTCAATCCAGCCCTGAGTAGTATCATGATGACCTTTTAATACCCGTTTAACCCTGTCCCTGTGGGAAAGTGCTGTCTTTTCCTCCCCCAGAAGCTTCTGAATTGTTTCCAGGTAGAAGACCCCATTTAGCTCTATCACTTGACCACCACATGGCTTTACTAATCCATCTCCCTTGTTTTTTTCTACCTAGGGAAGTATGGGAAGTGCATGGAGCTGTCATCCGCTACAGAGCAGTCACACAGCGATGGGATCCCAGAGTCAAAGCCACTTTTCTTCACTTGCTTGTGTGGTATCTCTCTGGCTGTCAAAAGCAGGTACTTCTTTCCTGCCAAAAGCCCACACTTAACTAAAAATATGTCCTGCCTTTCAGGATAAATATTTTCATGACTGATTCTAGCCTGCTAGGGAGTTGCTAAATCTGGTGGCCTAACAGAGGCGAGGATGCTGCAGCTCCATGCCCCTGGGTCCAGCCTGCAATGAGGCTGAGCTTGGAGTCCAAGGAGGTTCATGCACAAACACACATGTACAACATAATCAGAGAACCATAGAATGGTTTGAGTTGGAAGAGACCTTACAGATCATCCAGTTCCAACCCCCCTGCAGCAATACCCTCCCACTAGACCAGGTTGCTCAAAGCCTCGTCCAACCTGGCCTTGAACACTTCCAGGGAGGAGCAGCCACAGCTTCTCTGGGCAACCTGGACCACTGTCTCACCACCCTCACAGTGAAGAATTTCTTCCTAATGTCTCATCTAAAGTTACTCTCATCCAGTTTATAGCTGATGGGTGTCACCCTTGGACATGGCCAGCTCTGGGAGGTGCTGGGTAGGTCATTGCTCAGGGTCCCCACCTGCTTCTTCTTCTCTGCTCCCCTGTTTATGGGGGAAATGTGTTTTTTATCACATACCCAACATAGTCTACAGGCTGTTCATGCAGGATGTGGAAAGAGGCAGAATGTATTTATTTCTCACCAGCCACACGATCACGGCAAGTCTGAAAAACTCAGCAATACGCAGAAACTATGTGAGAATTGTGCTCGTGTTTAGGACAGATCAGAAGCCTTGCAAAGTGGTGTGCTATTAAATATTCACAGTTTTAGTTGGCTTCAGATGCCTTTTAGTCAGTCTAACCAAAGTGATACTGACCTTCAGGTTTTACTTTCCTTTAGGGACATTTTTAGTTTAAAGTCAAGTTTGCTATTACAGAATTTTGCTTTTTTGAGTTACCTCTCTTGGGGAAAAAAACTCAAACAAAACAAAACCACACACACAAGAACCCCTCAAAACTCAAATTTAATTAAATGGGGAAATAAAAACAAATGCACTTCAGGAAAAAAAAAAAAAATCTTTGCAAAACTACAAGATACCTGAACAGATATTGTGTACATTTCCAAATCTGAAAATTAAAATATAAATTTTTGGGTAATGACCACACATGAAAACCAAAGGAATAGTTTTCAGTTATGGAAGAGATTCTGAAACAGCAGTTAAGAGTGCAAACTCTTGCTGAGTTAACCATTATGAGCTAAATCAGAAGTTGGACAAATCATTTTCCAGCCACATAAATCATTAAAGTTTGTTAAATTGTTGCACCCATAACCGAGGTAAGCCAACCATTTAATGAACTGTACCCTGTGTTATTTTCCTGTGGATGTCATTGACATAATTTTTACTGTTGTTGAAAGCCCATTTATGGTTTTTTTTGCAAATATTTCTAAAATTATGAATAATCTTTACTTAAAAGACTAAAAATACATGCCAGCCATTATCATATATGAAATCTGACAGCAGTTAGAGTCTTGGTATCTGATTTGACAGCTTCTTTGAACAACTTTTACCAGGTGTTCTTTATGGGAGTAAATATTTTTAGATTTGTGCCATTTGTTCTATTAGTAAGTCCTGTTAAGGGGAAAGCAAAAGTGTTCTAGGTGTTAAACAAGCAGTCTAACGAATAGCAATAGCTTTTCTTGCAATTTCTTTTCATTAGAAGCCAAACATCGCGATCAAACTTTCATTGCATATTCATACAAGGACCAATTCTGAATCCTGTGGACCAAATAAAGCTCACTAGAAGTTTTAGGTGCTCCAGTGGAACAAGACCCCAGTGGTTTTTTTCCCATACTTGCAGTTTTTCCATTACAAATGCATTTTATGTGCAAAAAGTTGGCCCCGATTGTAGACAGAGCAGGCCAGATCTTCACCTACCTACCCAGGTGGTGATACATCAAGTGATGCCGTTTATCGTGGCTGCAGGTCTGATCCAGAGGTCTCTCCTCAGCACTGTCCTGTCCTTTGTGCACACCAGCACCAGGGAGCTGGATGGAGCTACCACAAGGCACCACTTTGGCCTTGGTTCACAGAGACCCACAGGAAGCAGTGACCTGGCCCAAGGAACCTGCTCTTCTGCTGGTTCTAACACAACTTCCACACAGGATTTCCAAACATTTTTGTCCTGAATGTCTGGTTGGTGAGTTTAGTGTATCAGATTTGCAAAGTCTGTGAATAATTAGCCCTCAAATTATAAACACAGCAGGAGAGCTTGATTTTTAAGTACCAGGAGGTAGGCAGTCAGGTGAGGAGCACAGATACGACTCTACTGGTATGGCACACCACAGCGTCGAGCACGTGCAGCACTTAAAGTTGCAATTAAGACCTGTTAAGGCAGAGAACCTATCTGAAGATGTAGGACAGGGAAGCAGCTCAGTGGCCCTTCCATCCAGGGGTGGCTGGCAAATGAAGGTAAGTTAGTGCTGGGCAGCTTTCATTGCCGGTGTCTATACTGGACCCGGAATGGTGCCATGGGTTGCTGTGTCCCCACCAAATGTAAAGGGCTCTGCAAAAAAGAAGAAAATCAGTAGAAACATTGAAGTTAGTTCAGTTAATGGAATTATCATCATGCTTTAACACTAAGATAGAAACATATTCTTGGAGCTTTGGTTTTACAGAACCAGGACCAAATATTGAGAGTACTTCTTGGCTTTGCTGAAGCCATTGAGTGGGACCTTCATGATTACTTTTTATTCCACTCACTCTGACAGAGGATTACATGTGAGATGTTAAGAAACTCTAATGGCTTTAATATCTTCACCAGCATAACTGCCTGTAGGTGCAGACCCAAGTTACAATCAACTCCAGTGAGAGCTGGCATGGCAGTACACCATCAGTCAGGAAGACACAACCTTATACCACATTTCTACCACTCTGGAGATCAACATCTCACGTTCTTCGAGGAAAACAGAGGAATGAAGTTCTCTGAGCCTCCAACTTCCAGCCTAAAGAGCAATCATACAAAGCCCAGGCCGCTCTCAACTTCTCCATCTTCTTGTCAGTTTAGCTGTAGGGCATGTGTCACATTGAGGTTGTGACAGGTAAACATGCTAACTCAGGAGCACTCCATGTTTGTGAGGAACAATGATTTTTGGAAATTGGAAGGGATACAGTGCAAATGGAGGAGGAAATTACTGCTGAGAGTGGAGACCACACCACTCTCCCTTAATGGTAAAATCTGTGTCCCAATTGCTCCTTCAGTCTTACCCTAATCATTTCACTACATATTCACTGGTGGAAGAGCACTGTGATTGCTGCAGCTGATTTAATATCTTTAAAGTATTAATAATCCAGTTCCATATCCATTGTTTTTGTGAGTGGCAGAAAGTAATTATAAAATCTCTGGTAATGTTTAGGCAATGATGAGACAAAATACTCTTGTAGGCACTTTCTTGTATAGACAGTGGAGCCCCACTGACATTGCTGGAGTTACTCCAGGTTTTCTGAGTTAAAACAAAGATTGAATCATTCATTACATGTTTTATTAACACTCCTTTCAAAATTTTCCTTTATTATACATAAGCACAGTTGAGAATGGTTGTTCAGCTGAGCGTGATGAATGAAGGATAGAAAGACGTGGATCCATGATATCTATGGATCTTTTACCTCCTTTGGTACTGCATCCAAAAGCACAAATTCATATTTGTATAGGAATAGCACAACGAATAACTGGATTTCCATGATAGCAAACCACCTGCAAGAAAAGGGAGGAGAACATTGGCCATCCAGCCTGACCATCACACGTGCCTTATCTTCAGATAAGAAACAGGGTGTCTATGACACATTCTACATTCCATGCTTTAGTTCTGCCTGCAAGTTTATCTTCAGTAGGAAAACACGTTCTGGCTTTGTTCAGCTTCATAACCCTGTGGAGAACAGGAAGGTGGCGGCTGCCCCTTCATGCTGGGGGAACGTGAGCCCCACACCACCCCTCTGATGCCCTCTTCTAAAACATCCCCTTATTGTTAACGGTTTTTTCCACTGTGTAAACATCCATGTTCTTCTAACGCTTGCTGACTGGAAATAACTTCCTAGGAGTGAGAAGCCAGTCAAATATAGAAAAGGCTATATGACTAATGGTGCTATATAAAGTTATATAATACAGCTGGGAGCCCGATGACATCAGAGGAGCTGTCACAGCAGGAGCTGTGATTTAATGCGTCAGCAGTAGGATGTAGTATGAGACCCAAGGGCAGGATCTTTTTTCTGTAACGTTCTCAGAAAGATCTTAATCAGCCTGGAGAAGGCTTCAGATAACTGCAGGTGAACTCCTCCAGGCTATTATTCTTCATACATCCAAGAGCTTTCTGCGTTCAGGCCCTAGCATGCACCTACGCCAGGTCACGGGATTGCTCATGTGCAGAATTTAGACACAAGTCTTGCATACCTTGCTAAAATAGTAATGCAACTTGCTCTTCTACACGGTTCATTTTCCATTATCTGAGAGATGCTGGAAAACTTGGATAAAACAGCTATTGGGGAATTCACTGGGGAGGAGGCCGCATGACTGCGCGTGGCGTCAGCCTGGATTTGGCCTGGCAGGTGTGAAGAGGAAGCTAATAAGCCCCACGAGACCCAAGCTAACTCCTGCAGAGCCATCCAGATCTGCACGCTGAGCCACCCAGATCTGCACGCTGAGCCACCCTCTGCTCCAGAGTGGGACCTTGTTTGTATGTTTTGGCGTAGCTTCAGACCCAAATTATCTCTGTGATTTCACATTGGAATTACCTTGAGATAGGGAGCTTTTGGTGACCTTGAGCTCAGGGGAATGCAGTGAAGAGCTATTTCAATGGAAATTAGCTCAGGTCAGGCAGGACTTGCTAGCCCAAACTCCATGCCTGCAGCACTGTATGAAGGTGGGCTCCTTAGAGTCACTGTAAGGTTGCCCAGTGTGGCCATGGGCTCCTGGTCCTTGAGGTCCTGCTTCTGAGCCATCCTCACTGGTTTGGCATGGATGTACCATGATGCAACCAAACACCAAAATGCCTGTAGGTGGCCCTGAAAGTGGAAGGCTGCATTTACAGAGGGCTGTCCTTCACACACAAGCACAGCCAGATGTGGGCTGACCACCTCTGACACCTCTGTACCAGCGGGTGGTTCATCTGCAATCTGCCCAAGTAGCAATGGATATAGTATCATAGAATGGTATAGATTGGAAGGGGCCTTAAAGATCATCCAGTTCCAAACCCCCTGCCATCACCAGGGACACCTCCCACTAGACCAGGTTGCTCAAAGCCTCATCCAGCCTGGCCTTGAACACTTCCAGGGAGGGGGCAGCCACAGCTTCTCTGGCAACTGACTGCAGCACTTCCCACCATTAGATCTCAAAGTGCTTTTCCAAACAGGCTGCTGTTACTTCACCCTGCAAACAGAGATGCTGAGACACAAGGATGATAAGCCACCCAGGGTGGCCAGAGAGACAGCTCAGGAGTGAAAGACAGGAAAGCAGAGTCCCAGTGCATCCCACTCTCCCACAGCACATGGTACTGAGCAGAAACCATGAGCTTTCTCATAGCCCCTTAGATCCCACCTTTCTTTTGTATTCATGACTGAGTCCTAGAGCCTCCCCTAGAACTCAGAGTCACTGATGCTTTCCCATTTCATTTAAGGGGGTTTGACAATGATGTGCTTTCTGAACTCTTGCCCCCAGTGCACTGCTGCGTATTGGTGGTGTGCTGGAACCCAGGAGTCCAGCTGTGGATTGAGGTCCTGCAGTAAATGGAGTCTGAGAATGAAGGGTTGACAATGTTGGCATAAGGGAGCAGAAAACAGACAGAGCCATGTGAGATAAGCACAGTCCCACAGTCACCTGCTTCGACAAAAGTAGCTTCACTGTCATCAAATTTTACCTTTAGGTAAAAAAGAAGATGGCTCAGAACTGACTTTGTAGGAGTTCTTCCCATGTCAGATTCCTTGAAGATTTGAAGTTATTTTCTAGCTTTCAGTTTGATTTAAATTAGCTTTTAATTTCATGATGAACTTTTGCAATGGAGAAATTAAATGTTTCATACATTTCATTTATAAATGCCAGTACTGAAGTAAATGAAAACGCATCTTAAACTTGAAATATCATTGTTTCATTCAGTCATCCCACAGAAATCTGCAACCTGGGATCTAGATACATTCCTTGATTTAATTTCCTTTCTTCCAAGACCACCACATTATTCATTTAGAATTACTGCTGAAAATGTGTCCATGTGGAGTGCCAAATGGTTTGAAAGGACTTTTTGTCTCCCAGCAAGAAAGAGATTTGCCATCCATTTTCTATGTAGAAATGTTATTATTTTCTTTCTAACCACAACCTTATTTTAAAGATATTATCAGAGTCTAGAGAACAGCCTGAACAAAGAAATAGGTCAGTAAATATAAACAAGCAGCTTTCAGAAACACTTTTTTGTACCTCAGCCTATACCTGCAAATGCCTCTTGTGAAGGACACAGACCTACTGGAGTGAGTCCAGAGGAGGCCACGAGGATGATGCAAGGGCTGGAGCACCTCTGCTGTGAGGACAGGCTGAGAGAGTTGGGGCTGTTCAGCCTGGAGAAGAGAAGGCTCCGGGGAGACCTTCTAGTGGCCTTCCAGTACCTGAAGGGGCTACAGGAAGGCTGGGGAGGGACTATTTATAAGGGCAGTTAGTGATAGAACAAGGGGTGATGGCTTTAAACTGGAAGAGGGCAGGTTTAGATGAGATATTAGAAAGAAATTCTTCACCATGAGGGTGGTGAGACACTGGCCCAGGTTGGCCAGAGAAGCTGTGGCTGCTCCTCCCTGGAAGTGTTCAAGGCCAGGTTGGATGAGGCTTTGAGCAACCTGGTCTAGTGGAAGGTGTCCCAGCTGATGGCAGGGGGGTTGGGACTGGATGATCTTTAAGGTCCCTTCCAACCTAAATCATTCTATGATTCTATGAATTCTGCTGTCACTCTTGCTGGGGATGAGGCTGTGCTCATATTTGGCTCAGGAATGTGGTATAGCAGTGAGTGAGCACTTTCCTCTGTCAAGCCCAAATCACAGAATCTCAGAATCACAGAATGGTTGAGGTTGGAAGGGACCTCTGAAGGTCATCTAGTCCAACCCCTCTGCTCAAGCACATGAACCAGGATTTTGTCTAGATGATTTTTTAGTATCTCCAGGGAGGGAGATTCCACAACCTCTCTGGGCAACCTGTTCCAGTGCTGTCACCCTCACAGTAAAGAAGTTCTTCCTTGGTGAAGGAAGAATGGTAAATGCAATTCTATTCATTTTATGTCTTCAATGCCTTCAGAAATTTTATCTGACAGGCATGTCCAGCCTGTTACAGGGTACAGCTACAAGACTCCAGATCCTCTGCAACACCCTCTAGATTCCTTGTTCCACATGGTACTCTTCAGTTAAACTGACTAGTTTTAAGGATTCTTGGTTACTCGCTTCTTAGAGGAGACCAGGTTTTGAAGGCTGAGAACTGAGCATAGAGATGTTTGAACACAGAAACGAGGAGCAGCTGGCTCCCTGGGACTTGTTCCAGGAAGAGGGACAGCAGAGAAAACAGGAGAAGGAATGCAGGAAGCACTGAGGCTGGCATTGCTGGAGGAGTGAAGAGAGACAGGATCTGCAATTTAAGCCATCACACAATTGCGTGGGCCTTAATGCAAAGACAAGATTTAAACAGAGAGGAGCCAGTGAAGACATTTGAAGATTAGCAAAGATATCAGTGGCATCACAGAGGATGGAATGAGAGTCTCAGACCAGAGAAATGTTCTTTCAGTTACTTTAGAACTGTTTTGCAGCCACCTAAATGCCTGTGTCTGTAAACTGGCATGTTTGTAAGTGGAACAACTCTCCCTTGATGAAAAGGTGCCTCAGCACCTAGGCTGACTTTCCTCCCTGGGGGACACCCCTCGATACACTAGTCTGAGATTTTGCTTTTACACTGTGACTTAACCTGTCTTTTCCAGGTTAAACTGGAAAATCAGTTTAAACTGATTTGAAACCACTTTCAAATCAGTTTAAACAAGGTACAGATAATACTGAGCATTAGGGGACTGACAAAGAGCAAAGCAATGAAAACACTTTATCTGCAAGGGTAAGAGGAGCCCAGTTTGAGAGTTGTTCTCTGCAGGGTTCGGGAATAAATAAACCCCAGCTGTTTCACTGACCTTCCTGGACACTGATGCTTCCCTCCTCCGAATGCCACAAAGCTGTCCAAGAAAGCATTCTTCTCTAAATTTGCCTCTTTCCAACGATCCTGTGGGAAGAAACTTTTTTTTTTCCCAAATCAGCCTTATATAAATAAAGCTTAACTTTATTCCTCCAGGCTAAAAATGACCTTGGACAGCTAATCCTCAATACAAAGTTGCACTAATGCCATTTTTTTTTTGCATTCAACCTGTTAGTGTGAGAGTCTGGATTCAAAATTCAGCACCAACTCAGGGAGAGAAATGAGGGTCCCATTTGGAACATACTGAGTGCTGGGGAGGTTTTCAAAAACATCTCTAAAGCATTCTTCCTATACCTCCCATTTTTCTAAATCCTGTGTCTTGAGCTGTCAAAATGTGACCTTCTCCTTTTAAATACAGGCACATTCAAAGCAAATGTTCAAGCAGTACCTTCCCTCAGCCACAAAATTCTCTCACAGCACACAAATGGCTCATGTGTGTTTCACACACAAACCATTTCTGAGATGCTGTGCACAGGTACATGCAAGGTGTATGAGCTGTCACACAAGAGAAAAGCAAAGATTGCACAGCCCCATTCTCAGGTGCAAGCCTCTGGGTGAGAAAATGAACTCTTCTCCACAACACCAGCATGTCTGTACCCAGAGGGCTCCTTGCTCCATCCTGAATTGCTTTAAGAGAAAAGGAACCACACGAGGAGCAAAGCAATATTGGCTAAAGTTTGGGTGGGTGACACTGATAGAAGTGAATCTCTTGAGTGCTGGGTGACAAATTATAGCAGCCTCCAGAAACTCAGTGCAACTCTACCAAGGCCTTCAAGTAACACCCTGTCAAGTTCATGGTGGGTAACTCCTTTGATGAAGCTTGTCTGAAAGAAGGTGTAATCTTGTGTTTGTTTATTTTGGATTTTTTTCAGCTTTGTGTGTTTAGAGCTTTCTGAAGAGGAAACCTGTTAACATCAGAATCCAATAAAAGCAAAAAAAATCATCTCAGCAGCAATGGAGCAAGGCAATACTATTTGGAATGACAATGTCCAAAGGGTACTCACTTATTCCTCATGGAAAAAGGGTGAGTTTTTTAAAAACAAGCTATCTTGCTTTTTAGGAATGAAGTTACTAAAGAAATAAGCTGCTGCATCAAGGTTTCTGCGTAGTGTTTCAAACAGGCAGGAATTCTTATGAGGAAATTCAATCAGTGAAGAGTTTGCTAGAAGGGAATTTTTGTTTAAATTCCTCCTTGATGTATTTCTATGAAAAAGACGACCTGTTTTATAGCAGATGGTGCTAAAAAGAGCAGTTACAAGCCTGCCCACATGGCCACCTGGAGTGGAATAATAATCAAGAAACTCCAGATGAGCTACTGAATTAGCAGAGCTAATACCTACCAGAAACCATCTGACTGGAAAGACCAGTGAGCCTGGGTCAATGGGTGGAAAGGAGCTATACAGATGCCAGGGAGTGCTTGGAGCTGGGTTCAACACTGAAATCACTGGGGTCTTTCCATGGTGGGCTCTGAATCAAGATCAAAGTGCCATATTATTTGGAATATACAACTGAACTTTAAAGTCTTGCTTTTTCCCACAGGCTCTTCCTTTTGTGCATATCTTCTCCATATACAAGGCCATCCTTCAGATGATGGGCAATACCCAACTTTAAGCCAATGGTCCATATGCTTTTGTTGTGAAATAAGCAAAGAGGAGAAAAGACAGCAAAATATGCATGGTAAGAGTGACAACTTACAGGTTTGAACACTTCTGGTTCAGGAAAATATTTTGGATTCCTGTGCAACCAATATGGTGACAACATGAGCATATCACCTGCAGGAACGGTGAAATTCTGAAAAGGAGAAAAATCTCTTAAGAAAAGAGAAAATCACAGGTTCAACACACAAAACAGTCCCTCCTTAGTACTTGTCTGCCATCAGCAGAAGGTCCTGACAGAGGACAAGTGAAGGTGGTAAAGCCATGGTGGGCATCTTATATGTTTGAAGCTTCTTCTTGCTGTTCTTTTTTCCATAAGAAAGACATAAACAGTGGAGAATGTGGAAGGACTATTTCTGTTCTCATTTGTTTTTCCAGGTATAGAAGTAATAGAAACATTATTTCTGTCTTTCCCACCTCTTGATGTACCATGTGAACTGGCATTTTTTTCTAAAGCTTTTGTTAAGCACTTCCTTGAAAACACAAAGAAATTAATAGAAAGACTTATATGACAATAGACCTTTATTGTCAATAGTAATTGACAATAAATTTGTAATTTCCTAAATGGGTGTGAGTGCTGATTCCTTAAAAGAGTTATTTTCTCCCAAATGTTTATTTGTTAGGCTCCTGAATGCTGGCACTTCCCCACTAAACAGCAAACAGAAAATAAGGGGTTTTATCAGTTGCTGAATCGTGGTGCCTTTTACTGTGTTTGTTGTGTCTGATTACTATTTCATATACCACCAGCACAGTATCTCCAGCTCAATTCAATTTAATTTAAATTCAGTTCCAAACTGAAGGTAAGACCATGAGCAAAAGAAGCAAAACCACTCTTAAAGCAGTGACAATTAAAATAATGATGATGAATCAATCTATTAAACTAAACAGGAGTTATATGTGAGATTGTGGAATATCTCTACTATTTTAATTTTATCTAGATCTATTGGGAGGCCACTTTCCAGACAAATCATACAGCATCCTTTTGGGGGGAAAAACCAACCAAACAAAAAAACCACACAAACCCCACAACCCCTCACCTGAATTCTTATTGGGTTTACTACTTTCTTGGTGATTGCACCTGGAGACCTCAGCCGTATGGCTTCCAAAGTGCACCATTTAATGAAAGGAAGCTTCTTAAGGTCTTCTTCAGAGACTTCTACTTTATCTTTACCTGTTGTGGCATAAGAAAGATGACTCTATGTAAAAATTAGATTTCATACTTGTTTTGATGCATGCTGACATGTCTTGCTTTAGACCTTCTGATAGAATACCTCAAGATTTTAAGACCTTGTTTACATCCAGAAATGTTCTTTATATTTCAAAGTAAATAAATGGAGCCAAATCAGCTTAAGAAAAGCCACTGAAGGTAATTTAATAATGGTAAGATAGCTGTAGATATGGCATTCATCAGAAGAGGCCAAACAAAGGTCATCTTGAAAGTTCAGAGTCCCTGGACTTTTTCAGTACTTTGGTAGGACACTGCATGAGAATCTCAGGGACTGTAGGCACCAAGACAAGAAGTTAAAGCTGAGCTCTTGGCCTGTGTTAACACCAGCAAATAAAACAGGGCCAGGAGAAAGGCTGAAGCAATGGTTTGTGATTATTCTTATTGGTTAATTATTGACATTGTTCCTTAATGTGGTTTTGACCCATGTCAACTAAACATCTTCCATTAAAGTCTAAGCATTGTTCAGGGGACTGCATATGTGAATGACTGCTCCCAGTAGGTGACTGGTTTTTGAGAAAAAGAGATGAGTTATGTGGGGGTGAATCATGCTGGACAAATTGGCCTCAGATGAGAGAAAAGAGTTCCTGGTCTGTTTTTCTACAGAACAGCTGTAACTCTGGTGAACGTCACACCATGAAAAGCAGCTGAATTGAAAGACCTCATCTGACCCTACCATAGATGCATGAAAAAAGCCTAAGAGTGATCAATACAAATCTAGGTCTAAATCACAGGTGTGGAATGAAGAGACAAATACATATGGTTCTTTTTATACCTCTTGCTCACACCAGAGATCTTTTTGCTTAAAAAATATGACTTTTTTTACTCAATATGTTGAGTAAAGAACTCAGAGCTGCAATCTATGTTATCAGTAGTACCCTCAGCAGAAAAATTTGTTATTCCCAGCCATCGACCATTGGCCATGTGCTGGGCCCACATAGAATAAATCATTTCTAGGTTCCAGAAGGACACAATTGGATTTATTACCTGCTTTGCCAAAAACAGAAGCCAGGTCTTCCATGATTTTCTTGTAAATGGAAGGATAAGAGAGTATGAAGACAAGGGTCCAGAATGCAATCTAAACAGAAATGGAAGTACTTTAACTCAGGAACGTGGAACAGAATGACAGCACCACTGCAGCAAATCACAGGGGCAGGTGAAAACATTTGCACTTTTTTGGAATGTGCCTGTTGTAGTTGGGATGCAGGGGGAGCTGTGCTTCTGAGGGAAATCCACATCTAAGGGCTCAGATCCTCAGAGATTAGGTCTGGTCATCTGCTGTGTACTTATCTTCAGTGAACATTACATAGGTTTGGCTTTGGGCTTTGAAACACAGAATCCTTTCTTTAATTTCAAATAACTAGGTGTTAAAATGAATTACTAAATCATCTTGTGTGATTAGGTTTAGCTGCATGAATGGAGGAAAAATTAAATAGTAAATGCCTACTAATATTAAGATTAATTAGGTGAAATAATTTGCAGGGCATTGTCACAGTGAGCCAGGCTAAAATGGGCAGGAAAAGTTTTCATTAACAGCAAAGCAAGCAGTAGTATATCCCTGATAGAAATAATTTGCTAAGTGATTATGCAATGAAGTTGAAAATCAAGAAATTTAGGAAAGGAGAAAATCCTCTTAGGTTGGATGAGACCAGAAGGACTCGCAGCACTGCCAGGAGTCTCTCTCCTCTTGCTGAGCTAGCAGGAGATGCAGTCTGCACACAGATCTGGTCACGGGCCATCTGTGCTGGTGAGGGATGAGAACTCTGACTGTTATTTCCCAAATAGCCCCACGTGGATGCAGCCCTCCTTCTGCAAAACAAATCTGGTAGCTTAGTTTTCTTGTACAGTGCTTGGACACCGTGGCTACGCTCCATGGGCTGAGGGGGAATAAATGAATTTTTTCAGATAAAAAGGTTTATTGCTCTTGTAAAAAATCCCTTTGGAAGGTGAAAGGCCTTTTTTCATCATTCCAGTCACCAGAACAGTGATTGTGACTGTTTTGAGAAACAATGAAATATCTGTATGTCTATTTACAGCTGAGTATTACAGAAGTAAGTAATGATAGTGTTGTGGAAGGAATGTCAGTTATCCTGATAACAGACAGCAGGCTACGCCTCTCACTTATACCAACATGTGAATCCACAGAAACCTCACTGAAATGGATGAAATTCCTTTAGGGTAAATTGTAGTAATATCCAATCTACAAAAAACATAGATATATCCATTAGGAGTGCATATAAAAATAACTCACTATCATTTTTTTTCTAAATCACATCTGTAAGGGACATAACTGTGCTGGAAGGAGCTTAGTAGTCATGGTAAATAAAGGATGTTTTGCTGCTATGGATTTTTCATCTGAGAAATTCCTATAAATGTCTTTGGTCAGCCTAAGCTGTGTTAGATGTGCATATATCTTGTTAGCATGCATATATCTGGATCATTAATCTGTCAAATCTGTTTCTAACAGGCAAAACTTAAGTGGCAGTAGAATCAAACTATTGCTTTTCCTCCCCTGAAGCAACGCTGGCATTTGTACAGCATATCCCCCAAAGTGAAAGAGCCAGGTTCATTCAAGGATTTACACACTGATGAAGTTACTTGATATTATGCTTTTGATATTCTTTACAATTTATAACACCAGGCTATTTAAAATAGTCTCTACTATAACACAGCCACAGTGCTTCAAAACAGAGTTAAATGCTCTTCACAGCTTAAGACTGTGACCTTAATAGTTATGAGACATATGTTCCCAAAATCCTACGAGAGGGGACATAATAATTTAGGAAAAATAAAAGAAGAGCTTTTCTTGTCATTGCCTCTGTGTCATTGCAGCCTGGGTGTATTTGTAGTGATGCATGTGGGCGTGATAATCCCTTCTCTGGAATACATGCAGTGTGTGTGACCTCGGGTTCAAAGTCTTTGCTTCCCAAATACAGGCTTTTGAACAGGATAGAGAGAAAGTGTTTCTCTAGCTGGTGTACTTACAGGGACAGCATTTGCTTGGGAAGCCCAGAGCATCAGGAGTCCATAATTGGGAGCTAGATGTTTTCCTTGCAAGTTATCCAGGAGATGGTGCAGTAGTGTCTGTTATAAATAAAAGATAATAATGTTTATTTCCAAAAAATGTATTAAAATCTAGTTTAAGGTAGGGCTTACTAGAATTCAAGGATATAATGTAAGACTAGTTTATTAAGGAGAAGTAATTTTAGTTCTGTTTTTTTTACAATCACAAAGTAGAGATGACAGCTGTTAAGAGAAAATGAGACTTACTCATAGGCAGAGGGTCAGAAGAAGTCAATGCACCACGTGAATCCCTACTGAATACCTGCAATACCCTCCATTTCCTTTAAGTTTTTAGGGGATTTGATTCCCTCACTCCTCACTGGTGCTTACATGTGGAAGAAAGAAAAATGAAATCCCTACTCTTTTTTTTTTAATTCCTGCTCTACTTCTCTAAAGAACCTGAAAATGGGACTGAACAAGTTGAATGAATGGAAATGAAGAAAATGTTCTCTCTGTTCCTGCCCAAAAAAGTGCTTGTTATGAAGAGGTGGTGTGATTCATCAGTGAACTCCCTAGTTCCAGGTGCTTTGTTAGTGACCTAACCGGTGACTTCAATGGCTTGATATCCTTTGAAACTATAGCAACTGTGGAATGTTCTCAGATCAGATTTTGTTTATAGCATTTCCTTACATACAGGGCAACCATGCATTCAAGGCAAAGCTTCCTGTCTGCTTTTCAGAGAGGAAGGGGCTGACCTTGAATAAAAAATGACCACTCTGTTTTCCAAATTCCCACCCAATCGAAGACACCAAGTTCGTGCCTCCTACTTCCCGCACCTTCTTACCTCCCCCCATCCCCTCTCCAGCCTTCTCTTTCTTTCCATTTCTTTCTGGTTTATTTTATGAAATAAATAGTGGTATGTAAAGCTTTTAAAGTCTAAATAAAACCTGTGTTTTTTAATGATCTGTTCTAAAATCATTTGGTAGATCAAAATTCCCAGGCCAGTCTGCCCTCGTGTTTGTCAGCCTCACAGACAGAATTCCTGCCATAGCCAAGGAGAATAACCAGGAGGACAACTTATCACAGCCTTGACACAATCAATATTTAGAGTACTTGGCTTCCAATCCAGTAATCTGCTATTTTCTCCTAGTCTGGCTGCCAGAGGATCTACTCACTCCACACCAGGGTTCAAAAATAGCACATCTGGAAATTTCACAGTGCAGTGCCCTCAGAGAAACAACTGAGGAGGTTTTTCTCTCACCTCTTTCAACTGCTCACTGCAACTGCGATACCAGAGGCTGGGGATGGGTCATAGCTCTGGACCCTTGGCTTCAGATTTCCCAGAGGAAGGTGTCAGTTCTCAGAATTGTAGGAATAAACTAAATTGAGGAATAGGACTCAAAATTATGGGTCTGTCCTAATGGAGGTGACAGCAATACTGGACAAGTAAGGTACAGCTACCAAAGCTGACATATTTGTCTTATATCTTCCAGCACTGAAATAATTCCTGACCTCCATTCCCTCAGTCAGAACATACAATGGAGTCATCTTATTTCATAGCCTTGGATGTTTACCTTGGATGTGGTCTCTGAAGGGTTGGTCCTTTCAGCATCTGACACTACTTTCTCAAATAATTTTAGAAGCCATTTTTTGGATTTAGACCAGTTCCTGTAAAGAAAAGCAACAAACAAAAAGGACTTAACTGAGGCAGCACGAACCAAAATTTCCTTTTCCATGAGGACTCCTGGGTTTCTTTCCAAAAGCCTCTGGGCAGCAGTTAGTGGAATAGTTGGCAGTCTGAATAACAGTAGTGTTGACTGACGTGAGGAACAGCATGTCTGAGACCTTTACCTTGGCCAGACCTCATCTTGCAGCCAGGACCTGTGACTGAAAATCTCCCAGACTTTCATATCTATTCCACTACAAGTTTTCATTGTGCCTTTGGACAATTGCTTAGGTTAATCTTGGGACCTCCCCTGAGAAAATAACGACCACATTTTTAGAGCATCCTTAGTTTTTCCTGAAGGCTATTTTGAGGTGCTTAAGGGGCTGTCATAGCCCTGAGAGCACTGACAGGCTCCATTCCTTGGAGTTTGGTTGCCTCTACCCCAGGTCAGTTCTGTGATAGTGCAGCCATGTCACCTGGGATCAGTCTGCTGGGAAAACAGCTAAGCTGTGGGAAAGAGCAGAGAGATGCATCATTGGGGACCCCCTCAGCTTGGGACTCACATTTAGGCTCAGACCTTTGCCCTTTGCCCAGTTCTGCTGCTCCCTGACAGGTCCAAGCTGGACCCTGCTCACCCAAACAAGGTTGGTTCTGTGTTATGCCAGGAAAATGCATGAGATAAGATCAGAATTTTTTAGAAGCTCCTAGCTGAAAGCCCGCTTGACCCAAGGACACACCATCAACAAAGACATCATCCTCCAGGGGAAACAACTCTTGTGGTTGATATCCCAGCAAACAAAATGCCTGCCATGGGTACACCACGTGCATCATCTCTGCTCTCTTACCTCAGGAAGCACTCAGGCATCTGAGAAGCGTATTCAAAGTCCTCATCATACTTCTGAAAATGTTCTTCAAACTCCTTGATTTCACTCTGGCTTGTTGGGCAGATGCCTTTCCCAAACAGAGTGTTCACCACTGCTGGATACATGACGTGCCTGCAAGGACAAGACCCCCATGACTTACAGGCCACAGGGAAGCTGTTGTAGCAGTTTTCTGTCAGGATGTGTCGTGTTGCATTGCCAGCACTAGAAGTGCAGGACTCAGTATGGAAGGGCTGGCACATGGCTCACATCTCACTCACACCTGTATCCCAGATTTTAAGCAGGGGCTGGGAGATATATGGACCTTGGGTTAGTTTTCTGCATGGGGCTGAACTTCATCAGTTAGCCTTTGGTCACTTGAGCAGTGGCAGAAAGGCCCTGGGTGCTAAGGTCCCCTTCTCCCCATTATCCACCCCTCTTATTTCAGGTTTTAGCCCATGTGGACCTTCCAGGCATCGCACAAACCATCCTGCAACCAGATACCCTGAGAAATCCTTGCTCTGCCTGCAACTTTGCTGGACTGAACAATGCTTTTTTTTGTTTGTTTTGTTGGTTGGGTTTTTTTGTCTCAGACTTTTCCTGTTTGTTCCTCCATTAACCTGCAAACTCTGAGCTCCTTCCCCAGGCCACCTCACTCATACTCTTTAGCTCCGAGAAACCCTTATGCAGTCTTTGCTGGCTTCCAGCTACTGCTAAATACGTATTTCAAGCAATAACTCTTCCACCTTCTTGCTTTTCTAAAGATCATAAGGAAGATGGGGCCATCTGCTGGCTCTATGGATTTAATTTTGAGGCAGCTAAATAACAATTATCCAGAGCATTGCATTCCAATTCTGTCCTGTGTCATCCAGCAAATCCATAAGAACAGGCCACACTCGGCACAGATTTACTGTGGATGTGATATTCTGTCTTTTATCATCTAGCCTATGACTAGAAGCAGATGTGGCTCTGATCTCAGAAGACAGGTGGGGGAAGACCATGGGACGTGGGGGTTTGCACCCTATTATTGAGACCAGTGGGACTGGGGGCTGGGAGGTTTCAAAGCCCCTTTTTTCCCCAGCTAATCCAAATTGCAGTAATTGAACTGACAGGTGCTGAATGCTTTAGTTGCAGTAAAAAGCTGCATCTTAGATGTTTTATGCAGGAAACGTCACCAAAAGACAACCTGGATGTGAGGTCTTAAAAATAGGTCCAAGGCAAAGGCAACTGTAGTCCCGATGGCCAAGGAAGATACAGGGGTTACCCCAGGTGACCATGAAGGAGGAGGAGTTAAAAGCTCTGTTGTTGTCATGTGAAACTGTTAGATTTTTCACAGGAAGAATGAAGTTCTGCCAGCCAAGTCAGTTGCAGAATTCATATTTAATTTTTGGGCCAGACTTGGTCCAAAACATCCAGAAAAAGTTTTCATTGTGCTATAGATCAAGCATTTTGTCTGTTCATAAATTCTTTATGAATATGTGAAGCTTTTATCCTATCTTTTAGGAAACAGGATTTGTTGGAAGATGTTGTGATTTCTTTTTTTCATCCAAGTAGGTAATTCAGATGTTTCTCCTAGCTGGGAGAAACACCTTTAGATGAAACCCTGTCCACTCTGTGAGCCACCTGAAACTGTGAAGCAGTGATGAGTATCCTGACACAGCTTCTCTAAGCCTTGTAAGCCTGAGCTTCACCTGCTTTATGGTAACATCTCCACCCCCATATAGGGGGTGTTAGGTGTTATATAGGGGGTGTTAGGTGTTATATAGGGGGTGTTAGGTGTCATATAGGGCGTTAGAGGTGTGCTGCAACAGTCCCTTACCTTACCAGGTCATTGAGGTCGCCTGTGCCCTCTGTGCCCAAGTGTGCCATCTGCTCATGTAGCTCCTTGCACACAGTGCCCGTGAAGGTGTGCAGATTAGAAGGACCCATTTTTGCCTTCATCATGCTGTAGAGGTTACCGTGGTTCTGATAAAATGCTTCTGCAGGGACAGAAACTAAATACAAAAGGAAACAGAAATGTTCTGGAAAGTAGATGAAGTAGATTTTCACTGATAGAGTAAAAATTTTTACACATAACTTGTGACTCTAATTTAAATGCCTTATCCCTCATTTTCCTAGAGTGAAATTCCCAGAAAGCTTCCTTCTAACCCTATAGAGATTTTGGTGAGCCCTCTGCTTCTACCAGTCTGTGAAACATTTTCTTGCCTCATGAAGCTTCAGTGCCAGAATCAATAATGCAGAGACTTCCCCCCCAGCTTCCATGTGGATGTACAGAGATGTGCATATGCTCCACAAAACCAATTGAAGTGAAAAATAAATTAATCAAAAAAAAACCAGTTTGGGTCTTCATGCTGTAGAACATCCTCTCAGTCATACCAGGGGAGCCTGAGAGGGCTGGGACCGTTCAGCCTGGAGAAGAAAAGGCTCAGGGGAATCTTAGTGTGGACAAATATCTGGTGGTGGGAATAAAGAAGATGGGGCCAGACTCTTCTCAGGGCAGGAGGCAATGGGCACGAATGGGAGTACAGGAGATTCCACTGAGACATAGAAAAGTTTTTATTGTGATGATGGTCAAACACAGGAACGGGTTGCCCAGAGAAGCTGAGGAGTCTCCATCCTTGGAGATACTCAAAATGCAACTGGGTACATCCCTGAGCAACCTGCTGTCACTGACACTGCTCCAAGGAGAGGCCTGGACTACATCATCTCCAGCAGTGCCTTCCAGCCACAGGGATTCTGTGATTTAATCTCTCTGCCAACTTGCTCCTCTCTTATTTCATAGTCCAAAATTGCCAAATTATTCAAAGAATTCCTGTCTGTGCAATTCCACATGGATATAAGCACGGGAGCCGATGGAGGATGCCACTGTGCATGGGATATACACCTCATCCCTTTCTAATGACTGTTGTACTACAAGGTAACAACTAATTATTGCTACAAATTGATTTTCAAATGAAGTGCTAGGACAAAATACTATTGCTCCAAACCTGGTACACACAGGTGGAGTGTCCAGCCACAGAAAAGGACCTGATCTCAAACTGGAGTTGTTTAAAAATAACAACAGTGCCTGGATCAGAAACCTTTGATCCTTTGAGACTGAATCCAAATCACTTAGCAGGATTACAGCACTAGATCTACATGAGGGAACTTCATCTCCCTTTCATTTTCTAGCATGGTCATGGGTTAAGAGCAGCATTTAAGGCATGATGAAAAAGCCAACAGGCTTTGGATTGGGCTTTAATATTCCTGGGTAACTGGATTTGATTGCCATGAAAAAAGAGATAGGTCTCACCTGCATTCTTGACAGCTTCTTGTACTGCCTGTTCAAAATTTAAGTCTTTAGATTTAAAAAATGCTTCGGCTCCTTCTTCCTCAGTGACAAAAGTGAACCGTTTTCCCAGAGCAAATATTGTGAATACAGGCCCGTGCTGGAACAAACAAAGATTTCACATTACTGCACTGTTAACGTGTCTGATGGGGGCCCCAGCAGGACATCAGTACTGCTGAGAGGTCAGGAAGGAGGACCTGGTCCTTCCTGCTCTCTCTTCACCTTGGCTCAGAAGTGCACAAAGATGAGCATGAATCAGACCAAAATTTGTAGCCTTACAGAGAAGAAGGGAACAGCACAGTGGCCTGCCTCTTGCAGAGCAGACAGGTTCCTTCTCTGAAATTAACATTTTAGATTCTAATTACATCAAAGTTCAAACAATACAACCTACCTGGATTTAGAGAATTCAAGTGATGGATTATCTACTGCATCCCCCCTGTCACAGCGAAGTACCCACATTGTGAAAATCCAGAAACAACCTACATTTTTTTAATGAAAGTTCTCCACTCCTGCATCTTTTAAATTTTCCTTCTCTTTCCTTTCCTTCCCTTCCCTTTCCTTCCCTTCCCTTTCCTTCCCTTCCCTTTCCTTCCCTTCCCTTTCCTTCTCTTTCCCTTTCCTTCTCCTTCCTTTTTCTATTCTTGTTTAAAGGTTCTGCTAATACCAACAACTTCTTTCTTGTACAAGTGTTTAAGGATTAATATCAAAATATCTAACAAGCTTTGAGCAGAACAGATGGAGTTTGTTGAGACTTGTATTCAGGGAAGGTTTTTGATGCCATAAATCACTCTTTCATTTTCCCTCAATGTAATATCCTAGACCTCTCTCAAACTTTCAGTAATAATTATTCACTCTGAATTCCTACATTATACAAAAGATCATTGATATTTGTAGATACTCTAAACTAGCAAACAAATGTGCAATATCTACTGGCTGTCAGATTTAGGCCTAAAAAATCAAAATTAGGAAATGAAGCATTTTAGCATCTTTCCTTAGTCAAGGCAATTTCTGCTCACAGGCAAAAGCCTTGGAAATCAAAAGCCCAGCATTTCCATTTCCATGCACACCACCTTCTTTTGGCAAAGTTATTGTACTTACAGAAAACTTTGGGGCTTTCAGAAAGTCTCTAGACACATCAAGGAACTTGATTTTCTTTTCCAGGTTAAATTTCTGACAAGGGTGAGAAAAAGTTTTGTGTTGATCTGCTTGGGATACTGAAAAGCCTCAAATCCACCTTGCTCACATGGTTTCTGCCACTGACTTTAACCATTTCTTTGTTGTCTGTGTCTGTATTGCAAAGCCTCCTTCATCAAAAGCTCTTTAAAGCCAAGGAAAAAATTCTTCTTGACATCAACTGAATTTTGGTTGTGTCCTTCAACTGTAAGTTGTTAAAGAATGAATGCTTGTTTAAACTCTGTGAGATAACAAATGAAATAAAAATACTGTTTTAATAATAGCTAAATTGCTCAGGTTGTTTTTTTATGGATAACAGCATGTCCTCATCATCAGTCTGGTTACAAATCAGTGAATTTTTACTGTGTTTCAATTAGATTTTTTTAAATTTCAAACTGACATTAAAATGTACTTAAACTAATTTAAAAATTAAATTAAATTTGAACTAATAGCAACCTGCAATAACACTTAATTATTCAATTAAGGTCACACTCAATTATTAAGATTGGAACACTTTATTTTAGATGATTATATGTGAGCAAGATGTCTAAACTCCCGTTACAGACAACAGGGATCGAGTCTATGCAGTCAGGGGAGCCTAAAAACCGCTTCATCTGACCAGCTCCTGCACACCTCTGTGCTTGAAGGTTGAGCTGAACCACCCTTAAACTCCACTGACAGGACTGACTAGGTGTCTACTGACCATCAGTAAAGCCTGGATGTCTTGCTCACCTGTAAATACCTACATGAACAATCTAGTCTGGAATCTCATCCAATTTCCTGCAGTTTATTTCGAATAATTAAAATTAAACTAATAATAAACAAAATTTAAATTTAAAAAGCTCCATAAAGGGCCTCTAGAACAAGTTAACTTCACTGAACAGCACAGTGATGGTGGATATGCAAAGACACACCCTTCAGAAAGCAGAATTTTGTGTGCAAACAGGAAATTACAAATAAATATATCTGATAAGTTAAACGTAAAATTAAAATACTAGAAAAGGTTTGAGGATTAAACTACCAAATGGGCATTCCCCATTCCCAATAATAAAGACTTTTCCAAACATACTAGATGCAGGAAGTTCTCCCAATGTGTTGCTGAGCCTGATAAATGCTCAAGGTGTCAAGAAACCAAGTGGGGAAGCAATCTGAGCTAGCGATTACTTCAGCTTAAGACACGTCCCACCCTGGAGCCTTTCGCTAAGCGTGATGGACCGAGACCTTGCTTCAAAGGATGGACTGAGACCTTGCTTCAAAGGATGGACTGAGACCTTGCTTCAAAGGATGGACTGAGACCTTGCTTCAAAGGAATCATTAAACAGATAGGCTTAAAAAAGTGTCAGGTAAATCAGTGATAAATATTTCAACTAAAAACTCCAGGATGTGTGGCCTTAAACATATTCCTAATTCATTCCTTAGAAAGAAATAACATTTATTCCTGATCTCAAGTCAACTGTCCTAAACTATGAGATCCAGAAACATCACAGAAGGCAGCCACTCAGAAGAATCACATTCTGAAATGACTGGAAGATCTATTATACAAGTGCTAATAATTAATTTTGAGCTCTTATCTTGTTAGGAAAGGAGCAGAGAAAGGACAGCAAACATCTAAACCCATCCCATGTCCACATCTTCAGTGTAATGTGTGTCTCTGCCCATTCCATCTCAGCAGGATATAATATATTGAGCTAGAAAAGGCAAAGGGATGCTCAGCAAGCGTGAATGGAACTTTCCATAAGAGGAAACTAAGTGGACTTAGATCCCAGGAAAGGTGAAAAGAGAATAATTATTCCTAGTTTCTCACAATGCAAAAGCTAATGGGTACCTATTAGAAGGCAGCTGGTTTAAAACCAGACAGAATACTTTCTTCATATGGCTCTTGGTTAAATCAGTCATAGCTGTGGGATGCTGTGGAACCAAAATTACACACAGGATAACAAAAGAGATTAGGTTATCATAGTCAGATTATTTGGATACAGATTCCAGCCTAGGAAGTCCCTAAACTGTTTACAGAAGCTAGGAAGAAAAAGAAGAATGCAGTGTACTCTTCTCTGGGTGTGCTCCTTACACCCTGTTACTAAGCACCTACTAATAGCTGCTATTTGAGACAGGCACCTGAATAAACAGACTTTTCATGTGTCCCAGTATAATTATGCTGATGTTCTAATGACAGAAAATCAGCCACTGGAACAAGCTGTCAGCAGTTCCCCTTGTAACACCGTTGTGTTATGGGCGGGTACCAACAAAGCGTGGGCACTGCCTGCCAACACTGTGTCCCAGTTTACTGCTCTGTCTGAAATCACATTTAAGGAGACCTGATGAGATCCGGAAAGCAAAATAAATATCCTCTTAGGATTTAGGGGCTTTCACTCCAGAAAGCTCTGTTTCTACCAAAGACTGGGAAACACCGCACAAAACAGCAGTGCCACGGTGAGAGGCAGATCTGAGCCGACATGAAAGTAACACTCCAGAGAAATAAAGGACATTCTCCAAAATCCCAGAGGAAGGAAATCAAGGAAATGGCCATTTTTTCCGAGGGGCACTGCCAAGCAGGGAGCAACCACTCTCGGCTGAGACAGTGGCAGTTGTGTCAAGACCCATGCTCGGAGCTAGGTGCACTGGGCTGGTTTTCTCTCCCTTGGCATGCACACACACGAGTTCCATGCCATGTTCCCTCTCTATCTCAGGGACTTTAGCATTTTGCTCTTCAGTGCATGGGACCAGGGTCACAGACCATTAACAACTCAGCTGTGGGCACTGTCTTCAGAAACACTCCACCAGAAGCCTTGTCCTCTTCTCCAGCCTGTTTCCCCTCCACTAAAGCTCATGCAGGATACATGTCCCTTGCCATGTAACCCAGCCAGCAAGCCATCCCTCACGCAGCCACACATAGAGAATAAGGCTGAGGAGGCACCTCACTGAGTCCTGAGACACGGCACCATGTCCCAAACACAATCAACACACTAAGAGTGATGTACGGGTCCACAGGTCCATACAGCAGTGCAGAACAATCTCATGGGTTTAACCGAATTTTTCTTGCTAGCTTAATTTGCAAACTGATGAGAAGCATTTGAAATTCCTTATTAACTCTAACCATGTTTGCCAGGCAAAGTGGAGAACCACATCCTTTGAACCCCTCATTAAGCAGCTCCACATGCATTCTATCTTGCATGGTGGCTCTGGTTACCCACCCTGCTCATCCCACATCGCCTGCAAAACTACTTTAACTAGCCAGGCAGCTTTAGGAAGAAGAGGTGGTATCTTTTATTAGACCAGAGATTAAATATTTTATTACAGCAAGTGATCTTTCTTTTCTTAGACCCACTGATGACACAAAAGGAAAACCAGGCAATTCTTCCAGCCCACATCTTCTTCTGTAGGAGGAAAACAGAAGCAGTGAACTTCAAGCAAAGTGCAGGTTGGAAGCAGTGGAAGTCTGGCATGTTACACCAGGGCTTGAGAGAAAAAGCAGTGAGGGATGTACACAAAAGGGATAATAATAATAATAACAATAAAAACTCTTTAAGAAAGAACGAAAAATAAATGAGTGTCACTTTGACAGACTGAAGGATTAATCTAGGGGAGGAAATTTTTAATTGTGAAAGTCTCCCCTGAAGGTAGTGACCCTACAGAGCTGAAGAGGTTTAACACTGCTGCACTAACTGTTACTAGGGCAGCTTGCTTGTACTATGGACACCTAACGCTGTTCTGGCAATATTAAAGAGCTTGGAATTACTGTAGATGTATTTTGCAACCCTTGTTATGCCTGTTAATGACCCTTTTGGCAGCAGCACCTGTTTTATTTGGCTGTACTATGCTACAGCTCCTACTCTTTTAAAGGGGAGCAGGCAGGAGTTGCTGGACATAGAAAAAAAGTCAAAGGAAAGGTCCTATCTGCAAACACACAGTAAAGGGGAGACACGTCAGAAATCCTTCTCTTTCTGTTTTGCCTTATTTTGAGTTTTCTCCCATTGAAAATGTTTCATGTTCTAGTTTCTGTCTCAATAAAACCTGGTATTTAGAAAGTCCTTTAAGTGTTTCTGGTGTGTTCTTATGTGGCAGCAGCTGCCATAACACCAAGAGTGGCACAAAGGGTCTCCAGGCAAATGAACATCAAAATCAGTGGACTCAGAGCCACTGAGTTTGCATTTGTACTTCAACGCATTCCTTAGCATGTAAAAGTTTTGCTCATTCAATCTGTGAATGAACCTCCAAAAAAGGACTCTTCTGTCAGGTTTGTTTTAAAATTTTGTCTAAGAAATTTTGCTAAAAGCTTCCTGGGAAAAAAAGCAACTCAAGCAACCAACTCAAGCAACCTTAAGTCATGGTGAAACATCTGTCCCCAAAAGGGACTGCACTGGAAAGGACACTGGCAGGCTGCTTCAGTCTGGTTGCCACCAGGATATGTTTTCAATACAACAAGGAGGCTCCCTAACAGCCTCATGTCAGGAGAGTCAAAGAAATACTATTTTTTTAAAGTGAGGTTTCTTCAGTTTATTTAAAGGATTATATGTCATGGTTTCTGAAATAGTAGGAGAAAGAACTAGAATGAATTTTCTTCCAGTCCTACATTTCTGCCCTCAGATGAATGAACAAATAACTGATCATGGTATCCACAGATGAAAGATACAGGAAAGACATAGTCATATAAAGTTAAAACCACCCTGCTAAGCTCCAAGAAGCCCAGGAACTCCAGATCATACACAAGCTTACTCTGTGGTGCACCTAATGTGCTTCAATACATAATTAACAGCTCTTGATGTTCTTACACCTCACACTGCAGCTGGTTATACTTGAAACTCTGCTTTCATTTGACACCACATGTTTATAGCAACCATGGATGCAAAGAAGTAGTTACAAATATGAAATCTACTAGTTTAAAATGAAAAATAGAATTTTAAACATCAAGTTTTTGGGTTTTGTTTTTTTTTTTTCAAATTTCAGGATGTTACAGTGGTTTAATTTTTAACCAGTTTTTGCAAGTAGTGGGCTGTGTGATCCTTCAGTATCAAGCACTTGAGGCTGACTATATCACAGTAGCAGGTGAATGAAAATTCATCACTGAATGAAAATGGGAAACTGGGTTTTATGTCAGTTAGTATTAGCTGCCTAGAAATTAAGCACCTAATCTAAATTAATCATTTTAGGCCCTCTCTATCAGACAGCCACAGAGAAAGAAAGGCATGTCCAAGGGGTAAATCTTCACACCCATCTTTGGTAAGTTTTTTAGGATGGAAAAGGTTGCCTGCCAAGCATGCTTGTGTCTCTCTTGAATGCTGAGGGACACCAGCTGGTACTCAGAAACCTAACTTTAGGTACATAAATAATTAGTTTCCTGGTTCCAGCACCTGGCACAGGGCTTTCCATGTTATCTGAAACCAAGGTGAACACATAGCCAGACTGCAAAAGCAAAGCAGAAGAGGTGCTGGGTGCAAATAGGATGATCAGAGCACAGAGATCACACCTGGATTGGATCCACAGTTTAGCAATGTTACAAAGCCCATCCTTCACCAGCAAAATGCTCCTGACAGTATAAAACATGACAGGAAAGGGGCAAACTTAATGCAGAAGTTTCTCCTTGCTTTTCCCCTTGCAGGCAACCACCCTCAGCACGCAGCTACGAGCAGACAAGCTGCCACAGCCATTACCTTGTTTCTGGCTTGCTCTATAAACTCCAGAGGAGCTTTCCCAAACTGAAACGCAGCTCCAAACCAAGGGATCCAACTCCCGATGCAAGGAGGGGAGTTCCGGGCTCTCAGCTGAAACAAAACAGCCTTGACAATCAGAATCCCCAGGACTGCTGCCAAGAGGAGAGCAAGAGCCATTTTGCCTCTTCACTGCCTGGGGCAGCAGCTGCTCCGCCTGCCACAGCACCGGGCAGGACCGCGCTGGCCGGGAGCACCGAGCCACTGAATAGGGCCTCTTTGTTATCAGCCTTGCCAGCTGATCACTGCCATGGAGACGACGTCAAAGCATCAAGCAACCCATGGGGACAAAAAGGCAGAGCTAATTCTCCTCGGCTCTGGGCTGAGGGCCAACTCCGCTGCTTGCAAAACGGAGATGTTGCTTGTGACAAGTCCCTGAACTTTGCACCAGTTGCTGGAGGGCTACCCAAGCAGCAAAGGAAAACTGGCAAAGCAGTGTGTGATTTCTTTTTTTTCAAGTAAAAAAAATATACATTTTTTGTAATATCAGGATGACAAAGCAGAGAGGTTGTGATTTGCAGACATTTAGCTTTCAGCAAGAGAGATGGCAAGAAACTTCTGCAGGTATCACCTGAAGCAGTAAGTGTTATGAAAGGTATCTCTCACCTGTCTGAGATAATCTCATTAAAGGCCAGATGTCCAGTGTCTGAGGAGCAGAGAAAGGCTTTGGAGGTTGAACTGACAATTTAAAACCTGATGGTGGCCCTTGTAATATCATTTCAATGTCAGAAGACAAGATTTTAGACAGGTTAGATTGGTTTCTTTGCATGTGTGGAAGTGGCACACCAAAATTACATACAGAATTCATTAAGTATTAAAAACACTAGGAAGTGCTCTCACAGCCTATCCCTGCCCACCTTCAGCAAGTCTGAAGACAATACAAAACCAGGAGCAGTAGCTGATAGACCAGATGAGCGTGCTGCCATTCAGAGGAACCTCAAGAGGCTGAATAAATGGGCAAACAGGGACTCCATGAAGTTCAGCAAAGGGAAATGCCGAGTCCTGCCCCTGGGGAGGAACAATCCCATGTACCAGTACAGGTTGGGGGCCATCTGGGTGGAAAGCACCTTTGCAGACCTGGGGATTCTGGTGGACACCACGTTGAATACCAATCAGAAACATGCCTTTGCACTCAACAGCACCCTGGGCTGCATCAGGAAGAGTGTTGCCAGCAGGACAAGGGAGGTGATCCTCTCTCTCAGTGCTGGAAAGATTCATCTGGAGTACTGGGTCCACCTCTAGACTCACCAGTGCAAGAGAGACATGGACAGACTGGAGTGAGCCCAGTGAAATACCAAGGAGTTTAGGAAGGGGCTGGAGCATCTGTCATTCGAGGAGATGCTGAGAACTAGGACAGTTCAGCCTGGAGAAGAGAAGGCTTGGGGGGATCTTATCCTTGTGTATGAACATCTGATGGCAGGGTGCAAAGAGGATGAAGCCAGGCTCTTTTCAGTGTCTTCTTCTGCTCTGGTTCTTTGTCCAAATCTCTTCTTCTGCTCAGCCCCAGGACCTGATCCTCAGGCCAACTCCCTAGTTGAACAAGCACTGCTCAGACTTTCTAGCTCTTCATCTGTTTGTTCCACAGACAAGAATGCAGCTGTACATCACATCTTACACTTCCCTTTACTCAAATATTACCTCACACAAGCATTTCCTTTTTAATCAGTCTCAGCTTTTCTGGCTCTGCCCCCAAAATTGTTTCCCCATGTCCTTCCTTCCAAGCCCCAGATTCTACCTAATTCTGTCCCATTCTCTTCATATCTGCACTCCCAATTATCATCAGATAAAAGTTTTTTATCAGTAAAAGTTTAATTCCCTTCCTCTACAGGAATAGGTGCACAGACAGGCACCTTTGCACCTTTGCAGACAGGCAGTACAGTAAAAGTAGCCCAGCAGAAACACACCTGATAGTAGGAAGCTAAGAGCTATGAAAACCAGATCTGGGGCTTTCATTAAACATTAATGCTGAAATACATTGAGATGTTACCTCGCTGGTCAGGTGCAGAAGAACAAGCCCAGATATTTCAACTGTGACAAGTAAGGTGTGGAATTCCATTTTGCAAACTGTCTGGAAGAAACAGATAAATCACTTTGTGATATTATTATGCCCCTGTGTTTAGCAATCATAGCTCTTTGTAAGTTTATTTCCTGGTTTTATTTTATCCATTAAAGTCTTTCTTTTCCTAAAAAGGGAGAGAGCTAAAGGCCTTGGCATATTGGAGTGTAGTGAGTTTAAAGTGATGTATTCAGGTAAGACAAGAATGTCTTCTCCATTAAGACATTAATTAATGGCTTTTGTGTTTGTTTTGACATTATTCTTTTTATTTAGCTTCTGCTTCTGAGATATGATTTGGGGAAGGACACGAGACGCTCCTGAGAGGCACTATTGTGTGGAGAACACAACCAGCACAATAGTGAGACAGTCACTAACACAAGCTTTCCTCAGACTGGGTCCTAGTCCTGGGCAGATAATATTTAATGGTCTTCCCAGTGTTAACTGATGCAGTTATCGCTGATGGAAGCAGGTGAGAGGACTTGGGGCAGTTTGGCTGCCTTTCTCCAGCAGCACACAGCCCTCCCAGACCCTGCTGCTGTGTTTCTATTGCACCTGAAATCCATGTTCCCTCCCTGCATATGCAGCCATTGATAAAACTGGCTTTGGACAAAACCCAGAAAATGTTGTCTCACTGAAAACTGAAATAAATAAATAGGAAGGGTCCTCTCTGCTGGAGCTGTCTCCCTCAGGATTTGGGGATTTATAAACTCCAGCTGTTTGATGGGCCTCCATGAGCACTGGCCCGCTGCTGCTCCAGCAATCACCGAGATGTCCACACAAGCATCCAAGTCCAGGTCAGGCTCATTTCAAATAACCTGTGGGAAGGGAAAATTCCTCCTCACCACCATCCCCAAATCAGCCTGGTTTCAAAAAGAACTTACTTCCACAGACTAAAAATGACCATGGAGAGCTTCTCTCCCCATAGGATGCAACAATGTTATGGGATTTATTTTAAAGAAGTATCTAGTTTTTGTCTGCCACGCCTAAAGTGGGGTTATAGAGAAGACAGAGTGACACTCTCCCCAGAGGTGTGCATCTAAGGGGTGAGAGGCAACAGACATAAGATACAATGTGGGAAATTATGACTGAATATAAAGAAAAAATGTTCACAAAGTGGTTAAGCACCAGAGCAGGCTCTGGTTGTGAAATCCCCATCCTTGGATGTTTTTCAGGTGACCAAACAAGGTCTGGGGCAGCCTGATGTAACTCCAAAGCTATCCCTGCTCTGAGCAGAGGATTGTACTCAGTGACCTCTACAGGTCCCTTCCACCCTAAATTACTCTATGAATTGATGATATATAGTGGCACAAGCTGATATATAGTGGCACAAGCTGATCCAAGCCCAGAAAACAGCTATGGAGGGAGGCATAAAAGAACTAACAGTAAATTGCATAAACTGCCTGGAGTAAGGCTTTGATCTGCTCCTACCCTCAGTGCAGCCAGGCATGTTTGCATTAAATTGCAATATGCCTTCTTCCCATTTTAATCAGGGTTTTGGCAGTAGTTTGTCTTATTACTGCATGAATTCTAACAAATTCTAACACAAAGAAGGATCCAATTTAAAACTGGTTACTGGTGACTGATGGGATAAATTTATCTCACTTCAGCTGAATATTTCACCTGCAGTGATCCCTGAATTGTTCCAGCCTGGACCACACACCAAAATGTTAGTCAGACAGGGGTGGGGGTTGTTCTGGAATAAGTTTCTGTGACCTGAAAAATCCTCAAATCCCCAGCATGAGGATTAGTGATTAATGGCTAATGATTAACTTAGTGATTCAGCTGAGCCTTAATGATAAATAAAAAACTTCTCTTGAACAGTGCATGCCTTACTCTTTCTTTTTTCTTTTTTTTTTTTTTTCTTTTTGTGGTGAGAACCTAAATTTTGTGGTGAGAATCTCATTTCTCTTAATTTAAGAGAAATTAGGGCAGGCACACAATTAACAGGCTTCAGCATTCATCCAGGAAAAGCTTTAAAATTTTCACAAATGGGGCTTTGGGAAGACACCAGCTTCTGTCTTCCCAGGTTTGTGTGCCTCTTGCTCAAACTGCACTGCTCTGTGCCTAATCCCCAGGAGATGAGAATTGTTACAAGCACTAGGAAGTCATATCTGCAGCTCAGCATGTAGCTGTTGCCAGTGCAGCTTTTGTTAAAGCAGATTTGGATCAATTAATCCATCTTGGGTGTCTGTGCAGCCGTTTGGCATAGAGATGCAGTTTGGGGGTCCTGAGGCATTGCTGTCAATGCCAGCACCCCATAAAGCAAACAGACCCCACACGTGTTCCCATAACCTTGAGGTCTCGCTAATGATATTTTTTTTTAAACGTGGAGAACTGTCAAAATTGTGCGTGTGACTGTACCTGCACTGTTGGTTTAGGGCAGCATCGCTGACAGACTACATTTCCCAGGAGCCCGTTGAGCAGGAGTCTCTGGTGTCACTGCCGAAGGACCCTGCAGCTCTGCAGGAGGCACTTGGGCGGCTGCGGTTCCTGGTGCTGGCTCTGGAGAAACATGACCTTCAGCAATTTGTCTCCTAAAGGACCCAGAACAGAGCTGAGCTAGGGTCTGTTTTACCTCCAGACCCTCGCAGGGTGGCTGGTTAGCCTTGTTTCATGTTAGACGCTAGATGTCACCTGCAGAAGAAGAGAAGAGCTTACCTCTTCCAGAGAGATGGCCCCGAGTCAGCAAATTCGCTCTGTCAGCCTGTGCAGCGGCTGTGGCAGAACTAGGTACAGCTCACGCTGATTTGCCGAGAGGGAAGGGGATCAAAATTTACTTACAGGGGGCAGGGGGAACTTCAGTCCTTGGACACCTCATTCCTTGGTGTTTGCTCCGGCTTTTCCGCTCCAGCAAATCTGTTCATTCCACTCTGCTCACTGTGATTTTTCCATAATTTAAGCCTTGCAAGTGTTTTATGGCAGCTGAGTGTGGCTGGAGGGAGGGGTTTTTCAGGTCAAAATCTTTGCCTCCAAAACCGAAGAGTTGCAGTCACAACAGAGCAGCTGTGACTCATTTAAGCTCTGTACTTGCTGGGTTTCTCTGTCAGAAAACTAGAGGCAAGAAGGACGATGTGTTGCTTAAATTAGTAGCAAGGGGCTGACTTCTTCAGGAGTTTGCTTTGTGTAGTTAGTGCAGGTTGATCAAAGAGAAGTTGAATGTTAAGTTTCTGCTTATGGTGGAGATGTCTGTGGAGATGAAGTACAGCAAACTGCTTGCTGAAATGCAGGAAAGAAACACCCTGGCACCCGCCTAGCACTGCTTTGTGATCAGTACCTTACTTGGAATATTTCTCAGCATGTTCTATATAATTTGTACAAGCTTTTACAGGCAAATCTGGTGCATTGCTCTAATGATTTGTAACTTTTCAATCTTTGCTACTGTTTAAACACAAATACTGAACTTAATGCACAAATTGAGACTGCATTGCCGTGGTACCTCTGAGTCCTGCTCTGGAAGGACCCTATAGCATGGTGTGCTCAGAGATGTCGAACCAAAGATACCTCTGCTCCTGGGAACTCACCGTCTGAGCCAGGCTGGGAAGGTCCATCACCCCGTGAGACACCTCTGGCCTGGAACTGAGATTAGGGGCAGCAAGTATGTACTCAGTATGAGTTTCAGGAGCAGGCCTGGGAAGCTGAGATCGAGGTGGACCACCTTCCCTGGCCACCAGTGATTCCAGTGAGAGCAGTAACAGGTTAAATCAATTTTTTTGTGTCTGCATCAGCAAAGCAGCATGTTTTAAGATGGTTTGTAGGACAGGTGTTCACTTGCATGGGTGTCTGCACTACATGATGGCCATTGTGGAGTTGTTCCTGACTCTATAATGTTTGCTGCCACCATGCTGGGCAGAATTGGAGTAGCCACGTGCTCAGTAAGAGATCTGACTGATCTTTATTCAGGAGGAGTAACTGGAATAGGATTTTTAATCCAGAGTCTCTTGAAAAGCATGTGTATTGCATAACAAATCTGCAAAAAGAAATAAGGGAGAAAGACTTGGTGTTTGATGGGAATGTGTTTTGGTTACTCATGCCTAGAGACACTTTTAACAGATCTGGATGTGAATCTCCTGTTCTCCATCAATCACCTGCACCCCCGTTGGGTTCTGTACCTGCTGATAATTCCACATCCCCCTTGGCTGCCTGGTAGGGGAAATTGCGATGCAGATGTTACCAGCCTGGTAGGTCTCCTCGCAGCTGCACCCATAGTCACGTTTGTTCCTTGCTCTTTCTTTTCAGTGACATTTCCCCTGGATCTCACAAAAACTCGACTGCAGATCCAAGGTGAAGCTGCTGTTCGTCACAGCGGAGCTGCTGCTGGGCAGGCGATTCCTTACCGGGGCATGCTGCGCACCGCGGCTGGCATCGTGCGAGAGGAGGGCTTGGGAAAGCTCTGGCAAGGAGCCACACCGGCCGTCTACCGCCACATAGGTGAGTATCTGCTCCCATGGGACCAGTTTGGGTCCTGCCTTCTGTGGCCAACAGTCTTTTGGTGTGATCTTGCTACATCTTCTTGTACTTTAAATGTATCTGTGAGGACTTCTTCAGTCTACCCTGCAGTCTCGCTCTGAAATGTACGGGATTCTAGCTCTCTTTCCTCTCTTGCCCGTTCCTTCCCAGCCTTTATCTGGCTTCTGGGAAAACAAAATATAATTTCCCTGTCATCTTTGCAGGAAGGTCTAGTGCAAGCAGGCACTTGGAGTCCTCAGAACAATAAATATCTTTTATTTGGGGGAAGTGGGGATGGGCTAGGAAAAAAAAAGATAAGGTTGCAAGCGCTATGATGAAGAAATGCACCAGTGGTTTGGCCACAGGTAACAGCTTTCTGTGTTTTACTTGGAAATATAGTGACAAAAACAAACCTCAAAAGCACTTGTGGGAAGGTTTTTGCTTGGCAGCAGCTGAGAGGGAAGCAATGTGGTTGCATCTCCTTAGTGTGTGGGCATGAGCCGTCCTGCCTCCTGGCAGACATGGGGCTCAGCCAGAGAGATTTTTCTGACGCTAAAAAGTTCTGGCTCTGGCATTGTGACCAGGCAGCCCCCTCGCTTTCCCCATTTTGATCATGAACATGAGAGCAGTGACCAGCTGACCCAGGCAAGCTCCAGAGTGGTTTTAGTGTGGCCAGCAGGACCAGGGAAGTGATTGTGCCCCTGTACTGGGCACTGGTGAGGCTGTACCTCAAGTGCTGGGTTCAGTTTTGGGCCCCTCACTCTGAGAAGGACATGGAGGTGCTGGAGCGTGTCCAGAGAAGGGCAACGGAGCTGGGGAAGGGTCTGGAGCACAAGTGTGATGAGGGGTAGCTGAGGGAAGTGGGGTTGTTTAGTCTGGAGAAAAGGAGGCTGAGGGGAGACCTTCTCACTCACTACAACTACCTGAAAGGAAGGTGTAGTGAGGTGGGTGTTGGTCTCTTCTCCCAAATGACAAGTGACAGGAGGAGAGGGAACAGCCTTAAATTGAGCCAGAGGAGGTTTACGCTGGGCATTAGGAAAAAAATCTTCACCGAAAGAGTTGTCAAGTATTGGAACAGGCTGCCCAGGGCAGTGGTGGAGTCACCATCCCTGGAGGTATTCAAAGGACCTATAGATGTGGTAATTTGGGGCATGGCTTAGTGGTGAAGTTGGCAATGCTAGGTTTATGGTTGGACTAGATGATCGTAATGGTCTTTTCCAACCAAACTATTCTTTGATTCTATGATTATAACCGATCTCTTGACCTCTCTATCATTGTGTGACCTCCAGAATTGGCAGACCCAAGAATCATCTCCTGCTTTTGTTTTCCTCAGTGTACTCTGGCGTTCGGATGGTTGCGTATGAACATCTCCGTGACTCTGTGCTTGGCAGGTCTGAGGACGACAGCTTTCCTTTATGGTAATGTTGCATATTTATGCTTTTGCTTTGTTTGGAGATTGTCCTTACTGTAGGAGTTCTGCAGCCCTAGAAACTGTCTTCTCCTCATGGCTCACCCCCCCTAAAGAGGGTAAATATAACCTAGAGGTTTAAGCACTGATACAGAGATTCTGATTTTAGTTTCAGGGCAGTATCTTTCATTTAGCTGTAAACAGGACTAAGAAATATTGAAATAAATTTCTCAGATTAGTGAGAATAATCATTTCTCTATGATTAGTCCTAGTTAATCCTATGGATGAGGCTTTGAGCAACCTGGCCTAGTGGAAGGTGTCCCTGCTGATGGCAGGGGGGTTGGAACTCGATGATCTTTAAGGTCCCTTCCAACCCAGACCGTTTTATGATTCTATGATTACTCTAATAAGAATATTCTTCTATAAAGATGGAGAAACTTGATGCACCACATTGATAGGAGCAGCTGTCCTGGGCTGGCAGGAATCAGCCTGGATGAGAGCAGAGGCAGGGTGGCTTTACTGTGACTCAAGGTCTGTGATGTAATGGAAGCTCTTTTAATTCTGTGTGGGCCAGGGAGATATTGAGAAGTGCAGGTGAGTCGTGGCTGCCCATATAGCTGTGTGCTGCTGGAGAAGCTGTGAGCTCTTGCACAAACCCAACACCAGTGTCAGTAACTGACTAATCTGACAGCTGCCTGGGTCATGCAAACCAGAGGTTCAGCTGTGCCAAGCTCAACTTGAAGCTTGTGCCCTGCTCAGCTCTGAGGTCATCTGAGAGCTGGATTAGTTAAATAATCATAGAATGGTTTGTGTTGGAAGGGACCTTAAAGATCATTCAGCTCCAACCCCCCTGCCATCAGCAGGGACACCTTCCACTAGACCAGGTTGCTCAAAGCCTCATCCAGCCTGGCCTTGAACACTTCCAGGGAGGGAGCAGCCACAACTTCTCTGGGCAAGCTGTTCCAGCGTCTCACCACCCTCACAGGAAAGAATTTCTTCCTAATATTTAATCTCAATCTCCCCTCTTCCAGTTTAAAGCCATTTCCCCTTGTTCTGTCACTCCCTGCCCTTATAAAAAGTCCCTCCCCAGCTTTCTTGTAGGCCCCTTCAGGTATTGGAAGGCTGCTATAAGATCTCTCCTAGTTCCACATAAGGTAAGGACACATTTCCAAAGCTATGATGGACATGTCAAAGATCCTCTGGAGCTTCGCAGAAATTAAGTGAGGGGTGGTACATCTCAAATTTCCTGCTGCTAGAGGGATGGGTGTCACTATGTGTTGTCCAGCAGCAGGTATGGCAAGGCTTTGCTGCTTGCTGTGCTGCCTGGGTAAGAAATTATTATGCCATTGGATTATAAACAAGGGGAACAGGAAGGTTTGCCAGTTCTGGAGTTGTATTTTAGCTCAAAAGATGGGAATTTCCTGGCCACTGAAGAGGCAGATCATGAAGGAATAAAGGTTATTTTGTTCATGTGTGTATGACAGATGTCAGCCTAAGTTAAATCTGTGCATCCTTCCTGAGGAGAGAAATGACCCCTATAAAAATAAAAACCAAAGTCTTTGTTCTGCAAGTTTAATTCAGCAACAGTTACATCTCACTCAGTCCCTTTTTGACAGTGCAAGCAGTGTAGAGCCACAGAATAAACTCTTTGCCTGTCAAGAATGAAGCAGATTTTTCTAAAAGTTTTGCAAAGATCAGTAATTTCTAAGTATCAAATCCTTGTTTTTAGAATGTCAGTCATTTACTTTTATAATCATACACTCTATCGTATCCAATCAAGTGTTTTACTCCAAAATAAAATCTTGGGTCCAAATTGTAACTGGTTTTAAGATGAGATTTATAAAGTCTAATACCAGTAAAGTACTCATCATGCTTGGTGCTATGAGAAGGGCTATAATACTGAAATTTCTGATTCTACTAAAATAAGTAGAGCCAGAAAATTAACATGACACATCTAGTAGCAATGGGAAATAAAGTTTTATATATTAGCAAACTGTTTAAAGTTTCAGATTGGCATTCAATCACTGTAATATATGGAGCACCATCCCTTACTTGCCATCTTGCCTTTATACCTTAAGCAAGGCTCATAATGTGACCCGGAGAGGAAGCAGAGCATCTTGGTGATTTATAATAACTTGACTTTTTCCTCCAGATAAGTTTCAAACCTTTCTTAAAATTGAAAAAAAAAAAAAGTATTACTGACTAACTTAACTAATTGCAGTCACTGCAATTATTGCCTTAATAATAATTATTATTAAGGGCTGTTAGTATGAGGAATACCCATTTACACTTGTTTCACCTGGGTCGCACTGCTGAACTCTTCAGCTCCAGCGCTGTGATTTGTCAAGATTTTCAGTGTATCCTGGAGCACATTTCCCTTCTCTGTTGGGCAGGAAAGCCGTAGTTGGAGGGATGTCTGCGGGTGCCATCGGACAGTTTTTCGCCAGCCCGACTGATCTGGTGAAGGTGCAGATGCAGATGGAAGGAAGAAGGAAGTTGGAGGGAAAGCCGTTACGGTCAGTTCCTCTCGAAGCTGGTGTTTCTTTCCTGTTAACGTTTACTTGTTGGCCTGGGATGTGGTTCTCTTTATTTTGTGCCACCCCCTCTCCCCAGCTGCTCTGAGCCCTTTCAGGGAAGAGCAGTGCCTGAGAGGGATGTGATGGCTCTGGGCAGCAGAGAGGATGGGGGATCTGATATTTCCTGCTTACTCCATTTATATTTGCCTTCCTTATTCTGATGAATTGGTCCCAGAGAACAGAAACCCTCACCCACCCTACATGTGCAGCATGTCCATGCCAGCGCTCTGCCAGGGCAGGGAAGGATGGTTTCTGAAGAAGGGAAGCTGGAAGAAAGGATGGGGAAGTGACTTGGGCAGGATGCACAGATGCAGGGAGGGGCTGGGTCACCTACAGACAGCAGGACCCAGCAACGTGCGCTCACAGCCCAGAGGCCAATAACCGTGTCCTGGGCTGCACCCAGAGCAGCGTGGGCAGCAGGTCAAGGGAGGGGATTCTGCCCCTCTGCTCCACCCTCCTGAGACCCCACCTGCAGTGCTGCCTCCAGTTCTGAGGCCACCAACACAAGAAGGACGTGGATTTGTTAGAATGAGTCCAGAGGAGGCCACGAGGATGATCCAAGGGCTGGAGCAGCTCTGCTGTGAGGACAGGCTGAGAGAGTTGGGGCTGTTCAGCCTGGAGAAGAGAAGGCTCCGGGAGGATCTTATAGCGGCCTTCCAGTACCTGAAGGGGCCTACAAGAAAGCTGGGGAGGGACTTTTTATAAGGGCAGGGAGTGACAGAACAAGGGGAAATGGCTTTAAACTGGAAGAGGTTTAGATTCGATATTAAGAAGAAATTCTTTTCTGTGAGGGTGGTGAGACACAGGCCCAGGTTGCCCAAGGAAGCTGTGGCTGCTCCTTCCTGGAAGTGTTCAAGGCCAGGTTGGATGAGGCTTTGAGTAACCTGGTCTAGTGGAAGGTGTCCCTGCTGATGGCAGAGTGGGTTGGAACTGGATGATCTTTAAGGTCCCTTCCAGCCCAAACCATTCTGTGATTCTATGACCGGAGATCCTCCTGCAGATACCAGGACACACTGCTCTTTGCATCCGAAACTGCTGGCATCCTTTGGTGTCTCATCTCATACATTTAGAATTGCAACCCAGCTGTGGGATCAATGGGTTGTGTGTCATTAGAGACCAGATTGCTGCTTATCAGGCCAACTGGTATGTTTGTTAAAATATCATGGCATGGAAGTCAAAGATGGATCCAAAAATTTATAAAAAATGGATCTGGAGGGCCAGGTACTCACAGGTATAAATTGCCTTTTCTGTGTGAAGACCTGGCACCATAAAGTGCTGGAACATGCAAAGGTTTCTCCATAACTGGGCTCTCTACTTACTAGCTGATGTTGATTTCAGGTTTCGAGGAGTGCACCATGCATTTCTGAAGATCCTGTCGGAAGGAGGAGTACGGGGGCTTTGGGCTGGATGGGTGCCAAATGTCCAGAGAGCTGCTCTGGTGAACATGGGAGGTAACTTGGTTTGCAGCGCTTAAGGCCGCACCTAAGCTTTAAGGAGAGCTCAGCTGCTCCCCTGGTCTTTGTCTCTTGGTTATGGACAGTGGGGACCTGTCTGAAGTGCACTGCAGGTGACCTCTGCCTTGAGTGTTTTGTTCCTATGGAAATCAAGTTGCTTAAAAATAAGTTTGTGTTTGAGCCTGAGGGATGGTGAGCTGGGGATTGAGGGGCTCCCACCGCCAGAAGAGCAAGGACCTCACCAACCATGACCCAGCTCTCTGGTGCCCAAGCAGTGTGAGCAGGGCAGAGCCAACAAAGGCAACCAAATTCCACTGAGAACCAGATCCTCAGGAAAGCATGTGGTGATGAGGCAGGTCTGAGCCCAAGCCAGGAGGCTGAGCTAGGATCAGGTCTGGTGAGGGTCACCAGGGTCAGAACTGGTGATCACCAGACTCAGTGATCATCAGCAGGTCCATAGTGATAAGAAAGGTCCAAGGTCAAGCTAGGGAGACAGTCCATGGGCCAGTGTCCAGATCAACAAGGTCCACAGCCCAGGCATGGTGCTGCAGATAGGTACACCTACAGTGTACTTCAGGCAGGGACTGAGGGTCTGCCTTCCTTCTTTGCTCTCCTTCCTGAGGTTCTCTTTATAAAGTAAGGAGGGACATGTCTAGATGTCTTTGGAACCAACAGACATCACCTGTGCTTGGTGGCACATACTATAGCATTGCACTGGCCATTTTTTATTTGGCATGCTTAAATTTCTTTGTCATGATGGCTACTAATTTCTAATTCCTACTAATTTGTGTCATTCAGCACAGGGATATGTTATCAGCATGATCAAAAAATATCTTTGAAGACAGAAAATCAGAGGTAGTGTAAGCTTACATCTTGCTAAGCAGGAGTAAAGGAATCGCAGAATCACAGAATGGTGGGGGCTGGAAGGGACCTCAGGAGGTCATCGAGTCCAAACCCCTTCCAAGGCAGGTTCCCTACACCAGGTTGCATGGGAAATCACTGGATGGATAATGTTTGCAGCAGAAGCTGTTAATTGAGGGCTATAGAATGACAATTAACTAAAGGATGTATCTCCATACACAACGTTAACGTGCAGTTTCAGCATGTAAACTTAAACAAGGCAACTCTCTTATGAGTGGGAGATGATCTCCACTGGGTATGTTTGGGCTGTAAACGCTACAAAGTGCTGGGAGGGTCATCCTGGTTGGTCAGCTGGGCTTGTAAGTTTTAAGATCAGGACACTGGAAATGTAACCCCGGTCTGCTGTTAACTTTCAGATTGCTGTCTTTCATTCAGCTGCCCAGACACTGTAACTCATTTCTGCTTTCAGAAGAATATAACTTCCATGACATCATCTATTTTCTTTTTGGCTAATGTTTCTAACGTTTTTATAACACTTGCACAGAGGTGGGAGAGGTAGAGCCCTCCTTATTGTGATGTTTCTGGGTTTGGCCAATGAGTTATATTGCAGAGTATTCTATTTAGGATCCATTTTATCATTTGCAGGGTAAATCAGAGAAGATGGTAGTAGAAGGGAGCACGTACTCCCATGTCCAAGGACAGGACCTAGGTGCCACACCCATCATCAGACACTGGGGACAGAGTGCTAGCTGTGCCAATGGGAGGAGCTGCACTGGAAATTTAGGTCTCACCAAGCCTCCATCCTGTGTCAGTCATGAACAGCACAGACACCATTTACTTCTGACAATGCCGGTTCTTCTCTTTCCAGATCTGACCACTTATGACTCAGTGAAACACTTTCTGCTTCTGAACACGCCGCTGGTGGACAACAGCGTGACTCACAGCGTTGCCAGGTGCCGTGTTCCCCAATTACCCCTTTTCTGCTGCAGAGCATTTCCAGCCTTGCTGCTTGATCTGCCTCTCCATGCCAGCACAAGCCCCTGATCTTTGGTTGTAACACTGCTGATAAAATGCACCTTTATAGCCTTTTTGGGTTTTTTTTGCCTGAGAGGACATCTTTGTACAAAAAACACAAAACAAAGGATGCAACCATTGCTACAAATCTGCCCTCACTAGAAGTCCCTTGCTGATGCATTTGAACACCTCATACATTTGTGAGGGCACAGGAACGTTCACTTTTCTAAGATTGCTACCATTTTATCTAACCTAGTTTTAATTTTAGCAAACCATAAGAATAAGCAATATAAACTCTGCAGAACAACCTCTTTTACTCCCTTAAATTATCACAGAATCGTAGTGGTTGCAAAAGACCTTTAAGATCAGCAAGTCCAACCATAAACCCAACACTACCAATGCCACCTCTGAACCATGTCCCTAAGCACCTCGTCTACCCGTCTTAAATCCCACCAGGGAAGGTGACTCCACCACCTCCCTGAGCAGCCTGTTCCCATGCTTGACAACCCTTTTGGTGAAGAAGTTTTTCCTAATATCCAATTGAAACTTCCTTTGGTGCAGCTTGAGGCCATTCCCTCTTGTCCTATAACTTGTTACCTGGGAGAAGAGACCGACCCCCACATTTTTTTTATGAAGAAATCTGATTTATAGAAACAATATCATAAATTGCCTATTGTGGGTCCTTTATCCCTGCCTCAGAACTACACCAAGAGGTGAGGGAAGCTGGTGCTGGGAGGACAACTGAACAAAAGCAATACCAGCAAGCCTCCACCCAAACCAAGATTATGTTAAGTTATGAGGTATTACTCATGATTTTATGATAATTGTTTTAATATATTATATTATTAGAACTGGAATCACGATGCTTCAATTGTCATGATAAATTTTAGTTTCTTCTTTTAAGTACCTGTTGCTATTGACAGTTGCTGTTCTGGCCTGGTAGCTGCTGTTCTGGGAACTCCTGCTGACGTGGTCAAAACCCGGATAATGAACCAGCCGAGAGACAAGCGGGGAAGGTGCAGACACTTCAGAGACTGACTTTTCAGTAGAAAGTGGAAACCCCAAGTCTCTCTGATTTCACTGGGAGTGAAGTGCTCAGTCTTTAATTTGCTTTTCATCTTTCTGATGATCACTTTATTGGTTTAGTTTTGCACATCCAGGGGGGTTTGTTGTGATGGCCACCTAAGCATACACAGTTGCTTAATTAATTTCAGTTCTGACGAGACTCTAGTGGGCTCACAAAAGATCTCTTGCTTGTACAAATTTATCTCATACAGATTTTTTTTTTGGGGGGGGATAGAATTTTTTTAAAATTGTATATTTAATCCTAACAGCACTTGTTCTCCTTGCACATTGCCAGAGGTCTGCTGTATAAGTCTTCCATGGACTGCTTGATTCAGACTGTACAGGGCGAAGGTTTTATGTCTCTGTACAAAGGCTTTATACCAACCTGGATGCGAATGGTAAGTGCCTTGTAACTCTCTTCACAAGACAGTTGAACAATGTGTCATTAAAATGCAAAGAGCTCTCTCTGTGTCAACACTTTTCCAAAACTATTTGGGTCTCTTGATTTCTTTAATTGCAGTTAGCATAGCTGAATGTAGTGGATGACACAACTGCTTGCAGTGTACCTTCTCCCGCATTGCTTCTTACATCTCTTTAATTTGGAAAATGCTGCCCTGCTTAATTGCTAGTGATTTTCCTTGCTTTTACAATTTCAAGCTCTCTCCTTTCTCCCTTCCTAAACTCTCCTTTGTTCCCTTCTTGCTCCCAACCCTGGACTCCTTTTGCATCTCTCTTTTACTTTGGTTCCTCCTCTCCTGATCCCAGAATTGCTTTATTAGTGCTCCATCCTGGATCTCACTTTTGCCCCCCTTGCATACAGGCAGCAGCTTTCTCCTGCGCACTGCTGGGCCGCTAAAGCTCCATCTCTACCATTCACAGAATCACAGAGTGTCAGGGATTGGAAGGGACCTCAAAAGATCATCCAGTCCAATCCCCCTGCCGGAGCAGGAACACCTAGATGAGATCACACAGGAAGGCGTCCAGGCGGGTCTTGAATGTCTCCAGAGAAGGAGACTCCACAACCTCCCAGGGCAGCCTGTCCCAGTGCTCTGTCACCCTCACAGTAAAGAAGTTCCTTCTCAAGTTTAAGTAGAACCTCCTGTGTTCCAGCTTGTGCCTGTTGCCCCTTTTCCTATCATTGGTTGTCACTGTGAAGAGCCTGGCCCCATCCTCCTGACACTTACCCTTCATATATTTATAAACATTAATGAGGTCACCCCTCAGTCTCCTCTTCTCCGAGCTAAAGAGCCCCAGCTCCCTCAGCCTTTCCTCATAAGGGAGATGCTCCACTCCCTTCATCATCTTGGTGGCTCTTCGCTGGACTCTCTCAAGCAGCTCCCTGTCCTTCTTGAACTGGGGGGCCCAGAACTGGACACAATATTCCAGGTGTGGCCTCACCAGGGCAGAGCAGAGGGGGAGGAGAACCTCTCTCGACCTACTAACCGCACGCCTTCTAATGCACCCCAGGATGCCATTGGCCTTCCTGGCCACAAGGGCACAGTGCTGGCTCATGGTCATCCTGCTGTCCACCAGGACTCCCAGATCCCTTTCCCCTACACTGCTCTCTAGTAGATCATCTCCCAACCTATACTGGAACCCGGGGTTGTTCCTGCCCAGATGTAAGACTCATCACTTGCCCTTATTATATTTCATCAAGTTTTTCCCTGCCCAGCTCTCCAGCCTGTCCAGGTCTCGCTGGGAACTGGCACTGTTATTCTGGGCAAGGGATAATTCCCAATAATAAATTCAGATGTGACCACTTTTTTTTTTTTTTTTTTTAAGTCTATAAGAATTTAACAACTCATTTACACCCAGCCTCTGCCAACTGGCTTCAGGGTCTCGACACTGTTTAACTGACAAGACTGAGCACTAAAGTTAGAGGCAAAAGCCTCCCTTCTCCAATTTAACTGAGTACAACAGTGGCCACAGCCTCTGGCAAGAGCAATTACAGGAAGGGTCTGCTCAGTTGCTCCGTCCCCGTGTCCCTGAGCTGGAGCACATTCAGTATTGATGGGATCTTTGTGAGTTTACTACCAAGCTAAAAATTTCCATGGGGCATAGACCAACTTAAATTTCCCAAAGGCTTGTAATTTTGGGAATGTTTAGCAGGTGTTTCAGAGAAGCAGGAAAAGGTGTTTCCAAGGCACAAGGCAGCCTTTTGCCAAACACCAATCTATTGCCAAAAAAAAAGAGAATTAGAGCAGCTCAACTAAATGGGTGCAGGATATAAATTTTATGCAAGAACTGTGTAATTTTCTGATTAAGGTTTTGGGACAAGTAAATCCTTTAATTTTTTAAAAAAAGCATTCAGCCTGAAGTAGCCCCCAGGTATGAAACTTTTCAGGTCAAACATTTATGGGTTGGCAAGCTGAAAACAAAGTTTTAGGTGTCTTGTGACAGACTAGGTAGCCCTAACCATATGCAACACTATGATTTTTGCATGAAAGATATGAGATTGAGTTTAAGAATATGATTTTTAAGAGGAGACAGATTAATCTAATGGGTTTATTTATTGCATCACTTCTGTTTCAAGCCTGTAACTTCAGTGTTTGCTTTCACAGGCTCCTTGGTCGCTGGTATTCTGGCTCACGTATGAACAAATCAGAAGGATCTGTGGAGTTAGTTCTTTTTAAAATCATGAAAAGACTTCAATATCCACAAAACAGAGAAGACTCACAAAGCTGAATTATCATTCCACGAGGCATCCTGACCCCACAGGCAACTAATTCTTTTAGGAGGTTGGCAGTAGGATCACATGTATAGGCTGCTGCTCCAAAGCCAGTCCTTGCTGGTTAGGAGTAGCCATGACTTAAGGATACTATTTGTTTGGCAGACTGCTATATGAAATGTCAGTTATCCACAGGATAAATTGCAACAATAATATTTCAACTGGCAGCCAGCATCAGCTCTCTGAAACAGCAAACAGAGGTAAAAAAACCCCCTATCTATCAGGTCAAATCTACTGTTTGCTTGTTGGATAATAGAGATGGTTCCTATTGTTAAGGAGAAGAGCAGGTTGAACAACAGCACTAAGTATCTTCTGTGGCTAAGCAGTCTGTAAAATTATTTAGCAATTTCTGTTAGTATTACATTTGCACTCATATAAAGAACTACCTCTTGTTACTTTGATGCCTCAACAAATCCAGCCTGTAGAGCTAGGAACTGAAAAAGATTAAAAGGAATTTATCCGATTTCAGCTTTGCTTTGCACAAAAGGTGGAAGGGATTGTGTTCCTCTCACTTCCCAGAGACCACCTGATCTCTTCACTCCACCACTCGAGTAACACCCACAAGTCAAACACAGTCCTGTGCCCAGGAAATCAAAAGCCAAGATTGCTCTGCCCCTTTTGAAGGACTCAGAATAGGACCGAGTTGAACCACTCGTCCTTTTGAGAGTCCCAGTCCTGACGTGGCAGACTTGGTCATGAAGATTCCACTTTTCCATGGAAGTATGCACTCTGCTCACTTTAAATCTAGTTGGAAATATAAAGTTCTCCTCAAAACCACAAAATGTTTGAATATGAGTGTTTGTTTTTTTTTTTTTTTTAACTTAAAGCTTTCCGGATTTCCTAGGAAAGGGAACTGCTGCTGTTTGTCACTGGGCTCATCTGTGGCAATCAGGAGGAACAAAATGCAGTAGAAAAGCAATCCTAACGTAGACAGAACAAAGCTGGCTTTGATTTAGCAATATCCAGTAATGAAATAACTGTACAAGACTTAGTTCTCTGAGTACTCAGGATTTCTTCTAGACTAGTCTCTGCAACTAGTATCTTCAATGTGACAATTCCTGATTAAATACAGTTTGGGCATCTTCTTGGCTTGCACTTGTACTTTTTGATTGTATTGTAGCTCTGTCATGCCTGCATGTATTTGAGCATGTGATTCCAGCCTGGAAAAAAATAATCTCAAGATTATTAGGGGGTCAGAAGTTTTTATTCAGAACTACTGTTATTTTTCTAGCTGTCAGCCTGAGAAACTAATCCGAGTTCTTTCCTTCTTGCACACCATCACCAGTGATTTTAAACTAGCAGTCAAAGCTGCTGCTTCTGTGAAATCCTCAGTGGTCCTGCCTGCAATCCTGTTACTCAGATAACCCTGCTGATGGATATGCAGAAACATTTGATCTATCGAGTCAAGAAAAGTAAATTTAAAAGTCTTGTAGTGAACTGTTTTAACTCTTAATAAAGCTCTTCTTTTTCTGAGCGTGAGACACTAAAGATATTTGTAACAGTGCTGATTCCTAGTATTTTGTATTAAAAACTAAATAAATAATGTGAATAGCAAAACTTGCTACTTTCTGCATTACTTCTTAGTGTTTTGCAATTCCTAATTTTTCAAGCAGAAGTTTCTACCAGGTGAAGCACTTGGCCATATTTATTTAGTTAAACGCTTCAGTTTCAGAAGCCAAGAATTAGCCTGAGGACGGCACTTGGCTGGACACTCCTGTAGCCTAAAGAAAGGTTCGCTTAAGTCCTGGGCCTTCCTCTTCCTCACACCTCCACTTCTGATCACTGTCCCTAAAGTCTGTGAGGCAGCTTCATCAACACCTCAAAGGCCTGCCTGGGAAAAGGAGGAGGGGGAAACCAGGGGGAAATCCTACGTGTGCAGAGCTGAACAGATGGAATCATAGAATGGTTTGGGTTGGAAGGGACCTTCAAGATCACCTAGTTCTAACCCCCCTGCCATCAACAGGGACACCTTCCACTAGACCAGGTTGCTCAAAGCCTCATCCAACCTGGCCTTGAACACTTCCAGGGAGGAGCAGCCACAGCTTCTCTGGGCAATCTGGGACAGTGTCTGACCACCCTCACAGTGAAGAATTTCTTCCTCATATCTAATCTAAACCTACCCTCTTCCAGTTTAAAGCCATTGCCCCTTGTTCTATCACTAACTGCCCTTACAAAAAGTGCTTCCCCTGCTTTCTTGTAGCCCCTTCAGGTACTGGAAAGCCACTAGAAGGTCTCCCCGGAGCCTTCTCTTTTCCAGGCTGAACAGCCCCAACTCTCTCAGCCTGTCCTCACAGCAGAGCTGCTCCAGCCTTCGCATCATCCTCGTGGCCTCCTCTGGACTCCTTCTAACAGGTCCATGTCCTTCTTGTGTTGGAGGCTCCAGAACTGGACACAGCACTGCAGGTGGGGCCTTACGAGAGTGGAGTAGAGGGGGGATGGCGCAGTGTGACAGCCCACTCTATCCGGAAGGGGCCACCAAACTGAGCACCCACGTTTGCTGCCGAGTCCCTCAGGGGTGGTGCTTGCCCGTGCTCCACCCCCAGGCACTGGATGTCCCTCAGCCCGGTGTCACCCTCCCTGCACTGCAGATGCTAGAGCCACCCAGGACCTAGTGGAGGCCGGTGTCGCATGCTAGAGGGTGGCTGCTGATGGGATGGTGCCAGGCTGAGGGCGGCCTCCAGCCGAAGCGCTGAGGGAGCCTGTGCTAGTGACCCACTACCAGCGGGGGTGGGCCGGCCCTGCGCGCCCAGCCCGCCCCTCAGGTGTCGCTGTCCCGCTGGGAGGGTGGCAGCGGCGAGGCCGGGGCTGCGGCTGGGGCTCGGGCTCAGCACCCGACCACAGCTGCCGCCGGCGCGCAGCCTCGCAGCCCACCCGGCCCCTGGCGAACCGCCGCCGCCGCCGCCCTGCCCTCACACTGCCGCCCCGCGCTGGCCAATAGCCGCCAAGCTCTTCACGCACGCCCCGCCCCGGGCGCCCGCTCTGGCCAATGGGGGGTTAGCGGGCTGGGAGGGCTCTTCCCCCCACCCCAGCCGTGCCATTACCACACAGCCGGCGGGGAGCTCTCCACCCCGGGCGGGTGGCGGCTCCAGCCTGTCACGGCCATAAACGTCCTCTTCGTGGCGCCTCCGAGCAGTCTCCCTTTAGCAGGAGCGGCTCGATGTATTAGACTCGATGTATCAGACTCAATGTATTAGCCCGCCCCTGCCCTTCCTCTTCCCCAGGGGCGGTGTGGGGTGGGGGAAGGATTCAAAATGGACTCGTCCACTCGAGCAGCCCCGTGACTGGTCACGTGGGCGGCTCGAGCCCTATGAGGCCGGGGTGGGCGGGTGTGGCCGTTAGGTCTCGTGCGGCGCTGGGGGTGAGGGCGACGGTGGCAGCAGCGGCGGCGGGATGAGCTCCGGGCTGAGGGCGCTCAGCCCCGGCATCAGCATCACTCTGCGGGTCTGCGCCGTGGGCCTGTGCCCCGAGGTGCCGGTGGTGCGGTTGTGGGGGCTGCTGGGTGAGCGCAGCGCTGAGTATGTCCGCCTGCACCATGAGATCCAGGTGGCTGTGGGGCCGCGCCTGGCTGCTGCCCCGGGTCCCGCTGGGCTGGCAGCCGGTGGGGCTGAGCTGTGCATTGGAGACCTGGGCCTGGTGGAGGTGGTTGGGCTCTGGTACCGCTGCTCCGTGGTGAGTCGCCGTGCCCAGGACTACCGTGTGTTCCTGCTGGATGAGGGCTGCACCATGGTCACGTCTGCCTATTACCTGGCGCGGGGCTGCAAGGAACTTTTCCGCCTGCCCCCTGAGGTGCTGGGCTGTATTGTGGCTGATGTTGTGCCTTCTGGAGGCTGCAGGGTAGCAGCCTGTGGGGATGCACCTGTCTCCGCTTGGACTGTGGAGGCTATGGAGTTCCTCAGCTACCTGCATGGCAAGGAGGTGTCTGGCCTGGTACAGGAGGTATTGATGCCACAGCTCATAGTGCTTGAGCTGCCCCAGCTTGCAGCTCAGATGCATCACCTGGGCCTAGCCAGGCAGGTCACTAGCAGTTGGTTCCGCCAGGTGCTTAGGCGCTACCTATCTGGTAGCCACTTAAGGAACCAGCGCAGGCTGCAGCCTCCAGCATGTTCACTTGTATCTTCTGCAGTGCCACAGCATCTCCGTGCTTTGCTCTCATATCAGCCTCCGTCAGCTGTCTTGGATTACTTCTATCCACAGCTTCAGTTGGGTGTGACAGAGCCTGTCCTAGTGACCCATATCTCTGACCCACACCACATCTACTGTCAGTTGCAGAGCCTGTCACAGGAGATCCGTTCCCTTTCTGATACCATGCGCCACACTTGCGACCGGTGGGAGCAGAATTTAATACCCAAAGTAGGTTCACCCTATGCTGCCTGTGGCATAGATGGTCAGTGGTACCGTGCACTTCTGCTGGAGCTTTTTTCTGGGGAGCAGGACCAGCAATTGGCTCTGGTAATCTTTGTGGACTATGGCAGGAAGGAGACCGTGAGCAGAGCTAGCCTGCGCCAATTGCCTGTTGAGTGTTTTCGCATGCCTGTGGTGACTTACCCATGTGCTCTTCAAGGTATCTCAGATGGGGGTTGTGGCTGGTCTCCATTGCAGATTGATAAGCTGAAAGCATTGGTGCAGGGCAAAGGAGTAAGTGCTCACTTCAAAGCCTTTAGCTCCTTTGAGCATCTCTATTATGTGAGCCTGTACGGGGAGAATGACATCAACTTGAACCATCTTTTTGGGGTGCAGGCTTGCTGCCTGCTGAGCAGCCATACGCAGGTCAGCCAAACTGAGACTCAGGAACAGCTGAAAGTAGAAGAATCCACAGCTGAAGAGCTGGAATTGCCACCGGGAGCACCTCCTGTTGCTTTCATGCATAGAGATTTGGCCTCTGCTCCTGTAGTTGGTGTGCGTCTGAAGCTGGGCGCCTTCCGTGATGTGTGGATCTCCCACATCTGTGACCCATCAGAGTTCTGGCTGCAGCTCCACGAGCATCGCCAGCTCTTCAGGCAGCTGAGGCAGAGCATGTGGAATTTTTACTCCCATGCCATGAAGCTGGATGGTGCTGGATGCAACCTACAGCCTGGATCCCTTTGTTGTGCCAGTGGGAAAGAAGGTGTCTTTTATCGAGCGGTGATTGCCAGGTTGCTGGATGGTGGGGTAGAAATACACCTGGTGGACAGAGGCAATATGGAAACTGTAGATCGGTGTGCGGTAAGGGAGCTGCTCCCTCAGTTTAGGGAACTACCTGCTTTAGCTCTGAAGTGTTGCTTGGCAGGTGTCTCTCCTCCGAGGGGGAGTTGGAGTTACTTGTCTGTGTCTGCCTTCACAGATATTGTACTGAACAAGGGACTCGAGGTTAATTTTTTGAGTGTGCAGGGTGACAAATACATGGTTGAAATTTTTGACCAGTCCCAGTTAGGAGAGAAAAGTGTAAGTAAGCTCATGGTCCAGGGAGGGTATGCTGAATACCAGAGGTGTGAAATACCTGAGACTCTTCAGAAATCATCTGATAAGACTGTGAGCCAGGCCTCTTCCCTAGCACATGCTGGGGAGGAAAACCAAATAAATGCAGAGAAGAGGCTTCGAGAAGAATCTGATCTAAAGAGAAGCGATAGAGCACTTAATGTGGCTGCAGTGGTCAGAGGGAGCCCTGTTGCAGCCATTCACAGTTCCAAAAGTAGTGAATCTCTTCCTGCTCGGAAGTATGAAGACAAGGAAAACCTGTCCATCTCTTGGAGACAGAATTATGTGGAAATGAAGCAAAGTTCCTCATACGGAGGTCACTTAGAAGTGGGAAGTACAGTTAACGTTGTTGTGTCATATGTTGAAAATCCTAGTTATTTTTGTTGTCAGTTAAGCAGAAATTGTGATGACCTTACAGTATTAATGGCAGAAATTCAGGAGTATTGTAAAAACTCATCCCACCTACATGCTTGGCCAGATCCTGTATGTTTAGCACAGTACTTGGAAGATGAAAAATGGTACAGGGCTTTAATTATTAGTGAAGTTCCTTCTGCAGAGAAAGTAGAAGTCGTATATGTTGATTATGGCAACAGAGATCTGGTCTCTCTAACAAACCTCCGCTCAACTGATGAACGCTTTCTGAGGTTGGAGGCTCAGGCTTTCAGGTGCAGCCTTTACAACTTAATCCAAGGAAATGGGCAGGACCCTTTTGCTTGGGATGAAGAAGCGATTCAGGCTTTTCAGGAGTTTGTTGATACTGCATCCTCTCAATTTGAACTGAAGTGTACAATATTTGCCTCGGCTTCCGTAAACAATAAGGAACTGTTTAACATTGTAGATTTAACAACACCTTTTCAGAGTGCTTGCCAGTTTCTGACCGAGAGAGGTCTGGCCAGACCTTTATCTCCTCAAAAGCCTCTGGTATCCTCAGTTCAACTACATTCTTACTATTATTCTATGCACAGTATCAAAATTGGGAGTGAAGAAGATGTTTATATTACACATGTTGAGGATCCATGGACATTTTACTGCCAGCTGGAAAGATGTGCAGATGTCTTAGCACAGCTTACCGATAACATCAGCCGCTTAACGGAAACAATGGCCAGCTTAGAAGCCTCACAAAACTCTGGGAGCTTGTGTCTAGCAAAGTATACTGACAATCACTGGTACAGGGGAATAATCATGAAAACAAAACCTAATACAGAAGTCTTCTTTGTGGATTTTGGGAACACAGAGACAATAGAGAAAGATCATCTGATTCCTTTACCCAGTGATGCTTATGATGTCTTGCTTTTGCCAATGCAGGCCATAAAGTGTTCCTTATCTGATATATCTAATGTTCCCAAAGAAGTTACAACATGGTTTAAGCAAGCTGTCCTAGACAGGCAATTAAAAGCAATAGTAGTAGGAAAAGAATATGATGGCAAACTGTTGATTGAGTTGTATGATGGTAATACTCAAATTAATGCAAAACTGAAGGAGGAGTTAAGATTAATAAACAGTACAGGACTATGTGGCCATGTAGAAAATGAAACTTTGTGCTCTAGAAATACAGATGTGAACGAGAGGAATGAGACTGCAGAGTCCCCATTAAATGCAGGTAGGCCTCTTGAAAGAAAACAATGCAGATCTGAAGCGCAGGGTGGAGAGGAGAGTAGCAAAAGACACTTCAAAGAAGATGCAAACCTTTTCCAGCCTGCTACGAAGGGAGATCTGGCAGCTGGATTACTAGAACCTGATGAAACACTTAGCAGTAAGAAGGGTGCTTTTTTGTTAAATAAAGCCGGGGAGGAGTCTTTGCTCTCTGTCCCGGTGGGTATGCAGTCAGATATGAACTCTGATCCTGAAGGCAGGTGTATAATGCTTAAAAATGTATCTGATCTGCTGCAACAGAAGGTAGTGCCAGCTCTTAAAGTGTTAGTGTATGTGTCTCATGTAAATGATCCCTCGGATTTTTATGTTCAACTCGGAAGTGACGAGGCTCAGCTTAACAGCATTTCAGAAAGCTTAAACAATAGGACACAAGCAGAGAACCCTTGTGGACAACTCTTCCAAGCAGGAGACTTAATCAGTGCTGTTTATTCAGAAGACTGCCTGTGGTATCGAGCTGTAGTAAAAGAGAAGATTTCTGACAATTTGATAAGTGTACAATATATTGATTATGGTAATACTTCAGTAATTAATGTTGATCAAGCACACAGACTGCCTGAAGACTTGTCAGCTATTCCAGCCATAAGCATTCACTGCTTCCTAAGTGGACTTAAATGCAAAAAAAATACAGACTGGGCAGAGAAAGTAGTGCTTTACTTCACCAAGAGAACAAGTGAGGTTCTGCTAACGTGTGAATTTGTAGAGAAGGTTGAGGATAAATGGGAAGTTATTCTCAGTGACCATCAAGGTATAATAACAGTGGATTTAGCTGATGAAAATCTTGCAAGTAGGGAAAGATCTTGTTCAAAAGAAATCCTTGAGAGTAGAGAGAGCAGTGACATGATAACTGTGTGTGAGCCTTTGCCTCCTCAGGCACAAAATGAAGTTGTTAGTGCAAGTGATTGTAAATCATTTATCTGGAAGTTTCCAGAGGCAGGTCAGACTATAAAAATTTATGTCTCGGTGGTAAAAGGTCCAGAATATTTTTGGAGTCGCAGTGCTAACACAGAAGACATGAAATACATAGAAGAAAAAATAGAGGAAGCTGAAAACCTTGGACTAAACTCTTTGAACGATTGCAAATCCTGTATTAAAAGTGGTGATATTTGTCTAGCAAAATATAGTCAAGATGGGAAGTTCTACAGAGCTAAAGTCATCAGTGTAAAAGGTGACAGTGTAGTTGTTAGACATATGGATTATGGAAGTGAGGAAGCTGTGAGCATGGAGATGATCAGACCAATTCCATGTGAATTGCTCAAAGTACCTAATCAAGCATTTGCTTGCTGCCTGTCAGGTTTCAAATCCTCAGAGGGCTCATGGCTTAGTGAAGCGAAAGAGAAGTTTTATGATATGACCGAATACCTCTTATTAGAAGCTGAAGTAACAGAAACTTGGGGAGATACAGCTTCTGAAGTCCCTCTGTCTGTTGTCAAGCTAGAAGCTTCTGGCAAGAGCATTAATGAAGAGATGAAGTCTTTTTGGAAGGCTAATAAAGGAACTGGTGACAGTGCTTTCTCAAACCTTGAGACCCCCTTGAAGGAAACCAGATGTTCAAACAACGATATGGGTCTTTGTCTCCAAAGAGAAACTACTGCTGTTTGTGGATTAGCTCAGGAAGAAAGTGAAAGTGCCTTACTTTGTTCTGAACTTTTTCTGGATGTAAGCTCAGAGTGTTTAAATACTCTAGAAGTAAATGTGTCAATGGAAGCTGTTCCATGTGCATCTGGGAGTGCTGATGGATGGGAAGCAGCTGAGCACCAAAGCACTTTTGATAAAGAGTTACTTCTGTCTGAAAGAGAGAGTGGTAGCAATGTATTACTAGAACCAGTGAGGAGCTGCAGTCTTCATGTTTTGGGGAGTGAAATGAAAGCTGCAGAACAAGAACTATCTGAAGGACCATCTTGCGAAGCTGCTGAGCTGAAAGCAGAACTGACAGGCAGTGCTTCAGCAGCCAGTCTTTTCCTAGGAAACAAACAAGAGGAACATCAAAGATTGCCAGAGCTCCAGGTACAGTCGTCTTCAAGTGATGGAACAGGGACGTTAGTGGATCAATTACAAACACACTCTTTCTATGATTATATAAATGAGTTAATACTAGAGCTAGAGGCACCTTCAGTGCCACCCTCCTTTGGTGAAGAAACAAGGGAAGTTCTGGAAAGAGGGTCACTTGAAATGCAGACAGCTTTAGGCAGTGAAGCAAGAGAGAAAGTGTTGGAATGGGAATCGTTTGAGCTGCCGGTTGTGAGTGAGGAGACACAGGAGTTGGCAGCTCTGAATTTTCTTGATCTCTTACCATCACTTAATGAGGGAGAGAACGTGGTGCCTTCAGTTAGCGATGGAGAGAAGACAGTAGAGCTGACTCCAAATGATGTTCAGCTTTCTTTGGGAGAGAAGGCAAAGAAACTGGAAGTGAATTTGTCTGGAATTCATAAAGCAGAAGCTGTACAAGATGATTGGATAGAAGCAGAGCCTCTTCCCCTAAGGCTGTCTTCATCTGATGGTAAACCTGAGAAACAACTGGACCTGAAGACCCATGACATGCTGTCAATGCTAGGTGCCGAAATTGAGCAGCTTCTGGAACTGGTGCTGCCTGGTGCGCAGCCATCTCGGGAAGATGGACAGGCGGACTCGTTAGGGTTGGAACACGCTGCACTGCTAAGTTCTGCAAATAGTGGAAGTCAATTTTCATTTCTTACAAAAGACTTAGCAAATCAGAGGCCTGTCTGCACTGTAAAATCATGTGACTCACAAGTTGAGAAATGTAAGGAGTGGCAGAAGAAGAAAGATGACTGTTATGTAGAAGAATGGATGAAACAAGAATTGGCTGACTCATTTAAAGAATGTGAAAATCCATGTGTGCAGTCTTCAGACCGTAAGCCTGAGGATGAAGAAGTAGAAAAAAAGCAAAATGGGAACTTGGCAGGCTGTGGTGCAGGTAAAGTATCTCATTTTAAGGAGATAAATAATCAAAATGTTGTGCACATAAACATGAGAATAGCTTTATTGTGGAAATCTAATTTGTATTCCCTAATAAGTTACTATATTAGTGTTAATGTCAGTATGCTTTGATGGTTAAAGACATATGACTAGCGTAGTATCTCATGGACAGTCTAACAGCAACTAATGTTACTTTGAGAGGTTAATGATTTTATGATTGGAAATTGATTTCTGAACATAAAATATACTCTCAAGACTGTTCAGGATGACAAATTTTTAACTCTCAAATGTTAATAAAGTGAAAGTAGTTTGGAGGGAGGCAGGGGGAGGAAGGGAGCAGGGTTGTGAGGCATTTGAGTTTTTTTGGAGGGGTTGGTTTTGTGTAGTTTTGTTTGGGGTTTTTTTTTTTCCTTCTTCCTCCTTCATTGATATGCCATCATTTTTCTAGAACACAATGAGTATACTTGTAATCTGAAGGGCTTTGCTGTTGGTTCCAAATGTGTGGTGTGGACCTCTCTAAAATGGTGTGAGGCTCGCATTTTGGAGGTGTCTGAAAAAGGTACCAGGGTAAGTATGGTTTAAATGTTCTTTCTGCAGTCTTAAGATCTGGTCCTTCTTTGGTCTTCCTCCAAACTTTGAATATTTTACAGAAGTCTATTATGGAATTTAAGACTTAATATTGCAAAGGCTGATTTTAGATTTACAGACTACACAGAAACAGCAGTGTCTCAAACTGAGTGGATGCTTTATGTCAACACTTGGTGTTCCCTTCACATCTTATCCCTCTGCATTGACTGGGAAGACTGAAGGATGTGACTCCAGTTTGAGTTACACGCTCGTATGCATGTGGTTCTCTCTGACCTGCAAGTTAATGTTCTGCTATGGACTTGTGTTACCATTAAATGCTAATTACACTTGGCATTATTTTATGGATGTTTTGAGGAATTAGTGCTAGAGCAGTAGAAACATGGGAAGAAACTTAATTATATTGTAATTAATAATGAATACACAACTATTCCTACTTCAGTGAAATGTGTATTGAATTAGTGGTTGGTGGGAGTTATCTTTAATGGTAGATTATAATCTGCCTTGTTCTGTTTAAGTTGTGGGATAAGTGAGAAGTCTTCCTCCAGCTGAAGGGGAGCATGTGTGTATGTACACATATGTGGACATACTTACATAAAAGGGCCTTTAAGTTTTGTGATTTAAGGTTGCAAATCCAAAAGATCATTTAATAACAGTAACTGTTCGGAAGATTGAATGCCTGAGATCATGGAAGCCAGCTCTTTTGCTAGTAGATTCCTTGGGTGTCTGACCTCAGCTGTGTTCAGATGAGTGTCAGGTATAGGGATATCTCTTATTCATCAGTTTTTTCCTGGTTCTCATCTAGGAGGTGTTTTCCAGCCTTTCTCTCTCGCCATACTTGGGTTAGAAGCCCAGGAGAGAGCTGAGCAGATTCAGTAGCAATATTCAGCTTTGTTAGAGGTTAACTTGCTCTTCCTTGCAAGATCCAGACTGAAAGCCTTCTCAAAGGCAGGGAGTCCTCAATTGTGTTTTCCTACCACTATGTCTTATTTGCTGCTGAGTATATTCTCAGGATCCAGTGCTGTGCTAGATACGATTTGGCTCTGTCTGTGCAGGTCTTGAATCTCTTCAGTGGCAAGGAGGAGATTGTGGATCCTGAGAACGTCTGGAATGGAATTCCTGACTGGGCTTGCCGATCATCTGAGGTATGGCAGTGTGGGAGTGGACTGGGCAGGACAGCACCAAGTTTTAGAAGAGGTGTTCTGAATTTAGTTGGGATTCTTCCTGTGTCACCATGAGAACAGAAAGGCAAAGTAGCATGAATCTCAATCTGTGCATTCATGCTAACCACTAGAAGCAAAGTATTTTGCTTTAAGACAACATATTGTCTTTCCTTTTCTAATAGATCTCTATGGAGACTATAAAAATGTGTATAAATCTATATTATATAACTGATATAACTTATGTAAACTATTTATATAGATTTATATAAACTGTCAGCCATTTGGATGGAGGACTGTGCATTCAATCTGGGAATAGATTAATGAAAACAGCCTGAAGGAAGAAAAGTTATTGGAAGGCTGCTGTTAAACAAGAACTGCAGAACAATGGTGACATACGGCTTTTGACAGATCATGCTAGTAGAGCATGTAACTAACTGGAAAATCATGAAAAATATTTCTATTACGAAGCAGTTAGGAAATGATAGTAAGATTTTCACTGATGTACTTCATGAAGTACCAACAAATGAAAAACTCATGTCTGGAACCCAAGACTCAGGTCATCAGCCATGCTACTGATGATAACAGAATGAATTTCCAGTTCATTCTTCACATGCAGTTTTTGCATCAAAGCAAAGAGTAGTCAGAAGGCTTCTCTAGTGAGTTATAAGGAGGAAAAACAGTGGTAAATAAGATCCTAGCAGTGCTGATGTAAAAAGTTAATCTAGTATTAAAGGAAGCACCTCAATGGAGAACTATCTTGGCAATAGTCCAGCTTCCTAACAGAATCCCCTTTTGTTTAGGCAATCGCTCCTGCAACAGAAAACTTGCAGTCCTTACCAGAGGAGTCCTTACTTCAAGGTAAGACTACCTTAAACCTCTCAAAGAGGATGTGTACTGAGTCTTTGGATGCTTTCCAATTCTCCAGAAAATGCTTTATTTTATAAAATACAGTTGTAACACTTTTTTTGAGCTTATTTATTTACTCTAATACTTTGCTGTAATTTTTTTAGTAGCATTAGCTTATGTGCTGTCAGTTTAATGCTGAATACATGCAGTGAAAGCTGCTACTGTCTTCATTGGAAATCAATTTACTATTTACTTATTCAGCCTAGTGGACTGAGCCTCTTGGACAAGCTGAGGTGGTACACCTAAGGTACAGATTTTGGTAGGATTTTGGGCATCAGTCACCAGCATGCTCCTCTTGCTCACATTTATAAGGCAAGCTGTGCAATTGCCAGGCAGACTACTAAGCATTGTAGTTTGGGATCTGAATGCCCCAGTAGATCTTGGTCTGTGAATCTAAACCTGTAATAATGCCTCTTAGTTGTTGTAAGGATAGTTTGTGAATAGTGCATGTACATCTTTATTGTCACTTAAAAATTTCAGAGTGTTACTGGTGAACATCTGCTCAGTGTGCCAAAGAAAATAGTAAAGGTTCTTTCTGATTATATATTGTATTCTATAAATCTGTGGAATCATAGAGCAGTTTTGGTTTAAAGGGATCTTTGAAGGTGCTCAAAGCAGGGTCAACTAGATCAGGTTGCTTCCTTCTTGGTCCGGAATCTATCCAAGAATGGAGACTCCAGAACCTCTCTGGGCAATCTATTCCCATGTTTGACCAGTGGTAATGTAATGGAGACTGAACTGAGCTTAAGTAGTGGTAGCATTTGTGTTTTCAGTGTCTGAATTTGATACCTGTATTTCAGTACAACTGTACTGAAAGCTGACTGGTTCATGGGTAATAAATAATAAAGCCTGACACAGACATTGTTACCTGTTTGGAAAAAAAGTAGTGAACTTGATTAGAAAGTGAAACTAATGAATCTACAAATCCTCCCTCAATTGCATCACTTAATGCAGGATTATTCTTGATCTTGCTGTTGCTGGTTTTGATAATACTTCTACAGTTTTTACCACTGAATTGTAGGTTTTTTTCCCCTGCAGTGGCTTTAAGCCCACTGATGGATGCAGTGGCTTGAACTTGTAACTGAAATCTGGGAGCACTGCTTGCTTCATCGTCTTGGGCAGTTCCGTTGTTTCAAGTGCCTTAACCTTACATGATAACGTTGTGTCAGTGCAGTCTCTTAATATGGCCTGATATGTTGATGATGTTAGTGTAAAGCCTTGTAGAGCTATGACTTCAGATATTAATGCATTTATACATGTTTATAGAAACATCTTGACGAGTCTAATCTGTTTTTATTCCCTGTAGAACAGCAACCTGGCTGCAGTTCAGATTTAGATGAAGATCCTCACATCTTCCAACATTCCTGAAACCAAGTGACAGATTCATCCACCATGTGAAATTGAACAAGTACCTGTGTACACAAACACTCCCATGAAAATGTGTTTTCATGAGGAAAAAGAACACAAGTGAAGCACTGAGTGTTTCTTCTACCTAATTGAGCGAAATCCTGTCATTACCATACTTCCCTGTCAAGGAATAGTGCTTGTTGGTGGACTGCTGTTGTCAGCTTGGTTTCTTAGAGCTGTGCTTTCTTTACTTAAGTAAGAATTTACCTCTTGACTGGGATCCTTACTGAATCTGTGGGTGCACTAATTTGTATCTCACTGTTGGTGGGTGGTTCTTGAACAAAGGTTTCTGGTGAGTTGCTGTGTAGGCTACTGTGTTGCACAATACTGCTTGCTCATGTTTGTGTTTTGAGAAGTTGCATTGTTAAGTGTGGGAGGGTTTGTTTTTTTTTTTCCTCTCAGAACAGTTGAGAGGGGGTTTTTTGTTGTTTGTGGAGGGAGAAATTTTTTCTCTGTAGAGGAACAGTTGTTTTGGGTTGAAATCTTACATTTGGTGCTGTTGTAAAGCAATGGAAAAAGCTGGAATAAAGCTTTGGTTGGCATATGCTCAGTGTTTTGTTAATGACTTGTGTTCTGTCCCTGTGCAATTAGCTCAAATGCTCTGTGCATACAGAGTATCTTTCTTCAGCTGTACTACTGCAGTTAGATGTAGCTGTGCACATTCTGCAGTTACTGGTTCTGGTTTGAGCCTAAACAGCTCTCTAGAGCACTGTGAGCTATGGTGAATGCTTTGAAACATCACCATCCCAGGCATGTATAAAATGGAACTTGTATTTATGACCTGGCTTTAATTGCACTGATGAAAGATGAAGCTTTTCCTATAAATATGAAGCAGACCTAGGAGAATGGTTTTGCTGCTGCATCTGTGCAGTGGGGTAAGGACTTCTTAAAACAGCTATAATTTATCTCACCTTTTATTCTCCACCTCATGTGTTGAAAAGGGGTTTCTGTTTCCAGTGCTGTTCTATGTTCCTGTATGGCACAGGTTCTTCCTCCTCTTCAGAGGCTATGGATTTCTCATGCTGCCATAGTATTTTAGGAACCCCAGATCTCTGACAATGTAATAGTCTGGGTGAGGTTCACAGTAGATCTCAAATGTTAGTGCTCACCCAGTAAGAGAAACACTTGTGTGTCGATTCCCTTAATAAAGACAATGCGTGATGGTCAGCTGGAGAGGATTTAATTAAATTCTGAAAAACAAGGCTTAGATGTTGTTGCAATCTCATGTTAAGATCACAGACTACATCAATACTGAATTACACTGTTAACTGCTGTGCTTGTTCTGCTTGCTTCAGTTGTTTGTAACCTGATTTTGTAACAAATACGCTACAGTTAGAAGCAATCCCTCTTTTCCAAGGCTTATTCAGCCTTCCACGTGGCAGCTTCTAAGAATTTTGTACTGAAAATCAGTAGTCACATAGTCAGCTGTTTCTACTGACAGACACAGACAGTAATGCTAGTACCTGGACAAAAACAAGTGTCTGGAGAGTAGTACAAGCATGAGAGACATCCAGATGATCAAGCAATGCTTAATACTCCTTTTATCAATGGAGGGGTAGAAGTGACACACCTCTTCTGTAACTTCACCTACAACAGTATGACTGAGTGGTAATAGAGAGATTAACAAGAAAGGCACTGCTTGGAGCTTTGCCTGTGGGGAATTAATTACAGTTGCTACACGAGTGACCATTTTGGCAGCTTTTGGAATGGAAACATCCTCTGAGTGTGGCAGTAAACACAGATCTTAAATGTAAGTGGATTTAAGTTTATATGAGAAGTCTTGTGTCTGAACAAACACCATTCTCTGTTATTTTGAACTACTTCCTGTAGCTTTTACTATAACTTATTAAAATAAGACAGTTTTTAACATCTTCCACTGGCACCTCTCTCACTAGGAGCAAAACCCTTCTCTAACTCCCAACTGTTGTCAGACCACAGCTGAAACACTAAGTAGTTTAATAACAAATCAAAGATACTCTTTTTTTTCTTACACTGCAGAAAGGCTTGCTAGATGCAAACTGTCTTAAAGCTCAGCTTAGCTGAATTCCTTGGAGCTTAATCTCCCTCTGCAAACTTGATTCTAAGTCAAAACCAGAAAGAGCATTTAAGCTACCATCAGGTGGTTTTCCCCCAGCTGCCTACAAAGCAGAAGCTGCCCTGCTGCAGTAGTTCAGAGAATCCTATGAACTCATTTGAACTAAACCTCTCTACATTTTGATGATAATGCACCCTAATGCCTTTTATTTTTCCGTTCCACACTCCAAAAGCTGTGTAGGTGGTAACACCATCACACGTCTGAGCAACGCCATTAGTGTCCTGATGTCCATGGCATTTTCAGTACTTCTTTGTGTTCTTTATTCAGGTTCAGCTGGAGATAAGTCAATATTGGTACCAGGAATTACATTGGGTCCTACGCCATCCACGAGAGAATCCCACTTATCAAAATCTTTCTTAAGACCTATAAAATAGAGAGAAGAAAACCCAAGTGGTAATGAATTAAGTAGTCAGCTTTTCATAAAGCTACACTGAAAAATTAAACTATAGGACAAGTGAATGAACTTGGCAAAGTAGGGGAGGTGTGATGTTTTAAGGAGAAAAAAAAAATGACACTCCAGGTTTTTATGTATTACAACAAAATGGCAATGTTCCTCCTCTGAATTGCTTAGATTACAGAAGTAACTAACAAACCTCCTTTTTTCCTACTTAAACTTTTCTGACACACTTTGATCTTGTTCTAAACAGAATGGTTATATTAAAAAGCTTCAGAGGAATTAAATATTAACTTCATACTTAGATGTAAACAGACACTTACTCAAATGTTTCTGCAGGAAGGCTAATGAAGCATGGTTGCTTATATCAATAGCTTCATTTGGATCTATTTCTCCTTTTAATTTGAAAAATCTTCCAATGATTTCTCCACTCACAAATGTAAAATCAGGAAAGCTCTGATGTACTGACCCCCTGCAAATAGAACAATGGTCAACAGGCTCATAAGAACGCAGTTTTTTGATTAAAAGTCTGAGTTGCACAGAATTTTTCAAAGACAGACAGACATCTTGTGCTGTTTTCTTTAGCAGAAGAAGATAAACCAGGTTAATCTCAGGAGTTACATGTAACTGAACAGCTCCAACAAGAGAGTAAAGATTCATCTTCCACCACAGAAATGATGGCACCTGAACACTTACTTGATAGTGATCATTTTCTTGTTGGTGTCATTGGAGCCAACCTTCTTCATCTTTAAGATGTTATCAGCCCACTGGAATTTTTCAGAGTTGATAAAAAGCAGGGGTTGCTGGATGCTGTTTTGGTAAATGTCATCACCTACAGGAAGCATCCATGCATCGAGGGCAATGCCACACCTGCCAAAAACAACTGCATATGGTCACAGAAGCAGAAAGCTTTGGAAGTTCTCAGCATGCTTTGATTTGCAGGAGACATGGCAAAGAGAAACTCTCTGACACTGAACAAGTAAACAGATTAATGAATAATTTTGTTTCAAAATATTTCTACTCTGGGGGAAGAGAATTAATCCATTACTGCATTTGTTGGTCTCCATTGCCAGGCGCAGCTGGGCACAGGAGCTTCTGCTGGGTCCCACAGTATCATGATATAATGATATAGCGATTATGTTCCACCACATCCCCACAGTTGAAGGAAGTATGACTTGAGAAAACAGGACATGGCAAACAACACTTTTCATCAAGAGGTAATTAGTAGTTGGGGGATCTTAGGTAGGATCCTTTGCTCCAGACCTCTCAAGTGTCAAATGTCTCTTGCCTTGTTTTGCATACTTACCTGAATCTTATTTCTTTGCTGAGACTCTCAATAACTGTAGCACCACCAAAAGAGTGTCCCATCACAGCTATTCTGCTAGTATCAACAGAATCCTGTCAAAAAAATCCAGGTGCTGTAAGAGACTTTCTTTCCCAAACTTTTTTTTTTTAAAGGGAATTTTTTTTTATTTTATCTACTATTGAAGTGAGAAGAGCATAATTTTAGCTCCGTTACTATCTATCCAGCTTGGGATGACCTGAGAATATGTTCACAGATCTACAGTGGGATCTTCAGAATAGTTTAGAGGAGCCAGTTTAGAAATGGAAGAGTGAAACCAGAAGCATTATTAGGCATTAAACAAAATGCTGTCAGCGCCCTTCACTCACCTTTAGGCTATTCCAGTCAAAGTTTGAATGTAGTACATTCATTACTTCCTCTCCTGCATTTATTTTAAGAATGAGGTTGAGAGCTTTGATGCACTCCTGTGCTCTTTGCTGCACCTGGGGAGAAAGAGAAGTTGGAGCAGAGCAGTGGAAGGAATTATGAGACATCTGCCAGCCTCGCCAGCCCTTTAGACACAAGACTTAGTCAGATTTTTTTTCCCCCCACCTAAGTGTCTAATACAGTAACAACTGCTCTGAACTGCAGAATGGATCTGTAAAATGCAACTCTGACAAGGTCTGGCCAACAAAACTGACTTTTGGAGGTCCAAAGAGTTGAAGCTCTTGCATAGATCCTCTGCACGTGGAGGAATTTATCCCTATAACATGCACTAAAGACCTTTAACTCCTTTGTCCTGTCACTACTCAGAGGAGGGGTTGTGGGGATGTTACACAACTGGGAGGAAGGCTGACTCGCTGCTGCTCCTCCTCACGCTCACTTTGATGAGCAAATGTCATTACATCACTTGCCCCATCTGCACCATAGCTTTGAAGCTGTCTCTACCCTGGATAAACCCAAAATAAGAAAGAGCCAAGAAGCCTTCCTGTTTTATGAACATACACATTCTTGCAAACTGTAGTAAAGCTGTTGCAAATAACGATTTTCATTGTTCAGCATAAGAAGTGGTTTTGATTTTGATGTTTTAGTAAAAGAAAAATTTCAAAAAGGACCAGAGAACAGCAGCATCCTTGGGAACTGCAGTGTGCAGGCAGCCAGCAAGGTGCCTGTACATCACTGAATTTCAAATTTCCACCTCAGACTTTACATATTTATCCTCTTAAGCAGAATGTATACACACAGGAAATGACACTTGCACTGCTGTCTGAGTGTCCCAGGGAGATAAAGTGAAACACCTCCCTGGCTCAGTTTGTGTTAGCTGGAAGAAAACACTCCCATATTTTAAAGGTCAAGTCTGCACTTGGAGGAGCTCGTCAGTATGGCCATATCATATCTAGTGTGGGTGCTGCTTATAGCTTTGTTTACATTGCTATAAACCACGAAGATGATGAAGCAAAGATCCCCCTTGGAGCAGCCATGATTCATCTTACTATGGAACAGTAAACAAAAGCTAATGCAAGCCTAAGGCCACACAACCATTTGAATTCAACACTGTCAGGTTGGGCAGCAAAAGAGTGAAGACACAGAGAAGAAATAGAAAGTTGAGTGGAACCAGAGGGGAAACAGCTGACTAAGCTCGACAGTGCAACTTCATGAGAAAGCTTTGTTGAGGAAGTAGTTGACACTCTGAAGAAAGCTGTTGCTGGCTTTCCCATCCATCTTCAGGAACATAAGACTTGATGCACTTTTATCTGTCCCTGAGTCATGGCAGAAGACTGCAGACGTGGCCAAAGGGAAAGAGCCTGCTAGTGAATCCTGAACACACCACTCCTGCCGCGCTTCCTAGAGCACAGACCTAGGATAGGTACCTGCTTATGGCGCAGACAGCGCTCTTCCTCTCCAGTTTTGAGTTTCCTGTAGTAGATCCACTCCTTCTCCATGTTTGAGTTGGACTCTTCTGGTGGTTCAGAAACTGACCTTTTTTTACAATAATATGTTGCTGAAGCAGATTCATCTCTGTAATATCAACAAAAGGTTATTTCTGGACATGTATTCCATTTGGTTTGGGATGAAGTCAGCAGAAGTTTTAGATTTCACTTATTTCAAGAAATCCAAGCTACCACACAACCAAGTTGTGCTGCAATCACAACTGAGTGTAGACAGACTTTCTAAATAAAGCAATGACCCCACCAAAACTCCCACCTCCTTTATATTCTCCAGGTTCTAACAATAAGAGAGAGAAAACCAGCATGCCTTAAGAATGATGAACGATATCTACCATAAGACTTTTCATTCAAGGGCTTATCTAAGCAAATTCCCTTTGCTTAGATAAGATTTGAGCTAGAGAAACAAAGGGTGTGGGCAGGGCTGAAGAAGATCTCTTAGTTTTTATTTATCCTAAATTTTTCTTTACAATAAGTAACATCCTATTCGATGTGAGAAAGTTTCTTTCCATCAGGACTCAAAAATGTGCCGTGTACTCACCTGTGCTCCACAGCAGCCACTATAAAGCCCTGGGAAGCCATCTCTATGCAAATAGCAGAATAGATTGTCCTGTAATCAAAACCACACTCTGGTGAGACACATGCATGCAGAATTAGTTCAATTACACCACTCTTTAAACATTGATAAAACCACATATGTGCTAGCCCTCAATCAGTATTTCTTCTGTGTGAATTTGCTAGCCAGGCTGGCTTTTATATGCCAGTCACCAAAACCTGCTCACAAAACTGTGTTATTGTTTTGCTATCTATTCAGAAGGCAAAATGCTAATGATTTTTTAAGAAGTAGCACATACACCACTTTGCATCTTCAAAGAGCTCTCCAAAAATCAACTAGCTCATCTTCACAATGTGCTTATGGATTGGTAAATACATTCACCCTTAAAATGCAGAAAACAAAAATAATTATATCACCCCCACTTTTATTTACTGCTGTTGATTTTGGTGGAGGCATACGGATACACAGCAGCCTGCTCTTCAGATCTGTTTCAACCCCAATAGGGATCTCACCCCTCTACTGAAGATCTGTCCAGAGCCACCCTTGGAGACTGCTGTCTCCATAGAGGACTAAAGTAGTTTGTCAATGAACTGCAGAATTACCGAAAAGCTCCAAGTCCATGGGAAAAAATGAGGAGTGGGTATTTTTCTCCTGGCTTAAAAGCAGCATTTGACTTTGCAGGACAGGTCACTGAACCTAGATATAAATATAAGTGGATGTCATTATTCCTGAAATGAGATAAAACATTTGCTCCTGTGGGAGAGATGCCAAGAGTCTGGTGACCACTGATTTCAAAGCAGTCATCTTAAGATACAGTACCAAATCTCATCCTCAAAATGCAGAAGACAAATAAGGATCTGATTCTGAAATTACTTTCCACTTGGCAGAAAATCTTTTCCTTCTTCTCTTCCCACGCACAGCCTAGCACAAGGCCTCTTTAACCCAATGAGAACTGATTTTCAAGAACAGTCAGGCATCCAAGTCTTGTTGGCATTCAGACCTTAGTATCTATCTGACCCTTGTTATATTTGCACATTTCCTCGTGGGATTTAAATCCCAACACAGAGGTGCATCTTACCCAAGCTCTTCCCAGAGCAAATTGTCCAGACACTCCTACTCAAAGCAGTCAGGGACTGGGGAGTCTGCCTGAGGGCTTGGTCACATTCAGCATTGAGCATCACTACACAAACCCTCCCCCAAACACATATACTTCCTCAGGAGAAACGATTTCTTAGTCCTGCAGCAGTAACACACTGCTTATGGAGCAGTGAGGCAACGACCTGCATACAGGGCTCTTGCCCTGGCACTAGTCGAGGAATAAAACCAGAACCAGTCTTACCAACATAGTACTGGAAAAGCCTTTCTCCTACAACTCGGTACATGTTCAGGAAGTCAGAGAGTCCCTGATAGTATTCTTTATCTGGAATCCACGGTGCCTCTTCATTATCTGTGGCATCGCATGATGGATAATACAGGCGCAAGAAGCTTCCCTGGGATTAGGAGGGGGAAAAAAATAAATAAATTGATATTTATTTATATATGGCAGAGAAAAAGGAATATAAACATTTATTTCAAGGGCTTCACGTGCAAGAATGACAGCTCAAGAGAATTAAGAGAATCTCACGAGAAGATTCTTATCCTATACAGGCTTTGATGCCAATCCTATGCCACTATCTTTTTGTTTCTGCAATGAATTTAAAGATCTCCTGGCAGATGAACTGTGTGTAATTTGCATTCTTCCTGGTTTGCAAGTGAATTTGCAACACACTAGTCAAATACACTGTCTTGCTCCAACTGTTAAAACTTTTGTTTTAACAAGTTAAGTCTAAGGCCAAAAAGAACACGAGCTTTGGAATAAAGTCTGGTTTCTTGAACATTAATTTATTGGTTTCATACACAATGTGTACAAAAAGCTTGTTTAATTAAGCTTGTCTCTATTTACTCATCACACTCAAATCAACCTTTGGCACAAAGACCATCAAAGAAGAAATCATCAAACCTTCATCCACACTGGTAATGGTATTAATTTGATCCCAGAATAGTCCCAGTGAACAGCCCCAGGTGACTAACTGCTTACCTGAAAGAGGTTCATTATCTACGCCTGAGAAACCTATAATTATACAAATTGCTTATCTAAGAAAAACACACGGGCTGATTGCAAAGTGAAACCAATTGCTTCTCTGTGCTACTACAGAGTAAGCTCAGTAGAGTAGAGGAAAACATATGAATAACCACTACAAACTGATGACAAGTTCCACGATACCTGGCTAGGCTGAGGAGAAAAACCACAGTGTAAATGCGGGCATATTCTCCAGGAAAATTAAAAAGCAAGAAGATTTGAAATGGAAACCCATAAATAAGTGAGCTCATTAGCTGGCAATGTTCTGTCCCCATCTTCTTATCATGGCTTCTCTCTGTACTAGCCACTTGCATAACTGACATCCTGTTCTTTTTCAGACAGATAACGTTTTGGGAAGACATCTCATGCTTTACCCTACAGCTGAAACAAGATATACCCTCACCACCCAAACCTACCAAATCCTGTTGGGATGTTTGTGATGGGAACACAGAGACTGTGTGTGGAGTGTCCCCAGGAGCCCAGTGCAGAAGGGAGTGGTGGGGTGGAAGGGAGGAATCATGAGTTCCAGGAGGACACTGTTTCTCTGCAGTATCTTATGTAGAGGAATCAGGAAGGTAAGGATATTAGGAGGAAGTACCCATGGGGAAGACCTGCAGGTTACATCCACCTGGTAAATTGAATCAGTTCCTGGAAACAGTTGATATTTTCTGAACTGTGCCCAGTACACATCCTACACTGGGATAGACAGGATAAAAAGCTCAGCTGTGAGTGTCAGCCGTGGAGCATCAGACCTTCCATTTGGTTCATCTGTAAAACTACAGCAAGTTGTTTCACCAACATTGTGGCTTAAATCTGAAGGAGGAAGAACTGAGGGCTTTACCTCGACTGCATCTTCTGTCATCAGGTCTGTGCATCCAACCGAGTGCGGGCCCTTTCCTTTGGGGATCCTGTAAAACTTCTCAGTGCTGCTGCTCCCCATTTCCATTGGTGACTTCACCAACAAACCTGGGGAAAAACACAAAGCAAATCAAGACACTGCCATGGCCTGTGCAGCCAGATCATGTACCCTGAAAAAAATTCAGCATGTTGAAGGTCCAGGAGTAGGAAAGGTTGAGCTGATATGTGTATCTGATGATGAAAAGACCTGAAGTCCTGTGTCACCAACCTGACCTGCTCTACTAGGGAATCTCCTTGGAGCAGAGTGTCCTGAATCCCAAGGATCAGACAACACCAAGGACTGAACGGAAAGACGGGGAGAAAAGGTTTGGGGACGCGGTGGTGGCACTTGGGAGGTCGAGGTGCCGTGGTGTGGAGTAGCAGTAGTCCCACTTCTTGGGCACCAAGAAGGAAACACAAGCCCCAAAGTGGCGAATTTCAGACTCGAAGGCAGTTTTCTCCCAGCCAGACGACAGCCCAGAGCTGCTCCTCCTCGCAGGAACGGCAGAGAGGGAAGTTTTTCCAGCTCCTGGGTGAACAAAACCGGCTGATGCATCTGGGGGAGAGGGATGTCACGAAGCCAGCGCTGCTGCCGTTTTTCCCAGAGGAATGACGAAGCCTGGATGTGATCCCTGAAGAGAAAAGGGCGGTTCTGGGCAGCTCCGACCCTCCCCGGCCCGTACCTGGGGTGACACCCCGAGCCGGGCTCTCCCCGGGGCCGAGCCGAGGGCGGGGGGAAGCCGCCGCATCCCGGCCTAGGCAGCCGCGGGCGGGAGCGGCCCCCGCTGCCCCTCGCTCCGGGGTTCAGCGGCCGCGGCCTCCCCTCCTGCCACAGCCTGGAAGGGACCCGGGCCCATCCCGACCGCAGCCGCCGGGGCGGGGTGAGCCGAGGGCGGGGTGAGGGGAAGCGGCGGGGCGGAGCGCGGCCGCTCCTCCCCGGAAGGGACGGTGGTTGCGGGTCGGCAAGATGGTGCGGAAGCTGAAGTACCACGAGCAGAAGCTGCTGCGGCGGCTGGAGCTGGTGAGCTGGGAGGCGGCGGGCGGGAGCCTGGCCGAGGTGAAGGCGCTGCGGCGTTACCGGGTGGGCCGACGGGAGGATTACGTGCTGTACAAGTCCCTGGCCCGAACCATCCGCACCTTAACCCGCCGCCTCCGCGACCTGGGCCCGGACAGCGCCGCCTTCCGCACCCGCTGCGCCGCCGCGCTGCTGGAGAAGCTGTACGGGCTGGGGCTGGTCAGCAGCCGGCGGTCGTTGGCCGTTTGTGACAGTCTCTCGGCCGCCGCGTTCTGCCGCCGGCGCCTGCCCTGCCTGCTGGTGAAGCTGCGGATGGCCCAGAACCTCCGCCACGCCGTCACCTTCGTGGAGCAGGGACACATCCGTGTGGGGCCCGAGGTGGTGACCGACCCCGCTCTCCTGGTTCCCCGCGCCGTGGAGGACTTCATCACTTGGGTGGATGCTTCTCGCCTTCGGCAGAAGGTGCTCGACTACAACCAGGAGCGGGATGACTTCGACCTGGCTGCCTGAGGACATCCTGCCCTGCCCGCAGCCTTCTGCTCCACCCGTGGGAATAACCAAGGGCCTCAGCAGTGCCACCAGCAGGTATCACCCCTGCCTCAAACACACCTGGGAGAGGAGCAGGGAGGACATGAACTCACTTCTAGCAGAGTATTGCTCTGCTCCTGGCTCCCCTTGGCAGCTAACACCTCTGTTCATCTGCACAGAGAAACGTCCCTTCCACATCCATCGCTCCCGAGAAAACATCTGCCAGCCCAGCTCCCTCAGACTCCCGAGACCCTGGTTTAGGTCTGAGTTTGGCACCTTTGCTGCTGCTTTTCAAAGAGGTTGACATGCTGGTTTCTCCTTCAGCTGATGAGTAACCAGAGGAGCTGCTTCTGCAAAGATTTTCCTTTGACACCAATGAACATCTTTATGGAGGACGTGTCGGGGGTTGTTTGGGGTCAGCAGTAAACAAAGAGGCCAAGTACTGTATTTCTGGAACTGTAAAAGTTTTAGCCAAAAATGGAATTAAAAAAAAAAATAATCCAACTTTATTTTCATATGAAGTCATCAAGGGGAGTTTGATCCTCTTGAGTTCAGTATATTTGCTGTGTGAGGTTCCAGTTGATAATTAGGCATCATTAACGGAGCAGGGTCTAACTGCAGAGATGTTGGAATGAAAGCTGTCCTCACCATAACTGCAGATCTGGCGGAAACTTTTGCATTTAGCACATAAGCCAAACGAAAAAATGGGTACCTGAGGGGAGACTCAGGCCTTCTGGGGCTGTTGGGAACTTTATTCCCCTTTGAAATAAAGAGCAGAAATGCAAAAATAAAACAGTTGTTTTAAGTTGCTGAGGTAATGTGTGTGCTATTTGATGCTGTAATTTCTTCTCATGTTTAAATATTGCAGTAGACCATGTTTGTTATCTTGCAGAACTGGGGTTTTTTTAATGTAACTTTTTTGACATAACCTTTTTTTTTTTTTAATAGCTACAAGGCTATTACTGAGTTATAAAGTGCTTTTTGCTACCCAGGGCTATGAAACGATTTGGCAGTAAGTTTAGCAGTGGAACTGTGACTGCCTGTCTCAAGTCCAAAGGGCTTGGAGTTCAGCTGCAGCCACTGCTCTGGGTTTGGATACATTATTGTGGCTTTTCTGAACAGGAAAGATGTTTTAGGTGAGGGATGTTTTGGGGGTATCAAATGACCAGAAACTGTCATCAAATATTATCTCTGTTTTTTAAAATGCAAACTAAATGTTAAAATTCCTACCAATTTCATAAGCCAAGTGTATTAAGCAGAGCATTAACTTTTAAAGCAGTAATAGATATTAAGAAGAGGACATAAAAGAGGTGGGGAAACATCTTCAATTATCCTATGAACTACTGCTCGTTATACTTGAATTTCTTTCAGTAAATAATCACATGTAACACCTTAAAAACCTTTTTCTTGGGCCATGTGCTTTGCTTATGGTAAGAAATACAAGTTGAAAATGTTTCACATCTGAAACATGACTTTTCTTAAAAACCTTTCCAGTTTTCATCCAAAACAATGTCATGATTCCTTGGGAAATTCAGAAGGTGCCGAAGTCAGATGCAGATAAAAATGGAATTTAAGTGAGAACACAGTGACATGCCCTGTGTGGGACATTTTACTACTCAGATGCTAAACTGCAGCTCTGCCCGTTTTGCCCAACCCTTGAAGGATCAGCAGAAAAGGAAATCTCAAACCTCCAGCCTGTTAGCCTCTGTAGTTGACATCATCAGCCTGTTCTTTTTGTCCTTAACCAACTTTTCATCATTCATCTGTGCACCTCCAGCATCTCCAGCAGAAGATAAACAACCCAAAGCCCTATAGGCTGTTAAATGAACTGGTGGGAATTGATTTCCCTACAGATACTATAGGATAACCACATCCCTCACCCCTGCTCTCCTCCTGTGACTTTGGAAATTAAATTGTTACATTCTTTTTAAGAAATGCATCAGGCTGAGTGCTGAGTGTTTGCATGTCTGTGTGTCTTAAGTCTGGAATTCTGCAGCCCTGCTGGTTTTACAGTAGGTGAGACCTGAGATGACTCTCCTGATCCTCAGTTTTTAACAGCTGGAGTCCAGACACACCTTGAACAAGAGCTGGGTCCACCTCAAGTGGGATAAACAGGGTGTTGTCTCAGTCTGAAAATAGAAGTTACGTCTGAGAGCAGCACACCCACGTTCTTGCTCACGAATGCAATCAGGCAGATGATGGCTTCCTCCTGTTTCATGTTGGTTTTGCCTTTAGTTTGTGGGTTTGAGTTTGTTTGCCAGAGTTGATATGCTGTGGTCAGGCGGTTCCTGCAGTGGTCCTGGGGATTGGAAAGGCACAGGAAGCAGTTCCAACATCCTTTCCCAGCACTTGGATAAACACAGAGGCTTTTTTAAACTTCCAAGTCAGTATAAATCATCGCTGGCTTCCGTGGGTCTGTGTGAGCTGGCGCGAGGAGGCAACATTGTGCTTTTTTGGGCCAGATCCTGCAAACCCTCCCCTCCAATGCTCTGGTGGCTTGGAACAGGAGGGTTACAGACATGAGAGTGGCGGGACAGGGTCATGGATGTCACTGTGCTTCTTCCCAGCACCTTCTGAAGTGGGTTTGCTGTTCCTCAGGCAGCTCAGCATCTCCATGAAGCTTGTGGGAATTTACTAGTGGAGGAGGTCAGAGGATGGATGGTGGTACTGGTGTTGGGGTGAGCTGTCCCCATGCCTGACAAAACCTGATCTCTGCCACCTCCATGAATGTCCATCCCAGGAGGTCCCAGGGGCTGGAGAGGTGCCAGCTTCTCCAGCGAGGGAGGAAGGGGCTGCAGGGGACTCTGGGCAGAGCAAACAGCGAGCAGTTCCCACTCAGGAGCTCGCACTTGAACAGTGGGCAGCAGTAAGGGAGGTGTTACCAGAGCCTACAGGTTGGTTATTTTTTTTTTCCTCTTTTTTTTTTTTTTTCCCCCTGACCTTGGCTTGTCCTTTATTTGCTGCTGCCAAGGCGGGGGAGCTGAGCCTGGGGAATGTGAGGGAGCTGAAGAACAGAGTCCTTCACACTGACGCCTTTTGTGTTGTGGAGTGTAAGCGGCTGAGGCTGTCCCTGAAATACAAATGTGGATTTTTCCAGTGATCTGAGCCACTTTTTTTTTTTTTTTTTTTGCCAGTGACCAAGCATGCTACACATTTTAAAACCTGCTTCTATCCAGCATCTTGGTGTGGCTTAGTGCAGGAGTGATGCTCACCTCAGTAATTTGGTGACAGCACATCACCACGAGCACAGATGACATGCAAGGCTGGGCAAGGATGGTACATCCCCCTTCTCAAGATGGAAAATGGACACTGAGAGAAGCAAAGGTGGAGCTGGGTGGTTTCCAGCCTTTTGGGTGATGCTCCTGCATCCTGGGTTACGCCAGGGCCTCCCAGACATGTCTCAGGGCATTTCCACGTGCTCTCAGTAGCACTCCCCAGTGAGATATTCCCCAATGGATGGAGGTGTCACTGTCCCCTTCTTGAGCTCCGAGTAATCTGTTTTAAAGTGCATCCCCTGCCTGATTTAGCACTGGAGATTGAACCAAAGAACGATTTCTCATCACTGTGGCATGGGATCACCTTAGTCCCTACCCCAGATACCAAAACATTTCAACATTCCCTGGGTCTGGGGGAAAAAGCACCCCTAAGCATTATGACAACATTTATCTGAGAGCCCCAGTTCTGGTCCTTGTTCTTAAACACCTCATTTTAGGCATTGAAGCAGCTCTTCTCACCCTTTGCTTACTGGTTTGAACATGAAGCAGGACCTGGGTGGTGGAAAACCTGTCTGCTGTAGGGTCAGGATGTGGGGATGTTGAGTGGAAGCAGCAGGCAGCAGGTTTGGAGTCAGCAGGAGGAGGCACCTGGGTTCAGTCTTCCCATAAACCATGAGGCTTCTGGATTCAAGGGCTAAATCCATGTGTACCTCTCCCAGTGGGAATGTCTCCTCTCACTACTCTGCAAGCACAACTCCACTGCAGAAAGGTACCTTCCCCCTTAATATTCGCTGATTTTGAAGAGATAAAGTGTTTCACTTCCAGAGAAAAAGGGGAGGCCAACCACTAACGACAGTCAGAGGTAGAAATCTGAGCTTCTCCAGTTTCCTCCTAGAGCTGTCTGTTAGAGGATCCCATGTGTTCCCAGCAGTAAATCACACCAGCTTCTTGGCTGCTGTAAATCATGTCAGTGGGGTTGGTAAGTGCAAGTCCAGACAGCATTGCCACCCTTGGTTCCTACCCCGAAGAGCCACCACCTGCTCTTCCTGGAGATGGTTGTGTCACAGGGTAAGGGACCGGCAGGCTCTCCCAGTGGATTCAACTGACTAACATTACAATCCACCACCTTGTCACCTATATCTGAGCTCATTGGGCTTAAAACACACCAGGGGGAACCACATCCTAAACCCACATCTCTCTCCCCACCGGCCCTCACAGCAGCCTGGGCACAGGGTCCCACGCAGGCATCCACCTGCAGATGCTGGCTTTGGGGGAGATAAATGCTGTGCTGGCAGAGCACTCAAAACCTCCTGCTCTGTGTCCCTCTCAGCCTCCCAGAAGAATTTAGGTTGGGAAGGAGCACTGGAGGTCACCGAGTCCAAATCCCTGCCCAAAGCAGGGCACGCGTGGGGCTGCCTCGGTTTTGCATGTCGGTGCTGGACGCCCGGTTTAATCACCCGCGCTGTGAATTCTTTTTCCTTTTCCATCTGCTCTGAGTTTTCCCTGCTGCAGCCTGGTACTGCTGCTTCCCATCCCACGCTGGGCACGTCCCTGTCAGGAGGGGGGTCACATTTCCCTGCATGAAAACTGGATTCACCTTTTTCCCTGACCGCTGCCCGTATGCACAGCGTGGAAGGGACACATCCACCGTATCCCCTCCCCGCAGCTCACCCGGAGCGAATCCCACCCCTCCCCAGGGACACGCAGGGATTTGGAGCCAGATAAGGGGCTGGGAGGAAGGAAGTGGAGGAGCATGAATCCTCGAGGATTGGGGACAGGCTTTGGGAAGAGCAGGCTGAACCCGGAGAGCAGGAGCACCGCAAACTGTGCGAGGGGCTGCACAGAAACCACCCAGCTCCTTCAATCCCCTTCCCTCCACCGTCGCTCCTCACCGTGCTCTCCCCAGACCCTTTTCTTCCCTTTAGCAGCACCCAGCGTGCCACGTACCTGGTGTGTGGTGTCCCGGCCACCCTCTGCTCCCGTCCCGCTGGCCAGAGGAGCAAGATGGACCCTTTGGCCACCCACGGTCCTCTGGAGCCAGGCGAGAGGCGGCTGCTCCGGCGGGAGGACGTCTCTCTGGCTGGCAGAGCCACTGCCGGGCTCTCCCCAAAGGGGAGGGACCAAACTTTGCCTTAGTTTTCAGATGAGACAATCTTTCTGGGAGAGATTTTCCTTGGGCCTGGAAAACAAGTTTCCGGCATGGAGCCATCTCCAAAAAACACTACACGCCCCAGAGGACCCTGCGGCTGTTTAGATGCTGGGCTGAGCCTTTGCAGGGCAGGGACGGGTTTATACACGGGTTTGTTTGCACATGGCTGTGAATTTCTGGCTTCCCTCACGGTGCTGCCGAGCGTGTTGCTATTGGGCTGGGTCAAGCACCGGGATTCCCGCAAGAAAATCCCCCTGTCCAGGTTGCAGATCCCATGGAGAAGCTGCAACACTTATGGCTGGGCAAGGAGGGGAGAACTTTGGCTCAAAGTCCATAAAAAACTCCAAATATTTTCTTCTAGCCTTATGAGAAGGGGATAACAACCCCCTAAGGAAGCTGGTCCCAGTTTGGAGTAGGTGGATCAAGCACAGGTGCCTACTGCAGGGGGTGGCTCTGCACCCCCCCCCCCCCCCCCCAACTTTGCATAACCCCAGCATTTACCCCTTGATAATGCTGAATTTAGGGAATTAACTCTAAAACCAGCACCAATAATGAAAGATCAGTTTTCAGAGTGAGACACGGGTTGATGCAGCTGGTGAAACAGCCATATGAGATTTGAGGCTGGCAAAGGGAGGTGACAGGGGAGGGAAGGAAGGTAAAATCAGGGAGATCTTATAGCGGCCTTCCAATACCTGAAGGGGTTCCAGGAAGGCTGGAGAGGGACTTTGGACAAGGGCAGGGAGTGACAGAACAAGGGGAAATGGCTTTAAACTGGAAGAGGGAAGGTTTAGATGAGATTTTGGGAAGAAATTTTTTCCTGTGAGGGTGGTGAGACACTGGAACAGGTTGCCCAGAGAAGCTGTCCCCTCCCTGGAAGTGTTCAAGGCCAAGTTGGATGAGGCTTTGAGCAACCTGGTCTAGTGGAAGGTGTCCCTGCTGATGGCAGGGTGGTTGGAACTGGATGATCTTTAAGGCCCCTCCCAATCTAGACCATCCTGTGATTCTATGATTCTATAAAATTTGGTTTAGTCTAAATTGCTTATGAAGCTGCACCCTGTGTCCTTGCAGAGCTGGTAAGCTCCTGGGGTGGGACCAGTCCATTTGCTCTGTCTCCCATTGCATGCATGATCTGAAGTTAGCAGAGCACAAAGGTGCTCGAAATTTACGTTACATTTTTAAACTTTGATTTTTTTTGGCATTTCTTCTTTTAATCTTTATCCAGTACTCATTTCAGTGACAGGCTGGATGCATTAAAGTTTAACATTTTCAGGATAGATTTAGTGCTGTTGAAAGGTCTTGGAGGACAACTCTGAAGACCTCTGTTTAATCAAGGAACAGGTTCTTCAAGGTTGGTGAGAAACAATGATGATGAGGAGGTGGTTCATGGTTTTGTCTATGAGTCCTTTGTATAAAAAGGGCTACACTTTGCTCCAGATTTCCATGACTGTAAATTAAACATCAACACCAGTCTGTGATCACTGATTTGAAGAGATCAGTGTGATTAAAGTGACATAGACATGCCAAAACCAATGATACTTTTGGGGGCCACCAAGGAGCTCCAAAATTTAGTGTATTTTTTAATATGTTCAATTATTCCCAGATGTGCAGGAGTCAAACTCAGTAGAAGTCGTGTATGGGTCTTTCCCTTGGATCTGATCTACACAGTCCAACCACCTAGGTTGGGGGACCTGCTGAAGCAGGCTGTGATACTCTCTGAACTTTGTATCTTATCTTTTTTTTTAGAAGAAAGCGGTGTGGGGATGGTGGTGTGTCCTTCCAGCCTGGGTTTGGGACTCGATTAGGATGTATGTAGGAGCTGGGAGCAGAGAAATAGCCCCATCCACATCTGGCTCCCAGGATGTAGCCCCTAGGGTTGAAAATCTTCCTCACATTGGCCTCTGCAAACTCCAATGTTGGTCCTTTCCAACATGATGAACATGTGTTGTGGTTTAGCTTGGCTAAGACCACACAGCTGCTCACTCACTCCCCTCACTCTGGTGGGGTGGGGAAGAGAAAATATAACAAAGAGGCTCGTGGGTTGGGATGAGGACAGGGAGGGTTCACTCATCAGTTATGGTCACAGGCAAACCAGACTTGGCTTGGGGAAGAAAAATAAATTTAATCTGTCACCAATCAATCAGAGTAGGATAACGAGATGTAAAACCACATCTTAAAGCACCTTCCCCCCACCCCTCCCTTCTTCCTGGCCTCCAATTACTTTGCTCCTGATTTCTCCACCTCTTCTCCCACTCCAGCAGTGCAGGGGATGGGGAATGGGGGTTGGGGTCAGTTCATCACACATTGTTTCTGCTGCTCCTTCCTTCTCAGGGCAAGGACTCCTCACACTCTCCACTGCTCCAGTGTGGGTCCCTCCCACGGGCTACATCAGTTCAGGAGCAAACTGCTCCAGCGTGGTCTTCCCATGGGGTCATGGACTTCTTTGGCTGCAGCCCTCAGCTCCAGCATGGAGTCCTACAAGGGCTGGAGGTGGATCTCTTCTCTGGTGGACCTCTTTCTGCCACGCTGGTGTGAGCATCTCTGGGGTCTTTTGCTCTGTTGTGAGCTCTCCAGGTAGTCACAGGTGCCTGTGCATCTCTGTCTGCATAGTTGTCGCTCTCACATCCCCCTCCTCTCTCCTCTGCAGGTTGTTATCTCTGTTGTTGAAGTTCTTGCTCAACTGGTCTTTCCTCTATTTAATATGGGTTCAAAGAGTTGCTTCACCATTGATGATTGGCTCAGCCTAGGATGGAGGCAGGTCCACCTTGGAGCCAGAGAAACTTCTTGAAAGCTTCTCACAGAAGCCACTCCTGTGGCCCCTTTGCTGCTGCCAGAAGCCCCCACCACAAAAACCCAACACAGCATGGAAACTGCACTCTCCTTAAATCTGTGAAGATCACTTCATGAAGTAAATGTGATGCAAAATCTGGAGCAAATCATAGGATCATAGAATGGTTAGGGATGGAAGGGGCCTTAAAGATCATCTAGTTCCAACTAGTCCTAAATCCTGAAACACTTCTGGTTTATGGACTGGACTAATTACCTCAAGACCAGCTGTCAATACAGGAATATAAAAATTTCTCCCCATGGATTTGGCCAGACTAAAGAAAATATTGCAGTGTTTCCATCCCCAGGGGTACCATAGTGATCCTTGGAAGCTGTTTAAATTCCCTGCCAGCAAAGCAGCAAGAAAATACCCCTGGCATAGGTGTGATCATTGAAATCCACAGCTCTGCAGGGGCTGAAAATCTACTTGCATTTCTTGAAGGGGCTCTGTTGTATGGGACTGGAAAGTCCAAAGCACAGCTGTGGAGATGAGATTTTTAACCAACATGGCACAGCTACGTTATTTGCACCAAAGAGCATCAGAAGGTACTTGCACAAACATTTCTTTCATTGCAATGAAATGCTACCAATAATGGATCTGCAGCATTGGCAAGGGAGGAGCCAGTTTCCATGGTACATGAGTGCCAACAGACCTGTGCCAAATGTTTGACCTGAGCTGGCTGTTCGTTAGCAACATCCTTGAGAACTGCAGCATGGCTTTGTCTGTGAGTCCTTTGTATAAAGGGCTACACTTTGCTCCACATTTCCATGACTGTAAATTAAACATCACCATCAGCCTATGATCACTGATTTGAAGAGAGATCATTTTTATTTTTTTTCCTTCCTCTCATTTATTTTTTCCATTTTTTAATTTTTTTTGATAACTCCTGTTTTCTCACAGCACATATCTCATTTTTAATCCAGAATCTCATTTTTAATCCAGATGCTGCTTGATCCATTCAAATCACTCTCGAGAGGAGCTGATACATCAGTGAACACCCACTAAATGCCATCACCCTTTTGCCAGGCACCTTTCTGAAGTGTGCAGCATGACAGAGCTCCACGAAGCCGTGGCTTTGGGGGACTACGACCTGGTGGATGAGATTTTGAGGACAGGGCGCTGCGACCCAAATCACAAGGATGCTGACTGGCACGACAGGACCCCGCTGCACTGGGCTGCTGCAAAAGGTAAGGGCACCCTGTGCTGTGTTGCCACAGTGCTGTGTTGTAAAAGATGATGCTGATTGTAATTATGTCTTGCCATGAGTGCAATTAATCCTGGAAGTAGTCACAGCTCATATCTAATCCTTTTGTCCTTACTGAGGAAAAAGAGAGAAATATCAATTTAAATGGGAATCTTGCCTGCAAAAAAATTTATGGGTTTATCATCAAAGGGATCTTTAACTTTTTTTATCATATGTAAAATTTACAATTTACACACTATGTGCCCATAGCATGTCTGCTTGTCCCCCACATTACTTTTCTAAGAGGTGACTTCATACAGTGCAGAGGAGTTATTTCTTATACACCTGCACAAATGAGCAGCAAATCAAACCCACTGCATGTATACCAGGCATCTATCAAACCCAGCAGAACAGAATCATTGCTATGTGTTTTACATTGTCCTCCCTTTACCCCACCTGGTTAAATGAACAACACAGGACCAGAGTTGTTTGCAGCAACTTCACCATCAGAAGTGTCTGTTAAAGTCAAATATCCTTTTGCAGCCCCAAGAGATGTTGAATGCAACAACAACAACAAAAAACCAAACATAAAACCCCCCCAATATAATATACAATTATATGAATATATAATATAATGTATAATTGTACACAGTGTAAAATGGGAAACTGGAGAAACTGGACCTGTACTCTGCGTTAGGGTGCTTGTTACACATTGGGATCTCAACATCATGACACCTGTCTTTGCTCAGAAATTGTGTGATTGGCTGATTTACACTTGACACCATGTTTCACTTTTGCCTTGATTACTCATTGGGCAGCAGCAAAGGGAAATGAGCTATTTAGGAAAAGCTGTTTCATGCATGTATAGATATCCATTGACTTTATCTATAAAAAGTTAATGTGATTAAAAATGTAAATTGTCAAAGCATGAAATTGAGGAATAGGGATTTTTAAATGCTATGCCCATCTCTGATAAATCCGAAATGATATGCACTGAAAACCATGGCCAGCAAGAAAAACAGATTTCCATAGAGATAGGTTATTGTGAAAGGATGGTGAGGGGCTGGCATGGCCTAGGTGCTGTGGGGAATGATCTAACTCCATCAAGCAGTGTGAACGGAGGTAGAAATTTTTTTTTTTCTTCTTTAAGCAATTCCACAAGTTGGAAAAATATGAAGGTGAATGAAAACAAATAATCTCTCTATCTCCTATCAAACAACCCTTTGTTTTAGTAAAGCTGTTTACAGGTTTTCCAGGTTTTTAATGTTCAGATTTTATTTTGCATTGAACTAAAAACCAAAATGAAACAATGAAATAGTCAATAGCCAATTAGCCAATGACTAATTGAGATGTGCTGCTCAGAAATTAGTAGAAAGCTTTTTGATTTTATTTTTATTTTTGTTGGAAAATGCTTCTGGCATTCTAGCAATCTAGTTTAGACTGCTTCTAGCAGTCTAGTTTGGAAAAAAAAAAAATCAGCATTTTCTAATGAATATCATTTATTTGATAAATCAAACGGTCGGATCATGGGTAAAATTCATCATTGTATGACTGAGGGAATTATGACCAAATGTGCAACCGTCTTCTGCATCCTGAAGGTACAAAGACTAACACAGGTGCCTCTTCTCTCCCTCTTTTGCTGCCCAACACAAGGCCAGACGGAGCTGGTCAAGCTCCTGGTGGATCACGGCGCCCGGCATTGCCTGCGGAGTGACGTGGGCTGGACTCCGGCTCACTTCGCTGCCGAGTCGGGGAGACTGGGGGTGCTCCGCACCCTTCATTCCCTGCACGCTGCCATGGATGCGGCTGACCTCTTTGGCGACACTCCCAAGAGGCTTGCGGAAATCTATGGCCACCAGGACTGCTCCAGGTTCTTAGAGATGTGAGTAGCAATGGCTGGTCCCGCTGTGGCAGCTGGTGGGGCTCCAGCAATGAAAATCAAACTGCTGCATAGAGGATGAGAACAAGTACGAGTGCGTTACTTCTCTTTCCACCTAAAGCCCATCAAAGCCACCAAGCACGAGTAGTGCTTGATAAGCAAATAGGGGTCTTTGCCACGAGGAAGCCATTGAGAAGACATTTGTTTTTTCCACTGCCTTCTGTGGTTTGCCTTGGTGTGTTTTCAAAATTGTTGCCACTTCATGACATCATTGTTTTTATAGGGGTATTACAGAGCGATTATTAAGCAGTGGGAATGAAAGCAAGAGCTAATGAGTATTAACTCCTGAGGGTGGCGAATACTGAATAATAGAATCATAGAATGGTCTGGGTTAGAAGGGACCTTAAAGATCATCTAGAGAGGAATCAGCTCTTATTGCCCTTAGACCTTCAGCTTAAAGACATTCAAACATCCAGCAGCTGATACCTAAGCTTTGTGAATTAGTTTTTTTACTACCTAGACCCTAGCTGGGGTCAGCTCAGGTTTGCCAGTTCTTTGAGAATGAGACCCTTGCTTCCAGAGGAGGGTTTTCCTCTTTGTGCTGTTATCAAATCTTGGCTTGCTTAGTTTCTATATCAGAATAAGTAAATATTGTCTGTCCCAGAGAGTGAAAGGTCTGCAGGCTTGTTGCTCTTGATTAATCATTTATAGCAATTGCTTACCTATTTATTCAATGCTGTCATTTTTTGCACTAATCTCACTGTTAAGTCCTGCCAAGTCTGTAGCATTTGCTGTGCACTTGGCTGTGCACCAGAACTGTGGCACTGAGGTGCCAGCAAGGGTGGGGGAATTGCCTGGATGATGCTGATGGGTGATGCCCGTGACAGGCAGAGGCTGGGAGAATGATTGACAGAATGATTGACACCTTGGTCTAAGCCACCTAGACAACAGCCTAGGGCGACTCATGGAGCTGATGGAGGGTTTTCTGAGATGAATGACTAATTTAAGGTGGAAAACTTGTCTTTCAGAGCCATGTGCTAGCCTGACTTGCCTCACAACTGCATGGCTCATCTAGGACCATGACTGGGAGATCTAATTAACTAGGAAGATGTTTTGAATGCCCATGCACACACGAAGCCTGCATGATCACCTCACAGTCCTAACTCAGCCTGTGGGCAACGAAGAGTTTGTCACTGGAGCTCAGGAACCAATTTTTTAAGCCCAACCACTATAATTGACAACCCCAGTGGATGCCTTCACCCTCACGCAACACTTTCACCTCCTCATGTCAGCAAACTTGGAGTTAACAAGGAGGAATTACTGGAATTTTTGGTATAATCATGATTACCTCTGCTGCTTCAATTGTGCAGAGGGTCCCGGGTTGTTGTCTGTGATCAGACAGTGCTCCACAGCTCTGGTGGGAGCTGGGCAGTACCAATGTGTGCTGCAGACAGAAAATGAAGTGTAGGTATAGAATCATAGAATCATAGAATGGTTTGAGTTGTAAGGGACCTTAAAGATCATCCAATTCCAACCCCCCTGCCATCAGCAGGGACACCTTCCACTAGACCAGGTTGCTCAAAGCCTCATCCAGCCTGACCTTAAACACTTCCAGGGAGGAGCAGCCACAGCTTCTCTGGGCAACTTGGGCCAGTGTCTGACCACTCTCACAGCAAAGAATGTCTTCTAATTTAAACCTCCCCTCTTCCAGTTTAAAGCCATTTCCCCTTGTTCTGTCACTCCCTGCCCTTGTCCAAAGTCCCTCCCCAGCCTTCCTGGAGCCCCTTCAGGTACTGGAAGGCCACTATAAGATCTCCCTGGAGCCTTCTCTTCTCCAGGCTGAACAGCCCCAACTCTCTCAGCCTGTCCTCGTAGAAAAGGTGCTCCAGCCCTTGGATCATCCTTGTGGCCTCCTCTGGACTGGCTCCAGTAGGTCCATGTCCTTCTGTTGGGGGTCCCAGTGTGCACACCAATGTTGTGCAGCACGGAGTAGCTCTGCCCTCTGCTCACAGTGTCTGTGGTAATGGTATGTAAATATGAGGGGTATTTAGTTACAGGACATCAGCATCAGTTTTGGATATTTGCCTGTCATGCAAAAAGAGAGAAAAGGCAATTTTTCAAATAACAGTCTGAGGGTCTGTGCCAAGTACAGGACCAGCGTGTATCTAAACAGGGCTATGAACATGCAAATCCTTCCTCAATCCCAGTTCAGCCTCTTCCAGCACCTCCATGACCCTTGCACGCTGTGTCTGACCCCAGGTGCTGCTGGCTGTGTGACCATGCTGAGTGCCTGCTCTGTGCTGGGGACTGTTTGCATCAGCATGGAAATATTACACGTGTCACCGTGTAAATCTTTTAAACATGTAAATCTTGGGAATATTCTGCTACAGAGCACCCACAGCACTGGCTGAGGTTTGCATGGACATGCAAAGAACAGGAAACAGCCTTCAAGATGCAGCTGCTTCTGAGCCACAAACACTTAATTTGCATCAGATTTATTTTTTATTTTTCTTTTTTTCATGAGAAGAGTTTTTCCCTGGATGCTGTAAGAGCTGCCAGGAATGGCACCCAGACAGCACAGAGACCTCCAGCCCATGCCTGCTGCCAGCCTCTCTGCAAAGCACCAAGCATTGAAACTGCTCCTGCTGTCTGAGTCCAGGGTGTATATAGACATGTGCATATACACATCACAGAATCACAGAAGTGTAGTGGTTGGAAAAGACCTTTAAGATCATCGAGTCCAACCATAAACCCAACACTACCAATTCCACCTCTAAACCATGTCCCTAAGCACCTCGTCTATCCATCTTTTAAATCCCACCAGGGAAGGTGACTCCACCATCTCCCTGGGCAGCCTGGTCTTCAGAAACATCCACAGGTTTCACATACTTGAAATCATGGGGATAACAGTGTCACTGCTCTGGCCCTTTGCCAGCAGCCAACACAGCCATTCACCCACTTCCCCCCCACCCCCAGGGGATAGGGGAGAGGACTGGGGGACAAGGATAAGGAGGCTTGTAGGTTGAGATAAAAGCAGTTTAATAATAGAAATAAAAGAAAACTTAAAACCCCCTAATATTAAAACAGTAGTGATAATGATAACAGGAATAAAACACCCAAATGAGTGATACCCAGTGCTATTGCTCACCACCCGCCAACTAAGCCCGGCTCATTCCCAGATAACGATCCTGCAGGAGCAACAATCCCGAACAGAAACTGCAATCCTGGAAGAGTGAGAGCCCGAGTGAAAGCCAGAACAATCACCCCCCTTTCCAGTCAGCCCCGGATAACACACTAAACATGACTTGATATGATCTGGAATATCCCATTGGCACATCCAGATGCCAGATTGGGGTTTTACTACTCACTGCGCTTCTCCCTCCCAGTCCTAATGCAGCTGTGAACAGCCAAACAGGGTGACCTTGAGCTCCAGCAGCAACTCATAACATCAGTACTTTTATCAATGTTCTTCTCATAACAAGTCTTGCACTGAAACCAAAACACAGCTGTTCTAGCTACTTCTAACCCAAACCATTCTATGGTCCTATGACTCTATGAGTATCTGGTAACTCGGGGTGATGAATGCTGTTGGATTTGGGATGAGCCTCAGTGTTTTCTGATATATTGCTGGCAACGGTGTTTTGACCATGTGGAAACACGATTCCCTGATCATGTAGATGGGCACTCACGGACGGTGGTGTGACTGTGCAGTGCTCAGTGTCTGAAGGTGCACTCTTGCTTTCTTCCCCAGAGCAGAGGTGGAGAGCAGAAACTATCGCAGGACAGCTGCAATGAAAGGAATCGTCTTAGACCAGAGAGATGAAGACTGGGAACTCAAGAAAGAAGAACTTGAGAGAAACCCACCATGTTCTTGGGTGAACTACGCATCCCCTACTCAAAAGAAAAGTAAAAAAAAAAGGAGGAAGCAGTAGTGTGCCCTGACTATTTGATGCCACTGAGAACTTGCACTGCAGAGCAAAGACACTGGCTGACCTCGGGTGTATCTGCAGGGTGAAATATGGATGAACGGGAGCAGCAGATGGACAGAAGAATGCTTTTTGTAATGTACTGTAAATACTGTCATTAGTAGGGAGTAGGTAGAAGTGCTTCTGTCTGTCTGCATGTCTGTATGTATCAGATCTCAAATCTGCAGTTGTTTGAAGATACTATAATCGAATTCACTGAAATGTATACATTTACAGAAATTACAGCAGTTACCCATATTGTTTGAGAGGGAAATGGTTTTACTCCTAATTCATAGAATCACAGACTCGTAGTGGTTGGAAAAGTTTTTCCTCAGATCCAATCTAAACTTCCCTTGGAGCAGCTTGAGGCCATTTCTTCTCATTCTATCACTGGTGACCTGGGAGAAGAGATTGACCCTCACCTCTCTACACCCTCCTTTCAGGGAGTTGTAGAGAGTGAGAAGGTCTCCCCTCAGCCTCCTTTTCTCCAGGCTGAACAACTCCAGTTCCCTCAGCCACTCCTCCTAAGACTTGTTCTCCAGACCCTTCACCAGCTTCATTGCCCTTCTCTGGACATGCTCTAAAACTGATTCATGAAAACATCTGAGACTGGGACTCTGCTCGTTCTGGTGATGTCTGTGGCTCTTGCTTGTTTGCTTCTGGTCCTGAGTCAAGCAGGAGGCTCTACAGAGGTTTGTAGCCTCTGGTGGTGCCTCTCTCTTTGAAACTGGAGTGTAGCTACTTCTTCTGCATAAAGGGGAGATGTTGATGTTGACCTTCTACTGGACACATGGGTCTAACAACCTATATCTACCATTCCTGGCCCAGCAGAAGTGAAAACGTGCTCCCTGGTTGCTACTTTCAGACATCTGTGACTACCAAGAGCCAGTTATAGCACTGCCTTATTTTTAGCAGTGCCCCCAGCCCTTTTTTTGTGACAGGAATGCTGTAGAACTGGTCCTGAGCTACCCCTCAGCTCATCAGCACTTCCCATGGCAAAAACATTTTTAGCTCTTTCCTTTCTCAATCATAAAAGATTTGAATTTGACCCAAAGCAGTTTTCCATGGTATGCCAGCACTGGTCAACCATTCATAGTGACTTTTGACATCTTTTATGTGTCTGCTTCCCCTCATCTTATGTGTCTGCCTCCCCTCCCCTCTGCTTCCCCTCCACTACCCAAACCTGGTCCTTCTGGAGTGACTTGGTTACAGGTGTCCTTCGAACCTGGCCACAGGATTCAGGCATGCAGCCATAACCAACAACTCTCTGATCCATCTCCCTCTTCTAGGTTTCCAGGGACTTATTTAGCTGTCTACACAGAGGTGTCTAATGCCACTTGAGATGCTCTCAGGTACCCACACTGACCCTTCAGGTCTCCAGAAGATCATGTGCTGTAGCTCCCAACCCTGTGCAGATGTCTCAGATACTCTAGGACTTCTCAGATGCCTATGTTTGGGCAAATGAGCCAAGCTACAGCTTTGTCTTTTGTCATTTGACTTTCCAAGCTGTATGGAATATCTCCCTCCACTGCTGTCCTGGTTGTTGAATGAGTGACAGTGCAAGTGGAGATGTGTGTGAAACAGACTGCCTATTGCCATGCTGGCAAACTGAACAGGCCTTTTTCTAGCCCTAAGGCCAGCTGGTGGAGTGTCCTGTGCTTGAGGAACATTTTCTCCAGGGCTGGTCACACCACTGCATCTCTCCAAAAAGCAGCTTTAGCATAGGGGCTGTGCACTGTGGCTGTGCTGTTTGATAGCCTGTCTCCTCCAGTGCCAGCTGGATGGGGCTGCTGCATGGGGAAGATGATGCTGTGTTGGGTATCATGTTCTTGGGAGTTTCATGGAGATGGAAGAAGGTACCTTCAGCGTGGTTTACTGGGGCTGCATTCTTTTGTGTGGGAACACCTGAAAGATGTTGGTTTTGCCTGATGAGTCTTGTGGTATATGAGCTTTTGAGGGCTAATGTTGCATGGGATGTAAGGAGTAAGAAGGATTTTCCATGGTCTTTTTGTGAAAGCAATTTGGACTGTCATGCTAAAGGATCAACTGCATTGGGCAACAGCAGGGAAAGAGGGGAGGTGTGATGATGCCTCTCCTTTAAAGGTCTTTCAGCTGGGGAGATTTGTCCAGAGGAAATGTTTAAGATCTGCTTCTGTTGGGACATGGGATGGTGTGGAGTGTCTCCTACTGTGGAAGTGGGACTCAGCGGAGTTTGGTATCTGATCTAAAAAGTGCAATTGCAGCTAAAGGCAAACAGCTAAAGGCAATGGGCACGGACACAGTTTACATCTGCCTATGAGTCACTGCGAGATGAAAGCACAACTTTATTCCACACCTCACTTTTTGCACAAAAACTACTTTTATTGAAGTTTTACCGAGCCAGAATCCACTGGTAAAAGCAGATCTTGTAAAAAGCTAAAAGCAGACCAGGAAAGCAGTTACACAGAGCAGGGGAGATCGTGTTTTGGCATGAAGTGGGGGAGAGAGAGGAGGCACAAGGCTGGCAAGGGAAGTGGGCTCTCCACCCCTCCTGTCTACCCTGAGGCCACTTCCACATTAGTGTTTGTAAGTCAGTAACCACCTCTGGTGAATAACAGTGATCAACATATTCACACATAAGTCATAAACAAGATAGTGATGCAATTCATAACATTACAAAATGCACAGCCACAACAGAAATAAATGTAAACCAAAATAGATATAAATGTTGTTTAGTTAAGTAGTTTCCATCACCAAATACCACAGCATTTTTAGATTTGCAGTATTGTTATTCCTCCTGTGCAGCTAGCCCATGCACCAAGTCTAAATTACTTCGTAACTGATGACAATTTAACTCAAAGAATTCTCTAAATCAAAATATTATAATAATTTATTTAACTCATAATAATTTAGTTCTAAGAATTTTAATGAAGTTTTCTTAACTGAGAGGGTGAAATAGAACATCTCTATTACCTACGCTGTCTGGTGAGTTGCATTGGAGATTAAACCACTTGTTTTTTATAATAAAACATCAATGTTTTCAATGGGCTCCAACTTTTATCACATTTCCTACCTCATGCAAACTTTGCCCTTCACACAGTGCAGAGTCTTTAGCAGTGCCTTTTCCAGTTTGGGGTTGCTGAAAATCAGAATAAGGGAGTGAAGAGCTGGAAAAGCATACTGAAATGCTAAAATAAGGAACACCAGGTGGCTTTCATTCTTCGTGACATAAATCAGTGTCAAGACCAAACATGTGAAGTTGATGGTGTAAATGACAAGGAATGCCAGAACAGATTTAATGGCTTTGATGTTAGCGTCCATGCTGAGGGTCTTCTCCGAGTTTGTTTGCATCTTGCGTTTGTGTCTCCAGAGTGAAAAGAGGAGGGGAAGGGCAGAAAGGTTTACTGCCAGGAATGCAGTGGCAAATTCTAACCCACTGATAAAAAACAGAGGGAAAAACTGTTGATCCGTTCTGAGATCAAATTTCCAGAATTTTCCAAATTTGGTGGAATTGTTACCGTCTGTTTGATCAATGAAGTTGTAGGAAAGGATGCTGATGACCAGGGATAAAAGCACTGAACCCAACAACAGCCATGGCACCATCCTGTCAATTTTTGCTTTCAGGTAGATGAAAAAGATGTACCTGAAATTTGCAATTTTTATACAATAAAAAATGCAAAGACAGGCAGAAACCCACAAGTTGGAAGAGTGGAAAAAGCTTTGAAAAGCTGCAGATAGCTCGGGTATGGGGTGAACATTAAAGAAACAGGGATAAATTATTTCAAGAAAGTTATATACCCATATGAAGCACAAAAACCAAAACCTGGAACATCCCAGAAAGAGCAAGATCTTCTCATTAGAGTTAAAAGTTTTCTTTTTGACCAAACCAATACAAAGCACAGAAACAACAAAAGCGTTTATCCACATGCCAGCAAATGCTTGAAATGAGATGATGACCAGAAATGTGACTCTGGATGAGGAGATATTAAATTTATCTTGAGAGTAACAAGCCTCCATCCTCCAAGATGAGTAGTGATGCTGTGCCAGATAAGTAAGTAGGTTGTTGCCCCAGTGCTCAGTGCAGGTTGGCAGGTGCTGGTTCCTGAGTGTCACTTATGGAAAGAGAAGCTTTATAGAGCTGGTGGTGGTGGGGATTTTAGTGCTGGTCCTATTCAGAGCAGGGCAGGTGCAGGAATGTAAATGTGCTGGGTATTCCCTTACCTGATATCAGTGTCACTCTTCAAGATTTGAATTTCAGTTCAGAAGAGTTATACGAAAACAACCCATTTCTCTGAGGCTAAAAATGCAAGAATTGATGAGAAACCAGATGATCTCCAGGTTCTTTAGACCTGCAAAAAGTCAGGAATGAAGTCCTCAAACTGTGATGGTGATCTGACTCGTGTGTTTGTGTGTGAAAAGCAACATTATGTGCACTGGACATATTCCTTTGCTTCCTACTGATATCCTGCTCTGGCCTGCAGTGGGATATCAGTAGGAAGCAAAGTTAGTGACTCACTCACTTCTCTGTGTCTCATTTGCCAACACCTTCACATCTGAAGATGGTGGACATTTTACAGACTGGGTGACAGGGAGGCAAATCTGTTCCTTTTCTTCAGCCCAGGAGTGAAGGATGACTTGTGCCAGCTGATGATTAGTGGATTTTCTTCCCTTCCCTTCCCTTCCCTTCCCTTCCCTTCCCTTCCCTTCCCTTCCCTTCCCTTCCCTTCCCTTCCCTTCCCTCCCCTTCCCTTCCCTTCCCTTCCCTTCCCTTCCCTTCCCTTCCCTTCCCTTCCCTTCCCTTCCCTTCCCTTCCCTTCCCTTCCCTTCCCTTCCCTTCCCTTCCCTTCCCTTCCCTTCCCTTCCCTTCTTTTCCCGTCTCTTCCCATCTCTTGTCACAAAGGAGCTTTTCTCCTGCCCTGCTCCACTCCAGCCCACATGACTTGTGGTATAATCATGATTACCTTCTGCTGCTTCAATTGTGCAGAAGGTCCCGGGTTGATGTCTGTGATCAGACAGTGCTCCACAGCTCTCATGGGAGCTGGGCAGTACCAGTGTGTGCTGCAGACACAAAATGAAGTGTAGGTATAGAATCATAGAATCATGAATGGTTTGAGTTGGAAGGGACCTTAAAGATCATTCAGTTCCAACCTCCCTGCCATGAGCAGGGACACCTTCCACTAGACCAGGTTGCTCAAAGCCTCATCCAGCCTGGCCTTGAACACTTCCAGGGAGGAGCATCCACAGCTTCTCTGGGCAACTTGGGCCAGTGTCTGACCACCCTCAGAGCAAAGAATGTCTTCTAATTTAAACCTCCGCTCTTCCAGTTTAAAGCCATTTCCCCTTGTTCTGTCACTCCCTGCCCTTGTCCAAAGTCCCTCCCCAGCCTTCCTGGAGCCCCTTCAGGTACTGGAAAGCCACTGGATCTCCCTGGAGCCTTCTCTTCTCCAGGCTGAACAGCCCCAACTCTCTCAGCCTGTCCTCATAGAAGAGATGCTCCAGCCCTTGGATCATCCTTGTGGCCTCCTCTGGACTGGCTCCAGTAGGTCCATGTCCTTCTCTTGGGGGTCCCAGTGTGCACACCAATGCTGTGCAGCATGGAGTAGCTCTGCCCTCTGCTCACAGTGTCTGTGGTATTGGTATGTAAATATGAGGGGTATTTAGTTACAGGACATCAGCATCAGTTTTGGATATTTGCCTGTCATGCAAAAAGAGAGAAAAGGCAATTTTTCAAATAACAGTCTGAGGGTCTGTGCCAAGTACAGGACCAGCGTGTATCTAAACAGGGCTATGAACATGCAAATCCTTCCTCAATCCCAGTTCAGCCTCTTCCAGCACCTCCATGACCCTTGCACGCTGTGTCTGACCCCAGGTGCTGCTGGCTGTGTGACCATGCTGAGCGCCTGCTCTGTGCTGGGGACTGTTTGCATCAGCATGGAAATATCGCACGTGTCACCGTGTAAATCTTTTAAACATGTAAATCTTGGGAATATTCTGCTACAGAGCACCCACAGCACTGGCTGAGGTTTGCATGGACATGCAAAGAACAGGAAACAGCCTTCAAGATGCAGCTGCTTCTGAGTCACAAACACTTAATTTGCATCAGATTTATTTTTATTTTTTTTTCATGAGAAGAGTTTTTCCCTGGATGCTGTTAATGCTGCCAGGAATGGCACCCAGACAGCACAGAGAGACCTGCAGCCCATGCCTGCTGCCAGCCTCTCTGCAAAGCACCAAGCATTGAAACTGCTCCTGCTGTCTGAGTCCAGGGTGTATATAGACATGTGCATATACACATCACAGAATCACAGAAGCCTAGTGGTTGGAAAAGACCTTTAAGATCACTGAGTCCAACCATAAACATAACATGGACAATTCCACCTCTAAACCATGTCCCTAAGCACCTCGTCTATCCATCTTTTAAATCCCACCAGGGAAGGTGACTCCACCACCTGGCTGGGCAGCCTGTTCCAATATTTGTCTAAGCTTTCTGTGAAGAAGTTTTTCCTGATATCCAACCTAAACCTCCTCCAATGCTACTTAAGGCCATTTCTTCTCATTCTATCGCTTGCTATCTGGGAGAAGAGACCAATTCCAATCTCACTACACCCTCCTTTTGGGGAGTTGTAGAGAGTGATCAGGTCTCCCTTCAGCCTCTGTGGTTAACAAAGCCATAACTGAGATTATAAAAAAATTTCTACTGCTTGAAGAAGCATTTTGGTCTTGATAAAAGTGGTTTTTAATTTGCTTTGTTTGATGGCAATGGGAAGTGTATTGAAAAACCATTAATATTTAAAGGCTATAAGGAAAACTACCATGAACTATGTTTATTTTCAGGTTAGCTTGGACAGTGTCCTTCACTGAAGATCTGGGCTGTGTTTGTTTAATAGAAAATACATGAATATCACATAAAAAAAAGAGGAAACTCGCTGCTGATTTGGAAATCCCAGGGTCTTCAGAAATATCCACAGGTTTCACATACTTGAAATCATGGGGATAACAGTTTCACTGCTCTGGCCCTTTGCCAGCAGCCAACACAGCCATTCACCCACTTCCTCCCCGCCCCCAGGGGAGAGGGGAGAGGATTGGGGGGCAAGGATAAGGAGGCTTGTAGGTTGAGATAAAAGCAGTTTAATAATAGAAATGAAAGAAAACTTAAAACCCCCTAATATTAAAATAGTAGTGATAATGATAACAGGAATAAAACATGCAAATGAGTGATACCCAGTGCTATTGCTCACCACCCACCAACTAAGCCCAGCTCATTCCCAGATAATGATCCTGGAGGAGCAACAATCCCGAACAGAAACTGCAATCCTGGAAGAGTGAGAGCCCGAGTGAAAGCCAGAACAATCACCCCCCTTTCCAGTCAGCCCCGGATAACACACTAAACATGACTTGATATGATCTGGAATATCCCAGTGGCACATCCAGATGCCAGTTTGGGGTTTTGCTATTCACTGCGCTTCTCCCTCCCAGTCCTAATGCAGCTGTGAACCAGCCAAACACGATGACCTTGAGCTCCAGCAGCAACTCATAACATCAGTACTTTTATCAATGTTCTTCTCATAACAAGTCTTGCACTGAAACCAAAACACAGCTGTTCTAGCTACTTCTAACCCAAACCATTCTATGGTCCTATGACTCTATGAGTATCTGGTAACTCGGGGTGATGAAAGCTGTTGGATTTGGGATGAGCCTCAGTGTTTTCTGATATATTGCTGGCAACGGTGTTTTGACCATGTGGAAACACGATTCCCTGATCATGTAGATGGGCCACTCACGAACGGTGGTGTGACTGTGCTGTGCTCAGTGTCTGAAGGTGCACTCTTGCTTTCTTCCCCAGAGCAGAGGTGGAGAGCAGAAACTATCGCAGGACAGCTGCAATGAAAGGAATCGTCTTAGACCAGAGAGATGAAGACTGGGAACTCAAGAAAGAAGAACTTGAGAGAAACCCACCATGTTCTTGGGTGAACTACACATCCCCTACTCAAAAGAAAAGTAAAAAAAAAAGGAGGAAGCAGTAGTGTGCCCTGACTATTTGATGCCACTGAGAACTTGTACTGCAGAGCAAAGACACTGGCAGACCTCAGGTGTATCTGCAGGGTGAAATATGGATGAAGAGGAGCAGCAGATGGACACAAGGATGCATTTTGTGATGTACTGTAAATGATGACATTAATAGGGAGTAGGTAGAAGTGCTTCTGTCTGTCTGCATGTCTATATGTATCAGATCTCAAATCTGCAGTTGTTTGAATATACTATAATCGAATTCACTGAAATGTATACATTTACAGAAATTACAGCAGTTACCCATATTGTTTGAGAGGGAAATGGTTTTACTCCTAATTCATAGAATCACAGACTCGTAGTGGTTGGAAAAGTTTTTCCTCAGATCCAATCTAAACTTCCCTTGGTGCAGCTTGAGGCCATTTCTTCTCATTCTATCACTGGTTACCTGGGAGAAGAGATCGACCCCCACCTCTCTACACCCTCCTTTCAGGGAGTTGTGGAGAACCAGAAGGTCTCCCTTCAGCCTCCTTTTCTCCAGGCTGAACAACTCCAGTTCCCTCAGCCAATCCTCCTAAGACATATTCTCCAGACCCTTCACCAGCTTTATTGCTCTTCTCTGGACATGCTCCAAAATTGATTCATGAGAGCATCTGAGACTGTGACTCTGCTCGCTCTGGTGATGTCTGTGGCTCTTGCTTGTTTGCTTCTGGTCCTGAGTCAAGCAGGAGGCTCTACAGAGGTTTGTAGCCTCTGGTGGTGCCTCTCTCTTTGAAAGTGGAGTGTAGTTGCTTCTTCTGCATAAAGGGGAGAGGTTGATGTTGACCTTCTACTGGACACATGGGTCTAACAACCTATATCTACCATTCCTGGCCCAGCAGAAGTGAAAACGTGCTCCCTGGTTGCTACTTTCAGACATCTGTGACAACCAAGAGAGTTATAACACTGCCTTATTTTCAGCAGTGCCCCCAGCCCTTTTTTTGTGACAGGAATGCTGTAGAACCCGTCCTGAGCTACCCCTCAGCTCATCAGCACTTCCCATGGCAAAAACATTTTCAGCTCTTTCCTTTCTCAGTCATAAAAGATTTGAATTTGACCCAAAGCAGTTTTCCATACCATGCCAGCACTGGGCAACCATTCATAGTGACTTTTGACATCTTTTATGTGTCTGCTTCCCCTCATCTTATGCATCTGCCTCCCCTCCCCTCTGCTTCCCTTCCACTACCCAAACCTGGTCCTTCTGGAGTGACTTGGTTACAGATGTCCTTCAAACCTGGCCACAGGATTCAGGCATGCAGCCATAACCAACAACTCTCTGATCCATCTCCCTCTTCTGGATTTCCAGGGACTTATTTAGCTGTCTACACAGAGGTGTCTAATGCCACTTGAGATGCTCTCAGGTACCCACTCTGACCCTTCAGGTCTCCAGAAGATCATGTGCTGTAGCTCCCAACCCTGTGCAGGTGTCTCAGATACTCTAGGACTTCTCAGATGCCTATGTTTGGGCAAATGAGCCAAGCTACAGCTTTGTCTTTTGTCATTTGACTTTCCAAGCTGTATGGAATATCTCCCTCCACTGCTGTCCTGGTTGTTGAATGAGTGACAGTGCAAGTGGAGATGTGTGTGGGACAGACTGCCTATTGCCATGCTGGTAAACTGAACAGGCCTTTTTCTAGCCCTAAGGCCAGCTGGTGGAGTGTCCTGTGGTTGAGGAACATTTTCTCCAGGGCTGGTCACACCACTGCATCTCTCCAAAAAGCAGCTTTAGCATAAGGGCTGTGCACTGTGGCTGTGCTGTTTTATAGCCTGTCTCCTCCAGTGCCAGCTGGATGGGGCTGCTGCATGGGGAAGATGATGCTGTGTTGGGTATCATGTTCATGGGAGTTTCATGGAGATGGAAGAAGGTACCTTCAGAGTGGTTTACTGGAGCTGCATTCTTTTGTGTGGGAACACCTGAAAGATGTTGGTTTTGCCTGATGAGTCTTGTGGTATGTGAGCTTTTGAGGGCTAATGTTGCATGGGATGTAAGGTGTAAGAAGGATTTTCCATGGTCTTTCTTTGAAAGCAATTTGGACTGTCATGCTAAAGGATCAACTGCATTGGGCAACAGCAGGGAAAGAGGGGAGGTGTGATGGTGCCTCTCCTTTAAAGGTCTTTCAGCTGGGGAGATTTGTCCAGAGGAAATCTTTAAGATCTCCTTCTGTTGGGACATGGGATGGTGTGGAGTGTCTCCTACTGTGGAAGTGGGACTCAGTGGAGTTTGGTATCTGATCTAAAAAGTGCAATTGCAGCTAAAGGCAAACAGCTAAAGGCAATGGGCACGGACACAGTTTACATCTGCCTATGAGTCACTGCGAGATGAAAGCACAACTTTATTCCACACCTCACTTTTTGCACAAAAACTACTTTTATTGAAGTTTTACCGAGCCAGAATCCACTGGTAAAAGCAGATCTTGTAAAAAGCTAAAAGCAGACCAGGAAAGCAGTTACACAGAGCAGGGGAGATCGTGTTTTGGCATGAAGTGGGGGAGAGAGAGGAGGCACAAGGCTGGCATGGGAAGTGGGCTCTCCACCCCTCCTGTCTACCCTGAGGCCACTTCCACATTAGTGTTTGTAAGTCAGTAACCACCTCTGGTGAATAAGTGATCAACATATTCACACATAAGTCATAAACAAGATAGTGATGCAATTCATAACATTACAAAATGCACAGCCACAACAGAAATAAATGTAAACCAAAATAGATATAAATGTTGTTTAGTTAAGTAGGTTCCATCACCAAATACCACAGCATTTTTAGATTTGCAGTATTGTTATTCCTCCTGTGCAGCTAGCCCATGCACCAAGTCTAAATTACTTCGTAACTGATGACAATTTAACTCAAAGAATTCTCTAAATCAAAATATTATAATAATTTATTTAACTCATAATAATTTAGTTCTAAGAATTTTAATGAAGTTTTCTTAACTGAGAGGGTGAAATAGAACATCTCTATTACCTACGCTGTCTGGTGAGTTGCATTGGAGATTAAACCACTTGTTTTTTATAATAAAACATCAATGCTTTCAATGGGCTCCAACTTTTATCACATTTCCTACCTCATGCACACTTTGCCCTTCACACAGTGCAGAGTCTTTAGCAGTGCCTTTTCCAGTTTGGGGTTGCTGAAAATCAGAATAAGGGAGTGAAGAGCTGGAAAAGCATACTGAAATGCTAAAATAAGGAACACCAGGTGGCTTTCATTCTTCGTGACATAAATCAGTGTCAAGACCAAACATGTAAAGTTGATGGTGTAAATGACGAGGAATGCCAGAATAGATTTAATGGCTTTGATGTTAGCGTCCATGCTGAGGGTCTTCTCCAAGTTTGTTTGCATCTTGTGTTTGTGTCTCCAGAGTGAAAAGAGGAGGGGAAGGGCAGAAAGGTTTACTGCCAGGAATGCAGTGGCAAATTCTAACCCACTGATAAAAAACAGAGGGAAAAACTGTTGATCCGTTCTGAGATCAAATTTCCAGAATTTTCCAAATTTGGTGGAATTGTTACCGTCTGTTTGATCAATGAAGTTGTAGGAAAGGATGCTGATGACCAGGGATAAAAGCACTGAACCCAACAACAGCCATGGCACCATCCTGTCAATTTTTGCTTTCAGGTAGATGAAAAAGATGTACCTGAAATTTGCAATTTTTATACAATAAAAAATGCAAAGACAGGCAGAAACCCACAAGTTGGAAGAGTGGAAAAAGCTTTGAAAAGCTGCAGATAGCTCGGGTATGGGGTGAACATTAAAGCACTGGGGATAAATTATTTCAAGAAAGTTATATACCCATATGAAGCACAAAAACCAAAACCTGGAACATCCCAGAAAGAGCAAGATCTTCTCATTAGAGTTAAGAGTTTTCTTTTTGACCAAACCAATACAAAGCGCAGAAACAACAAAAGCGTTTATCCACATGCCAGCAAATGCTTGAAATGAGATGATGACCAGAAATGTGACTCTGTATGAGGAGACATTAAATTTATCTTGAGAGTAACAAGCCTCCATCCTCCAGGATGAGTAGTGATGCTGTGCCAGATAAGTAGGTTGTTGCCCCAGTGCTCAGTGCAGGTTGGCAGGTGCTGGTTCCTGAGTGTCACTTATGGAAAGAGAAGCTTTATAGAGCTGGTGGTGGTGGGGATTTTGGTGCTGGTCCTATTCAGAGCAGGGCAGGTGCAGGAATGTAAATGTGCTGGGTATTCCCTTACCTGATATCAGTGTCACTCTTCAAGATTTGAATTTCAGTTCAGAAGAGCTATACGAAAACAACCCATTTCTCTGAGGCTAAAAATGCAAGAATTGATGAGAAACCAGATGATCTCCAGGTTCTTTAGACCTGCAAAAAGTCAGGAATGAAGTCCTCAAACTGTGATGGTGATCTGACTCGTGTGTTTGTGTGTGAAAAGCAACCTTATGTGCACTGGACATATTCCTTTGCTTCCTACTGATATCCTGCTCTGGCCTGCAGTGGGATATCAGTAGGAAGCAAAGTTAGTGACTCACTCACTTCTCTGTGTCTCATTTGCCAACACCTTCACATCTGAAGATGGTGGACATTTTACAGACTGGGTGACAGGGAGGCAAATCTGTTCCTTTTCTTCAGCCCAGGAGTGAAGGATGACTTGTGCCAGCTGATGATTAGTGGATTTTCTTCCCTTCCCTTCCCTTCCCTTCCCTTCCCTTCCCTTCCCTTCCCTTCCCTTCCCTTCCCTTCCCTTCCCTTCCCTTCCCTTCCCTTCCCTTCCCTTCCCTTCCCTTCCCTTCCCTTCCCTTCCCTTCCCTTCCCTTCCCTTCCCTTCCCTTCCCTTCCCTTCCCTTCCCTTCCCTTCCCTTCCCTTCCCTTCCCTTCCCTTCCCTTCCCTTCCCTTCCCTTCCCTTCCCTTCCCTTCCCTTCCCTTCCCTTCGATTCTTTTCCCATCTCTTCCCATCTCTTGTCACAAAGGAGCTTTTCTCCTGCCCTGCTCCACTCCAGCCCACATGACTTGTGGTATAATCATGATTACCTTCTGCTGCTTCAATTGTGCAGAAGGTCCCAGGTTGATGTCCATGATCAGACAGTGCTCCACAGCTCTGGTGGGAGCTGGGCAGTACCAGAGTGTGCTGCAGACACAAAATGAAGTGTAGGTATAGAATCATAGAGTCATAGATTGGTTTGAATTGGAAGGGACCTTAAAGATCATCCAGTTCCAAACCCCCTGCCATCAGCAGGGACACCTTCCACTAGACCAGGTTGCTCAAAGCCTCATCCAGCCTGGCCTTAAACACTTCCAGGGAGGAGCAGCCACAGCTTCTCTGGGCAACTTGGGCCAGTGTCTGACCACCCTCAGAGCAAAGAATGTCTTCTAATTTAAACCTCCGCTCTTCCAGTTTAAAGCCATTTCCCCTTGTTCTGTCACTCCCTGCCCTTGTCCAAAGTCCCTCCCCAGCCTTCCTGGAGCCCCTTCAGGAACTGGAAAGCCACTGGATCTCCCTGGAGCCTTCTCTTCTCCAGGCTGAACAGCCCCAACTCTCTCAGCCTGTCCTCATAGAAGAGATGCTCCAGCCCTTGGATCATCCTGGTGGCCTCCTCTGGACTGGCTCCAGTAGGTCCATGTCCTTCTGTTGGGGGTCCCAGTGTGCACACCAATGCTGTGCAGCACGGAGTAGCTCTGCCCTCTGCTCATGGAGTCTGTGGTAATGGTATGTAAATATGAGGGGTATTTAGTTACAGGACATCAGCATCAGTTTTGGATATTTGCCTGTCATGCAAAAAGAGAGAAAAGGCAATTTTTCAAATAACAGTCTGAGGGTCTGTGCCAAGTACAGGACCAGTGTGTATTTAAACAGGGCTATGAACATGCAAATCCTTCCTAAATCCCAGTTCAGCCTCTTCCAGCACCTCCATGACCCTTGCACGCTGTGTCTGACTCCAAGTGCTGCTGGCTGTGTGACCATGCTGAGCGCCTGCTCTGTGCTGGGGACTGTTTGCATCAGCATGGAAATATTACACGTGTCACCGTGTAAATCTTTTAAACATGTAAATATTGGGAATATTCTGCTACAGAGCACCCACACCACTGGCTGAGGTTTGCATGGACATGCAAAGAACAGGAAACAGCCTTCAAGATGCAGCTGCTTCTGAGCCACAAACACTTAATTTGCATCAGATTTATTTTTTATTTTTCTTTTTTTATGAGAAGAGCTTTATTCTGGATGCTGTAAGAGCTGCCAGGAATGGCACCCAGACAGCACAGAGACCTCCAGCCCATGCCTGCTGCCAGCCTCTCTGCAAAGCACCAAGCATTGAAACTGCTTCTGCTGTCTGAGTCCAGGGTGTATATAGACATGTGCATATACACATCACAGAATCACAGAAGTGTAGTGGTTGGAAAAGACCCTTAAGATCATCGAGTCCAACCATAAACCCAACACTACCAATTCCACCTCTAAACCATGTCCCTAAGCACCTCGTCTATCCATCTTTTAAATCCCACCAGGGAAGGTGACTCCACCATCTCCCTGGGCAGCCTGGTCTTCAGAAACATCCACAGGTTTCACATACTTGAAATCATGGGGATAACAGTGTCACTGCTCTGGCCCTTTGCCAGCAGCCAACACAGCCATTCACCCACTTCCCCCCCACCCCCAGGGGATAGGGGAGAGGACTGGGGGGCAAGGATAAGGAGGCTTGTAGGTTGAGATAAAAGCAGTTTAATAATAGAAATAAAAGAAAACTTAAAACCCCCTAATATTAAAACAGTAGTGATAATGATAACAGGAATAAAACACACAAATGAGTGATACCCAGTGCTATTGCTCACCACCCGCCAACTAAGCCCGGCTCATTCCCAGATAACGATCCTGCAGGAGCGACAATCCCGAACAGAAACTGCAATCCTGGAAGAGTGAGAGCCCGAGTGAAAGCCAGAACAATCACCCCCCTTTCCAGTCAGCCCCGGGTAACACACTAAACATGACGTGATATGGCCTGGAATATCCCATTGGCACATCCAGATGCCAGTTTGGGGTTTTACTACTCACTGCGCTTCTCCCTCCCAGTCCTAATGCAGCTGTGAACAGCCAAACAGGGTGACCTTGAGCTCCAGCAGCAACTCATAACATCAGTACTTTTATCAATGTTCTTCTCATAACGAGTCTTGCACTGAAACCAAAACACAGCTGTTCTAGCTACTTCTAACCCAAACCATTCTATGGTCCTATGACTCTATGAGTATCTGGTAACTCGGGGTGATGAATGCTTTTGGATTTGGGATGAGCCTCAGTGTTTTCTGATATATTGCTGGCAACGGTGTTTTGACCATGTGGAAACACGATTCCCTGATCATGTAGATGGGCCACTCACGGACGGTGGTGTGACTGTGCTGTGCTCAGTGTCTGAAGGTGCACTCTTGCTTTCTTCCCCAGAGCAGAGGTGGAGAGCAGAAACTATCGCAGGACAGCTGCAATGAAAGGAATCGTCTTAGACCAGAGAGATGAAGACTGGGAACTCAAGAAAGAAGAACTTGAGAGAAACCCACCATTTTCTTGGGTGAACTACACATCCCCTACTCAAAAGAAAAGTAAAAAAAAGAGGAGGAAGCAGTAGTGTGCCCTGACTATTTGATGCCACTGAGAACTTGTACTGCAGAGCAAAGACACTGGCAGACCTCAGGTGTATCTGCAGGGTGAAATATGGATGAATGGGAGCAGCAGATGGACACAAGGATGCATTTTGTGATGTACTGTAAATGATGTCATTAATAATGGGCAGGTAGAAGTGCTTCTGTCTGTCTGCATGTCTGTATGTATCAGATCTCAAATCTGCACTTGTTTGAATATACTATAATCGAATTCACTGAAATGTATACATTTACAGAAATTACAGCAGTTACCCATATTGTTTGAGAGGGAAATGGTTTTACTCCTAATTCATAGAATCATAGACTCGTAGTGGTTGGAAAAGTTTTTCCTCAGATCCAATCTAAACTTCCCTTGGTGCAGCTTGAGGCCATTTCTTCTCATTCTATCGCTGGTTACCTGGGAGAAGAGATCGACCCCCACCTCTCTACACCCTCCTTTCAGGGAGTTGTAGAGAGTGAGAAGGTCTCCCTTCAGCCTCCTTTTCTCCAGGCTGAACAACTCCAGTTCCCTCAGCCAATCCTCCTAAGACATGTTCTCCAGACCCTTCACCAGCTCCATTGCCCTTCTCTGGACGTGCTCCAAAACTGATTCATGAAAGCATCTGAGACTGTGACTCTGCTCGCTCTGGTGATGTCTGTGGCTCTTGCTTGTTTGCTTCTGGTCCTGAGTCAAGCAGGAGGCTCTACAGAGGTTTGTAGCCTCTGGTGGTGCCTCTCTCTTTGAAAGTGGAGTGTAGCTGCTTCTTCTGCATAAAGGGGAGATGTTGATGTTGACCTTCTACTGGACACATGGGTCTAACAACCTATATCTACCATTCCTGGCCCACCAGAAATGAAAACGTGCTCCCTGGTTGCTACTTTCAGACATCTGTGACAACCAAGAGAGTTATAACACTGCCTTATTTTTAGCAGTGCCCCCAGCCCTTTTTTTGTCTATGGTGACAGGAATGCTGTAGAACCGGTCCTGAGCTACCCCTCAGCTCATCAGCACTTCCCATGGCAAAAACATTTTTAGCTCTTTCCTTTCTCAGTCATAAAAGATTTGAATTTGACCCAAAGCAGTTTTCCATACCATGCCAGCACTGGGCAACCATTCATAGTGACTTTTGACATCTTTTATGTGTCTGCTTCCCCTCATCTTATGTGTCTGCCTCCCCTCCCCTCTGCTTCCCCTCCACTACCCAAACCTGGTCCTTCTGGAGTGACTTGGTTACAGGTGTCCTTCGAACCTGGCCACAGGATTCAGGCATGCAGCCATAACCAACAACTCTCTGATCCATCTCCCTCTTCTAGGTTTCCAGGGACTTATTTAGCTGTCTACACAGAGGTGTCTGATGCCACTTGAGATGCTCTCAGGTACCCACGCTGACCCTTCAGGTCTCCAGAAGATCATGTGCTGTAGCTCCCAACCCTGTGCAGATGTCTCAGATACTCTAGGGCTTCTCAGATGCCTATGTTTGGGCAAATGAGCCAAGCTACAGCTTTGTCTTTTGTCATTTGACTTTCCAAGCCGTATGGAATATCTCCCTCCACTGCTGTCCTGGTTGTTGAATGAGTGACAGTGCAAGTGGAGATGTGTGTGGGACAGACTGCCTATTGCCATGCTGGCAAACTGAACAGGCCTTTTTCTAGCCCTAAGGCCAGCTGGTGGAGTGTCCTGTGGTTGAGGAACATTTTCTCCAGGGCTGGTCACACCACTGCATCTCTCCTAAAAGCAGCTTTAGCATAGGGGCTGTGCACTGTGGCTGTGCTGTTTGATAGCCTGTCTCCTCCAGTGCCAGCTGGATGGGGCTGCTGCATGGGGAAGATGATGCTGTGTTGGGTACCACAGCATTTTTAGAAGATTTACAGTATGGTTATTCCTCTTGTGCAGCTAGCCCATGCACCAGGTCTAAATTACTTTGTAACTGATGACAATTTAACTCAAAGAATTCTCTAAATCAAAATATTATAATAATTTATTTAACTGATAGTAATTTAGTTCTAAGAATTTTAATGAAGTTTTCTAAACTGAGAGGGTGAAATAGAACATCTCTATTACCTACGCTGTCTGGTGAGTTGCATTGGAGATTAAACCACTTGTTTTTTATAATAAAACATCAATGCTTTCAATGGGCTCCAACTTTTATCACATTTCCTACCTCATGCAAACTTTGCCCTTCACACAGTGCAGAGTCTTTAGCAGTGCCTTTTCCAGTTTGGGGTTGCTGAAAATCAGAATAAGGGAGTGAAGAGCTGGAAAAGCATACTGAAATGCTAAAAGAAGGAACACCAGGTGGCTTTCATTCTTCATAACATAAATCAGTGTCAAGACCAAACATGTGAAGTTGATGGTGTAAATGACGAGGAATGCCAGAACAGATTTAATGGCTTTGATGTTAGCGTCCATGCTGAGGGTCTTCTCCGAGTTTGTTTGCATCTTGCGTTTGTGTCTCCAGAGTGAAAAGAGGAGGGGAAGGGCAGAAAGGTTTACTGCCAGGAATGCAGTGGCAAATTCTAACCCACTGATAAAAAACAGAAGGAAAAACTGTTGATCCGTTCTGAGATCAAATTTCCAGAATTTGGTGGAATTGTTACCGTGTGTTTCATCAATGAAGTTGTAGGAAAGGATGCTGATGACCAGGGATAAAAGCACTGAACCCAGCAACAGCCATGGCACCATCCTGTCAATTTTTGCTTTCAGGTAGATGAAAAAGATGTACCTGAAATTTGCAATTTTTATACAATAAAAAATGCAAAGACAGGCAGAAACCCACAAGTTGGAAGAGTGGAAAAAGCTTTGAAAAGCTGCAGATAGCTCGGGTATGGGGTGAACATTAAAGCACAGGGGATAAATTATTTCAAGAAAGTAATATACCCATATGAAGCACAAAAACCAAAACCTGGAACATCCCAGAAACAGCAAGATCTTCTCATTAGAGTTAATAGTTTTCTTTTTGACGAAACCAATACAAAGCACAGAAACAACAAAAGCGTTTATCCACATGCCAGCAAATGCTTGAAATGAGATGATGACCAGAAATGTGACTCTGTATGAGGAGACATTAAATTTATCTTGAGAGTAACAAGCCTCCATCCTCCAGGATGAGTAGTGATGCTGTGCCAGATAAGTAAGTAGGTTGTTGCCCCAGTGCTCAGTGCAGGTTGGCAGGTGCTGGTTCCTGAGTGTCACTTATGGAAAGAGAAGCTTTATAGAGCTGGTGGTGGTGGGGATTTTGGTGCTGGTCCTATTCAGAGCAGGGCAGGTGCAGGAATGTAAATGTGCTGGGTATTCCCTTACCTGATATCAGTGTCACTCTTCAAGATTTGAATTTCAGTTCAGAAGAGCTATGTTGGATGAAGCAAACGATGTAGATGCTTTTCTGCAGGGCACAATGTTGTGATCTAGCAATTGTGCCATGTTTAATTGCTGCCAGAATTCATGATCTGGATTCTCCTGTCCCTTTGTCACCTACAATGCTCCCGTGGAGGGATGTGCTCAGCAAAGCACAGTCAGGGGAGTCACTGTCCTCTTTCATCCAAGAGTCCAGTAGCTGCAAAATTTAACCCAGATGCTGGAAACTGGAGTTTATTTTGATCTTCCACAGGCACTGAAATCCATGTTAGTTTTCCTGATGGTAATGTCTTAATTGTAAGTGAAGACCCACGTGATAGGGAGAGGGTGTTGAAGGAAAAGCAGGACTTTCTTTTAGAGGTTTAATTTGAAAAATATAGAGAAAAGGGGCAAAAGGAAGCATGAGTCCCTGTGCCAGGGTTCAGAACTCATCTGCTAGCAATGTGAAGAGTTTTAGGAATGGGACCATACTGAGTTGCTGCCACACTGAAATACCTTCAAGCTGCTGAATGACTTTAAGTCTGAAAACTGTGATTTTTTAACAGGCAAGATGTGTTAAGCTCTGTAGGGTGTGGACTGCCTATAGACCTTGGGTTTGTACAGGACCTTGCACATTGGACCTTGTGTATTGGGACCACAGTTACCAACTAGACCTTGGCTGACGCTGTGGTGTAATCAGGCAAAATTTAAATCACAACAAATAACTACAGAGCTACAAGAAAGAAACCACCAGCATTTTCTCTCTTCAGAATGATGCACTTGTTTTCTGGGGCATAGAAATGCAAGCACTACTCTGAATATTATTATCACCTCCTATTTGGCATCACCATCCTAGGTATGGATGCAGTCATTAAAATATATTATGAATAATTTAAAACCAGTCATGCTGACTGAGATGACATTAGAGATAGCCACTGCACTGATGGACGGTTATTACATGGAAGCTCAACAGATGACTGCTTAAGGAAAACAACCCATTTCTCTGAGGCTAATAATGTAAGAATTGATGCTAAACCAGATGATCTCCAGGTTCTTTAGACCTGCAAAAAGTCAGGAATGAAGTCCTCAAACTGATGGTGATCTGACTCGTGTGTGTGTGTGTGTGAAAAGCAACATTATGTGCACTGGACATATTCCTTTGCTTCCTACTGATATCCTGCTCTGGATATCCTCCTCCTTTGCACTTTCTGATACCTCGCTCTCCTCTCTGATCCTACTGGACTCATGGAATTGTCCAGGTGGATGGCCCATGCAGGTGGCAGTACTGAGCATGCAACTTACTGAGATCTCATCACTCCCAGGCTCTCAAAGCAACCTTGTCCCCTCACTGCAGTCTGGTGCAACTGCTTCTTTGTGTCCCATGACAACCTCCTGCTTCTTACAGTGCCTGACACCTGGGGTCTCTCAGGCTGGGAGAAAAGATGGCCAGCTGGCTGCGAAGCATGGACAGGGAGCTCCTGGCTGAATATCTTGTTTCCCCCAGATCGGGACAGTGCTTCCCTTGAAAGATGAGATTGCACCATGATGAGCAAGTGAGCAAAGGGGAGGCAAAGGTAGCAGCACTGCTGTGAAGACAGGAGGAGGAGGTGCAGGAAGTGTGTGGGAGTGAGAGCTACAGGAGTGTGCAAAACCTTTGTGTGGTTGCCAGGAGGAAAAATCTCTGAACAATCAGAGGCAAAGCTCTCTTCTTTCTCTTCTCTTCTCTTCTCTTCTCTTCTCTCTTCTCTTCTCTTCTCTTCTCTTCTCTTCTCTTCTCTTCTCTCTCTCTCTTCTCTTCTCTCTTCTCTTCTCTCTTCTCTTCTCTTCTCTTCTCTTCTCTTCTCTTCTCTTCTCTTCTCTCTTCTTCTCTCTTCTCTTCTCTTTCTCTTCTCTTCTCTTTCTCTTCTCTTCTCTTTCTTCTCCTCTCTCTCTTCTTTCTCCTCTTCTCTTCTCTTCCTTCCTTCTCTTCCTTCTCTTCCTTCCTTCCTTCCTTCCTTCCTTCCCTTCCCTTCCCTTCCCTTCCCTTCCCTTCCCTTCCCTTCCCTTCCCTTCCCTTCCCTTCCCTTCCCTTCCCTTCCCTTCCCTTCCCTTCCCTTCCCTTCCCTTCCCTCCCTTCCCTTCCCTTCCCTTCCCTTCCCTTCCCTTCCCTTCCCTTCCCTCCCCTTCCCTTCCCTTCCTTCCCTTCCCTTCCCTTCCCTTCCCTTCCCTTCCCTTCCCTTCCCTTCCCTTCCCTTCCCTTCCTTCCCTTCCTTCCCTTCCCTTCCCTCCCTTCCCTTCCCTTCCCTTCCCTTCCCTTCCCTTCCCTTCCCTTCCCTCCCTTCCCTTCCCTCCCTCCCTTCCCTTATCCTCCCTTCCCCTACCATCCCTTCCCTTATCCTCCCTTCCCCTACCATCCCTTCCCTTATCCTCCCTTCCCCTCCCCTCCCCTCCCTTCTCCTCCCCTCCCCTCCCTCCCCTCCCCTCCCCTCCCCTCCCCTCCCCTCCCCTCCCCTCCCCTCCCCTCCCCTCCCCTCCCCTCCCCTCCTCGCCCCTCCCCGCCCCCCCCCCCTCCTTTCCTCCCCCCCCCCCCCCCCCCTCTCCCCCCCCCTCCCCTCCCCCCCCTCTCCCCCCCCTTCTCACAAAGGAGCTTTTCTTCCTGCCCTGCTCCACTCCGGCCCACATGACTTGTGTCCACAGGGAAAGCCCCATGTGGGATTCTCATGCAAAACACTGAGAACACATGGTTTCACATGTGGTGGGACCAAGCCAGGACCCCTTGCTGTACTCCTCCTCTGAGAGACAAGGTCTTCAAGATCTTCTGAGGAAACCTAAACCAACACATTTTGCAAGAAGTTGACGACCGGCATTCTATTAATTACAAAAGCAATGATATTTTTAAATTAAAGATGATGCTTTACCCACAGAATCAGATAAAAACAAAAATGTGTTTGCATCTACCAAGATGTTTCCAGGAATACAAAAAAAATCATCAAGCAAACCTTCTCTTAAAGTGGTTTTTTGAGGTTTCAGACAATAAGCCTCTTCTTTTGAAGAGCATGTTATTTCCATACTCAGCAGCTTTATTGGTCACATATCAGGATGGGGCCAGGATGGTTCATAAAGCAGAAAAAAAAAGTGAGATTCTCCCTGAAGAAGTCACAGAAATAAAAAATAGTTCAATAGCTTCTGATGATTACAAGGGTTAATATGCTAAGAATAGTTATAAAATGGAGAGGCAGATTTCTTATCAGAGTGGCTTATGGCTATATCGAACAAGATTAAAACCTGTTCTTTTAAAATTTAAAGTTTAACTATTTTGATGGCTTGTCCTTATCAGTACCTCTGAAGGCTATTCACCTGCAGGACTCTATATCTACACTGGCAGGTAGCACCAGATGATCTCCTGAAATGGATTCCTGGAGGATATGTTGTTTCGCAGCGCTGGTTACCTGCTCCTGTGCCTTTACGGTATTCCCACCTGCTTCTCCATTTTCTGTCTTGGGCTCAGGGTGAAATTTCCTTTCGTTTGCCTATAGTGTTGAAATGGTACTTTCTATATTCCAGATCCAAAACTCTGTTGAAGACAGAGGTAAGGATGCAACTTTTTATGCTAGTGGGAGACTAAGCGGGGGATTTAATCAACTCTTGTAATTTAGTCATTAACATAGGTGTATTATTTCTTTTGATAGTTGATGATGTTGATGGAGGGCAGCTTAGAAAGGACATTCCAGAAATAAACTCAGGTAAGTCAGGACAGTAAGTAAGCAGAGTGTTGAATTTTTCCAGAGATCTGAGCTAACCTTTGGGGACCACAAGTCTGGCAGCTACGATTGCACCAGAGGGGACTGAAAGCTCCCTCCTATGTGAGAAAAATCCCAACTGTATCATGGACACAGGGACCCTGTATTTCAGGGTAGTTAAAAATGTGTGGGATGAACACCAGCTACTTCAGGAAATAAAGGAGAAGACGTCCACTTTGGAGTCTGGTAGCAGTCAGAGAAGATGGAAGGGCAGGAGCAGGGCAAGGGGCAGAGGATAGAAGGTCCATAAAAGGTTGGTGTTAGAAAGGAAAGATGGAAAGGCCAGGAAATTTCCACAAGGACAAGAAGAAAGCCTGGAATCATAATCTGAAGAAGCCTGGATCATAATCTGCAATTTGGAAGCACAGTCAACTGCTCCTGGGGAAGTCTCAGCAACCCCTAGACTGAACCTGCATCCTTCCCCACTGCATCTTTCTGCAACACAACTCCTGGAGAAACCTTGGCAGTGGCTCTACTTCAACTTCTGTTTGTCTGATGTGCATTTATCTTAAGTGAGTTGTTTGGTTTCACATGACTGATGACCAAGATATGAAGCTTAAGTACCTTCATCCCCGCCCCACGGTTTCAGAGCACTGTCTTGAGAGAGTTTTCATTTCCTGGCATTGCCTCTTATCTGCTTTATGCTCTGGTGTAGGTTTCCTCTGGTTTTGCTGGCAGAACAGAAAACATGGTGCTGGTTTTAGTGTTGTTGGTTTGTTTTTTTTTCTGTCTGTATGTATGTGAAGAGAATGTACGTTATTTCAGAACAAAAGGTCTGAAGATGAAGTCTCTGTGTTGGGATTCTGCCTAGAATCTAACTAGCAGGACTATACAGTGTCTGGGGTTTGGACTTAGCTCTGCATGGGGAATTCAGCACCTTGAAAAAATAAGAGTATAAACTAAGAATCCTAAATGCTGTGTTTTTAAAGCATGGAAGATGTGGATGATCTGCTTAAAACACAGGTGGCTGTTGCCAGTTCAAGTGTGTGTCCTCCAGCACCACTCTAGAAAGGGAAAGAGTCTCCCAAACTTTGCATCTGCCAGCACATGTGGATATTTCAGATACTCTTGTGCATCTCAAAGGGCACCAGACACCGATGGTTAGACAACTGGGTGGACACGTGGTTGCAATGGGATCTGAGACAAACAGCACATATTTGATTGCTTCAATCTGAGCTTGGTTCAGGCTCAGGTGTTTGAAAAAGTGGATTGAAACTCTTCCCTCTCCAGAATTCTTGTCTTTCTCCTTTGATCATATGAGGAATCCCATGTCAATTAGCCTAGATTAGCTAATCAGGCTACTGGATGCCTAATTTCTGGACAAATCCATTCCACCTATATATCAACTTCAATGTTCAGAAGTCCTCAGCTGTTTCAAGATACAAGCCTGGGAAAAATAATAAGATCTCTGGGCAGCTGTAATGAAATTGTTATGGAAATCTTAACTGAACCCCAAATCCTCTTTTGCTGCATGCAGAGGACTGACATGTTATAGTGTGACAATGGTTATTTGTTTCCTTGTTCCTGGGCAGTTGCTGTTTAAAGCAAGATGGGTTGGTTGATGAGGCAGCCTGATAGACTGTGTGGTCTTTGAAAAAAACACATATTGCAGCTCTTGCTCTGTTACTCTGGCCTAAATGGTTGTTTATCTTATTCCAGAAACGGGAAGGAAGCTTTTTGAAGGTGATATTATCTTACCGGTATGTACTGCTGATCTAAACCAACATGAGCAAGAGGGTAGATTGGGCTTAAAATGTTAACACAAGCATGTTGATCTCATTAACAGCTGGAGAGAAATGCTCTGAGGAACAACTCCTACAGATGGAAATTTCCCATTGCCTATATCCTAGCTGACAGCCTGGGTAATAAGAATTTAAATTGTGGTGGCATGGTATTACTTGCATTAAGTATAATCTGGTTTTGCCCAGGTCTCTGAGCTGCTTTTGTCTCATTTGCTGTTGAGTTATTCTGCATTAATACCCTTATTACTGCTGGCCAGACAAACCCACACAACTTTTCCCCCAGCACACGTTGTTTTCAATGCAACAACTCCAGAGAGCAGCTGGATGCTGATGAACAACCAGTTTTACTAATACCAGAGTATCTGGCTGGGATCTCCTGATAATGAAGTCAGGAAATCCTAATCTCAAGAACATGTGTGTTGATCTACTGCACCCTTCATGCCTTATCTCTTCTAAACAGTCCCAGCTCAGTACAGGCAGAAAGGAAATGCAGATATTTTGTAAGTATAAAAGCTCTGAGCATTTCCCCTCCTTGTTTTTGTCTAATTTTAGGCACTATTTTAATTCTTGAACAATTTAGGAGTAAAAACTAATTGTAAACCATTATTAAATTCCTATGGATCTCTCTGTGTTTACGATCCTTGAGCTCAAAGTTTGCAATACTTGAAATTATATAATAACGTGCAATAAAATTACCCAGAAAAACCTGAGCAATGCCCTGGATGTCCAAAAGCCTGCTTGTTTGTTTCAGCACTATCAATTTATCTACTAAAAGATATTATCTCTTCCTATGGCCTCTGCCAAAATTACTCATAGTCAGGGAATTCTGATAACAGCCTCCTCCTCTTTCATCCAGGTAGATATTTTTTTATGCGTGTTCATATTTTTAATGCATGCTTGTTTGCACTTTCTATGTAGAATTATAGATATTTATAATGTTATAAAAGCAGGAAAACTGGCATTTTTATCATCTGCTGTGTGTTTCAGATCTGAATGCTAAAGGTGTTATCCTGCAGGCGTTTGACATGTTCAGGCTGAAGTCTTGTGTTGATTTCAAGCCCTACGAAGGGGAACAGACTTACTTGAAATTTGAGAAGCTGGATGGGTAATTTTGTATTAATAATCTGGTTTGTACTACCTTATTTAATATGATTTTTTTTTTCCAACTCAAGAAACATTCATTTTTATTCTTGCTTGTACAAAGGACACAAACACCTGAACCACATTTCTGTCCCAGAGCTTATTTGTATTACACTGGAGACAAAACCAATGGGAACAGACTAACCAAAGGTATTATCTGCATTTGACATGATCTTGATATAAGAAAAGACAATTTTATTTCCATTTGCATCCTAGCTACTGAAGTGAATCCCTTTCTTGGCACTCTTTCAGGGAAAACAAGCACCTAAGTTCCTCCTGGTGTTGGTTAGGGGCAGGTGATGTCACTAGTGTGTTGGTATTAACATGTAGCTTCCTCCTTGCTTTCAGGAGAGTTGGGTTTACGTGACCAAAAGTTGAAGCCAACAACCTCTATCGCTGTGCAGGTCACCGCAGGTTGCCTTTGCAGTCAGTGGGGAGTGGTGACTTTTCCAGGCCACACACCAACTCACCTAAAATAGAAGTCTAAAATAGGTCTGCTGACTCACATCTCATGTGCCTGTTACTGTCCAGGGACTGTAAAGGTGCCAGGAAAGCTAACTCAGCAGCAGATGCCAACACTGTGACATCTAAAGTTAGGTCTGTGGTATTCCCCTCTTGCTGGGAAGGACCATCAGGAAGCTGGTGGCACCAGCTAGTGTTTCTGTCTAGGAATCTAGTGTAGATCTGCCCTCAGGTGTGGGGAGATGGGTGTGCAGAATTTTTGTGCAGCTTTTTTTTAACACACAGAATTATTTCTGAATGGACATGAAAAGTTAGGATTTAAATCTGTATTTAGGAACCACACCAAGGAAACCAATGCAACCTGAATTCACTGGAGGCTGCTCAGCACCTTTGAAAATTGGGCCAGTTATTTAAATACTTTGGTAAACACACACATAAACAACAGCCAATGCAGTGTGTGAGGTTATAAGGCTCCTGCTGCACTTTCCTGTGCTGCCCATCTTCTGCTACTCCCCTTCCTATACTGGTTGAGCTGGGGCTACCCAGATTTGACGAGCAGTAGCATTTGCCATCACTACCTCCTTTACAAGATCTGCAGCCAGCTGAAGAACATGCCTGCACTGCCTTCCAAGGAGGGCAACATGAAACAAGAAGGCCAATCACACTAGGGGCAGGGACTCATTGCCAGGCTGTGGCAGGGTGCTGAAGGTACATGTTGCTCTGGCATTACAAATCTGGTCTAGGCAAGACTGGAAAGCTCAGATGGGAAATTCTAAAAAGTATTATTCTTTTACTTTTACCTTGATCTTGCAGTTGAGTTAATGTGTAGAAACAGGTCATAGAAGGTATTATGCAAAATGGGTGCAATAGCTGAGTCTTTGCCTTACAGGTGCTGGTCTTATGTGGGGGACTTGAAGAGTGGCCAGACAGTGTCTATAGGAGAGAGGTGTGACTATAAAGCCATAGTGGAACATGAGGTCCTGCATGCCCTGGGATTTTACCATGAGCAATCCAGGATGGATCGTGATGACTATGTCCAGATATGGTGGGATGAGATTATTGAAGGTATGATGCAGGTCTGAAGTGATTGAGAATCGTCTGTAGATGCATGTCCCTGTTTTTGCAGTGCTAAAACATCTCTGCTTGGGAATGACTGCCTACATATTGACAGCTGAACCGTTATTTAGTCAGGGGTAAAGCATTTTGAAAGGATGTTATGTGCTAAGTTTTATTTCTCGTCTTGCCTAATGACTCCTGTATGCTTTTGTCTAGGTTTTGCATATGCCTTCGACAAACACAACGACAGTTTCCTTGATGACCTCAATACTCCATATGATTATGAGTCAGTCATGCACTATGGACCATATTCTTTCAACATCAATAGCAACGTTCCTTCCATTACAACAAAAATTCCTGAATTTAATGAGATCATTGGGCAGAGGTTGGATTTCAGCAGGATTGACTTACTGAGGTTGAATCGCATGTACAACTGCAGTAAGTCATTCTTCTCACGCATGTATTTGAAAATCCTTACTCAAGCTTCATGATAGCATGGATGGGGTCACATGAAAGGATCAGGAACTTTTCACCCTTGAGATCCTCTTGCAATACTAAAAGTATATAGTTCTTATGCAGCAGCAAGCTCCATGGTGGCCAGATCCTCATTTCTTTATAGAATACTATTGAAGGGAATCAAGGGTCTAACACTCTCCTCTCACACAGAGTTTCCTGTAGTATTAATTGTAACAGTTTCAGTGTCCTTCATGACATGACCATCATGCTGTTGATGATGATAAAATGTTCAAGGATCAATAGTCTGGAATTGGGGTCTCTGAAATCAGAGTATTTCAAGTACCTTTTTCTGCCTATGTGATGTTTGATAAGACAATTGGGGTGGAGAGCATGAGTGGAGATAACTGTGCTTTCTAGCTCCACTGGCAAAGCTAAGAAAATAAATACTCTATGTGCTGTACGGTACTGACATGCTGTGTTAACATATATCTGAATATTTCCAATAGATTCAGCAGAAATACTTCTGGTTCACACCTTGAAAAGAGAAACGGGCCATAAACCCTATCTCAGTCAGGCTTAGAGAACATGATGGATGTCTGAAAGGGAAAACTATCTCCCAGGGGCCAAACTTGTTCCTTCAAAGAAATATTTAACCCAAAGATAAGGTTTTTCTTTCAGGAGGAAGCATCATTTATGTGTGCTGACAGAGATGTAGAAGTGAAAGTCTGTGTAGTCTTTGGTTGTATTAAGAACATATTTCCTGACGTTGTACTGTATGTAAACACTCCAATATGGGGTTAACAGCGAGAACCTTATTTTATATAAATGGCTAGGATAAAATATATTACTCTACCCTGGGCAGCTTCAAGCCTCACCTTCTTGGACCAGTGCTCCTTTGAATACATTAATATCTGTGGGATGGTGCAAAGTGGACAAGATGGTGCTAATTGGGACCACACATTGAGCAAACCAGGAGATGAAGACTATACTTTGGTGGGAAGCTGTGCAGGTAACAGGTGGAGTTTTAGATGATCATTAGGCTTTACTGTGCTTTTATGGGATGTTATAATGAAGATACACAGAAACAAATAAGCCATTAGAAATACCCATTAATGTCAATCATTGTGTTCTTGGTGCTAAACAGGACTCTTGAATTTTCAGATAGAAAGGCTAACAATTTTAATTTGAAATGTTTAAACCTTCTTTAAACCTTCTCTCTACATTTTAATATCTCATGAAGAAACTACAGTTGAGACTTAGCTACTGCAAATTGGTGGTAGCTCCATTAAAATGAAGGGAGCTCCACCAGATTGCCACAACTGACTCTAGTGAAACTCTATAGAGTTTAGTCAGGTGAGACTCACCTACTTTTATGCCTATGTTACAGGATTTTGAGTAATTTTCTAGTTTTTATTAAAAGCTGAAAGACACTTTCCCTTTGTGCAGGAGTTCCCCTGAGGCATCCCCACAGAAGGACATGCATAAGCAAATATCACAATACACACATCTTGTTTGTAGGCAATTCTGACATTGAAACCAACCCAGGATCATCAAAATAGGAAGCTGAGCTTCAGCAATGTGTCACGGAGTAGGAGGAAACCACCCTCAGAAGCCTTCTTTGAGGGAGGGGATTCTGTGCGATGCAGAGCTGTATCAGGAGGGTGTAGCTGCTGCTAATTCAAAGTTTGTTCAAGCTGCACCATGTAGGGAGACTGAAGAATTATCTGAGAAGCAAACCAGTAGTGATTTCCCCTCTTCCAAGGAGAGTGTTGCATGGGGTCTTTTTGATTGAGTCTTTGAGTCCAATTGCACTGATTTAAATATCTATTGAACATATATGAGCATATTGAGTTCTGCAGTATTTTGATTGCTACCAGGACACAGGAATTGAGTAGGATATGTTGCTTTCAGTGGCAGTGGGCAGAAGATTAAACACTGCAGAGAAGTATTACATAGACAGCCCAAAAATACTCTAGCAAAAAAGTTTCTTTTGAAAGTCAAAAAGAAATGCAGCTGGTTTGTGTACAAGTGGTCACCGTTAGACACATCTGCTTCCCAAAACACAAGTGATGGTTACTCACAAAAGTGTCTCGTGGTGCAGGAGAGGAAAAATATGCTGAATAGAAAATAAAACCATTTCTGTGGAACTTGTTGTCAGGAAGGAGAGAGCAATATGTAGGGGGTTTTTTGGTAACAGATGATGTTTGCTGCCTAATGCTAAAATCTTTAATTTTGGAGATCCTGTGGTTATACCAAATTTGCAGGGAATGAGGAGGACAGCAAGGGTACCCCAAGCAGGGTGAGAGGATGCTCCTGTTCTCATCATATGTGAGGTTCAAGAGGGCAGATGTGCTCCCTGTGAAGGGCACAGTGCAAAAGCCAGCTCTTGGAAGATCCACCAAGCAGGAAGCAAAATGGATAGGAGGGTTGTTTACGTCCCATCATTGGGATGGAAAGAGAAATTTCTTATTTCTAGAGGAACAAGTCTGTTTGGCTGTTGTTTGATGGGCTGTTTGCTTGCGGTTTGCTGACACTGTAAAGGCTCTGGGTGTGTGACAGAGCATGTGGCTGGGGAGCTGATGGTGGCTTCCTGCCTCTTGTGGCCAGGGATAGACAATTAACTGCTCAACTTCAAGGAGGAGGAAGAAAACTCTAAAATCTAAGCCGTCAGCTTTCATAAATTTACTGGGAGAAAAGGGGTCAGCAGTTACTGGAAAATAAACAGCTTTGTTTGGTATTTGTAGGGGAACTTACTGCAAAACACATCCAAGCGCAGGCTGGAAACAGCAGTGGAGCTCCAAGCAGCACCAGGTGGCAATTTGAGTCATAATTCTCCACATGGTCTCTGCTATTCGCATCAGTTGGCTCCCAGACAGATAGAAAACAGCAAACCTTTACATGCAGCTACAGAGTGTTTGGAAACCCCTAACGTGATGTACCTTGAAAATGTCCTTGCTCTCTAGAGAGAGATTTCCTATAGAACAGGGATGTACTGAGGCTATTGTGTGAAGCTGATGCACTTACTCAGTGGTCTTCAAGAAGCTGGTTTAAAATTAGAAGATACAGAAGAGGGCTTATGCGGAGGATGAGGGTGGAAGCAGTCAGTCTTTGTAACCAGAAGATTGGAGAATCAGAGGAGGTATCTCTTTGGTCTATAGATAAAATTGCAGACTAACTATGAAAGAAAGGAAATAGTTATTTCAAACACGTTAGCATGAGAGAGCATGAGTTGGTGCAACATAGTTGTTGCTGAAAGTTAACAAATTCTTCACCCATAGCAGAAGTAAGGCAAAAAAGCCTTCAGCTGCTTCTGTAGGGAGGTCTGATCTATTGATAAAAGGCTTACAGGGCACAGTTTCTAGGGAAAACAGAAGATTGAAGGCCTTGACCTAATAGGGCCCTTCCAATACTTCCCTAGTTTGTCTTTAAAAAAATACTTGCCCAAGTGCGTCCCCTTACACTTGCACACGTTGGCAGGATTGGCACAAGTAGTTTGTACTTAATTTCTAAAGAATGGAACTGAATATGTACCTCATTTTATCAACTAAACACTAGTTTGCAAGCTGTAATTCAATGCATTTTAATTTTCATATTGATTTGCAATGTACAGAGAATTCTTTTCCTTTTTTTTTTTCCTACTTTGAAAATGACTTTCTAGCTCAGGCAGGTGGAAGATGAAGTAAAGCTTATTTAGCACTGACATTTCATTAGTGAATGGATCAAAAACTTGTTTCACACCACTTGTGTCTTGTGCTTCCCAGATAAAGGATATTTCATGCGCTTAGATACAAAAACTGGACATGCTGGTCAGTCAGCTCTTCTGGAATCTCGCATCCTTTATCCAAGGAGGAAGGAAAAATGCCTTCAGTTTTTCTACAGGTTAAATGGAAGTCCACAGGATAAGCTAGTTATCTGGGTTAGGAAAGATGATGGAACTGGAAATGTTAGACGGATGGAGAAGGTGCACACTATTACAGGTAAGTGAAAGTGTGTTTTCATATATGAAGTGCTGGAAAACTTTGATGTAAAACAACACTGTCATGGTTTATCATATGAAACTGTGCTCAAATACTCAGTGTAGATCTAACCTTCATTTGCCTCAGTTGAGTAACTCTACAGTCAGTGACCACGGTGTTCCAGTACCTGAAAAGGCTCCAGGAAGGCTGGGGAGGGACTTTTTATAAGGGCAGTTAATGATAGAACAAGGGGAAATGGCTTTAAACTGGAAGAGGGTAGGTTTATATTAGATATTAGGAAGAAATTCTTCACTGTGAGGCCCATGTTGCTCAAAGAAGCTGTGGCTGCTCCTCCCTGGAAGTGTTCAAGGCCAGGTTGGATGAGGCTTTGAGCAACCTGGTCTAGTGGAAGGTGTCCCTGCCGATGGCAGGGGGGTTGGAACTGGATGATCTTGAAGGTCCCTTCCAACCCAAACCATTCTATGATTCTGTGAGAACAGAATTTGGATCAGAGGTGGTTTCCTTAAGATTGATCCCAGATTAGCTAGAGCGCAGGGCATCAGACAGCCACCATCCAAAAACCAGGTCACAGGCTGCTTGAGGAAGACACAGCTTGATTTGGGATTGTGTCTTGGACTTTCCATTCTCATATATATCTATTTCTCCCTTCAGCTGATGGAGAACATCACTGGAAATTGGCCAGCATTCCATTCGTTGTCCAAAACAAATTCCGGTATGGGTTTCAGGGCATCAGAGGAGATCCATCTGCCTCTGCGGGGGGCATTGCCATCGATGATACCAGCCTGACAGAGACAAACTGTCCCACCAACGTCTGGCACATCAGAAACTTCACATCCCTTTTTAACAGTACTTCAAAAGGCGATTATATCGTAAGCCCTGTGTTTTACAGCTCGGAAGGCTATGCCTTTGCTTTACAGCTGTATCCTCACGGAAGAAATTCATCACCCTACACGAATTACATGGGGATTACTTTCCATCTCTGCAGCAGTCCAAACGATGGCCTTCTTGAATGGCCAGCTGGACACAGACAAGTTGTCTTGTCTCTTTTGGATCAAGACCCTGATGTAATCCACAGGATGTCCCAGAGCCTTAGCTTTACTACAGACCCAAACCAGCTCGTGTATGGTAAGTCAGAGTGCACCAGGGAGAAATACAGAGGTTTGCTTAAGCTGGAGAAAATGATTAAAAGCCAAGAGACCAAGCTACATTTGCTCTGCATGTAAGAAAACTACTGGGCTGACTGGCAATCAGCTTTAATTACTTCTATATTTTTTCACAACAGGCAGAAATGACACCTTGCAGTGGGACAAGCCATCTATCACTGGAAGTTTTTCTTCTTTCTGCAACTGCTACATGAGCCCAGGTGTTGGCTGGAATACATTCCTGACCCACAGGGAGCTGCGCTGGAAAAAATTCCTTAAAAATGACAGTCTTTTCATCTTTGCTGATTTTGAAGGTATTTTGAGTATTATACTATCAAAATCTCCACTGGAACAGAGCAGGTACATACTCTTCTGTTTGCAAGGAAAGTACAAAAGATGAGGGTGATTAGCAAACAGTAGAGAGTCATCTACTTCAGGAACAAAGTTTTTAAATGCCTAGTGATTTCAGGTGCCTGGATTTTTGAATACCCAATATGAAACCCTGTGGGTGACCTTGTTTCTCTGGTCCTTGAAAATCAGATTTTCAGGACAGATTATACTTTCATGTCTTGAAGATGAGTCTACTTAATGATGTTGCCATATGCCACCACTCCTATATCACTTCAGAGTTAAGAAAATTGTGGTTTTGAAATGAAGGGGTTCTTTCCAAACCTTGGAAAACTGGCAGAAGGAGGTTTTGATCCAGATCTTTTCCCCCGAGGTTGCAATTTTTGTCAGGACCATGTGCAGCTGCTCTGCTCCCACTCTCTGGTGGGTCATTTGAGAGAAATAGGTACTTTTGGGGAGCAGTTGATCCCATTCCATTATATTTGTGATAAACTGCTCTCCTGATGTGCTGATCTCTACTGGCTGCAGAGGAATCCATCACTGGTGACTAATGGTGGGTGAGATGAATCCTATCATCCTTCTGAAGTGAGTTTCCTTTGGAAAATGTCAGTACCTGGAAAGTGGAAACACTTTGTATAAGTAAATGATCATTAAACCAGACCTGACCCCAGTACAGGGGTCAGAGCACGTGTCTCAGATAGGAGGGGACGGTTGAGAGTACGCTGTGATAATCTAGACTTGCTCTGCACGCCTGAGGGCTGTGAACACCAGGATGTGAACTCTCCAGGTGGGAGGATTTCTCCCTTGCTTATCATGAAAAAAAAAAAAAACCAAAACCCCAACAAAATTCTTGTTTTCATTCCAGCAGAGAAAGGAGAAACTTTTGAAATGGTTTTTGCAGGGTGGGAAATCTGCTTCCCAGGAGCGCTTAGCCAGGAACGTGTGCTGCCTCATAAAAATGCAAATAGAAGTTTTCTGTTTCTACATTTCTGGTGTACAGAATGTCCCAGCTTTTCTGTGGGTTATGTAGAGCATTCAGCAATGCTTCCAAGTCCCCTTTAGCAATAAGAAAAGCAGCTGAGGCCTCTTTGTGCTTTCCCTGACAGGGCTTTGAACCGGGAGTAATTCACTGGGGGAAATTCAGTCCCACTGTGTGATATGGGTGCCAGTGGTCCCAAAAGAGTTTCCAGTTGCTAGGTGAAATTGTAGTTAAGAAATTGAAAGACTTATTAGGATACTGTGTTTAGTCTCCAGTTGTAGACTGGTTCAGCTTCCTTTCTAGGCATTAACTCTAATATGGTCACACGTATAAGGTTTCAGTCTCTGCATTTGAATATTCCTTTTGATACCAGGGTGCCTGAAAGCTCAGAGGCAGTGTTACATTGCCCTCTCATGAAAGTTTGTGGTTGTCTCTGTATAACTACTGAGTGTCTGCTTCATGCCTCCCACTTCTCCACAAGCTTTTCCACCCTCTCTCCTCACCTCCCAGCCCTGTTTTAGGTCACTTCTGATCCAAAACCTCTACTCTCTTGTCCCAGTCTCCTTCCATCTCAGTAATCCTGTGTTTTCCTGATGGGGTTGAGAAAGACACAGACTGGAGCTCCATGAATACCTGCAGCTCTCTGCCCTTCCAGTTTCCCCTCCCACCTCCTTTGCTGGGTACTACTGTAGCCTCTAGAGATTTTTGGATGACTTATTGTTGCTCCATTTCTTACCCCTGGAATCAGCCTGAGAGTCATCCCAAAACACAATAGAACTGTACAATATACTCAATGTATTAAATTAATTATTTTTTTTCTTTTCTTGCAGATCTCACCCCTTTGATTAAATCTGAAGTCCCAGTCCATCCTTGAAGTGCCCTCAACCTCTTCACTACAAGTGTGAAGAGTCATCCATGACAGATAAAATATAATACTTCAAAAAAGAAACTGTATTCTGTTGTTTCTATATTTTAAGAATTTGAATTAACTTTCTCTGTTAGTTTTAAGATAATTGCATAGAATCCCCAAGGATTGTTTTGGCCCAAGCAGCTAAGTTCTTATTTTAGTTATACCATGTGTTTTCTTCACGAGTTTCATTCTTTTTGTTTATCTTTGCTAATGGCAATGCTTACTTCCCAACTCTTGTGACTGAAGTGTCTCTGTCCAGCCTCCCTTAGGCAGAGGAAGCAGTGCTTGACTTTCCAAGATCCTGTTTCAGGTCTTCCCTTTTCTCCCCATAGCCCTCACCACTTCTCCAAACCCAGGTTTTGATAACACTTTGCTCCCAAGTATTCAGCTCATTAAGTCACTGCTAAAAGAATATTGTGCTTCCTTACCTTCATCTGCATCTGGGCCCAATTCAGTGTTACTGAGAAGTTTTCATAAAAGCAGAATGGCAATTTGTTTGGATCTTGTAGTGGGTTGATCTTGGCTGGCCATCAGGTGCCCACAGAGATGGTCAGGGGGAGGAAAATATGACAGAAAGCTTGTCGATCAAGATCAGAACATGAAGACCACTTGCCAGTTACTGTCATGGGCAAAACAGCCTCAGCTTAGGGAAATTAATTTAATTTACTGTCATTCAAACAGACTAGGATAAAGTGAAATATGAGCAAATCTAAAACCACCTTCTCCCCACCCATCCCTTCTTCCCAGGCTTAAATTCACTGATGACTTCTCTGCCTCCTTCATCCCTAGCAGTGCAGAGGGACAAGGTATGGAGTTGCAGTCAGCTATTACACATTGTCTCTGCTGCTCCTTCCTCCTCACACTCTTCCTCTGCTCCAGCATGAGACCCCACTCACAGACCATCCTTCCCAAACTTCCCATCATGGGTCCTTCCCAGGGGCTGCAGATCTTTGTGAACTGCTCCAGTGTGGGTCCGTTCCACAGGGTGCAGACCTTCAGGAACCGCTCCAGCATAGCATGGACTACATAGGGTCACAGGTCCTGCCAGGAGCTTACTCCAGAGTGGGCTCTCTCCACGGGGTCACAGCTTCCTTTGGGGCATAACCTGCTCCAGTGTAGCAACCTCTACATGGATCCATCTGTGAACCAAGCAGATCCATCTTAGAACTGGCTGAAACTGTCTCTGTCCAACATGGAGGCAACTTCTGGTGTCTTCTCAGAGAAGTCACCCCTGTAGCTCCCCTGCTACCAAAACCTTGCCACATGGAGCTGAATACAGGATGCATTTGGGGGTGTATACATTGTGCAGGGTGCTAAATGAATATATTAAATTTAATTAGTATAACATAAGATGGCTGCATCGTCCTCCACAAACTCAAACATGCACCTATAGAATAACTTATCTTTAGACATCCTCTTTAGTCTCCTGTGTAATTTTTAAGTTAAGAGGACTAAAAACCAAGTCTTTTCCAGACTATTCTGATTTTGCTTCAGTTTTTTGTTCCTTTCTCACATCCACTGCTACACATCTGCAAATCAAGGCCTTTGTGTTTTCAACCCTTTTTGATCATCTGTGAAAACAGCCTTTACATGATGTATCTTGAGACATGCTTCTCTTTTACTAAGTGTGTGTCCTCTTCTGTTTAGGTATCAATGTCTTTTGAAATAACAGTTCATAAAAAAAAAGTGCTGAAGAAGACCCATGTGTGCTAGATTGGTCCTCTGGGACCCTTCTCTCCCACCAACACTGCTGGGGAGCAGTATGTGAGACATCCCCAGAGCACTTTTTATTCTCTTCTTACTGAAGCCCTCTGTGTTGTGCCATTGGCAGTGGTGTCTGTGGCACAAGCCTTTTTCTACCTAATTGCTGAACATAGAGGTGGACATCCTCAACTTCATCACTCATAATTTCAGATGTGTAATGAGGGAGCAGGATTCAATGGCCTAATTTTAAGGCACTGTGACACTCCAGGGCAATGGGACATTTGCAAGGGGATAACAGGTATGATGCAGGACATGTGGGAGATCTAGGGCTTTCTGGAGCCTTGGCTCAGCTAACCCAGTGTGCTGGATTTGGCTGGGATAGAGTTAATTTTCCTTACAGTAGCTGGTATGGAGTTATGCTTTGGATTTGTGCTAAAACCAGTGTTGATAATAAAGGGATTTTTTAGGTATTGCTGAGCAGTGCTCAGCATATAAAGCTGGGGGAAGAAGAAGGAAAAGGGTGATGTTCAGAGTGATGGTGTTTGTCTTCCCAAGTAACCATTACAGGCCACAAAGTCCTACTTTCCTGGAGATGGCTGAACACCTGCCTGCTGATGGGGAGTGGTGAATTAATTCTTCATTTTGCTTTGCCTGTATGCATGGCTTTTGCTTTATCTGTTAAACTGCTTTTATTTTGACCCACAAGTGTCCTCACTTATACCCTTGTGATTCTCTTCCCCATCCCAACCAAAAGGAGTGAATGAGTGACTGTGTGGTGCTTAGTTTCTCTCTGGGGTTGAACCATGACACCCATATGCCCCCTCTAACCCATGTCCCCTGAGAAAGAAGACAGCAAAGAACAGGACAAGAGTTTGTCACCTCTGAAACCCACCAGAAAAGAAAGGAGTATCAAGCTGGAAGGCCAAGGATTTCCTGATGTGTGTGACCACCTCTGGAGGCAAAGGGTAGCATGTTGCGTACTGGGGCATCCAACCTGGGATAGGATCAGCTCTGGGATAACACTATCAGGGCATTCATAACCATATCTCTTTTATCTCTGATCTTTACAGTGTGATGTTAATTATTAATTTAAAACAGCATTGGGCCAAATTCTAATGTCACTGGAGTGCTATAAACGCAGAATAATTCTGCTTAAGAGTGTGGCTTTCCACCTGTGCAGCTGAGATCGTAATGCTGATAGATAACAAGCACAGTGGAAGGAGTCAGCAAGTTTGGGCCAGATTGAGATCTTACACAAGGCCAGAGTGGGCCTTTCGCCAGCTGCACTGAAGACATGAAGTTATCACATTCCTTTTTGTACCATTCCTCCAAAGTGGACTTAGGTAATTGATAACAACAATGCCAGTGTGTGCCATTATAGAGGTAAATCTTGCTGTTATAATAAAGTTACAAAGGTAGAAAGTTAGAAGCTGGTTGGCTGAGGTTCTGTGGAATGCTCAGCATTGTGCCCTATATATTGCAAGAGAGGAGAGGGATCAGCTTCTTTTCCCACTGCAAAAATGGGCTCCAGCATCCTCCCTCTCTGCCTAGTGCTTCTGTTACATTACGTGCACGGTACTCCAGTCTCTGTAAGTCAAAATGCAATTTCTATCTGTTCCTTGCAGTCCAGAGGCATCTCATACCTTATACTAGTTATATTTTATTCTCTTTCAGGTCAAACATCTTTCCAGTGAAGCTGGTAAGTGCTCTGTGAACTCAAAACTTGGAGTTTTGAAGCTTTTTCTTTTGCTTGTTGTGTGCCACCACCTCTGAATGCATTTTGTCTGTATTGCAGCACCAGATGCTGACGCTGGTGAGATAATCAAAGACATTCCAGACATCAATTTAGGTGAGTTCATGTCTTAATTCCCGTAAGGCCTGAAAAATTGTGAGCAAAATGCTGAATTTTCAGTATTGTTAAAAAGATGTGGGTGACTGATAGTCAGGTAGTTGATGGTGAAAAGAGAAATATAAGTAAGTGAGCACTAAAATACCTTCCTCTGGCTATGACACATGAATCTGTGCTAGGACTGTAACCCTGTGTAAACAAGGGGCACAGCTATCGTTAAATTCTGAAGTCTGGACAGACCACTGGTGTTAAGGCAGTAACACACTGTGTCAGTTGGAAAGGCTCTGGAGTTCCAACATTTCCCCTACATCTATGTATTATTTTTATAAAGTTTTATTAAGTGGACAATAGCTTAGATATTTTCTTGAGCTTCTATATGAGTGGTAAGGAAATCAAATGGAAAAGACACGATACACTGTACCATCTTCCACTATTTTTTTTTATTTCCTGTGAGGCAAATTTCCAAATTTGTCTTTGATGGTGCACCGTACAATATTCCTCCTGATGAATTACTCAATATTACTATATTTTCTAGAGCATTGTCTCATTGTGTGACTGTTGCCACTGCCTGACAGCCAGCAAGAGGTTATCAAACTGGACATGAATAATGGTGGTCATCAGATTTCTGCCACCAAAATGTAAACGCTACTGAGTAGTAAATATTGAGTAGAAACTACTGTTACATTTAGGCCTGAACCTATATTTCAATGTAAAGAGGTTGGTCCTTCTCTATATTTCTGTTAATTCCTGAGGATATTAACCTTGTATAAGCAGGCTTAATATGGTTTATGAGGTGAAATACATTTTCTATTTGATATTTTATTTACATTGTCTTTCATAAAATTGCTTTTCAGCTGCTGGACTGGATCTCTTTCAGGGTGATATCTTGCTCCCTGTAAGTAATTCAAAACTCTGTTTCTATCACTTTTCCTAATTGTAATTTTGGTACAAATTAGCCCATCTTCCCACAACAGATGCATCACTAGCTGTTAATTCCCTTTTCAGCAAAATCAGCGAAATGCTCTAAGAAATGAGACCTACAGATGGAAGTTCCCCATTCCATATATTCTGGGTGATGACCTAGGTAATGCAGCTACTTTATTCAGATTTTAGCTCCAATCCATACTTGCATTGAAGTCACTGTGATAAAAAAATTGCCTTTTTCAGAACTGGTTCTCTCACATTAAAATTCATTAATAACTAGATTACTCCCTTATATCAAAACCGTTTTTTTTCTTCTATATAACAAAACACAATTTAATCAAATTCAATAATTTTCCTTTTCAATCATTTTTCTTTTGGTCCCATGTGCATATCTGTGTGCATAACTTACCTCTCCAGGGTGAATGATCTGCAGTGTGTTAAAGGTGCTTTCCTGATGTATGTTTTCCAGATCTGAATGCCAAAGGAGTCATTCTCCAGGCATTTGAAATGTTCCGTCTTAAGTCTTGCATTGATTTCAAGCCATATGAAGGAGACAGATCCTACATATTCTTTAGAAAAGAAAATGGGTAAGGGTTGTATCAATTTCTTTTTAGTTTTGCTGTGTAGAATCAGCTGGGAATTCATTCCAGCTGCCTTCAGCAGTCTAAAAGTTTAGTCTAAGTCTGTTGTCTGCAAAGAAAAAGAGGCCACAGAGAAAGCAACCCATCTTACCTTCTTAGATACAGAGCTTGGAAGCAGCTATCACTCTGCTGACTGCAGAGGATATTTGGATAATGAACTTGGAATAAGCATCTGACATCTGGATGGTTACTCTTTAATGAGGGGAATCTCTACATCAATAGGTTTTCATCAACTACTTCCACTTTCCTACCTAGGGTTGTTTTTCCATTTCAGTGACGGGTGTAATCACCTCCACATATGTCCTCTTAACTTACCAAGGATGTGAATATCCAGAATTTAGGTTTTGAAATCTTTCGAAGAGAGATCAGAAAAAATAAATAAGTCTATGAGAAGTCAGTTTATTTTAATGCTGTGGTTTTGAGATGACTCTTTTTCTAATGAAAAGTCCTCTCAAAATCTGAAAGCATTTTATAGTCAGAGGTTCAGGTTTTCCAGGAACTGTCAAGATTTATTTTATTTCCTACATTTAAACATCTAATAAAACACAAAAGTCTTCTCACTCTATTAGCTGTGAATATTTCTTCTTCTACCAGAACATCATAAAGGCCTGTAGGCACTGATATTTCTGCCCTCAGCTCTTCCTTGGGTAGTATGTCCTATGACACTTCTCTTACAAGACTGCAAGCACCATGATTTTTGACAAGTTGGTGCAGAAGAGCCTCACACTGGACGCTCCCTGGTAGCAGATATTCAAGACACCATAGGCTCAAGATCTTTCTTTTCAGTACCCACATTAGCATGTTCAGAGGTCTTTCAACAAACTTGACCCAGCACTGCTTTGTGATGTGCAAATCAAGCTACAGCCCAAGGAGATGCTCTTTGGCAGTTGCTTCTCACATTGCCTTCAGGCTACCCCAAAAAGTTCCCAGTGAACTGGCTGAGAAGCAAATTTCCTCCTCAATCATGTTTAGTTTCTGCTGAGTCACAGATAAGGGGTTGGGCCCTCATAGAAAAATACAATTTCACACCTAGGGCCAATGCATTGCATAGCTGCTGTTCAAAAGGCTGCTGTTCTAAATCCTTCTAATTTCTTTAGTCCAAGTGATTGCAAAAAAACCTCAGTCTGTCTCAATAAGTTTGCTGTCTCTATATATGAATTATGTTTCTTGGCTCGTTTCTTGTCAAAATGGCAGCTGATGTAGGACTAAACTTCTGTGGATCTCAAAAATCAGAGGTGGATTTATGTAACATACCGTGTATGTAAAATGCTGGCCTCATGCAAATGATAGTGAGTATGTTTTTGGGGTTTAGTCAGCTTTCAGTATCAAGGCACCTTAAATATAGAGAAGAAAACTCTACTCAACAGACAGTAAGATCTTTCTCTTTCTCAGGTGTTGGTCCATGGTGGGGGACCTGCAGACTGGACAGACCCTCTCTATTGGGGAACGGTGTGACCACAGAGCAATTGTGGAACATGAGATCCTGCATGCTTTGGGATTTTATCATGAGCAGTCAAGGATGGACCGGGATGACTATGTGACCATCTGGTGGGATGAAGTTATTGAAGGTGGGTTTTGACTTTCAAGTCAGATTGTGTAAAGTGCAAACTCATCAGTGTCTTATTTTCCTTCCTAGATTTTCAGACCTTCATAAAGATACGATTTTAGAAACACTGGGTCACACTTGAGACCACTGTAGATATAGCAGATGTAGCAAGATTTTTATACAACTTTTCTAGTCAAAGCCCAGAGACTGTCTAAGGCCAGAAGAGAATTGGCTTGGAAGTCAAAAGATTTTATTTCCTATTGGCCCCAGGACTGGTTTGCTCTCTGATTTTGAACAAATCACTTCATCTCTCTGTGAGTCTGTTCTCTCCTGCCATGTAACACAAATTGTAAACTTACTGGGATGGTGAACACTGAGGTAGCTCTTCTTTAATCAAAGATCCTCTCAAAATCTTAAAGTTTCTTTATACTCAGAGATTCAGGCTTTCCTGGAACTGGGATTTTCTTTGTACATGAAGAAGCTTCAAAGTGATTAGACCAGATGAGACACATAGAATAGGGCTCTATCCTGCACACCCCTGCCCAGTGTGTCTCTGAAGGTTCTTGCCTTCAGGTTTGGTATCATCAGGTTCAGTGGCTTTACAAGTTCCATCAAACTCTCCCTCTGGTCCCTCAGTAGTTTCTCCTGCTGTCTCCTGTGAGGTATGGTTCCATGCTACTTCATGATCACATATTTTAGGAATAATGTAAGGGAGTCTATAACAAGTTCTGAAAGGCATGCTAGCAAAGACTAAACTCTTGATCCCAGTGTGGTGCTTTGTGATGCCAGCAATGGTGCCAGTGCAGCAAAGTTGCCCTGCTGTTGCTCATGCTCTGTGCAAACATCAGTCTCCAGGGTTTTGCACTCATCATCTTTGCAAATATGTGAAAAATGCATGCAAAATAGTCATCAGAAAAGGAACAGGATTCATGGAGCACTGTGTTCTCTTTTGGATAGATAAGAACTGCTGGTACAACAATTTCTGCTGACATCTAAGAGCAGTATCTGATATTTTGCATTGCTCAAAGTTGAATGGCCATGCACATTCCCACTTGCCTCTACCCTGTGAGTGTGGTCTCTTGGGGTGGCTGAGCAGTAGGTGGGATGTGGATATTGATTTTGCAGACCATCATTTTTATTGTTATGAACAGCACTAAAACAAATTCACTTTATTACTATCTTGGTCTCATCTTGAATCACGGTAATGAAGATGATGATGATGACTTTTGGGCCCTCTTTTGCTGTGCAATGTAACTACCCACTTCCAAAGCAAGAAGACTTACAATGTGCTTGCAACGCACTATTGCAAGCTCTGTAATGTACAGAGGTATTGAAAAGTTTGACAAAAGAGTGCCACTTCTCCATGCATTATTTTCTTTTTCCAAAAAATATATAATAGAATCCTCTCAACTTATCTGTGGTGTATTCAGTAGCACAAATCTGGGACACAAAAAAAATGATATAGATTATGGACTTTAGTGTGACACTCTTCTGAATGGAATTCTGGGCAGGGTCTGATATTATTATAGTCAATTCCTATATTCTGTAGATTTCTATCCATACTATAAAATGTTATTTTCCAGTTAGGCAAATTCATTAAGCAGAAAACTTCTATTGAAACCATTTGAAAGATGCCTGCTCCTCTAAAGGGAAATAAAGTTGATGTGATTGTGCTTTATGCGTGTGTGTGCACACACATCTGTTCCTGCATTAGTGATCTGCAACCCCAAATTTCATAGCATGGTAGCAGATTTTGCCAGAATGTATTTTCATAAACTGCAATGCAGAGAGCTGGATGGTGAAAGAAGAGATCTCCTATTCAGGTTGCTGTTGACAGAAAAAGCTAATAAGGTTATTAGATTTCCAAGAAAACACATAAGAGCCTAATAAAGTAGCTCTGTGCTGAATGGTTTATTTCTTTTAAAAACATCAAAGTTACCCTTTGCCTGGTAATGATCTTAAAAACCAGCATTGTTACACATATCTGTGTCCTGCCAAGATTTTGTCCCCAGCTATAAAAAGTGATAGCACTCAATTAGCAAGATTCTCTCTCTTTTTATAAAAGGTGCAATTCAAGTATCTGTAAGAACACAGTCCCATGCTCTTATACAATCTCAAGCCTTGGACTGAAGACCTTTGCACTCAGAATGGACTTGCAGAAGGAAAGGGCAGCCTTTACAGAGAGTAGCTGTAATTATCCACCAGTGCAGTCATGTGCTGTTCCTTCTTGGAGAAAGAATGCCAGATATTCTGAAAATGTTATTTGTAGTTGGAAATACTAGCAATCTCTCTTTACTTCCATACTGAAGTAGGTGAAATGACTCCCTCTCTCTGCCCTAGCAGACACCTTCATAATGAAAAGCTTTCTCTAAGAACAAAGTATTTCATAAACATGTTTCCACAAGACATTTCTATAGCAATATCATAGCAATATTGTCAATCTAGGGCAAAAACTTCATTATTTTTTCACAGTTTCCTAATGTATTCGTTGCTTCAAAGAACAGCAGACCCTGGAGGCACTCCAGGACTATCGTACCTGTCCTTTTAATGAGTGGAGAGCTCCAGAGATCCAACATGTTCATATGTGATCTAATATCCTGGGAAAGGTTTACATCAATATTCACAGGCATACATTAACCCTTAAATTTAATCCTTCAAGATGTTTATCATTATACCATCCAATATGACCTCCTGTATATCCCATCCTTTGCAGCTCATTGACATTTGAATTTGAGCTTACTGAAGTCACATATGAGGGTGCAGAACTGCAATCTAAAGACACTGCTTTGTTGTTGTGATAGTCCAAACGACTTCATAAACAAATCTTGTTAAATTTGTGTATTTTATTGTAAAATAATTGCTTTCAGGCATATCAATTCTGTCTCAGAAAACTGTATCCAAGGGACCATGTTAAAACCATTTCCTTTCAAATTTCTCTAAAAATTTAACATTTTTATTTTATTTTACCAGACAAAGAGCACAATTTTGTGAAGTATGATGACAGCTTCATCACTGACCTGAACACCCCCTATGACTACGAATCATTGATGCACTATGCACCATTTTCGTTTAACAAAAATGAAAGCATCCCCACAATCACAGCCAAGATCCCAGAATTTAATAACATAATTGGACAACGTCTAGACCTCAGTGCCATTGACTTGGAAAGACTGAATCGCATGTATAACTGCAGTAAGTCACAATTTAACCATGGCAAACTTCCTTTATTTATACTTGAAACTGGCTGGTTCACCTCCCTTATGTCTCTGAAACCACAAAAACTTCTCAGGTGCTCCTGAGCTGATATGAGAGAAAGTTTGTGGTACAGAGATCCAAACTGTTTATTCCCTCCTCATCCCTCTCTTTGGCTCTCCTAACTGTCATTACTTTTGTAAAAGTTCAACTAGGCAATGGAAGTCAATCCATTCACATCTTCTCTTCCACGTTGCTCCTAGGGGTTCAGACATGTGTTTGTGTTCTGCTGGTGTGTGGGCAGCTTCATTGTGCCTCTTTTGGGAGGTGAATGCAACCGTACTTTGTCCTCTTTTACTGACATTTGGTCTTGATTAAATTATTTTGTATCTGAGATTGACTAAATCTAGAGTCTGACACTCTCTAGTTGGTTGCTAAGTTGGTTGAAGATCTTATCAACATGTGTGTTTATTAGTGAGTAGTTCTTGTCCCCATGGATCTGCCAACAGAAGCATTCACTTGCAGGTAAACTCAGCTGAACTGGCCTAAGGTAACTGGGTGGACTTTGTTTGAAATGGCTTAAACAGTGCTCATGCTCATCAAGCAAACAAGTGAGCCATGAAGGACAATAATCTCCAGCAGAGAAATGGTTAAATGCAACACCACCACTATTCACATAGTGACTTGTCTCTCCAAGGCCTACAAGCAGCCATAAGGACAGCCGCACCAGTCACCATGTTTCAGCAGCCACGTGGAAGTTTGTTAACCTCCTGCAAAGTGATCAAATGTTGTTATCTTTACTCAGGGAATCCCTCCAGGAATCAAACTTTCCCTCTTTTAGCTCTTTGGGCTCACATCTACTGTGGGTTAAGTATTCTCTGCATAATGTCTATACTAGTGTAAACAAAACTCTCCAAAATTAGAGCTAATTTTTTTGTTTTAAATGAGGTATTTTGGAGGTAACCATATGTGCATTTTTTTTTTTTTTTTCAGCTTCAACTCACACTTTTTTGGACCAGTGTTCTTTTGAGTTTGAAAATATCTGCGGTATGATTCAGGGCACCAGAGATGACCTAGACTGGGTTCATCAACAGAGCAGTGCTACAGGGCAGGAAGACCACACGCTTTCTGGGCGCTGCAGAGGTAAAATGAAGTTAAAGAATACATTCCTATGGAAAAGGGTTTAGCTGGAATAATGGTCCCTTGTGGATGTCTATACTAGTCTGAGTGCTTTAAATACAGCATCATTAACAACTCTCTGAACCTGCCATTGTAGTCAACCCTTGAGAAAACCCAGCACTGGCTACTTTTGAAAACACAGGATTAAGTGACCGTATTTAAGACACTACCCAGCAAACTTCATATTTCTAGTTAAGCAAAAAGCCCTTTTTCTTTTCACGTGTCTTGGCCCTGTGAGTGTGAGTTTATGGTTGCACTTATGCTCTCATTAAGCTTTTTTAACATAGTGGAATGTTATCCTCATCAGCAAGATAAAGAGGACAAAGAACAGTTTTAACTAGATGCTTTTTAAATATAACCTGGAAAAGGATTTACTGCAACTTCCAAAGTCTGAGTAAGAGTTATCCCATGATAAGAATGAAACAGCACTCATAGCCACTCAATAAATGTTGTGTTTGCAAAGCAAATGATAAGCTAAGCTTGAGGAGTGCTGATTCTGGAGGTAGAAGAAAGTTGCAAAGTGTTTTAAGATAGGAATTCAGGGATAATTTTATTTTTCACATGGTGATTTTACCATTTTTCAAAAGAAGAAAATCTCAAAAAGGGTAGAGTCAGCCCCAGTCACAGCTGTGGGGTGCTAGCTTGCAAGTGAGGTTAAAGATTAAATCCCAACAGGCAGTTCTGAAAAGCAAGGGCCTGATTTGTCATTATTTAGACAGGGAAAATTACTACAGACGTGGAAAAAAATAATTACTTTGGTTGTAAATTTTGACCAAGTATGGAGTGAAGGAATCCTGGCCTGCAGCACATTCAATTGTGCTTTGTTACTCTTTGGTAAAGGAAAAATTTGACTTGCTGCACTCAGGAGTAGACTATTCCCCTTATGTGTCCCACTCACTGGAAAGAACAAATCTTCAACCTCTTGTAATGCTGATACTTGTTGATCAGGTTTGACAGAGCAATATAACTCAGTAAAACCACCTGACAGCTTCTAGAAGCACATGCTCCTAATGCTCACCTTTTTTTTTTGCCCTCCATATAGTATAATTGCAACTGAAAACTAATTCAGCTGAGTTGTTTGAGATTATTGGGTAAAATCCAACCTGTCTGAAGTAAGCACTTAACTTGTACTTATGACATTCTCAGAATAGTACCTCTCTGGAGTGGGGTAGGTGCCTCTGAGGATCTCCAGAGTGCCTAAATGAATTGCATGAGCAGGCAGTGCCTCTCCTTTCAGAGACCTTCAGAGGTGCACTGACGCCATTAGGAGTTTAGACATTTTGGAGAACTGCTTCTGCAACCATCTCAAGTGGAGTTTAATTTTAGGTTTCTAACATAAATGGATTGTATTTTGCCTGAACAGTTTGACTTGTTTGGTTTTGATTTATTAATGGCTAAACTGAAAGAGGGAAAGTACAGCCTAATGCTTAGAGAGGAGATGGTAACCTGGCTGTGGATTTGATTATCTCCATGTATCCCCATGCTGATGTCTGCTAAGGCCATATCCTAACTGCCACAGATGTTTAATGTTGCCATTATTTGTCTTTCTTATCAAAAGAGAGGTAAAGCCTAGATCATCTGAGGCTCTGATACCGCAATAAGCTCAACAACAGAGTGAGGCACCTGGATGAGGGTCACAACCCTGTTTCCCACTTGAAGCAACAGTGATCATACTTAACATATTTAATTGTAACATAAATATAACTTATGGTGAAGTGTCATACGTGTGCATTAAGCAATTAGGTATCATCTTTGGCAAGGTTTCTATGGCTGTGAGTTCAAAGCATTGCTATCATGTGGGAGGTAACAGAGAATTTTCCCCTGACAAGGATAAAGAGATATAGGCTTAACTGCTGATGCCCCAGATGTTATCTTGGACAAGAGTCCAAGGAACCAGATCCCAACAGAGGAAGCTTTTACACAATAGCTAAAAGAATTTCACTTGTAAATTTAATCACACACTATAATGAATAACTAGACCAATGCATTACAGATAAGATGTGACAGGTCCATGTGATACCAAGATAAGATAGGTGGGCAAATGGTGAATCCCTTGTGAATATAAAGATAAAAGTAAACATTTCAAATCTAAAGTAAAGAATACTTCAGAAAATATTAGTGGGAAATTAAGCTAGAGGAGCAGGAATTCTTAACTAATTTCCCCAAATTGAGAAGCTGAATTTTGAAAAGTCTTTGGGCAAAAAGACTGTAAAAAAGAGCTTCTTTGTGTTCAAGGTGAGGACAGTGCTAGTTCTGCGTCCAACTCCTTTTTATTATCTTCATCACTGATAAGAAATTTTCTTACTCTTTATGAGGTAATATAACATATGATCTCTTAAGATCGCATCTTTAGATTATCTTCAGTAAAAATCAAGTAAAAAAAAAGGTTACTTGTTTCTTGAAGTCAGTACTGAATCCTCTGTCTCATATCTCTGCCATCCCTGAGGCATTCAACTTCCAGCTAGACCAACTAATGCAAAATTGACATAAGCTGCCAGCAATGAATTCCATATACATGCTAAACTACTAGCCCTGTTCTTTTCCTGTTCTATCCTGGATGGTTATCATATTCTGTTTCCTCTACTGTTGATGCTAAGTACTACATTTGTACCTACTGAAAGTGTGGAGTTGAAATGATAAATTCACACCATGCAGCTAGCAGAAAATCTGGGAAGGAGCAGTGATACCCTACACTTTCTCCACAGATGCCGGTTATTTCATGTACTTCAGCACCAACTCTGGCAAAGCAGATGAGGTGGCAGTCCTAGAGTCTCGAATCCTTTATCCAAAGAGAACTCAGCAGTGCCTCCAGTTCTTCTATAAGATCACAGGAAGCCTTTCTGACAAGCTGATCATCTGGCTTAAAGAGGATGATGGAACTGGAAATGTTCGAAAGATGAGGAAAATTCAAACCTTTCAAGGTAATTCTGGAAATGTGATGAATATATGGAACATCGAGGGTGGAAAAGTTGTCTTACTGAGGCCCTGAATGCAGTGGATTAGCTCAGAAATCAAAATACTTTCCTGAAGCTACCAGAATATCTTGCAGTCTAACCAAGGATTTTGGTATTATATGAGGGTATTTAGAAGTGAAACTGTGGATTGTAATAATGAGGTTTAGGTGCTTCACAGCAGAAGTCACAATGTTCCTAATAATGTTATGTTACACTCAGTGATTGAGTGGGACCCCAAACTCTGCTGGAGATCAATTGACTAGATCTCCACTGGCTGCTAAATGATCTGACAGTGAGCTGTTCTGATGTAAATACCTTGTGCCCCTCTGCAGTCAGTAGCAATCCCAGCCTGATTTTTATATGGTTGGAAATATAAAAACATATGTAATTTTGGAAATGTGAACTGAGTTCCCATTTTGGGTGATTTTACTAAATAGGACAAATTCATTCACTGTGTGTTTATAATGTCAAAACACAAGGCCTGTGATAACATGCCTATATCAAGCTGCACCAGTTTCCAAGGAAGGATAAGTCCCTGGAAAAGTGGCAGCCACAGTTAATTCCAACACATTGAGTCACTGACTCACATCTACTTGTTATGTCTTGGCCTGTAGCCTGTTGCCCTTTAAACTGGAGATTGCCATTCAGTGATGTGTGAAGAGTTCCTAATGCAATGTGTCCAAAGCATTTAGATGATAAGGCAATGTGAGTATATCATAACCACAACACCACCTTAAGATCTCTAGCCTTCAGGATTCTGTAAGAGGTCTAGTTGTCTAAAAATGCAGCTGGAATGGGTGGCTAGGAATAAGCTGCTTCATAATAGCACTAATCATGTTGATGACAATGTTTTGCTTTTCTTTTACTGAAGCGGATAATGACCATAACTGGAAAATTGCCCACGTTACCCTCAATGCTCAGAAGAAGTTCCGTTACCTCTTCCAAGGACTAAAGGGCAACACCACGTCTTCATCTGGTGGGATTGCTATTGATGATGTCACACTGACAGAGATGCCCTGTCCCACAGCTGTGTGGGTCATTCGGAATTTCAGCCAAATCCTCCAAAACACATCAAGTGATGTTATTCAAAGCCCTCGGTTTTATAGCCCTGAGGGTTATGGCTTTGGCATAACGGTGCATCCCCACTCCACAATCAGCGGTTACTCTCGCATTGCCTTTCACCTGTGCAGTGGAGAGAATGATGGTGTTCTGGAGTGGCCAGCTCTGAACCGCCAAGCTATACTCACAGTGCTGGACCAAGACCCTGATGTCTTGAAAAGGATGTCGTCAACCAAAAGCTTCACCACAAGCAAAGACCATGTTAGCTCAGGTAAGTGGTTCCTACCTGGAGGAATGATGAAAATGAAAACCAAAGAATCCGAGTTAGAGGATTAAGTGTAGGACTCAGAGTTGGGCAACTTTGACTGCATTTCCTGATCTGGGACATTTTCCTGTGCATGACTCAGAATTCCTGTCTGCGAAAGATCATCTAGTGTGAAAAGTGATGCATACAAGACTGGTGCTATTATGAACAGCCTCTGGGATATCTGAGTTTGATTCTAAATATAGAGTTCTCCTAAGAGCTGGCAATTCCCATTCTGTCTGTGGTTTGCCCATTATTATAAGTGATGTATCATCGTAGGGTGGTGCAATGCCAGCAGGGTGCTGTATTCCATTACTAAATCAACAACAATTTAAGTTAAAACTGCATTTTTGAAGCTTGGTTAACTTGAACATACATGGTCTGAATGCACAGGGTTCACACTGCAGCTGTATTTATTTAAAAAAAAAAATCCCTGAAAACTCCTGTGAGATCAGTCTGCAGCATTTGAAGCCTGTCTTGCTTGGCTGGGTGTAGACTGCAGATTATGAACTCTTTCAGAGAGGGACTACCTTTTAACTCCAGGTTTATACAGCATGTAGCACCATAGTTCCACAACCACCCCTGGGATTCCCCATGGATGTAGCAATTCAAAGAAATAAGAACAACAAGACAATACTGAGTTTGGCACAGAATAAAATGATAGAGGTGAATCTCCATCCCTCTTCACTTTTTCCAGTGGAAGTTTAGTAAATGCTTTTTCAGTCAGAGGTTTGAAACCTTAGGTATGAAGATACTTTACAGATCCATAGTAATGAACAAAATCTGCCAGACTCTAAACTATAGGTATTTAAAAACTGACAAGGGAGTGCAGGAGGGAGCTCTTAGCTGGTGACTAAGGTGGTAACTTGCATTTGGCTAGTCCTCAATGAAAGAGGAGTTGTGGAATTTCAGTGCCCTCACATAGATTAAGAGTCCTCATGCAGACCACATCTAAGGATCTGCTGGCACCCATAATTTATCAGTCCTCTGTGATTTGTTGGGGCATTTCAGCTCTGAATGTGATTTTACACCATAAATTCTGTTTAAAACTGTAATGCAGAAAAAAGTCGTGTCATACTTCCAGCTGCAGAGCTTTGTAGTTCTTATTCATCACTGATATTCTCTTTGTAGATGCTAACGGAACCTTACTGTGGGAGAAACCATCAATTGCTGGGAAGTTTGATGCCTCGTGCAATTGCTATAGGAGTGTGTCATGGGGGTGGACTAACTTCATATCGCACAGCCAGATGAGACGGCGAAGCTTCCTGAAAAATGATGACCTGATTATTTTTGCAGAGTTTCATGGTAAAGACCCTTTTCATCATTCTCCTTACAAAACCAAATGAGTGATCCTTTCTACCTCTTTTCATACTTTCAAGTAACTATTGCCACCTGTCTCTCAGTCATCTTCTCTTCTAGTGGGGATCAGCTTTTAAAAGCATTTCTACGTCTTAGTTTCAGGTGGGTGATGTTGACTAGAGTGATTGAGAGTTCAGAGGAATCTAAATGGCAATGATTTACTGAAGGTTAGCTTCTTAGACACCTTTAAGCACCCTGAGCAGTAGCTATGTCCATTTCTATGCATTGGACATACTAAAAGGCCTTCTTCATGGTGTTTATTTTCAAACAGAACAGCCACACTTGGCATAATTGTTCCAAGTGCAGAACACCACTGATTTACCTGATATGTTATCATGATATCAGTATCATTTTCTATCTTGTGCTTTAAGTGTGCAGAACTTGCTGTGGTACAGCAAGAGCTTTGTAAAGGGCAAATGGACAAGGAGTAGCCTGCAGTCCACCAAGCACCCTGTGAGCCCCTGGTGTGAAGAATATGAGATCTAGAATCACTCACTGTTGTCTGATGTCTTTCTCCTCTCTTTTTTTAAAAGATCTAAGTCACCTCAATAACACTGAAGTCCCTATTGCACCTAAACAATCTGCCTTCATGGAAGGCCTCATTCTTGAAAGGCAGAAGAGAGCAGCCCAGGATATGGAGCCCATTCAAGACCGGCTGCCTTCTCTGCAAGACCCGTGTGACCCAAACCCTTGCCAGAATGATGGAGTCTGTGTCAATGTGGAAGGCAGAGCAAGCTGCAGGTACCATGCACCTCTTCCCTGCTTTCCTTGACTTTCTTTTGAACAGAAAGATGCAGCTAAGAAATATTAAGAGCTACAGATCTCAGAGGTTTGAGCCACTAGGTCTTCAAGGAACAGCAGGAACAAAACACTTTGCTCCAGTGACTGGTTTCTACTAGCAGCCATAAGGGGAGGCAAAGAGACCCCGTTTTGAGGTGCTTCCATGGGATATAAATAGCTGTGAAACAAAGTGGGGATGTTGTGACATGAATCCCTCTAATGGGAACTGCCCATCCAGGATAGTGAGTGTGAGGACCTGGAGGTGGACCTATAGGGCAGGACAAAACTCCTGATCCATATGAATCTCTACTTTATTTTCACAGGTGTCCATCTGGACAAGCCTTCTTCTTTACAGGTGAGAGATGTCAGTTAACCCAAGTCCATGGGAATATCCTAGGAATGACAGTTGGTGGGATTGCTGGAACCATTGTCTTAACCATCGTCCTCATTTCCATGATGGCTAGAAGATAAAGAACTGCAAGGAGATAAATCTCAGCCTGGTATTTTTCCATAGTTCATAAGACATCAGTTTTCAGTGAAAAATTATGAAAGCAACTTGCAGAAGACCAGTCAGCATATGGATGAAATGCTCTATCAACATCTTGGCAGCAATCTGTTTGCTCTGTAGGACTCGGCAGTCAAAGAACATCATGTAGAACTGCTGTCTAATGAAAGTTCATACCCTGCCTCTCCTATATATTCTTTGAATGTTTCTTTTCTTCATCCAATAGCAAGCAGTAGTGCTGGAAGTCCATACATTTACTTTCAACCAAAGTTCAAACTTAGATTAAATAACTGGTAGAAGCTCTCAAAACAGTGGAAAAAGTCACAAGGAAGCACATATATTAAGATTCTAAAAATGTTCTTACAGAAATTACTCAAGAAATCTAAAGAGTACAAATCCATAGGTATGTAAATCAGTACATCAACACTCATTTTGCATGGAGCTGTGCTGGTTTACAAAAGCTGAGTACCTATTATATAGAATTAGTAATAAACTACTACTATGTGTTTTTGGCCAATTCTCTGTCAGGGAAATAATTTCGTATTAAAGCTTGTCTTTCTAGAAGACCTCACCACGTAAGGTTTTCAAATATTAAAGAGTAAATCTATTCTCTGGGAGTAATCCAAAGTTCTTTTAAACATCTATAAACTTCCCTTGAATTCAGCAGACAGTAGATGAAATTGGAGCAGATCCTCAGTTATCCTAGCATTGGATCTCTAGCAATTGCCATTAAATTCATACCCCTTTGGAAATCACAAGTCAAGGAGAGGGGCAGGAGTGCAGGAAGATGGAGACTGGGTCTGTGATACTGATGGGTGCTAGATAAGGTGTCAACACCCTAGAACTTACTGCAGATGGCAGGATACCATCTACCATGTCCCAAGTTCTCTGCTTTCAAGGGCTCTAACAGTTTTCACACTTGAAACTTTGTTACCCATGATCCCTCTGAAACCCAGAGGAAACCCAGAAATCCCCAGTTTCTTGTCTGCATATTAGAATAGAAGGAGCTCAGAAAGCAAATGGTAAATAATCACAGAAGGTGAAGCTACCCTTGTATTTATTGCATGCCTGTTGCAAGGGATGGCGGCCAAGGGAAATTACACTCTCATGGCAGTAGGTTGTACACAGGGAGCTGGTTTCTGCTTGTTTTTACACTTAGATTCATCCTGGTGCTCAAACCAGTCCCATAAGTAAGGACAAACCATCCAAATCACAGTGGATTTCATTAAGGCACTATCAACAAGTTAATACTCGGTCCCTCTTATTTTCTGCATTTGGAATAAAATCAAAACAAATATCAGCTTTCCCTGTGATTAGAGGACTCCCCTTTGGGTCAACAGACTCCCCTACTCAAATTGACAAGATCATAAATTGTGAAGGGTTATGGAATGAAAGACAAGAGATCCATACATAGGAATAAAATTACAGAGTGCACCTTGCTCGTTAATGTGTGAGACAGAGAAAAGAGACAGAGAGGATCCGGGCAAGTTCTAGTTAAGTGCTATCCTGCAGATAATTCTGGTGTCCTTAAAGTAAAGGGACACCAAGAATAAAACCACAAGTTGTCAGCACTCCCTCCAACACAGTGTAGGCTGTGACACTGTTCATTTTACTTGTGTAGACAGAGCCCATGTCTTCACTCCCAGCCAAAGCCCACACTGACTCCGCTCTGCCAGGGGAACCTGTGATGGTGTGCAGTCACAGAGGATGTCCCAGCAGGTGATATTGGGTGCACTCAGGCCCTGCTTCATGCTCCGGGTTCCTGTTGAAACCTGGGAATAAAGGTCTATTCCAGCTGTTGTATCTGACACCCTCTCTTGGCATCATGTCTAATAAAAGCAGCTTTGTCACAGTCATCGGAGAAGAATGCTGAAAGCATGAGTTTCTAAGGCTCTTAAAATCTGTATTTAGGCTCCTTAAATAGACCTATACTCAAGTTGTCCAGAAGCATTGACTAAGGGCGGTTCCCAACCTGAGACCTGGTTTGATCTGTACCTCTGGTCAGTTCTAGGAAGGCCCTCTAACTCTGACCTTCCAGGAGGAGGACTATAAAAAGCCTGACTCACCATTTGGAATTTCTCTACAGAAGTGTTTTTTTGCAACTGTAGATTAGATTTTTTTATACCTGTGATGTATGAAAGAAAAAATTTGCTTTGTCTGCAAATACAAACAGTAGCTGAAGTGTTGATTTTTGCTCGCTGCCAAAGCATGTGTAGGTCTTTGTTTCCTGTTCAAGCTTGCATTTAGGGCATTCATTTTCCCAAAAGCAAAGACCTGTGTTTCCAATTGTCCTTTGCTTAACTTGCACCACTTGCATGAGAAGTGGGAATTCCACTGTAGGATCACAGAATCACAGAATGGTGGGGGTTGGAAGGGACCTCAGGAGATCATCCAGTCCAACCCGCCTGCCAAAACAGGTTCCCTACACCAGGTTGCACAGGAAAGTGTCCGGGTGGGTTTTGAACATCTCCAGAGATGGAGACTCCACAGCCTCTCTGGGAAGCCTGTCCCAGTGCTCTGGCACCCTCACAGTAAAGAAGTTTTTCCTTAGTTTGTCTGGAACTTCCAGTGTTCCAGTTTTTGCCAATGGCCCTTTGTCCTGTCACTGGGCATCACCGAAAAGAGCCTGGCCCCATCCATTTGGCCCCACCATTTCAGATATTTATAGATATTTATTGATCAGATCCCCTCTCAGTCTTCTCTCCTCCAGGCTGAACAGTCCCAGCTCTCCTCATAAGGCAGGTGCTCCAGAACCCTCATCATCTTTGTGGCCCTAATGGAAAGGATGACAAATCCCTTTCTCTCTAACCTCCACCCTCAGGCTTCAGTGCAGAACATCAGTGTGCCCCAGGCCTGTACAGGTGGTGGAGCTGGCTTACAGACCTGCAGTCCTGGCATGGGTTTGCAGCAGTTGTTATCTTGCTTGCCTTACCCACCTATTTCACCTCACAGCTTTGAACTGGAAGCAACAGTGGTCCAAGGTAATGGAGACTGGAGACCTGGATCATAGGAAAGGCAGACACTACCTCCTGCAAATGATCCATGTAACCTACAAAAGATCCTTTGGTGCCACCAGGTGTTGTCAGCATAGCTTGTACCTCTTGGTTACAAGGAATAGATGTGAAAGGTACAGCTCGGACTGTCTGACCAAAGAGCGCAGCTTTGCCAGGTCCCAGACCTAAGCTTAGGTTGTCCTCTAGGAAGTGCTGTCACAGTAGTTATTCTCAAGCAAGGTGCTTATCTTATCTCTTGCAGATTTTCTAATCAGCAATGGCATCATTCAAGGATGTGAACTTGCCTCATTCACTTACTCAGGCAGGGAAAAACAGGATCTGAAGCCCAGGCTCCATGGGGTAGAAGGGCCTGGCCCTGGAGACAGCATAGGACAAATGGTTTGGGTAATGTTCACAGCAGTGCTGGACGAGAGGCAACCAGGACCCTCTCCTGAGGCCATTGCTTTGAGTGATTCCTCCAGACAGGCAGCAAGCTGAAAAATCCTTCAAGCTCTCATTTGGTCTGTTGTCCTGGTTTTCAGCTTAGATGGTACTGGATTTCTTTTTAGTAGCTGGAACAGTGCTGGGGTTTGGTTTCAGCTGGGATTTGTTATGAGAGAAGCACCGAGAACATACCAGTGTTTTCATTTGTCACTGGAAGTGAAGGACTTTGTGGTTTGTTAGTCTACAAATGCAAGACCTTTGTGGGGGGCGGGGGGGAGGGAGGCAAGGAATATTTAAATTAAGCTAAACTGGAATGTGGATATGCCAATGGGATATTTCATATGCCACCATAGTCAGTATATGAATGAGGGGCTTTTCCTCTCTTGCTCTCTCTGGCTTTTGCTCAGGCTCTCGCTCTCCCAGGATTGCAGTTTCAGGTCAGGATTGTTGCTCCTCCAGGATTGTTATCTGGGAACAGGCCGGGCTTGGTTGTCAGGTGATGAGTAGTTGCACTGTGTATCACTCATTTGCATATTTTATTACTCTTATTATCATCATTATTATTTTAATATAATAATTATTTTAAGTTTTATTTTATTTAAATTATTACATTTTTCTTATCTCAACATACGAGTCTCCTTACCCTTGCCCCCCAGTTCTCTCCCCTGGGTGGGGGGAGTGAGTGAGCGGCTGGGTTTAGCTGCTAGCCAAGTGTCACCCAAGCGTTACCCAAGCGCCAGCCAAGTGAAACCACCACACCCACACACTGGTTTATTTACAGCCCAGGAAAGGCTGCAGCCATGGTAGGGTGCCTACTACCCAGGGAAAGGAGCGAGCTGTGGATGACTCCTACAAGAAGCCAGCAGCATTACCCCGTGCAATGCACACCTCTTTCCAAGGAGATCCACCCAGACCACACCATTCTCAAGCACTTGCCTGTTAGACAGCCAAGGTAACACACAGGACACTGCTGAGGTGGAGGCCTCTGCAGGCAGAGCGGATGGCCTGGTGGACATGGCAAGAGAGCCAAGGCCACCACCCACCATGCCAGCAATACCTTTCCCCTGCAGCAGTTCTTGCCAGGGTGTAGCAGCTCCACGAGCAACGCTCGTTATCCTGCAAAGAGGCAGGGAAAGGGAGGAGAGACCCAAGAGAGACCCAAGAGGAGGATTAGCACTGTTTATCCCAAGGAAGAAGCTGAAAAGAACTTGGAAAGAGTGTAAGTTAGAAGGAGTGATCCTAGATTTTGTACAGATTCTATTGTATGCTTTACCCTGGTTTTCTAACAGGAAAGTACTAAGGAAATGACATGGCCTGTGTCTGAACCTGTCTGTGAGCCCCATGTCTTCTCAACAGCATTGAATCTTGTTAGCTGTTGAGGACCAAAAGCCTCAGAGAAGTTCTCCTTGTGAGTTCACAAGTATTGACGGTTGGTAGAGCTTGTTAAAGCTGCCACTGAAGGATGGATGGGCAGAACATGGCCGTCCCAGCCCCTGGCAAGCCCCAGCCAGACCTTCCTCACCTCTGTGGTTCTGCCCTCCCCACAGCACATCCAGCTTCCTACCAGCCCTCTGACCTCCCCACAGCACATCCAGCTTCCTACCAGCTGCCCACAACAGAATGGGTGAGGGAGGTGACATCAGCAGAAAGCTCTGTGGGTATGGAGTGGAAGTTTAGGGAGGCCCTAATCTTGTGAGGGGAAATGGGGGCAGAGATATGTGAGGACTGGGTACATGAGGAAGACCATGGAAACATGTATGAATGGAAAAGGAAGATGGTTGGTGGATACAGGACACAAGTGTATAAGAAATGCAGAAAAGGGTAAGAAACCCTTTCTTTACTGAAAGGGTTATCAAGCACTGGAACAGGTTGCCCAGTGAAGTGGTTGAGTCACCATCCCTGGAGGCATTTAAAAGAAGAGTAAATGTGGTGTTTAGGGACATGGTTTATTTGGCATGGTGGTGTTGGATTGAGGGTTGGACTTGATGATCTTCAGGGTCTTTTCCAACCTTAATGATTCTGTGATTCTTTAATTGTATTATTTTATTAAATGAACCTTATTTCTTCTGCTCATGGGATTAACGAACCCACCTGAGGTCACAGGTGCTACAAGGTAACGTGGAGTTGGACATACCTTACATATTGGGCACTGTGTACATGGGCCAGAGGGGCAACTTTTTATTCTTGCCTAGCTTGACTTTCCCAAAATACATGTTTCCCAAACATGTTTCCTGGGGCAATATAAGAAGCAAACATGCTGGCCAGACTGTTGAGCCAAGAAAAAATCAAGAGAGTGTGAGAGAAAACAGATCTGTTCTTCAGAGACCCTTATGTCACAATCCCCTTTACTATTTTTCCTGAGCTGGAATAAATCAGAGGAAGGTTCCAGGGCAGTGACTGTTCTCCATCCAGTGCTATAAAAGGTGAGTAAGGAAGAAATCCCACCCTTACCAGGGATCAGGTGAACCTGGTGGGTTTTTGTTGCAATACACTTTACCTTAGGGCCTTGCAGTCAAACAGGGGAGGATGCATAAGTGACAGCAATCATCAGGAAACAAGTCCTGTGACAGCCCACACTTCAGGAAGCACAGTGAATGGAGAAATTTGGGGTTTAATCAGGAAAAGTGGAAGGATTGGACCAGCTACCCAAAAATAGTCAGCTGCCCAAAATGCCAGACTCCTGAGGGGAGCAAGCTGTTGGTGAGACCACTGCCCATGTTGTCTGTGCCAAAGACCTAGTTCTTGCTACTGAGGGTGGGTAGGAAGGGTCTAGGGTGGTTGCTGCCATGTGTTTGCTATTCTTTCTCCATTCAGTATTCCCTTCTCCCTTTTCTTCTCTCCTCTTTATCTTGAAGTGAAGCCTTGGCCTCAAGTCTTTAAGACTTGCACAGTTAATTTCTTAGCTGATTTTCTTTCATGAGCTGTCATGACTTTTGTAACACTGGCAAGGGTCTTGCCTTTGAAGATCCATCCAAAGATGGCCCTTCAGTGCCAGACAGCTTGGCATCACATCTTGGTTTCTCATTCACATATAACCAAGACCCACGCTTAGCCAGAGAGGTGTGGTGAAACCTCAGAGGTGAAATGTCTACAGAGATGAGGTGTGGTAGGACTGTGTTGTCTACAGGGACCTGTAATTTACAGTTTAATGTAAAGCCCATTCTAACTCAATGGGAGTGATTGGTCCTGCATCAGGTCAATATTGCACAAGCTATTTCCAGTATGGGTTAGACCAAACGCTGTCCAAAAGCAAATTTTGATTGGAATAGTGTGTCCAGGTCTGATTTTCAAGTTTCCACTGGCCATGCACTTCAAAGTGATTCTGGGTTTTCAAATATTTTTTAATCTCTAACTCTGTTCTAGTATTATATTACATCTTCAAGCAAAAATAAATTGCTTTCAATATAAACAACACATTTGACTGATGCTTGTTTATTGTCTTCAGTCATCACTACCTGCCCATACCAAACTGTCACACATGCCTGTAGCTGTAGGCAAGAATTTCTCATCCTGGTTCATCCCAAAGTCCTGGGAACAGGCTTTCCACTGGTAAACATAGGCCTGATTCCTCGAGGAACAACCAAACAGGACTGTACTACCTGACAGTAGTATTTGTTATTGGCCTCAAATCAAAATCTTCACAATTCCATCTCTCATATTTTACATTAAGTTTTGGAACATTTTTGTGCACTATAAATACTTTGCAGGCTCTCTCATAGCCCTCTGCTAAAGACAGGAGTCCCGCCTTTAATGGTACACAGGCTTGGAAATAACTGATTCCACAAATGTAGTATTAGAGCAATAATTTATATAAAACCTTTCATCCTGCCTGGTGCATGATGGTGTATGTTCACTGCAGAGTTGACTCTCAGAGCCCTCCAAGTGTGATTGTCCTCTGAGAGGAGACCCAACCATATAGACTTTACATAAGAGACTCCATGCATATTTAACACTACTATACATTAAATAAATGCAGTCCCCTCTGTGGTAGAGGGCAGCAACCATCTTTGTCTTACCACATTGCATATCAAGGGAAGGACAATTATAGTTAACCACATAAAACTTCCTTTTCTTCAGAAAAGTGCCACGTAGAGCTTTCAGTACATTCCATCTGAAAGAAGAGCACGCAGGAATCATCACTGTCTTCATTGTCTCTAAGTCAAAAATGAAGATCTGAAATGGACCTTCTCAGCTGTGAATCTTTGGTTCCAGAAACTCTTAAATAGAAAGTGTAGAGCACTATACCCTATGGCCTTTTCAGACTTTAATACAAAAGCAGGAGAGAAGCTATGAGGTACTTGTGTATCTATGCAGGCCTTTGGAGTCATTCAGAGAGTTGATAGTGGAAATACTAAAACCACTGGACAACAGCTGCATACAGCATTGCAATTCATGGCTCAGTACTGCATAGTGCTAAGCACCCTCTTAAAGGCTGAGAATTCTTCACTCCCAATGTCTTTTCTAGCACTTGAAGGCCTTCAAATCCTTCCAAGTTTGAAACATCTTGTCACCTCTTCTGGGATTGGCAGTTCCTGTAAAATTCCACCTTTCAAAGCTTCCCTGCCTTACATGTTAACCAGAAATGATTATTCCAGAAGAATGCACCAAGGCACAGTCTAGTCAAAGTGAAGCAGTCCACTTCTTGATGACCCACAGGTTCTTTTTGTATGTGTCTTGGAAAGGGCAGAGGTCCTTTCAGAGTTATGTGATTTAGCATTTGCAGTGCCTCAGTTAAGCAAAGAATATGACTTGGAAGTGTTTTCAGAGGAAGTGGTGGATGGCTCTGAAGAAGATACTCTGTATTTGCCTGCAAAACAAAGCATACTGGTTAGAGGTATGGGCAGATAGCATGGGACATGTTGCCACTGCAAAGCAAGTACAGCTAGACCTGTCCTGGTGACCTGGGTGGCTTTGACTTGGTTTGCAGCCCTGTTGCTAGCTGGATTACAGCAATACTAGCAACCACAGAAGTCAATGTGCTTGGTGACACAGCCAGGATGTGTCAGCTAAAACTGATGATCATGCCACGGAGTAGTAATTTACACAAGTGGAGGTGGGTAGTGGTCTTCCTTGAGCGTGGGAATGCATCTAGAACACATGCTCTTGAGATGAATCCCAGCTCCCTCTCTTTTGTGACCATGAGGCTCTAAACTAAGACCCAGGTACACAGAGCCCAAGGGCAGAGTGTGGAAGACAGTGTTAACAACATGGGAGTTTCAGGTGGCAGCAGCATGGGAGGCGATTGTGGGCAAGTCTCATTCTTGCAGTGGAAGGTTTCTGTATCACAGAATCGTGTGTGCAAGCTCATTCTTGTGGTGGGAGACTTCTGTATCTGGCTAGGGTAATCATGTAAACATACTGTAGCACAGTCAGAAACCAACTTGTTCCATTATCTGACTAATAAACAGACTCTTAAAAAGCAGTAGCTTGCCTATATTAAACTCCTTCATATCCCACTTTGACCAAATGTCACCATCTTCTCTGAGCAATGGTTAGATGCAAAGATTGCACATTTAGGAATTAAATTACTCATATTTTCAGAAATGCTTCTTGCAAAATAAAGTCATAACTGAAATGGTGACATCCACAAAATGACTACCAGAGAACTTTTGAAGAGCTACAACTCCAAGGCGGTGAAGAGTTCATGAACAGCAAATGGATGGAGGAGCACTGTGTCATGATATCATTAAGCTCAGAACACAGCTCAGTTAGTGGGTTTTAGAATTGGTGAAACATGGCACCATCCAATACTTGTTTTAGCATTAGACAATTATGCTGCTAGCATTATGCTGCAATCATGAGCAATTATGCTGGTCACTCTGATGCCTTATTACAGTTCCTTTGTTATTAGAAGGTGAAGGACCATCTATGGATGGATGAATAGACAAATACATTTGTAGATATCACGACAGACCCTAAGAGTGAGAACACAGGCAAAACCTTGCTTGTGCTTCAGTCGGAGAGATCTGTTGTCACATACCTGTTTTTCCACATAAGTTGTTAAAGGTTCTTGAAAATGGATAGCTCATGGCAAGCATTGGTGTCACCAGGATCAGGGAGGATGACTGTAAGAGGGAAAATTACTTGTTGTCAAAAGCCTAGAACTTTATTTGTAGCCATATTTGGGGGGGGAGGGGGTGAGAAAGGTTAAAATCATAGAATCACAGAATGGCCTCGATTGGAAAAGTCCTTTAAGATCATGGAGTCCAGTCATCAACCCAAAACTGACAAGTCTCTGACTAACCCATGTCCCTCAGCACTGTGTCTACACGACTCTTCAATCCCTCCAGGGATGGGGACTCCACCACTGCCCTGGGCAACCCCTTCCAATGCCTGAGAACCCTTTCAGCAAAGAAATTCTTCCTCACATCCAATCTCAACTGCTTTTGGCGGAGCTTGAGGCCATTTCCTCTTGTCCTGTCACTTGTACCTTGGTTGAACAGACCCACCCCCACCTCTCTATATCCTCCTTTCAGGGAGTTGTAGAGAGCGAGGTCTCCTCTCAGCCTCCTTTTCTCCAAGCTCAACAACCCCAGTTCTCTCACCTGCTCGTCATAAGACATATGCTCATAAAATAAGAACAATAAAATGTTGTTCAGTAGTACAAGTGGGCAATCCACAGAGGGTTTTGTGAGGCACCAGATTCATCCATTTGCATGTTTGTGATGGCAATAAAGGAGATCAACTTTAAAAGAACTTTAAAAGAAACTACAGGACACAATCAGCTTGTCTCTGATGTCTGGGTAAGATGCCTCAGGCTTCAGAGTGTGTCACACCAGAGAGTACAGAGTTCTGGTCCCTTACCTGAGGGAGTATATCCAGAAAAGCTAAGGTTTATGTCCTTGGGGATGGTCGTTGAAGGCAAATAGCCTGACATAATCAAAAGCAAGTTTAACTTGACACACTAGAGGGCATTAGAACACAACTCTCTGCAGTCCAGGTGGGAAGGAAGAACCCTGCTGCTGCTGAAATGTGACTGACTCTGCAGGATGTATCAGTCCAGGAAGGAATGAAGAAACTGACAACGCTTAATGATAGTTGTATCCGTTATTCCTGCCTTCCTTCCAGTTGCCCAGTAGCTTGTAGCAGCTGAACTCTGTTTTATTGTTTTCAAACTGCCACTCAGCATTTTTTTTCAGAGTATTGCTCTCTGGAGCACAAATCGAAATGGAAGAAATTCCATTTAATCATAAGAAAACGTTGGGGTTTTTTTTATGCTGAGGGTGGCAGAACACCACAAGTTATGGTCCAAAGAATTAGTGGATTCTCCAGCTTTAAAAATACTGAAAACCCGATGGGACAATATCTCAAGCAACCTGCTGTAGTTTACCTTGCTTTGAGCAGTGGGTTTGGACTAGATGATCTCTGAAGGTTCTTTCCAGCCTCAACTGTTCTATGATTCTGTGACATCTCTGTTCAGCAGGAGCAGAGATGCCTGTGTTTCTGTTCTAATTGCACAGCACTTATTTTTCTGAGGCACTGTGCAAACTTTACTTTCTCTTTTAAAGATAGTGGTTGAACTGTTTTTCCTCTTTAATATGAATGCCTGTCCTGAGCAGAGGCATTCCCAGACACCTATTCAAGATGTACTTCAATGCAGAGACAAGTGCAAGAGTCACTGGGCCAGAGAAAGTCTCTGCAGAAGGAAGAGAATCCTTCCAGGATCTTCCTTAAGGATCCAGTCCCTCTTTGCAACATTACTTTTTTTTTTTTAGACATTGAATGTTTTGGATTAACTTCAGGGATTTGCTGGGTGTGACACCCAGGTCTCCTCTTCTAGGAGTGTGTCCAGGCTACTTGGTTCCAGAACCACATTCGTTTATGTTCTGGTTTTTGCTCATTGAAATCTGAGTCTTTGCTGCACATAAAGATTCGTACTTTGTCCCATTTTCTGTTCCCAGCATAAAGTTCAGGCTTGTCTCACTTGTTCACCCTGTCTCACAAGTTCAAGTTGCAATATCTCCATCCTTTCCTGCTCATAGCTGAAGGGCATCTTCCCCAAGACGTTCCCTCTGCATTTCTCTTAGGTTGTGAATAAATAATGGTACCACGGAAATGTTCTGGTTTCTAACTTAAAGTTTCAGTTACATTTTCTGGTTTATTTCTTGTGGAATTTAGAGCAAATATCCACCAACCTCCTGCTCATTTTTTACCAATTATAGGTGAAATATTGAACTTTGAAAAAGGGGGCATATTTGTATTAAGGTTGTTAGCATCTTCTCTTTCTTTGACTAGTTCTAATAAATAATTTAGAATAGAAAGTGCATTTGACTTAAAAGACACTTAGAGAATGTCAGCAGTAACTCTGAAATACATTCTTAGGTCAAAGTTCTAACCTTTGTTTGCTGCGAACTCCATTTGGACATTGAATTCCTCTTCATCAGGGCTTCTTGTATCTATTTGTTAAAAAAAAAAAAAAAAATATCAGTAAATACAGCAATTATGTTCAAATTCCAACTGTATTTTCATATAACATAAGAAATAGTTTGAATTCTTACCTTCTTGTCCCAGAGAGTCCCAAACACCAAAATGAATAATCCCTAGGAGACAGATAATTATATGCAGTTTGATGATGCCAACCTTTTAACTGCAGTACAGCATAATTATCTCAAATATCATCCATGTTGACTATTTAAACTCTGAACTCTTTGATAGAGGGCATTTTTCCAACTGCATCTCACAAAATGAACTGCTGATTTGGCAGGAGTTCTCCAGGCCTGGCCTACTTAAACTGTGTGTATATCTGGTCTACAAAAGTGCCACAGATGGTTTGCTATCAGTAAATGTGTTTGGAAGAAGGGACCTTTGTGTATGGAACACATGCCCTGCTTATGCTCCCCAGGTAAACTTGCAAGCTCACAATATAAAAGGCAAGTGAATTGGGTCTGAAGCAAACAATTTTGAGGCCATTTTCAAGAGGCAGAGTATACTTAATTATTGTGTCCTTAAGAAATCCCATTGCATTGTGATTCTACTGGCCACCTAAATATGTTGTAAAAATCATACTAACTGAAAATTCTCAGTCATGTGTATTTTGGTTGATTCTTCTTTTTATTATTAGTACTACTTAGCTGTTCTTGGTGACTTTCGTGTTGTTTACATTCCTCCTTTACTTGAACCCACAAGATCATAATATGATGCCTCCATATGCACTGTAAATGAGACCAGACATGCTGAAGCTTGCCCACCTGAACTTAATATGGCTATACTCCTGCTCTTCAGGAATTAAGTTCTTCACAAAGTTACAGGCAAAGTTGGAAGTTATCTCTTTCAGCTTTATGTACAAGACACTTTTGTTAAGGCAGCTGAGAATATGAAATAATGATGAATTCCTGGAATCACAGAATGTCAGGGATTGGAAGGGACCTCAAAAGACCATCTAGTCCAATCCCCCTGCCAGAGCAGGAACACCTAGATGAGTTCACACAGGAAGGTGTCCAGGTGGGTCTTGAATGCTTCCAGAGAAGGAGACTCCACAACCTAATGGGTTTATCAAATTGCCCTTTGGGAATAAGATTGTGTAAGGCAACTCTGAGCTTTCCCAAGCTGTTTTTATTCCCCCTCCAAGCACGGCACTGCAAGAATGGCACTACATGTTAAATGGTCATAGAGGAAACAAAACCATACACATGTGGAACTCACCTGCAAAGTATTGAGCAGAGCAAAGAGGATGTGGAAAGCTCGATGACTGTCTTTGATGATGGTGGCAAGGCCAAATCCCCAAGTGAGGCCTAACAGTGGTGTCAAGATGGCCACACTTTTGCCAATTTGAAACAAAGAGTTCCTCTCCTGCCTGTTTGACCTATCCCCAATAGTTGGCCTCAGTATTTTTATTATAACAACTGCGGTGATGAACAAATTCATGGCCACGATGATCAGGGCAGGTATGACAAAGGCCAAGAGAGCTTTGCTGTCCTTCCAGTTGAGCCAGCAGACATCCTTTCTGGTGTAACTGTTCCTTGGCAGTGTGACAGCGAGGGTGATGACTGCAATGACAAAGGGGCATCCATATCCCAGACAGAATGCCACTGCTTTCTGAGTGGTCTTGCTTGTGTTGTGTAAGATGAAGACCAGTCTGTAGAAAAGAATGAGGCCCAGGCTGAGCATCCAGAAAAAGACACATAGGTAGAACAAATGAATGAAGAAGGTGGCGACGAAACAGATGTTTCTGCTCTTCTGTTGGCTTTGGTCATTGATGGAGGCAGTGACAATGAACCAGATGTCAGCAATCAGGAGTGATGTAGCTATGTTGAGTATGCAGATATGGCGCATGTAGGAGGTTGTGTTGTTTGTCACGTATTTCCAGACTAAGGATTCAATTATAATGCAGACCACCAAACTCAAGATTGAAATGGCCAGGCCAATGTAGGTAATATAATCTTCAAAGATTACCTGGGAGGATTTCTCAGGTGACATCAAAACGGAGAATGATGTCAAGTGATTGCAGGAGCAAATGACATTCCCTTCTACTTCTGTGGCTGTACAACCACGAGTATCCCAGCCTCCCCTATGCTTGTTGAGTGTGAAGTTCCAAAAGACACACTGGGGCATCTTTAGAGATGAGTTTTCCTTTGCAAAAGTCATATTAATATCAAAACTCTGGCTTCTGTTGCTGCTCACAACTGTTGTTATCAGTAAGCCATTCACATACTCAGGCCCATTCCGAGGCAAGATATGTCCAAGTTTGGAGTACATCACACTGACAATAGTTGAATTTTGGGTTAGACTCTGAATTTCATTTTTGCCAATGAGCACATTAACTGTGAGGTTTTCTCTACTGCTGAAGTTCTTATGATAATCTGTGTTGCTATTTCCTGTGACAACTATACCTTGTAGCTGAAGGGTGCTTGCAGAGACATGAGGAATGGTATTATTAACTGGTTGGAGGCGCAGGGAAAAATTTTCTACTGACTGCAGTAACGAAGAACTTTTGAGTACCGTCTCTTTGTTCAGCTCTTCCCAAGCTTTGCTTGTGGAATCAGGAACAATAAAGTCCACTACGGAGAGAAAATTCTGTAACAACAGAATAATGCTGTTACTGAAATCTCATACAAATCATTGTGGTTTCTGATGGTAATTTCTGCATTTTTGATTTCTTGCTCTCTCTCATGTAATGTTCTCCACCTATTAAATTATTTTCTGTGAGGGTGGTGAGACACTGGAACAGATTGCCCAGAGAAGCTGTGGATGCTCCTCCCTGGAAGTGTTCAAGGCCAGGCTGGATGAGGCTTTGAGCAACCTGATCTAGTGGAAGGTGTCCCTGCTGATGGCAGAGAGGTTGGAACTGGATGATCTTTAAGGTCCCTTCCAGCCCAAACCATTCTGTGATTCTATGAAGTCTCTTAGCACTTTTCTGGTCAGAAGAGCAGAGCTTTTCCTCTGTACCCCCAATCAAAGTTTCCAAGTATTTCTAAGATATGTTTTGCCGTTCATTTGTTATAACTTCTAATTGATTTTCCTTGTTTGATCCTTATTTCAACCCTTTTTTCTACTTCTGCTTCTAGTCATAGAATCACAGAATCACAGAATTGTTTTGATCTTTAAAGATCATCTAGTCCAACCCACCCTACCATGGGCAGGGATAGCCAACCTGGCTTTCAATACTCCCAGTGATGGGGCATCCACACTTCTCTTGGCAACCTGTTCCAGTGCCTCACCACTCTCATCATAAATATTTTATTGTAGCTTTACTGTCACTTCATCTTGTTCCCTTAATACTTTCCTGTTCCTAACCCTAACTAAGTGGGAAATTTTTTCAGGGAGAATGTAATCCTCTGTGGCAAATGGGGACAAAGGACTTGATAAGTATAGGTAAGACTTAAAACCTTACTTGAATGGTGAGCTCCTCTGCTTCTGCTGGGATATAGGAGACCATATCCAGGATGGCAACGATTGCGCCTGTGTTTGCAGGAGAATTGTTTATTGTGCTTTGCTCCTTTTCTGTCCCTTTCTTAAGCTCTTCAAGGTATTTAGGTAGGTTTGCTTTTGCTTCAGGACTGCTAACCAAGGACTGGAACAGAAGATAACAGTACATCACATGTGTGCAATTTGCCTGGAGTTTGATCCTCCTTCATAACAGCTACCCCTATGCTAGCAAAATAAACAGAGCCAAGATCATTCTAGACATGCTGGCAGTGTTCAACCCTCTGACCTTCCAGAACAGGGTATCTTAACCCCCTGCTGAGGGCAGTGTCTTGTCTCTGCTAACTCACAGACTGCTACTGGAAATTTGAGGGGAGAAAATAGTTGGCCTGGGCCCACACCGTATGAAGGAGCAGTCTAGCGAGTTCAGAAAACACATAATTGAGGAGTTGTACCTCTGCCTGGGACCTTGCTGTGCCCAATTTACTAAAATAAACATAGTCAGTATTTGATGAAAGAAAGATAATTGTTCTCATCTAACTTCACTGAGAGAACGGTGACTTCAGATGTTTTGTAGAAGTGAAAAGCACCATGATAGGAGTTCTAGGCTGAAAACCAAGGTCCAGCAACCAATCTGTGCAGTGTAGTGGCTGAAGGGGAATGCTAAACAGGGTCTAGGTCTGAGGTTGGGCAGTGGCTCAGAGTTGTCCCTACTGCATCGTTTCCAGAGTACTCCATGGCATGCTTTGGGCTTGTGCCAACTGACGTTCACCAAGGCAATGCCTGAGCATGGTTCAGGGAACACCCCAGGCCAGCAACTGCTCCTGCTGGACATGATGAATTAAGGTCATCTTGTCTGGATGAGAGAGTGTTCGTGTGCATGGATGCTAACCATGCAGTGCCACATGCCATCTGGGCCATATGATAAGGGGATCTAGCCTTTCTCTCTGACTTCTGTAGATATAGTAAATCAATTTTTACATCTTTTAAAAGATAGTTGTAATTAAATATTTGATTTTTTTTAATGCTTCTTGTATTTTCACATAATTGCCTAGATTGGAAAAGACCTTTAAGATCATTGAGTCCAATCATCAACCCAACACTGACCAGTCCTCGACTAACCCATGTCCCTCAGCACTGTGTCTACATGACTCTTCAATCCCTCCAGGGATGGGGACTCCACCACTGCCCTGGGAAACCCCTTCCAATGCCTGAGAACCCTTTCAGCAAAGAAATTCTTTATTTTAGACTATGTCAAGAAAAAAATACTCAACAAAAATTTTTGCTCTCTCCTACCCACCCCCCACCCTGCTCCACCCCAACCTCTAGAAAACTCATAAAGGTTACCTCAGCATTAGTCAGCAGGTTGCTTATTGGTGCAGACAGGCAGTCGTTCCTTTCAACCTTCCATGATTTGTTGGAGCACTTGTAAGTTTTATTGCCTCGGGTAAAACCATCTGTATTATTTAACTCACGGCATGGCTTTATTAATGTGGACCCTTCTCTCCCAATGCCCAAGCTGTCTGAGCAGGAAACTTCTTTATCTGTATTGAGAAAAAGACATACAGATAGAAAACTGAGAAGCAGGGAAATTAATAATCTATCCTCATCAAACCTGTGACCTCCTGAAATTCAGAGGTCTTTAATTAGGATTTCAGCTGGCTCTGTTCATTAATTATGACCTTTCAAGGTGTATAAGTCTTGCATTCTTATTTCTTTGGAACAGTGAAATTAGAAAAGAACTTAAAGAAAGTCCCTTGTTTTTGAGTACTGAATCAAATCAGTACTGAAAAACATCTGATGTTTGACAAAACCTACCAGAATTTGTCTGGTAGGTTACAGGGTTGGATAGGGGTAGAGTGGGATGATATTGGCCACGATGTGAACAGTAATTCACACGATGTCTATTCTGCTAAAGAACTCAGTGCTGCTGTAGCACTGAGAAATTCATTAAGGCCTTGATAAGACCTCAACACCTTTTTCATTAATGTGAGTCTTGCTAATTGGCTTTAATTTGGTTAGTCATATCAGTAAGCATCTGCTGATTAAAATAAATGAAATATCTGCATATTTATTGCCTAAAAGAGTGAAATCTGGACAGATAGAGTAATTCAACAGTAGGCACTGCTACTGTAGAAAAAATGAAGATTTCTGCATTATGAGGATGGACAATATTTTCTTTCTTTCTTTCTTTCTTTCTTTCTTTCTTTCTTTCTTTCTTTCTTTCTTTCTTTCTTTCTTTCTTTCTTTCTTTCTTTCTTTCTTTCTTTCTTTCTTTCTTTCTTTCTTTCTTTCTTTCTTTCTTTCTTTCTTTCTTTTTCTTTCTCTCTTTCTCTCTCTCTTTCTCTCTCTCTTTCTCTCTCTCTTTCTCTCTTTCTCTCTCTCTTTCTTCTCTTTCTTCTCTTTCTTTCTTCTCTTTCTTCTCTTTCTTCTCTTTCTTCTCTTTCTTCTCTTTCTTTTCTTTCTTTCTTATAATAAGAAGCTGAAATGTCCAAACTCTGGTCAGAACTAAACACTAAAACTGGATTTAGCATAGTTGAGTCCTAATTAACTAATATTTCCTGCAAAGCTGCCTGGAAGCTGGATCTGCCCAGGTCTCTGCAACACCTCATGGAGGTTGCCATTCTCGTGTTTAAAGTGGATATGCTTTCCCACTAGCTGACCTCCTGAGCTAGATGACTTCTTCCTGAGGCACCACAATCTGTTATCCTTGCTAAATTATTGGTGCAAGCTGGAAGCTGCATGACCAGGTTTCAACACAGGAGATGAAGCTCGGTGGTTCAGGCTACACCAGAAGGAATTAGGGGCAGAAGATGACTGAATTATAACTTTTTGGGAACTTATTGAGGCCACTGTCAAATGCAGTGAAGACAAAACATCTTATCTATTTATTTTTTAAACATTACAGCAAAATTGATATTTTCTTCTGTATTGCAAAATTTCCCATCAAAAAAGGGGACAAAAATTCTTGGCCACCTCTATTCCTGTTAGGTGTCACCAGTGATAAATTTGTGGAATCTGATTTAACAAAGATACTGAAATTTTCTATTTAACAGGTTTAAATAGTAACTTTTTTCTTACCAGGGATCAGATGCAGTCTTATACTTTGACTGTTGACTTCCTGTCCAATGCGGTTAACAAACTTGCAGTGTGCCCTGAGCTCTTTCTCTTTGCAGTGCTCTGTTTCTGTGTAATTGTATATGTAGCAAAAAAAATTTCCTTTTTTCTTTTTCCCTGTGTGGAAAGATTAAGATATGTTAATATAGATTTGGGATCAATCAGCCAGCAGAGAGCAGAATGTTTCTGCAAAACTTTATTTTCTGTGGATTTCAAAGAAAAAAAAAATCCTTTGTGGAAAAACTTCCTTTCTGTATGCTGATCTCTGTCTCTTACTCCCTGCTTAATAAATCTCCTGACAGCCACTCTGTACCTTTTCAGTTACTGATGTATGAGCAAATCCTGCTCAAACCTTCTTTTTACTGTGCAGGAACCAAAATCTGCTTTAAAAAACATTGTGGATTGTGCTTTTCCTGCTTCTGCTTCTACCACAGGTGTTTCATTTAGGCTAGGATACTTCTCTGCTGTGCTTATAAGGTTATTTTGAATCCATGATCTGTACCACTCCCCCATTGCTTTTCAGTTTGCCTGTGCCTGAGGGTCCCTGACTCCAATCTCTTCCAAGAAGATCTTGGCATTTGTCTTGGCAACCAAAGAACCCCTCAATTTCCACCTGCCTTAAACTTCAGCCTGTTGTTTTTCCACCCCTGCACATTTTCTGAGTTAGTTTAGGTTGGTCTACTTCACTTTTTAAAATTAACTGTTTTGTAACCCACTTGAGCGCTCCTAGTATATAAAAACATGCCAGGGAAACTGCAGACCTGCCCTAATGAAGACATAGAAGTTTAGGCTTTTGTGCTGTGAAAAATGTCACCTGTATCCTTGGAAAAAAAAAAAAAAAAGTAGAATAGTTCTTTGAATTGCATTCTTAATGTTATTCTACATCTTTCATGAATTAGTGGATCTATTTGTTAAGTAATTGTTCCATGATACTCAGCTCAAAAAGTGGGAGAGTGGAAGAGAACAGTTCAGCAATTTCTAATCTGAACAATGCTGAGGATGCTCACTTCTCACTGCCTGGCAAAGCAAAGCAAACACTGAATTTATGTATCACGTAGTTATCACTACAGCAGTGACTTCAACTGCTCTTCTATTAACGTCAGCCATGCACCCCAGGCATGGCAGCCATCCTAAAAAAAGTTCATTTCCCTATTTTTTTACCCTCCCAGGAGTACTTGTGGGTTGTCATAATAGCAGTAAGTATGAATCGGTTACACAGACCTAACTGAAAACAAAATAAAAGCAGGGCCTGGGTTGTGACACATACTGCAACCAGTGATTCCACAAGTTAATTGTTTCTTACCAACTTGAAATTCATGTTGTTGAACCATGAACGTGACAGTGTAATCTTCCATGGTGTTAGCACTTATGCAGCACTCAAGGGTTTGTTGCACTTTGCACTGTATAGGTGCTGCAATGGGGTCTATCAGGATGTTCTGCTTCAGAGGCAAGGAAACAACCACGATTGTCACATTGGCAGAACTCTCCAAGTGCTTCTGGGAGAATGTGCAGATGTAGGTGCCTGAAAGAAATGACAGAAAAAACATGTCTCCATCAGCAGAAGTGCTCCTCAGCTTTTGCACGGTCATGAGCCCTAATACTGAACAGTACAGTGTTGTTGGCAGCATCATGTCTTGCTGTCCTCCAGCAGTTATAATTTTAACTTTAAAAAAAAAAAATATTTGCTGTGGCTAGACTCCACAGAGATTGCAGGGGTAGGGGTGCTGTAAATGCTCTAGTACAGAGATTGCATTGCCTTTGTAGCCAGTACAAACTGTTTACTCACCGCTCCAGTCCTGTGTGGCAGTCTTCACTGTGAGCACAGACGTGGCTGGAACCTTGCTATCTTTGATGCACGTACCACAGTCTACTGTTTTTGTGTTATTTCCAGACTGGATTTTCCAACTGATATGGTCATAATTGCTCACATCACTTTCACACGTCAGGTTGAAAGCATATCCCTCAGAAACTGATGAGTTTATGCTCGACAATATTCTAACGTGGGCTGAGGCAACACAAAATAAATGTCAGATTGTTGAGAATCACTTGTTATAACCCTTTGCTTGCAAATGAGGTGTGCCACAGAGGCCACCTACGTGTTAGAACTGATGGTCTGTCCCATGCTACCTGACTCTTACCTGTCCGGAGATAGGTCACTCTGATGTTTTGACTGCTCCTGGCACCGTGTCCAGTCTGAAGCTCACATGTGTATGTTGTCACTGTACCTGACTTCTCAGGTGGACATAGTGATTCACTGATGTTGAGCTTGTATTCAGTGCAGTTTTCACTGAAGCTAGAGACTCCTAGAGAGAAATAAACATTATTTGAAGAGCTATGGATGTCCAAAAATACCTGGGCGCTGGAAGTCCTAAGCAATCACTCTAGCTAAGGAAAACCTTGTGGGTTTGTATGTAACCTTTGACAGCACAGCATTTTTAATTCATCATTGCATTGCTTAAGTTGATTCATTTATTTTCCTCTGGCAACACTCACAGTGGTGTTCTAAAGGCCTGAAGATGTCTCTCAGAACAGTGCTGGGCACCTGTTACCAAAACCAGTCTAACTGAGAACAACAACATTGCTTGGATACCTCAGAGTAAGCTAAAATGAAAAATATTCTGGTTTAACCTACCTCATTATCTGCAATATTTAGGATGAGTAAGATAAGTAAAACAGGAGTAAATACTGCAGATTTTAATGTCATCTTTGGAAATAAATGTTTGGAGGTACTTGACAGTCATTCAACTCCAAATGTGAAGAGTGCTGGTTTAGCTGTTAAGGAAAATCCCACTAAAGGTGTCCCATGCTGCAGCTGAAAGTGCTTCTGGCATGAGGGCAGAATTCCCAGGGGGAAAGCCTGGCTACAGGGATTCAAGGGCAAAACAGCTCACTTCAGTAGGCCAGGTTCTCCCCCTTCTCTGCAAGCAGTGCTGCACACCTGTACCCATCCTCTGTGGAAATGACTGTGCACGTGATCTTTGAAGGTTTTCTCTCATTTTGCTGCCCTGCTTTCTGATAAATGTCATTTCTAACAAACAGTTAGCAATAAACAGTTAATCTATAGCCATAAAATATTAAGAGGACAATAGGCTGTTTATGACTATGGTTCATACACATTTATGAGAGTTTCTGTTGATGTTACTTTGTAACTCTCTGCAACACATTTACTTGATGCTTCATTAACTCTTTATGTTCATATTACAAGTAAAGCCTTGTGGGATGCCACTGACTCAACTAGCGTTTGATGTATCAAAGCTACAGGTGGAGAGGGAATCCGTGCACGCAGTATTTAGGTATGCTGCAGGATATAAAGCTACTAGAGAATGTCCAGAGGAGGCCACTAAACTGGGGAAGGGCTTAGAGGGGAAGCTGTATGAGAGGCTGAAGTTGCTTGGATTGTTCAGCCTGGAGAAAAGGAGACTGAGGAAATCTCATTGTGGTCTAGAACTTCCTCCCAAGGGGAAGAGGAGGGGCAGGTGCTGATCTCTTCTCTCTGGTGACCAACGATAGAAGCAAGGGAAACGGCAGGAAGATGTGCCAGGGGAGGGTGAGGTTGGCCCTGAGGAAAAGGTTCTTGAGGCAGAGGGTGGTGGAGCCCTGGGACAGGCTCCCCAGGGAGGTGCTCATGGCACCAAACCTGACAATATTGAAGAAGCATTTGGACAAGGTCCTCAGACACATGGTTTGAATCTTGAGATTATCCTATGCTATGGCAAGATTTGGACTTGATGGTCTTTGTGGGTCCCTTCCAACTCACAACATGCTATGATTCTATGTTTCAAAGTCTACCACCTGCCACTCTTGGCTCCCAAATCTTGGTATGCAGTACACAGAAGTTTTTCATAACCTAAGGATTATTCTGGAGATAGTAGTAGAGACTGATGCACCCATCCTTCCTCTCAGGACTAGAGAATTAAGAAATAAGCTTTTTGGAAAAAGTCAGTATGATACCAGTCCAGGCAGCTATTTCCATCCAGGATGGCACAATTTTAAGCATCAATGTCTGCACAGTGCATGGAAATGCCCAGAATCCCACTGGCACATCACTGTCTGTACCACACTGTCCATCCATTGTCCTCCCCCCCCTTCCTCCCCCCCCACCTTTGGAGAATACCCTGTATTCATTCTAGGACTTGACCTTCAGGGTAGCCAATTAGGAGGAGATCTTTGAAGAATGAAGAAACCTAGCAGGTGAAAGACAATCTTTTCCTTAATCTTACCTGCTATATTGATTGCTCCATTTACTTTCCAGTGACCAGCCAGTGATGGCAAGTGTCTCTCGATACAACAGGACAGCAGAGGGCTGTTTGTCTGCATTTCAGGGCTGTTGCAGGTAACATCGATGTCGTTCAGGTTTGGAGTGATGTCTAGTGGAGACACTGCTATTGTTTTCGTGGCCTTGTATACAATCAGAAGCGGATTGCTGTTTGTGAAAGTGCACGTGTAGTTACCTGCAAAGCATAGGCAACATCTTAGCATTGCAAACATGTTTTGCTGCTTTTTCCTCTACATTTGGATTTAGGAGCTGGGAGCTACTTCCACACGTAGTTTTCACATCTCCCTGCCGTGCAGTGGCTCTGCTACTTGCTAATCAAAATGTACCCTCAGGTCACTTGCAGTATGCTTTCTGCAGGCTCCTGGTGCCAAATGTATCCATACATTTCCAACACTCGGGGACTGAAATACTTAAAATCTGTCTGAGTTGGTGATTTTGGGATCTGCATGTTGCCCACAGTCCATGTGGCAGCCACTTGTTGTGGTAAGAATGTTGACTGACTATGTAAAAGGTTCCTCCACAGAATAAGTGAGAGAGAGTTGCCCAGGGTGGACTCCACAAGAGCTGTCACTCTCAGCGTAGGCACATTCACTGCTCAGAGGTATTGTCAAAAAGAGCAGAGCATTTATCAACCACTTTCTCAGGCACTTGTCCCCTGGATACAGCTGGGCTTCCTTTTCAAATCTGCAATCAGAACTCCAAACTTCCATCATACTTTAGGTATGTAGGTTGCCCTTCGCTGTTGGGATAGCCAGGTGAGTAGGTCACTTACATAGGAGTGGAGACACCAAGGTTCAAGGTAGGGCATCTTTAGCCCAGAGAAGTGTGGAGTCACGTCTCCTGCCTCCTTTATGTGTGCCCAAATACCTGGTCACAGCCTACCCTTTTTGAAGTTGAATGTAAACTTCGTGGTCCAAAGAGAAGGACTGAGTGGGAGCTTGAATCAAAGCTCGTGATAACTCCTCTGATAGCTCCTCCCAGCAAAATGCCATAATTTTACCTGTGTATGATTTTCAAAAATCCCTAAACATGAACACATGAAAGACTGTAACTCCAAGCTCTGATTAGTTAGGTTATGTTTGCAAAGGGGGCAAGAGCCATCAAGGACAAATTCAACCACAGCCTTAAGTCACCACACCAAAAGGGTGGGAAGACCTCACAGTCATGTAGTCACCACTGCCTCCTGTGATACGGCAGTGAAGCCTGGCACTGAGAATACCCAGGCCTGTATAGTCACTTCAGGCAGTTCACATCTCACTGACAATGCCAGCCAGTATGTAGTTCATGGAAGAAAAAAAACCAAAACAAAACTGGAAATTTATGAGGGACAATGTATTTTTCACATTTACTCTAGGAAAATGCTGTCACTGCATTCCCCTTTGCTTTTTATAGAACTAGCCACACTAGAGGTTTTCATCTACTGTTTTAACAATAGAAAATCATACCAGAATTCTTCATGGAAATGTTCCTAATTTTAAGAATCGACCTTGAGGTTCTCCTTGAAACTATTTTCTCCATTGAATACAGGAAGCTTGTTGAGATGATCTGATCAAAGTGATACCACGTCAAATTCTCAGATGTTGAATTTATCTCACAAATCAGTCTTACTGTATCTCCTTCAAAAATGTCTGCAGGACTCACAGTGAAGTTTGTCTCATCTGGGAAGACAAGGAGAAACATTCTGTGTTACTGTCATTTCAGCTCACATCTCTATGGTGTCTTTCATCTCATAGGAATCCTAGGTGCTTCACAACTAATATGCACTCAGCATCAGTTGGAGGACACTGCCTCTGATACAAAGCTATGCAACTGTCCTGCAACATATTCTTTGTCAGCAAAGGTCCCAAAAGCTTTTATGCAGAAAGTCAGAAATATTATCACCACCACTACTTTCTAAGTAGATAAACTGGGAGGAGAAGCAATCAGGTTAAAGTAAACCCCTGAGACAGACAGTCCAGCACTCAGTCCATGAAGAGTACAGCACCCCTGGGGCACTTGATCAGGCAACGGAATTGTAACACACTGTCCAGCAGCAGCATGGAAAATGTGCCAAGGAAGCCAAGGGGAACCTGTTCTCATGGAAACTGCAGGAGGTTTTTGTTTTATTTGAAGAAGTGGGAAGTGCTTATTGTGAAACTATCACAATCTCCTTCAAAAATGTCTACAGGACTCAGGGTGAATTTTATCTTATCTGGGAAGACAAACAGCAACATTCTGCATTATTGTCATTTCAGTTTATACCTATATGTTGTCTTTCACTTCTATATGGTTTATTTCATGTCTATATGGTTGTCATCATCTAGCAACCTGATATGCTAAGAGCTGTCTCAGTTCTGGAGATGAACTTAAAGGTATTTAACCTTTCTCCCATGGAGACACTGCATCAGGGTTCAGTGGAATAGCTGGAAGGATTTTCTTTCCCATGGGATGTACTGTGTGCATTGTCACCTCATGTAAATCCTAAGCTTTGGTGGCACCAGGGTGAAATGAAGCAGCCAGAGAGAGAAATGTTTTTTGGAGGTCCAGTACCAAATAATCAACAGTACAAGGCATTTGCATGATTCAGGCTAGAAATACTAAAGTAATTGTTGAAGGAAAATACAGAGAGAGCTTTAAACTTACTAGTTATTTCTGCTGTGAAGGAAGATTGGTTTAGCTGGTACTCTGCATCTAGAAATTGTGGTACAATTTTGTGGGAATTTGCTATCTGATCAAAGCTTGCTGCTCCTGCTTTTACTTCGTAGTTCACAAAAACACTTCCAGGCCTAAACAGATACAAGAAGGAGAGAAGCATCAGAATTAAATATTCTTGCATATTAGTGGTTTTCTATGTTGTGGTGACATATCTGGTGGCATGGCTAGGAAGGCTTCACAGGGATCACCTGTGAAGGCTCCTGTTGTGACTCAAGACTTCCTCTGCTATACAAGAAAGTTGTGCTACAGCTCTTCTCAAAGTAAGAACATCTTTCTGTGACATCTCCTTTACCTGCTGTCTATTTCTAGTAAGCTTCCCTTAGAAAACCTAAAATATAGCTGCATTTAAATTTGTGTGGACTTAAGTAATGCCTCTCTTATCCAGATCCTGATCCAGGGTCAATATACTAGTTCATCTTCCTGATGACCTAGGAAATTATGTTAGGTTTACTTGAATCCTTTTCCCCTTTTGGGTGGAATTCAGACTTTCCCACAAAAGGCTTTGATCCAGATGGAGAATGATTGTGTTTCTTGCACTTTTACACAATAGTGAATTTTATCTACAATCCTATTTCCATGCCAATAGTTGGGCTTTCCTTTGCAGCTATGACACTGCTATGCAGTATGTATACACTGGGTGTGGGTTCCAGTCAGAGTGAAAGCAGTCTTTGCTGACTGGTGTCTCCTTGAGACTGGACAGAAAAACTTGTGTCTTACAGGAAAAAATGTAATTCTTTACTTACCTGAAACCAGTTACTGTTGCTGATACAAAGCCTGGTAAACATCTGTAGCTAGCATTGAACTGTAAACAAAGACATATTACATTACTGAAGTCCTCTGTGTATTTCTCTAGTGTGCTTAAAACAGGAAAATCTCCATTCAACACTGATGTGCATAAGGGCATGTTGTATACCTGATAGAACAGGCCTGGTGCTCTCCCCACTGTCATAGGACAAATTTGTGTTTATTATTTCATTCTATGTGGATTATTTCGTTCATGTGGATTTAAGCTGGGACTAATAATGTGATGATTTTTTTTTTCATGCTTGCGATGCAAAAGATTCCTAAACACTTCCCTGTTGGCCAGCATATTAAAATGAATGGGAAGATTGTCATTGCCTTTCAGTGGAAATCAGCTTTGGCCCACTTTGTAGCTACCACTGCTGCATAATTCACAGCTCCCCACAGAGACAGTGACAGTGCACCCTGTTTTCCAGACACTTAGTTAAATAACATATTTCTTAGAGACCTTTCCACATTCAGAGATAGAAAACTGAGTCATTACCGCTTTTTCAAGGTCATCTTTGTATTTTTTGTATAATTCAGAAGAAGGATCATTGAGATCATGCCTAAAGTCTGTGTCGAGTCTGACTGACATTTTCATTACAATAGGATCTCCCATACCACATGAGTCTGTAAGGAAAAACATAGAAAAGAATGTAAAAATAATCAAAAGCAATGCTTACAAAGTAATTTCTTATCTTTTTCTTCTAAATTAATCATAGAATCTGAGAATCATATAATGGTTTGGGTTGGAAGGCACCTTACAGATCATCCAGCCCAACCCCACTGCCATGGGCAGGGACAGCCAACCTGACCTTGAACACTTCCAGGGAGGGAGCATCCACAATATCTCTGGGCAACTGTTTCTGTTGTCTCACCACCCTCATAATAAATAATTTCTTCCTTATGTCCAATCTAAATCTACCCTCTTTCAGTTTAAAACTGTTGCCCCTTGTCCTGTCACTACAGGTGCTGCTAAAAAGTCTGTCTTTGTTTTTCTTATAACCCCCATTTAAGTATTGAAAGGCTGCAATAAGGTCTCCCTGGAGCCTTCTCTTCTCCAGGCTGAACAGCCCCAGCTCTCTCAGCCTGTCCTCATAGGAGAGGTGCTCCAGTCCTTGGATCATCCTTGTGGCCTCCGCTGGACTCTCGCCAGTAGGTCCATGTCCTTGTGTTGGGGGCCCCAGAACTGGACACAGTACTGCAGGTGGGGTCTCATGAGAGCAGAGCAGCAGAATCACCTCCCTGAGTGTCACAGTGCTCAAGAGAGGAGAATGAATAAAAAAACCCCAGCATGTACTGTTTGTTTGTTTTTACTTCATGACTCCCTTGACAAGTTGCCCATGAGTTTTTAGGAACTTCACTGATGATTGGACAGTTAGTCTTGGTAGCACTGGGGCAAAGCACTACCTGTTGTCTCTGCAATCCAAGACAAAGCCCCATGAGGCTCTGCCTCTGATTTGTGATGGAGCAGTATGCAGAGATATCAGAGGCAGCCCTAGAGCTGGAAGCAGTTTGGTGCCATCGGCATGTCTGTCATAATCAGCTCTGCTGAAAGGCAATGCTTTTATCATAGGGCAGCCCCACATCAACACTGCTATACCATTTCCAGGACTAGAGCTAGAGTTGCTTCCATGTGAAAGTCGCACACCTCTCAGAAGTCCAGAGCCCTGGGTACAATGCTTCTCCACTGCATGGTATTGACATGTCCATAAATGGGCCCAGCTTAGAAAATTCCAGTATCTCTCCAAGCATTTTAAATTCTTTTGTGCCCATTGATAGGTCTTCAGCCAGAATATTACACAAGTCATTGAGGATTTTTCCATTCATTCCAGGGCCACTAAAGGGGCTACAGGAAGGCTGGGGAGGGACCTTTGACAAGGGCAGGTAGTGATAGAATGAGGGGTAATGGCTTTAAACTGAAAGAGGGTAAATTGAGATTAGATATTAGGAAGAAATTATTTCCTGTGAAGTGGTGAGACACTGGCCCAGGTTGCCCAGAGAAGCTGTGGCTGCTCCTCCCTGGAAGTGTTCAAGGTCAGGTTGGATGAGGCTTTGAGCAACCTGGTCTAGTGGAAGGTGTCCCTGCTGATGGCAGGGGGGTTGGAACTGGATGAGCTTTAAGGTCCCTTCCAACCCAAACCGTTCTGTGATTCTATGACACACTTTGGTCACGTTTCTCTGTTGAAAACCTGATGAGATGAAACTTTCTTTGTTTAGCAGAAACCGAAAGTCTCAAAAAGGCATTTGAGAGATCCCAGGAGCTAGGGCTCCAGTATGGCACTAAATATCTGGAAGTACAAGATGGACCCACATCACAAAGAGAAGAGCTCTAGACCATCTCTACAGACTTGCCACATTCATAGGTAATACAGTAGCTAGCTCAGTCCTGATGTGCTGCTTTATCGCACTTTTAACACAATTCCATCTTCTGACCAGTACATGAGTTGTGCAACGATGAAGTTCAGCACTCTTTCTCCTTACCTTCAGTCTGAGGCTCACAGTAAGGCCCGTTAAAAGGCATTTCCTTCATGTAGCCACACGGCAGGTCAGGTGCTAGGCTGACAGAAGGGCAGGTTATCAAGTCACTGCACACAGCACTTGGCCAGGCATATCCATTTTCACAAGCACAACAGCTATTGTTCTCACTGCTGGGCAGGCAAACTAGTGTCAGACAGACAGAGAAATACTATGAGAATGGTAAATGGGACATAATGTATTGCAAGATATACATTTATCCTGCTGTATCTTTATGCCAGTCATCTTAACTAAATGTTGTCCTTCTTGTGAGTTCACTTGAATGATGCAAACATGATGATCTGAGGCTTTGCAAATCTTATTATACTACTAATAAATGACTAACCAGAAACTAGAACCAGACTGGTACAGGGATAAGTGTGATCAATTACTTTTAAGTAATTGAATGGATATGTGAAGCCTGATCTTAAAAAATTATCTGGCTTATTAACCAGGTTCCTATGCTAATTTTAAGATTAGATGTTTCTGCATTGCCTGGGCTGAAAACAAATATATAGGCTTGTAAAGATAGTAAGAGCAGGTAATGGTCATTCACAGTCCAGGAGGCTAGGGAGGTGCTGTGTCATTCTTACTGTATCCTAGCAAATGCTGCATGAGAGGAGGTGACATTATCACAATGTGCTTTAAAGACATACATTGTCTCTCAATGGCTATAAACTGGCAGAGGGCAGCTTTAGATTAGATATTAGAAGAAATTCTTTCCTATGAGGGTGGTCAGACATTGGAACAGGTTGCCCAGAGAAGTTGTGGCTGCTTGTCCCTGGAAGTGTTCAAGGCCAGGTTGGATGAGGCTTTGAGCAACCTGGTCTAGTGGAAGGTGTCCCTGCTGATGGCAGGGGGGTTGGGACTGGATGAGCTTTAAGGTCCCTTCCAACCCAAACCATTCTGTGATTCTATGGTATGATTCTATGATTCTCTCCATTTTTTTTTTTTTTTTAAAGTAAAACTTTGCTGTAAGATTTTTTGCTCTTAATGTGTCATTGGCAAAGTAAGGTTTTAAAGTGATTTTCACACATTGCACGTGACCCTGAAGGCCTTTAAAAGATGCATTTGCATGTTGTTTTGAGAACTGATGAACACTTCCTTTCACAGTTTTATGGGCCAACGATAAGAAGGTAACAAATCTCCTCCTTTACTGCTGTAAACGCTTGGTGTGTTTGTATATCCTCTGCTGTATTAGCTACTTGGATGTGATGTTGCACAACCACAACTGATGTAATAAAACCTGGCTGATATCTTTCCCTCTAAGAATACGTTTAGTGAGTTCTATCAGGAAAAGCCTGTGTCTCATGCAGCCTGTCTCTGTCAGGGTGAGAGTGCAGCCTCTTACAGCGATTTACGTTCCACATGCAAGTGGAGGGAAGGAAACAGTCTGATAACCACTGTCACAGCTTCCTGAAACATGAAAGTAACTCAAACTGCTTGTTGTTCAAACTGGAGCAAAATCCTTTGGCTCAGGCTTCCTCTGGCTTTGTCCCTTCCTTTGGAAAAGAAAAGCATTCAGGGCTGTTCCTAATGCCAACATTATGTAAAGAGGAGCGGTGGGATGCAGATAACAAAACATGCTGTTGTGTGCTAGAGCTTCAGTCTTGTTGGGTCTTTCAGTAGACAGCAGAGACAGTTCAGTTTTACTGATTTCTAAGTGCAATATATGGTAAAACTGGGAGAGATCAAATACTGGGAGAGATCAAAAAAGCATGATCACCCACAATATAAAAATAAATAATCAACCCACCTGTTGTAATGTTGATGTCCGAAACTGTCATTTCTACATTTGAAATATTTGTTGAAACTGGAAGATTAAGGTTTTTGAAATACTCTTTGATTGGCTCCAGAAAAGATGAATCCCCAATGCTTACTTCAACGTCAACGGTGTACTCCAGTGGGGGAAGGTCAAAAGTGAGCACTGGAAAAGAAATAGCATGAGACTGCAAAGCTGTGTGTGAGGGGAAATCTTGGTTCCTACTCACAGCAGATATTCTGCAGGTATTTTATCTGCTGCTTGCCCAACAAAAGCCAGATTTCTTTGGTCTTAGACCTGATATAAATGGCATGATATATACAGAGAAAAACTGTCTCATCCTTTCTCTCCTTTGACTCAGCAAGTGGACGGGTTGTCAGCCATATCAATCTTGTGACCACTGTCCTGCTAAGAGGTTCAGGGTTTTTTTCTACACCAAGTATTTCATCTTGCACAGAAGCTGTGCTCATATATGTCAATCTCTGATCAGACAAAAATTTCCACCCATTTTGTTTGTGCCTTTACTACTGCACTGGCTTTGGCTGGGATAGAGTTAAATTTCCTCATAGTAGCTTGTATGGGGCTCTGTTTTGGATTTGTGATGAAAACAGTGTTGATAATACAACAGTGTTTCAGTTCTTGCTGAATAGTGCTTACACAGTGTCAGGGCTTTCTTTTTTCCCTGCTCTGTTCTCCCAGCGAGGAGGCAGGGGGTGCATAAGAAACTGGAAGGGGACACAGCTAGGACAGGTGACTCCAACTGACCAATATGACATCACACACTGTATGAGTTCGAGTGTGATGTCCGTGTCATGCTCAGCAATAAAAGCTGGGGGAAGAAGAAGGAAGGGGAGGACACTTGGTGTTACGGCATTAGTCTTCCCAAATAACCGTCAGACATGATGGAGCCCTGCTTTTCTGGAAATGGCTCTGAACATCTGTCTGCCTCAGGGAAGAGGTGAATTAATTCCTTATTTTGCTTTGCTTGCACATGTGGCTTTTGCTTTGCCAATTAAACTGTCTTTATCTCAACCCAAGGGTTCTTTTACTTTTACCCTTACAATTCTCTCCCCCCATCCCACTGCAGGGCAGCGAGCAAGTGGCTCCATGGTGCTTAGCTGCTGGCTGGGGTTAAACCACAACTACCTCCCCCTTGATGATCTCATGACCTCAAGAGATGCTGTCTCCAATAACAATTTCACTCTTGGCTTACTAGAAACCTGCTCTGTTACCATACATTTGTGTACGTACTGTTTCGCTTCTGCCTTTGCATCTCTGACTGGAAGCTTTCCTCTCCTAGCACACCGTCAATCTGTAGGAAAAAAGAGTGAAGCTCTGTGAAAAAACAAAGTGAATCTTTAGCTGCTGTTGTTAGCATGAAAGAATTAGTGAAGAAAATACCAACATAGATAATTTTTTTCCCTCCACCAATCTTTGCCTCACTCTTCCCCCCTTTTCTTCTTTAAACAGAATATTTATATCTTCCAAACAGGAAAATATTATACACCAGCTGAGGGATGTATTGAGTTTGTAGGTGCCTCTTTGCATGTCTCTGCAACGTAACTGTCTCAGCTTAGCAGGAATTCTGTGCCTGAGCTGTAAATCTTCTATGGGGCTGATGCAGTGCTCCCAGTGCTGGGCCAGCCTTACAAACTGCTTGGGGGACCTGACCACTCGGCCTTTGAATCCAGAAAATGGACTCATATTACCCTTTGTGTTCCTCTTTGCTCTGAGCTCCCAGCTCTGCAACAGCAAAGCCAACCAAAGTAGAAGTAGAAAGGGGATTGAAATATCTTGGCTCCAGCTCAGGCGTCAGGTCAGCTATTTTTTGGGCCAACAGCATACAGTTGACCAGGGCAATGGTGGCACAATTTCAGTATGACTGGGTTCACACAGGGTGCAGCCAAGTGAAATGCAGACCATCTTATTTTTTTTAATCCTGCCCTAAAAATACATTGGCAATACAGTTAACAAGAAATGCTAAAGAACAAGTAAAGACGCAAGCAGGAAACTTGCAGCTTTGCCAGTTTCTTGAGTCCTACTGAAATCTTTATTTACAGAAAGGGTGAATAGCTTGGCAACTCTTAAGTCATCTCTTTTATATAAAGGAACCATCTGGTGCACGATTAGAGCTGGGCCTCGTATCGCAGCTGCTCTGGCAGTGAAGATCCCAAGGTGCGTTGGCATTTTTGCACTGCTAGGGATACTGCTTTTCACCTTAGAGGCTGTCTGTGAGAATTAGAGAAAGCCCAGTGTGATCCACATCTTCCCCAGGTTTGGACTTAGTGGTTTTCTTTTTTAATTATTTTCCCAAACAACTACAGGGTATTGTTACATGGTTAAATTCTTCATGTATTTCACACCATTAAATAGTGACTCAATTGCAGGGTAAACCCTGGATCAGTGAAGCTAAAAAATAAGGTGTTACTCTTTGAATGATTTTTCATGTGCTGAAACAGAGACAGTTTTTAAAAAATAGATCAAACAAGATACTTGGTCACTCTTAAACATTTGCCAAAGGGCAGATAAGGCTGCTGGAACCAGCTATGTCTTGGTTTGCCAAGATAGGGGATGGTGACAGAAATGGATTAGAGTTCCCACCTTCCTCTTCATGGCTCCTTTCCTTTCTCAACCTACTCAAGAAAACACATTGTGTTTTGTTCAGTCCACCAGATCTAAGGTCACAGAATCACAGAATTGCCCAGATTGCAAAAGACCTTTAAGATCATGGAGTCCAATCATTAACCTCACACTGACAAGTCCCTGACTAACCCATATCCCTCAGCACTATGTCTACATGACTCTTCAATCCCTCCAGGGATGGGGATTCCACCACTGCCCTGGGCAACCCCTTCCCATGCCTGAGAACCCTTTCAGCAAAGAAATTCTTCCTCAAATCCAATCTCAACTGCCCTTGGTGCAACTTGAGACCATTTCTTCTTTTCTGTCACTTGTACCTTGGTTGAACAGACCCACCCCCACCTGGAGTTGTAGAGAGTGAGAAGGTCTCCCCTCAGCCTCCTTTTCTCAAGGTGCTAGGGGCCATATGGTGCTAGGGGCTGAATACAGATGAAGTGAAGTCTGAGTCCAAGTGCAACATCTAAACACGTCACTCAGGAGTGGCATTTTGGGTATGTGTACTCATGTCCTACTGTCAGGACAGTGGTGAGACTCTTGTCTTCTACCTGTAAGCACCTCTGTGCCTGAGCTAGTTTTGTTGACATGTCACTTCTAGGCAAGATTTACCTTTTTCTCTCTCTCATAGGATGGGTGAATCTCACCCAGGAACAGTGACCATGTAACTGTTACCGATGCTTAGCCTCAGAGACAGCAATTTAAATCCCTTGCAGGCTAACACAAATGAGAAACCAGAGGTTTTGCTGAGTTCCTTCTGAAGAGGTTTTAAGACTCAGAAGCAAGAACAGCCCAGTTCTTGGATTTCTCCATCACTTTTACATACTGGGGAGATTCTGGCTTCAGTTTCCCCACTTGATCTTATACTGAGTTCCTGTAAGATTTTGTGGATGTAAAGGAGAGCTACAGCAGCTGGGTGCTACAAGCAGAGACCAAATGAAAACCAGTGGGGCTGGGAATGGATACTCACTACATATGGGATGAATGGTTCAAGGTTTGAGTCCTGTGATTCCTGACAACATGCTGTGACCAGTAGAAAAAGGCAGTGGAGACCTGCAGCAATTGGGGATGGCATTTTGTCCAGTGACTTTGCTGTACAGCCTGAAAAGAAAATGAAGCGAAAGGATCAGGGAATTTTCAGCTGACTCACACAGTAGGAAATACCAGCAGACTCTACAAAAATAGTATGTTCAGACTTTTTCAGCACATTCTGCCTGTTGACTCCATCCAAAACAGAGCATGGAACAGAGTCTGTAATTATTCCTCTGCCACTGTCACCAGATTCTTTCCCCTGTGTCTCCTTTCTTTTTCCATATTGGCTGTACCTACTGAAAATGAAAGGAGAAAGAAATTGTTTGGAGAAAGCAGAGTCCTAAGCAGATTCCTAACAGGGACAAGTGAGGGGCTAGAAATTCATCTGCCATGGGCAAAGTTGACTTTGGATATTCAAATATTCCTTACCGTGGCACTTGGCAAATGCACAGCCAGAACATGAGGGTATGGTTAGAAACGTTGCTGTGAGTGAGTGCCTGTCCCATTGCTACCAGCCATGTCCCACTGGCTCAGCAAGAGGTTTTTCTATGTTTGATACTCCTTGGATAACAAGGGAAACAACAGGAGTGTTCTGTCTCTTATGTGTAATTTTGAGGTTTTAGAATACACCTCCATTAATTGCACTGGTGTTAACAAGTAAATAGGCTGGAACACAAGAGTATGGACACACCAGAACATAATGTGCTGCCTGAAATAAAAACCCAGAAAAAGCAGGCTTTCCAGCTCATTAATACCTAAGTTAATTTACTCATGCAGTAGATTGGGTGATGAAATTTAAAGGGAGATTCAAACCACGCATGGGCCGTTATAGCAAGTGCTGACACATTTATACAGCCAGAGGGAACAGAGACAGGGAGCTAAAGAATACATAAAAATATGTATTTTGCTATGAACATACACTTTCTGATTATTTCTAACAAAGCACTTCCTTAGCTCCAAAATTAACAGCTAGCAGAGAGCTACAGGTAAAGACAGAACCCAAGCAGATGGTGAAAAACATTTTAAGAAAGGAAAGCACTCAGAAAAGACTCTTAGGAATAGTGAATAGTACCAAAGAGTACTCAAGTGGATAACATCAACTTGATTAAAATCACGAGCTTTTGTAAAATTGTGGTCTTTTTGTATTAAAAAATCTGTTCATATAAACTCAGGCTGAATCACCAGGTGAAAGCAGATAAAATCAGCACCTCCCAAGATGATAATGAACATTGGCTGCCTATTGCCACCACATTGCATAGCAGAGCTGGTGCTTCCAAGTAGACAGGGTGCTTCACTGTGACTTCCCTGCTCAAAAGAGCCCGTGGCAGAAATCCACAATATGAACATGATCTGTGGTCTCACCTTGTGAATAAATAGAGGACAGCAATGAGCTTATGGCCAAACAATGTACTTGACGTCACTATGTGGGTTTCCAGCAGGCATTTGTCAAGGTTTCTTATCAAAGATGGTTCTTGGATTCATCTCCAGTGAGATTTCACCTGGAGACTGACCTGGTTAAAAGACAGGAGACAAAAGTAGGAAGAAATAATTTACTTTTCCAATAGAGAGATGTTACCACCAGAGCTCCACAGGAAGGTGTGTGTAAGCCTGTGTCTTACCCTGTGTTCTCAAGTGATGTGGAAAAGGCAGTGAATAGTGATACAACACTGTGGAAATCTTTACATGATTGAGACTAAGAGAAGCAAAATCTGCCTGTGAAGTTCTGCATAGAGATCTCAGGATGCTGAGTGACTGGCTTGTGAAATTGGTGAAATTCAGCACTGATAAGTGTAAGGTAGAAAGAAATTATCCTGACATTATGTATTCTGTGATGGACTCTGAACTAAGACCACTCAGAAATGAGGTCTGAAGAAATGTCAACTGAATTCGGAGATGCAATTAATAAAGGCAAATTGATTTTAAGATATTCTAGGGTAGCAACAGAGGGGGAAAAAAAACTCCAAACAAAATGCCCACAAAAAAACCCCAAACTGACCAAAAAGCTGTGCTATCTAGACATTTGAGATGACCCAGTATGGTTGCTCTCATGTTCCAAATAGGAATAACCAGAAAGCAAAACATCTCACTAATTCAGAATATCTTCCCACCCCAAAATCCATTAAAAAACCCCCTGTTACAGGCTTTTGTTTACCCAGTGGATGAATGGCTGGCAGAATTGGTGAAAAAAAAAAAAAAGGGGCAGGGAAAATTTTATTCATTTTACTGGGCACATCCATCAGTATATCCAGAATTCTACAAAAGAGACTATTTTGCTATTTTAAAGATATCACCCACTTGTGACAACCTCAAGACATCCATGGATCTGTCTGATCCCAAGACCGAGATGGATCAAAATGGATTGAGGGAAACATTGCCAGGATATAAGTGACACTAGTCCTTGAGATAGTGACATGACTTAAAAACAGAAACACTAACAAAATGAATATTTCTGATAGTTTTTTGTAGTCAACATATGCTTGCAGCATATAGTACAATAGCTTATCTGTACAAAGAACTTGTATTTCATTGATAACAGGTTGATAAAAGAGATAACAGAAAGGAAAAAAGGTCAATAAACAAAGTTTATGATGAGTTTAAACAGCATCTGCTGCAGTTTTGCATGTATCTTTTGCACTGTCCACAAACTTGCATTCATATTCAAATGTTGTGGGTCACCCTCTATTTTCAAATACACCCTTTGTGCAACCGTGTAGCTGAGCCTAAAGGCCTGGTTAATTGTATACATAATAAACCATATAGAGGACAACTCATGCAAATGAGAACCATGTTGCTACTCAGGCTTTGACAGCTAGTTAAAATTCCAAAACTCCCAAACCAGTATCCAGAAAACTAGCAAAGAAATATCAGATAACAAATGGGTAAAAAATATCAATGTTCTTCACAAGTAGATGTGGCTGCTCCCCTGTTCATTTAATTTCTTATATTGAAAAAATATTTGCTGTAAGTTTTTCAGCAAGTAATTTCTCAAATATCTATGTACCATCTGTTGGTGAAACTGGAGCTATGTGGACACATTCATCATTTCTCATACAGACAGTGTCCTGGGAGGCAATAAGTATCTTCAACTTATAAAGCCCCAGACAGCTAAAGCAGCCCAGGTTTGCCACCAAATCTTTTCTTCTGCACAGTATTCAGGCTGAAAAATGTTGACTGAAATTAACTCCAAAGTGCAGGAGATTCCTAGAGGTAAATAGCAAGGTCTGACTTTAATCCAGGAGACAGGTGATCTACATGACCTCCTTTTTACTTTTTCAATAAGTTACTCTTTTTCATAAATATCACAAAATAATTACACCCTCCCTTGCAAATCCACCCAGCACAATAGAATAAAACACATTCATGTGTTTTAGAAATTAAAGAAGACACAGATATAATATGGTTTACCTTCTTGAGTGATTAAAAAATAAGATCTTCTAACTAGATCCACCTGAAATGTCCTCTGCTTTCTACTACAGCCCAGGCTGCTCTCTTAAAGGGAAACCCAGAAGCAGGAACTTGTGTAATTAGCTGAACAGGTTATTATTTCCCAGAAAACAAGTTGCCTCCGGTGCCTGCACTCAATTTTTAAGTGTGAGCCTGACCAGAGGTGCCACTGCAGAAAACCCACAAAGCATTTCAAGAGGAGATATTTCCTGATACCATTCATCAGGTAGTACTCATTATTTCCCCCTGCACTGATCTAAGTCCTTCATGTCTTATCCACAGATTACTTTATCAAGTGGACTAACTTGTTCCGCTGCTGTTACTCACCTGCTTTGTTCTAACAGAGAGAGGGTGTTGAGGACTGAAAGTGGTATAATCATGTTTTGTAGCTATGGCAAAATGTTTGTGGGCTTTGACTTCAACAGCAAGGGAGGAAAACCCTGAAGATTTTTAACCTGAGCTGGCAGAATGCTTGCTGTGGGCTGGACCTGGAAGTGATGTGTGTTGGTGCCCTTGGAGAAGCTGCACAGAGGTGCAGATCTACAGCTCTGGTGAATACAGTGGAAAGTGGGAAAGAGCAGGAAATTCCCAGAAACCAGGTGTAACTGATGTTTTATGTTTGTTTCTACCTTGAACAAACATAATTCCTGAATTATGGAAGTGAAGCCATATGATTGCTGAAGCCAGGAATCCACTGTACAAGTAGGGGACATCTGTTCAAACAATGAGGCCCTTGTCCCTACAGTGTTCCATCTTGGCTGGTTTATCAACGGAATTTGTTGCCACAGCAGTGTGTGTGAGGCAGTGACTCACTGAGCTCGTGCAATTTCTGTGGAAAAGCCAGGGATTAAACCTATGTTGTGGGGAATTATTTTTCAAACAGTGATTAATTCAGGAGATAGGTCTATGGAAAGAGCTCCTGTTTCCCCACAGACTGGAAATGATCCCTGTGGAGATCCTGACTTCTCATAATAACTCCACGGGGATATGATAGCCTCATGGGGTAGGCAGATGTGCCCCAGGGTCTCCATGGGCACTGTGCAGCAGCTGAAGACCAGGTAGGACACACCAGGGCATCCCAAAAGGGCACATGTCTTCAAGGTAGACAACTGAGTCAAGCTGTAAATGCCAGTCATTGTCACACCGCAGAAGGAAAATGGAGGCAAAAAAGTCAATAAGGTGCCCAATAAGGTGACATAACTTTCCCACTTAGAATCATAGAATGATTTGGGTTGGAAGGGACCTTAAAGCTCATCCAGTTTCAACCCCCCTGCCATCAGCAGGGACACCTTCCACTAGACCAGGCTGCTCAAAGCCTCATCCAACCTGGCCTCTACTTCTACACTATTTGCCAAATTAAGGGGTTGTGACATCGGCACTGGTCCAGCAGTTACAATAGGGTCATGTTGCCAGCTGACATTGGCTGTTTGAGGGGAGCAGGAGGGATGGCTGTCAGAGGAGCACTGGGCATAGAACCACAGAATTATAGAATGGCTTTGCCTGGAAGGGACCTTTCCAGGTCATCTAGTCCAACCCTCCTGCAGTGAGTTAACTGTCTAGACCAGTAGTTATTTTTGTGTCACAATGAGCTTGGAGCAAGTCTTCAACTCTCTATCAACTGTCTGTGGTGAGTGGGCTGGTTGCTCCATTTCTAACATGTCACAGCATTTTGCCTCTTGCTGGGTCTGAGTCATAAAAAGCAAAACATGTGTTTAGCAAAGTTTGCCCTGCAGCCTTTGCAGGTGCCAGCATTTACTACGGACACTGAGAGTGTCACAGTACGTGACTGTAAACTTCTCTTCAATGACCCAGCTTGAGGGTGCACCGTCCCTGGTGGCAATACAGCCTATTCCTGTTCCCTTTTCTGCAAACCTGGTCACCTGCTGCTCCCCACAATGTGGTGAGTCAGCCCTCTGCCTGCCATTCTGCAGCAGTTTTAAGGTGATTAAATTGGCATGATTGATGCTCTCATTGCCCTTACAGCCTGTCCCCACTATTGCAGTGGCATCAGTCTGGTTTATTGCCCACCCAAGCTGATTCAGGAATCTGGAAAAGCAGAAAGCTGAGGCTACATCTCCAGCTCTACACGTAACCACCTCTCTCTCTGCAGACAAGTTTTATTGCTGGCCTTGCGCTGGTGCCTTCTAGATCTCTCTCTGAGCTAATTTAAATCACCATCCCTGCAGAAAACTAAATCAGCAACAAGGCACCTATCTTGCTTTCCTCTGAGTGAATTTAATCATCTCAGAGAAGGGCCCAGTGAGTGCCAGGGCCAGAGCAAAGAGAGGAGTGGATGTGAGGAGCCAAACAGGGATGGGGGAAGGAACGGAGTAGGGCAAGAAGGTGAGGAGAAGGAAGACCTCTTCCTTTCTGCCCCAGCAATCAGTTCATCATGAGTCCATGATCTATCCTTGCAGAAACAGCTGAATAGTTTCCACCCAGTTTTCCTCCCTTGGCTGTCTCCTTGCAGGTTTAGATAAGCAGCAGTGCCAGTGCAGAGGCTGAGGTGAAGAGGAGGGCAGTTAGACCAAGTTACTTGTGGTCAATCCACACCTTTCACATTGCCAGCCCTTGACTTTAAATCAAACCAATTTGATTTAAAACCACTCCCATATTTTTTGTTGTTGTTGCTGCTGTGACTTTCAAATAATTTTAACCAACAGCACCAAAACCATTCAAATAAACGAGTGAACCACAGGTTGTAGAATATGGCTGGACAAATATCGGAATCTGATCAGATCAAACAGTTCTAAGAGATTCTCAAAATACACAATAAATTTGCAGAAAACTGCTTCCTGGGTTGCATAAAGGATTTCACTATCAGAGAGATTAAAACAGAAGACATGACTTGCTCAGACCACTGCCTACAGAATCACAGAATGTTAGGGATTGGTAGGGACCTCAAAAGATCATCCAGTCCAATGCCCCTGCCAGAGCACAAACACCTAGATGAGATCACACAGGAAGGCATCCAGGTGGGTCTTGAATGTCTCTAGAGAAGGAGACTCCACAACCTCCGTGGGCAGCCTGTTCCAGTCACCTTTACTGTAAAGAAGTTTCTTCTGAAGTTTAAGCAGAACCTCCTGTGTTCCAGCTTACACCCATTACCCCTTGTCCTAACACTGGACAACACTAAGAAGAGCCTGGCTCCATCCTCCTGACACTCACCCTTAACATATTTATAAACATCAGTGAGGTCACTCCTCAGTCTCCTCTTCTCCAAGCTAAAGAGGCCCAGCTCCCTCAGCCTTCCCTCAGAAGGGAGATGCTCCACTCCCTTAATCACCTTGGTGGCTCTGTGCTGGACTCTCTCAAGCAGTTCCCTGTCCTTCTTGAACTGTGGAGCCCAGAACTGGACACAATAAGTACTTAAAAATGACATCAATGATCTCCATGAGATTTCAGGAGTACCATATTCAGCAGGATGAAGCTTTAGCAGCTAAAGCAGGACTGCTTGGCCAACCTCATTAGACGAGAGCGCTCTGTTCACCTTGAGGTTTGGGAATGGGAAAGAATGTCAGCAAGGGGAGAGGATTCCTCAAAAGAGCGTTTCTGCTCAAGACACTGTGTCATCAAACTGCAGCCTAAAGGTATGAGAAAACTTGATTCCTTTTGCAGGAGAATGTGAAAACTGCACAAAGTCAGAGCATTAGGTATGTAATCAACTTGGTATGCGAGCACAGGGGGATGTCCTGATCATCCTGCTGTTTTTTCCTGTATGCATTCATCATGTACTGTCATGTCACCAGAAACAGAACTTCCTGGATTTTAAAGTTTCAAAGTTTCAACCCCAGAACTTTTTTAGTTTAAACATCTGAGGCTGCACTTAGAGAGCCATCACAGGCTCAGGAAAATAAGCAAAAGGTGTGTTAGAAGTTATCTGCTCTGAACTAGGAGCACTGTCTGAAACAAGGCAGAGCTACACTGATGCTTTAATTCACTGGAAATGTCCCATTACAAAAACATGTGAACACATTTAGTCTGTGATGAACAAAATAGACCAGGGTAACATTCTCACATAGGTGCAACCTGAGAGATACTGTTCAAAGCAAAAGGAAATGTAGAAAAAACTTAGAAATGAAGTTAACAAGATCCAGCCCTCTTGACTCACCCATCTTCATTCCAATCCTGGCTGTTAATTCAGTTTCATCTCTAGAATCTGACCTCAGCAATTTGTCTCATCAAATCCCATTGCCACTTGTATCCCAAACTCAGAAAAAAGATGACAAAACCTCTCAGAAGCTGGATGCAGCAGAATCACAAAATTGCCTTGGATTGGAAAAGCCCTTTAAGATCATTAAGTCCAATCATTAACCTCACACTGACCAGTCCCCGACTAACCCATGTCCCTCAGCACTGTGTCTACACGACTCTTCAATCCCTCCAGGGATGGGGACTCCACCACTGCCCTTTTCAGTAAAAGAGTTTAAACCACTGCAAGTTCTTACACCATTTGCCATTCCTATTATTTTTGAGTCTGAGTTTTGCATGGTTGGCCTCTCAGGGAGATGTGTTTTCAAAATGGAAGGACGGAGTGAATCCCATCATCTCAAAATTAATAGGCAGATTACTTTGAGATAAAAGGTTTGGGGGTGAATCTTTCAAAGCGTGGGGCTTCACTTGACTATATTTCTCACATGACTTTACATAGTTTTGCCCACTTCAGTTTTGCACAAAAGAATCTGGAGGGAGTCCTAGCAAATTGCTACCTAAATCATAGAATCATAGAATCATGGAATCATAGAATCATAGAATCACAGAATGGTCTGGGTTGGATCAAGCTCATCCAGTTCCAACCCCTCTTCCATGAGCAGGGACACCTTCCACTAGACCAGGTTGCTCAAAGCCTCATCCAACCTGGCCTTGAACACTTCCAGGGAGGAGCAGACACAGCTTCTCTGGGCAACCTGTGCCAGTGTCTCACCACCCCTACAGTGAAGAATTTCTTCCTAATATCTCATTTAAACCTACCCTCTTTCAGCTTAAAGCCGTTACCCCTTGTTCTATCATTAACTGCCCTTATAAAAAGTCCCTCCCCAGCCTTCCTGGAGCCCCTTCAGGCACTGGAAGGCCGCTATAAGATCTCCCTGGAGCCTTCTCTTCTCCAGGCTGAACAGCCCCAGCTCTCTCAGCCTGTCCTCACAGCAGAGCTGCTCCAGCCCTCGCAGCATCATCGTGGCCTCCTCTGGACTCGTTCTAACAGGTCCACGTCTCTCTTGTGTTGGGAGCAACTCAGCATGATGTTGTTGAAAATAAAGCTAATCTAATTCTGAAGTTTATCCACAAGTATTTTTAATTTAAGACCTGGAATGTAACAAAAGTGCTTTACTTGATGCTGTTGATACCTTGGCTGGAGTGCTGTGTCTGGATATTACTGTATTGGAGAGCATCCAAAGGAGAGCAACATGAATGCTAAGACATGAGTGGAGTACAACCTTGTGGACTGGTTGAAGGTTGTTCAGTTTAGATGGGAGAAGACATAGGTAAGGACACAATAACAGTCTGTCACTTGGTAAAGGACTGACATAAATGTTCACAGCAACAGGTGGGTGAAGGATGATGTGAAATCATACAATCTGAAGCAAAGGTAAATATGATGGTAAGTATGGAAAATGTGTAACTGTAAAGGTGAGGAACACTGAATTAGACTGTCTGGGGCAGCTGCAAAGTTCCCTTCAGTGGGGGTTTTTAAGAACAGACAATAAAATTGCTGACATGGAAGAGAGCCCTCGATTCTGCCTCCATGTGAGTTTGTGGCAGTGGGGCACCAGGTAAATTGTTTATTGACCTCTTCCAATTACATCTTTCTGTTTCTCTACACTGTTTCAATTTCACTGCAGTGAATGAATTCAAAGAAGTTCAGAGGAGACATGCAAGCCCACCCATCTATGTACTAAATGCTGTGTTTGGATTCTGCTCTATCCTTTCTTGGATAAGTTCAGGAATTCCTTCTGGATCACCCCATCACAACATTCCACTGGTTTAAGCAAAGAGGAGGTGAGCTGTATCTACAGCTTTATCAAAAGTATCCCTGAAATGGCATTTCTAGAGAAGGGCTCTGGTTCACACCTTCTTCTACATCCAGTCACATATTCCATCCTTATTTACAAAGCATGTACTTTTCCTTCTTGACCTATGACTTTAAATTCCTCTTTTTCTTTGTAAGCCTTCCCATGAGTTGGTGATGACCTTTTTACATAGTCAAATAGTCTACATGGAAAATGAAAATAATTTAGTCGCAGCTATCTGCAGATCAGGCTCAAATCATACCATGACCAAGCAGGACTTCCTGCAAGTAGAAAATAACTCTGCAAGACTCATTTTTGCAAGGCACAGTAGCTGGAATAGGAACCTCTCAGCCAGATAACTGAAAACACAGAAAATACTGCCCAGGTGAATGGCCAAATTATTGAGTCCTTCAAGCAGTTCTAATGATCTGAGAGCAGCCAACAGAACTTTCCATGAGCATTTCAACATAGTCTGGACAGTACATCTTCCTAGCCCTCTTGGAACAGTTCACAGTTGGACTTACTGCTTATCAGTGGAGAACAGCAATCTGCTGGACCAGTGAGGTTATTCTGACATGAGAAAGCATTAACTGTGATGGTTACTGGCTAAGCATTAACCCAGGGAAGGAGGAAGGTGTGAAGTAGTCTGCCACCTTTGGCAAGACATTAGCACCTTCACGGTTGTCAGCTAGCTGTACAGCTGACCTGTCTGGGAAGACACCACACTAATGCTAGACCTCTGGTCTGCCTCTCTCATGGGGCTGGGTAACAAAGCTCACCTGCTCTTATAGCCATTTCTTTGTGTTGGGATAGGAAAGGCCTGATGAGGACTTTCTTCAGAGTGCATACTTCCATTTTTGGCAGGGAGGTGGTGCCCACATAGCTCATGGCTTCTATGGCCTTATCAGTGTAGTATTGTTCAGAGACACCTGGGTTGTACCAGAGCCAGACAACCATATTGCTGTCATGCTGTATTACCCCTTGCAGTAGGGTTTGGTAGCTCATGTCTGGTGGCCAAACTGCTTCTATGGGCAGTCTCACAGCCCTGTGGCTTGTTACTTGGGTTTCCCAGCTCAGGTAACCTCTGTTCATTCAACAGGACCTAGTTTATTCCATCTTACCCTTCTATCTGACTCCTAAATTTCCACTCTCTTGTCTCTTACAAGCAGACACATTTGATAGCCCATCCTAGCCTTCCCAGTCATGTCTTTCTAGAGTCTTTGGGACAACATTTCTCATATGATACCAGAGTTAATAATGAGAAGATTTCCTGGTTCTGGATCTATCTGAAACACAGTGTCCAGGTCCCAGACTCCTCAGCACAAGATAGACACGGACATACTGGAGTGAGGCCAGCGATGTGCCATGAAGATGATTAAGGGGCTGGAGCATCTGTCATACCAGGAGAGGCTGAGAGAGCTGGGACTATTTAGCCCGGAAAAGGAAAGGCACAGGATGATCTTGTCAATGTCTATAAATAATTGATGCAAGGAACTAAAGAAGCACCCACCCTGGAGTGTCTTCTTTGGTGTAGGACTATGAATGCAGAAGCATAACTTGAAACAAGCATTTCTGTGTTAGAATACAGAGTTATCCACCCTCATGCAGCCATCCCAGAGAGAGGTATTTTATTCCTCTTGGCTGAAACTTTTCTGTATTCTGTGTCGTGGAATGTGGCTCCTCTTGTGCAGGAGTAGAGATGAACACACCTTTGGCATCAGCAGGAAGTGGCTAACAAACAACTGTGTAGCCACAACATATCTTCAACCAGCAGAGTTCGTTGTGAGGTTAGTCCTTAGCCCCAGCTCTTGGCCCTCTCCTAGGGCTGTAAGACATGTTCTGGGTCACTGAGGCTATGACGTCCTTGTGTGGTCAGCCTCCTATATTCTACTGTAGAGGTTTGTTAAGCCTCATTTTAAAAGCAGTTAGTTTTCTGTTTTTCCTCCTTTGTTCACACTGAGACCATTCCCCAACCTTTCTAATGGGTAGTGGTTGCTTAATGTCATCAGTAGATTTGCACTTGGTTGGATCCAAGGATCCTCTAGCCCAGCCACTTCTTATCCAAGGTGGGTTATAACAGAGGACCTAGGGAAGAGTTTACAAAAGCAAAGTAATCTTGTAGCAGCAGATCTTCAGAATGGTCTTTCCACATCCAGCTGTTAGAGTTGCAGGGACTTCTGAAGATAAAGCCCAGACCTTAGTGTTAACAGCCCTTAAGGGCCTATTAAGCTTACACAAAATGAAGTAAACTATAAGAAAACCCAGGAAAATGTTGAACATCCACAACACTGAGGAGCAAGGAGGTCTATATCTCCTTTGCTTGCTTTTAATTTACCACTCATTAGAGTCAGTTTTGGCCCTTAATTATCAAACTGGATGGTGTATTTTCTCCATGGCCCTGTAGCAACATCCATCACTTGTACATTCCCCATCAGTTGCGTAGGTTGTGTCATTCTAGCGCAGCAGTCATCCCACCTCTTTGGAACTTGTTCTGCTCTGTATCTTTCCAACTGGACTATATATTTTTTGGACTTAATTAAGCTTAGTTTTCCCCATGCCAGCATTTCCTGTGGCTTAAATAGCTCTGCCTCAATTTAGGCATTTTGAATAAAAGACCTATGGTGCCATGAGACATGTGAAGGTGAAGGACACATAGAGGGAGGAACCAGGAGCTGCTAAAGATTAGAAGGTGTGAAGGGAGCAGATACATGGTTGGCATGAGAGTCTAGCTCCATGGCTACCCAGTAGCTTGTAGCAGCTGAGCCCTGGTTTACTCTTTTCAAACAGCCACTAACCATTTTTTTAGACTCAATCTCTGGGGCTAAAACCCTTGTTTTTAGTGACCATCCAGTTTGTTCTTCCTCAGCCATAACAGGAGAGCTTTCCCTTCTGTGCAGAAAACATGACCTTTGGGTAGCGCGTAATAAGTTGGATGATAAGACAATGTTTGTTTCAAACATAAAACACACAATGACTTTAAGAAACACACACCCAGGCACAACAATATTTCATGGGAGAGTTGGCTAAAAGAGAAAGCCCGGGGGGGGGACGGAGGGGAGGGGGGCAGGGGAAGTTGCACTGACCTTAGATAACACATCTGAATGAGAACAAAAAGAAAATAAACACAAATTAATCAAGGACTCCAAATCAAACTGCTTGGTGATAAGGATTCAAACAGGCAATAAACAGGCTGTGAGATACTTTGTGATGTTTGAGGCACTGTGTTATTCCAGCTTTGTGCCTAGCATGGTGCAGGGGGCTGAGCTAACTGGTATGCTAAGGGATCTGTAGCACTTTTTGGTTTTTTGTGAGTTAATTGCATGCAAATGGATGCTATGGCACTCATAAGTGAAGGGATGAATGCTCCCCACGTCACATGATACATTAATATGGCAGGCTGAAAATAGTAGTAGCTAAAAGCAAAGTGAAAAAGGCATTTCAATCAGTACTTCAATGGAAAAAGAAAGCCCTGCCCAATTCTTGCTCTCTTTCTGGTATTTCTTCCTCATTTCTGCTCAGGAGTTTCTGCTAAACTCCAACTAAAGGCTCCTGCTTGACCTTTGCGCTGGAGTTTTGTAGAAGGAACAAAGAAAAAAAATAGAAAATGCAAAACAATGAGTTCCACTCTGCTATTCTTGCTCTTTGCACGTAGCTGAGTACCATGTCTTGAAAGGCTGTGGGAAAGACATGCCAGCATACATTTGCTCATCTCTGATGGGTAGGATGGGAGAAGGGATGTAGCCATGAACTTTCCCTTCTTCTCCTCATCCTTTTTGGAGCATCCGCTGTTATTAGTAGCAGGTTTATCTCACAGCTAGCATTAATGAAGGAAGGGATTTGGAGCTTGGCACTGTGTGAGCACAGGGAAGGTGGAAATCTCCATGTACTCCCATATCGATATAGTGAAGAGTGAGGTCTAACAACATCCGTTGGAATGGAATTTCCATGGGCTTCAATGAGTTTTGGATTAGGTCCCTAAGTCAGGCCAGCCACGGGTTACTTCTATAGACTGAAGTACTAGAAAGTCTGATGACTGCATACTTCCTGCTCATTTCATTTTATTAACCTCTTGATTTTTTTTCCTGTTATTGCTGCAAACACAGCTGGCTGTATAGGAAGCTACAGCACGTTGTGTAGGTGTCAGCCATTTGGAGTTTGTATAATCCTGCCCTGGATAGCAGGAGTTTCCTGCCTGAGGGCCTGGCCTGTCACACCTAGTAACAAAAATGTAAAAGTACAAAATAGCATCCATCTTTTGCTCAAAGAACCATATAAACTGAGGGATATCCCCTAGATTAGTGTCAGCACATCTCTGTTGTCCTTATCTCATGATTTCCTTCTGTAATGATCAAATCTGAGAGAAAAAATAATTGTTTATATTTTGTTACACTGATCTAATTTCCAGCCTTACTGTTTTTATGCTCATCTGTCTTCCAGAGCACAAAATAACTCAGAAATACTAAATGGCACTTTGAAGGCTACACTTGTCTATAATGTTTTCACAATCATCAGAACTCTTTCATCATTGGCCTTAGGTGTGAGATCAAGACAGAATATCATCAACATGGATGGAACTGGTTTGTTTTACTAATGTGCAGAAGACTTTAAGGAATATTAGACTTCAGACAGATCCTTTGCCTGGTTGAAAATGACAGTACACTTCAGATTTAGACCAGGGATGATCCAGCCTTCTGAACCCCTATGGTGCATGTTGGGCTCACATGGCATAAAAACACAACAACGCAAAGATAGCTTGCACCTAACAGTGGGTTTGCTCATGAAATCCAACACTGAGCTGTGTAGAGTAGTAGCATTTCTCCAGAGATACCTTCAGAGAGCTTAAACAAACACCTGCATGAGACATAGCTGACCTGCTGTGGTCTCTTTCTGCTCTGTTCTTCTAGGAGACCTAGTTCAATAATTACCCTGTTCCCTGTCACAGCCAATGCCAACGTCAAGATTCATAGAAATGATTCAAAGGACAGTACGGACCAGTGGCTGCTCCCAGTCAGCAGCACAGTCCAGGCTGACTTGTTTTAGAGGGAAAAGGAGAGTTCAAGCATATGGAGGTGAGCTGCACCCTGACAGATGGCCTCAGGCTTAGGGAACAACTCCAGCCTCTCATGCTGCACTGTTGCATGTGTTTCTCCTAATCCTAGCATGGCCTAAGGTAAAATGCACATTTCAAGATTAAGAATATTCTTCAGCTTCTCTGCCCTTAATGGGATGAGGCTGGTGGCTAACTTTGGTGGCACCTCCCACAGCAAATCTTTAGAGGTAGTTGTGTTTCTCTCCACTGACTATACAGGCAATCTAAGTCTTAATTCAGTAGGAACCTTCTCTGCTTCAATACCCTCAAAAGCATTTGCACTTTGATGAAGGACAAGTGAAGCCTCCCTTAACTGCTGTCAGATGGATTAGGACTTCTCCGACTTTGACACTATGATGCTGAAACAGCGCTGAAGCCACCATAGCAAGGCCACCCAGAAATAAGGCATTTAGGAGAAGAGAAAGCAGCTTTTGAAACAGATTTTTATTAATAGCACAAAACACCTCCTCTGTGAGGACAGGCTGAAAGAATTGATGTTTTTTAGCCTAGAGAAGAGAATGTTCTGGGGAAATCTAGCAGCTTTCCAGTACCTGAAGGGGCTACAGGAAGGTTGGGGAGGGACTTTGTACAAGGGTAGGGAGTGACAGAACAAGGGGTGATGGCTTTAAACTGGGAGAGGGGAGATTCAGATGAGATATTAGGAAGAAATTCTTTCCTGTGAGTGTGGTGAGACACTGGAACAGGTTTCCCAGAGAAGCTGTGGCTGCTCCTCCCTGGAAGTGTTCAAGGCCAGGCTGGATGAGGCTTTGAGCAACCTGGTCTAGTGGAAGGTGTCCCTGCTGATGGCAGGGGGGTTGGAACTGGATGATCTTTAAGGTCCCTTCCAACCCAAACTGTTCTGTGATTCTAACACCTTGAGTGTCCTTACTGAGATAGTTATGAAGGGCAATTGGACTTTTTAAGCAGTAGGCTTGAAACAGGATGGATAGTGAGAGGAAGGAAGGAAGGAAGTGCCATTAGTCCTGTTTTACAGCTGGAGGCACTTGAAGCATGCATAGGCTCATCTGGGATCTCAGCCATTAGATCTATCAACCCAGATTTTAGGAACCCCATGCAGGAATTTAAAGCATTTCTTTATCAAGAAGGAACAGTAAAACTATTTCAGGAGCAAGGGGCATGCTGTGAGCAGCCTGTTGTAAGGCACGTAGGGACAGCTTTGGAATGAAGATGGCTTTTACACACTCAGCCTGATGGCTGTTGAAGGCCAAGCCTGTGGTCACAGGAGTGAGCCGAAGCAGGAACTCTAGTAGAGCTTTTCCTCTGTGCATGAACAATTGGGGGAAGCTCTGCTGTTTGGAGGAATTTCCGAGGACAGTAAATTACATACTAGATCACAGCTCTATTATGTTTTTGGGGAAGGCATTTGGAAATTAATGTTTCGTATTAAGATTTAAATGGGGAGTACATACAGCTCTGCTGCTCACAGGCATCCTCAGCATTTTCTCTCCTGTTGAGGTGGGGTTAAGCAGATCCTGGGTTGACAGCAGCCAGCTGTGGAAGCAGACCCTCCTTATCTCTGTGCTTCTGTACTCTGCCACCAAACGAGGATGTTATTAGCTGTCCCTGCTTCACAGGGTGTTTAGGGAGAACCTGGGGCAGGAATAACCGATCAGTGCTTGCACTAACATCCTGATAAAGTGAGAGCAGTAGAAATACCTAGAAGGCAAATGAGACACAGCTCCCTTTCAGACAGAGGAAGGATTTCAAGGCCAGGAGTGGTCAGTGTTAGGTGACCTTTGAGTTTTTTCTAAAACAAATATTACTTTGTGTAAATTAGCTGATTGAGATGACACAGGGGAGCTAATGTTTTTTTCTGGGCTGGGAAAAACCTCTTTCTTATTCAAAAGTGGTCCATTAGAAGGTGTCTAAAAGGCAGGCTAGGTTGTAATGGGTTGATCCTGGTCTGAAGCTAAGCACTCACACAGCTGCTTATGTATTTTCCACTCACCAGTGAGACCAGTGAGAGAACAAAAGTGAGAAAACTAGTGGGTTGAGATAAGTACGGTTTAATAAGGGAAGGAAAGAGGAAAATAAAAACAAGTGATGTGAAGGTGATCACTCACCACCTCCCACAAACAGACAGATGCCCAGCAAGTCTCCAAACAATGGCCACCTTGGAAGACAACCCTGCTCCCTGCCCCCGTTTTTAGTTGCTGAACATGATGTTACATGGTTTGAAATATCCTTTTTGCGAATTCAAGTCAGCTTTCACAGCTGTGTCCTCTCCCAACCCCCAGCCTACTCATTGTGGAGGCAGAGTGGGAAAAAGAGAAAGCCTTGATGCTGTGCAAGCACTGCTCAGCAATAGCCAAAACATTGGTGTGCTATCAACACTGTTTCAGCTATAAATTCAAAACACATCTTCCTATGAGCCGTTATGAAGGAAGTTAACTCCATCCCAGCCAGACCCAGTGCACCCATCTTGTTTGGCTTGCTCAGATGGGAGTTGTGATGGAGAGGGGTGGGCTTCAGTAACAACATCCATGGCGTGTCATGGGATGGTTATTGAGTAAAATCTTTCTTAAAGGCCCCCATCGTGGCCATCAGCAGACAAGCCTTCAGAATAGGCTGCAAATGTAGTAAAAAATTCCTTAACAAAGTCCACGAGTGCAGCGTTATAACATGCAAATTTGGTGTTGTAATTACTAGACAACCTGTTACAGTGAGTTAGCTGCTCTGCTCTGCAGGAACTGCTCTTTCCTGCAAAAAACAAGAAGTGGACCATCCCTCTGTCAGAGAGAAACAAGCCATTGCCAATCACCTTTTGCAAGCTCTTTCCCATGCTGCCTGTACCTGCACATCCACCTTGTGCCTTCCATCTCACCCACTTTCCAAATGAAACCACTCCAGCCCCCTTTAGGGCCACCATCACAGCCCCCCAGTTCCTGCCCTCACCCATCACTGACTCAATCCTCGTGCAGGATGCTGCCAAGCACAGATAAGGGGACAACCTGCATAAAGGGGACAAGCTGCTGTTTCGTTATCACACACAGCAGGTGCTGGATCAGATTAGTTGATGGCTGCCAACTGCCCATAGGTGTGTTGAGCAACATGCAAGATCATTTGAGAAATAAACTCTGCATAACCATGCAATTATGGTGGATCAGCTCTTAAATGGCAATTGGACCCCTCTTTGAGATCACAGTCCTAAGAAACTGTTACGTGGAGAACTAGAAATGTTTTTTTCTGAAAGGAGTTTGGTTTTACTGCAGATTCATCCCATTTGGTCTTAAAAAGCCATAATTCTAACACAAGGCTGAGATTAATTCCAGCAGCAAATCATTTCAGTTTCAGGTGCCAGTGAATTTCAGTTACAAGGAGCAAATATAGCCCTCATACTAATATTGCCCTCACAGATGATGCAATTCACATCCACACTTGTCTGCTGTAAGCCCTTCTTTATTCTGGGAAATGGCGAATCACAGCCATGAACGGCGGCAGCAGCAGGGAGGCTTCCTTGGACAAGATGAATGGGTTAAAAAAAGGAACTCTAGTAAAGGCTGTATTGGTCTTTTGTGTTTTAACAATGAGAGGAAGCTCTGCCTAGTTTGAGGAATTTCCCATGTCTCCGATTCAGACGTTGGAAAACTGCTTTATTAAATTTGTCTAAGAGGTGTTAAAAAAATAAAAATAATCAAGGAGATTAGGACAAAGATATCTTCCCAGAGCTAGGCATGTTCTGTTTGTTTGTTTCTTAAACTTGGATCACCGGAGGCAAACTCAGAGGAATCTAGGGAAGTTAAATAATGACAAACACCAAATGCTCACACCAGGTCCCTGCTAAGCTCGCCGAGCCATTACTGAAGTCAGTCAAGTGTCACTGCTATGCAGATACTGAAGATTTGCCCCTAAATTTCCTCATGTATCACTTCATTCTGCAATGTTGCCTGACATCGTGAGACAGATTAAGTGACAGAAATAGATGAGGAAGTTTCTGGGTGAGAGGAAGATCTGTGGGTTGAGAAATGCCATTTTCACCATTCAACAGCAAGTGATGGAGCAAGGAGAAACAGAGCCTCAAGCTTTCAAATTCCCAACGTCCTTTCCCTTGCTATTCCCTTGCCTGTTACAAGCTCATTTTCTCCCATAAAATTGTCACTGAAAGCAAGAGTTACAACATTGGAACAATTACACTTTTCTCCTCCAGATCTGAAAGCTCTTTATGCCTGTCGGTGAGCATCACTTTCCCACTGACAGGCAGAGAGAAACAAGGTTGTACAAGGTCACACCACAGCTGTGTTTTTTTCTGATTCATTATCATTTAAGCTACCAGTGGATACTGCTGCACCAGAGATGTTTGGATAGAGCTGGATTTTTGGGGTTATGGACATCAGTGGAGGCGAAAGCATCAGAAAGCATCTCTGCATCTCCCCCGACACAGCACTGGCAGCAGAGCTCCAGCATCACAACATAAAACTGGCATTTATTTAAGCAGCTCAAAGCACAGGTAGAAAAGGATGGAAACAAGATCAATGTGACATTCAGTACATTGCAATGACTCAACCTGTGGCCACGGGTGCCCCAAGTCCCTCTCCCCGGTCAGTAAGCGTCACCTAATATGAGACTGAAGGGGGATGCAAGAGATTGCTCTTAAAAGAAACAAACCCACCGTTTTATAGAGTTGACAAAAATACATCTGCATTGCAAATCCCAGCCTTGGTAAGCATAAAGCAAAGTGAAAAAATCCAAATCCTATTGCAGTTGATCTGTTTGGAGTTTTTTTTTCTAAAACTACATAGCATGCCTTAGGAGGTAATCAAAGCATCTCAGATTAGCACAATGTTTCCGTGCACGTCCCTCTTTACCTCTGCAGCCCCAAGTTTAAACTAGATTAATCACAGCCACTATTAAAATTCACTAGCCAAGCTAACAGACAGTAGCACTTTGTCAGAAGCTTGAATGGCTGAATTCATACCCTGAAAAAAGCCAGAAGCATCCTACAGAAAACTGTCAACTAATCACCACAAAACGAAACCTGCGCTGATCGCAGATCTCCCAGTAGAAACCTGCAGCAGGTTTAGCAGTCATCCAAAGCTTGCAGCACAATGTCAGAATCTGTCCCTGAAAATGCCTTCAAGCCACCTTCACCTGCCCCAAACTGTTAAACCACACAAGGAGAGCGATGCTACATTTCACACACACCATCCATACCTGTAGGACAACAAGTGCTGGTCGTGTCTGAGCCTTTTCCAAACTTGTCCTCCTGTGCTGGGAAGGAAACTTCCCATCCAAGTGTCAACTCCTGTCTCAGTCTCTGCCCTTTGTTTTCCCAAGAGCTTGAGACACACCTGCTTTTCCGTGTGTGCTCTTGGTTGTTGGGCTCGGATGGGGTTGGTTTTTGTTGTTGTTTTGCTTTTCTTTTTGGAACAAATTAAACAGCCAGTGAGCAATTCTCAGTAAGCCAGAGAGAGAACCTTTTGGCTTGTGGTGATTTAATCAAGCAAACGCCGTGACCTCCCTTTCCTGCGATCAGTGGGAACCGATCCCTTCTCCACCAGCACGGGGTGGAGTTGCAGCTAAAAAACACAAGCCTGGAAGCTCTGTGCTGGATGGGCAGGGCAGATCTTCAGTCTCCGTTTGTTGTGTCAGAGAACACGGTGATTCCTGCCGGTCTGAAACACAGAGGTGACCTCTGGTCAGGAAGGAACCTGAGAAATACTTGCTAAGTAATTTCCTGCTGTCGGGGGAAAGTGGATGCAAAGGACACTTGGCAGGGGGGCTCAGAGCTGCTGGGGAGTGTAATTTCAAGATGAGGAAAACACTTTTTTGGTTATCAAGGCTGTGGAAGTACTTTTTCTTTCTTGGGTAAACTGTTCTAAGCTCCTCAGTTGTCACTATACACAGTGATCTGAAGTTGTGTAGGTGCTTCTCAGACTTTCAGCTATGGTGTCTTTCATGCTAAAAGGTGCTGAGATACTCTGCAAATTAATGTAGGAGAGCCTTTCCACATGGAGCTCATGTTCAGCAATACTCCAGCAATGTAGCTGAGGCACAGGGGCTCCTTGTGAAGGTGCAGAAGAAATCTGGGCAGGCTAATGCACCCAGAAGGACAGCTACCCCTGGAATAAGCCCCAAACTATGCTGTGCAGGTCCTGCTCCCTCACAATGGGGATCCCAGGGGGGTTTTTTCATGCACTAGCCAAATGACTGCACCTCAGGATGGTGGGGATGGTTCACCAAGGCTCAGTCCTGGTTATGTTGATAAAATGAAGGACACTGTAATGGCCTCCTTGCTTTTGTCTCTCCTGGCTTTGCACCACCTCTGATGTTCTTGTAAGATAACACACTGCAACACCGTGGCCCAACATCAACCCATCAGATGGCACAAGGCACATGGCACCCCTCTGTGATGAGTATTGCTTTCTGGAAGTATCAACTTCTTCTTGACTGTAGAAGCTGCTGAGAAAAACTAGTTTCTCTGTGTTTCAGGGTCTGAGTGAGCTGTATCTGTATCTGACCATGTTTCTGAGGCTGCCTTAAGGTGGAAAATTGTATATAGGGCTCCAGACTCTACAGCTAATAGCATCCTTCTTTCTGGACACAGCAGACATTTATTTTAGTAGCTTGGCATCTCCACTCAGGATCACCTTTTAGTTACCCTATCATGTTCCAGTTCATACTATAAAAGCAAAAAGGGACATTTGGACGTTTCACTGCTGAATACACCTCACTCCCATGCTCACTGACGTACAATCTTTTTTGCATAGAGAGGAAGAGAAAGAGACAGAGAGGGAGCCTGAGCTCTGTACCCCATCTTTACGTGTTTCCAGTTAAAGAGTGTGATCCATATTTCCTTATATTTAACAGCATCCTCTGCATCTAACAGCAGTCACTTAATTTCGGTAGGCTTTTCAGTTTCATTTCATTTTTTCTGGCCAGAGATGGAAGTTTATTCCCATTTATCTCCTTCTGCCGATTGGGGTGAGTGTCATATGATGGTTGGGTCATCTAGGAAAGAAAATCACAGAATCATAGAATGGTTTGGGCTGGAAGGGACCTTAAAGATCACATAGCTCCAACCTCCCTGCCATCAGCAGGGACACCTTCCACTAGGCCAGGTTGCTCAAAGCCTCATCCAACCTGGCCTTGAACACTTCTAGGGAGGGGCCAGCCACAGCTTCCTTGGGCAACCTGTTCCAGTGTCTCACCACCCTCACAGTGAATAATTTCTTCTTAATATCTAATCTAAACCTACCCTCTTTCAGCTTAAAGCTATTTCCCCTTGTCCTGTCATTAACTGCCCTTATGAAAAGTCCCTCCCCAGCTTTCCTGTAGCCCCCTTCAGGTACTGGAAGGCTGCTATAAGATCTCCCCGGAGCCTTCTCTTCTCCAGGCTGAACAGCTCCAACTCTCTCAGCCTGTCCTCACAGCAGAGGTGCTCCAGTCCTTGGATCATCCTCGTGGCCCTTCTCTGGACTAGTTCTAACTGGTCCATGTCTCTCTTATGTTGGGGGCTCCAGAACTGGATGCAGTTCTCCAGGTGGGGCCTTATGAGAGCAGAGGAAATGCTGCTGAGATATTTTGATTAGAGTGACAGGATGAGTATTTCTTTAAAGTACAGCACCTGAGTGGTTGTTTTTTTAAAAGCACTTTAGAAGGTGCTCATGGTATGTTTAGTTTTCATTCTTGTTTTGTTTTTTTTTTTTTACTTTTATTCCCATCTATATTGTGGTTTGCTGGTGGGTTTGGTGTTGGGTGGAAGATGATTTCTACCTCTACGATAGTTTCCAAGGTTTCAGAACTGCCCCTGTTCAACATCGAGAGAAGTTTAAAATGTTCAAGAAAGCCTCAGGCAGATTTTACTGTCACATCTGGGAACTGAAGAGAAATAGCTGCTCTAGAGAATGGTTAGATAAATATCTAAACAGGTCAGAAGAAAGTATCTAAATCAGCTCAGACTAGAGATGCTTTATTCTCTCTGTTGACCAACGGGAGCTTTGAAGACTAGTTCAGGAGCAGGTATTTACGTCCCTGGCATTCCCAGTGGAGTGAGATCAACACTACTCTTTCTGGAAACACCTTACTGCAAGCCATGTGTCATTATATTCTGCAAAATGGAATGGTTCTTGGACTTCAAGATGAGAGCTGACAGGCATGGTTCAGCAACAGCATCATCCAACAACGATCCAATTTGACAAAGTGCAGCCTGGTGTTTAGCCTGGGCATGCAAATTTTGAAGGGAACAAGGAGAGCCTGAACTCTTGATATTTGAGCAGGCATGAGTAAATGCAAGGTATGCCTAGGTTTGGATGTATTTGTTGTAGAGATTAGGAAAGGCTTGAAGAACTTCAGGAGAGTCCTATAATCTTTTTTTCTCTACCCTGCGCTCTGTCTTTGCATGGCAAAGCGTAATAAATTTGTGCAGCATTCAGCACTATAGGGCTCTGAGTTTGACTGGGGCATCTCAGTACAACTATATCCAATATAAATCTTTAAATACCACGGGTCACTAGAAGGATGATGTAGCAGGTATCTCACAAGCCTGTCCTATCAGCAAGGATTGTCATGACCATCAAGTGAGCTACAGTGCCCTAATGCGCACAAAGACAGCAAAGGGATATTTCAGCTGTCCTGGTGATCCTGGCCAAGAACAAAGAATTAACCTTTGCTCATGGTGGGGACTGCAAATCTTGATTCACTTTGCTCTAATGCCCTGAGAAGGAAGGAAGTAGTGAAACGTCTCATTGTACATCTGACTTGAGCAATATATTTAAAACTGACAGTGGTGCTGAAGGCTGCACGATTTCATACCAGAAGGAGCGACGTGCTCTGGATCATCTCAGTGCAGCCAAGTGGTCAACTGAAATAATTTATCAGCATGAATAAGGTCCTTGAAGATTATTCTTTTTCCTGGAGCACCAGGAATTCATTGCAGTGATAGAACAATTAATTTGAGTATTTGGTGTACTTCAGTTGTGCACTGTCATTGCCCAGCTTTCTGGGTTTCTTTTAGGTTTAAGTGACTTGGATTTATAATGTGGGGTTTTTTAGGCTAATTACCACACACACGAAATTAATCATAGGAGAATGATAACTACAGTAAAGTGTAATGTAATCATCATGCTGACAAGGCACAAAATGCTAAATGGCTACTTAGAATCTTCTAGAGAAAAGCACAGAAAAAGCAAACGTGGGAAACTGAAGCTGGGCAAATTTAATTTAAAAGCCAAGGTCCACATTTTTAATAATCCCAACAATCAACTGCACATGCAAAATTCTCTGTGATTCATTAATACTTGACACATTCATATCACAGTTGGCTGCTTTCCTACATGAGGTGCTTCATTTTTCTTCATTATTTGGCTTAGATAGAGACAGAGCTATTTGACATCCCTAATACAGGACCTGCTCTTTCAGCCTTTAGACATTCTAGAGCTCTTTTATTATTAAATTAGGGATCTGGGTACTTTAGTGGACTATGGTTTTAATGATATGTTTTATCTGGGGTTATATAAAGCTTCATGTGCTAAAAGCAGTATTGACAATAGACAACCAAGGGACTTCATAGCTGACAGGAAATCCTGGTGCAGAGACCCAGGCCAAAGCAGAGACTTCTGTAGAATGATGGAGAACTCATTGAGGTCTTGTGAAAACCAATAGAGGAAGTGGAAAACGCCTGTAACTGGTAGCCTTTGTGTTCATGCGATTGTTGGATTTCCCCTAGCAGAAAACATGCAGTAATTCCTCCAGGGATTTTTGAATCCCTACACACAAAGTGCAACCCACCCATCCCTTTCTGAAACTTGGAGCAGCTTCCTTTTGGTTAGTTGGGTCCTGTTTAAAATGGATGTCTGCAGGCAATGGCCCATTTTCCCATCCTTTCTTCTGACAATTAACAATGAATGAAACAATTTTTAATGGCATATTACCAAACAGAAGTGACCACCTGAGGGGCTTGGGCGTGGAAAGCTCTGCAAAGCTATATCCTGCATAACGTGGGGCTTGAGGGCTCCATACAATGCAGTGTGCTGTGGAATTCACACTTATTATTGTAATTATCTGCAACAGAAAAATTATTAATATTAGAAGTAATAGTAACAACACAGAGAAACCCAGCAGTCAGGAGGATAACTTTGTGTTGAAGTTGTACAGACCCAGAGCTCCTGCTCCAAAGAGCAGGACAAGTAGTATCTGAAGATACACAGGTGGCACAGGACAGGGACACAAGGAATGATCCTGGTCCTGGTGTGTCAAAGGGACAAGCCAGGACAATGCTCAGGCTAGACATGATGTGTGCAGGAGCAGACTCCAGGAGGAGATGGAAGAATGTTATCATCATTGGACAACATTTGGGGATGGGGTAACTTTTTACCCCATGTTCCTGGGTTGGGCCTAGGTACCTTTGAGTGTTGCAAAGTAACTGCATCTCTATGTGCAGAAATGCTCCCAGTAATCATTCCCTAAGGATTCAACTGTCTAAGAGCAAGTGTCGTGGCCCTGAGAGCACTGACAGACTTTGAAACCTCTTTTCTCCTCTCTTTGAGGTGTACCTGTCTGTACCCAAGGTCAGCTCTGTGTGGGTGCAGCTGTGTAACCAGGGATCAGACTGCTGGGAAGACAGCTAAGGTGTGAGAACAAGCTGGGAGATGTCTCACTGGGGACTCCACCTTAGCTTGGGAGCCACATTTAAATTTTACCCTCAGTCCTTGTCCAAGCCACATTGTGCGTCTGTGTGTGCCCAGCCTTGTACCTCGCTTATCCCAACACCAACTTGCTGACGTGACCTCCCAGCTTTGCCTTGGACCTGTGCCTTTGCTATGGGTTTGTTTGGGGAAGGGACTGTGGCTGAACTTGGTCACTGTCACCAGACCTGCTCTGCTTTTCTTGTTTGGGTGCCACAGGACTGTGCCCACCAGTGAGGGCACGGCTCTGCCAGCTCCCATCTCCCACCATGTGGAACAGACACCTTCTTCTGCTCCCTGGCAATGGGTCTCTCCTTTCCCTGTGAGTTAAGCATCCATGCAGGCAGTTGTAAGCCAAGTCCAAGGTCCCTCAGCAGATGCCTTTTCATTGGTTTTCTTGGGAATTTGTGGGTCCTTGGAAACACGCTACTGCAAATCAAACAGAAGCTGTGCTGGAGACTTGCATGCCAAAGGAAAGTACTTGAAGGTTCAGGGTAACACATTATCCAGCATTTGGGGTATCTGCTGGTGGTTCCAAACTATAAGAGGATTCAGTGGCCCATCTATCTTGAGTAAAAATCAACTAATGGACTGATGAACATCATGGATCAGGCACAAAGCAAGGAGGAAGTTTAACCAGCCACCACCTGAATGTGGTAGTGCAAAAGTTCTACCAGGTGGTAGATGAAAGGAGAATGCTCTTGGGAGGGATGGCATTTGTCAGCGTTCTCCTGATAAGCAACTAAATTGTGCCACATTCCTTCCATTCTACCCAGAAAACAAACTGCACCCTTCCTTAGTGCTGTTACAGGGCAGAGTTTCCCCATTTCATGAGGCTATAAGCAAACAAGGAAGTCTCTGTTAGAAGATGGGCATTCAGGTGAACCACCTCCTCTGCCAGTAACACTGACAAAAGCCTGCTTGAATGCTTCTCTGCTGGAGCCAGGGTGCCTTTCCCCACTGGTCTGGCTCCAGGCTCATTGCTGTGTCTCACACCCAGGTCACTGGCCTGGGCTGCTCTCTCCAGAGTCATTAGGGTGCAGGAACATTTGGGACGCTTCAGCAGCCTCCCACCTGTTTAGCATAGAACTGTGAAATGACAAAATTGTTTTACAAGCCATAGAAGTACTTAATTTTTTCTTCAGCTTTATATCCAACACTTTCTACTGCAACATCGAGAAGCCAAACATGAGCCAGCAACGTGCGCTCACAGCACAGAGGCCAATAACCGTGTCCTGGGCTGCAACCAGAGCAGCGTGGGCAGCAGGGCCAGGGAGGGGATTCTGCCCCTCTGGTCCACTATTGTGAGACCCCACCTGCAGTGCTGCATCCAGTTTTGGGGCCCCCAACACAAGAAGGACATGGAACTACTGGAGCCAGTCCAGAGGAGGCCACGAGGATGATCCAAGGGCTGGAGCAGCTCTGCTGTGAGGACAGGCTGACACAGCTGTGGCTGTTCAGCCTGGAGAAGGCAAGGCTCCAGGGAGACCTTCTAGAGACCTTCCAGTACCTGAAGAGGCCTACAGGAAGGCTGGGGAGGGACTTTGGACAAGGGTAGGGAGTGATAGAATGAGGTGTAATGGTTTTAAACTGGAAGAGGGGAGATTTAGATTAGATAGGAGAAAGAACTCCTTTCCTGTGAGGGTGGTCAGACACTGGCCCAGGTTGCCCAAGGAAGTTGTGGATGCCCCCTCCCTGGAAGTGTTCAAGGCCAGGTTGGATGAGGCTTTGAGCAACCTGGTCTAGTGGAAGGTGTCCCTGCTGATGGCAGGGGGGTTGGAACTGGATGATCTTTAAGGTCCCTTCCAACCCAGACCATTCATGATTCTATGATTCTATGAATATCATGACTCCCACTCTATTCCCTATATGCTCACCATAATAATATTCAAGCCACCACATCTCCCCTAGACCTTAACTATAGTCCTTCTGTGTCCTCTCTGTGCCGCTCAGAGCCCCAACTCCAGACCTATCCCTTACCTTCCTGTAGTGCCCCCCCAATTAATTTCCACACTGTTCCTCCCTTCCTAATACCATCAGTCAACTCATGTGCGTTCTGTCTAGCTCAGCCTGGCTGTTGCCCTGACAGAAGTCTTCACCACATAGTTGTCTACTACTTAACTAGCATTTAATTGGTGTTTGACTTGCTGGACATCTTTTCTGGCTACTGAGCAGCCAGACAAAACATACTTGTCCTTTAGGAATGTATTTGGTTTGCGTGGCAAGATTTTGGTAGTGGCAGGGGGGCATAGGGGTGGCTTCTATGAGAAGCTGCCAGAAGCTTCCCCCATGTTCAACACAGCCCATACCAGTGGCTCCAAGACAGACCCTCCACTGGCCAAGGCCAAGGCAACCAGTAATACCTCTGGGATAAAATAATTAAGAAAAAAAAAGGGAAGAGAGGAAAAAAAAAGCTGCACACTTTGCAGCTAGAGAGAGGAGTGAGAAGATGTGAGAGAAACAACTCCACAGACACCAAGGTCAGTGAAAAAGGAGGGGGAGGAGGTGCTCCAGGCACCAGAGCAGAGATTCCCTGCAGCCTGCGGTGAAGACCATGGTGAGGCAGGCTGTCCCCCTGCAGCCCATGGAGGTCCATGGTGGAGCAGATGTCCACCTGTAGCCCACGCTGGAGCAGGTGGATGCCGAAGGAGGCTGTGACCCCGCAGGAAGCCCGCGCTGGAGCAGGTTCCTGTCAGGACCTGTAGCCCGTGGAGAGGGGAGCCCACGCCGGAGCAGGTTTGCTGGCAGGACTTGTGACCCTGTGGGGGACTCGCGCTGGAGCAGTCCCTTTCTGAAGGACTGCACACCACGGAATGGACCCAGGCTGGAGCAGTTCGTGAAGAGCTGTCAGTCATGGGAAGGACTCACGTTGGAGAAGTTGGTGGAGGACTGTCTCCCGTGAGAGGGACCCCACGCTGGTGCGGGGGAAAGAGTCCTCCCCCCTGAGGAGGAAGGAGCAGCAGAAACAACATGTGAGGAACTGACCACAACCCCGTTCCCCCTTCTACCTCCATGCCTCCCCACTGCTACCAGAACCTTGCCACACAAACCCAAGGCAAATGCCCAAACAAGGCGTTTGTCCTTTAGCCCAGCCTCTGCCAGGAAACATGTAGGTGTTTATTGTCATTGAGATTACAAGAAATGACAACATCTTGGTCCTTCAGAGAAACTGCATGATCAGTCTAAAAGGTATTAGGGAAGGAATTGCCAAACACTGCAATACACAAAGCAGACTCATGGCTAAAACCCCCTCTTATTCGAATTACTTTCTTTCTCCCAATACACATTAGGTTGTACCTTAAAAAGTGCTGTGGATATCTGGCCAGGTGACCTTGGCAGCAATGTTGTCTTTTCAACAGCAGAAAGAGTGCTTCTTGTCCCAGAGCAAAGAAGGATAGCTAAGAAGAATCTGATTTAATAAAAAAAAGAGGACTGGGAGGTGGACCTGTGGGTCAGAGGAAACCCATGATGATAAAGACATCTTATTCCTGTCTGTGAAGGAGAAAAAAGATCAGATTCACACAGGAAAAGTGCCTTTCACAGGGAATTGTACCAAATACAAAGGTTTCTGTATAGCCAGAAGTGTCTGTTTTGCCTAGTCATTTTCTATGCAAAAGAGGAAGTGGTTAGCTGAATTCATGGACTATATACACACACAGACCCTCTGCAAGTTGAAATTAATAAATCCTTTTTGTATTTGCCTTTCTTGGGGCTCAATTACATCTAGTCATCCATGTGGTGACTCCACAGCTCTCATGTGGGGATCTGACCTTTGCAGTCTCATGTCCACTTTAGATTTGCAGTGAGCTGATGGATATTTAAGGCAGAAAGGTGACTGGAAAGCAGGTGCATGACCAGAATGCTCTTTACCAGTAACTGTCATGATGCATAAACATGTTCAGACCAGGACAAAAGGTTTCTTTTCACTGGAAAAGATATACAAGTCCATTAACTAAGTATACATGCAACCCACCCACACGTACTTCAGCCAGCACACGTTAACTGTGAATTAGAAGTGGTTGTACAGCTCATATTCTTTCACCTTAGAGCCTCCCACAGATAGAAGATCCCTTCTTCTTCACCTTCACAAGCATGGAAAACACTTTGGAGCACCTGCCCAAGGTATTGTACCTTAAAAACATGTATGACATTTGCTATCAGAGAAAGGATTCTAAATCCATGTCACTGTAGGTAAGTTTATTATCCTAATGCCTACCTATGTAAGGCTTCCTCTCTCTTGTAATTAAATTGAGTACTAAGTAAAAAGAGTACTAAGAGAAAGGAGCATGAGAACATAAGAAAATGCAGTATACATATAGTCTATCTCCCTACTTTTGTGCCTGTCACAGGGACAAGATGACAAGAAAAGCTTCTGGAGCATTTTCCCTACACCCTCCCCTTTGCCTCAGGAGAAGAATGCCACTTTTAAAATCATAATCTAACACATCAATTTTCCCACAGTGTTGGACTATGTGCCACACTGACCAGAATTCAAAAGAAAGGTCTTGATCCTAAAAGCAAGTCCAGCTGGATTCTTCATGTGTGTGAGGTCATTCCCATGCCAAACTCTGTGTACTACTGGAGCTTTAAACTTTAAAGGGCTCCCATTCTTGCCCTGCTTAAATCTCGCAGGTTCTGCTTGTTTCCAGCTCCAGGATATATCCTCTTCTCTCCATCCCACCCAGGTTCTGACCATTTTACTGATGGCATCACCTGGACGATCACACAATCATAGATTCATAGAATGGATTGGGTTAGAAGGTTAAAGCTCATCCTTTTCCCCTGGTTGGGACCCTTGGTTGTGCTAATGGCTTCAGTTTCACAGAATCACAGAATCACAGTCAGGGATTGGAAGGGACCTCAAAAGATCATTGGACACCACTGTGAAAAACCTGGCTCCATCCTCCTGACACTCACCCTTCATATATTTATAAACATTAATAAGGTCCTCCCTCAGCCTCGTCTTCTCCAAGCTAAAGAGGCCCAGCTCCCTCAGCCGTTCCTCGTAAGGGAGATGCTCCACTACCTTAATCATCTACGTGGCTCTGCACTGGACTCTCTCAAGCAGTTCCCTGTCTGTTTGCTGTGCTTCTGTGTAGAAAAAGAAAGAAAAAGAAAAAAAAAAAAGGAGAGAGACTAATAAAGACAGATCTAAGCAGAAAAAAAAAAAATCTTAACCAGGAAAACACTCACCTCAGTGTTAGAGGTCAAAGGGGTAGATGCCAATGGGGTCAGACCAAACACAACCTTGATTTGCAACTCAGTTCTCCAGATCTTACACCAAAGTTTGGGGTTTTTTTGGCCCCTGACCATTTGTCAACACCAAGAATGCCTCTGTGGTATGCAGTCGTACTGGTCTGATCTCTTAGGCTAAGCTTGGCATCTTTGCCACCCATGCAGAGCTGATGCAGGTGTTGCTGAGCAACTGCAAACTGAACCTGAAAGGGTTTGAGCAGGACAAGCATAGTGGCATGGCTGGGTGTGCTGCGATTGCATCGTATCGGTATGTCTGAAGTAAAACAGGTATGGGCGTGAGGTGCTGTGTCTAACAACAGTTTTTGCTGGAAAGTCCCTGTGCTTTTCAAACCAGACAACTTTCTAGCCAGAACTAAGAGCCTGTAGTGATGTGAGTGCTTAATTGCCACTTCAGGTGCCAAGTTCTGCATCCGTTATCAATACCCCTCTTAAATATTCTGAAAGTCCCCACCAGCCATTGCCTAAGCCTGTAGACACCTCTGCCTGCTCAGTATTTATTTGGGTAGATCCATGTTCAGCTCTGCAGGTTTTGGAGAGTTCTTTCTTGAAGAGATCAGCCTCGATCAGGTCCAAACATCATTCATGTGGGGAGGCACTGGTGAGGATTACAGGCTGTCCCTGGCCAAGATTAAGATCTTGGACTGTGTGTGCATTTTATAATTTCTTCCAGACTAGTTTTCTCCCAATAGCCCTTCAGATCTCACTTCTAGAAATGACTGAAAAGCCTGTGGGCTTGTGGCCCGGTACAAACATATCACCTGTAGAACAGATCTGGAGAGAAAACTCTTGTTACACATCCAAAAACCCCTCCAAGAGAGAAAGGAGAACATGGGTTAGGGCAATACCAAACTATCAGGTTAACACATCCTGAAAATGCCATTTATGGATTAAAAAGGTTGGTTTGTTTATTAACCAGCACACCTGGCACTTTTATTAGTGCAGCACAAAGGTGGTGCTTTCTTAATGGACAAGGCTCCAATGGACTTTCTTTTCACAAAAATGGCCCAGAAATATCAACAGTGGACTGTGTACATGAAAATAAACCCTGATCTTAGGTTATGGTGTGCATTCAGCAAGCTCAGCTGACATTGGGCATGGGTTTGACCTTCTCACTGGTCCCAGCGGAACAGAAAGGACAGTAAATACTCAGCTTGAATTTCCTCATGGTTTTGTGCCAACATAATTTCACTGGCACCAGTGTAAATCCTCCATTTGCAAGGGGAGATGGAGAGGAGGGCCAGACCTGGGACTGGCAGGTGGAGCCCTTCCTCTGGGAGTCTTCCTTCTCAAGTCCCAGATCACTGAACATGCTGATCTTTACGGAAGGGCTGATGCATCACAGGCTCTCCCTTAGTCCAATTTTTTGAATGTCCAATCTGTCCAAGGGGCTGGGCAATAGGAGCTGAAGATAGCTGAGACTAGAGGTGGTTTAAAGCTGAACTTTCTCTCCATCTGAAATTTGTCACATACTGTAAAGCATGTATCCTGGTCTGGGACATTAAATGAGAATCTTTAATGGGGTTCCTTCCTAAGAGAAGGCAATACAGGAAAAATTGAAACAGAAGCTTATTCGTGGGTGTTGATGGTTTCTCCCACCTTTGCTAGCTGTCAGCCAAATTGGTGAATACTCAAGTTTTACAGAACTTCAGGACTGGGAGAAAATTGCCCTGGGCCAAGGTGTTGAGAGCCTTCCACCAAACCCAGAAGTTTTTTATAGAATCATACAATCATAATGGTTTGAAAAGACCTTTAAAGTCCAACCATAAACCTAACACTACCAATTCCACCTCCAAACTATGTCCCTAAGCACCTCATCTACCCAGCTTTTAAATACCACCAGGGAAGGTGATTCCACCACCTCCTTGGGTAGCCTGTTCCAGTGCTTGACAACCCTTTTAGTTAAGAAGTTTTTCCTAATATCCAACCTAAACCTCCCTTGGTGCAGCTTGAGGCCATTTCCTTTTGTCCTGTCATTTGTTACTTGGTTGAATAGACTCACCCCCACCTCTCTTCACCCTCCTTTCAGGGAGTTGTAGAGAGCAAGAAAGTTTCCCCTCAGCCTTTTTTTCTCCAGGATAAACAACCCCAGATCCCTCAGCCACTCTTCAGAAGACTTGTTCTCTTTTGCTACTTGTTGAGTATTCCAGGTGTCCAGGATGTGGATCCCAGGTGTCAAAGATGCCTTGGCTCCCTAGCAGGGATCTGAGACACTCCAAGATCCCCAGCGTGGGAGAGCTCTGCTGGGAAGTGTCCCTGGAGGCATCACTGGTGGTGGCTGGGGCTCACAGGCAGTGAGAAAGCAGTCTGGCTTCTAGCACACATAACCCTGTCAGTGTTTCATCCATAGTTTTGTGGAGTCAGACACATTTCCACAAGACTTCATCTGTAAGAAAATAGCATTTTTCAGTTGAAAAAAAAAAAATAGTGAAGAAAACCCACAAACTTTCAGCACTGGCTTTACTTCTTGTTCCCATCTGCACACAAGGTTGATCCAGAGCAAACCTTCTACCTTTGCCTGGGTCAGTTGTACATTTCCTGCAGTTATTGTTTGTCCGCTATCCTTCCTGTTACAAAAGGGAAGCTGGCAAGATAAATTCCTTGGGTATAGTCTACACTTGAAAGCACTGTCCCTATCCTAACCCCAGCAAGGAATGCAGAGGGACACATCCTCCCCTCAGGAGGGGTCTCCTGGGGGGTGAGACAGTGCTGCTGACAGCAGGTGAAAGACATGACATAGAGGGACTTTGTTGGATGGATGTGGCACATCCTCTGTTTTCTCTTTTCCCCAGATCCTTTGCACAGTAGCTGGCTCAGCATGCTGCTGGCTCCTCCAGATCCACCATCCTCATGGCCCTACCATGAGGTAGGGGACAATATGATGTGGTGCTGTTGATACACATGACGGCTGCTGGTGTATAGGCACAAGCTTGGGAGTTGTGTGGGCAAGTGTCTTGAGCACAGACTTCATTAAATGCATCCCTCTGTCCCCACTAATTGCACAGGGCTTGTGGTCCTGAGGTAGATGGGGGCAGGCTGTGGTCACTGTGGGACCTTGCTCCACTGATGCTGTCTATTGCAGGATGTGTCCCAAGGGAAAAACATCATTTCCCTCCCACCAGACAGCCCAGACCAGAACAGCTCACTGTGGATGGGTTTTAGTCCTGCCAAGAACTACACACCACTACCAGCCCATGCTTACATGTTTATTCATGTCCAACTGCAAGGACCATGGAACACCACCAGTCTGTGTACACATGGCCACAATGTCCATTCCCATGGCCAAAAAACAAGGTCAGATGGGACAGGCACCAATCCCCACCTCTTTCTGGGAAGAGCAGCTTTTGCTTTCTCCTTCTGTTCCAAAGCTTTAAAGTTGGTCAGATGTCCCCTGTGGAGCACAGCCCAGCTTTCACATTGATTCTGCTTAAAAACACACATTGATCCAGCTCAAAACACCGGGAAATCTGACCAGCCTGAGCTGCATGCTCATGGATTGCAGGTTGTCCAGGTCAGACTACAAAGGATGCTCGTAAGATGTCTCTAAGAGGCCTCAGATGAGCAAACCCTGTTTGTCTTGTCTTGAGTAAACAGGTGATACTTTCTGATAAGCAGAGATGATAGAAGCAGGAAGGAAAACCTGAGGTATGGTTGTTCACCAGCATTGCTCAGCCAAGCAAGAAAATAAATCTTGCTTTTTTGTGTGGCTGGGAGAGCCAGGGAAGCCTTTCATCCAGCCTGCTCATTTTCAAGGGAAAGGGTTCCAAGAATGCAATATTTACTTAGTATTAAATGCAGTCTTTGCCAAGTATTGAAAAAGACAGGTTTAGCTTTTGCTGTAGCTGGTTAGAGATTGCCTGTCTGGCCACTTCTATGTTAGAATTACTACAGAAATCCTGAGAGTTTTGTACCAGACTCAAAAAGTGCTCCAGCCAACCTCTGGCATCCTTTAAAACTGTGGGAAAAGAAGGATGACCATGAGGCAGCAGTGTGTCCTCGTGGCGAGGAAGGTCAATGGCATCCTGGGGTGCATTAGAAGGGGTGTGGTTAGTCGGTTGAGAGAGGTTCTCCTCCCCCTCTACTCTGCCCTGGTAAGGCTGCATCTGGAATATTGTGTCCAGTTCTGGGCCCCACAGTTCAAGAAGGACAGGGAACTGCTTGAGAGAGTCCAGCACAGAGCCACCAAGATGATTAAGGTAGTGGAGCATCTCCCTTATGAGGAAAGGCTGAGGGAGCTGGGCCTCTTTATCTTGGAGAAGAGGAGACTGAGGGGTGATCTCATTAATGTTTATAAATATGCAAAGGGTGAATATCAGGAAGATGGAGCCAGGCTCTTCTCAGTGTTGTCCAACAGTAGGACAAGGAGCAATCAGTGCAAGCTGGAGCATGGGAGGTTCCATGTAAACATAAGGAATAACTTTTTCACTGTGAGAGTGATGGGACACTGGGACAGGCTGCCCAGGGAGGTTGTGGAGTCTCCTTCTCTGGAGACATTCAAGACCCTCCTGGACATGTTCCTGTGTGACCTATTGTAGGTGATCCTGCTCTGGCAGGAGGTTGAACTAGATGATCTCCTGAGGTCCCTTCCAATCCCTCACATTCTGTGATTGTGTGTGATTCTGTGAACTAAGACACGGAGCAGTAAGCTATCAGCAATATTCAGTCTGGGGAACACAGCTCTTTTGATTAGCACAATTACCACTCACTGCTTCCTGGATCCCCTCCTCAATTTTAAGAATAACTTTTAGGTGACAAGAAGCTCCAGCAGGACTCTGTGGCATGCTCCAGTCAGGCTGTCGTAGCAGCTCACCCCTGCTCTAAGTGAGCATGGCTGCACTTACTGTCTTTATCCTCCCCTCCCCTGTCTCCTGGTGGATGCTTCGCTGGGGTAGCTAATTCAGATCACTGAGCTGGCAGGAAACCTGGGATGGTTTGTGGCTGGCATAGTGAGACACAGCAAAGAAGCAGATGGAAGAACTGGTCGAACACTTGAGATGCCACAGGGCAGGGGACAAGGAGGGAGCGTGGCTAAGAGCATGAGGGGAAGAGATGATCAGCTCTGTTCAAGCCCTCATGTCATATAGAAGAAAAGAAAACAAGTCAAGTGAACCCACCCGTAGGGATTTTCTTGTTTGAGAGGTTTCAGAGGAAAATTTGCATCCTCCCCAGTTAAATACTTTATTTAGAGATTAATTTTGCCTAGTCTACCAAGAAATCCTTGTTTTATGCAGACAAGCAAGAAGCTTGCATAGACACCCCTCATGTGACCTCAGACACAGCACCAGTGACTTAGGATGTGAAGAACAAATCCTTTAAATCAGTTCATTGCCCCCTTTTGAGGTTGTGTATTTCCATTTTGCTTTAGGAAGAAATTCTTTGCTGTGAGGGTGGTCAGACACTGGAATAGGTTGCACAGAGAAGTTGTGGATGCTCTCTCCCTGAAGTGTTGAAGGCCAGGTTGGATGAGGCTTTGAGCAACCTGGTCTAGTGGAAGGTGTCCCTGCTGATGGCAGGGGGGTTGGAACTGGGTGATCTTTAAGGTCCTTTCCAACCCAGACAATTCTGTGATTCTATGATTCCCTGAGCAAATGAAAAACCACTCCGAGTTGCCAGCTCAATGGACTGCTTTGTACTGCAAATGAATTTTCCTTCAAGAAAGACCCTCTAACTCCCCATGCACATGTGAAGTATTAGGGGAATTAATGAACATCTTGTTCATGCTACTCTTTGAGCAGTCTTGCTCTCTGCTACCCAGGGCTGCTCCATTTGCTGTGCCTCCAGGCTTCGTCTTCCTCCATGGATGTAGCTCCTGGGGAGCTGTGGGCAGCTCAGTGCAGCTTCTCTGCTCTCAATGTGAGAAGAAACTGGAGTTTGTCTGGTGCTACAAGTCCATGAGCGTCTTTGGGCACAGAAGGACCCTGGGGACAGACAAGGTCCCTGTGGGAGCTGAGCAAGCTGGTCCATGTTTATGCAGCAGCACAGCTGTACACAGGCCCTTGTGTTTAGGAAGCAAAGTTCTCGTTAATTTTATTAGTGCAGCAGCTCTTGGCATGCAAGAGCTAAATTTCCCTGTACACTCAGGGGGAGGGTGAGTTCCCCCAGGGTTTAGGGTAGCCCAAGGTTAATAGGATTGAATAGGTACCCACCAGAGGTGGGCTGAGATGTGGGGGATCATTAAGAAACCACCAACTATGAGTCCTTCCAGACAAAAACCGGGGAGAAGGAAACTAAACTGGGCACTGCTCCTGCGGTGCATTGGCACAGGATGAGTCGGTTGATTTAACAAACAGCAGTTTTTCAAAGGAAGAAAAGAAAATGAGGACAGGAAGATAATGAGTAACAGAGGATACCTAATCACTTCTGCAAAACTCCATCATAACTGGTTACTGTCCTTCTCTCAGTGTCCCCAGGGAGGCAATTGCGAGATCAAAAGCTCTTGAAGTGAGAAGGTGCATTTCTAGTGCAAGGAACTGTGCAGGTCTGATGGTCACAGTGGTGTGCAGTGGCTGGATGGCACGAGCAAGCTGCACAGGAGGGAAGGGCAGGTCCAGCACAGCTGAAATCTGCAGGGTCTCCTCCTAGAGAGGGGTGTGTGGAGACAGCAACTCCTGCCAGCAGTTACACATCAGCTCTCCATCAGTAAGGGGTAATTCTGCCTCCTTTGCTGCCCACCCTGACTTCCAAGCTGCCAGCCAGAGATGGGCTTGGTCCAGCATGTTTGTTCCAGTCTGCTTAAAACAATCCTTGGTATTTATGGATGATTCAGAGCCAAAAATATGTCCAACACCAAGTCAGCTGGCTTTTCTCTGAGCTGCACAAATCAAATCAGCCCTTAATTGAATTCCCCTCTGTTGAGGCAAACTGGAGCTCGAGCTCTGGGATTTCCTTTGATTGTTCCCACTGGTGAAGCTTTCATCCAGTTTCACTCTTGTATCTGGCACTTCTTAATGACTTCATATAGAGCTGTATGTAAATTTGCTTAATGAACTAGAGATGCTCTCAGCTGGGTGAGGGGAAGGCAGAGCATCAAGGCATTTGTGTGGTGTGTTCAGGCTCTGACACCAGTGTCACCTAGTGACAACAGCTACTGTAGGTGTGAGACTCGGTGGATTAGACTGCTCTTTCCATGGTCCCACCATGCTTAGTCACTCTTTCCAATATTATCTAAATTGCCCTGTGAATAAACTCCAAGGCAAGTAGCCTGTGAGCCATGGGAAGCTTCTGCTCCACAGGAAGCTCTGTGCTCCATGTGGATACTGCTTTCCTCCATCAGTGGATGTTAGGGAGCAGGTAGATGCCCCTGGTATCCCCCCAGACCTGTAGGGATATGAATCCCTGGGGTAAACCTGGGCAGCTGGGCCAGGGCTACGTCTGCACTGGCCAGAGGCCTTCAAAGGCACCTCTCTAGCTCTCGCTTCTTCCCTGTCAACATGGCTGGTGCAGATTTGCTGCAGGCCTGCAGATGGTGGCCAGGTTCAGCCAAGAGTCCAGGTCCTCAGGCAAGTTAAGGTGATGAGGCAGGTCCAAGGTCAACCTGCAAAGTCAGCCTGCAGGTCAGAGTCAGGGACAGGATCAAGCCTGGTGAGGGTAACCACACTTAGACACAGCCTGATTGTCACCAAATAAGTCCATATGGGCAAGGCAGGTCCAAAGGATGGGAAACAGCCCTCAGCTGTGCCATCTCCACTTTGACCCCAAATCTTTGTAGCCAAACTACTAAAGGAGATGCTGCCAGTAAAGAATTTCTAGGCAGGAAAGACATAACCACATCAGCATCCTACTGTCACCACAATCAGACTGCGGACACCCCTCAGTTCTCTTCCTCCCAAGCCTGCAGGTTGTTTCGGATGAGAGCTCAGGTTCAGAAGAAGCCTTTCTCAGCAACGAGACTTCACTCACCACGTACAGCTCTCCCTAAATCAACACGAGTCCCACAGAAACCTTATGCCCTCCTGCCCTCCTCTGAGAGGTGACAATAATGTCACCACCTTTTTGCGGCAGCAAAGGACCGCGTCTGGTCAATCCGACAGCTCTGGCTGCTCTTCGTCTTAGGGACAGTCCGCCACCTTGTGTTGAAAGTTGAGGATTATCAGGGTGGTTTTAGTTTGGTTTGCTTTTAGGACTCCTGAAATCCAGAAGAAATGAAGACGACCTTGAGAAGCTCAGCTCTGTCAGGTGTGCAACAGAAATCGCCTCATTGTCCCCACTCTTGGCTTTGGTGGCACAGTTGCTTTCGGGTAGGTCATTGCCTGGCATTTCTCTCCCCAAGCAAGGGAGAGCATCTCCTGGATGCCCAGCAGCAATTTTGGACTGTCCCTTCTACAGTGGAGGATTTTGGTCCGTTCAGGTTGTGGTATCCTTTGAAACTCGATGTGCCCTTTCCTGCCCTTGAGGCTGGCCCATAATTTGTATCACCCACGCCAAAAAGCCTATGGAAACTCCACTGCTTTGCTTCACTGAAGATCCCAAGCATCATTGAGGTGCTTATGGGCATTCGAGACATAGATATGGGCTCCAGGTGCAACATGTGGGACATCAAAGCTGCTGAGTAGTGGCTGGAGGCCAGGCCAGATGCTCAGGGAACCTCATGTAACCCTAAATACCTGTGTGAGGTAAGAACTTCACGTCCTTACGCACCTCAGGGGTTTCATCTCAAACCAGACCCTGCTTGACTTCAGCTTGGCTCCTTTTACTTCCTTCACTCTTAAGAAGCATGAAGTGTTCATTAGAAAGGATTGATGTTTATAGGGTGTAAGACTCTTTCCAGATTATTTTTACATTTTTCTAAATATTCCAAAGAGTGTGACAAATTCTTCTCATAAATCCTATTAGTGGTTAATGAACCCAGAGGGAGATGTGCCATCATCTTGCTGAGCTCTGCTGTAGCCTTCTAAGGAGGTTTTATTTTATTTCTCCTGTTTGTCATAGTTTCTGTCATATTTCTCTTTCCTTGATCATCAGCCTTTCTTCCCCTGGCTGCCAAGAGGGCCAACCGTGTCCTGGGGTGCACCAAGCACTGCACTGCGAGCCGGGCGAAGGAGGTGGTTGTCCTGCTCTGCACTGGGGCGGCCTCACCTCCAGTACTGGGGACAGTTTTGGGCACCATAGGATAAAAAACTATAGCACAGTGTCCAGAGGAGGCCACTAAATTGGTGAGGGGCTTAGAGGGGAAGCTGTGTGAGGAGAGGCTGAAGTCACTTGGTTTGTCCAGCCTGGAGAAGAGAAGACTGAGAGGAGATCTCATCATGGTCTAGAACTTCCTCCCAAGGGGAAGAGGAGGGGCAGGTGCTGATCTCTTCTCTCTGGTGACCAACGATAGGAGCAGAGGAAATGGCAGGAGGATGTGCCAGGGGAGGGTGAGGTTGGCCATGAGGAAAAGGTTCTTGAGGCAGAGGGTGGTGGAGCCCTCGAACAGCTCCCCAGGGAGATGCTCATGGCACCAAGCCTGACAAGATTCCAGCAGCATTTGGCCAAGGCCCTCAGGGACATGGTCTGAATGTTGGGATTGTCCTATGCTAGGGCAAGAACTGGACTCGATGATCCTTGTGGGTTCCTTTGTTCTACCCTCCTTATGCCATTTTTCTCCTGTCCCTGTTCTTGTTGCAAGCAATGTTATGTACCACACACACCCCATTCATGGGACAGGCAAACAGCAGAAACGTGATGTGCAGATGCTGTGCAGGACAGCAGGTTGGGTAAAACATTAACAGATAAAAACCCCATTTACCCAGCTGTGTTGACTCTTGCAGCTCACAGCCAAGGGGTGATGGCAGCTGGGTTAGCTGTGATGCCTCAGCATTGGTCAAGGCAGCTGCCTTCACTCAGCTTTCACAGTAGACAAGTAGGGACTGAGCTGAAAGATGTCATAGAATCACAGAATGGTTTGGGTTGAAAGGGACCTTAAAGATCATCCAGTTCCAGCCCCCTTGCCATGAGCAGGGACACAATAGTAATGGTTCAGAGACAGCTTAGAAATGGGGAAAAACATCATTTCATCCTCCTGGTTTTTGATTTTGCTTCTTAAACAGACTTGATTCCTCTTATCCTTGCTCAAAGAGCTGCCCAGCTGAGAAAGACCAGATTTCCAGTTCCTAACTCAAAGCAGTAGTTGACTTCAAAGATACCTGTATGTTTACCCAGCAGGTGATGACTCAGCCAGGCACAATGCAGTGCTCAGCATGAGCATGGCAAAAGTAGGTTTTTGGGACTCAGTGGAAGTACCAGCTGCTTCCTGAAATGTGTTGGATGTCATGTGGCATGTCTGTGTCACTGGTGTAACCCGTTGGGTTCACGATGAGATGGTGCAATTCTGCCTCGTGAGTGACCACAGGCTGAGCAAGGCAAAGTTGTGCTGCTTTGTCTAAAATGACCTTCCCTTTCTTTGTCCTGTGGCTGGGCCAGCTGGGAATTAGTCTGCAGGATTAGCTCTCCATGTACACTGAGATGGACCAAAGGAGAGCTCAACTGTGATGATTTTTCCTCATTAGCAGCAGGCTGTGGACGGTCTGGCAGCGTGGCACTCATTGAATTCTGATGGGGTACTGAAGAGCCTCTTGGCAGCTTGGCTGGAGAATGAGTTATGGGTTTGTTTACTTGCTAGAGCTCCAACTCATGTTTAGCACAGGCCAAGCTGAGTCAATTTTTCACATTTTGCTAGCATGGCATGTGAACATCAGGCATGAGGAAACATGCAAAAGCTGCTGAGACTCAGCCATGTGCATGCACTCCTTGGTTTCCTTGTTCCTGCATACCAGTGCTGGCCAAGGAGGAAGGTAAGGCTACAGCAGACCCTACTGTCGGCTCAAGCCTTGGCTGCTGACCTGCTTATCCAAGTGCAAAATGATGTGTAAGAAGATTAAATCATCTTCTAAAGAAGGTCTGAAATCTTTGTTTTTTCCAGTAAACAAACAAGTAACTGTTTACTGGCACACTGTGAAACCCAGCCAAGAAATTGTGCAGAGTGCTAGCAACACTGAAAAAATCAGCCCACGGGTCCTCATAGCAGCAGGTCCTTTAATAAGATGAGGAACAGGTACAGGGCAACTTTCCAATTACTTTAACATGCAGAAAAAAATGGAGTTATGCCTAGTCATGGCTTTGTGATCTTTCAGTGGAATTGCTTTTTTGGTACTGACTTGCTCTTGCATCTTTATTGCTTATTTAAAAATGTGCCTCTGCTTGGACTGAAGTTTTGTAATAGTGGCCCTTCATGCTTCCACATCTATTGCCTCGAAAAACATCCCATTAAAACTTGGTCAGCTGTACAAATCCCAGCCCTGCAGCCAGAATTCAAAACATCGCTGGCGCCTTCCTGGGTTCCTTATAAAGCACTGACAAAGCCGACCCCAAATCTGCAGTCATGATCACATCCCTGGGACACGCTATGAAAGTGTCCTCCTGCCTCCTGCTTCGATTTAATAACATCAGTGCACATCAGATGTTGTCCATCACCGAAATGCATTTACCTCCACTCCTCCACCAGAACATATTTACCTCTATTTTAGAGCACAGCATGAAATTATTAAGTAATTTACTGCCCACAGAAGTTGGGAATGGTATTGCTCACATTAGGAGGTGCTGGGCTGCACAGATATTGCAACTGGCACCCAGAAATGATGAGGGTTTTGTGACAAGTGTCTCCTGTCCCAGCTTTGTCCTTCTGCTGCATGGTGATAGGTCTCCAGTCAGATGTCCAAAAGCATTGAAATCTGTGAAATCATCTGCTAAAATGTAAGTTGGTTACTTGAAACTATATAATATCCCTGAAGAAATCTCTTTTCTCAGCCCTCACCCACAACCAGTGTCATGCCCAGGGAGCCATCCTGTCCAAATTGCCCCCAAACTCCCCTAAAATTGCCCCCCTGAAACTTCTTTACTGTGAGGGTGCCAGAGCACTGGGACAGGCTGCCCAGGGAGGTTGTGGAGTCTCCTTCTCTGGAGACATTCAAGACCCACCTGGACGCCTTCCTGTGTGATCTCATCTAGGTGTTCCTGCTCTGGCACGGGGATTGGACTGGATGATCTTTCGAGGTCCCTTCCAATCCCTGACATTCTGTGATTCTGTGATTCTGTAAAATGGTAATCGAGGCATAACTTCCACCTCCAGGTTCCCACCTCCGTGTCCCTTCCCACAGTTCTCATCCTGGGAGTCACTGAGAGCAAACTCAACCAAGTAGCAGACTTCCTCACACCAAATAGTTGCTTACACACCAAAAAAGGTCCCATGGAGGAGCTACCCCCCACTGCCACCTGCCTACAATGGCTATGAGTTCCCCTGGTCTCATGAATGCACGTGGTTCCCCAATAGTGCCCAGTAGGAAATAATCTCCCTTTTTTGTTGAGATAGAAGGAGCAATAAATGAACTGGGTTTTCTTCCTTTTGGTTAGCTTTGTAGAAGGCTTTTTCCAGAATTCAGACTTATCAAAGTGTGGGAAGAGTCACTCCTGGAGGTAAATAGAGATCTTCTCAAGTCTTATATGAGGCTGCAGGGTACTGAACTCACAGCTGTGGATTCAGGTGCTGAGAAACCAATAAAAACCAAAACTTGTTGAGCTGAGCCTTGCACAGGATTGCTGGTGTTGGCACCAAGGAACCATCGTGGCTGGTGGTGGCCCGGGACAATTGATGAGCTATTGGCCCAGGGCAGCCTATGGGATGACCAACCTATGGGCCCTGTACCAGCAACAGAGCAGGACCTTGACAAGCTCAGGGATGGAAAATTAAATCAGCCCCACAGAGAAGTAAAGGCCAACCCAACCCTAGTCTGTAGAAGTGGACAGGTGGCACTAGATAAACCTTCATCACTACTCTGGGCTAAGGACCAAGAACATAGCCAACCCCATCTAGATTTTCCTTATCATCTCTCTCCCATCTGGACTTTGTTTTTCTCACAATCTTTGGTTTTCTCCTTGGAAAGTCTTTCTCTTTGGCAGCCCCATGGGATGGATCTCATGCAGAAGCATTGTATGTCGTGGAGGTGGAGGTGGGCACCTTGTCATGACTGGGCACGAAGCTGGACAAGGGAGGAGTGGGGCACTTGGCTACTTCATGGTGGTAGACATCTCTTCCAACAATAAATGGTGACGTAGACCTGTGACATATGGGGCAATAAGGGAATGTTTTTAGCTCTTGCAGTATATAAGTCACAAGTAGGCAAGTCCTTCTTGCAGATGAATGGACAGTAGGTATAAGAAGCAGTAGCAGAAGGCTTTTGAGGCTATGAAAATCTAATCATCATTGATGACTCACATCTATTATGTGCTTTAGGTTTTGGAAACAAGGTCCAGGTCCACAAAGGTGTTTGGGAGTGTCATTCCTGTACAGGCTACTAACCAGTGTGAGCACCTGTGGGTGCTTATGCCACTGGTAGGAGCTAGGTGCTACCTATCATCTTCCACACATCTGGCTTCAAGCTGTTGTTTTGGCAGACATGCAAAGACCTGGCGTGGCTGGAAGAGAAAAAAAACCACAAAACATAGGGTGTCCTGTGTGGGAGCATTGGTCAGGAGGGGACGTTCTGCATCTCTGCCTCCAGCTCATTGAATCATATCACCCACGCCTGGAAAATGGCCTTCATCAGGCATGTTCTTGGCATTGTGCCTGCACGCACAGCACTTTCTGTGTTCTTGCTGAGACTCATGAGGCTAGGCTGTGTGTTAGCTCGACAGAGGACATACTAGAAGCTGGCAAGAAAAATGCAGACGAACAGGAGGACCTCACAGGCTATCAGGGTCTCCAGGGAACTGGGACTGAGTCACAAAAGAAAGACACAGGGAAATAAAACCAGACAGGTATGTAGACGCTACTAGACAAAGCCTAGTGCAAACTGAACTTGAGGCCAGGCTTTCAGTGTCACCCTTTCTCCTTTAATTTTTTATTTATCAAGGAAAAAAACTACTGGTTTTCTCCCCTGGTTCTAATTGCAAATGAATGGAATTTCAAAGGATATCCAAACACTGAATTTTGAAGATTTAGAAATGTCCCCCACATTTCAGGCTCTGTCTAGTCTGCTATAACGCACAGCCTATGGCAAAGACAAGAGGAGAAAAAAAAGGGGGAATAAAATAATTGTAAAATGAACAATATCAGAAAGTGTTATCTGGAAGTGTCAAGGCAGGATGATCCAACGTTTTCTGGACATCTTTTGGTGCTGTTGTGGCAGGAATGGGAAGGTTGAGGCTGAGCACAGCACCTCTGGGTCCCACTCAGACTTTCAATGCCATGTAAGAGTTGTCCTTGCCCATGATCAGCTTTTCCGGAGAAGCACTTGGAAGCCCACGGGCTCTTTGTAGGTTTGTGCTGGTGGGGGCTGCATTTCTGCGAATGTCAGATTTGAGCCAGCCCTTGTTTTCTCTTTCCTCTTGCCTTTGCTTTCCTTAATTTAGCCTCCAGAGGGCGAAAACCCTTCAAAAGACGCTGGGAAGAGCTCCAGCCGAGCTGGAGATGACCTGCTTGCAAAACCCCAGCAGAAAGACCCGTGATAAGGATTTCCCCTCAAGTCTTGCGTTTTTCAACCCATTTTTGTGATGACGTCTCCAGCCCCCAAGCCTGACCACTGCTGCTGAGGTCAGGGAGATAGACTGGGTGAGAGAACATGAACTCCTGACTCAGCTTCCTGGAAAGCTTTTGGGATGATGAAATTGGCTGGTGCCTTAAGTCAGGTGGGAATTTTTTCACCACCTTGCCCCAGGAGCTGGTTCACAAGCCAGAAACCTTGGGCGATGCAGGAAAGTCCTAATGTCACCGGTGCAGATGTTCTTCCCCTTTTCAATACGATATACAAGCATCTTCCTTGCAAAGTGCTTCAGGAAAGAAAGGGATCTGCCACTTATCAGCTTCAGAGAGGGCAGAAAATCATGCCATCCTGCTCCTCATTGTTCTCACCTTATCCCAGAGCCCAAAGCGATGAAGAAATGGATCCCAGGACAACCAGTGTTAAAGCGAGGGCAGGATGCTTTTGAGGACAACACATCCATTATCGCTTGTTGAAGAGATCCAGTTTGTGGGAAATGCTGAGTGTCTGCTCTGAAAAACAGGTCCTTTGCACGTATCTCCAAAGGGAATGGAGAAGTAAGATCTAGTGGGTTTATCATACTCATGGATAGAGAGGATATTTCTGGCTCCCAGCTGAAAACAAGTTTTTTAAGAGGGTACAGAGACAAGATGAAATGAAATAGGAGCAGTTTGGGGGTGAGGAGATGGGGAACGGGGCTGAGGAAGATGACTGAAGGAGAAGTGAGATTGCTGGGGACCTCAGAGTATGGAATATTTCAGTGTGTGTATATATATACATACCATTAGTATGGTATATATACCGTTACATATACTATTAGTATGCTCCCTCTACATTACACAATTCAATTCAATAAGATATTTATGGTGAAATGGGAGACCACAAGCCCCAGGCTCACCCCCAGGCTTGCTGCCACGACACAGGAGGATGCTGCTGACAGCTGGAGCACCTCTACATCCATCCTGGCACCATCACTGAAATAAGATGAGTAATTAAATAATTTGCTGCTATGTTTCTGTCAGATGTCATTACATGGCACCTGAGTTATTTTCCCACTTGAGTGATTGCCTGGATTCTACCATGGCAGTGCTGGCTATCCCAGCCCTGGTGAAATCCCTGGAAATAGCCTCAAAGGGGACATTTAGTCAAGGCTGGTGCTTCCCTTTGCAGCAATAGTGCAGTTGGGGTATAATCCTGGTGTGGATGTGGTCCTGCCTCACCCATCACAGCTCACCAGGCATAGAAGCAGAGAATTTCAGAGAAGTGATGCAAGGAAGATCAAACAGCTCATGTATTGAGTAGGTGAGGGCTCCTAGTCTTTGAGTAGAGATGGCTGGAGAGGAAACATAGTGAGACTTATGAAATCAGGAGAGGACAGGCTGTTCATTGCTTTGTCCAAGAATAAATGATTAAATAAATAGATAAATAAAGGTGGCAGCCTGAGGCTCAGAACAAACAAACAAGATGGTGTTTGGTACAAGGTCTAGTCAAGCTGCAAAAGTCTTTGTCAGAGCAAGCTTTGGGTGGCACAGGCTGGTCACAGGAGAGAAACCCATGGAGGGTCACCCAGCTGACAGAGATTTCAGCTGCTGCAGGCACTCCTCAAGCCACAAACAGTCAGAGACAGGAGGGTTTGTGGAGGAAATGCCATTTTCTGTTGTTACGCCTTTCCCAGTCATAGAATCATTAAGGTTGGAAAAGACCTCTAAGATCATCAAGTCCAACCGTCAACCCAACACCACCATGCCCACTAAACCATGTCCCTAAGCACCACATTTACTTGTCTTTTAAATACCTCCAGAGATGGACACTCAACTGCTTCTCTGGGCAGCCTGTTCCAACACTTGAGAACCCTTTTGGTGAAGAAATTTTTCTTAATATCCACCTTAAACCTCCCCTGGCACAACTTGAGGCCTTTTCCTCTTGTCCTGTCACTTGTTACTTGGGAGAAGAGACCAACACCCACCTCTCTACACCCTCCTTTCAGGTAGTTGTAGACAGTGATAAGGTCTCCCCTCAGTCTCCTCTTCTCCAGGCTAAACAACCCCAGTTCCCTCAGCTGCTACTCATAAAACCTGTGCTCCAGGCCCTTCCCCAGCTTCATTGCCCTTCTCTGGACACACTCCAGTGCCTCCATGTCCTTTTTGTAGTGAGGAGCCCAAAACTGAACCCAGTACTCGAGGTGCAGCCTCACCAGTGTTGAGTACAGGGGGATGATCACTTCCCTGGTCCTGCTGGCCATACTGTTTCTGTTACAAGCCAGGATACTGTTGGCCTTCTTGGCCACCTGTGCACACTTCTGGCTCATGTTCAGCCAGATGTCAACCAACACCCCCAGGTTCTTTTCTGCCAGGCAGCTCTCTGGCCATTCTTCCCCAAGCCTGCCACATTGCATGAGGATGTTGTGACCAAAGTGCACGACCTCGCTCTTGGCCAGGTCATCTTCTTCTCGTTAGTGTCAGGTACAGGACAGAGGGTGACAGGGACATGTGGGTGACCAGGTGACCTGATAACAGAACTCCTATCCTGTTCTTATAAGCCTTTTGACTGTTGTGAAGAAGCTTCAGCAGAGACAGCCCTGGGCAGAGCCCTTGCAGGGTCACCTCGGTTGCACTATTCCTCACCTTACTCTTGTAGCACGGGCGTGGGTGGCTTGTGTTGCTGTCCTTATGCCAGTCCAGTTGGAGGAACACCTGGAAACAGATCTCCTGCATTCATCCATGTGTGTTATACCAGGCTGAGGAGGCTTTGCTCTGCCTCAGCTGCCCCTCTATCCAATAAATCCTGAATTGTGTTTTGCACAGACCAGCGTTAACAGCACAGATGGAGCAACTGTACAGGAACACGCGGGGCTTTCAGTCGAGAGGAATAAATTATCATGGTACACAGAGGCTTTTTCCCATGGCTTGGACCAGCACAAATATATCCTGCAAAAAAAGAAAAAAAAGACCTCCTTCTCCCCTTGTCTTCTTCCCCATCTGAAATAATCACTCTGGCCAAGTGCTTGGGCAGAACTGGCTTGGGCTGGCAAAAGAGTTTTTAAAAGCTCCATCTTTCAGTTTTAAATTTGTATGTGTCTGACATGGAAGGGGCTAAACATGAGTACTGCAAAGCTTGTGTGTTTTTTCACAGCTGCTTTTCAGAGTTACCCTGTTTTGAAGCGATTTGTACTGAAGAAAAATGAACATCAAATACCAGAGAGCAGCAGCAAGCTTGTTGTCAGAGCAAAGCCACCTTCACAGGATTTCCCAAACGTTTTGCCTTTATTCTGTATTTTTTCTGAGCATTCCACTCACTCATTTTGTTTCCTTCTTCTTCTGTTTTTTTTTTCCTTATAAAAAAATAAAGCAGACAAGCTTTGAAAGCAGAGAACATGCCAAGTGCTTCAGAGAGTTTTTCTAGCGATGCTTGTCAGGTCCTTCATCTGGAGCTGCTCAGCTTGACAGCCTCTAAACTTCCATTCCTTTAACTGAAGCCCTGAAAACACGATATTCTGCTTAAACTCCCCTAACCCTTTAAACTGCTCTAGCCCTTTATAGCTGTTTAAGCCGCTTAAGATTCAGCTGCGGTTCAGATCAATTCAGACGCTAAAGCGTTGCAGAGTAGCCGAACTGGCTTTGAAAATGATCTCAAAATTGAAAATGTTTCAACTGGTAGTATTTAAATATTCATTGCTCTAAACCTAAGAAATTTGCTTCTAAATAGGATTGAATTATGAGTCTCTGAGAGATTTGCAGCCCAAAGCTCCATTTGCAGGGAGCCTGAGTAGCAGTTTTAAAGTTATTAACTTCCACAGTTAGGAAATTCCTCCTTAAGTGGCATCTTTAACAAATGCTTCACAAAATTGCCTTCACTGATCAAAAAATACAGATGCAATTAATTTGTCTCCAATTTTAAACCTCACTGACATCAACAAAACGAGCTGTATTTTATCTCCCCAGCTCCTGCTACCCAAGCTGAGTGCAAAGTCTGGCAGTGACATCAAATCAGCCCAGCTCAATGTTTTTGTGCTCATTTGCTCAGATTCATTAAACCATTTGTGATGGGGATGTGCAATCGCACACGCAGGCAGGCACAAACCCAAAAGCTGGGGTGAGATGGAGCAAGCCCAGTCCCAAGCACAAGGAAAGTGGTTTTTAAGTCACGAGCTCCATGTGGGCCACCCTGTAAAACTGCCAACAGCCCAGGCAGGTCTGTGCATCAGTGTGATGCTGGGCTGGTGGGATCACGCCAGATTTTAGCCTGTTGTTGTGGAGGTCAGAGGAGGAGATGCCAGCCTGGGTGAGGAGCAGAAACTCCCAGTGCACAACAAGATGCAATATGTTTGTGGCCAAGTTTTTTTCATGCCAAAAGAACAGGACGTGATTTTCCTGGCTGAAATAGAGTAAGAGCTTGTTGGGTCACCTCTCCCATCTCCGCTGGGACACAGAAATGAGTTAAATATCACTCTTCTGCTGAACTGATTAACCAGCTCCAACACTGCTGAGATCTGCTGGGGTGGAAGTAGTGGAAAAATGCACAACTGTGGCATGTGATGTAGAGGTGTGCTGGGCATTGAGCTCCTCCAAAATGACCAGTGAAACCCCATGGGGACCCAGGTCTGCAAACTGGGGGCCAGTGGAGGGCCTGCTCACTGCAGCAATGGGGATAGATGGCCTCTGAGAGGCACAGGCACTTGATGGTGCTTCCCCTTCACCATCTCCCCAGCTGACAGCAGGTGCAGGTCTTTGGCATGGGACTTGAGCACCTACATCCCACAAGGAGATCCTCCAAGTCCCACTCAACCCTTTGATCAGAAATCACAGACTCAGAGAACAGTTTGGCTTGGAAGGGACCTTTAAAGGTCATCTAGTCCAACTGCCCCTGCAATGAGCAGGGACATCTTCAACCAGATCTGGTTGCTCAGAGCCCCATCCAGCCTGAGCTTGAATATTTCCAGGGGTGGAGCATCTGACTCCTCTCTGGGCAACCTGTGCCAGTGTTTCACCACCCTCATTGTAAAAAATGTCTTCCTTGTGCCTAGTCTGAATCTACTCTCTTTTAGTTTAAAACCATTCCCCCTTGTCCTGTCTCAACAGACCCTGCTAAAAAGGGCCACCTCATCTCCTCAAACTCCAACCCGGACCTGGTGAGCAGGCTGGCACCGGTGGCGGCAGTGTTGGACATCACACAGTTGAGCACAGGGACCATCCCTGGTCTTTAATGAAGAATTTCAGGTGCTTTAGTGGTGCTGGTCACAGAGGTTTCCCAGAACTTGAGGCTGGGGTGGTCTGTGGGACGCTGCAGTGAGGAGTACATTAAATAGGATTTTAATGTGGTAACGTCAGCTTGCCCAATGCTCCAAAACCAAGCAAGCACAGGAAAACTGCTGCTTTCTCTGGTCAAAATATGCATTTTTTTTTATCTTCAGAAAAATATCTCCTCTGGAAAGAAAAGGCTGTACATTTAGAGATGGACAGTGGTAAAATGCCAGCATTGCAGCGCTGAAAATTACACCTTGTGTTTTTTAACGGAGCCTCAGGGAATGAATGATGTGAATGAATGACGCAGAGGACAAGCGCTTCAAGCCTTCATGTCACACTCTGGCCACTTCCCTCCCTGCTGCTGGAGCTACCAGTGGGGAGCATCTGGCCTCCCTCCAAAAAACACGTGCAATGTATTGCTCTGATGTTAAGGACCAGACGAAGAGCCCAGACACGACCCTCAGAGCAGCGGGGTGTAAATCCCTGCCGCTCGCCATGGGACTGCCACCTCCACCAGGCAGCTCTGGGTGGGCATCGTGCTGTCACCTTAAGCCAGGAGAAGGTTTGGGGCCAGCCTAGCAGCACTCACACCTCTTGCAGCCTCATCCAAGAAATGCTAATTGTGCTGGGCTTGCTTGAGCCTCGGCTCTATAATTAGCAGTGCTGTGTCAGCGCGCGTTGATGCCGCAGTGTTAATCACTCAGCTCCTCTTCCAGGAGCTGCTGGGACTCCAGACAAATGAGGGGTTATTTCGGGTGACTTGTCCACCCTGCAGGTTCCCCAGTTCCTTCCATCCCTGCTGAGCATGGGTTTCCCCACCCTGCAATGGTAGTACTGGATTTACAACAACTAACCAGTCTGGTTAGTGAGCTTCCTCTGGAGACCCAGTGAGTGGCACTTGAGAAGGGAGCTTGGACCTGGCCTGGGGACCCAGCCCCAGGGCAGCATGAGTGCCAGGGTGGCATTAGAGGGATTAATTCCAAAGGAAGGGTTTGCTTCCCTCAGAGGAATTTTTACCCCTGCAAACATCCAAACCCAAAACAGAGGATTGTCCCCCTCAGGTATCGTACGCTGGGACAAGCGTGCCAAAATCAGTGAAGCTGAATCATATTTTAGGATCCAAGCCAGCTGCTGTCTCACTGCCTATGCCACAGACACACATGTATTCACTTAAAATCTGGTTCCTCCAGAAGAGTCTCAAATAAACCAGATCATCAGTGGCTTGAGATGTCAAGCTCAGACCAAGACCCACATGGCTGTTCATGGCAGCAAAGCCCCCCTAACATTGTTCATCCATGGGGATGGTGTACAGGAGTGCATCACCCTGGGGATGGGTGCAGGAAAACAGCTTCCCCAGCCATTCCCACCCCACATTCTTCCACAGTGAGGTCCTCCAGGGATGCTGCTGCAGGGCAAAATGGAGCAATATGAAGGGAGTGGGAAAGGATGATAAAGATGAGGGTGGCATTCAGTACGAGGCCACAGAAAACACAGGTTACTTCTATTTTTCCCATCAAAACAGCTTTTTCTCCCACCATGGAATTGCTTGGGTATCCAAGGGGCAGGCTGACCTTCTTCCATAACATGTACCCATGCTCAGATGACATCTGCCAGTGACCTGCCAGGATCTGATCCCTCCTGGACCAGCTTTTATCTCCCTACTAGATCCACAAAACCTCACAGGTTCATTTCTTTGACACTTCATCCTGCACGCTCATGGCACAACCGAGTAGCTGCAGTTACTGAGCAAGTGTCACCCCCAATTTATGTCACTGCAGGAGGGAGAAGAGCCAAGACTATTACATGTTTATTATATTAGTGGCCCCAGCAAGACTGAGGCAGGTTTTGCAGAAGCCTCTGTGCTTTATCCCAGGCAACAAACCCTGACTCAGCCTGTTACATAAATTATTTGTCGCAATCACAGAAAGTTAGAGAAGAGAAAAGCTGAATTAGTCCAGACAGGGTGGTTGATGCAAGTGAAGTGAAAGCATAAACAAACACAGGGCTGTGATGAAGGCTCCTGATTTCACAAGGGCAAAACTCAAACTGAGCTAGAGCCTGGCTGCAAATGCCACCAGTGTGAGGACCATCCTTGGTCCAGGAGAGCTCACACCCTCCCAAAGGTCTCCTGTGCACTGCTCTGAGGGAAGGACAGGGCCATCCCCTTGTCCCTGGGGGAATCTGGATGGGGCCAACCCATACAAGAGGGTGAGAGTTCATATTTCATATGGGGGACTCATGGTGTGCCAGCTGGACTTGGCACTGTTGAGTTTACTCTCCATCTCAATGATATTAGTAATAAACAACAAAACTGCAAATAATTAAAGTAACCAGGGTTTCCCAGCAGCGAGGGCCTTCCCTTGGCTGTCCACAGTGGGAGGGGAAAGGGGAGCAGCCAGGAGTCGAGCTCACTGAATAGCAAAGAGCTTCAAATAGGAAGACCCACCACCCCGTGCAGAAATGTGGAGCTCAAGACAAAGCTCGGTGCAGCCCCAAACAGCCTGGCATAGCACCAGCCATTCAAGAGGCAGGCATTCAACAAATATTTAACTTCTTAAATTGCCATCCATTGACCCAAGTCAAGCAAAAGCAGGTAGGAAAGTTGGGGGGAACTTGCAAGGAGAAGATCCCTGAGGTCAGTGCAGAGGTGGACGTTATTTCACCTTTCATTAGAGGTCTGTGCTGATGGCACGGGGCTGTCTCCATGGGTTGGATCTACCGAGGATGACCCTGAGGTCCAGAGCAGCAGCAACACCAGCCACAGTCCTGGTTTCCTGCACCACAGCTGGGCTGAGCTGGAGTGGGTCTGAGAGGGAAGGATGGACTCACTCACCCAAGGAAAAGGGGCTTTGGCTCTTGGTTTCTGATGGGTTTATCTGTGGCAGCTGGAGAGATGACTGACTCCTCCTCTCCACCTCTGCTAAAGGGATGAAAACATCCAGAAGAGGAGAGCAGATAGTTGAGGATGGGCAACCCTTAAACGACCAGGCATGAGTCAAAACCCTGAGAAAACCTGACTTCTTGAGACCAGAAAAAAAATAAAAGAGAGAGAAACAATGTGATTGCAGTCTTCAAATACCTCCAGGAGGGAGTCAAGGGGCAGACACGGAAGGATAAACATCAGGCAGGGAAAATATTTAATTTAGCTAAAGGACCATATTGACACAAGAGCAAAACAGGATTATTGGTCCATGGATACATTTAATTAGAGGAAACTTCCCAGCCATTAGAGCAGAAGAGAGCAGAGGTGAGAAAAAAACCAACCCAAACCAAAACAACAATCTGTTTTCAAGATTAAATATCATTTACGAAAATGAAATTATATAAGATGGCAACAGCAGGAGTGAGGGAAAGGATTGATGTCCTGTTCTGACACCTCCTCTAGGTGGTCTGACTGCGTCTGGGCTGGTTAATTAATCTCTATTGTCCTGTAAAGAATTTTTGGATGGTCCCCAGCCTGGCTTTGGCACAGGTCAAACTGCCAACCAGCTCATCTGAGCTGGGGATGGCAGGTGGGTGCTCCCTTCCCACAGGGGGATTTGGAGGTGTCCCCAGTCCTGGAGGCTGGCATAGCACCAGTCCCTCCTTTTCCTAGTGCTGCCAGTCCCTGCTCCTCCATCCTCCTGCTGGAGAAGCAACGGCCAGATGGAATGGGGAGGTTCTTGGGAATGGAAGAAAAGGAGAAAAACACAAAAGGAGATAAAAATATGTGAAATGCTTTGTTTGCTATGTTGGATTTCCAAATCTTTAATTCTCTTCCCTTCCCCCTTCATCCTAAAAAATGGTGAGAAGGTTTTCACCGCTTATGGCCAGCTGTGATTTCCAGGTGTGAATCCCACCTGGAACTGCTTTGCTTGCAAAGCCAAGAGCTCCACTCATGAATTTTGGGTCTTTCTCCCATCAACAGCCACACAGGCATCACTGCCACACCCTGCCCTTGCACAGGGCAAAGAGAAGGAGCATCCCTGCTCTGGGGAGAAAGGACAGACTGGGGCAAAAGGCAGGAGTGACTGGTTTTCTCTGGGGGAAACCCATGCAAACCTCATGGAGTTCAACAAGTCCAAGTGCAAGGTCCTCCACCTGGGTCAGGGAATCCCCAAGCACAAATACAGGCTGGGCAGAGAATGGATGGAGAGAGGAGAAGGACTTGAGGGTGCTGGTGAATGAGAAGCTCAACATGAGCCGGCAATGTGCGCTGACAGCCCAGAGGCCAATAACCGTGTCCTGGGCTGCACCCAGAGCAGCGTGGGCAGCAGGGCCAGGGAGGGGATTCTGCCCCTCTGCTCCGCTCTCCTGAGACCCCACCTGCAGTGCCGTGCCCAGTTCTGGGGCCACCAACACAAGAAGGACATGGACCTGCTGGAGTGAGTCCAGGGGAGGCCACGAGGATGATGTGAGGGCTGGAGCAGCTCTCCTGCCTGTGCAGGGCAGCTTAGTCCCAACGCTAGGACTAAAAAGGGTTAATCCTGGGACTCTTCTCCACCTCCACACCTTTCCCAGCCATTCCCAGGGTAAGGTCCCCAGGTTGTGGACTCACATGCATCCAGGGAAGAAAAACCCAAAGGGAAAGTGCTATCATTTGGGCATTTGTGTCTGTAAATCACCCACTGGGAGTTTACATGGGGGTTGGCAGGGTTTCAGTCATGCTCTAAGCAACAGATTTCCTTCTTTAGCATCAGGAAAAGGAGAAGAAAAAAAACAAAACAAACCTAAGGAAAAATTTAAAAGAAATCTTAACAGAAGTGAAAAATAAAAAATAAAACTCACAGGGTTGCAACATTTTGTTGCATAATTGTTTTTCCTCCTAAAAAGTATCAGCTTCTGATTTTGAATTAGATCACTGTTATGGGTTAATCATGCAGCCACAGCAAATCTGAAAAGCAGAGAGAGAAACATCTCTAACATTGCTGAAGTGACTTCAGAGCCAGATACTCCAAGAGCAGTTTAGTCTCCTAATGAACAGAGACAAGAACGTCACCTGGCTGTAACAGCACCTAAATCCACATACAGGTTGGTGCAAGTTTAGGAAACCTCACAAAGTCCCTGCCTGACCTGCTGGCCATCATCTTCAACAGCTGATCAATGTTACTTGTATGCTTCTGCTTTCATTTGGAGTATTTTTCCCCTTTTTCTGGATTATACTGGTTAAGAATATGCTTGAGAAAGGGAGGGGAGCTGGAAGGAAACTGGAAACCTCACACCTGCTCACATGGTGAAGCAGCCGTGTCCTCCAGACTGGTTTGGTAAACACATCAGGGGGTGGCACCACTGGGCATGTACACGATGAATACATGAACGATGACACCGCTTATTTTCCCTCCATCATCCCATCTCCTACCAGTTGCCCTGGAAACTTCCCCATCTCAGCACTCACAGGAGCAAAGTCCAAGAGAAGAAAACCCAACCGCAAAGCCTTTGTGACTTAAAGCTCACAGCCAAGCAATGCCAGAGGAGGATTTTGGTGTGAGCCATCCTTGTGCCAATGTGCCTTCATCCCACACCCCATGGACCAGCACCAACGCCCTGGAATTACCCCCACATCCATGCTGAGCCCACAGGGCATCCTTGGGCACCATCCCCACCCATCTCCCCACAGGTTATTCACACAAAGGCTGCACAGATGTTTCCTCCTGTACAGAGGCTGTGTTGCAATTCACCAGCAATTAGCTGATGTAAAAGGAACTGGAGAGCTGAATAACCACCCACGAGACCCAGGGTGCTTTTCCAACGCAATATGAGCAGCCACGTGGAGGGTTACAATTAACTTCCCATTAGGATAAATTCCAACTGGGCAGGGGTGGGAGGAAATTGCACCAGATACCTTGTTCTTCTGCAGGGAGCACCTGCAATTCATGGGAAAAAACTAAAAGAGAATTTAAAAAAAAATAAATCCCAAACCTCATTTGCACTGGAGGCATTAAAACACCCTGGAAGAGCAGAGCCTGAGGACGCCAGGCCACACCTGGAGGCATCTCCAGAAGGTTTTGTCCCAGCAAACACTGTGACCTTGGTGGGAAGACGCAATTTTCATACCTCATGTCCAAGCCTGCAGCAAGCAGGACTGCAGCAGCTGATGTTGTGGTGTGTGACCTACATAAGATGAGGATCCGAGGGCTGGAGCAGCTCTGCTGTGAGGACAGGCTGAGAGAGTTGGGGCTGTTCAGCCTGGAGGAGAGAAGGCTCCAGGGAGATCTTATAGTGGCCTTCCAGTACCTGAAGGCGCTCCAGGAAGGGTGAGGAGGGACGTTTGACAAGGGCAGGGAGTGACAGAACAAGGGTTCTGATTGAACAGGCTCTGCCATCCAGGAATCCCACCCCAGCACCTGAATCCCCTCTTCCTGGCTGTCCCGTGGTGGAGGACAGCACACAAGGAGCAAACACTGCGACTGATCAAGCAAGGGCAGGCAATGGCCAAAGCCAAGCTGCACACACCAAACCTGCACCTCTCGCCTACCATGCAGACCCCAGAGTACTTCTTTTAATGTGTATTTTGCAGTAAATATATGCAAAATGCAAAATACAGTTTTATGCCTGTATTTATCAAGGTCTTTACATGCACAGCTTTGCCTTGTTAAACCCATTTAAGCCAAAACTTCACCCATCTGAGCAGCACACAGCCAGTGCTGCAGTGTGCAAGGTTTGGGCATTGCCCTCAATGCCTCAAATAAGCCACGTACGAGGACAAGGATGGTCTCTCCCGCCATGGAGTTCTGTCTCCAGATCATGAACCCATCGATGCCTGGTTTATTTTCTTAAGGTGTAAGAGAACTGAGTAAGAGAACTGGCTCAGAGGAAGGGTGGGAGCACTGGGCTTGCAGCTCCTCTCACCTCCCACACCACCAGGAAATACCCTGCCTGTATGTGTGGCTCAGCTGCTCTCAGACACTTCCCCTGCAAACCCCCAGATACATTAAATATCTCTATATATAATACACATTTAAAATACATAATAATAGCTTAAATAAATATAAATATATATAACACAATATAGAAAATATTTATGTAATATAGTACTACATAATTTGTGTATATTAAATATGTTTAATAAATAAATATATTGCACACACATACATATTCATAGCAAAGGGCTGCTTAGAGGTCACAGCTAGGAAATAGGAAAGGATGGAGCCAGGGACAAGACCAACATCCAGGTGCAAGCAAAGGAGGGAGTGATGCTGGAAGTGAAGATGGAGCCAAGGATGTGGTCCTGTGCAACCTGCTCTAGGTGAACCTGCTTTGGCAGGGGGGTTGGACTAGATGATCTCCAGAGGTCCCTTCCAGCCCCCACTGTTCTGTGATTGCCCAAATCTTGGTCTGTCCCATGACCTGCCATCACCATGAGTTAAATGTCTTGAAAAAGCCTGGGGACCCACCTGTGTCCACTTTTATGGCTTCCTTGTGCCTCTGCAGCACCTCCTGGCCAAGGTACCTCCATGATGTGCCTGCTTCATGGCATTTCTTCAGCTGGCTGCCAAATCCTCTTCCCAGGACTGTTTGTTTTGGGTTTTTTGGCGGGTTTTTTTGGTTGTTGTTGGGGTTTTTTTTTTTTTGCTTTACCCTCAGTCCCCACCAGAAAATGCAAGTGGCTGCCAGGATGCAAAGCAGAGTTGCGGGATGGGACCCGGGAGGGTTGCTCTGGTAGCTCCAGCATTTACAACCCATGGGTTTATATGGGAGCACCTGGACCATCAGAAAAGGACAAATCCGCAATTTCCCAGTCAGCCTCACTCCAAGAACCTGCTAAGGATAATTTAAAGCCAGCAATTTGAGCTTGCCTTAAGCTATTGATCGAGCCCACGGTCACACACCTTCCCTCTGCTTGCCAATTCTTGCCCAGGCGGATCAACAGCAACCACCAACGCTCCCAACCAGAAATAAAAAACCCACATGCCAACAGGGTGGTACTGGGTTCCACCTCAAAATATTCCTTTTAGAAACCAGGTCTAGGTGAGCCACACTCACTAATTCTTTCTGATGCTTTGAAGATACATTGCAGCCACCGAGAACTCAATGCTTCATCGTCAGTGAGGGAAAACCCCACTTCCCAATCGTTCCTAATCAAGGCTCCTGCTATTTTGCACTGTATTTCACGTGTTGAAAAGTTTTAATCCTGTACCTATGTATAGTCTTGTCACAGCAATTTTCAATGCCAGCCAGAAAGAAAACACATCACTCTAGCTTAACAGAAAACACTCGGGAGGCAAGTACACAAAATGACAGTTTTATAAACCAGAAGCATTTGTCCCATTAAGGTTTCAATTCATAGACAGAACAACAAGGGCTGAGTTATTTGGAAGCAGAGATTTTAAGGACACTGGTAATGTAACAAGGGAAGAGAAACGCTGCGACTGCAAGACCTTCACTCAGGAGTGACTCAGCACAGCAGCTGCATCCTGGAAAATTAATACTTCAGCCCCCTCAAAATGCCTGCAAAGCCTTTCAAAGCTTGCAAAAAACAATCCTGGAAGCCCCATCAGCCATCTGATCTGCTCATTGCTACCGGGATTAACAAATGTCCCCCACCGCAACTCCGTGCAGGGACCTGCCCCATGGGGAAGCATCCTCCCCCCCCAGCCACAGAGAGCTCCAGCAGTGACCAGGGGGACTCAAGCAGTGCTGTCAACAGAAAGCAATCACATTTTGGCCTCAAAACTAAAGCAGACAACCTCCTCACCACCACCAAAGCCCAAGATCTCCCTCTTGACCCTCCACAGGCACCCTGAGCAGCCCTTGCTCTGACCCAGGTATCCTCGAGCAGAGACAGGGGTTAAGGAGGTTAACACAGAATCATGTCAAGTAACAAACACCTAGTATTTATTAATAAATTAGTACACTGGAAGGCAATTTTTCAGTTCATTCCCCTCTTTCCCCACTCCCACCCCTTCCCACGGGGCAGCACATGCCACCATTTGTATCATGATTTCTTCAAATTCAGCGTAGTACAGACTGTTCGTTACCGGAGCATAATAGTTGCAAATATAATCAGACAGACTTCTTAAGATGCAGCTTTCCCCTCCCCCCTCCCCAACCCCCCCTCTTTTTTCTTAATAAAAAGTGAAGTGTGATTTGAAGATACTATTAAGACCGGGTAAGGTCTCTGGAGAACCTATTGGCCACGTCTGTATAAAAAAAAAAAAACAAACCCCAAGAGACACGAGTGTAAAAGCATAGCTTGGTTTAAAGTCTTACAGCAGGAGGAGAGCAGGACCACCGGCAGCTGCCTTCACCTCCTCACATCCAGCACCAGCTCCCTTCAGGACCCCGCTGTCCCTGCAAGCAGCAAGGCAAGATCACTCCTCACATTCGACTGAAGGCAAAGGACCTTTTCATCGCCTCCAAGGTTGGTGGGACTCACTTTTTTCTTTGTGGTTAAAGCGCTTCTGATTTAGCTTATAGGAGCGCGATGCATTGTCCAGGTGAAAACCATACAATAAATAACCGTGCTAGTAAAATCTCAGCCATGGATACGAGCGATACAATAGGACATGATAAAAAACAACCCAAAAGTCAGCTCGTGTGGGAAGCTTAGCTGCGTTAAGAGACGGTAACCAGCAACGACTGCGGGGGTTTTTTGTGTGTTTTTTTGCCATTTACTGCTCCGAGGCAAAGGCAGGTGGTGGGAGACGGTCACTCTGAGCGACAGCTTTGACAGAAGAAGTGGGTTACAGAGCAATCCCCAATTTGATGTGTTAAATTACACCAGATTTGTGGTCTTTTAGTTCATTAACTGTATTGTTGTTTGGTTTTTTTTTAAAGTGCATCGACTGATCTGATTGGAATGAGAACAAGGAGAAGAGAGGCTCAGGATGAGGGCAGAGGGTGCAAAGACTTGGACTGAGCGATAAGAGTTAAGGTGGAGGGGTGCAACGCTGGCAAACTGCCCCCCCTCCAGAAACCAAGGACACCTCAATGAAAATACTGGCCATATATTCTACAACAAAACCTGCCTGCATATTTTCGGTCGTCTTAACGAGTGCCAAGCTAGCTCTAGCAGATATTCAAAGAGTGCGTGGTGACCCAGTGCCTACAGTAAGTCAGGAAGGTGGCTATAGACAGAGTCCAGGAGGGTCTGGCTGGCTTCCTGGCTCTTGACTCCAGCGATCTCAAATAGCCTGTCCAGCTTGTCTTCAGCCTGCGGGATCTCCTCTATCACGTGGAGCTCCTCAGGGTTGAGGATGTGCAGCATGTCGTCAAAGATGGGCTGCAGGTCGCAAGGGTCCAAGCGCACCTGGCGCAGGACGGTGTCCTTCTTTTCTGCAGGAGGAAAGGAGAGTGTGGTCAAGAAAGCCCTCCAGAAACCTCAGCTAAACAGAGCTGCTTCTCCTTGGAGACCTTGGTCCATCCTCTGGTACCACCTCTGAAGAGGGACACACTGTCAGGAGAATCAAGGTGGAGGGTGATGAGTGACAAGGGGAGAAGATGGAGACACCCGCACTGCTGAGGCATCTAATCCAGAATCCCACAAGAGCAAACAGCCATTTATAAATGCTGAATGGCCAATACAGAAAAGTGAAGGGGAAGGGTAGCCAAAAAAAGCTGAATTCTGCTCTTTTGAGTTGTTTCCATTGGGTCAGCTTCATTTCTGCACCCAAGTATAAATTCAGTGTTTCCTCTTCACCAGAAGTTAAAGAAGATTAAACGCAGCAAGTTAAATGCAATAAATTAAACCCCTTCAAAAAAGGCAGGGGACTAACAGTGATTTACATCTCAAGTCACGTGCTGCTGCAAACAGGATCAAGGGTGAAAAAAAATAAAAATAAAACCCCTCAGTCTTTAAATTACATTTTTCTGGTTTCATTTCATGCAATAACACACAGACCAACACAACAGCCAAAAGTCAGGAGAAACCCACCATCCTCCCCCCAAGCATCCAGGGATGCTACAACTTCTCTGGCAGCACTTCAAAGAGTTAAAAGCCTTTAAAAGTGTTTTCCCCTCTCAAATCTGCCTCATCTTCACTAACAGGATATTCTGTCTGGAATGAGGCTGTGATAAACTTATCCTGGAGAGCCAGTTTTCCCAGTTATCTGTGTTGGGCAGGTCTGCCAACGTGTGCTGACCGCAGGGGCCATGCCATGGCATCCCTGGTGTCCTCCCGCTCCACCCTGCGCCGATTTTGGTACCTTTGGTAATAAAAGAGCCTGTCCGGCTGAGCGCCGAGGAGCCACTGGAGGTCGAGTCGCACCGCAGGAGAGGCTCCGCTTCATCGACAAAGAAGCATTTCTTCTCGGAAGGAGAGGGCTCCACGGTGAGGACAGCCGCCTCGGGGGGCTTGGGGCTGGGGCTGCGTGTGGGGCTGAGCGGGCTGGGGCTCACCGGCAGCGCCAGTTTGTCCGCTTCCAGCTTGAGGGGAAGAAAAAGAGGGAAAGTGAATGTGGAGGGGATGCTACGCAACGGGCTCGTGCTCAAAACCATCCTGCTGGGGATTCACATGCTGAGGCTGCAGGGTGAGAGCTGTGACAGCCCTCGGGGATCTCCTCTGCACCACACACCTGGGACCAGCTACACTGGTGCCCTGGTTTTTAGCCGAGACAGAGCTGGGGTTGTTGTCAGTAGCTAGAACAGTGCTGTGTTTTGGTTTCAGCTGGGATTTGTTCTGAGAGAGACGCTGAGAACATACCCATGTTTTTATTTGTCACTGGAAGCTGAAGGACTTTGTGCTTTGTCAGTCTACAAGTGCAAGACCTGGGCAGGGGAGGGCAAGGAATATTTAAATTAATAAGCTAAATTGGCATTTGGATATGCCAATGGGATAGTCCATATCATATCCCATCATGGTCAGTATATTAATGAGGGTCTCTCCTTCTCTTGCTCTCTCTGACTTTCTCTCGGGCTCTCGCTCTTCTGGGACTGTGGTTTTTGTTTCAGAACTGCTGCTCTTCCAGGTTTATTATCTGGGAATGGGGTGGGCTTGGTCAGCAGATGGTGAGCAACTGCACTGTGCATCACTATCACTCATTTGCATATTTTATTACTATTGTTATTATAACTATTATTTTAATATTATTATTTTAAGTTTTATTTTATTTCAACTATTAAATTGTTCTTATCTCAACCTATGAGTCTCCTTACCCTTGTCCCCAGTTCTCTTCCCTATCCCCTGGGCAGGGGGGTGAGTGAATGGCTGTGTTTGGCTGCCAGCCCAGTGACACCACCACAACCAGTAACATTTCAAGTTAATAATTTGTTTGCCCCATCTCACCCCTGCTCCTGTGAGCGCCCCATTAAAGTGTGATGGAGAAATCCATCCCACCTGACTCCAAGTTCAGGGCCAGAAAGGACAAGCAAGGGGCTGGCTTTGACCACAATGTCACCCAAGTGCCTTTGCTTTTTGCTACCCTGATGTGAGACAAGGGCAAGCATTTGGCTCCACAGTCCCCAAGACACAGGGAGCAGCAAGCACTGGTGGGACACACTGCACTGGGAAGCAGCATCACTCAGGTGCTGGCGTGAACCCGCTTCCTAACTTGACCATGCTCTGCAGCTTCCTTCTTGCATTTCCTTCCTACCTGCATGGCAGCAGCCAACATTGTCTACCCCCTTCTCTATCTGTCAGTCTCTCCTCAGGGTGTAAACATCAAGCACAACATCCTGGTTTCCATTCCCTGCAGGGACAAGAGGCTCAGGGCAGTGTCCCCACATCCCTGGCTGGCAGCCTGGGCACCTCTGCAGGTCACCAGGTCCCACCAAGAAGGATGCTCTAAGGATCTTGAAGGGAGCTTATAAAGAGGAGAGAGAGCAACTCCTTACACGGGCAGATGGTGACAGGACAAGGGGAAATGGTGTTAAACTAAGAGAGGGGAGACTTAGGTTGGATATTAGAAGGAAATTTTTCTCCCAGAGGGTGGTCAGACACTGGAACAGGTTGCCCAGAGAAGCTGTGGATGCCCCATCCCTGGAGGTGTTCAAGGCCAGGTTAGATAGGACCCTGGGCAGCCTGATCTAGTGGTTGGTGACCCTGTTCACAGCAGGGGAGGTGGAACTGGATGATCTTTAAGGTCCCTTCCAACCCAAACCATTCTATGATCACCTAATATTTAACTTCTTCCCAAACCCCGCACCCCTGCTTCAACTGCGTGTGCAACCCACTCCCCCAACAGCATTTTGCAACCCTCTCTTCTCCTTCCACAGAAGGAAGACCAGGCTATTCTTGCTGACATGTTTTTTTCCTACTACCCAGGGATTAAAATGCAAAATTCAGATTAAAGGCTGTGGGACAGGGAGCTGCTGAGCCACCTCCGCGCCAGCATGGATATGTCTGCACATTCCTCATCCATGTCGAGGAATTTGCCACCCACAAATCACATGTCTGCTGAGACACCCATTAGTTCACATTAAATTAACACTGAAGCCTGTTCCTGGTAGAATAAAAGTGGTTTTATTTTTCCTCCCCATGAAAAATAAACAGGGGAGAGGATTGTTCTAGCTCAGCATGTTATGCAATAGGCATGTTAAAAATAAAAGTCAGCTTTAATTTTTAATTAAAGGAATCTGCCTTCTCCTCTGAAATTCCCTTTCTAATACAGGTCATTGATGAGAATCAGCCTATTCTATTAACAGGGGAAAAGCAAAGGAAGGAGCAGAGCAGCAGCTGGCTGCTTTCCAAATTGCAAAATGCTCCGATGTGCACTTAAAAAAAAAAAAAAGGGGCAAAACAAAAAAATCAACCCCCCAAAAACCCACAGCAAACCAAACAGGCTTTAGGGGTTAGTTTTCCCCTGCGCAGCACATCTATTTAACATCCAGCCACAACCCCAACTCCTGATTTCCAAAAAGGGGCCTGATGACCAAGGAGCAATTACAGGGAGGGCAGGGAACAGCCGGCTGCCCCGGCTCTGCCTTCCCAGCAGAGGGGAAATATCCTTCCCAGAAGCGTGCGAGTCATCTGGAGTTTAATTAAACAGCTGCTAAAGCAGGCTAGGAAAAAAAAAAAACCAACCCAACAAAAATCACCCGAGGTTATTTGACTGTAGGTGTCCCAGGAGCCCAAAGCTTTCCAAATAGCTGAGCCTATGAGGCAAAGCAAACAGGATGCCGAGATGCGTGTTAATGTTTAAGCCGCGGGAAGAAAGCGAGTGGGAATGAGGGCTTGGAAAGGCCGGGGAAAGCATAAGGTTGCTGCGAGGTAAAGCCTGTGGAATCGGTGTAAAAATACACTATTCATAGCCTGTGACTCATCTGCATGAACCACCTTGGCCATTCCTATTTTTCAGAACAGCAGTGCTCGAGCAAAACCGAGCTCTAGCTGGGAAAGAAAATTAAAATAAATTTAAAAAAAATAATAATAAAAAAATCAAACTTCTCTGCAGCCCTTTTGACTTTGCAAAGCCACCACGTTTCTCACCTTTCCGTCGCCGTGGCAGGAGTCCTGCGCTTGCCACTGAGGCTGCATTTGCACCTGCACAGACAGACACATGGAGACTGTTAGATACATGGACCAGCGTGAACAACCAAAGGTGCCGCGGCAGCTTTGACCCGTCAGCAGCCTCCCAACACCAGTCACTCGTACCGGGGTGCTCTGCCAAGTTGGGTTTTTTTTTGTTTTGGTTTGGGTTTTTTGTTTTTTTTGAGCACTGCAGCAAGAGATTTGCAATGCCAAAAAGGAAAAACAAACCCTGAAATGCTGAAAGCTCCCTTTAGGCTGTGGCTCAAACACTGACATCCTCTTGGATCCCAGTGTATCTGTGAGGATGCTCCGAGCAGCCGAGGGTGTCTGAAGGTCCTTCCTAAAGGGAAGGGGACAAAGGGGGCTGGGTGCAGAAGATGACATAGGTTTGGCTTTGTTTTCTTTTCACAGCTGCTCCCAACAGCTCTGTTTGAACTGGTTGGTCCTATTTTCTGCCTTTGTTTTACTGTACTGCAATAAAAGCTCAGCTCAGACAAACAGAAGCTGCAGCTGCTGTGCTCATGTTAGAAAGGAGCAGTCACATCATTAAAAAAAACCCCAAAAAACCACTCCCTCGGGTGATGCTTCCCCGTAATTCCTGCTGCAGCAACCAGGAGGTAATAAAAGAAGGTGCCAAGTCTGCTGCTGCATCAACCCACCTTTGAGCAGCCCTGCTTGGGTCAGGTTTTCTTGTCCCAACACAAACACAACTCAACCAACTGCTGTTTTATTTGGGTTTTTTTTCCTCTCTAAAAAAAAAGGGGGAAATTCAGCAGGGAGCTGGTTTCAGAGGAGCAACCTCCACAGCGGGTGGCTGCACATCCTCTTGGGATTGGGGATGAATTTAGCACTGAGGCCATCATTTCCCTGACAGATGGCACCCAGCTCACAGCAGCCCTAGTCCCAGGTCTGGTACACCTCCGGAGGGGATGCAGTGGGAGAAACCCCTGTGTGGCTGCAGGGTGGTATCAGCAAGGGATGCTCTCACTATGGGCCCCACAGGTGCAGGGAGGATCCACAGGGATGAGCAGCTTCATGGCACATGTGGTGTTTAGGGGTCCACCTTCAGAGTGTACCAGACCCTGGAAGATGAAACATCATGGCTGGGCCATGAGGTCTCACTGAGATGGAATAGAAATGCAGTGATGGTCTGCAGGTGCTACAGAGCAGGAGGCAAGCCCTTTGCCAGGATGGAAAGGGCACAAAGGTGCTCAGCATCCTGCTCAGCCCATGTCCTTCCCCTCACTGGACAGGTTTCAGAAGAGCATGGAACCACCTCTGTGGTGGAGCTGGCATCCTTCAACACAGGGGTAGCTCTGGAGAAGAGCTACTCAAGTCAAGCCTCACATGACCCAGAACGGGCAATTTCAAGTCTGGGGAGGGTTTAGACTCCAGGACCAAAACACAGTCATCCATGGATGAAACAACTCATCCTCACTGGCCCAAATCACTTGTGGGCCAAGTGCTTCTCCAAGCATGAGATGGTGACTCCATGAGAGCTCCTGGTAGCTTCTCTTTCCTATGGAGAAGCCACCAGGAACATCCATTTTTTCAACTCAAGCCACGACGAAGAGTTGATGAAGCTGTGATGATGAGTTTCCAAACTCAACTACAGGCTGATTAAGTCAATACCAAGTTCAGTTTGTTCTGACTCCATCATCTTCTACTATCACTTATGCTACCAAGCCCAATATACTGCAAATACATAGACCCATGGAGATGTGGCTACCTCAGCAAGGAAATCTCACCTATAACCACATCTACTATAAAGCTTATATGTTTGTGTTTATATTATTTATGTTTATAATACTTTACAAATTATTACATTTTTGTTTATTGCATGTTCTCCAGCCTGGTTCAAACTCAACCTTGGTTTGTCAAAAACCAACTCATGGTTTAGAGAGCAAACCTGGAGGAAAACAGTGATGCCCACTCCAGCAAAACCCAACCAGCCCTACCCCTTCCACAGGGCTCTCGCCACTTTATCCTACAGCTTTCTGCCTCAAATAAAACCTGATGCAAGTCCAGAAGGAAAAAATTATGTGCAATTTTGTTTTTTTCCTGGCTGCCTGGGCATTTCCCAACCCTCCGGACCACAGCCCCCCGGTTGGGAAATCCACCCAACAGCTTCACCCTTGTTCTGCCACCCACGTGTGAGGTTAACGTAGCACAAAGCTCATTGCTAATTACTGGGTCCAGCCCAGTTCTGCTTTGCCAAAAGAAGAAATGAAAGGGATGGGCAGGAGCTGTTGGGGGCTGGATTTGGGGAACATTGCTCCAGGCTCTTGACCCACCCCAGGGTTTTGACCTGCAAAAGAGGAAGAAAAGGAGGCAAAAGACACAGCCACAGTTGCGTGCCTGGACATGGGGCTGCTTTCACATCCTCTTCTCCTCTGGCATCCCCCAAAAACCCCACGGCTTTACCTCACATCAGACCCAGCCCTGACATATCTGCTGATTCATGGGATTATCTGCCACATGTAATTAGCCACAGACCTAAATCTCCTCAGGCTTGGGGCTGCAGCCTCCTTCTCTCCATTTTCAACTCATTAATTTATTATTTTTTTAATCTTTGCTGAGGCTGCACTGCTGAACACCCTGAGCAAGGCTGTTTGCTTCCCCTTCATCTATGCCCTGAAATATATTTCAGCCGAGGCCAGCAGACCCATAAATAAAAAGATAAGAGCTGAAAGCATTGCTCACAGTAGGACACTACAGTAGCAAACACAGCCAGTCGTGCCAGCAACGCCTCAGGGCACAAACACCCCTTGGTATCTGCAAAATGCTGTTATGCACCCCCAAAAAAATCCCATTACCCAGTGCCTGCACTACACTGAACTCTTCTGTTTTTCACCCCAAAATGGAGAATGGCAATTTGCTGGGATGGAAGTGAAAAACCATCTCTCTTTCCCCCCTCCACCCCCTATTTTTGTTGTTGCCAGCATCAGTAATTCGGGGTGTGCCTGTGCTCGCTCAACAGCGCCTGGGCTCGCAAACCACTGCCCTGCAAGGGGAGAGATTTTGCAAACCTCGAGCTGGAGAAGTGTTCACAGCCAGGGCCAACCTTTTACAGGAACCCTGCGAGTTAAATACACCCCAAAAACCCATCCCACAGCTGCTGTGCTTGCCGTATTTTCTGGATCAGCTGTAAAACAAAACCCCAACAAACCCCCCAGCAAAGCGATTCAGAGGGCTAATCGCGTTTTAACCTAAATTCACTCCGCGCGATGCAAAGCCACCATAATCTCCCACAGCTAAAAAAGCCGCTGAGCTTTCAGCAGAGCTGCTGCCTCCTCGAAGGAAAACGTTCCTGCCATGTGCTGTAACGCTCCAAAGGCTCCCCTTAATTCCCCTGTTCCCATCAAGGGTTGTAAATATTTGGATGTCGGAGCCCGAAAGGCTGCCGGGGGAATGGGGCACTAGAGGAGAGAGTAGTTTTGTCTCTGCGGGTTTCACAGCCTTAAATCTCAACCATTTTATTTTTTGCATTTTGTTTTGACCTTTTGGGGAACACACTTGCTTTTTGGAAGTCCTGAGATGTCATCTTGAGATTTCACACAGGAATGGGGGCATATAACAGCATGATAATTTTCATGAGTCAAAACTGAAAAATTCCAAAAGACTGTCTTACAAAATTTCAGATCCAAAGCAGATCTCTACTGAATTTTTGTTTTCTTTCTACAACAGGAAAAAAAACAAGTGAACAACAACAGAAAAAAACCCAACTCTATGGAAATCTACTTCAAAAACCTAAAGCTATAAACCAAACTCCAAAACTGTGTAGTTGAAATGAACAGAACCCCTCATGATGAACATTTGTCCCTCCTTATTAAGTACTCTACTTGTAGTAAGATTAATTTAAACGTTGATTAACTTAGGCAACCTGAAAGACTTGGACAACAGACAACAGACCAGACAAAGGATATGGGACAGCAGGTGGGATGGGATGGCAAAGGGATGCTGGCTGGGTTTAGGGTACCAATTTGCTGTCCAAGACCTATGTCACCCAGTAACACTATTTCTACCGATGAGTTGGGGGTGTCAGTGCTTTCTTATGATACCGGGTCATGGGGAGAGATGGGGGATGCCCACTTGTACCCAGGGATGCTGAGCAAGGGCCAAAGGCATCATGGATGACACAGCCAATTGTGCTTCCCTCCTGGGCTCACCTAGGACACACCAGCATGTGTTGGAGGCTTGCTGTAGCTTACATTGCCCAAGGGCATCATGCTGTTAGCCACAGGGAAGGACATGTGTTTGCACTGCTTATCACAAGGAAGGGACCTTGGAAGGGTCCTCAGAAGATCATCTAGTCCAACCCCCCTGCCAAAGCAGGTTCATCTAGAGCAGGTTGCACAGGACTGTATCCAGGTAGGTTTTGAACATCTCCAGAGAAGGAGACTCCACAGCCTCTCTGTGCCACATTAATAAGGTCCCCTCTCAGTCTGTTCTTCTCCAGGCTAAAGACCCAGCTCTCTCAGTCTTTCCTCATAAGAAAGATGCTCCAGTCCCTTAATCATCTTTGTAGTCTTTGCTAAAGTTCCCTATCTCTCTCGAACTGGGGAGCCCAGAACTGGACACAATACTCCAGATGTGGCCTCACCAGGGCAGAGTAGAGGGGGAGGAGAACCTCCCTTGCCTGCTGGTCATACTCGTCTTAATGCACCCAGGATACCATTTGCCTTCTTGGCCACAAGGGCACATTGTTGGCTCACAGTCAACTGGTCATCCACCAGTACTCCCAGGTCCTTCTCTGCAGGGCTGCTTTCCAGCAGGTAACCCCCAACCTGTCCTGGTGCCTGGGGTTATTCCTCCCCAGGTGCAGGACCCTGCACTTGCCCTTATTGAACTTCATCAGGTTCCTCTCCACCTAACTCCCCAGCCTGTCCAGATCTCGCTGAATGGCAGCACAGCCTTCCAGTGTACCAGCCATTCCTCCCAGTTTAGTGTCACCTGGAAACTTGCTGAGGGTCAACTGTGAGATTCCTCAGTTCCTCCACAGCACAAAAAAAGAAATATATCTTTTTATTTTTTGTTTGTCTGTTTTTTCTTTGCAAGACCACTTTCTGCTGGGTCAGTTGCTGGAGAGGTGCAGTGCAGCACCTACCCCTGCCACCAATGGGGTGACCTGCTCCTTCAGATCAAACTGGTTCTGTATGGAGAGACACCACCTCGATCTGTCTGCAGACAAGCCATCGAGAGCCAAACTTGGATTAGCTCTAATTAAAGGCTTTCCAACCAGCACAGACTAAGAGAACCCCAAACAAAACAACCTCAACGCCCACCCCTGGCACTGAGCAACCAGCTCCCCTGGCTGCTCATGGTCTAGATCGCTGTGATACAGCTCAGCCACCAGCATGAGGCTCCAGGGCTTCATTTTCCCTTCCACAAACTACTTCCCTCAGCTTTCTGCATCCCTTCCAGGGCCACTCCATCACCTCCCGCATCCACAGCGTGGGAGTCAATCCAAGGAGAGGAGGCAGACAGGTTACAGCAGGTCATACCTCCCAGAAACACAGCATGCTGCCACGATGAATCTGCACCCTGGAGGTGCTTATGAGCTTCATCATCCCACATGTTGCTTCAATGACTGGCTGAGGACCTTCAGGGCAGAAGGGACTGCACAGGAATGGCCAACACCAAATGTTGATCATGAGGGATACTCATTCAAAAAAGCCCAGAGGAGGAGAGTGTGTCAGCTCAGGTGAATTTTTAAAAACACCTCCTCTGCTGAAACAAGCCCTGTTTCTCACGTGGACACACCTGAGCCACCTTCTTAAAAGATCAGCAAACCTATTTTACCAGTTTCTAGGGAAGTGAGAGCCACAGGAGACCACCAGGCTCCAGGTTCTGCTGGACACTGGGGAACACAACACACTGTTTTTTAAAAAAAACAAAACAAAACAAAACAGAGAAACATACTCCAGAAACATCCTTTCCTGGTTGGGAAGCCCAAAAGAAGACTTGCCTACAAGTATCCATGAGATTTGCTCTGGAGCATCTGCTCACTAGATTTTCAGTTATGGGCATGCAGAAGGAAATTGCTCATGTTTACTCCAACATCAAGAGTCCACCATCCCGATGGGTTGTCCAAACCCCATTCTTGAAGCTATCATCACTTGCATTTTTGTGCTATTTGAGAAGTCTCGGCCGAAATAGCACAATGCTCTGTTCGTCAGGCGTTGTGCTGATGAACAAGGCCCATGTTTTATCTGATGTCCTAGCCCAGCGCTTTGCTGTAGTATTAAAAGTCAAAGCTGCAACTAGGAGGACAGAAGTTACTATCTGCTCCAGGAAAGCAAGAGGAGAACGTGTCCTTCTTGGACATTGCACATACTGGAAACTCTAATTCACTTGTGCAAAATCATTATTTTCTCTGCCTCTTCTTTTCTTAACTATAACTTTATCTCAGGCTTTTTATTTCATTTTTTCCATCTTTGATATAAAAAAAGAACATCTTGAAGCATGGTAGGAAATGAGAAATGCTGCTTAATGACCAGGAGCTGGAAGGAAGAAAACAGCAACTGAATGGGAGCAGGAGCAACTGGGCAGCTGGCAAAGTGAACCTATCCAAAATTTGGCCAGGACACATGGAGCAATATTTGGCACACACCTGACTTGGGGTCTCTCAGAAACACAAGCCCAGGACTTCTGCTAATGCATTGAAACCTGTGATTTCCCACTATGGTTATGAGGGACCAAGAGGTTCAGCACACTAAACAATGTCATGTAGGATACACATCACGGTGAAGGGACCACAACTCCTCTTACAGGGCGAATCTTGGAATAGTCAAAGTGGGATTTGTGATTCCCCTGCCCTGACAAACACTCTGCCCACAGTCTTTGCTATACATGAAGGTCCACCTTGCCAGGACCCCACGCCAAGTGCCCATGGAGGTTTGCAGGCACTCACCCATTCCCCTTCAGGTCTGGGTCACTGCCAAGGTCAATGGAAGACATTTCACCAACTGGTGAAGGGGGAAGAGCCCTCTCTCAACTACCCCCACCTCCATCCATGTGTTATCCCATTGGCTTCCACATTCAGAAGAAGCCCCATTCATCAACTTTATGAACACTTCCAGAAGACCACTGAATTATCAGAGCCAAAACACCAAAAGCACAGTGACAGGTAAGGCAGGAGTGGCCAAAACAAACTGCAAAGGTCACCGAGGCACCTTCTGATGACTTACAGCTGGTAAGACGCTGCTGCAGGATATTCTGCAGCAATTTATTTCATCTCTCAAGATACAGGACTGTTTGTTTTAAGGCCAGAGCTGCCACAGAAGGGAAACAACTCTGGAGGACAACAGACATGGACCCTCATGTTACCAAGTCACCACTCTGGAGGAAGTGATTCGCTGCTCTGCAACAACATTTAGTGCTCAAGGATGCTCAACCCTTCTACAAATTTGTGGAGATTTATTAACAGCATTTAAGAACAAGTTGGAAGAGGGATGATTTTTCCTCTGCCTCCCCAGTGCAAGGGCTCAAACACCAAGTTTTCTCAGTGACCTTCAAAGACACGTGCAAACCACAACACACGGGACCCAAGAGCTTATCAAATCTTTGATAAGGTTTAAGCAAACTTTGGCAAAGCTTTGCTCAAAAGCAACATAAGGCTTGGATATAAACCCCTGAGGAGCTCTGGGGGTTGATGGAGTCCAGCTACTTAGCTATTAGCTAAACTCAAGGCCATACCCTGGTCCTACCCACCCACACGCTTGCCACAGCCAGACAAGACGTGTAACACATCACACGAGCGTGCAAAGCTTAGTCCATCCTTACCGGCGTGTTGTCCTCCATCAGACCCCGGATCTTCTCCACCACGTCGTTGCGGCGGTGCTGGCGGAGGGCACTGATGAGCTGGGCCAGGCTGGCCTCGGGCCCGCGGATGGTCCAGTGCTGCAAGGCGGCGTAGGCGCGCTCGTGGTCGGCCGCGTAGCCGTTGGAGAAAGCCGCCACCTCACGCTCGCTGGCGTTGCACAGGAACTGGTAGATGTCCTTCCACTGGCTCCCCACCTGGGCTGCCACCAGCTTCAAGATGTCGATGCCTGTAGGGCAGAAATGCTACAGGTGAGGCACGGGGGTCTGCAGCCTCCCAGTGTTGCAGATGTAAGCTTTGGCAAAGCTTTTCCCACCCCCAAATAGCCATGCTTTGCTTTGCTTTGGGTGGCCTTTGTTTGGAGATTTTACCATTATTATTATTATTATTATTATTATAAGACTTTTCATGAGTCCAGGCTGCAAGGGGCTCTGAAGACAAGCAGCACCCATAATGTGCTCAAGACCTGCCATGTAAGGAAGGGGTGACCAACCCACAGACTGCTCCAACTGAGGCACATACACTCTAAAATTAACCATGTGAATTTAACCATAAAATTTCTTGCACTCTTCAGCGCAGGAAAAACCCTGGTCCTCAGCCACCACACAGCTGCAGGAGCAGGGGAGATGGCAACATGTGTGCCTGTACGCCTGCATCGCAGCCACCACTTTGAACTGGATCTGGATTAAGAGTTGAGTCACCAAAGCATCTCTATAAAGATGAATATTTCCATAATAGAGCACCTACAGCAGCTACAACCGCACGTAGAGCCGTTTGTTTCCAGTGCAGACTGGTGGGATGACTCACTTTGGGATGAGAGACTCTGCACCAGGTGAGTGTTGGGTGAATGGAAGATCTGCTATGGGATCTGGAGAACAAAAAGGCAGAGCCTCCCCGAGAAAAGCCCTTCAGACATGTTGGTTCAAGATGATGAGGGTTTCCACCCTTTAGCTACAGCAACAATGCAAACAGCACGCTCATCCTTGCATCTACTCAGAGGTAATGAATTGAACCTTCAAATAAAGCCCTAATAGTTACTCAGCCTTGGTTCAAACTACCACATGAGCAGTTGGTGTAGGTGAGCTGCAAAGAGAAACTCATTTTTTCCAGAGGGGTAATGACATCTCAAGTTTCACTGTAAGCCAGCACATCTCCATCACCACAGCCAAACAGATACATACATATATAAAATATATAGCCTGATATAGATATATTGATATCTCTTTTGATATATAAACTATACAGCTTAATATTTATATCTCCTTTTTTATATGTGTGTATATGTACACAGATATATGGTACACTTTTATATATCTGTATGATACATATATTTTATATATGTGTGTACATATACATATATACACATATCCTGATATAGATATTTTTACATGTGTATATATACATACTTCTACATATCTCTATATGATATAGATATGCTTATACACACATATATATATTAAAAAACCTATGCAGCTTCATATAGATGTAGCAGTTTCTCCTATAGCAGAAATGCTGTAGTGCAAACTGCATTTTGTACCTCCCTACCCTCCTCCACCATAACCACCCAACCTCTCTCCCCAGCTGATTCAGTGATGTACATGTATTACCTCACACGAAGATGCAAGGGTTGGGGTTTCTCCTACCATAAAAGCTCAGCCCACCAGCCCAGCATAGGGGATGCAGCCCCCAAAAACCAAACCAAGCATGGTTTTAACTACAGAGAGTTTCAGGAGAGAAAAAATAAAAATAATAATAAAAAAAATTCAAGCTTTCTTCATTATTCAAAATAAGCCCAAGACAAAGAAAACGTTCCCTAGCATTAAGGAACAAGAAAAGGCTATGAATATGCTACTGAGATTTATGATGGGGCTAATTATCTGAGGCACAGAAATATATGCTATCACCCATCACATTTCAACACAGCAGCAGGAATTAAGCCTGGTCTTGTTAACTCCTCTCATGACTCAGACAAAGATAAATTCCTCTTCCTTGATGCCTCTGTATCCATCTGAGCTGGAAGGACACGCAGCCCAGATGGTGCCGGCAGCCAAGCCCTGCACCTTCAGATATCACACACCCGTGATGGTCAGAAGCCCAAAACCCAACTCACATTTGGAGTCAGATCCTTTAAACCAGCAAATTCAACTCGTGTTGGCATAAAACCAGCAAAACACTAAGTTTATGCAGCCAATGCTTAATTTTATCACTCAACTCAGGAAAAAAATAAATCATCTCTGACTTGAGGGTTCAAAAAGCTCTAAGGCTTGTGCACCAAGGTAACAACAGCAATGCAAAGAGGGACGAGCAGGTCTGGTGCTGCCCATTATACATCTGTATAAATATACAAATATATCTCAGTGCATAAGTCATTATCTCAGCACATAAGTTGTTATCTCAAAGCTTCTACCCTCATATTCAGGGATTTTTTTTTTCCCCTGGGTTTAGTGACAGATATACAGATAATGCTGCCCATATATTTTTAATATATATCTCTCTCTATATATATAAATATAAAAATAAAATGCTGCCCATTTTAGATATAAAAAAGCAGATCCAGCCCCCTCCAGCAGTGCTGCCCTGTGGTGATACGAAGTGTTATGGCTGGGTGGGAGCTTTGCCCACACCCACTCCCACACACGTCAGTCACACAGAAGCATTAAAACATCATTTGCTGTTTTATGACCCTGGTGTGGCACATCTAGTCCTCCCAGGAAAAGAAAAACCCATATACTACCTGCTCCCATCTACGTATTTAATGCTGATAAAGCCCAGTATTTACAGCTGCTGTGCTGCTGAGAAAAGTTTTCAGCTGGTTGCAACTTGATTTACACCAGTTTTACGCGGTGGCACGACATTTATGTCCTAATGTTCTCGCACAAGATTTATGACAAAGCGCTCATGCTCCTACTGACATTTGCAAGTTTAGTATATTTAATCTCATCGTTCCACAAAGTGGCCCCATAAACATGTTTATATCCCTTGGCAATAATATCTCAGGGCACAAGAACGCACCAGGCAACAGAGGACTTAATGGCGCGTATAATCTTTAGAGAACAAATGTTCCATTAAAAACGAATTTGGAATTGTCTACCTTAATACTATAAGAACCTTAAACTCATTTTCTTGCAACTATTAAACGAACTTAAGCCCCATATGTTCGCTACAACCACTACAATATTGTACAAACAAAACCCCAGAGAGAGATGGAAGAGACACAGACACGAGCGCAGATTTGGCTCCAGTCAGTTCGAAAACCACTGCTCCCTCTGCGCTTGAAAAATAAGATTAAAACCATGACATGACAAGTTGTGGCCACATGCTGCCAAGTAATACTGCTCTAACTATTTACAGTCACTTAATTCATTTGTTCAAAACTAAAATAAAATGTTAATGCTTATAATAAGCTTACAGTTCTCCTATTGCCATATTTCCAGAAGCCCTACAAATGATTCTGCAGAGCACTCGTAGTGCCGGAGCATCCTGTTGGGATGGGAAGGTGCCCACCGGGGTGTCTGGAGCAAATAACCCCTGCTCCACCCTAGGACCTGGGTCCTCACCACCCAGTGAACCATGTGGACCTTCTCCCACCATGCTCACCTGGAGATGACACTCAAAGCTCTTCAGACCTCAGCAATCCCAAGTGAAACAGACAAGCTCAGTGGGGACACTGCTTTAACCCACCCATTTCACACTTCCCACATGAGGCTGGCCACAGCCACATCAGTGTGATGCTAAAATTGCTCTGAGCTTGCAAACACCAGAAAACAGCCCAAGTTCTCCTCCTTTTTAAACACAGATCACAGGAACAGCCTGGGAGAGCTGCCACCACCCTGCTGCTAATGAAGGAGGCACCACCACCCTCTCCATCAGGGACCATCACCATTGATCACCCAGCTTTGCTTGCCTCAGACACTGGAATTAAGGGGGAGGTCTTGCTGTAAACCACCCATGGCTGTATCCAGCAGATCTGCGTGTGCTATGACCATCGCAGAGCAGGTGACAATAGCATCTGAAGGATCCAGGACATCCATGAGTGTCTTGGGTACCTCAGCAGGTGGCATTTCAATTACAATGCAAGTCTTTAAATGTTGTGATGGGCTACTCCACATAACCACTTAATATTTTAAGGTGGTAATAACCCTGGAGCAATGAAAAACTCCCCTTCAAGCCAGGACATGGCCCACATATTGTGTACAGGCAAATGTGAAGCCCCAGGGTGGATGTACACACATGGGACCACGGGCACAACCAGACATGTCTACAGCCAGAGCAAACAGAGACAAATGGAGACAAGTCTGGAGATGGACAGACACCTGCAGAGCAGCACAAGCAAACAGCACTGCTGAATACATGTCCAGCTCATCTACCAAGATGCCGAGCTGAAGGGAGGACCTGCCTGAAGAGGCAGAAGAGGTCTATCTCACCTCCACGCACACTGCTCACCTCCACCTCAATCTTCCCCATAAACATAGTTTCAGTGACTTCCATTGCTTATTTTGAACCTTGTTCAAGACTTTTCCCAGCCGTTTCCAGCTCCTCTGGATGTCTCCCTCACTGCAGTACCAGTAAACAGTTTGGTGTAGACAGAGCAGTTGCTCCTTCCACTCATGAACGTCACCAAAGTGGTCATCACACAAGCACGTAAGACTTGGCTGAGCTTTAATGTCTCTCTTGAGTTTGTTCTGGACAATCCTCACTCACCTTCCGTAGCCTTGCTATTTACAGGTTGGACATGAACCCAGTTCTTCAGCGATTGTTTGGCCTCAAGCAGGGCAAGAAGCCAGTGCAGCGTGGGGCCATGACCCACAGTGCTGGCACACTTACCTACAATTCCTGTGAGAGACCATTTCCCTTCTCTGCCATTACTTTTTCACATCCTCAAGCAAACTCAAGAGCAGTGGAAGAGCTACCCTGCCAGAAGGCTACACCCAAGCACCTGGCAGCAGATACGGTAAAGGCTAACCACAGCCCAGCCACAGAGGAGCTTCAGTTCCTTCCTCTCCCCACCCTCTCACAAACAAAAAGCTGTAGATATTTTCATTTTCGGAGCTCAAGCCAACGGTCATTTGATATTTTTCAGAAGAGTACTCATCGAGAAGCTGCTGCCTTTAAGGGGAAATCTCTCACTCAAGTCTACAGAGCCCTCCCAAGCCATGTGCCCTCCCATCCCACTAATAATGAAGGGACAGAGAGAAGGATTAACACAACATCAGTTCAAGTCTGTCTTATACAGCTGGGAAGCAAAGCTCAGGAGATCCTCCAGGACCTGTGGCACACACAATCTCATCTAGTGAGCAGCTCATCTGCCCAGGGTTCCAGAGCCAGCTTCGTGCATTTTCAGAAAGGCTGCATTTCAGCAGACTCCATGCTCTTGTCTTTCATCAACAGGGACAGGTATCACCAGTCCAACCACGATACCTGCAGGAACTGATCTCCACCGTCCCAGTACCAATCTGAGCTGGAGCATCCAGAGCTTCCACCACCTCCCTGCTGACACAGGCATCCCAGAGATGGGCAGTATTAATGTGTAGACCCCATGCAGTGACAAATCCTGATTGGGACAGAGCTGCTAGGTTTTAACACTTGCAGGGACCTTGGGGATGAAGCGTTATGGGTGGAGCACACAGCCCAAGGGCACAAACTAGTCAGACAGGAGAACCGCGGTGACACAGCCCAATTCTCTCCTACATTCAGCTAAAAGCCCCGAATCACAGCAAACCCAGCTCTGTTCCTGGGCTCAGCCCACCCACCTCCTCCAAATATCCTCCTGACTCATGTGAAACGCAGCTGCAGCAGCTTATTTTTACCTCTGAGCACACACCAAGAGCCTGCCCGTACAAGTGAGCCGGGACGTGGCACATCCAAACTGCAGCTGACAAGACATCATGGCTTGGCCAAACCAGGACTTAGAAATCCCAAATCTCTGGCACAAATACCTTTCCAAAATGGGAAAATTTCACCAACCTCCACCAAAATGGTGAGGTTATTGGAAACTCAGTTTCTCCCTCCCAAATGTACTTCAGGTCCTAAACGAGCAGGTTTGGAAAAATGCACAAGGTCCTGTACCTGGGTCAGGGCCATCACCAATATCAGCACAGTTCAGGGGTGAAGGGATCAAGAGCAGCCCTGAGTAGAAGGACTTGGGGTGCTGGTGGATGAGAAGCTCAACATGAGCTGGCAATGTGTGTTCACAGCCCAGAGGCCAATAACCGTGTCCTGGGCTGCACCCAGAGCAGCGTGGGCAGCAGGGCCAGGGAGGGGATTCTGCCCCTCTGCTCCACTCTCCTGAGACCCCACCTGCAGTGCTGTGCCCAGTTCTGGGATCCTCAGTACAGTAAAGACATGGACCTGTTGAAGTGGGTCCAGAGGAGACCATAAAAATGAACAGAGGGATGGAACAGCTCTCCTATGAGGACAGGCTGAGAGAGTTGGGGTTGTTCAGCCTGGAGAAGAGAAGGTCCTGGGGAGACCTTATTGCAGCCTTTCAATATTTAAAGGGAGCCTATAAGAAATACAGGGACACAGTTTTTAGAAGGGTCTGTTGTGACAGGACAAGGGGCAACAGTTTTAACCTGAAAGAGAGGAGATTTAGATTGGATTAGGAAGAAACTCTTGACTGTGAGGTTGGTGAGACACTAGAACAGGTTACCCAGAGCAGCTTGGATGCCCCATCACTGGAAGTGTTGAAGGCCACATTGGTTGGGGCTCTGATCAACTTGATCTAATGAAAGATGTCTCTGCCCATGGCAGTGGGGGTGGACTAGATGATCTTTGAAGGCCCCTTCTGACCCAAACCTTTCCAAGATTATAACAAAAGCTTTTGTCCAGACAAGAGAAAAGGACACATTTACAAAGATTTATTAGCAATTTGCTGGTTGTCCCATGGAGGACAATGCTGTTAACAGACCCTCCCAGGAGCCAGTGATTCACATCCTCAGCACTGTTTGGGTAACAAACCACTAAATGGTGGTTTGTTTGTTGTTGTTTTTTTTTTTTTTTTAAAAAAAAAACAACAAAAACAACCTTGCAGGGCTGGAAAGGGGCTCCTGACAAACATTTCCCACATGCTCTCTGGAAAATAACTCAACCAAAATGATTCAACCAAGCCATGCAGTCAGGGAAGGTCTGTGATCAGACACATGCAGTTATGAACATGTTCCAGCTCTGAGAACTTGAGGGTCAGCACAAGACAAGACCTCCCTTCCCACCACACACTACATGGAAGTCACCTCTGTAACAGCACCTTTGCCAACCCTCCCAGGACCCAAACGAGCTCCAGCCTACCACCACAGGATGCTCCCCCTGTTTGTCTTCCTACACTGGCATTGGGGACCTGCAGATTGGACTTGCTCTTCCTTTGGTTTAGAAGAGAACTGCCAGCATAAGTATTTTATGTAATTATTAAATTTTAAACAGCTTCTGCAGAGTTAATCTTCATTACAACCCTCTTGGACAGCTGGTAACCCTGAGCAAGCAGGGCCATATAAATATCCAGACACCCACAGATGCCAACCCAAGGATTAAATTCGCCTCTCACATTTTTTTCAGCCCCAGACAAAGCCTTGGCAAGCAAGGAAAAAAAAAAAAAATCTGCCTTGTTATTCGAGGAATTATGTGTGAGAGCCTTATCGATGTGAGAAATCACAGCCCTCCTGGTGTAGAAACCAGCACTGGGTTTTTGGCAAAAAACCCCTGGGCTTGGTGTGGTTTTCTACAAGGACAACTCTCCTCTCCCCGCAGAGCTGCCATGCCTCCAACACTTGGCCCTGCACCTTAACACACACAAACCCTGATCCCTTATTAAATTAACTCAGGGGCCACCCAGGAATTTTGACCATAGGACAGTTTGGGTTTTTTCTTTTTTTTTTTTTAAGCAGATTTAGGAGCAAACACCACATATTAGAAGTGATCAAGCACTGATCTTCAGGCCTGCTAATGCAGTAAGGCTGAGGAGCAAAATACGATAAACCTGCACATGATTATATTTCCTTCTCTCTAAGCAGAACAGCTGTCTCTCTCATTTGTGTTTTCCAAGGCTCCCTCCCTTTCACCACTAAGCCTTGGTCAGCTCCCACATAAGCCCTCTGGAAACCAGACAGCTTCCCAAAAGGTCAAGGATGAGTTTGGGGCAAACCTGAACAAAGTTTTAAGTTAAGCAGTTGAGGAAGATGGTGCTTTGAACTCATCAGATGCCACCCCAAAGCTCCCATGACAGAGGTTTGTGCTGCAGATGAAGGGCTGCTTCATCCCAACCCAAACCAGAGCATCGTGTGCATGCTGGAGCAAGTGTAGCATGAAACACAAAGCTTTTGTGCAGCTAAACAAGCTCCAGTGAGGGAGCATCCCTGTTCTAAGGCTCAGACATACAACAGCAACCATATTTCTCATGATGCCTGGAAAATACCTGCCTCTTCAGTTTAACAAGCTGCCTTTCTGCCTGGGTGTTATTGCAGAGGTGGACAGGTTGACATTAAAGGACTAGACATCATCTGCAGATCATTAAGCTGAAGGTATCAGATGAGAGATGCTTAAAAAGAAAAAAAAAATATATATATATATATAAAAATAAATGGTCTGAACCTTGGGATTACCCTATCCTAGGGCAAGAGTTGGGACTGGGTGATCCTTGTGGGTCCAACTCACAACATTCTATGAGTCTATGAAAACAAACAAAAAACCTGCACCACTGAAACACACATCCCCTTCCACCTCTCTGTTTTGGCAGGCAGGCAGGCAGACATTAATCCCTCATCTCATGGTCTGCCTGCCAGCATCATATTTGGGTTTGCACACAAGCCCAGGGCCACTCCTCTCCAGGTGTAACCACAATTACCAAATTATGTTAGCTGCAACGGGAACACCTGCCCTCATGAGATGCTGTCGGCCATCAATGTCCTACTTGTGGTCTGGGCACAAAACCTTGAGGCCACCACAGTTTGAGACTGATGAAACTTTTAACCCCATCACTCCCCAACATGTTCTGTAGATGAGCAGAAGAGATGGTGCTCCAGGGGTAGGTTGTCACAGTAGCTCCTCCATCCTCACCCTGCCTCCCAGCGTGATGCTCCTGCCACAGAGCTATGACTTGTTCAGGAGCTGATCAAAGGGAAAATTAACCCTACAAAACAAAACAACTCATGGCCTTCACCTCATTTACCCATATGAGCACTAAGGAGAGGTCCTAAAGAAGCATCCAGTGCCAGGTAGTCACTCTGTAGACCTGTGAGTGCCATCCCTGGAGATGGAATTCCTTATTTAGGGTCGCAGTTGAGAAGGGAGTGACATTCGGCTTGAGGAAGAATATCCACTGCTGGGTTGTTTCCATGCACTTGCTTCCCTTTGTTAGGTGATGGATCTATAGGAAATATTAGAGTTATGTCTGGGCTTCTTCAATCAATGTGCTGCCACAAGCAGGGACACCTTCCACTAGACCAGGTTGCTCAAAGCCTCATCCAACCTGGCCTTGAACACTTCCAGGGAGGGGGCAGCCACAGCTTCTCTGTGCAACCTGTTCCAGTGTCTCACCACCCTCACAGGAAAGAGTTTCTTCCTAATATTTAATCTCAATCTCCCCTCTTCCAGTTTAAAGCCATCACCCCTTGTTCTATCACTCCCTGTCCTTGTCAAAAGTCCCTCCCCAGCGTTCCTGTAGGTCCCCTTCAATCACCAGCCAAGATGATCCTGGCTCCCAACATGCTGACAACTGGGCATCCCAAAGACTGAGTAACAAACACTCCCAAATCCTGACACTGTCTTTCCAGCATCACCTCTCAACTACCCACTCTGGTCTTGAGCCATTTTCAGTCCATGCCCTTCTACCTACAGTCAAGCCTGAGCTCCATCTCAGCTGCAAACAGCTTTTGCAGAACAGTTTATTTCTCTGATTATTCAACCAGAGGCTTCCTGGCTTCGCTCTCACCACCCACTGCAATAACGTGCAATTACCAGACTCCAAGAAAAATAAAAGGGAAGTGGTATCTCATGCCAGGCCAGCGCTGCCAAAATCTATTCTTCAGTCTTCCAACTCAAAAAAATAAAAAAATAAAATAAATATAAAAAAAAAAATCACCAAACTCTCTTCTTGCCTCTTTTCAGGCAGTTTCTATCACAGGAGGTTTTACCCGAAACTGCAATATTTTACACAGTCTTTGCCTTTGTTCCTCTGCTACTCAATGGGTGAAAGTCAAAGGCAACACTATCAGCAACATCTGCAAGATGATTTCAAGCCCATCTTCATTTTTGGCATAGAATGCCAAATTTGGCATTTCCAAGACGTTCAAGAGACAGGTTTCAATTCTTCATTTTTATTACAAGCTCAGTTTTTGCCTTTGGAAACAGCTGAAGAAAGGAAATAGATATTTGCTAAAATTAAGGGACTGTTGAGAAGGAAGTGTTCCCAGTGTGGAGGCTGCTCTTGATCTTCTAAAAGAAAGTGCTCTTGCAAGGTTAAAGCCACAGAGCACTATCAGCCCAGTACCCACATTGTTCAGGCACCACACTGATAATTTCTTTGTCAAACTGCTTTTCCCCTTTGGATTCCCACCTGCAGGGTTAGAAAGCAAGAACCAGCTGATGCAGCAAGAGGTTCAGCTTCTCCAACCACAGCTGTGCTGCTGGTGTTGCTCCACCTTCTCGATCACGTGTAGATGATACCTCGAGGCTCTCGGGAGATCCCCTGCCATGGGGATGGACACGGGGACAGACGTGGCAGCAGGCTGGCTGCTAACTCAGGCCATTAGTCATCACAAGCTCTTCCCAGAGCTCTAAACTATCTAATCCAGTGAGAACCATTGGTATTTGCTGTCTTGGCTGAAACACACCCATGTTAAGGACGCAGGTCTAGGTTTAACACCAGCCTCCCAAGCTACTGCTATTTTTAGGTTTGGGCTGTTATTTAAGGCATGGATTATGACCAGAGAGAGCACGGGGCACAGACAGCAGCTCACGGGAAGATGAGGACAAGCAAAACACCCCATGACAACAACCACTGCTCAGGATCACACACCTGTCTCAACTATTTAAACAACTCAGTACATCAAGTGCCATCAGGAACCAGGCAAGACATTTGAGTCACTGCTTCCACTCTAAAGTCCTCCTCTTTTAGGAAGGAGCCCATCCACAGCAAGATGTCTTTGCTCCAGCACTGAGCAGTGCTAGTGCCACCCTGATTGTGCTCCACCCAGAACTGGTGGGCTTGATGCAACCAGTAATATAGTCTTTCAAACAAGCAAAGACTCAGATGCCCGTTCAGCATCAGGGGAGGTGTGAGGGCTGCCAGTGCGAGGACAGCCGCCCAAGCACAGCTCCTCTGGGCACCTACGTCAGCCCTGATCTTCCCTTTCAAAGGTTAAAGCTGTTTACTTAAGGATTAGGAGGGAGGAGATAGTACACCAGGAGGAAGCGGGGGAAGACTGTGCGCAACAGCTACGTACACAGGCTTCACCCCAGCAATAAACACGCCCCAACAACCCCTTGTTGACATCGCCAGGCAACGTAGAGGTGGGGAGGTCATATGGATGTGGGTGCACTGCCAGCACCAGACCCTGGGGCTTCACCCCTAGGCCAAGAAGATGATTTAAACCTAACTGCTTGCCCTCCACACCCTGGTGCAACTGCAAATGTGGCTGGCACTCAAAGATGTGGGGAGCAGCTGTGGTCCTCACATCTATGGAGGCTTTGCTCTGGCTGCCTACCATGGAGGGATATGCGCTAGCAGCATAAAAGGGAAAATATTTCCTCTCTGCAACAGCTTGAAGTTTGTTCCTGGCTATATTCACCCTGGTTTGAAATGCTGCTTCAGGATGAAGCGTGATTTGGGTACAAACACTGCTGGAGCAGCAGAAAGCTAAGCCATGACGCTGCAGCTCTGCAGTACATCTTAGCTGTACAGACAGTTATTAAACAAAAGGTCAATTCCTCTATGGCACTGCATCTTCAAGTAAACAGTCTTAAGAGCCAGACATTTTGACAGGAAAATCCAAGAGGGATTTATACAGCACCAAGGAGGAGAACAATTTCCACATCTGACATGACAGGACACCACCAACAAGTAAGAACGAACGAGCAAGGCTCTTCCAGCTAACGCAACACGACTTAGGCAACACCAGAGCTGCGCTAAAGGCAAGACAAAGCATTAATTGGTTTGTGCTCGTCTGTCTGCCTTCACTGCACAAAGTTCAGCTGAGGACATTCGGTGGCAGGAGGAAGTCATGAAGCCACCCACGCCAACATGAAACCAGCGTGACTATTCCAAGAGTGACTGGGAGGGATCTGCAAAACTGCAGAGCCAGGAGCCCAGAGCAAAGGGGCAATTTGCCTCCAGATCTGAGAGACCTGACCAGATACTGGGCCAGTTTATCCTCCAAGTGTGGTTTTGCTGTTAGACCCAGTGTATTTCCCAAGACAAGGGCAAAACTTTGCAAGTATCCTGTGAATTCAGCACACTAGCTCAATTCAGCTGTTAAAAGGATGACAGAGAAGATCAGAACAACTCATCTTGGGAAGCACAGGACGACCCATAAATGATGCTATCCCCGAAAGGATGACAAGATCTGGAGGTCGTGTTAATCCGTACCTAAATGGACTAATGTAGACTCATTGCTCACCAGGTATCACCTTCTCTTACTTGCACCATTTCTTGAACCTGAATCATGGTTGGTGACCAAACACACAGCACTGTCCACAGAGCAGCTCTAACGTGGCCTCCAGGAGAAGGGCCAGCTGCACTGCAGCCATTTCAGCATGGGCTCTGAAACACAAGGTTAGTAACCAGAGTTGCACCCCCACTCACAGCAACTTGGTCCGGTCCCTGCACTCGAGCACTCCCCACCCTGCTCCAATTCAGCCCCTGCTCCGAGGCAACACCACCTACTGCTCCAAAAAAATAGGAAAGTGGGAAATGCAACCAGCTTGTAACTAAGGTTGCAGGGGAAAAGGTTAGTACAAGTTAGTAACAACCAGATGCTTTTGGCCAACAAACCGTGGCTGAAGCACTTCTGGTAGTGCCCACAAATAAGGATGTTTAATAAGGTTCTGCAACCCCATTGCAGATCAATCACCATCGCCCCAAGGGCCACACTTTGTGTATCACAGATTTTAGGGACAATGGAGTGCAGGGGTTACTGGAAAAATTTATCACCAAGGGAAAAAAGCTCAAGAAACCACACCCCAAGAATTCAAAAGAGTTAAAAGGAACTGATAAGTAGCACAAACAAAAGAGAAGGCACAAAACTAATTCCAACAAGATCTTACTGGTTCTATGAATGTGATAAGGCAAACAAAGTGTAGATCTATTAACCAGCAGGAAGACAGTTCATGACAGAGGATGTCCTACTCAAAGCCTTCTTTGCTTTTAAGCACTCAGGGATGACTTTCATCAAGCACTGATCTCTCAAACCTCCCTATCTGTTTTCAATCCATTCTTTGTTTGCCCCTGTCTTGTTAAATGTGCTTTTCTAAAGGTTAACTGTGAATGGATGTTTAAGGTTGAGCAACCTCAACCCAAAGTAAGGACTCAACAGTGCTGTCTGTCTGCACAGGGTAAGAGGGGTCAAAATTGCCACTGTAGCTCTGCAGAAGAAGAATCATCCATCCTACTAGGGAGATCATGGCTGCTTGATGCTCACATTCATGTTTCCACTAATTTATCATTGATTTTTACAAGTTTCAATTTAATGACCACAACAGGTCATCTTTAAAGTTTCATCAAAAAGCTCACAGCAAGTCATCTACCAACAGAACAGAAAACACTACAAAGCAGAGCCTCCAGAAAGGTCTCAGAACACTCAGAGCTGTCCACCTCCATGACACAGCCTTTAAGGACAGCCCTCCTGTCTCCAGCACAGGAGAAGGGTGGGGACACAAGCCAGCAGTGGGGATTTAGGGCTAAGAAGCTGAAATGGAGGTGCTGCCAAGAGGCAGTGGATGACTCAGCCTTCCAGAAACAGACAGGGTGAGGGAAAAAGGATGACATGAAAGACAACCAGACCCATGTCTGAGTCACCGAGAAAATAAGGAGAGAGTGAAACAGAGGAAAAGTGGAAAGAGGAGGGGGGGAAAAAAAAAAGAAGAGCTTTCGTTCACAATCCTTCTACCCAGGATGGGTGGGAAGGAGAAGAGCAGGGGTGAGCAAGTGACATTCCCTCCATTAACTCTTCCTTCAGGAGCAGGAACACACCATGGGAACAGGGATGGGAGAAGCCAAGGATGAAGAAACATCTGAGGAACCAGTATACGGGCTTTGTCCTTGCCACAAGACCCAATAAGTCAGAAAAGCAACCGGTCACTGGACACGGGGGTGACCCCTACAAAGCACCGCACGGGACGGTGGAGAGGACACTACTTCCCATGGGCCCCAGTCGCTACTGCTCACCATGTCCATTGCAGTAGTAGATCCACTTCTCCCTGTTCTGCGTGGGGGTGGTGGACTTTTTCATGATAGCTTTTTCCACAATGGCACTAGGATCTTGCCTGGGTCCCTTCTTCAGAGTCCGTGAGCTCTTCCTGACGCTGCAGACGACGATAACCACCAGGACCAGCAGCAGGAAGAGGACGATCATCCACGGCAAGTGTTCGTTGATGTCAAAGTGCTGGTGGACATTCTGCTGACCTCGCCGGGGGGGCCTGTATGGGACACTGGACTTCTCACTCCCTGCCATCTCCAACGATGGCTGCTTCTCCAGGGCTTGGCTGGCCTGCTTGTGCCGATAGCTCTGTGCCTGGCCAGCAGCATCGGAGCCCGGAAGGGTCTCACTGGCGCTGTCCGTCTCGTTGACCGAGGTTTCGTTGTAGTAGTCCACTGGCTCTGCCGCGCCACTGGATGTGCGTGGTGTGGGAGAGGAGACAAAATCAGGAACTGAAGAGTTCAAACCTGTGAAAGGAGAGAAGAGTTGAGTCATGGCACTGGAGACGCGATACGGCATCATGTCACAGTCTAAGACCTGCCTGAGCACCTGCTTGGCCAGCAGACAGAAACCCAACGCCAGGCAGCGAGAAAGGGAAGAGGTGAAGCTGAGGTTTGGCTCTGGGAACAGATGGGTATGGTTACAGAGGTGGGTTCAAGATAGAATTGACCCTTGTTGGTTAAGGCTAGTGGCAGTTTGTTTATAAAACCACCAAGTGATTAAAGGCATTTTGTCAATCTGTGTTTGTTCCACACTCGGTACTTCTCGGAAAACCTACAACTTTGAAGTTTCTTAGGTTTATGAACCTGAGTTTCATTACAAATATAGAAAATGTGGTATTTGGGCTAGAAACACATGAAAATGTGGAGGCTTGGTATCTCTCTACTGGGTTTTGTTAAGGAAGCATTTTTTTTAATCAGCACTGCAAGTAGTGTTTGCAATGGATGCATTAAATACACAACAGGGTTCTGATGAGACCAAAGCAACCCAACCTCTCCCTAAGAGCTACTTTCCATCTTTATTGAGTTTTCTTATCAAACAATAGCTCTCAGGTCCCAGCCAGCTGCATGACCAAAGCTTGGTGACAAAAGGAAGGGCTTTCATGGCAAAAAAACTAGAGCTTACTTTGGAAACCGGGCTTTGGAAGATGATGTCTCATCCCAGTTGAGCCATGGTGGGTATAACCACCTGTAACCTGATTTTGCCCCCGACTTGGTTACCCAAAACACTCCAAGCAGGATATAAACAGGGAAAATGCTGTAACTTTTATATAATTGTCTAAAGTTGATTTCAAAGTTCAGGGAACACCCTCACATCCTCTCCCAGTGACACACCAACATCCTAGGGAGCTTTGAGAGCTAACAAAGGAGAAGCACCAGGATTCTACCACTGTCAAGACTTCCTTGCTATTTTGTTTACCAACTCAGGCATTCAGGCCACCAAAAATTACATATTTTAATTAGAATGCCCCATATGAGACACTGTAAGAAAGCTGCTTCCCAGGGAATGTCAAGCATCACCTCAAATAGGGTCCTAAAGCATCACTGCAACCAGCCACAGCTAAAGCATCTCCCTAAAGACTGCGATGAGGTATCATTTTCAATTAAATGAGAGAATGGGGAATTCAGCCTGGTTCTCTCCACCAGTGATAACAGAAATCTTAGAGGTTAGAGAAAAAACAATTGATGGCACAGCTGAGGCTCCTGGAGGGCTGCTTTGGCAACAGATCCCATTAAAGTCAATCAACTGGCTCAGTACAGGGCAAAATGCAGCAGGGAAAGCACAAGAGCAGTGAATCCATCAGGGAAGCAGCCTGGTGGAGCAAAATTCCTCTCCTGCCAGGGTTTTCCTGCTGCACTCTGCTCAAGTTTGCCACAAATACACAAAGATTTGCATCAGCACAAGAGACAGATGGGAAAAGAGGTTGGGGAACATGATGTCCTTTCAATTCAAACAGTAGAACAGCCAGGAGTCCAACCATAACTGCAGTCTCAGTGAAAATGTTACTAAACGTGGTTTAACACAGAGGAATGTTTAGGTTGGCCATTAGGAAAAGGTTCTTCAGAAAGAGGGTGGTGGAGCACCGGAAACACACTCCCCAGGGAGGTGCTCATGGCACCAAGCCTGACAATATTCAAGAAGCACTTGGCCAAGGCCCTCAGGCACATGGTCTGAATCTTGGGATTGTCCTATGCTAGGACAAGAGTTGGAGTTGATGACCCTTGTGGGTCACTTCCAACTGACAACATTCTATGATTCTATGATGGACAACCTGATGCACTCTGAAGCTGCATTCTGGCCACAAAGCAAAAGCACCATCCCATGCTTTAGACCAGGCTGCCCTTTAACAGCCTTATGCCAGCCTTGACTGACAAAGGAACACAACCTCATGACCAAAACCATGCCTGTGTTTCAGTGGTGGACATTACCTTTGGGAAGATGAGCAGTTGGTGGAACTTCATAGGGCTCTTCACCCGCTTCGGTGCTTGACGAAGTCAAAGACGTGTTTGGAAGAGACGCAGGAGAACCACAGACGTTGTCACTCTCCTTCGTCCCCGGCTTGATGACCACCATGTTTTTGCTAAAGCAGTCAGTGTATGTTTTGCACTTCATCACACTAGAAGGCACATCAGAAAAGGTACCACGAGGGCACGGCTTGCACCTAACATCTTCCGTCTCGGTTCCTTTCTTGCGGACGCCCCAGCCGACCGGGCACACCGTGTAAGGGACGCAGGTATCGTTCGTCTGAAACGTACCAGACAGGCAAGTGCACTCGCGGTCAGTCAAGGCAGTACAATGAGTTTTCTCAAGCATTGGCAGTTCACAGGGTTTCCTACAAGGGTGGCACCGCTCTATGCCATTCTCATGCTTAGTAAAGGCCCCATCTGGACAAGGGCTGCACTCTCTTAAGGTACTCTTCGTACAGTGTTTAGATACATAGGTTCCTGCGGGACATTTGTCACAGATCAGCTCTTTGTTGGTGGCACGGTCAAAGTGGCGATACTTGCCAGGGGAGAGGCTGATGGCATTCTGCTCAGAGGTCAGCTTCGATTGACCATCAGCGGTGCCAAGGAGCATGAGCAGCTGGAAGACAGACAGGAGGTATTAGTCAACAACAGCGTATGACTGGAGCCCTCTCTGCCAGCGACCTCTTGTAGGATCACAACGCACATCCCAGAGCTGTGGAACTACAGAGATGTTTCTACACACAGGAGAAGGAGCTCAGAGAGGTCAGGGTGGAAGAGAGAAGGTGCAGACAGCAGCTCACTCTCCAGACACATCGCCAGCTATGATTATAATTCCTTAAATTTGACACCACATTTCTCGGTGAGACTAAGCATCATTTACACTGCAGCCCTGCCAGCGTGGTAAATACTGCTAATTGTGTTTCAGCAGGACGAGCTACCTGGCCACCCCAGGAGAATTCAGACCAGCTTTGCATTTCAAGGCTGAGAGGTTCCAGCACAAGCCAGGCGCTTGCTGAGAAGATAAAATAAATTAAAAAAAAAATAAAAACCAAAACACATGCAGGTGGCAGCTCTGACCTGTAAAACTTCCCTCCTTTGTATTTACTGATCTGCACTTGTTCAAATAGTTACTTTTCTAAATAACACAAACCGGGGTGAAATCTGGGCTAGCAGGCACTACCAGACTATTTCTGAGCCCCTCTGTCCTTTCATGATTTTTTATGATCCTGCACAAGCACAGGGTTTGGTGAGACCACAAAGGATGTTCTGCTCTGAGCCTCCAACCACATCTGAACCCATTTAAACCAAATGCATGAGCAACAGGAGAGAAAACTTGAGGCTATTTTTAAGCTCTTTGAGGAGTTCTGCTGTAACTCAGTTCCTCATTGCATCAGACTCAGGTAAAAGGCCTCCAGTTTTTATATACCAAACAGCACTGAGCTCGACGTGGCTGGATGATGACTACAAATCTGTTTATCCATTTCCAATGCCAGGGCTTTATTCCCTTAATTCCTTTGCATCAAGGCTGCTCCATCCCCAAGAGAAGCCACATCTACCTCCAATTCCTCCAGCAGACCTCTGGTCCATGGATTTAATGTCAGTTATGCCAGCAGAGATAAGAAGAACAAAAGGCGTATCAAAGGAAAGGCTGACACAACCTCATGTGGCATGCAAAGCAACAGAAAAAACATTTTCAAACAGCTGCAGGCCGAGTTAGGAGGGAGGAGGAGGAACAAGCCAACGTTACCTTCAATTTCTGAAGGTGTTTTTCAATACCGATGGTAAAAAGACCAGAGACCCTATTGCTTTTCAACAGCACAGCCAGGCACATAAATCACTTGGCTATATCATACAAGTCCTCCTTTTTGTTCTGCTACCTATTCTGGGCTATCAGCCAGCAGGAATATATTCAGAAAGAATAATAATAAAAAAAAAGCCTCCCAACAACATGACTCTGCAAAAGGCACATCGTGGCAGAGCCGCGCCGCATCATTTTTGGTGCAGTCTCTTGCTTCCTGGAAACACACAGCACATTTCTTTTAAATTATTTCTGCTAAATAATTTACAGCTCGAGATTTGTACAAAACACTTCATTTAAAAAAAAAAAAAATATTTAATCTTTTTTCTTCTTGAAGTAGCAATTGCAGAGCAGGCAGAAGCAGGTAAACCCGCAGGAGTTGACAAGGATCCTGTCGCGACCAGGCTAATTACAGCACATCAAATTAAAACAAAAAGTGGGGCTGCCCTGGCAGGCAGCACAGGTTTGCAGGATGCATTTTATTTTTCCCCTCCCTTAAGACATGATTTAACAAAGCGCTTAGCTGGCTCTAAGGAAACCTGCCGCCCCGTAATCTTCATGACGCAACCCTGAATTAGCAAACCAGACACAGCAGGATCGGACCTCCCGAGGTTGCGTGGGGGGTCACCTGCGTTACTCATCCTCCTCCCGTGATGGCACCGACTGGGACAGGGTGTGGGGAGAGGCAGGACAGGCAGCAGCTCTCCTGCCTTGCCAGGGATGAGCTGTGTGTTGCCATCTCAGATCCTGATTTCTTCCTCAGCATCAAGCCAGACCTCAGGAAACCCATGGGCAACCCTGTACGTGCCACAGGTCCCCTCCTGCTCTCCCTTTTTCTCCCACCTCCAGCATCTTCCCATCACTTATCCTTGTAACTAACGCCAGTCAGACCTATACTACCACAACACCACCAGATCTGGTTTTTGTTTGGTTTTGGGGTTGCCTTTTTTTTTTAAACCCTATCTCAAGCAAAGCAGCACTGGCCATTTTTTAACATCTCCAGATCTGCAGCTGCACACGCATGTCCAAGCTTAGGGACAACAGCAAGTCCCAGTGGGGGAAGACTAAGCAGCGTTGAACATCCGCTATTTATTCAGATTGATGTTTATGGTCACTGAAAACATCCAGCTGCCCAGGTTTCATGGCAGGCACCACTCAGATCTCTGAAACAGAGGGACACGAGCTGGAGAACATCTTCAATAAAAAGGGATGTCTGCTGGTTTGGTCCCACACCCTCAGGATTGCCCAGCAGCATGCAAACCTAGACCTTTCTGGCTGATACACCCAGTTTCAGTGGCAAAAGCAACAGAATAATGAAGTGAGCTCTGCTGAGCCACTGCATTTCAGTTCATTACTCCAGTAGTGGAGGGTGTCCCTGCTCATGGCAGGGGGGTTGGAAATGGATGATCTTTAAGGTCCCTTCCAACCCAAACCATTCTATGATTCTGTGATTTTATGAATATCAAAGAAACAAAACAGGGTAAACAGAAAGAAGGAATTGGCACAGGGCAATACAAGAGAGCAGATTTCATTTCAAGCAGTGCTGCTGCTGCTGCTCTCTGTGCCTGATGCAGAAGCAGCACTGAAGCCAAAAAGCTGGAAGGGGACAGGGTGGCCAGGATCCCAAAGAGCTCAGCATTGCCACCCTGCACCGCATGGGCAAAGGCAATTCCCAGCCACCTCCACCTATTCCAACACACAGAGGTTTTATGCTATGAGGAAAACCAATCAGGCTGGGGAACGCTCCCATTTTCACCTCCTCACACTGGGGAAATGGCCCAGACAAGAGGACCTTCACTGCACACACACCCTGGAGCCAGCAGCACCCCATAGCTGATGTGGGTATGACCCACCTTACCACTTCCCAGCTTGATGACTCCATAGAATGGTTTGGGTTGGAAGGGACCTTAAAGATCATCCAGTTCCAACCCTCCTGCCATCAGCAGGGGCACCTTCCAGTTCAGGAACCCTCCATCTCAATGGTTGCATCCATGCCATTCCCCAATCACCTTTCTAAACTGCATGCTGCACGAGAGACCTGATGGGCAATTGAAATAGCTTTCAGGGGGCCACAAGCTTCCTAAGCACATGAATGGGGGATATGGCTGGGAATAAAACAGCTCATTCAGGACCCAAATCTGCTCAGGGGCCAAGGGAGTCAATGTGCCAGCAGACAGCTGGTGGATCAACAGGCATTTGTGTCCTGAAATAGGGGGACACCTCAAGATGCTCAGTGTCTGGGGTTGTGTTAATGATGCCTCACCACCAGCAATAAATCAAAAAAAAAAAAATTTCAAAAAATAAAAGCCCAAAAGACAAAAGCCAGCTAAATACAGGGCACTTGACCCCACTAGAGAAGAGCAGGAGCAGAGGCAGAGAGCTATAAGCCAGCAGGGATGGACAATGCTAAATTGATATTCTGGGAACTGTTTCCCAGCAAAACCAGTAGAATTTGGCAGAAATGGCAGCTGGCTCCGTGGCGATGTCTTGGCACAGGTCAGGGACAGGCTGCACAGCCCACTGCCCCTCCTGAAATCCAGCTGCACCCTCCGCTGACCAGCACCCAGCACCGGGAAGTTGCTTGCGACATTGAAGGAGGGAGAAAAAAAAAAAAAAAGAACAAAAAAAAACCCCCGAGAAAGGCAAATAAAGTGGTCTGGAAGTTTCACAGTGACTTTGCAGCTACTTCAGCTGGTTTGGGGTTTGTGAAACCGAGAGTCCGGGGCTTACCCTGCTCAGCAATCCCTTTATTACGTCTCGAGAGCGAAACGCAGGCAGCCGAGCGTGCCAAAACAGCAGCACCGACCGGCACATCTGCTCCCCATGGAGGAAAACCCAGCAGCTACTCCTGCAGCCAACGCCGACCGGAGCTCGCAAGCATCCCTGGCAGCCACGATTTTGTTCTGAGCAGATGAAATCCCTCAGGCTCCCGAAAGCCCCAAAGCAAGGTGACATCATGCTAGTTCGAGGTGAGGACATCAGGGGAGATGGTGGGAACTGCCTTGCAGCAGCTGGTGAGTGTCCAAGCCTGTGCACCAAGCAAGGGAAATCACAACCAACACCAGCCTTACGCAACCGCTGCCGAGCGGCTATCGCTCAAATATCAAGCAGCCAGGCAGATTTGGGTTTGCTGCACCAGCAACAGACCCACCAACTATTGATCTGAAGGTACTTCCATTGGATTGGAAAGACATTAACTCCTTGTGGGGCCAAAGGGAGTCACCCAAAACTGTGCAGAGTGAAGATGTAAGATGAAGGAACACTGTCCAGTGGGCAAAGAAGCATCCTGCCAGCTCACAAGCAAACATGAATTTTGTCTTATGGCTTGTTTGCTTGTATGATCAGCACACACAGAGGCTCAAGTACACGCATGCAACAAGCAATATATCATAGAATCACAGACTGGTTTGGGTTGGAAGGGACCTTAAAGATCATCCAGTTCCAAGCCCCCTGCCATCAGCAGGGACACCTTCCACTAGACCAGGTTGCTCAAAGCCTCATCCAACCTGGCCTTGAACACTTTCATGGAGGGGGCATCCACAGCTTCTCCAGGCAAATATACACACGTTTGCTCAGTCTCAGCTTCACCTTGCAACATTGCTGTTGCATTTCCCCAAACTCTCTTTCCCCCCACCCCATTTCCCTCTCTACACGCCATTCCCGACTGACCTCCAGGATCCCAGCTGGGGCTCTGTATCTCAAGCTCCCCATCAGCATCTCATCTTCCAGACGTGCAGCAGCAGCACTCGCCTCTCCCAGTGGGAAACCAGTGCTGGGGAGCACCCAGCCAACCCCGACCCCAGCTGCTCCAAAGTCCCCCTTTGCCTTGAAAGCAACGAGGCTGTTTCCTGGCTAATGCTCTCCCAGCTTTAGATTATTTTTTGTTTACTCAGATTCCTGTCGAGCCAGCACCAGCTTGCTAAGATCCACCTTGAGTTCAAGAGCAAGTGCACTCCTGGGTTACACAACCCAACCGCAGCAGCTGCGGCGTGCGCCTGACACACCGAATTACCGTCTCTCCTCAAAAAAGACAGGATGTAGCCCTAAAGTGCTGACTGGGCTCTACCTGGGAAAGGTAAACCTGGAGGTGAAGGTGCTGGAAAACATTTTTGTGTTAAGTCAGGGCAGCTGCCTGCAATTGCTGCTTGTCCAAAGGGTGGCAAGAAGAGTGGTTGGGAGGGAGGGATGGAGGAAGGGATGGAGGGATCCCAGCTCAGTGCAGAGCTTCGGGAGCAGAGCAGAGGGGTGAAGCAAGGACCGGCTCGGAGCCGGAGGTGAGGCACAGCCCTGGATAACACCTCGAGGAACGAGGATGCCGCCCTTCAATAAGGATGGAGAGGATGGAGCGGGGGACACTGCACCCAGCCGCTGCCGGGACTGCGGGGCCGGCAGCACCGCACACCCCACGGTGCCGCGGGTTGCGGGGAGACAGCAGGACACCCAAATACACCCCCCCACACCCGCCAAAACACGCTCCTGCCCACCTGCCGCCCGCCAGCCAGGCACCCGCACCCCAGGGCGGGGTGGGGCGGGCAGGCGGCTCCGCACTGCAGCACGGCCCCACCCACCCCCCCGCAGACACGCGGATCTTGCGCGGGCACCCGCGGACACGCGGATTTTGCGCGGGCATCCGCGGAGCGCGCAGGGAGGAACCGACACCCCGTCCCCTCCCTCCCACACACACACACTCCTCACCGTGAAGAAGCCGGCGAAGACGGCGGCTCTCCCGCACGCCGCGGCAGCCCCCATGGTGGCAGCCGGGGCTGGGGCCATCCGGCCGCGCTGCCTCAGGCGGCGGGGCGAGGAGCCGGCGGTGGCCGCTGTGGTGGGGGGGTGCAGGCGCCCATGGCGGCAGGCCGGGGCCGGGGCGGGCCGGGCGGGGCGGGGGCCCAGCCGCCCGCCGCGCTCCCACCTGCCTGCGGGGCCGCCGGCTGCGCACTGCCGCGGCAGGGCGGCGCGCACGTGGGGCGGCGCGGGGCGGGGCGGCCTTTGTGGCGTCACCCGGCCGCGTAAGGCAGCGCGCAAGGGCGCCCCCCCGCGCAGCGCCGTACCGCACCGCGCCGCGCGCCCCCTCCCCTCACGGTCCGGCCCGTCCCGCCCGTCCCGCCCCTTCCCCACACAGCCTGCGCGTCACTCCGCGCCCGCGGAACCCAGCGGGGCTGGGGGGATGTACACTGGGGCTGCGCTAGAGCGAGCTGCTGGCCCCGACACCCCAAATCCCTCCCTGTGCGGAGCATCCACGCGTGGAGCGCACGGGGATGGGTCTGTTTAACCAAGGACCGAGTGACAGGACAAGAGGAAATGGCCTCAAGTTGCACCAAGGGCAGTTGAGATTGGATGTGAGGAAGAATTTATTTGCTGAAAGGGTTCTCAGGGATTGGAAGGGGTTGCCCAGGGCAGTGGTGGAGTCCTCATCCCTGAAGGGATTGAAGAGTCGTGTAGACACAGTGCTGAGGGACATGGGTCAGTCGGGGATTTGTCAGTGTTGGGTTCATGATTGGACTCCATGATCTTAAAGGTCTTTTCCAATCGAGGCAGTTCTGTGACTCTGTGACAGTGGTGGCCCCCTCCCACCAGCCTGCGACCCTCAGGATGGACGTGCTGTGTCACTGTGAAGGAAATGGCTTTGCTCCATCTGTACCCTGTGTTGCTTCAGCATCTCCCTCCATCATTGTGATAGTTTATAACTTCGCTGGCAGCCAAACAAGACACAGCCACTCGCAGCCTCCCACCCCCCTGCGCCCCCTTCCCACCCACCCAGGGAATCGGGGAGAGAATTGGAGGGGTAAAGGTCAGGAGACTTGTAGGTTGAGTTAAGATCAATATAATAATTAGAGTAAAACTAAAATAATAACAGTAATAATGATAACAACTATATATATATCTGAGTGATGCAGAGTACAGTTGCTCACCATCCCCAATAATGATCCTGGAGGAGCAAAAAGGAACCCCGAACCCGAAATCACAGTCCTGGAAAAGCAAGCCCGAGTGATTCCCAAGAGAATCCCCCCTTTTCCAGTCAGCCCCAGTTAATGTACTGAACATGAAGTGATATGATATGGAATCTCTTATTGGCACATCCAATTGTCAATTCTGGGTTTTACTAACTACTACATTTTTCTTCTCCACTCTTCCCTTCCAGTCCTCTCTTCTTGGAAACTGCCCCAGCACAGTGTCCTTGTAGTTATCAACATTGTTCTCATAACAATCCTCACTGAAACCAAAACACAGAGCTTTCTAGCTGCTAAGAAGAAAATTAACCCAATCCTAGCAAAACCAGGACAACCGTCCTCCCAAAAAATGGGGTAGGAGTAGCTTCTCTGGGCAGAGCAGGGTGCTGGTCACAGCAACCATCAATGGCCATGGCAAGCAATGGAAACAGGGCCAGGTCTATCCAGGGAGTCAGGAGGAGCAGGAGACTGGGACAGAGACAGGACTGGAAAGGTACAACAGAAGTCTCTGTCCCTGCTCATGGCAGGGGGGTTGGAACTAGATGATCTTTAAGGTCCCTCCCAACCTATACCGTTCTATGATGATTCCAGGAGACAAAACAGACTTGAGGCTTCAGGGTGGGACCAAGGTCTGACCAGAAGACCAGGACAGGGGTGGGGGAGGCCCCAGATAAGGCTGATCAGGGCCTTCAAGGTTTGTAAGTACACCAAATCAAGGCATTATATGATTCTCTACATTGCTGGATGTCTATGGTTGTTGAATGAGGCAAACATTCAAACACCTGATGTCCAGAACCTGCAGAAATCTTATTGACCAGCAGTCACCTTCTGGAGGCACCCTGAAGGCAGATGAAACAAGGGAGAGTTTCAGTGCTACATCAAAGCGAATAGCACAAAAGCCCCATGAAAATATCACCAAAATAAAACAAAAAGAAAAAAACAAAAGGTGGTGTTCTTGCACTATGGGAGTGTGGGTTTCATCTAAACCCTTCTGAAGCCCACAAGAACCCTCCTCATGATTTCAGGGAGGTTTGAATCTAGCTAGAAGACTCCTCTCCCAACCAAGGTGGACTTTTCCTCTCTGTACTTTCTTCATATCTGATCCTGGAAGTAGCAATGACCCTTGGGAGCCTGGGAATGAGCCTGGAGAAGAGCTTTCCTCCCAGAGCCGGGGTGGCAATGGCAGGACTGCTGCTCCCAGGAGAGGACAAGACAGACAGTGTCACATGTTCAGGGAAAGGACCTCCTTTCGCAGCTGGCCATGCTGCTGTGCAAGTGCTTCGCACTTTGCTCTCCCCCAAGGCCACTAAACCCAGGAACAACATGCTCTTCCCAGGAGGTCAAGGAAGGGAAACCTCATCCCAAATAGCCATCATGATACAAACCAAGACCCAGCTGCCCAGAAGGAAATCTGGAATGCCCATCACTGGGTTTAACTCAAAATAAATTGAATAAATATAATGGGCAATAACACAACCAGGCCAACACCAGGCTTGTGGATGGTGAAAGGGATTTTACATTTTAAAAGGTGCAGCTTTCTGATGAAATACAGGACAAGTCTTGCCCTGCTGGTGCAGAGCTAACCAGCCTGGTTGTGTCTGGGCTAGAAGAGGGTTTGAAACACCCCAGCAGCGCCGACCCACGCTGGATCCATCAGCAGTGTGAAAGGCAGATTGTAGTAGAGAAAAGCAGAAAAATAATCATCCGGAGGCCGAAGTGACTCAGGGGATTGGATGGATCACGTTACTGCCATGGAATGGATTCCAATTAGTTACATCCGCTTTTAATTATTATTATTTATACAGAACATAAAGGCAGTCCACAGATTATCCAAAACTGCTCTGGCTGATCTGTAAATCCCCCATCCCACTCCCCCCTCACAGCCCTTGTAATGACAAACACCAGTCACGCTGCCTAGACTGGTTCATACTGGCTGTGACATAAATTGCTTATTAATGTCCAGCTTGCTGCATCTCCACTTTTCTCATTTTCCAGAAGGAAAAGAGGGAAGTGGGTGGCTGAGGTCGGAGTTTCATGTTCAGTGTTTTTGGGGGCAGCAGCAGCTGGAGAAGCTCCTCCTCACCTCCCTACATTCGGTTCCTTTTTCTCTCCCTTGTGCCACCCCATGAGTCATGCAAATACAGGCCCATGGGATCAACCAGGTCAGTGGACTGGTAACTCTCTTTAAAAAAACAAACCAAGAAGGAAGGTATTTTTAATCTGAGTTGATAAACCTCACTGCTCATAGTGACCAGAGACCCATGGGTCTTCACTAAGACAGTGGCAGGAACCCAAGCGAGCAATGGAGGGACACCCAGTGACCTGGTTTGCCACCAGAAATCATCTTCTCTTCAACAACAAGCTCTCCTCTCTTGTGAGGAAAAGCCAGTGGTCCTGCTTAGTCATCTGAGACGGTTTAAAGCATATTCATGAAATGGGAGGAATTGTTGCACCAAAAGAAGTTTTCTGGGAAATGTTAAGGAATATTCTGCAGAACCGTCACTTGCTTCATCCCACAGAAACCAGAAGCGTTCTAGGAAGCAATTTCTCATCATTTATTTGCAATAAAAGAAGCCAGGCTAGCAGAGCAGATGTAATTTACTTTCAGACTTTCTCATTCTCTCTGCATGGACCATCACTTCCACATCTCCTGTAGAAACAGAACATTGCTATGTTCTGTTGCTGTGATGGGAAAGTAGACACCGCTTGGGAAAATTCACAGCTCCAATTCATATAGAAATGACAATTATCACTTGTGTTAACATAAATTGGGAAGTTAAACCGACAAAGCTTGTAGACTTCCCTGGCTGAGGGAAAGGAGAGTTTGGGTGGGAGTTTTCACCCTTCTGGCCCTCCTTATGATCTCCAGGAAATAGGGAAGGGAAATATCTACCAAGAGCAGATGTTCCCAGCAGGAACACATAAATATATATATATATATACACACACGTATATCAACACAGTGGTTTCTAGCAGGTTCCATAGCAAATGCAGAATTGCCTGCAGGAAGGTCTTTTGGGTGGTTCAAGGTGAGATGAGAAAACACTGGTCTTCCAGTGTGAGATAGCAGCCAAAAAAGAGCATGAGGATGTCCATCAGAGCAGCGGACAGAGCAGCTCCTCTGTGGCCAGGCTGGGACAGAGTGCACTTCTGCAGTCTCTTTATTAAATGAGCTTTTCTCACATTCATCTGTGAGAAAAGAAAATCACATTCTCCATCACAGGGCTAAGATTGAATAAATATAATAGGGAGCCTGGGTCTCCCTGTAGAGAATCCAGTTCCTGCCTTGAACTTTTTGCCAACAGCAAGTTGCTTTTGTACGTTATTTTGATTCCACTGACTGAGAAGGATCTTGAAGGAGAGAGATTTCCTTAACAAAGGTGTATTATCACCGATGGATTTCCTGCTTGGGTACCCCATTGGATGTCAAGGCAAGGAGCTGGGGAGCCAAAGGTGGCAGCTGGGAGATGATATGCAGCACTGTTTGATGCAGGTTTGGTGGCCATCACTCCTGAGCTGATCTGTCTTCTGGAACAGGCTGATGCACAGCTGAAAAGCACATTTCCCCAGAGAACCTGAAGAAAGGAGAAGTTCAGCAGCTGGTGGCCAGGCAAAGTGCAGAAACACGACAGTAACCCTGTACCAGAGTAAGGGCTGTGAGATAACCAGCCGGTAAGATGGGGAGATGAGGCTGCACATGAAGCACAGCTGGCACTGCACCTTTGCCCTGGTGAGAGAGGGGAGAGTGGCACACGGGGCTGGCATGTCAAATCCTTCCCAGGTCAGTGGCCTGCTCTAAAGAGTTTTCCTTCCTGCCCCAGAGCAGGACACTAACACCAGTGCTGTTAAGCAGAACAGTTTATCTCCATCTGAAAGCCACAGCTGCCTCCACGCCGAGTTCAGTGCAGGTGGAGCAAGTCCAGCAGTCATGTCTGTACCTTTCAGAGGAAAAATAATGTAAACTTAATGTTTCTTTTCAGGGTTTTTATCCCTTTGATTATATAGAGTCTTCTTTTGCAGGAGGTCCTTTGGTTCAGGTGAGGAGCGAGGCCCAGATTTTGAAGCCCTGAGGCTCATCTCAACTTCACCAAAAACCATGATTCTGGGCACATCATGTAGTGCCCTTATTCACCTTCCTTCCTTCTCCTTGGGTGCAAGTGCTCTGGGGCTGAGGCTTGAATGGTGCCTAACAAAGCAGGGCCTTGCTCTCAGGTGGGGCATCTTGATGGTCATGAAGTTGGAAATGAAAAATGATGAAGATCATTTTTATGCACATATCTGAAAGTTTTGCAATGTCCCTGAGCTTACACTGGAGAAATCCAAACAGTGAATCAAGCAGTGTAACCATGATCAGAGAGTTGGCAGCAAAGCTGAGAGCTTCACACTAAGCAGAAGACCCACGTGTTGTCTTGCTCCTTTGACAGGGAGGATGGGACAGGGAGGTGGCAAGGGTGATGGGTTGGTTTGCAGAGCTTTCAGAGAGCACTGCAAACCTCAGGGTGAGTTTCTCAAAGCCAAATGCTTTCCTGGAAGGGTTGTGCACTCTTGTAGGTTCAACATCACAAAAAGACAGCAACCAACCACCCCTGCCCCATAAATCTGTGATCCACATAATCTGTGGACGCAAGATCCCTTTTGTGTTGGATTACCTGGCGCACGTGGTGCTGCCAGCTTTATGCTACATGTCACCTGCAGAAGGACCACTGGAGTGGCACGAGCAGCCACAGCCTAATCCAGCCTAAATCCTCCTGGTACGGAGATGAACCAGCAGATAACTCTCACCACTTCTAACCCAACAGGCTTCATTTTGCTGCGCTCAGCACAATGCTTTTTTTTTTTTTTTCCCTCAAGCAAGTACTCCAAGTCAGCTGTACAGCCTTGGGATGGTTTTTTGGGACCTCCAGGAGAATGTTACTTCCTGAGTGACCTTGCTCAGCCACCCCAGCTGCACCCAGCGGGGTGGACCTCATTGCCAAGTGATCGTGGGTAATCTTAGTCACAACTTAAGGTCTCCTCCCGCCCCCTGATGTAAGGGGGACCCCACAGCTCTGTTGCCCCCGGGGGCTGAGGGTGCACAGGGCTGTGCCACAGGGGCTACAGCCACCAGATAACGGTGGTCATGGTGGGAGGATGGTTGGGGTGAGGAGTAACTCACAGGGGCTCTGCTCGCCCTGCACTCTGCATTCATAGGACAAGAGGAAATGGCCTCAAGTTGCACCAAGGGCAGTTGAGATTGGATGTGAGGAAGAATTTCTTTGCTGAAAGGGTTCTGAGGCCCTGGAATGGGTTGCCCAGGGCAGTGGTGGAGTCCCCATCCCTGGAGGGATTGAAGAGTCGTGTAGACACAGTGCTGAGGGACATGGGTTAGTCGGGGACTTGTCAGTGTTGGGTTAATGATTGGACTCAATGATCTTAAAGGTCTTTTCCAGTCTGGGCAATTCTGTGATTCCACGATTCTGCGTGCATCACATTCGATGTGCTTGTGCAGGATGCAGAGTTATCCAGGGCAGACACTAAGGGTGACTGCAAAGAGATGCAAAGAGCTTAAAATAATGCCTGACCAAGCAATATGGGCACATGTAAAACTCAGTGTCCTTGAAGAAGGGCAAGGGTTGCTCCGTGTGGGTTACTGCCACCCAGGAATGAGATCCCAGGGCCTTTCAGAGACTCCTCAGATTATCAGGTCTCAGCACAGCGGTGGGTGAGGAAGGCAAACAGCCTCCCCTGCATCTGTGAGGATGGTGATGGGTGTGGAGGAGCCCCTGGATGGGGAGGGCTCAGCAGGCACCACAGCATGGGGGACACAAGGCTGAATTCATGGATGATATGAAGAAAGCCATTGGAGAAATCAGTAACATATCACTCACAGCACAGGTAGGTGATGGAGCCTGGAGGTCTCTGAATCACCAGGATTTGTACAGCCTCAGTCCTGGCAGCGCTGGGTGTTCCCCACCACATGGGCTGTGTGCTGTGAGGCAGCCTTTCCCCTGGAGCGGTCAGCAGTGGAGAGAATGCCTGGAGCAACCTGCTGTGACTGGGGTCCAAGCAGTGGCTGTATGTCCTCAGGACTGAGCAAACTGCCTTGGAGGCGGTGAGATCTTCACATCTTTTGTGGGCTCCTGCAGTCCAGCACAACTATTTGAAAGCCTTGACCAAGTCTGGCTGATTTAAATCAGTTCAGGCTGTCACATAAGCAGACATAGCTTAAAGACTAAGTTATAGACTTAACGTTGATTCGAGTACCTTGGTGGGTTGTATAAGGAGCTGGTTATACCATGGAAAGCTTTCAGTGGAGATGAAGACCCAGGGAGCAAGACCTCTGGCACAAAGGAGATCAAGCCTTGTTTTAAGCATCAGTTTAGGAGGCAAGAAGACCCTGTAGGAAACATCCCATGGTCTGGCACTCTCCACACATCTTTTCTGTGTGTAAATTCTCCAGGAAATTTAGTATTAGCCCTGGTCTAAATTACTCTGGAAGAGATCATCTTTAGTGCAGATTATTGCTGGAGAGATTAAAGCCCTTTCTCAGGGCTTGATGTGGAAAGCAGCACAGAGGCCACAGGCCAGCTCATGTGAAGGACATGTCCCTCCCATCTCATCAGCCTCCAGGTTCTTCCTGGGACAGATTTTCTCCTGGGAAGTTTTTCTCTGTTCCTTGGCAGCTTTTCAAACCCTCTCCTGTGATGTTTTCTGGTCCTGTTTGCCACTGCAGTTGTACTCAGGCTGGATAAGAGGGAGAAGGGAGAGTAAGTCCTACTCTCCAAGCTTAAATCACTGTCAGCCACAGCTTAAACACGTCAGCTTGAACCAACCTAGGAGTTTACCACTGCCAAACACAGAGGTCTCATTCCTGTCCTTTCTCCTGCAGCTCCAGGCCACCAGCTCCTGTCCTCCCCTCTGATTCAGCCCACACTCTGGCTGATTCAGCACTGACTTAGCAGAAACCTGTTCCCTTTTCTCACTCAGTTATTTTTGTGCCAGATTAGTAGTTTGGGTGTGTGGAGACTGTGCAACACCAAAACTGATGCAAGGGAGAGTGACAAGGGGGTGGTGGAGGATGGTCCAATGCAGCCTGTGGGTGAAGGATGCTCACTATGGATGCAAAGGTTGCATCAGAGCCAGCTCCCAGGTCATATGAGATCAGAGGAGAAGCAGAGATCCTCCTTTGGGGCTACAGTGATAACTAGGGTGAGAGGCCTGAAACTGGGGGAACTGGGCAGAGATGTTGGCAGGTTGCTGGGACAGTCCCAACAGCAGCTGGAGAATGACTGCCATGTCATGGTGGTGGCTGGGAAGTGCCACAGGAGCTCTGGGGTTGCACCAGGCCTTGCTTGTTGCTCACCTCACCCTGAGCTCTGCCCCATCATTGCGGGTCACTTGCTGGTTGAGCAGCAGCAGGATGGTGGGATGCCCAGTGCCATGCCTATGGGATAAGCCTGGTTAGAGGTAGCACAGGACTGGACATGTAGCCACTATGTTCCTGCTCTTAGTCCAGGTTTTTTTCCATTTCACCTCTGTGAACCTCCTGTTCAAGCTCTGAAGTGTCTATGGAGCAAGTTATCCTTGAAAATGAGCCTGGGCATAGCCCTGAAAGCTCTAGGTGCTGCCCTGTCTAGGGGTAATGCTGTAATAAGTGCAACCTTTCTGGCAGCAACAAGAGGGCAATTAAGGAATCCATAATTTCTAAGGGTCCTTACAAACACATCACTAATCTCCACTCAGAAACCTGGGAAAACTTAGTCAAACCAGCTCAGGTACTCAAGTGCCTGTCCTGCCCTGCAAGTCCTTCCCCACCATTCTGCCTCTGCTCTCCTTCCCCCACCACCATGTCCCAGCCCTCCTTCCCCTGCTTCCCTTCCCAGCCATCCTTCCCCGCTTGTGAACACAAACCTAAGAAAACTGTGCTTGACTGAAAGGAAGAGAGGCCAGGGAAACAGGAAAGCAGATAATATAACAATAAACAACCGTTCCATACAAAGTACACAGAGAAATGTTCAACTCCCTCTTTCTCTTTGCTTTTCCGGGGCCTCCTAGGAAAGCTGGCTGCTGCCTTCATCCCGCAGCCTCCCACTGTGCTCAGGTCACTGGTGTCAAGCCTCAGGCTGTGCATTTCTCCCAGGCAGTAGATATCCATCCATCCATCCATCCATCCATCCATCCATCCATCCATCCATCCATCCACCCCATTAGCAACTACTCATGATTAGCTATTCAGTGATGCCTTTAGCAGGAACCCCATATTGTTCTCTCTCAGGAGAAGACTTCCTAAATAAAGTCAAAAGCCAAGAGCAGCCCATTTTTTACACAGAATTTCTGATAGCAGTTGTGTTGAGCTAAGTTCTCAAGGTCGCAGAGTGAGAGGAATTTGACCCAGGAACTGGAGTGCTTGTGGACCCCCACTTGCCATCACCAGGTTCACCTTGTGTTCAAGCAGGAGTGGAAGAGGAGAGACTCATGAGTGGGAGCATGGGGTGATGCACATCTGGCCACATCGCCTGAAGAGTGGCGTGGTGCCCAGTGAAGGACGAGCTGTTCCCCTGCTCCTTATTGTTACCAGATGAGTGTGAGACTTTTACAATGACTGTTTTTTGGACAATCAAATGCTGATTGCGACAGAAGAAGGAGCTGCACTCCTTGTTCCTCCTGTGTCCCATGCTAGGCAGGGAGGGGTAGCAGGCACAGCCCCTTGCCCTCTCCCTCAAGGCTTTGTTCCTAGGGGTGACGTGCAGCATCCCAGACGTGACTACGGATCCCACCCCCCTGCAATGTCCTGCTCTGTCTGGGGTTATTGTGTGATGCCCAGAACAATATGTTGTGGTTATGGATGCCTGGGAGAGCGCCAGGAGGCTCCCTGCTCCTCCTCTCTCTGCTAGTGCTGGGGGGAGGCAGCTTTCAGCCATCTGGTAGCTGTGGGTTTGGTGGAGGTCCCACAGCAAGGGAGAAGAAGCAGTCACCAGTCCTGTTCCTAGACAGGAAGGCCAGCATTTGGCACCAACTCAGCCATAGTTGTCCTGTGTCTTGGACAGAGGATGCCCTCGGGCACTGTAGGATCACAGGATAGCTCATATGGGAAGGGACTGCAGGAGGTCTCCAGCCCAACCTCCTGCTCATGCAGGGCCAGCTCTGGGGTCAGACCAGGTTGCTCAGAGCTTTACCCAGAGGAGTCTTGGAAACCTCTGAGGTTGGAGGCAGCACAGCCTCTCTGGGCATCCTGTATCAGTGCTAGACTGTCCTCATGGTGGGAATGTTTTTCCTCATATCCAGTCTGAACTTCCCTTGTTTCAGCTTATGCTTGATGTCTGTTGTCCTCCTGCCATGCACCACTGTGTCACACCTGCCTTCATCATCTTCATATCCACCTTGCTATCAGATCCCCACCAAAGCTCTCTCTTCTCCAGCCTTGCACCCTCAGCCTCTGCTCTCTGTCATATGCTGCAGTGCCCCGAGCATCTTGGTGGCCCGTTGCTGGACTTGCTCCTGTGTGTCCCTGTCTCTCTTGTGTTGGGGTCTGAAAACTGGATGCAATATCCAAATGTGGTGTCAGCAGGGCTGAGCAGAGGGGAAGGATCCCCTCCCTCAACCTGTTGGCAAAGCAGCCCAAAGGAGCTGTTGGCCACCTTTGCTGTGATGATGCTTTGCTGGCTCATGGTCAGTGTGGTGTCCCCAAAGACCCCCAGGTCCTTTTCTGCGTAACTGCTCCCCCACCAGTCAGCCCCAGCCTGTGTTGTAGCATGGGGGTTATTCCTTCCCAGGAGCCAGACTTGGCATTTGTCCTGGATGAAGTTCATAAATATCCTTAAAGTATCAAGTCAAAGAGAGTGACCAGCCAGCAGGTGCCTTCTGGGTTTGCCCTAGTCACATGGATTTTTGCTTTGAAATAATTTGGAAAGTCCCTTTCAGGACATACCCACATCCTGAGGGGATCTTCTCTGTTTATTTGGGATGTTGTGATGGCTGGAAGCTCAGGCAGCGATGCAATGTGGGCCAGTGAAATAGCCAAAACCAGGAGAATCATGTCTCAGAAAAAAACCTTCTGCACCATCCAATGCCAAAGGAAGAACTTGAGGGAGCACTGGGGGACATCAGATAGGACTTTTCCAGACAGTGCTTCATTGCAAAACCCTCAGAAGGAGTTATGGGCTTCTCTGTCCTCCAGGGACCATGGTACTGTCAGGAGGGAAGGGAAACTGTGTCCTTTCAGGCTTTGAGGATCTAATGGGCTTCCTGGGCGAGATATCCCTCAACACACATCTTGTTTGCACAGCCATTTTGAGGAGGCAGGGGGCACATACTTGTGTGTGGTAAGAAAGAGGACTTTGGGTGGTCTGGACTTCTCTGTCCTTGCTTGCTGGTTTATTCCTTTTGTTACACAGGTCACCTCGGGCTGAGCTGACCCTCAGAGTTTGGCCCAGGATCTGTTAGTCATCTTCCTTTGCTGTGTGCAAGTCCTTTGGCCAAGAAGTGTGTTGGGAGATGGTCATTGCATTTGGAAGAGGGAAGGCAGAATAAAGTTCTTCTCCATTAATTAGTCAAGGAGCAACAATATCTTTAAAGTCCACATGAAGTGCGACATGTAGGGAGATACCATTTCTTTTCTGTGGATGTGGGCAAAGATCCCCTGGCTCCTTTGACAAGGAGCTCCCATTCTTCCCCAGCTCACCACAGCAGCCGTGCAGGGTCTCCCCCTCACCATAGAGAGGTCCCTTCCCCAGACCAGAGGATTTATTCCCAGGACTTCCCCGCCCCAGGGCTGCTCATTCATCTCTGGCAGACAGAGCGGAGCCTGTCACAAGAGCAGATGCAGAGCAGGCAGAGCTCCCCGTGAGATCCTTCACCACCAGAGATGATAAACAGATGGGGAAATCTGCTGGGAAATGCATTGACGTAAGAAGTAGGTGAGAAGCTGGATCATTGTCTCCAGGGAGGTGGAAACATGCTGAGAAAGCTGGAAGGGGGGAGACCAATGCACAATGGCTCTTTGATTCCCCCAGACAGAGAGCTGCTAATGGACCGTTTCCTCTCCCAGCCCTCCCAGGGGGGTTGGAGATGTCTTGCCCTCACGTTATGTCTCACCCTGACTTCTTCTCTCTGGGATTTCCTCTGATGACCCTTAGCAAGCTGCTGGTCTCCAGTCATCCCAGGCTAGTGTCCCTGGTAACATCCCTGGATCCCCAGATCTATGGTGGCTGGAGGCATTGCCCTTCAGAGGATAACTTACCACTGCCACACCAGCATGTGGAGCATGGATCCGTGGAGAAACCTCATCCTTCCTATCCAGAGGGAGAGGTGGGATCAGGCACTTCTCCAGGACCTCAGGGCTTGGCTAAATCTGACCTGACAACCTTCCTTGGAGGGGCTTTCACATCAGGGCTGCACCCTACTGCGTCAATCCTTCTTGGAAGGACAAAGCCATCCATGCAATTGCTATCCCTGCAATTATTTGTGTGGTTTGCATGATATTCCTCTCCCTTTCCCTCTGAAAATTAAATGGGAAGTGGAGCCCCCACTGCAGCCCACCCTCTCCCAGTCAGACAGCCAGGAGAGCAGTGCCTTGGGCCACCGCACTGGGCACATGTGGGACAGGAGCATGGCCAAGAAACTCATCCCTGCAGCATCTGGGCACTGAGCTGGCCCTTATTATAAAATTTTAATTACTGAGGCTGAATTTTAATAGAGAAACTGTATAATTCCACTTTACATCCCAGCCCCAAGGCCAGGTCGTTAGCACCAAAGAGTCTCTAATTATGAGGTTAGGGGTTTGGGGTTTTTTTTGGCTAATGCAACAGAAATTCTTGTTGGATTTGGAAATACAGGAAACAAGTTGCCCTGGGGGTGGGGGGAGGCAGTTACCAGGGCAAAGCTGCCAGGAGGCTCCAACAGCCCAACATATATGGCTGGTTATTATACTTCATAGTGAGCAACACTACCGAGTCCTTTCTTTATTCATTTCTCTCCCTAGCTCTTCACAACATGCAATAACTCAGATTTATAAATTAAACATGTTCCTTGTTTTAATATATCATCTCCTTCTTATTGCACGATCCTATAATAGGATTTTTAATTGCCTGTCATGGAATCGTGCATCCCCCTCGCAGGCTGGGAGTGCGAGTGTCACCATGAGCTCATTGGCCCATGTCAGGATTCAATGGTGCCATTTAAATCTTCACATTAGCTAAAGCAAGGAACATGAGTGAGTATGTGGAACAGCCATCATTAAGGAGAATTGTTTTCTGTAGCAAAAAAAGAAGAAAACCAGGCCAAAAATACAAACAGATTTATTTTTCTTTCTTTTTTTTTTTCTTTTTTCCCCCCCAAAGGGAAAGGCATTGCACAGTGTTTTAATTATTGCTGGGTTTATTTTCAACTGATGCATATCCAACAGCTTGAACCCACATTATGGTCCAAAGGGCTGAGGCAGGAGGCTAGAAGACCCTCTCCAAGGGTGTCCACACACCCATGAGCTGGTGCTTAAATTGGGCCATTCAGCTCCAGACCTCTGTCCTGCTTCATTTGTTGCAAGAGACGTGGCTGGTTTCCTCTGTTTCTGTGCTCAGCAATCCTAAACTCTGTGCTGCTGGTTGGGTCAGTCCATCTGAGATGTCTCTGCCAGAGCCAGGGAACCCCAGACAGGAGAGGACACCAAGGAGGGAGATGGAGAACAGGACAGCAGATATGGTTCTGCTACTGTACCCAACCTCGGTGCACCCACACTGTGTGCTGCTCTGGTCTCTGCACCCTAAAGAGGGTGTGTGGGGTGGGCAAAGGGACAGAAAAAGGCAATTAGATGGTTAATGGGGATGGAGCAGCTGCCCTGTTGGAATTTAATGTGATTTCCTCTTGCAACACTTGAATATCTGCTCTCCGTAACAGTTGGCTGTATCCTAGAGCTTTTATCACAGCTTCTCCTTCCTGGCCAAACAAAGTTAAATCCTTCAACCTTTCTACTTTTTCATAGCTTAATCTTCTTTAATTAATTAACATATTTTTCAAAGTGTACCCTAAACAGGAGACTTGGTCCAACTGAGACCTCATCAGCACAGAAGAAAGCCAAATAATTACCTCCTATGGCTTACACACAACAGTCTTGTTATTGCATCCTGGAAAGAAAATTGCTTCTTTAGTTGATGTGTTCCCAACATCAGATTTCTCATTCCCATCCTTTGTGACTTGCCAGACCTCCTCTGTTTCTGCTATACCATCACCTGGGAAGAGCTCCCCACTGGGTAATGTGCATTTGACATCACTCTTCTAAGAGCTTGTGCTGTTTTTTATTGCTGTTTCATCTTGTTCATTTCAGGCTTTTTCTTCAATTTTTCAAAGTCATTTTGAATTCTGAGTTAGTTCTCCTGGTGCCTGCAGTCCAGCACAAGCTGCATATTTTAGAAGTGTGTTCCCTGGGCCATCATTCAAGTGGGTAAATGAAAATATTGAATAGAAGCACCTTTACAGCAGATCCAGGAGGACACTGCTCAAAATCTCCTCCTCGTCTAGCTGAGAACCATTGGCAGTGACTCCAAGTGTCTTTTATTCAATTGCTCCTAAATTCACTTTCCTTTATTTCCTTAATTTGAGATAATTTGTGAAGTGTCAGGTAGCACTACTTTAAAAGCTTTACCTAAATGGAGGCATGTTTCACCTACCCAAGGGGAAACCTGAGCTGTACATTACTCTGCTTTGGGCAATTAATTCTTGACAAAATCCACCTTCTCTTCTTACCCCCATATTCTCCTCTGGGTTTATATCAACTGCTTGTTTAATAATTTGTTTTGGGAGCTTTCCAAGGCTCAAAGTGAGGCTGCTGGTGTCTAATTCCTTTCTTTTTAAAGAAAGATATTGTGCCTGCTGGTTTCTGCCCTGTTGGACCTTTCCTAGCCTGAGGTGGCTGGGAAGAACATTGTGATTGCTTCCTCCACCCATGGGACTGTCCTCTGCCTGTGCTGATTCCATCTCCTCCATCCCACCTAAACCGTCCCCAGCCAGTTTCTTTGTGCTCCACTCCTTGGTTTGATTAACATGTAATTAATGTGAATCAGCTGTTAACAAGGAACCTTTTTTTGTGAATGCAGCACTGGTCTTTTCTGAGTCATCCCTTGGTTACTCTCTTTCCTCTTTCTGACTTATTTATAGACCCTCCCTTTGCCTTCCCACCCTTGTTAGCTGAAACTCATTCATCCTTTCCCATATGGTTTCACAATAGGGTGGTTTTGGCTGCAAATGAGTAACGAACTTCCACGGTTCCCACCTCCCTCCTGCCCCTGGGTTTGCAGCAGGACCGTTGGGGCTGGGGTTGGTGGTCATGTTTTCTGCCTTCATCCCCACAGGATGCCTTTAGGGCTCTCCCCTGCCGTGCTGGTTCTCCTCCTTCCCCAGGAGCTACCCACCGCTTCCCCATGTGTGTCAAAATCACAGAATCACGGAAAGGTGGGGGTTGGAAGGGACCTCAGGAGATCATCCAGTCCAACCCCCCTGCCAAAGCAGGTTCCCTACAGCAGGTTGCACAGGAAAGCGTCCATCTGGTTTGGGTCCAGCATCCCTCTGCCCTTGCTCTTGCATCTCTCTCTTTGTGAGAAAAATGAATTCTGCCACTTTGTGATTGCTCTCCCCAAAATCACTCTCCCCTCCAGTTCCCAGCTGACTCCTCATGGTGACAATCCAACCTAGGTAGCTGTTTGTCCAGCTGAGTTGAAAAATTATCCCCAGCATCCTACGGACCTGGTGGCTGTGTCCCTGCCTGTTATTTCCAGTTGTGGGTAATTAAAATAACATCCTTCACTTTGACTCTTCTTGGTAACTGGAAGAAGCTCTTTACCTCCTCCTCCCGACTCCTGCTATGGCCACATCCCAGGCACAGCCACGTGCCCTCCCAGCACTGCTTTCCTTTCCTCTGCTCTTCCCAGATTACCTCTGTAAGGACATCAATGTCTGCATTGTGAGTTGGTTGTGCATAAGGTCATCACTGTGGCTGTGTCTGAAGAATTCATGTTGTACTTATTTATTTCCTAGATTCTTGAGGGGATTGTGTAGTAGATAATCACTGCATTGCCCTTTTCCCTTCATCAGCTCACCCTTATCACAGCACTGGAATTTTTCTGAGAAACCTGGATCCTCTCCCATCTCCCATATTTATGCACCCCTGCCGGAGGTGGGGGCTTCTCAGCTGTGAAAATTCAGCTACCAAAATCTTTGTCCCTAGCCAGAGCTGGCCAACATGTCTCACAGCGCCCATCCCAATGACCACGTAGGCTGAAGGCTGAGTTTTCTTTGTTTGGGGTGAGGACCACGCACCTCCCAGCTTTGATGTCCTACTTGCATCCAAGCCTAAGCACTGAGCCCTCATCATTTCTGTGGCCACCCAGGGAGCGCCAAGCCCCTCTGAACCCCACGGGCACCAGGGGCTGGGGCTCACAGATTTCACCTGCCACCCAAACCACCAGGTTAAGCCAACCTGCATCACAAACAAGAGACCTGGGATGTAGGAGATGAGTATTTGAAATGGAAATTGGAGTCTGAGATTGGTCCCCAATAGTTCAGGAAAAGATTATAATTAACTGTGAGATGCCGCTGTAAATATTGCTGGCTGGAGCAAGAGATTCAAGCATCCTTTCTCTGGTCTTATTCCGTAGTCCAAGAGTTTATTTACTGTACATTACAAAATAGAGCCCTTCCTCCCTCCCCATTTTGTGTTGAACAAACAATGCTATGTCTCTCCTGCCACTGCAGTATTAGGAAAAACTGGGTCATGCATATAATTCTGCAGAGGGAAACAAAAGGCCATTCTGCCCCTGTTGGATCTCATATTTATGGATGCTGTGGCACACTATGGTAATTCTCGCTTGAATCTAGCATATAATTAATAGCTAATAATTTGGCAGTGGCATTTTTACATGCAAATTTGGAGAGAGATTCACATCACAGTGGACAGGACAGTAAAACATGAGTTACACACAAAACTGCTCGCAGCCTTTCCAAGGCACCAGATTCCCATCTCCTCTTTGCCTTCTGGCTCTCCCATTTTGGAGGGTGTTGTTAATAACTAATTTTTTACTCTGTTTATATTCTGCTGCATTTTTTAAAAATTATGAGCATCTCTGCATGCAAAACTGGATGGTCAATGAATTTATTAGAAGTATAATGTCGACATCTGTTCTGTACTCACAAGGACTATTTCAGGAAGGTGGTAAATTGTGGAGACATGGGAATATACTTGCATACACTTGCTTGTAGATTGTATGATTTTATAGATTCTAATGTACAAAGTGGAGAAACTCAACTTTGGCTTGGTGAACAGGCTGAAATCACCAGGAGAGAAAACTAGTGTAAATCTATTGATTTCTGGCACGTTTTAATGTTTCTTCGTGCCCCTCTGTGCATTTAGCCAAATATTATCTCTTATATATGCACTCAGTGACTCATTGCAGTAAAAGCAGTCTCAGGTCAGAGATGAAAATAAAAGCAAACAAACCCTGGAAAAATGTTTCCATGGCTGTGACTGAGAACAGAAGTGTTCCTGCTTTGCTGAGGTCAGGATGTGACACAAACAACCTGACCAAGGCTGAAGCAAAGAAGGCAATGAAGCAAAAATCACTGTCATTATCACCCTGGGATTATCTGGCATAATCCTGTGGGGTCAGACGAGGTCTCAGGGTATAAACATTGTCTTCCAAGCATGTCCATTCTTGCATGCTGCTGCGTTTCTCTGACAAATCTGGGGTAACATATGGTCTAGGAAAGCAATGCTACATACCCCCAGGCGCACACACAACTCCGTGTCATTACACATCACCTAAACACTAAATATCTGCTGCACCTTTTTGTTTCTGTGTTTGGTTTTCAAATAGCAGCCAGCTCAGGTTGTGGATCTGCACTTCCCCATTACAGCATCTCCTGGGACTGCAGTGCCTATCTACAGATATGCTTGCATGGCCAGAGAAGGGCAATGGAGCTGGGGAAGGGGCTGGAGCACAAGTGTGATGAGGAGCAGCTGAGGGAACTGAGGTTCCCTCAGCCTGGAGAAAAGGAAGCTGAAGGGAGACCTTCTTGCTCTGTACAACTACCTGAAAGGAAGGTGTAGAGAGGTGAGGGTTGGTCTCTTCTCCCAGGTAACCAGTGATAGGAGAAAAGTAAATGACCTCAGGTTGTGCCAGGGTAGGTTCAGGTTGGATATTAGGAAAAATTTATTCTCCAAAAGAGTGGTCAGACATTGGAACAGGCTGTCCAGGGAAATGGTGGAGTCACCATCCCTGGAGGTATTCAAGAAACATGTAGATGTAGCACTCAGGGATATGGTTTAATGGGCATGGTGGTGATGAATTAACAGTCGTTAAGGATGATCTTAGAGGTCTTTTCCAACCTTAATGATTCTGTGATTCTGTAATCCCCAAAGCAGACTTCTCAAAGAAGGCACTATGTGTATTATTTCTTCTTATTGATGCTCCAAATAAATTGTGTGACTCAAGGCACTGGCAGGACTTCTGGAGTAAGAAAGAGCACCAGCATCAGAGCTGATATTGCCCTACAGCATCCCATTCAGAAGGATTTTAAGCAACCCAGGCCCTGGCACACATCCCTGTGGCCTCAGATGCAGGGCAGGTTTGCTCCTTCTGACCTGGAAAGCAAAACAGCGGGACAGCACTGGGAGCAATGGCTACAGCCTTCCTGCTCCTGGAGGACCACAGCAAACACATGCTGCATCCCTGTCAGCCCAACACACGGGACTGCGGGATGTGGTCCCTCGGTGGGGGAAGTGGGCATCACCAGGGAGAGCAGGAGGTACATGGGGCTGCAGTGAGGAGCTGCAGGAATGGCCAGCCCCTGCACACCCTGCCCTGGAGTGGAATCACAGAATGGTGAGGGGTGGAAGGGACCTCAGGAGATCATCTAGTCCAACCCCCCTGCCGAAGCAGGTTCCCTACACCAGGTTGCACAGGAAAGCGTCCAGGCAGGTTTTGAACATCTCCAGAGATGGAGACTCCACACCCTCTCTGGGCAGCCTGTCCCAGTGCTCTGTTACCCTCACAGTAAAGAAATTTTTCCTTAAGTTTGTCTGGAACTTCCACTGTTCCAGTTTGTGCCCGTTGCCCCTTGTCCTGTCACTGGGCACCACCAAAAAGAGCCCAGCCCCATCCATTTGGTCCCCACATTTCAGATATTTACAGACATTGATCAGGTCCCCTCTCAGGCTGCTCTTCTCCAGGCTGAAAAATCCCAGCTCTCTCAGCCTCTCCTCATAAGACAGATGCTCCAGGCCCCTCAGCATCTTTGTGGCCTCTGCTGGACTCTCTCCAGAAGATCCCTGTCCTTGAACTGAGGAGCCCAGAACTGGATGCAAAAAGGAAACGGCAGTTTGGGTCTGCTGCTGCTGATTAAAAATGCCTTATAACAGGGTCATGCTGGCACTGAAATAAGCCTTTTGCCAGTCTAACTCCTAAGCTTTTAGGGCTTAAGCAAATGACTTGACATGCCTTGTTCCCAGCCCGCTCTCTGCCCAGTTCCTTCCTTGCTGGCTTAGCTCCTACTGCAGCTGTTCAGCTTCGGATGCAAAGAAAGAAAAATAGAAGAAGAAAAGAGGAGGGGTGAGACATACACACATTTAATTTTTATGGGCTTTTCACTTTATTTCATCTGTCTTTCATTTAATACTCTGGTGACATTTGCATATTCCCTGAAATGCCACCTAGGAAAGAAAACACATTAAGAAATAGCTCGACATAAAGAGTGAGGTGTCCTTCAACAGGGCTGAGTGCGAAGGTGCAAGGCAGCCTGCGGGCACAGGCATCCCTCTGTGCTGAGCCATCCCTGGGAAGCTCTGGGCTGCAGTGGCGAGATGCACCAGCTCCACACTGCAGATCAAAGTGGCTTCTGCTCTTTGGTTTTGTCTTATGTGATCCAGCTGCCACTTGCCAGCAAAGCTGATGTCTGGGAAGTGGGAAAGATTTTTGCACAGAGGTGCTCCCCTGCCCCCTCCAGCTCTGCTTGAGCTGTGTGCTGTTCCTCCAACGCTTTAATCACTTGTCATTTCTGGGGAACTGCAGGCAGACATAGAGGGGACAATAATAAAAATAAAAATAAAAGTAAAAATAAAAGTAAAAATAAAAGTAAAAATAAAAGTAAAAATAAAAGTAAAAATAAAAATAAAAATAATACTGCTGAAGGTGATTAGTGCTGGGATGCAGCTAGCTCCTAGTTCTGGGAAGCTCCCTGGGCCAGGCACACCAAGGCAACAGGAACCTGGACAGTTTGGGGGTTGGAACTGATATTTAAGGTCCCTTCCAACCCAAACCATGCTATGATTCTATGAATTTACCCGTCAGACACAGGGACTTTGGGGCTAATATCACACATCCTTCACTGAGCAACTGCCGCTGATGGCCTTAAAGTGGGTGGTGGATGGCTCCTGCTAGGAACAAAACATCTCTGCAATTGTAGCTGAAAAGTTTGGTGCAGTCAGACAGGAAAACCCTTCTTATCCCCTACAGTGTGTGTATATCCCCTATTTGCTTTAGAGCTGCTCTGGCAGTTTGGGTGTGAAGCTCAGCCTGTACAGGCAATCAGCCCAGAGCTGTACATGGCACTTTGTACCCCAACCCTGGCTGGAGGCCTTATCCAGCATCTGTGTGTGCCCTTCCCAGGGGGTGGGATGCCCCAGAAGTGCACGTTTGGCCTGAGCACAGCCCTGGGGCTCTCTGGCTCTGAGCTCAAGTCCAGCTCTGGAACTGACCTGTTTCATGCTCTTGGGCAAATCCCTGCCACGGGGATAATCATGCCTGATGCCAGTCTCCGAGGGGAGCGTGGAGGCTTCATTAGCTGATGTTTAGGAAAGACTTTGAGCAGGAAAAGTGTATTCAGCGTTAAAAATGAATGAGCATCAGCAATGCCAAAAATGTGGGTGATAGAGAAGGGGAGAAAGAAGTATCAGAGGACAAAATGCCCAGGGAGCAAAGAGCTGGGCCAGACAGAGCGAAAGCTTTGCCAGCAGCCAGGGAGAGGGCATGGCTGTAGCCCTGGCACATAGAGCCCCACTGACTTGTCCCACCTTGCCCTGGCATATAGAGCAGTGGAAATGTCTCATCATCTTGGCAAGTGGGAGATGTGTCAGTACCACTGTGCTTCCATCATCCCCTCATCCCAGTCCAGGGACTTGTTCAGCTGAAGATACCTCCCTTCCCCCAAGAAACAGGTGGTCCACCAAACGTCTCATGCTTCCCTCCCACCCCTGCTCAGTCTTACACCTCCAGGCTTTCCCACCCTGAGGTTGAGCCTCTGCCATGCACAGGAGGACACTGTCAGGTGACAGTGATGGATCAGGTTCACAATGGGCTAATGGAGATGGTAGAGGTGAAAGTTGTGTGACTTTTGTGTTACCACCATCATGGATCTGAGCTTGCCCTTGGGTCTGTAACAGCCCCAAGGGACTGAGTGAGTGTGGAAGAGTGTGAGAAGAGTGTGTCAGGGTATCTGAAGCACTGATCCTTCAGCTGGTCCTGGAGGACTCAAGCAAACTCCATGGCACTGGATTTCCCTCAGGAAGAGACAACCAGCACCTCAACAACTGATTCATCATGACTGTGTCCTTGTGCCTAGGGACTTCTGATGGAAGTTGCTGAGGGACATGGGTTAGTCAGGGACTTGTTAGTGTGAGGTTAATGATTGGACTTGATGATATTAAAGGTTGATTCCAATCCAGGCAATTCTGGGATTCTGTGAAACTACCAGAGCATGGGGTATGCCTTGTCACCCCTGGCTACTCCCCACCCATTGCCCCTCAAACGCTGCCCATCAGTAGCTTTTCCTGGCATTTGATTCTGTTTCATACTCACAAATATCTCTTCCACAGTGTCTCCCCTTCTCTCTCCTCTGTCCTCCAGGCCATCCCATGGCAGCTTCTTGGACCGCATTCCCCATCTTGCTGGTTTGCTGCTTTGGTCATTCACTACTCATCATTTACTGTTGCTGAGATTTTCTTTATTTCTTTAGTGTCTGCCTGGTTTTCACCTGCAGCCAATCTGTCTTGGTGTTATGGGAGCTTAGTTTCAGCTCCATCCATCAATTCCTCTTTCTACATTGCCATCAGAAGGGAAAGATCTCAAAGATTCCCATGTTAGTAGGTGATCACAGCAGGTTGGACCTGGGCATGGAAAGCATGAGAGTATGTACGTCCTTCTCCTGTCCTCAGCATTGCTTTTCCTTGTACACAAGCTCTGTGCTATGTCCCTCTGGTTAAAATCAGTATCACCACTATACCTGATGCTTTCTTCATAATTTCTATCAAACCCCACCACTTGGAAGTGGGTGCACACAGCTTGAGGGACACTTGTACTGCCCAGACATAAGGGAGCCTCAAACCACACTAAACCTCCACTCATTTTGAGTTTTCCATCCCAGTGCTCCTCATGACTTGCACCATTCAAGTCAGTACCCTTGGGCTGGAGCAGCTCTTAAAGTGCAGAGGAGCACTCTGATGGGACAGGCTGTACAGCTGCCTGATGGCCACATGTGGGTACAAGCAAGAAGATGACTGTGGAGCTGGTGGGAAGAAGGAATGGGACATGCCTGCCCCTCTTAGTGGCAGCCTGTTGAAGGCAGACACCAGCTGTGCAACTCTATCTACAATCCAGCTCACCAAAATGATGTTTGCCAGTGAAATCAGCAGGCACTGGGCATCTGAATGTCTGGGGAAATCACTATGGCCATACAGGATGTCTTGGCAAAGTAGGATCCTCCCTGATGGGGGTTAATAATGAAACAGCTAGGCTGTCCTTCCAGTCTGGGAGCAAAGATGGGGATGGCTGAGGCCACACTGGGGAATAATAATCATTCTACAACACTGGCTACCTGGAAATGGGAATAGAAGCTTCTACCTATCAGGTTCATCAAGCAAATCTGCTTATACAGGGTCTGTCACAGAATTACTGAGCATTCAGCAGGTCCTGTACAAGGAACAAGTCCCTGTGAAACCTGTCCCATTTCTCCTCCCACTTCTCTTAAGACCAAAAGTCATCCTTGATCCAAACCAGGAGGATGCTCCTTCCTTGTGTACCAGAGCAGGTCAGTGTGGAGATCTCACCACAGGGAGCCACAGCTCTCTGGGCTTTCGCTGCATTTGTGGCGACGTTAGCTCAGGTTTTTCCATGAAGAGCTGGGTGAGAAAAAACATGGAAAGGAGGATGTTTCCTCCAGCTGAGAACCTGAATACAGCCCTAACTGAGGAGGCAAACCTGCTGACTCACATGGTTTCTCTGCTGCTCTTCAGTATGCATCTCACACTCCAGGGAACCTGCTAGCAACCCTCTCCGGAGCACTTCTCCATGGAGTTCCTCCCATCCCTCCCAAGCAGCTCAGCTCTTGGCCAGCAGGGACACAGCAGTTCTCGCTGCAAATTCAGATTTCCCAAAGGCTTAGATGGGAAAGGATCTTATAACCCTTCTCTTCCCAGCCCTCTAGCAAAAGCCATCTTTGATCTCTTGTGTATTACGACTCTATCTCCCTTGTGACATGGGTCTGTGAGAGGGAAGGAGATGTCCTTTGGTCCCAGTGCTCAGGTGAAGGTATGGCTCTCATGCACACATGCTAAAAGTACACTGTGCCTCGTGCTCCCAGGGAAATGAGGACACTTCCTACTCTCTCCCTGAGGAGCACAGCTGAGCAGCTTGCAGTGAAAGCGCTGCCAAGCTTCCCAGATGAACCGCATGTCACTTCCCACGTCTCTGGAACAGCAGCTCTGACATTAAGTTAACAAGTGCTGCCAGCATGCCAGAAGCATTCATCCTTTTGGATGTTTTTCCAAACCAAATCCTATCTCTGAGCCCCTTTGAACTGGTGACCCACCATTAATGTAGAGCAGTGAGGTGGAGCAAACTATATGAGACCTAGGACAATTATAGCAGGGACCAGGAGAAACTCTGGAGCAAGTCCTTGGACCCATGTTTCACATCACAATGGGTGTCCACAGTTCTGTAGAAGATGGTTACTGTGGGATCCAGGTAGGACTCAGCATGAGGTGTAACAGGACAACAAGGCTGTGTTGTCATCAGAATTCCTGCTCAAAAGCAGCTTTGCCACTAACAGCCTGGCTGCAGCCTGGCACAACCTTTGCTTTCCCAGCCAGCCCACTCCTTACCAGAGGGAGGAAAGGGAACGTGAGCTGGTATTTCTCATACAAAGGAGAGAGATGGAGGGGATGGTTATTGACCATGGGGCTTCAAAGACATGTCTTCATGTTCCTTCTTTACCACAAACATCGTGTGTGACCTTGGCAAATCATAAGCTTACATTCTGTTGGAACATCTAGTTTGATTTCTTGTTTGACACTGAATTACAACATGTAACCAGCTCCTCCTGTTGAGTTCAACAGCTTGTGTTTGACTAAAGCACAGATTTCCCATCTGTTCCTCAGGCTCAGTCCTTTTTGCTGCAACATCACACTGCGAGATGGTACAGATCATCCCCCTAAATCCCTCAAATCCTTTTCTAGATACATTGGTCCCCATCCTGTAGGCACTGCCTGGGTTCCTCATTCCCCAGTATATCCCACTGCACTGAATGATATTCATCTGATGCTGTTGGAAGGGATGCAGACCGTATTACAACTGCTCTGTCACTGCAGTGACTGATTATTCCACCAATCTTTCTGCAATCCCCAGTTTTTACCAGCAACAATATTTATTTTTGCTCTCAAATTAGTGGCAAAGTTGAATAGTGCTGGAATTAGCAGCTCTCCCTCCTAGGGACCCTCTGAAGTGGTGACCATCATGCATTCACTGGTCACCTGGATGTGTGTGCTCACCATACAGTGAGTATTTCTCTGATGCCATGGGAAGGCCTCAAGAAAAGTCTCTTTTACAGAAGATGGGAAGGAAGCTGCTGGGACCAATGCAATATAAGGATAGTTTTGGGCTTTGGCTTAGTGTAAGACCCTGTTGTCCTCTCCTACAACCTTGCTTCTTGCTCTTATGGAAAATGGGCACAGTGTTCCCTAAAACCAGCACGTTGGTCCCTTCATGTCTCAGCAACCAGAGATGTGACAGAGGGGAGGTAAAAGGGCTGACAATGCCACAGCAGCCTGGGAAGCCTCATTTCCTTCATATTATGTTGGGATTTGCAGAGTTATTTTCATGTGGAATTGGAAGCAAACCTCAAACAACACTAATGGAACCCAAATCCTGCACAGTTTTGTTTTGGAAACACAGCAAATTTGAAGACAAATCCGGCTTCCAAGATAGCTGGCAGCATTTGGATAAAAGTAACTGGATTCCCAGTGATTTCAGGGCTGCTCAGGGGAGGAGGAGGAGCTGCCAGGACAGACCATGGCAGACCCTTCTGTTCAGTACAATAGGTATGTGGAGAATTGTTACTGATTGCTGGGTTTGTAATTTTATTACAGAAACCTCCGAATTTGACATCAGATTTTGAAGCAGGTCAATGATAGAAGTCACTGAGATGGGAAGGAGGGCTGGTAGGAAAGGGAATAATCACTTTTGTACCCTCCAAGGGTTCTTAGCCAGGCTCACCTCAAATTATCATGAGGCTGGCAGAGCATGTAGGTGCAGACAAGGCTCGAATGAGACCTGAATTGATGCACAAACATTTCTTTCAGATGTGGCTTTTCTCTTTCATTCCTGCACGCACAAGCAGCCAGCCTGCACTGCTGTGTAGCCAGAAAACCCAGATCCATGTCACTCTCCTTGTTACTGAGGGTCTCTCCGAGACATGTTTTGTTCCGACCATCCAACACACGTGCAGGAGTTGCTGTGAGCACAAACCCCAAATCCAGCCCTGCACTGCTCACCAACACCCCCGTCCCTGCTTCCCCACCTTTGTTATCATAGAATCATGAACGGTTTGGGTTGGAAGGGACCTTAAAGATCATCCAGTTCCAACTCCCTTGACATGAGCAGGGACACCTTCCACTAGACCAGGTTGCTCAAAGCCTCATCCAACCTGGCCTTGAACACTTCCAGGGAGGGGGCATCCACAGCTTCTCTGGGCAACCTGGGCCAGTGTCTCACCACCCTCATAGGAAAGAAGTTCTTCCTAATATCTAATCTAAATCTCCCCTCTTCCAGTTTAAAGCCATCATCCCTTGTTCTGTCACTCCCTGCCCTCGTCAAAAGTCCCTCCCCAGCCTTCCTGGAGCCCCTTCAGGTACTGGAAGGTCTCTAGAAGGTCTCCCTGAAGCCTTGTCTTCTCCAGGCTGAACAGCCCCAACTGTCTCAGCCTGTCCTCATAGGAGAGGTGCTCCAGCCCTTGGATCATCCTCGTGGCCTCCTCTGGACTCACTCCAGTAGGTCCATGTCTTTCTTGTGTTGGGGGCCCCAGAACTGGACACATTGTGCACAAGCTCAGGGTATCCAAATGATAATTTGAGGGCTACTGCGAGGTGTAAATGTCACTGGTTAAATAGGGACAGGGGTTTTACTGCTGAGAGAAGCAGCTCCAAAGACCCTTTGCTTTTTCATATCAGAACTTAAAACCACAGCCATGCATAGCTGCACTGCTGCTGCTCAGCGAGGAGGGAGCTGCTGCATTCCCTTCTGCCCTGTACCAGCAGGCTGATGTGAAGATGATGCTCAGGGAGGGAGATGTTTTAAGGGACGTGGAGTTCAGCTGAGCCTTTGATTACAGATTTCAGCCCTTGAGTGATAACACAGCCAGGGTCCTGAGGCAAATTGCCATATCAAGGTTTTTAGACACAGGCTGTTATCCTTTAGAGCTGCTTTGAAGCAGCTCCTGGGGGCTAATACAGAGCATAATTCTAAAGTGGTGGAACCCTTTTCACAGTAGGGTAAAGCAGACATCAATACATTAAAGCCTTGTCATCAAACACAACTTTCATTCAAAAATGCCTGAGGAGCTTTGCTGTTTATAAGTCAGCCCAGCTGAGGATACTTTGGGCCTTTGAGGATACTTTGATGGCCTTTGTATGCCCCCCCAGGCCTAAATACTGAGAGCAAGACTTCTTCTTGTTGCCAAGAGTCATGAATGCATCCTTAGGTAATACATCCTCCAAAGGTTTTAGTCTCCCCCCAGGCTGGCCCTGGCATCAAGCATCTTTCTTGTGCAACCTTCACCCTGTCCCATCCTGCCCAAGCTGGATGAGCAATGATAAAACCCAGCAAGGAGGCCAGTTCCTGTGTGGCTTTTGTTTTCAATACTGAGCCTGGGGAGAAGGGCCCCAGGTCAGGTTTTGGCCATAGTGTCAGTCTGGAGCCTGCAAAGGCAAAGGCAGACCAGTGGTTTGCAGATCAGCTCAGTGGGAAGGAAACAGGGACCAGAGAAAGAGGAAAGGAGTGACCAGAGGACATGTGGTGGGATAGCCAAGGAGATGGACAGGGAGGGAGGAACTGCTGTTCTTTCCTAAGGCTACTGTCCACTTAATCAGTGTCCTAGTGCTACACAGTGCTGCCCTGGTTTGAGTTACTACCCAGCCTGACTGAATGGTGCAGGGATGTCTCCTTCCCTGTGCTTAGGGATGGAGAAGTGAGGCATGGAAAGGTCTGCAGGGTGCCAACAGCCCTGGGCAGCCCCTGCAGCAGCAGGTTGCACATGGCTTGGGTGGCCCTGTCAGATCTATGGGGCTCCTCCAGAGGAGATGCTGGGGCCTTCTGCAAATTGCTTGGTAAACCCTAGAAATCTGAGCAGCCACTAAAGTCCCCTGGTGATTGCTGTTATAGGTGACTTGCCCAAATGACAACTGCAGTGAGGGGTTGGACCTCCTGGGACGTACCCTGCAATCTAGGATTGCGGACATGCAAGCTTGAGACACACAAGCTCTGCCCAATCCAGCCGTGGTGCCTGACACTGCTCTTGTGCCACCCCGCTGTGACCACACCTCCTGCAAAAGCAGAGCAGGTGGGACAGAAGGGAAGACACCTGGTACCTTTCTGGCTCTAGTTCACAGTTTCACATTTCCACCAAACTGCTCCGTGAAGGTGGGGTTGCACTAAAATGCTGGTACTGCAGTCTGGCCCAGCCAAGCTATGGACACAGGTTCTGCACAGTCAGATCTCTTTGGGGAGCTGTAGCTCCGGTGAGGACATGGGACCGAGCTGAAAAGCATGACAAGGACTCTGTGGGTGGATGCAGTTATTTTTTTGATGCATAGGAGCTGGAGCTCTTTATATTTCCCTTCCAAATCATGCTGTGCGGTGCTGGTGAGACATCCCCTGGAGATGCTGACCCTGCTGAATGCTGGGCTGCGTTGGGCAGGTGGGGAAAGGCAAAGTATGGGTTTTTTTATTATGCATGGGGTAGGCTGTGACAGCTTCCCTGAAGGAATGGCTTTTGGCCAGGAAAGCACTGTCTGTCCAAATGAGCACACTCTTGCCTTGATTCAGCTGGAATTTTTCAAGGGAGCCAAAACTCAGCACTTCTGCAACAGAACATTTCAATTTCCATTTTGAAACATCATCACTTTCAGTTTTGTCTTATAAAACTCTTCTTTGCCTTTTCTCTGACCTTGATATCACTTGATGTGATAAGGCAACATCCATATTATTCAATTTTTACCCTTAAAAGGGATGGTGCACCCAATTTGTGGCTAGGGATAGTCCCTGAGTCCTGAATCCTCCCTGGGAATTGCTTGGGCAGAACTGGGGCAAAACTTGTGCCTGAAACTGTCCCACCAAGATGACCATGCAGACAACTGAGCACCAGTGCTTGGACATTGCATTCATACAGATGTGGCCTTTGTGCCCATTTTGGTACCAGGCACACTGCCACCAAACAAGTCTCTTCTCTGGCAGCTCAAGGGCAAGGATATTTCTTTGTAAAATTCCAATGGGAAAGCTTCTCGCTTCACTTCTCCATGGCTTTTATCTTCATAAATGCAAGCACTCAGGTATAGGGAAAGGAAATCAAAATGTGGAACTAGTGGGAGGAAACACAACAAAATTTCAAAAAAAACAGCAAAATATTGCTGAGTCTTGTGGTATCATTTTAAGGTCAGGTCCCAGATGTGGCAATGGTCTGCACAGGCAGAACAACCTGTGCCCCCTGGGGAGGGAAGGGCTCTGAAGGGGCTCCTTGTGGGAAGAGTGGGCTCTTTTCAGCCTAAGCTGATGGCATGACCATGCTCCCAGTTCAGAGGCAACCTCTTTCAGGTCAGCTCTACATGTTTCAACGTCCTGAGAAAAAAATTTTCCATGCCTCTTCCCTACATAACAGTTTAGAAATGTTGCCATCCGCTACCTGAGCAATGTCAGAGCCCTTTTTAAATCATACCCTGTGTGGTAAGGCAGAGGACACAAAACACTGTTACAGGAGAAGTACCAGAATTCTCGAGAACAAGCCCATCTTTTTATACATCAGGTAAAGCTGCAGCCCCTTGTGCCCAGCCTGGATGTTTCTGTGTAGGCAATGATCTGTTTACGTGATGTAAACTCCCCAGGCTCCCCAGGCTTGCCACCCATGACAAATCTTCCTGCTATCTCCATAGCAATCTGCTGCACAGGGCTCTAGCTGGAAAGGATGCACATTTCCCTTTCTGTTCCAAGCCTGTGCTCTTCAGATTTCCCTAAGAGTGCTTTTTAAATTGGTTTCCATCTCCAATCTAAATGTATTACCTATAAAATGCAATTTTTGACTGTGCATGGTCACAAGAGAGAAATGCCAGTAAAATTGAGTTGTAGATAGGAAAAAAAGTCAAGCAGATTGGACCTCTAGGGGCTTCCAGCATCAGGCAGGGAAAAGAGATGATAAAACACTCTGTTCTGAGTCACATTTTCTGCAGTTTGTTAGATGGCAGCTGCCCACTTAACCTGTTCGGTGCCTGATGGTACGGCACAGCTAACAGCTCTGTCTCCACTGCAGGCAGAGATGTGATGCAGCATGTGTCAGTGCATGGGTGGTGGCTCAGGGGCTGCAGGCAGGAGGACAGGGCTGCAGAGCTGCCTGCACAGACCCGCTGGAGCTGCCACACTGATGTGCTCACCCAGCAAACATCATCTGTGTTCAGCTAAAGATGTCAGAGCACAGCTGAGATGGTGTGTGATTGAATGAATGTGTGGTCATGGGGAGATGGACCTGCAGAGAGGACAGGATGGGATGGAGGGTGTAGAGAGGTGGGGGTCAGTCTGTTTAACTAAGAACCAAGTGACAGGACAAAAGGAAATGGCCTCAAGTTGCACCAAGGGCAGTTGAGATTGGATGTGAGGAAGAATTTCTTTGCTGAAAGGGTTCTCAGGCATTGGAAGGGGTTGCCCAGGGCAGTGGTGGAGTCCCCATCCCTGGAGGGATTGAAGAGTCGTGTAGACACAGTGCTGAGGGACATGGGTTAGTCGGGGACTGGTCAGTGTGAGGTTAATGATTGGACTCAATGATCTTAAAGGTCTTTTCCAGTCCAGGCCATTCTGTGGTATCTTTCAGAAAATAAGGTCAGAGTGGGAAAGATGTCATAAAGAACACGGGTGAGACAAAACTCGAAGTTGTTTGCAGGGTTTGTGGCACCTCAAATTTTCCCAGGCAGAAAGCAGGAACCACCCAAAGGTGCATAGCCAGACGCCCACTTATCTCCAGCCTCAGCTGCCTCCACAACGCAACGGTTAACGGGACAACACCACGGCTTGCAGAGCCATCTACTGACAGAGGGATGCAGAACAAGGATTTTTTTTTTTCCTTGATGTGTAGGATTTTCCAACTTTGTCTGTGCAGTTGAGAGGTTTCTTGAAGGACATCCCATGGGCAGTATGGCCAGTATAGTCTAGCTCCTGCACACAATTCCAGACAGGAATTGTTTTACTCTGACAGTCTGATATGTGCATTTCTCAAGAGGAACTGTTTAAATGTTGCCCAATCTTTAGATATAGATCTGTGGTGCAAGAAAAAGAAACAAGAAATGAAAAGTTATTGTGAAGTATCCTTGGAAATTAGGAGATAGACCTTTCCCTCCCCAAACAGGAGCTCTGCTTGAAATTCATGATACTGTAAAATAACACATAATGTGGATGCAGGCCTGTAAGTTGGTCAAGGACAGAGCAGTGGCAAGATTGAGAGGGATGAGCTGAACAGAGGTGTGCTGAGGCCACAGGGATGAAGATCCTGAGTTACTGGGAAGGCAGGGGCACAGTCTGCTCTAACCGAGCCTCTTTCATAAAATGAATCAGAGAATCACAGAACGGTTTGGGTTGGAAGGGACCTTAAAGATAATCTAGTTCTAACCTTGTTGCCATCAGCAGGGACACCTTCCACCAGACCAGGTTGCTCAAAGCCTCATCCAACCTGGCCTTGAACACTTCCAGGGAGGAGCAGCCACAGCTTCTCTGGGCCACCTGTTCCAGCATCTCACCACCCTCACAGTGAAGAATTTCTTCCTAATATCTAACCTAAATCTACTCTCATCGATCTTATAACCATTGCCCCTTGTTCTGTCACTCCCTGCCCTTGTCAAAAGTCCCTCCCCACCTTCCTGTAGCCCCTTCAGGTACTGGAAGGCTGCTAGAAGGTCTCCTGGAGCCTTCTCTTCTCCAGGCTGAACAGCCCCAACTCTCTCAGCCTGTCCTCATAGGAGAGGTGCTCCAGCCCTTGGATAATCCTGGTGGCCTCCCCTGGACTCACTCCAGTAGGTCCATGTCCTTCTTGTGTTGGGGGCCCCAGAACTGGATGCATGCAGACACAGCTGTGCCACATCAGGCCCCTTCTCGGTGCAGTTTTTTATCTGCTGTAAATGGATACAAGCCCCAGCATTTTTGTTTTATATCAGAGTTTGTACAGATAGAGGGCTGGACCTCTGCCACTCCACCTTCTCCCTGATAGCTGTAGAAAGACTTTTCTGCCTGACCCAAGTCTGCAAAACAGACTGTGTGTTTATCCCATGACAATACCGACTCTTGTACCTGTGTGTGAACAGCAGACCTTACAATGGGTACGATTCCCCTTTTCGAAGTGCTCCGTGCCTTTGGGGTAGAAATGCAACTTTTCTTTAAAACTATAAACAGATCCTGTGATTCTTAGGTTTGCAGAGTTGATGCTTCATGGAATACAGAGCTTATAGCAATCTAGAAATGGAAATTCCTACCATGCTAAAATACATAACAACATTTTTGGTAGGGAAAACTGTACTTTTTCCAAAACATTTTATTTGGTTGTCTACTTTAATGTAAGGCAAAATCAGAATGGACTCCATTCTGCTACAATTAGATCAGCTTTATTCTTTTTCTCTGGCATTCTTCCCCTACAGGCTATTCCTTTTGTTTGCTGACAAGTCAGTTTACTCTGAAAGAAACATGTTCATTCATGGACTTTCCCTGAAGTAATAAGGAACATGTAAGAACATTGATGTAAGTATTTCAGAGTAAGCTTGTGTGCAGACAAAACCCAAAGTTTGCTGAAAAGACTGTGCCCTGTGCTTCACAAACTTATGTGGGGCACGTAGAAAAAGAGAGCACACCTACCTCGTATAATTTAGAAAATCTCCACCTTACAGAAATGGTGATTGGATAGTTAAGAATTTAAAGACTATTCAGAATAGAACTGTTGCCAAGGGACTCAGCATTAGTCAGTTGAGGCTCAACAATCCTGTAAACTCCAACTGTTGCACACCTTGTATGTGCATAATCCAGCGCTAACAGCTCACAGCAGAGAGGAGGAACAGCTCCATCCAACACCCTTGTTGTGTGTGTGCTTCCGTACCTGTACATGTAAGACCAATTGCTAGTGTGACTGAACAGTCCTTTTCCCTCCACTGAATACAACTGTTAACACCACCAGCTCACCATAAGACAGAAACACAGCCACATCGCTGAGCATCCCACCCTTCTCCTCTGAGACTGGACTGCATCTGGCTGGAGACATTGGCTTTGTCATCCTGACACATTGAGGAGCTGTAGTTAGAAAATAAAGCTCAGCTACTCTTTGTGGTGGTTTCACTGGGTTAGCACTTGGCTAGCACAGGGCTGGCAGCCAAACCCAGCCGCTCGCTCACTCCCTCCACCCAGGGGAGAGGGGAGAGAACTGGGGGGCAAGGGTAAGGAGACTCGTAGGCTGAGATAAAAACAATTTAATAATAGAAATAAAAGAGAACTTAGAATAATACTGATATTGAAATAATAATAATAGCAGTAAAATATACAAATGAGTGATACCCACTGCCATTGCTCACCACTCGCCAACCAAGCCCAGCCTGTTCCCAGATAATGATCCCGGAGGAGCGACAATCCCAAACCAAAACCACAATCCCGGGAGAGCGAGAGCCTGAGCGAAAGCCAGAGAGAGCAAGAGAGGGAGAGCCCCTCACCAGTATACTGAACATGACATTGTATGATATGGAATATCCCATTGGCATATCCACATGCCAATTTAGCTTAATTTAAATATTACTTGCCCCCCACTAACAAGATCTTGTGCTTGCAGACTGAAAAAACACAAAGTCCTTCACTTCCAGTGACAAAAATTAAAACACTGGGGTGCTCTCAGTGTTTCTCTCAGAACAAATCCCAGGCTGAAACCAAAACAGAGCACTAGTCTAGCTACTAAAAAGAAACCTAGTGCTGTCCCAGCTAAAAACCAGGACACTCTTATGAGTCTTGCTGGAGCATGGGCAGAGAAGGAGCTAGAGAATGCAGCAGGGGCATGGGAAGTCCCGCTCCTTCTGCACCATTTCTCCGTCTCAGGAGATTTTCATTGTCAGCCAAGGTTGACTTTGCCAAGATGGGGAAAGAGCCATTCTTTCCTGTAGTGAATTTGATGATGGCTGCATGGGGGCAAGGGATGGGGACTCATCATTCATCTGTGATTCGGAGCACTCAAGGCTTGGAAAGTGCTAAATTTGAATGTTCTGGGTCATGTTTTGATTCCAAAAAGCACAGGGGTTTATTTCTATCAAATGATGGCAATCTGTCAGTTAAAGAGTTAGCATGAACACCTCTAAGATGTTTCATGCCAGAGCTGCCAAGCAGGTGGGAAATGATTGCGGTGAATCCTGCCCTGCCACCAGAGAGGAGGAATCACTTTTCTAGGCTGAGCCCACGAGGAGGTGCTACAGACTTGGGAACAGACCGGCTCACCCAGAGCAGAGACAGACCATATACAGAGACCCAGCACTGCCAAGTTATTACTAGTGATTTTTTAACAGGATTCTTTCGTGAAACATTAAAATACTCACACTTTACCTTTTCTCATATTTCTTTTGTAGTGATGCATCCAAAAAGGAAAGGAAGTATCAGCTGCTGTTCTTCAGCTCAAACAATATACGTGTAAAACTTCACAAGCAATTCATATCTGATTAAAGTTGGGCAAAACATCTTTTTCCCTAACTTCAGACTTGCTATTATGCTTCTCATAAAGGAAAGTGTTTGTTGTGAACAATAAAAGGAAAGTCCCACTTTCCTGTGAATAGCTGTAACATCAAACCTCAGCCTTTAGTATAATGGGTTCCTATTCTCTCCCTGGACTAAAGGGCAGCCTAAGTGAAACATTCCCAAGAAGAGATGAGGAAAAAAAATCCCCTAGAAACAATAATAAATTTTCCCAAACAACCTGCCTTGTGCCAAAGCTCTCTGCTTTGCTTTCTACCTGACTGTCTGCCAATAAATGATTATCCAAAGCAAGACACAGGATCCTTTCCCCTGGGCCAGAGCTTTCAGAGAAAGAAGAGACCAAACAAATGGAAAAAAGAAAGATAATTTATTTTGTAAAAAGCAAGGGGAGAAAGTTGTGTAATATAGATGACAAAATGTGAGAGAGATGGATGACACACAGTGAAAGGGAAGATACAACCATTTTTACCATCATGTAAAGATGAATTAAATCATGTTCTGAACAGGGGCACTGACGGCAACTCCCTCTGTGGCCCTTCAACTCCTTGTACTGCTTTGTCTCAGTTTATTTTCTGCAAGACAGGAAGAAAGAAATCTACCTGCATTCCTGAGCTGTGAGAAATCAGTTAATAACTGAAGAGGATTTTAAAGATGGGAAGTGTGCAGCATGAAAACTGGCTGTGGGTAAATACCAGGTGGCTCAGACTTTGCCCTCGGTTCACATGGGCAGACAAGCATCTAAGCTTTTTACATTTTCACTCATTAGTAAAAATATTTTACAACAGGCCCACTTTGTGTTTTGAATCATGCTTAGAGATATGTTACAAAAATTACTGTCAAAACGCTCAATCTGTTTAAACAAAAACATTTTAAACAGTAGTAATGAAAAATAGCAGAGAAAAACAGAATTAAGGAAACACTTCAGAACTGTCAAAATACTGTTTCCTGGTTAGTGTGGGAAACAGGCAAACATTCAGAAAACACTTGGGTTTCAGTATATCCACCCTTAACCAGAGCAGCTGTTTAATTATACTGTTAGGTTTCAGACATTCAAACAGGCTAAAAATATGCTTTAAATGGTCAAAATGTTCCTCTCTCCCATGTTTATTAATAATCCTGGAGTAAAGTACTACTTTGACCATTGGCAATTAACCTCGAGCCTTATGTTTTCTTTCAACAACTAAGTTGCCATTACAGCACAGTAGATGCAATATTCCTTCTCCTTTTCTGCACTTACCTGGCATCTCCCTGCTGACTTTGCACACACTGAAAATAGTGATTTGACCATGTGAGAGAGAAACGCTCACATCTTATTTTACTGAGGCTCAGCATAAGACCTTCACTTCCCTGGATGTGAGGGGTTCATCAGGAGCTCAAGAGAAACAGGACTAGTTGTCCCCTAGAACAAGAATACAGTAGTGATATCATTGCAAAAAATCTGTGGTATTTTGCTTAAATGGTATTTGCTTACTCTTATCTGGCAGACAAAAGCTAAGCTACTGCACTATGTGACAGAAGTCCTGCATCAAAAGGATGTTGGCACAATGTAGATACTGGTTGAATTCCTATGACTAGTATAATCCTAGGGACAAAACTGAAGAGCAGAATAAGATACAAGGAAATGGAATGAAGAATAACATGAGGACATTCTCCAAAGTTATGAAAGAGCTAGTCCAACATGTGAAGGAAGACAGAAATAATAATGGGTGATACCTTTAATGTCTTTTTTTTCCTTCAGCAGTCACTTAAGAAAAATAAATTTTCTTTAAAATGCTTAAGTAGCTGGTGTAAGCAGCATGAGATGTTAGTGATCATCATTCAGAAGGTGGTGAGGACAGATGAGGTTCCAGGGAACTGGAGAAGAGCAAGCATGGTGAGTATGTTCAAAAAAGAAGGAAGGGAGGTATGTAGGAACTAATCAGTCTGACTGCATGTTCTGAAAGAAACACCACAACAGATAGCATCAGCACAGTGTAAGATTCAGAAAACATCTCATTAATAACAGTCAAGGCAGATTTGTAAAGAATCATTTTGTTCAAGCAGTCTATGTATGGCATGTAAGATGTTGAAGTAAACTTTCAAGTCTAGATAGCATTGCTAAGGCTGCAGATGGAATCAGTGTGCTTGGTTTAGGAAAAACACTTTGGAAAAGATGTAGACAATCAATTTCTAGAAACTTCTAGACTATTCTAGAAAAGAAAACAGATGGAGAAGATTACCACAACCTTTATACACACAAAAAGTGTTCTGAAAAGAGGAAAAGAACTGTTCTTCCTGTACACTGCGAAGGGACATAAAATAATCATCTTAAATTACAGAAATTACACTTGCACTAACGTTCTGAAGTCCCAAGTGACTGAACTGTTCCAGCTTGCATTAAATTCTCTCCTCTTTCTCACTGCAAAATAGTCAAAGACCTGCTCTTCAAGAACTGATTTGTTTACACTAAATGTCCTCCTTTGTTGGAAGTTGATCTGGCAAAAATCATTATGTTACACCTCAAACAGTGAGTCACTGAGCTTCCTCTTTAGGAGGACAAATGAGACATAGTTCACAATAAACTACAAAATAATCCCCACGGATCATGAGCTCTGATTGTTGGAAATCCTTGCAGACAATAATTTTAAAACTTCCTTCCTCTGTACAGAGGCTCCTTCTGAAAAATAAAGAGTGGTACAGAACCAGGGTAATCATACTGTGTTGTTTCTGGCAGAAGAATATCTTCCTACAAGTTCTCCACCATCTGTGGAAAAGCTCTTTTCTCTGAACACATGCAGAGGTAGAGGTAGAAAGAGGGTAGAAACTGGCAGAAATAGGGATAAAGTAGTAATCTAGGAATCTAAAGGTCTTGGCTTGCTTTCCACAGCATGTTCCTAATATCCATCTGCAAAGGCAGGTGGTAGTAACTGACACTGCAGGAGCAGAATTCACAATGCCCAAATTCTCTGTGTGCTAAATGGGACTGTTCCCAGATCAACACTGGGACGGTAACCACCAGCAGGATGTTCATGAGGAGGCTAAGAGCTGTCTGAAGGTCTCTCTTTGCTCTTTACCAAATGGTGGCTTTATACATTCATGTGAAAAACCAGCAGGCAGTTCCCTAAGGCTACCCAGTCCCAAATGAAGACCCCCTCCAGTCAGAAGAAGTGTTTCGGTTTCATGCAGTGTATGTTTACGGGCCCCTAAGGGCCTTACCTTAACAGAGGGGGAGGAGGTCAATGGCAGGAAGGCCAATGGCATCCTGGGGTGCATTAGAAGGGCTGTGGTTAGTAGGTCAAGAGAGGTTCTCCTTCCCCTCTACTCTGCCCTGGTGAGGCCACATCTGGAATATTGTGTCCAGTTCTGGGCCCCACAGTTCAAGAAGGACAGGGAGCTGCTTGAGAGAGTCCAGCACAGAGCCACCAAGATGATGAAGGGAGTGGAGCATCTCCATTATGAGGAAAGGCTGAGGGAGCTGGGTCTCTTTAGCTTGGAGAAGAGGAGACTGAGGGGGGACCTTATTAATGTTTATAAATATGTGAAGGGTGAGTGTCAGGAGGATGGAGCCAGGCTCTTCACATTGTTGTCCAATGATAGGACAAGGGGTAATGGGTTTAAGCTGGAACACAGGAGGTTCCGCTTAAATTTGAGAAGGAACTTCTTTACAGTGAGGGTGACAGAGCACTGGAACAGGCTGCCCAGGGAGGTTGTGGAGTCTCCTTCTCTGGAGACATTCAAGACCCACCTGGATGCCTTCCTGTGTGATCTCATCTAGGTGTTCCTGCTCTGGCAGGGGGATTGAACTGGATGATCTTTTGAGGTCCCTTCCAATCCCCAACATTCTGTGATTCTGTGAGGTGTCTCTGTTGAGATGATCTAATTAATTAGAGTATGGTAAGGAGGGAATTTAAAGCATTTCAGGAAAAAAAACAGCAACCATAATATGAAGTCTTCTTCCTGGGCAAGTGATCTGGGCAGTGAGGCTCCTACACAAGGCAGGTATTGCCTTCAGCTCTGTATGGGGAAACACAACATTGTAGTGTATGTTACACAGCCGAAGAGAATCAGCCTTGCCAAGGGTTGCCTAATTTCTAAGTAGCCCTTGGACAAAAATGAGGTCCAGAGAGGTTTAATCCAGACAAGTGTTTACTGTAAAACATGTGAGTAATCCTGGAATTCACATGTACCAGGTTCCCACTGAAAATCCTAAAAGCTGAGAAGCAGGCTGTGTACTTCAAATCTCCTCCTCAGTGCTAGTGAGGCTCTTCATTTTTTAAACCTCATAATTTTAACTGTGGCATGGAGCTCCTGGCAGTTAATTTTAGACTTGTGCCACTGTGAACAGAACTGTGGTGTTCTGATGCAGCATGTGTGCAGTGTAGATATGGGGCAATGTATTTCTGTGGCCTATTGCCATGTCACAATATTATTATCCCTTGGGAGGCAAACAATGTAGATTTATGACTTGCTTGAGTTCTTTGTTTTGGTTATTTTTTCCTGCCAGGTTATTTTTAGAGCAAAATTGTTCCAAATTATGTCAAGAACAGGAGAAGTTGAACTAAAACTGTGATCAGAATATCTGCTGTGTATGAGGGATGTTTCTGTAGACAGCGAGAGCCAGTGGTATGTTGTATTGCATAACCCTAAAGAAATCTCTTGAAAGCAACGTGCTACCTCTGTTATCTTCAGGCAGCCCCCAATCCAACCTGCCCTGGTGTGAAGAAGCAGCTCCACTGGCTGTCAATTTTAGCAGCTGCAGGGTCAGATGCTTTGAAGTGAAACAGCCACACTTTCAAGAAAAAAAACCCATGTCTCTATGTAAGGACACCAGCTAGCAGACACAGTCCCTATTCTTCCACTGCTTTTGAAGAATACACAATATTCAAACCCTTTAATCATTTGCAGGCTGGTGTCCTCTGTTCAAGATATTTTACATCTCCCTGGGCTATTTGCTTTTGGAGACAAAACCATGGTGTTTCTCAGAAATCAATTAACAAATTCACAACCTCTTTTGGGTGGCTTGGGAAACAGCAGCATGGATGAATACTCTGCTGAAATGGTTTTAATGTTGAGCTGTCAGAGGTACAGGTACCTGAAAATTCTTGAAGCCTAATTAAGGAGCACAACTTTCCCTGCTGCCATCTGCCCGCTCCAAAGAGACAGCTGTGTTTCCTTCCCTTTAATGAAAGAGTGATGTAATAATAGCTTGCAAATATTTTATCTCTGGAAACAATTATTAGTTTGTTTTAAAAGCTGAGCTAACACTGGGGACATGTTTATTCTCCAAGTAGACACCCTGTATTTGAGCTATCAAATTTCTCATTACTATTTTTAAATGTGTTGTGCAGTTCTGAATGCAAGTTGCTTTATCTGCTAAAATAACCACTCTAATTTGTTAATTAATTAACAAAAGGGGAGTTAAGGGAGACATTTCAAGAGCAAAAATTTGTGTTGGGAAATCACCTCGTTTCTAAATTAAATTAGAAGTGTGTGATGTTGCCAGAAAGTCCCAAAGCCATAATGAGCTGTGCAATGCTCACAGCTCCTCTGCTCCCCTCCCACTGAGTTCCCTCTGCTGTTGGTCTCCATCCCTCTGTGGTCCTGCTCATTCCACAGCCAGCAGCTTTCTGTCTCCTGTGGGACAGCAATGGCAGCAGCCACGGCTGGGGCTGGGACACGCTGGTCCCCACTGGCACTTCTAATCCTTGCTCTAGCAGCGTAAATCTTAATCAAAAACGAGCTGTACACACTAGGGCCAGGCTCACTTGTCTGCTTTTGTGAGTGGCCTCAGCAGGATTTTGTCCTCAGTTCATTGTTGACCCAGGCTCTTGTGACAGTGATAGCTCATTTGGTGGAGGTGACCATTGCAAGTGGCTGCTGGCAGGAGTCTGAGTCAGAGGCAGAGTCAAATTCAAGGGAAGTTGTTATTTTCTGAGTATGGGAGAGCTGAGGAACATGGAAGCTGAACAAGGTGGATTATTTCCACTTTTTTCCAGCATGCAGTTTTTCTTTTTTCCTTTCCTGGGGGAAGCAGGGTGTCAAATTCCTTCTCCAGCAGTTATGAAATGTAGGCAGTGCATTGTGTTCATGGCTATCTGCACAAGAAGCAATACCACACCTTTGAGAAGTGGGAGGATGCTGCCTTATATCCACAATGGGTGATAGTGTTTGAATTTTGTGAAGTGATATCCCCTTCCCCCTCCAAAATACTGTGCTAGTACTGTACACTGTGACACTGTTAAACCTGGCACCAGGCTGATTTGAGCCTGTGTGGGGTTTATCTCTCTTTCATTATCACTCTCTGCAGATGATCTGGTTTCCTGGAAGGGTTGCAGGACCAGAGCAGGCTGCACGCTAACAGAGTGTGGGAAGTGTTAGTGCCACCTCATCTCTGCCACCACCCTTATACATTCAAGGTCAGGCTGGACAGGGTTCTGAGCAACCTAGCTGATCTAGTTGAAGATGTCTCTGCTCACTGCAGAGGTGTTCGACTAGATGAGCTTTAAAGGTCCCTTCCAACCCAAACCAGTCTGTGATTCTGCATCGACACAGTACAGCCCTCTCCCTCCATCATTTATTTGCTCCTTTCCCTGCTTGGACCACCACCCCCATCCCAATCCCTTTTTGCACCATTGCTCTTGTCTGCTTTGGCATTTTGGTGAAGAGAGGAACAAGGACAGCAGGTGGGAAATGGGGATACATTTCCCAGGTTCCTGGGCCTGCCAGGAGCAGCAAGCCTGTGCAAGTCATACAGCCTTGGTTCTGTTTTCTTCCTTCACTGGGAGACCCTGGGATCCTATCGCACAATAAAAGTACAGAACTGCTTCATTGCTCCAAAAAGCCATGTGAGAATATAAAGTCAGCCCTTGCACGATCAAAGTCAACGAGAGGTCTTCCCACTAAATTCAAAGGCAGTAGTATCAACTCTGTGTGAATAAAACGGGAGCTCCAACATCAAAGGCAGGCAAAGAAAGGGCACAGCACGAGCTCATGGGATTGTTTACTACGTAACCTGCTCCCCACATTTTTTATACCTTTTGCTTGGATTTCATTTTCCTTTGAACTTCAGACAATGTGCACATTTAAGCCCAAAACCATTCCCACTAAAATGAGGGGATGTTTTCTTACTAACGACAATGCAGATTAGATCAATTCTTTAATCTCACATTTTCCTCTTGAACACTGTAATCAACCACTTTATGCTTGTTTGGACATAAAATTAACCCAGGCAAATTAGCTATATTTCAGAATGTTGAGTATTCTAAACTATCCAGTTTTGCTGGGAATATGCATGGGTCTTCTCATCCATAAAGTGAACATCACCCAGATCTAAAAGAGAAAAATGCAGTTACTTTACTGTGAAAATATTGGGTGAGGTGGGAGCACACAGCATTTTGATAGATACCAAAGAGAGCCTGCAGTCACAGGCACTTCTGCCCTGGGACAAATCCACAGCACAACAACAGGGCATGCTGGTGAACCTGATTAAGCATCTTCAGAAGAAAAACTTGCTCAAGAAAACATTTTAAAGATCTGAAAAAGCCCCAAACCAAAAACACCCTTGACAACGTGAACCACTCATGGTCACTATTCCAGTCACTCTCTGCCTGTTACTGGCTGCCCCAGTCCTCTCCTATCAGCAGTGTTTTCTTTGAGCACATGTATAACGTATGGTAACAGTTAGAGCTCTTCTATCTTGTAAAATAAAGGTCTCAAAAGTAATGGGACGCTTGTGAATAGGTCCTCGTGACACTGGAAGGGAGACAGACACATTAAGTAATTTACAGGAAGTGCTTTTGGCAGCTTTGTGACTACAATTTCTATAAATAGCTGTTGTAGAAAAAACACGGGGACAAAAAAGAAGCTTTGTCAGAAAAACAACGATACACTCTGTCGTAGGAAAATAACACTGTTAGGCTTTGCAAGAAGAACTACACTCTGAGGCTGTTGGTTTATATTTTGAAGGAGGAACCTACAGCCTCCAAATCTTATTGGGCACCTCTGCTTTTCTAAAATCTGCCTGTGGCTGAGTCCCTCTTGTTTCAGTAAGTCCTTTTGGCTCTCTACCTGGGCTGGATTAACACTTTTTTCTTGTACTTCTTGAAATAAAGTTTGGTCCTGGGCAGAACTGTGGCCCCATGTCATTTCCCACAATTTGGACTCAAAAGTTTTTTGGGGACAGGTGTTGCTTTCACCACGCTCAGCACAGCTGCAGCCTTTTGCAAAAAGTCAAGTAAATCACAGAAGTATTATCAGCTTTTCTGCAGTACTTCTGGAAGGCCCAGGGTGGCAGCCATAAGGGCTGGCTTTGATTATCTTTGAAGGGCTGTTGTGAAGCTGTTGTGAAGATCGGTATAAGCCCCAGCCCAGACACCTGGGAAAATTTCCTTTCCCATCATGGTAATGAATCACAGTGTTTAAAATGATAGTAGCTGATTAAAGGTGGAGAAGAAAAGATAAACAGAATAGCACATAATGACCAGGTGCTCTTTTCCCAAAGTCAAATAATAAACAAAGTAAAACAATTTGAAGTCTTTATAATTTTATAGCAAACAAACTGCAGGCTGGTTTGTGTCTATAGTACTAACACCCCACTGGCAGCCTGTGAGCCCGTCTCTCCTCCCAGAATAAAATGCTGATGCCTCAAATCTGAGCTGCCCTTCAGCCAACCCAATCTCCTTCTCTCTTCTGGCTCCTCTAGCAAGCTGTCTCTTTTGGACCATTATTCCTCTTCAGTGATTTCTACCCCAAGATCCAATGTCCCCAAAGGATCCTTTCAACTATGGCTCTGTCTCTCTCTTTTTTAAAATATGTACTTTTCTGCCCTAAAGCTGCAACCTATGTGAAAGATCAGACAGACCAGTCACTCCAGGACTCTTCTGGCTTGGCTGACTGGCTCAGGTTTTTCTTGTGTTACAGCAACTGTGTAACTTCCTCCACTTTCACATGCCTGTTTTTTTGTTTGTTTGCTTGTTTTCATTTTGTTTTTTAACAGAAATGCTCCAAATATGAAAAACTTAAATGCAAATCCAACATCTTTCGGATGCCTACCTCAAACATGTTTGTTAATCCATTTCCCTAGGTCCCTTCCCTTCTCTCAGACCCCAGCTGTTTGCTCCCCCCTTCCAGGCTGCCATCCTTTTAAAGCTTTCTGGCTGGGGTTCCCTTTCTCAGGCTTATGGCTCAGAGGCTTAGGTCAGATCTATCTGATATGAAGACTGTGCATGAGGTAAGTTTCCTCTTGAACACTTGTGCTTATTTCCTGGAAAAGGCATTTGTTTGCCTCGCCTGTGTTTGCTGCATCGGCTACAACTCCTTATCAGCCTTCTCCTCCTTCTGACCTCAGGCTCTGTCATGTCTTTTCATCTTCTCTCAGGTTTACTTCTGTACCTGGAGCTCCTTTGCCTTCCCAGGCCACAGACTTTCTATTCTTCTGCTCTGGTGTTGCCCCTCTGCTGCTTTGATTAGACTGGGCTACATTGTCCAGACTATCTGAAATTGTCTGTGGAAGTTACTACATGAAAACCAGGTGATTTATAAAATAACTACTTAGGCAGTCAAAAATAGAGGCAACTAAAATATATTTGTGACTGTTATTACTTCTTTGGGGAAATGATTCGTGTGGGTATTTAAGGCAACAGGTACATAGCTCGTGCTCCAAAACAAGTACCCTCTGAAAGCCTGCTACAAAGATTATCAGTATTCCCTACAAATAGGCAAGATACACAGAACAAACCTGTGGATTAAATACCATCTCTTTTGCAAATGGTATTACAGAATTATATAACATTGATATACAATTGAAATGAAAGCAAATATTGTATGTGGAGGTGAGGAGGAGAAGAAAAAGTGGTATGAGCCAAGGGAGAATAAGCTCTGTTTTAAAAAGGAAAAAAAAAAGAATTAAAAAACCCCCCAACAAATACACATGAAAGGAGACAAAGCAGAGGAACAGAAGATGAAGGACTGCACAGGGCAGTGTTGTCCCTACAAAAATAAGTAAATGGAAGGAACAGGGATCTTCTGTTCTAAGACAAGAAATTACCATGTAAAAATGACATCACGGCTCTTGTATTTTTCTGTCTCCCTCCCTGCAAATACAGCCTGGAAGCACAGGAGATTATTGAATCTCATGCATCACCATTTCCAAGGAAGCTACAATGCTGTTATCACATACAGCCATGACACTACTACAGCTTTCTTCAAGGACCAGAGCTTCCCTCAGTTAGACACATTTGGTATCTGTTTGCTGTCTTTGGTAGAGGTGAAATTCAAACCTGTGCATATTTTATGTGCCTTGTAATAATACCCACTCATTCCTTGCAGAAAAGGGATTCTGTTGCCCTCCTATGACACTTCTTTGGGATTGCAGCTGGAAGATGTGTCCCTGGGACTTCCCTTTTGTTTCCTCACTATGAACTAGACATTAGTGACAGATGCTGGATTGGGCACCCCACAGAAACAGATACTCCAGGTCACCAGCTTGCACAAGTGGTGATAGTTCAAGTGTCTGGCTTCTGTATGACACCTATCACTTTGCTGCTAGACCACACAGGTTGATCAGCAGCTGTCAAATAGCACTGTCCAAGCACCTTTTGTGGTCTGGGGTGGTAACTCACCTGGGTAATGTCATGGGAGCACAGCCAAAGCTGATAACAGATTTCAGTTCTTTATTTCAGTCTTTATTTTTTATTTATTTTTTTCTCCTTTTGGGGAAGGTGAGATAGTTGCACTCCTTACCTGCCCCTTTAGGGATGCCCTTCTGATAGTCTGAACACTGTCCTTCCTGACAATGAGAGAAACAGGGTGAAAGTGGGACCAGGATAACCTATTGGATAGAGCAGAGCTACCTATCTCCTTGTGATCTTTATACTGACTACTGTCACCAGTACTTGGATTTGGTAATGCTCAGCTTGCTCTGGCGTCTGTGTGCTATCTTGCAATCACTCCTGAATATCTGGATGTTAAAGGCAAAATGGTAAGTCAAGTCCATGCCATACAAAGCATTGTATCAGCCTATAAATGTACATAGGTGCCTGTGCCCTCTGCTTCTCGTGGAATGGCAAGGACTTGACCCTTGTGCATAGAACTTCTAAAATAAACTTATATGTATATACATACAGCACATGCATGCACACACACAAACATACATAATATATGAGTGTGTGTATACATGAACCTAGGGAACAATGTAATCAAGTCCTTTTTCCTGCTAGTAAAGCAAATCATGTAATAATAATCCATTACATAAAATGAGCAAGCTTCATCCTGAGAACTGTTCCATCTCTTCTCTCCAAATTCCTGTGTGAATGTTGTCCCAGAATATGATGGCTGTGCTCTGCAGTAATATTTCCTTTCTAATTTCTAGTCTAAGCACATCCACCACCATATTGTGTCCCTTAATTCTGAGCAGTGCTGCTTGTAAGCTTTAGTCATTTCCTCTCCCTCAGATCTGTGCACAGATATATTTGCAGAGAGCAAACCCCTCCCTTCTCAGTTTTGTTTTGTGAGACTGAGTAACCTCTTTTAGACTGCTCTCACTTCAACATGGTTCAAATGGTCCTTTTCCATACCTGTTCCAAACTGAATTTACTCTTCTTGAATGTGGTCACTGCATTCGTTTTTCAAGAGTAGGTCATACTAGTTAAATGATGGCATCAATATTTCCCTATACAATAGAAACACCTCTCCTGGTTAGCTGAAGAATCATATTTACCATTTTTGTGGCTACATCGTATTAGTGGGTACAGCCATTTACTACTCTGATTTTTTCCCTCAACATCTATCCTTTTGAAGAAGTAACTTCTCACCATTAGCTTAAATGCAGGACCAGTGCAGGACCTTGTACTTTGAACTACCCACACCAAGAGGCTTAAAAACAGAGGGAGCACAGCTGGATTAGGCCAGTATTTTATTACTTTCTTTCCACTTCAAAACTTCCTCTTTAAGCAGTTGTGTCTAGGTCCTGTCTCACTTTTGGGTATATGAAGCAATCTCCAGAAACATGAACTAAATCTGACTCTAAATTGTCCAAATAGCACTCTTGGTTTTGTTTACAAGCGAAACTTGTTAATAACAGAAGGAAACATTTTAAGAGCAGAGCTTAAAGGCAAAAATAATAGAGAGACGCTGCAAGAGGAATACTTATCTATCCGCTCTGTTGATGGCATTTGGTTTATCAAACTTTAATCATCAAAGTCTAAGCTGGTTGTGTGGCTTCTCTCTGCAACCACCAGGGAGATGCTGGCAGCTCTCCAGGGTTCGTATCACTCGTATTTTAGTCACTTATTTTAGGATCTGATGAACTGTTTCCTATCAGTTCCTGCTTCTTCCTTTCCACAGATTTTCAAATGAACCCACACCAGCAGAGAAGCTGAAGCATGCAGTAAAAATCAGGTGAAATGAGACTCTCTTCACTGTTTGTCTTAAAATTCAAAAGAATATTCCAGCCAGTGACTGGAATGGCTGGGTACATGAAGTATGCTGTGGGCACTTTTCTAAAACTTACAGGTGGACGTTGGCACATTTGTGAACATTATAACACGGGTGGGTTTCATCCGTGGGTGTTCCTATGTCCATTTTGACAGCTCTCTCTAGAATAACTAAACGTTCCAGTATAACACAGAAGTAGGGCGAGTCAGCAAGAATGGAAGATGCTGGGGTTGTGGCACTTTGATATTTCACACACTGAGAAGAAAACAGATCACGGAGCAGTCATCTGGGATGTCAGAGAACTGCTTAAAAGAACTAAACTCCTTAAATCCCGTCATTACCAGCATGTCATGAGACAAGTATAAACACTCAAAGAAAAACATAGGATGTTTGAAACATTTTTTTGTTTTGTTTTCTGAAGCAAGTGTTTTCCAGAATATTTATTGCAAGAATTGCTGTAATTTTAAATTGAAACAAGAATAAGTTTTGGAATTCTGATTTCCCATGAGAGAGATCTGATTAATTGGTGTAGAAAATGGCTGAGACAGGAAATTGCCTCTGAGGAATCCTGTGTTACCACTTGTCCTTATATCAGACTGATCCTGTTTTCTAAAAGCTCACTCTGAAAAAAAGTATAGTCTTTTAGCAAACCAGTGTGTCTAAACAAAAGTATTGTTTTTGCTCTTGTTTGTGACAAAAGGTCATGAAGAGAGATTGGGAGTTCCCGACTACAGCAGGAGCTCTGGAACAATTATAAAGTGGAATGTCTAAAAAAGGAAGAATTTGATGTGAAGGGCCAAGTCATGAGGATTAATAAGATTCAAGAAGGGACACTGACTTTCAAGCAGTCTGGGCTGGAAATAAGGCAGATGGAGAAGTGAAAAAGAATAGAAAACATCATGTCTGCAAACTGTTCTCTGAGTCTCTCTTTGGGAGAGTGTCAGCTAAAGGATTCAACTTCTGGTAGGAAAGGTATGAATTACCCGTGCCCATACCTACAGTTAATCAACTCACAAATTATCTGATTAGTTAGTTAAATATTGCTTCCTTAGAAAGCCACTCAAGTTTGTGAGCATATTTGGTGATACACTTTTGGTGACTCAGATAAAGTTACTGGAGCACATTCCCCTGTTCTGTCACACATCTCCCTCTGCACTTTCCGGTGGGCAAATGCAAGTCCAAACAATGCAACAAACTGTTCTGTATAATTAATTTGTGATGTTTTCCTCTGACTACACACAAAAAGCTTACAATTCTTTGCACCTAAATCAAGAAAAGTAGAAGTAATCTCAGTTTACTGTCCCACGTAAAACGGAAACTGAAAAATATTTTACTTCAAAGACGTAAATCCAACCTTCTGTTTGCCTCTGTAACTTCACCGTCTCTGAGAGCAGAACAGGAGCTGCTTTTCCTCCTTCAGGTTGAGATGTTGATAACTGTTAAAGTGGAAATACAGAGTCAGAATTTCCCCTTGTAGCCAGTGAGTGAAACAGAAAACTCATCTTCTGTTTTTGTGGGAATATGCTCTGGTAAAATGAATAATCCCCAATACTTTAACTTCTTAGAAGGGAAAATATAAAGCAATCAGGTGCTCCTGAAGGGCTCTGTCTGTTGTTAGGCTGAGCTTGCTGACTCTCTTGAAAACGTGATGTGCGTTGTTGGCAGCAGGCATCAGTGCCCCGAGGGAGAGGATATACAAGCCTGCAGGAATGTAGATAAATATCTAAGTTTTTACTCTGCATGACAACAACAACAAAAAAAGATCAGTGAAAGCCTCCAAAGCTCTGCCAAGGGGCCCTTCTTCATAGTCACAAGTATCTTACTAAGATGAGAGCTCAGCCTTCTAATTGAAAATATTTCATATTTATTAGATCCAATCACAAATTTGACTTTCTTAACAAATAAAATTGACAGGGTTTGGTTTGTCTGAGGATGGGGAGGGAGAAATGCGTGTCTGTTCTTGATCTGGGCAATGTTTTCTCTGCAGTAATGTGTAATGGTTTTGTCAGTTGTAATTTACTTGATAACTTTCAGAACTGAAAAATGGAGGAAACCAACTTTTTTGGTAAAATTTAGTAGCTTGCTGGAAATAGTTATCCACCTTACAGAAGCATCTACCGATTATACCAACACATTCTGGAGTTCAGTTAGTATAACTGAAGGTGAGAGTGTGTAATTGTCAGGGGAAGTAATATTTTATTACAGAATTTTCTAACAGCAGGTATTTGGTAAACTCTGGTGATTCTACAGATGCACAGATTGCCCCTTGGGAATGCTATTTATAAACTCAAAAGCAGCTGAACAGGCTGCCAATTTCAAGAAAATTAATGACAATCTTACATTGTTTGAGAATGAAGAGAGAAGAGGCACTGTGTTAAGCTAAAAACATGAAGTGACAGACAAGTGTGTTTGCAATCTGTTGTCTGGACCTACCAAAGACTATGATATTGATGAAAATGCACTACTCATTGCACTGTCAGCCTAGAAAAATCAATACAGGAAAATGTAAACATACAGCTAACTCCACATCCCTTTCCCCAAAAGGCTCCCAAGAGTCCCCTGTAGCAGATTATTATAGAGAATATTGTGACTTCATATTCTGGAGCTTGCAGCGTGTGTCTTTTCTGTATTTCAATTTAAAAAACCCAAAACAACACAAAAAACCCACAAAAAACCCCAAGGCAATCATACTCAAAATAGTTCCCTGAGTGCAAGCCATATGTGCAGAGTTTCTGCACCTGATCAGTCTTCCTGGTGATAGACTGGTTTTATTTGGAATTGTAAAAGTGACAGTTGAACACAGTTTAACTGCAAGTCCAAACTGCTCTGAAGACTTAACAGTGCCCTGCTTGGAAAGTTTCCTGCTGGGTTTGGAAGCTGAACTGACTGAGCAAAACCATCAGATGAATGAGAGAGACTGAAACAGAAGTTCAGTGTCAGGGTGACACTTTCCAATGGCAGTGACTCAGCTGCTGTTGGTACCACACTTACAGCACAAAGGGGCTGTACAGGTATCAGTGACTGTCATTTGAATGTAAAAGCACTTTCAGTTGACACCATCACCTTACCTGTGGCAGAGAAATGCACCCTAATATATATATGACGTGTGTTTATTACAGTGATACAAATATGCATGATGATGTACTAAATGCTTTAATAAAACTTACTACCTTTTGTGTACCCTTTATATCTTTAGACCATTGCAGTTGCAACCACACTGCTGTTACTGATGGAGCAAAGGAAAAATTACATTGCTAATACAGGACATTTTGTGTGAAGTTGTCTCTGCAGAGAAAAAGTTTCTTATCCCTTTCTCAGAGCAGAGCATGTGTGAGACCTGTCACAACAACAAACAGTTTTTCAGTTACTTTTATTTTGGTAAGACAAAACAGCTGAAGGCCACAGCTGTTGATTTATTCAGATGTTGAAGGAAACCATTAGCCCATTGGACCCTGAAGATGAGATTTCTTTGTGCTAGATGTTTATATAAGGAAATCCCAGACAGTGGTTGCCAAAGGGACTTAATACAAATGCAAAATGCTAAATGTATGTAAAAGGGAAGAAGGAAGGTGGTTGCTTGTTAGATTAAAAAAAAAAGGCTAGTGAAAAGCAGGTTCCTTTTTTCAACTTCTTGTTTTGAGTAGTGTGATGTACTACAACTAAACTGTGGAGATGAAAACTCTCCTGTATTTAAATAAAATAGAATATCTTTGAAACTACACATATATTACACAAATAGTTATACCGTTAATGACTACATGTCCATGTGAAATGTTTTTATCAGCATGACATGGATGAGCTTCTCCACAAATTCTCTGCTGTTTGCAGCTTTGTATTAATTAGTTGTAATAGCCCACTATAAAATAATTGAATTGGCAAAAGAGATGTCAAAGAAAAAACGTGGTAGCTGCCATCAGAGTAGGTAACTACTCTTTCAGACTGCTGTTATAATGGCCTCATGGCAGAAATATGGATAATTGCTGCCTATACTTGGCCTGAATTTCAGATACATCTCCCCACTTCTTTTCTCTCAAGATTCAACAGTTACAAGTACTTTATTTCATACCTGTGCAACAGAAGTGATATTTCTAATACTGCATTCAGGACTTTAAAAGTCTACTGGACAAGCTGTCATCTGCAGTGATGTTTTAATCAACATTTGGTCCTATTTGAAGGGCATATTTTTATATAGCAAAATGAGGCCACAGAACTGAAACTTGTCCTGGCTCCCTGTCTTGTGCTCAGGCCAGCAAAAGAGAGTAAGGTATAGGAGTTTTTGGCATGAGGCAAAGGAATCAGACAAGGGAAAAAACAGCACTTGCTAGTCAAAGCTAGAACTGATTGTGGAGAAGAGAGATTGACTGAGGAGGTTGATAATAATGGAGGAAACGGATCAAGAGTGGTTAAACTTGAAACAAAGGACAGAGGAATTTGTTTCTACTGGCTGATTTTCCTCAACCTTTTCAACCAAGAACTTAACCGATAAACAACAAACCATTTTTTGTGGTGTTGCCACAACCATTTCCAGTTAAAGACAAATTAAATGTGGATAAGCTTCCAGTGTCCATGTTATTTCCCTCATTTTAGTTGCTTGTTTGCTGGGTGTGTGAGAATGTGAGTGTAGCTGGTTTATAAAGCTATCTTCAATTATTTTGCAGAGCAGCTCCTGAGTTCTCATAGATCATCACTGATCCACTCCATGGTTTGAACTATAGGGCACTAGTGCATGATTTTTTCGACAGCCTGAAAACCGCCACGCCAAACTCCTTAGTATCACCAGCTGTCTGTAGTGACAGGATTTCATCCTCCTTTAGCAATAATCCATAAGAAAGACTTGGACTAGTTGTTCTTTACCTGGACGGAGGGAGCTGTGCAGTAGTTGCAAAGGGTTTTTCTAAGAGCTCTGCTTAACTGTTAAGATGCAGCAGAATGGAGGGTTGGGGAGATGGGGGGGGAGAATCACAGAATCACAGAATATCAGGGATTGGAAGGGACCTCGAAAGATCATCCAGTCCAATCCCCCTGCTGGAGCAGGAACACCTAGATGAGATCACACAGGAAGGCGTCCAGGCAGGTCTTGAATGTCTCCAGAGAAGGAGACTCCACAACCTCCCTGGGCAGCCTGTTCCAGTGCTCTGTCACCCTCACAGTAAAGAAGTTCTTTCTCAAATTTAAGCGGAAAAGGTAGGAAGAAAAGAAAGACAAAGTTGGTTTTGCTTCTTGAAATATGAAATCCCCCCAGCAGTTAAAAGAAATAAAAATATTATTGTGTGCAAGCTTAACTTGTCCCCTCATTGAAAATCTAAATTTTAATAGTTTTTATTTACAAAACAACTGCTCTGTGTTTTCATATTTTGTCTCTCTCTATTTTTTTTTAAGAGTCCTGTCTCATTCTGTGTAACAAGCAGATTCACTTTCCACTGATTATGCAGTGAAAGGAAAAAGCCTGTGCATGCTGAATTTTCCCACAGTTTATATGTTTTTAAACAAAATATATCCGCTGCTTCTTCAAACCAGCAGAGGGAGTTTTCTCATCTAAATAATTATTTGACTTGAGAAACACAAAACTGTCTTTTTTTAGTAATGTTATGTTACTGAGTAGGAAGCGCTACTGGAAACAAAAGGTGAAATTTTACAATCCAGACTGTTTAACTCCTTAGTGCTGGAGACTGTGCACTTCCAGACACTTTTTATGGGTGTTATTGTGCAAGAAGTTACTATCATGAAAAATGGAAGAGAGTATTAAAAGCATGAAAAATTGACTCAGCTGGAATGTTTGGGAGCAAACTATTTGGTTAAAGGGGAATGTACAATTATTGCAGTACATGTGCCACTTAAATGTGCATGAAACCATAACTTGGTAACAGCTGACACATGGTTTTTGCTTGAAAAAAAAGTCAGTTCCTTTATTTTCTGCGCTGCAGGGAGAAGTTTTGAAAGTTCCGGGTTTATGTTTCTTTATTTGGAAGTAATGGAGTAATTTTAAGATTACCACAGTGGCAAAAAAGTTCGAGTGAAATGGTCACTGTAGCACTACTAGGAAAAGTCTGTAACTATTCCTAGTTTTTTTGTGAGAGAAAAAAAAACATCTCCAGTGGTGACCAATTGTATCATTCTAATTTTATCTTCTAAAACTACATAACGGGCTCTATACAATGTTCTCTCTTGTAAAATAAATTGATACCAGTTACTGATGTTAACGGTGAATATTTTCTTGATCTGTGCACATGTCAAAACTCTTCCTCTCTCAAAAGCAAGCAATAAATTCAGATATTCCATTAAGCTCAATCATAAAGCATTTAAAATGCTAATCTTTCAATTTTAAAAGCTTTGCTGAACAAATTCCACCTTGGGAGAAAATAATTGCAGTTATTTTGGGGAACCTAATTGGATTTGAAAACACTCTGAAACAAATATGCACTTTTATAATTTCATAGAGTCAGAATATTGATGCTTTACATTCTGCTTGAACTGAAGAAATTGATTGAATAAGAAGCAAGATCCAGTGTTCCCTGTATATCTATCAGTATAACAGCATGACTATATTTTCAAAGGACTGCATAAATATCAATCATTACATAATATCCAAGTGAAAATAATTATATGTTTTCAGCTTTTCTCGAAGTGGAAAGTGAGGAAGGAACTCACTGTAGGTGAGTTAGATGGTAATTATTGGTAAATAAGCATTTAGCACACGGCATCAGACATAAAGCATATAGAAAAGAAACCAAGTAGTCACCTGGCTTAACGGTTGAGCCATAATAGTTAATAGTTAATAGCCTTGCACAGATGTATTTTCCTTTTATGTATTAGAATTGCCAACTCATATAATAATGCTAAATACAGGTCCCTGTGCTGCTTTCAGTTACACATGAGCAGACTGTTGCATTTTGGCAAAACTCAAGACAGCAAAGTCTTGTCAAACTCAACGAAGCATGAGGCAGACACAACTGTTCAGCGCCACGTAACTCACAGACCAAAGCCCCAGAAGGACCAGCTTCAGACGTGGGCAAAACAGAAAGTTGCACAGGGCTGAGGATGATGGATTCAGCAGCATCGTAGCCAGTTGTCCAGAGAGAAAAAGGCTTTTGGGCTCAACAACCACAGGGGCTCCTTCAGGAATCATCCCATTCCTGCCTCACTGGTACTGGAAAGTAGCCAGAGGCTAAAGCAGAGGACTGGCTGTGTGCTGGTGCACTACCACCAAAACAGATGGGCTCTGAATAAAATTCAGTTTTTGTACTCAGAAAGCTAAGAAGCTTCGGGCCAGCCCTGGCCACATTTATCAAGACATATAAAAATAAGAGGAGTCCAAAAACCCAGCATCTTGCTAGTCCACAGTGTAGGAACTGAGAATAGGTGCTTTGCTCTCCAGCATGTTCCAGACTGAAGAGGAGCAAAGGCAGCTTTATGTCAGCATGAATGTTCAGGGCTGATCCAAAAGTACTAACAATGCTTAAACTGGGACGAGCTTTTGCTCTAGTTCAAACCAGCTTCCTCAAAGAAGCCTATATGGAGCTCCTTCCACTCTGTAAAGGCATCCACAATGAATATTTTATTTCTCACCTCTTGTACATACATACTTAGCCTTGTGGCAGGGTTTAAAAAGGTAAAAATTGCTATATCAGATCAAATTTATAATTCCTCTCATCCTTTATCCTTTTTTTTTTTTTTCAGGGTGTAGCTCTTCAGAGGAAGTGGAAAAAAACTATAAAGAAGACAAATGAGGATAATTCATCCTCATGGAAGTTATTTTCTGAATTTTTGTTGGGAGTGACTTCATGCTCTAAAGCTGACGTTTCCTTTCTGTCCCAAATCTTCTCTTGCTATTAACTATTGTAAATCTGGGGTGGGGAGAGGTTGTATTGTTAAAAAAAATAGATTTTCCTCTTAAGTGGAGTATCATGGGACCATTTATCAGAGTTAAATGCTATACTCGCTTCAAGGAAATTCTATCACTTGTACGTTTCCAGTTCTGCTGTCTGAAGAATGGGAAGCAGTCTTCCTCAAAGTACTGTAAAGGAGATAAAATATCATACTGCAGTATGGCATATGCTTGTTTACACCCTCAGACTTCACTTTTTGTCTTCAGTACTCATTATCTGACTCAATTTGTGTTTATATTCCATGAGAAAGATGCTAAGCAAAAGCTGACTCCTGGAAATACTTCACATTCCTTTTAGGCTAATTTTGTCCTGCGCTTGGCTGAAATGGCTCATTTTGAACCACTCATAAAAGGATATCTGCAGCAGGGAAGACAGGATATTTTCATTTCAGAGAGCCCTGCTGCGTTATATTCCCTGATTTTCATCAAAACCAGATCATGTTTACTTGTCCTTTTGGCCTCGGGGTCACTGTTTTTTTCTTTCAATTGGTTTAGTTCTAAGTAGTTGTTTTCACTCATTCCCAAGTTTCCCACAAAAATCTAAACAGTGGCAGCCTGATATAGCTTTGAGCACTTTCCTCCTTCCTTCAGGATGGTTGTGCTGCCATCCACTGTGACCTGGACAGGCTAGAGACTTGGGGAGAGAGAAACCTAATGAATTCAGTAAGGGCAAGTGTAAAGTCCTCCATCTGGGGAAGAACAACCCCATGTATCAGTAAAAGTTGGGGGCTGACTTGTTAGAGAGCAGCTCTGAGGAAAGGACCTGGGAGTCCTGGTGGACAACAGGCTGACCATGAGCCAACTATGTGCCCTCGTGGCCAAGAAGGCCAATGGTCTCCTGGGGTGCATGAAGAAGAGCGTGACCAGTAGGTCAAGGGATGTTATCCTCCCTCTCTGCCCTGCCCTGGTGAGGCCACATCTGGAGTATGGTGTCCAGTTCTGGGCTCCCCAGCTCAAGAAGGACAAGGAACTACTGGAGAGAGTCCAGCACAGGGCTACTAAGAGGATTAGGGGATGGAAGCATCTACTGTACGATGAAAGGCTGAGAGAGCTGGTCCTCTTTAGCTTGGAGGAGGCTGAAGGGAGATCTCATCAATGCTTATAAATACCTAAAGGGCGGGTGTGAGCAGGATGGGGCCAGGCTCTTCTCAGTGGTGTCCAGTGACAGGACAAGGGGCAATGGTCACAAACTGGAAAACAGGAGGTTCAACCTAAACATAAGGAAATAATTCTGTACTGTGAGGGTAACAGAGCACTGGAACAGGCTGCCCAGAGAGGCTGTGGAGTCTTCTTCTCTGGAGACCTTCAAAACCCGCCTGGATGTGTTCCTGTGTGATCTACCTTAGGTGATCCTGCTTTGGCATGGGGGTTGGACTAGATGAACTTCAGAAGTCCCTTCCAACCCCAATCATTCTGTGATTCTGAGATTAAGTAAACCCCCCCCCCCAAAACCAAAACATACCCCTACTCTATAAACTCCCCACGAGCCATGCACAAGCCCACAAACACACACACAAGGTTTGCAGCCTCGAAGGCCAAGGGGACATGCCCACTTCCCTCCCTGCACACACACCCACGCCACCATCCTTGAGCCGGGAGGAAAGGGCTTGGTCCCTGCAGCCAGAACCGACCCCCAATCTCCAGACTTCTCTGCCCAAAAGGAGCTGGGCGATGAAGGACGCCAGGGTGGGGGTATTTGGGTAAGGATGAGAGCCAGGAGGCTGCCGGGGGAGGTGGTGGGGAAGCCCCGGGGCGCACGGGGTGGCCTGAGAGCCCCAGGGGGCCGTGGTTCTGTAGAGCCATGAGGCAGCTCCTTCCCGCGGGGGAGCTGTGGGTGCGCGGGCTGGGGAGTAAGACAAGGGGAAAACCAGCACTTGCTAGTCAAAGCTAGAACTGATAGTGGAGAAAAGAAAGCGATTGACTGAAGAGGTTGATAATAATGGAGGAAACAGATCAAGAGTGGTTAAACTTGAAACAAAGGACAGAGGAATTTGTCTCCACTGGCTGATTTTCCTCAACCTTTTCAACCAAGAACTTAACCGATAAACAACAAACCATTTTTGTGGTGCTGCCACAACCATTTCCAGTGAAAGACAAATAAAATGCGGATAAACTTCCAGTGTCCATATTATTTCTGTCATTTTGGTTGCTTGCTTGCTGGGTGTGTGAGAATGCGAGTAAAGCCATCTCCAATTATATTGCAGAGCAGCTTCTGAGTTCTCATAGATCATCACTGATCCACACGCCACGGTTTGAACTATAGGGCACTAGTGCATGATTCTTTCGACAGCCTGAAACCTGCCACGGCAAATTCCACCCGCTGTGGGCAGGGGACGGGGACATCGCCCTTCTCTGGGGCGCAGGAGGGAGGGTCTCCTCGGGAAGGTCTGAGGAGGAACGGCTGAGGGGCGGGCGGGGGACCCGGCAGCACACGGAACTGGAGCAGCGGGCGGCAGCGGGCGGCAGCGGGCGGCAGCGGGCGGCAGCGGGCGGCAGCGGGCGGCAGCGGGCGGCAGCGAGGCCCCTCTCCCCGCCCACCGGCGGAGCACGGCCCTCGCAGGGAGGTGGCCCTGCAGGGCGGTGACACGATCCCGGGCGGGGCGGGGAAGCGGCGGTGACGTCACCCCGCCTGGCAACGGCGGCCCGGCTTGGGGGCGGTGGCGCGCGGCTCTCGCGGGATTTGGCACCCCCCCGCCGCGGGCGGGGCGGGGGCGGTGCCGCCGGTGCCCGAGCTCGCCGGAGGCGCGGCGCGGCAGTGGCGGGGAGAGACGGGACGGGTCTGCGGCCGCCTTTGCCCCGGGCCGCCGGCGGCTCGGAGGAGCCCCCTTTCACCCCCGTAGCGGCCTGGATGGAGCCGCCGTGCCCAGTTTGAGCGCGTCGGCGGGACCCGGAGTCGTTCCGTCGAGCCCGGGCGAGCGGGCGGGCGCAGCATGGGTGAGCGCGGCGAGGAAGGGCTGCGGCGGCGGGAGGCGGCGAGACCGGCCCCCTTTTCCCGCTCCCCGCCTCCGCCGCCCTTTGTCTGAGGGGGAGGGCGCGGAGCTGGGGGTGTCCGGGGAGCGTCACCTCGGGGCAGCCCCCGAAGTCCCCCGGGAAAGGAGCGCTGCAGTCCGCGGTGCCTTGGCAGGAGGGCACGGCCGGTGGAGGAGCTGCCGCGGGTGCCCGGGCCCGGCGGGCGGGAGCTGGCGGCGGCAGGTGCCCGCAGGTGCTCGGGCAAACGCTACCTCCTCGGCGGGACGCGGAGCAGCGGGGCGGGGAGAGGCCGGGGCCGCTCCCTCCTGCCCGGCCTGACCCGTGGGGGCTGCGGCGGGGCCCGGGGCGGGAGGAGGCGGGTGGCAGCGCCCGGGGTTACGTGTTTTTCGGTGGGGAGAGCGAGGGTTACAGCCGTGTGAGGAGCGCGGATGCAGTGCTGGTTGGAGGGAGTTGGTGAAGAGGAAAAGTTTTTTCTGATTAAATCCAGCTTTGAAATCCTTTGCCTTTTTTTTTTTTACCCGGCTTCAGTCTGAGCTGCGCCTTCACCCATGTCTGCACCAAGGTGTTGGCTTTTAAAAAGCAAATGAACCACCACTCAAAGTATTCCTGTTTTCATAACGTTCACATTTACACTTGGAACAAGCACTTGCACTGGGTCTAATTTTTTATGTAAGAAGTATGAAAAAGTGACTTAAACACCACTCTGCTGAGCCTTCTTTCCTCGTACAGAGCTCTCGGCTTCGGTCCGAAAAGGTCCATTAACTGTCTTGTCCGTCTGTTCTCTCTACTTGTCTGTCACCCCTTGCTCTGCTGTCCTGTACCACATCAGCTGCTCAGTGTACTTCTGGAAGGGTGTGTGCCAGGGTGCGTGTGACAGTGGCTTTCCTGTGTTGTGTGAAGAGGAATTCATGTGCCTATGCTGCTGTGTGCAAGCGTGCTATGTTTCAGCATGACTTAAGCTTTTTAAATGGAAGGATATATGGGTCTTCAATATCTTGGCTTCCTCCCGCTTGTGCGTTAAAAAAGAGGGGAAGAAATGCATGGTGTGCAGATCAAATGTGCGGTATGTGAAGTGATACATCCTCCTCCTGATAATAAAGACATACTTTCAGCATTTTCATCTCGGTGAAAGTTGTCTTGCGTGGTCAAATCACAGTTAAAATGAAATCTTAAAATAAAAAATGAAATTGATGTTTTAGATTCTGATACAAACCAAACTGAAGAACTCACTTTTTGATATTTCTTGTGATTATTCAGAATATGTGAGAATTACTGTTTTTCTTTTTGGACTGTATTGTCTTACTTGCAAGTGAGAAGTGTCTATCCGGGTCGTTGTGGTGGCCTGTGAAGGTAGTGCCTGAAGTGTAAGGGTTTAGTGTGCTAATTAAACATTTTGAACCCGGACTGTGTCATGCTGAAATGTGAAATACCTGAGGATTTACCTATGGTAGGTCTGGGTTTTTAAAGTTATTATTATACAGTTAGGAATATTGTTGAAGACTTAATAAAAGACTGAGTCCAGATTATGACTAATGATTACTTTATTACATTGTTTTATGTGTTTTTCCCTTACCTTTTAAATGTGGCTTCTTTCTCTGCCTCTTCTGACTACAGTAGTGAGACTGTTATTACTGCTGCAGAGGTGACTGAATTGAGGGGGTGCGTACTCACACTCCGTGTCAAGTGTTGTTATTGCATGGGCTGTTACAACAGTTTGTGTGCATGTGCAGTTACAGAACTGTTTCTGCCAGAATGAAAATGATTCCAGAGCCTTTTACGTAGATTTTCTGTGAAGGTGTCATCCTTTATTTAGATTTTTCAAGCATTACTCTCTTGTGACTGAAAGTGGGGAAGAAATACAGTAAAACAGCTCTAAAAAATAAGAGTGAAGAAAGATACTCACTGCAGTTTGGGCTGCACTTACTGTATTTAGTGATGGCCTCGCGTTTACCTTGAGAAGTCATTATTTGATTGTTTTATTACTGATGTCATGGTAGAGCTGACTGTTGATAAAAGATTGTTTGTCTTTTATGTCAGGTTATGGAAGAAACTTTACATATAAGAGGTGGCTTAGAGGGGGCCTTTGAGGTATCTGGCAAACTCAAGGATTTCTGAGGTTTATGGAGAACTAACGACAGGGCAGTATGACTCTGGGGGAACCAAAAGGAGAAGGGCAGAAATACAGAATGCCTTGGAACAGGTTCTTTTATGTTCTTGTAATAGCTGGAAATTAATGTTGCAAGAACATGTGTCATTCAGGCGCTTGAAAGATGGGGAAGGAGGATGTTATCAGAGATGACAAACACTTGACCATATAAAGTTACCAGTAATGCCCAATTACAGGCTTAAGCTCTGTCATTATAATTCTTTGTCTTCTGTACTAGATTAATCATGTGGTTTCAATATATGAATCTACAAATAGATAGAGCAATAGATTAATTCAAGGAAAAAAATGTTTTCAGATGTTCTGGGGAAAAAAAACTCTGATTAAATTATCTTTTTGCTTTCTTGGGTTGATACCTACTTAGAAGGAGGTAGAGTTCCATGTATTGGTGCGTTGTAACATCTGTCCAATTTACTTCTATGGCACAAGAACCAAAAATTTTCCTAATTATAGTTGAGAAATGGTTTGACTATACAACTTGTATATTAACAGGAAGGTTGAGCTACATTTGCAGTGTTCAAGTAATTTTTGTATGGCTTCAGAATCTAAGAATGAAATTAGCAACAGTTAGTAAGTTGCCACAGTGGTCCACTGAAATCTCCTGGACTTCTGTCAGTATCTTCTTAGCTCTGTGCATTTTCTTCCCCACTTTTTCTTTTATTTACAGAAATTTGTGCAAGGTTTGATTTGTGGTTCCTATGAGTTAGTACATTTGAATTTGCTACATTTCATCTTTAGGAAATTTGGAAACTTTGGAATACTTTAAGAAGGCAGACATAACTTCTTCATTGCTAAGAGAATAAGTGTAAATATATTTGGTCTACAGAAACTATTTAGTGAGCACATTGAACGTTAAACTTGTATGAAACCGTTTGCTTTCTTCACCTGCATGTTAGCAACAGAAAAAAATCTAGGAGGTTTTTGTAAGCAGACTGAATGCTTTTAATATATTGTCACAGGGACAGATTGTTTCAGTTTTCACTAGTAGCATTACAAGAACCAATTAAAACATTATTTCAGGGTTTGTTTGCTGATTTTTTTTTTTTTTTTTTTTTTAAGAAACAACAATCCAACAAGACCCTCACCAAAAATCCTCTCCAAACACCCCCAAACAAATGGGATGGGATAGATGATACTTAGATAGGATAGATAAATACTTCCACTAGTATTTTTATTAAGAACTATATAAGGTGTGATGTACAGTTAAACTTTATTCACAGTAAGAGAGTGAAGAATGAATGACTTAATCAGAAGTACAAGTTATTGCAAACCTTGTGTACCAGGGTACTCGAGGAGCCTAATGTTGACAGACCTACTGTACTGGTACTGGCAGTGTTGAGCAAAGTGCTTTCTTATTATCATTTTCTTTATCCTAGACAAAACTATAAGGGAAGATGGTGGAAAGTTGACCTCTGGAAGAGAGGTGCCTAAGCTACTGGGAAACTAAATTGCAGTAACTGGGAAGGGTTGATGGATACTGGGTTTGGGTCAAGGTAGAGGAGAAATCAAAACGTCCTAGAGATTCTGGCAGCTCAGCTCTTGCCTTTTTGTTTTTTCCAAGAATGTAAGAGCTGCTGTGCTGAGAGTCCTGTCTGTGGGGCAGGTAGGAAGGAAAAAGAGATGGAAAGTAGGACTGTTTCTTAATTTTCTTACAAAAATCCATGGTCTGGCAATTAGTAGTTTATAGACTTGCTCAAACGTGTAGTTTCACTGGACATTTTTATAGATGAGGATGGACCATCAGGGAGTTGTACAAAGGGGGACAAATAGGGATGTGGCTCTTGCCTTCCACAGCTACCTGTGACAGTCCCTGTTTAGAGATGTGAGGGGGAAATATGTCCTTTCAGCGTGAGGCTCTTTCGCTAAAGCTGCTCCTTGTTCTGCCCGACTCCTCTGTGTTTTTGAGAAGTGGTGGATGATTGTTTGATGGCTTCAGACTGAGAAGTCTCTACACATCTCCTTTCCTTGTGTGCCAGCCATTCCTGGTGCTGGTCACCTTTACTGGATGGTGATTTTAATTTTGATAACACTTTCATCTTGTGGAGAGTTGTTCAGGGCGGGGTATGTGTTGTTCAAGACTTAACTCCATGCAGGGGTGTAACTGTGTTTGCTGTCTTGGTTTCTTTTGCTCTCCTAACAGTTCTTAAGAGTTCTTGTTGCAGCTATGTAGGACCTTCCCTTTGAAGTCTCTTCACCTTCACTGGCCTTCTTCACTCCGTTGTCTGCCTGTGTTAGGTTTTTTTGTCCTTTAGTGGGTTTTTGTTGCATAAACACAGGAAGCGTGTGGTTGGGCACCCTGGCCTGTCTGGGGCTAAAAAGGCAGCTGCCCAATCTGTCCTGCTCTGTCAGTCATTCCTCTGCTCTTCCCATCCGTTTTGTTTCCTTGGAGATGCTCATGGATGGCTGTTGGTCCAGTATTTCCTCAACACTTTTTCATAAAAAAAGTGATTTGTTAGGAAAGAGCAACAATGAAAGGGCTTGGAGTGACTTAGGTCATCGTGACAGAAGTGGGTCAGTCAGTCTGGTGAAATTCATTGCTGGTGAGTCTGGGTTGTAGCGATTTCTAGCAGGTGGTCCAACCTTTGATTACAACCTGGGCATTTAAAATGTGTCTCTTGGTTTTAGCCCTTTTCTTCTGTTCCTTTTGAAGTTTGTTCTATTTTTTTTTTTAAAGTTGCTTCCTTTATTTTGTAGTGCAGTTAAATTGGGTTTCTTCCCTGACACTTCCTTTCCATGAATATTGCTCTTCCCTTCTAATTGTGAATTTGCTAATGATCTAAAATGTGCCCCCCTTCCTGTGAAGGTGACATCTGTGCCTTTGCTGTCCCTTGTCTTCTTGGACGTGTAGTCATGAGAAATAGTTTTACCTGACTTTGTCACTGTGATGGTGCGAGCACAACCCCGCTTGTCCATCGCCCTCGGCTGTCCTGTCACACTGGTTGTTAGCAGGACTAAAATACCAAAACCCCCTGTTCAGTCCCCTCTTTCCTAGGGTGACCCCTTGCTAGGTTAAATAAAAGCGTGCCAAAGATTTAATTTTGATGGTAGCCTTGCTTTGAGCAGGATTTTTGTCCCCTCACTCTGAATTATTCTGTGTTTCTTAGTGTAAACTTCAGTTCATTGGAATAATGTTGTGACACCCACAGAGTTATTTACTTTCTCTGACTAATGTCAACAAGTATTTTTGTGTGGGATTACGTTTTATTGCTCTAGCCATATGCAGAATTGACTTTCTTTATCTAAAATCCATATGAAATGTTGCTATTTTGGAAATCTTGAATGAAGAAAACAAAACATTGTAGATATTTTTGAACAGTATATCTGCATTTCCTGAAAAAATTGAGATCTACCACTGGCAGAGTCCTAAATCAGACTGAAGGAGAAGTCACAGTATGTGTCTGTCTGCCAAATGAGTTAAATCTTTCCACTTTTGGGATGATGTACACTGGAGAAAATATAATATGAGGTCATTTAAGTTAATATTAAGTTAATTTTTCTTAAAGGAATATATATTGCCTATAACATGCTCAAGTTATTAAACAGGATTGCTTTCAGTGGAATACATTAGAATAATATTATGAATTATTAAAAAAATTGAAATATTTTCCTTTAATTTCATTAATTTGGACAGTGCTGACTTGAGATGTTACAGGAGAGAGCTGCAGTTGGAGCTCTGCTGAACTCTGGAGAAGGAAGCAGGGATCTATCTGCTTGTGTATCTTAGTGCTGAAAAGCTTTGTGATTGTAAACTTTTGAGTTTCAATTTGACATTATTGTTTAAGAAACTCAAAATTAATTTTATCACTTTTATTGCTTCATCTAGATAAAGTATTATTTTAAATTATTTAAATGGCTTAAGCTCATGCTGTTTCCTTAACAGTACCTAAATCACCATGAGCTTGATACTTTTTGACAGAAGAGGAATATGGAAATGGTTTTGGAAATAAGCAGTACTAGGTAATCTTGCTTTAAAAAAAAAAAAAAAATTTGCTTCTCCAATTTTTGTGGATTGGAGTTATTAATGATTTTCATTTTAGTTTTAAATTACGAGGGCAATTTTTGCCCGAGTTCCTGGAAACTTGCCTGACTTACCATTTAAAGAAGACCCTTGAGTCATCAGTTTCTACCTCTTGGATAAAATTACTAAGTGGTCAGTCTTAGTAAAACGTTTTTAGCTGTGTATGTAGCTTGATCTTTTTAAGCTGGTGCTGAAATAAAGTCTCACCCTTTACTTACCCCTGGTTAGTGAGTATTGTCCTCTTACCTTGCTTGTACGAGCTGAATCTTCTGAAACCTCTCTGCCTTCCTGGATTAGGTTCCAGCCAGGCTGGCTCTTCAGAAACTCAGGCTAAGCTCGTGCTTGCAAAAAGAGTGAATGGAAGCAGGAGGGTGAGGATGCTGCTTATTGCTGAGTCTGCTGCAGCACACTAACAGGAGTTGTCAAAGCTGTGTCTAATAGAAACTATTCTCTTCCTATTTTAGCTCTTTTGTTTGACTGTGGATTTAATGGAAACATACCAGTTTACCTTAATTCTGCATAGCTGTTGTTTTGTTTTTGTTTTCCTAAGCTGCAGTGTTTCTTCCTTTTTCAGGAAAAATACTAAAACAGAACAATAAGCAAACTTTTCAGAGTGGTTCAAGTCATTTCCACTCAATTCATCTTTGGGACTGGGAGGAAAAAAATCTCCATCTTTGCTGCTTGAAGAAATGAAACTGCTAGTTTGATTAAGTTTTCATCTGTAGTAAAGGAGAATCACATCTCTTAAATCTGAACGTGTATCTTTATTTATGAAAGGATTAATTTTAAGGCTGCTTTGCATGTAATCTCTCTTCTCCTGAAGCCATCCAGTGGGTGCAGTTTCCTGCTGTGCTTCAGCAGAGATAACTGCTGACAGAAAGGGCCAGAGCTTTGCGGTGCCTGTTCCTGCCTTGCCCTGGCTCTGGTGCTTCCGAGGCCGTGGTGTGAGCTGGTAAACTGGCTGGTGTGGAAGAAATGCTTCTGCCAGGTTTGCCATCGTGTCGGCAAGCTGCATGGCCTCACTCTGTCTGGTCATTAGCTCCTCTGCACGAGAGGGGATGGCAGTGTTTTTCAGGAGCCAGGGAAGGGAAAGGAGAGTGTTTCCATTTTCCTTTTCCATTTTTTTTGCACTAGGTCCATGATGACATTTTGTAAGTTTCTTCTGAGTGTCTATATTAAATTCTCTCCTTAAGTGTTCATGATCCAGCAAAATGATGATTTTACAGCTTTCTTGTTCCTGATCTTTAAAACGCTTTTGTAAACTCCTTGTCATCCTCCCCCATCCATTTTAAGCCAGCCAAGTGTCCTTTTTAAACTGTGCCTCTAACTCATGTTCTTTTTTTTTTTTTTTATTGGTTCAATAATGCCTTTAAAGAGAAAATTATTCCTAAACAGCTAGAACTTGTTATTGAGGTGCTGCTTGTATTTCTGTGGATTTTGGGTTTGGTTGTCCTCAGTTAAAAAAAAAAAAGCCTCTATGCTTTTATATTCTGATTATCTAGAGCACAAGTCTGATGAGAAGCAGCTGAGAGAACTGGGGTTGTTCTCCAGGAGAACAGGGGAGACCTTCTTGCTCTGGACAACTCCCTGAAAGGAGGGTGTAGAGAGGTGGGGGTGGGTCTGTTCAACCAAGGAACAAGTGACAGGACAAGAGGAAATGGCCTCAAGTTGTGCCAAGGGCACTGAGGTTGGATGTGAGGAAGAATTTCTTTGCTGAAAGGGTTCTGAGGCATTGGAAGGGGGCAGTGGTGGAGTCCCCATCCCTGGAGGGATTGAAGAGTTGTGTAGACACAGTGCTGAGGGACATGGGTCAGTCGGGGACTTGTCAGTGTTGGGTTAATGTTTGGACTCGATGATCTTAAAGGGCTTTTCCAGTTGAGGCCATTCTGGGATTCTGTGATTTTCTGCAGTTGGGCTGGACTTTAATGTTCTCATCACTTAAATGCTTTTATGGAGTTTGGCTGATTTAGTACTGTCATAAATCAATAAATGCAAGATTAACCAGAATAAGCCTGCCTAAAAGTTAAGGTAAATCATACTGCTGTTTGCACTTATTTTCACATCTGAATGTTTCAATTGGGGAAGCTATTAACTACTGCCAAGGGAACTGCTAGATCCATCACTTCTTGATATGGTCAGTCCCCTGGATGATACCCATATCATTGTGTCCTTTAATCTTCCCTTTTGGCAGATTAGGTGATCATGTGTCCATGGGATGATCTAGTTCAAGACACTGGCCAGAGCTGAATCCAACTGGAAGAGAACCAGCTGGCTGATTTGCCAGCAAACGAAAGCGACACACCCTGGAGCAGCACTGGGAGACTAGTGCAAGGGAAGAGGCAGCGGTGTGGGAATGAGGAGGGAGGGAGCGTGCAGGGTCACTCCATCCTCAGGTTGTTGGAATCGCCCTAAGAAACTCTTATTCTCTGTAAATGACTAAAGCAAGTGTTCCTGAAAAGCAGAGCCCATCTGTCTGGTTTCCTAAGTGGTTAAGTGCAGACTGTTCTTTTGTTCCGTGTTTTTAGTACAAAACTTCACAAATTTGGTGAGGTTTGCAAGCTGCCTGGGAGTGTCTGCAATTTCAGATGACCATGGGCTGTTTGTTTGAAACCTCAGTGCCCCAAGCAACATTTCTTTGTGACTTCATCCCAGTTAGTGCTCTTCTGAAGCCAGGTAAAATGAGATGCTCTTCTGAAATGGGGACAGTGGAAGTGCTGAGGAGAGCTAAGTCTTATGTAGACATGAGGACAAAAGCAAATCTAGTAATCCCATACTATCAGGGATATGGTAGATAAGGAGACACCAGATCTTTCAGAAAAGTGCGAAAAGTCCTTGTGTTAGGCATAAATTATAATAAATTATTGTTTTGCTCTTGAAAATCAAATACAATGCTTCATTTGCCTGAATCAAAGTACATGTGGTACTGAAAATACACCTCGTCCTTCAGCACAGGGAAGGAGAGTTTGTCTGTGAAGTGGAGGATGATAATTAAAAACATTAGGCTTCCCATAATGTGAAAATGTTAATGTAAATATAACAGGATCTGCTTTTCCTGCATATGGGTGTCTGTGTAAGGATGTGGTGCAGGGAAACTGGAAGCTGTCTTGGATGAAACTATTTGCATCTTGAGGAGAGCTTGAAGGCATTTCTTGTCGCTGTATGTGCTGTAGGGCTGTGTGTGAATTAACAGTGTGGTTGTTCTCGAGTCAAAGCACAATTGAGAGTGCATAAAATTGCTTCCTCTAATTTTAATGTGTTCGTCATCTTACTAAATGTTTATTTTGTGGGAAGAAGGTTTTCTCTTTCAATCTTAATGCTGCATCCTAACTGAAAGAGAATCAGAAAATAAATATATGGATTATAATGTAAATAGCTTCTCATGTGTAGGTAGTAGAACACCTTTCCTGGTAGATAACTGGTAACAGGAAGCATTAGGCTTGATGAATAGCAGATGAAATAAAGCTGTTTATGAAACATGAGGTGTGCTGTCAGTACAGTAAGACACAGCCTGCCATCTCTATGCAGCAAGAAGACCACGCTGATTTCCTCTCAAGACAGAGTAGCTGGATCTTGCTGTACGCTGCTGTATCATGCTTTTGCAGTTCTGAGCAGTGATTGCAGTGGTAAATCTTGACCTGTGTTTTTTACAAAGCTGAGGTTGTATTCATAGAATCACAGAATGGTTTGGGTTAGAAGGGACCTTAAAGATCATCCAGTTCCAACCCCCCTGCCATGAGCAGGGACACCTTCCACTAGACCAGGTTGCTCAAAGCCTCATCCAGCCTGGCCTTGAACACTTCCAGGGAGGGGGCATCCACAGCTTCTCTGGGCAACCTGTTCCAGTGTCTCACCACCCTCACAGGTAAGAATTTCTTCCTCATATCTCATCTAAACCTACCCTCCTCCAGTTCAAAGCCATTTCCCCTTGTTCTATCACTACCTGCCCTTGTAACAAGTCCCTCCCTAGCCTTCCTGTAGGCTGATTTTTCTCTCCTCTTGATTTTACTTTTTTTGTGTGTAGTTGGGTCACCAGGGTTGGGCTTGGTAGTTGTGAAATATGTGAGGACAGTCAAAAGGATTTCCTTTGTGTTTATGGAATTAAAACTACTGCTTCAAACGAGTATGGAGAGAATGATGGAGGTAAGGGTTAGATTTCTATGAGTTTGCATTTGGGTGTGTTGTCTCCTGAACACAGCAACTGGTATCCCTTGCCCCAGACAGCTTTTCATAACCTCCCGTAATGCCTCTGCTCCCTCCCCAAATTCTTTAAATACCAATCGTTCTGTGTTACTATCAATTAGCTCCGCAAGATACAGCACACGCTGGAGCTGCTTCCAAGCTGCATACTTGGTGGTTAGCCAACCATCAGGTTGAAAGAGCAAGAGTGTTGGGGCAGTCCTGAAGTCTTTTCCTCAGGGAGGACTGTGATTTGTGTGCTTCAGTGCTGAGTCTGGAGGAAAAAACAAAAAAGATACGGCTCTTACTTTTGAGATGCTGCTCTTCTGGCATGTTCCAACCAAATAGATGCACAGGGCAAGAATTATTGGGGATGAAGCAGGAGGACAGGCTGATAAGGATGCTTATGTGATCCTGGTTTCTTAAAGTGCTCAAGATTATGTTCAGGTATCTGAAAAACCCCAGAGTGAATGGGATGGGGATGGCTGATGTTCTGCAGTAGTACTGGGAGAATGGGCCAACAGGAATTTCCTGTGGTTCCAAAAAGACAAATGCATAGTCCAGCATCTAGGGAAGAGCAACCTTGCTGTCTACCAGGCAGTACGAGCAGGATAGTAGCTACCAGGTCATAGGGAGTGGATGATCCCCACTACATGGCACTCATGAGGCTGTCTCTAAAATAGTGTCCAGTTTTGTTCCTCTTTCCCCATCAGATGCAAGAGGGATGCCAACAAACCAGAGCTGAGTGTCGTCAGGAGGCTAGTGCATATAGCGTGCAAGAAGTTGCTCTGAAAAGGAGGGTAGATGTAGCACTCAGGGATATCGTTTAGTGGGCATGGTGGTGATGACTTGATGGTTGGACTGGATGATCTTAGATGTCTTTTCCAACCTGAATGATTCTGTGAAGAGAAAGCCATGCTCTCCTTGGAGGCACAGTGAAAAAATGTAAATCAATGACTGCGAGGTAGGAGAATAGCAATTCCTACTGAATACAATGAGGAGAAATTGCCATGAGACTTGAGTACCAGAAAAGGTGCCCAGGGTGGCTGTTTTATTGCCATCCTTTGAAGGACTTGAAAATTTAGCTGGACAGTGCCTTGAGTGACCTGATTTGACTTTGAGGTTAGCCGTGCTCTGAGCAGTTTGGAGTAAGCGACCTCCAGAGGTCTTTTCAAACCTCGTTTTTCTGTGATTGGAAGTATGGCAAGCCATGCCAGTTTAAATCATGGTCTAAATAAGATATGCTTAAATCTTTCTAGATTCAATTTACAAGTGGATGTTTAAAGAACTCTATCTCCTAACTTTTAGAACATAATTGAGCTAATGAAGCAATTTTATCTCCTTTAAGACTATCTGATTGAGATTGTGTAGGGTGTCCTTGAGCATTTACCATTTTGACTGTTTTTTGTAAAAATCCTTTGCATAAGGATTTATCTCTCTGTGCTTTTCAATCAACAGTTCATTTTTTTTGTATTGACTGAAATGTCCACACTAAAAGGTAAATTAACTGTATGAATGCCCTAATTAGTATGGACTGTTCTGACAGCATGAAGTCAGAGAGGAACACTTGTCCCTGTTTTAGTGCTAAGCATATTTTGTGGTTTTTGCAAGATCCCAATCTGGGACTATTCAGACCATTGCATCATGCCTGTTTTTAAAGATGAAGGGAACACTTTGTGCATGCTCCGAATGGTGCTTTTAAGTTTCCATAAATTTATTTCAAAGCCAGATTCTTGCCATGTTTGCAGAAATACTAATTGTCATTCTGAATCAAATATGTGCTGAATTGTAGGTCATCTATCAAAGCATTTTTGCTTTTATTATATTTTTTTTTTCTTTTTTTATAGAGCATGAAAGGAGTTTTCTTTGGGTTTAAACCCAAAAGGCTTTCAGAGACTTTCTTGTTTTTTTTTTTTTAACTCATGAATTTGTAATCTGGAGCTATGATCATGTCCTTTTTGGCTAGAAGAATCCTGAAAAAAATCTGCAGGAGGAGCTGAAGCTTTTTATAGCAACATGGGGTCCTGATAATGAAGGAATGAAACTTATAAATTTCAAATACAGTGACTTGTGGGGGTTTGGTTTTTTGTTTTGTTTTGGGGTTGGGTTTTTTTTTTTTTGGAGTTGGAGGAGGATGACTGAAAAATAAGCAACAGAGTCTTTAACTTCAGATTTATTTTTATGAGCTAATTGTGTACTGGAGGTTTTAAGGGAAGAACCTATAAATATGATGTTGACTCTGTGGTACTTTCACTGCTTATTTGGTGCTTTGGATTGGAACTAAATCTAAATGAAGTATGATCTTTTTGTTCTTCAGAGCTTTTTGGCCTGGCTTTGTTTTAGCAGCTTTTGTAATTTGGTGTTTTGTGACTCACCTTGAATGTTTTGCCAAATAGATGTTACAAAATTAACTGAAGGAAAGGAACAAAGAGGCGTAAATCTGTATATAGGGCTGTATCTGAGACATGACTTCAGGAAATGTGTTGTGCTTTTATGAGTACGTTTGCTTGTGCCCTCTAAGGTCCCTGATTTTCTCTGCATATTAAATTAGTAGCAGTTTTTCACCTTTGCTTGTGAAGACATTTGCTGCCTTTCCTGCAGGTGTCACCTCTGTTTCCAGACTGTTTGTGGTTGGTTTGTTTGTTTGTTTGTTTTTTTGCAATGAACTCTACTCTGACTGAAGGAAATAGCAAGCAGCACAGAACATGACTTTTTACTTAAGGTAACTTCCCAGGTAAAACATTTTGACCTCTTCTGTCCTTACAAGGTAGTATGAAATACCTGTAGGTGGTAGAGATTTTACTTTAATACTTCTTATTTCATGTCTTCCCTTGGTATGAAGTCTGGCAATTCCTGCTCATAGAAGCAAGGGGGTAAATCAAATCCACTTTTGGTGAATTCTTCTCTGGATGCTTCTTCCAGAGTTGCTTTAGTGTACCTGCAGTGAGGAATGTATCACTAAACCACTTTTTTCACAGCTGGCTGGTAAAGATAGCTTATCATCTACAGGGTACAGTTGCAGAATTATGAGGGTATGTGTGGAAATTACTTGCTTTAGGGAAGTGAAAATTGACAAACTTTTAATTTTTTAAGTGTGTTCTGTCATACACAGTGGGAAGCACTAGAATGTGCTCTTGAATGTGACAGGAGGAGTAGGAAAATGAGGCATGTGTGGTTTGCATCTTTAATGTTTCGGGGCAGGCTGCTGGGCAGGATTTCTGCTATATTGTTTAGTTTCCCTCACAGAGTATCTTGCTGATTGTACCAGAAGCTGATGTTTGAGATGGCTGCTGTTAGAATGCAAGGAGTTTCTCATTACTTGAAATAGTTTGGGAGGAAAAGCTTACTTTTTTTTTTTTTTTTACAGTTTTCATTTTCCTAATTATTTCAGCCATTCTTACTGGGCTGTAAAATTAGACATAATCTTTTATTAAAAACGTGTGGGGAGTCATTTCTTGGAGAATGCACCATTGACTTGCCCAATCTAAAAATGCCAGGCGGATCCAGGGCAGCAGCTTCCAGATGGACCAGTCCTGTGCTGACAGAACCAAGGCTCCTGGCTTCAGACTGTCTCATGGGCAGACTGCTATTTTTGTTTCTATTTTTCCTCCTTTTTTTTTTTTTTTAAGACAAGCTATTGATGTAGAGAGGTTGTTGCTCTTAGCAGAAAATGTTTGTGCTAGAATGGGGTGATGCAGCGTACAGAAAGTTGTAAAAGGAGTAAGGAAAAATAGCAGATACTGCAGGGTGGAAAGAAGAAAAAAGCAAAACTTTACTCAAATTGTCTTATCACTGACTTTGACAGCGACTGGAGCTGACTGGGGATCATACTGTCTGGGAGTTCTTAATTGAGATGTCAGTGGCATAGCAGTGAGAAGGTATTTTTGGGAGAAGTGTTCAGTGGCTGAAATTAATTGTGGTTTGACCAGCTCCTGCAGAGTTGCCTGTCAGCTATAGATGTAAGATCAAAAGTGTGAGAAACTTTAATGAGGGATCTGACAGATCTTGTGGATCACAAGAAGTTTGTGAAAGCCACAGGATGTCACTGAAAGAGAAAATGCTAAAGCCAGTTACTGATACATTCTTTTATTTGTGTGGTATATCTAACACCCAGGTAAAATCTCCTTAAAAGATCTCTGGATCACAGAACGGTTTGGGTTGGAAGGGACCTTAAAAGATCATCCAGTTCCAACCCCCCTGCCATCAGCAGGGACACCTTCCACTAGACCAGGTTGCTCAAAGCCTCATCCAACCTGACCTTGAACACTTCCAGGGAGGAGCAGCCACAGCTTCTCTGGGCGACCTGGGCCAGTGTCTCACCACTCTCATAATAAAAAAAAGTCTGTCTTATGTCCAATCTAAATCTACCCTCTATCATTTTAAAACCATTGCCCGTTGTCCTGTCACTATAGACCTCAGTAAAAAGTATCTCTCCAGCTTTCTTATAAACCTCCTTTATGTACTGAAAGGACACAATAAGGTTTCCACTGTCATTAGAAAGTATAAAATGCGGTGAGACCTCATACTTCAGCAAAATAACAGAACTACCTTTTATTCCAGCTTGTTCCTTCCCTTCTTCCAATGGTAATTATTTTTTTCCCCTCAAAGCTCACAGTATTTAATTGCAATGGGAACTGATGGCAGCTGGGCTGCTGGTGCTGAAATCTGGGCAAGCAAAGGCACAAATGATATTGGATACTGTGAGACTTCATATGTTTGAAAGTTGTTTTGTTGGTGTATTTGTGTCCCGTGTCCCGTCCAGTCCCCCCGTGTTTGCCCCTGGTATGTGTTTATTCTGACTTTATTTTTTTCTAAAAACTATTTTTAGAACAGTATAAAATCCCCTCACTGTAAGCACTGGAGAGTGCTCATTAAGTTTCTAACTGATCTTGTAAACCTTCACATATATCCAGCACCTTTTTGGTGGTGACTTATGATAGAAGAGATATATGGTATTCCAGAAGAGTGATGTATTTTCTTGATAACCAGTGCTATGGTCTTTGGTTGGAAATACCTTGATTTTTAAATGTGGCAAGAGGGCTTGTTGGGAACTTGGCCTGACTCTGCAGCAAGGTGGCTGCTTGCCATGGTTCAGCTAATGATGCATCAAACCCCGTGAGCCTTGTGAGACGTGGGGTGTGTTGGAGTGTGAAGGCTCTTGCTTCAGATGGAGCAAATCCTGTTGGAATCCAAACTGAGTCCCTGTGGGATGACAGCATGTCTGTGGTGCTCCCAGAGTTTGTGTGGACACAGCTGAGCTGGTTTTATGTAGAATCATCTTGGGTCCAACAGTGTGTATTTGTTCAAGTTGAAGGTATCTTTACTGCTTGAAAACAGTATTTGTTTACCCATGCCCTGAGCTAATAAATTCTACAGATATAAGTTCTCTGTGTTTGAAATAATCCACTACTGGAATAATCAGCTAGCAACAAATTGAGACTTAATTGAAAAGTCTTAAAATTAATTTTTTAAAATATATATAGAATGGCATGAAAATTCTTCAATTCCATTTACCTTATGTTGTTTTATTATAAGAAAGAATCCTCAAGGCACTTTGCTTAAAACAAGAACTTAAGTCAATATATGAATATATGAGGTTGGGATTATCTTAAACTGCAGAGTGCCTTCTCTGCCCCATCTTTTCCTTGTGGCAGCAGAAGTTTGCTTGTCTGGCATACAGGGGATCAAAGCTTCAGGAACAGGAAGCAACGTGACTCCTTTGGTACAGAGCTGTTTATCAGGACTGGAGCTGGCACGACTGGTATGGCTCACCTGGGAGTAGGCACAGGTAGAAATGGCTCTGCTATGTGTCACTGCTACTTCCGAGGCCATACAGGAGGCACCTGACCTCCTTTTGAGCTCCTGTGCAGGTAGAACATCTTGTGATGCTTAATGCTTTCAATAGTCCCTGTGCTGCAACTGTTTTGCAAGTTCTCCATGTGGACCATGAATATGATGGCTCCCCATGGCACAGCTCGGATGGGTGTCTGCTGTCTGGTATAGTGTGACTTAAACCTGTTGACTTATTGAAGGCTGTGGTAAACTATGCTCACAGAATCACAGAATGGTGGGGGTTGGAAGGGACCTCAGGAGATCATCCAGTCCAACCCCCCTGCCAAAGCAAGTTCCCTACAGCAAGTTGCACAGAAAAACATCCAGGTGGGTTTTGAACATCTCCAGAGAAGGAGACTCCCCAGTCTCTCTGGACAGCCTGTCCCAGTGCTCTGGCACCCTCACAGTAAAGAAGTTTTTCCTTAAGTTTGTCTGGAACTTCCAGTGTTCCAGTTTGTGCCCATTGCCCCTTGTCCTGTCACAGGGTACTACTGAAAAGAGCCCGGCCCATCCATTTGGCCCCCACACTTCAGGTATTCATAGACTTTGCAAAATATATGTGGACTGCATGGTCTTCTTTAGTTAAATATACTTTTCCATTTTCAATTTCTTAATAATTTCTTAATAGCTTGGAAGTGAATCCCGTCCCTGCCATCACAGTTGACAGGAATCCAGTGGCCTTGTGCTGTTTCTCCGTTGTGTGAGGATGTGGTTTCATGGCAGATTTCAGCTGTGTGCAAAGCAGCAAGTGGTGACGGGCAGGATGAGTGGATCCATAGGGGGAAACTGCTGGTGCTAGGGACCTGACATTCTTAATGTGTGTTTTGGACATTTTATATTGTCCTAGTTCTAGTCTCATTGCGTGGACTTAATGCCTATTAAAGCTAAGCATGCCTTGGGAGTGTTTCAGTGAGACTGCTGCACGTTGTGAACCAAAACACAATAAATGAGGATGGTTTGGAGCTTCACTGAGGAGTGCACTCCTGATCTAGACTGTAACAGTGATGTAGATGTTGATCTAAGGTTGGGTTTGGTGCAGTCCTCCTCCTCTGTCCCTGCAGGGAGCCATCTGAGTGAGATAAACTTGCAGAAAATTGGCACTAAATAGTTTTCTCTCAGGCTGTTTTCTTTGTCTGATTCATCCGTAACGTAAATAAGGACTATTTAAAGTGCAGAGCAGGGTGAAGGGACCATGTGAATGCACACAGAGAGAGGATGGGATCACAGCATCCCTGGGTTAAGATGTCTTGGAAGTACATCTTTGCAGGTTTCCTACTTTCCATGGGTGATGAAGCTGCCTTGGACACCATGAGAAGGACAGTAGGAAATGCTGTATGTCTCTGTCTGTTCAAGGTTCACTCTGTGGGCTGCTTCTCATGCTGATGGCTGTTGGGGTGTGAAAGGAGGGGAAGTACTTTTTTGCACCAGACCAGTGGTCAGAGTGGTTTCCCCAATAGTGGGAAATGTGAGGCACTTCCCTACTCAGTGTGAGGAAGACCAAACCTACCTCTGTACCCCAAAAGAATCCTTTGGTCTTTGGGGAACTGGTTATTATGGTCATTGTGGGTTGCTGTGTAAACAGGAGAGTGAATCATGGGAGCAGATCTGGAGCACAGAAAGAGGAGCTTGGCTGCAAAGCAGTGGAGGCTCTTGGCCAAGGGAGATTTGTCTTTGGTTGCCAAACCCTGGTGCTCAACTTGTGCACGTGTGTTACCAGGAGAGCTTCGTAGGACAGAACTCCTGCAGTTTTGGAAGCAGGGGCTAGAATTTTTAGGGCAGTGGGGAGTCCTCCAGGTCTCTTTTTTGTGAGCATATGGATTGTCATCAGTGACTCAGGTCAGGGTAACAGAGAATTAGGTGGTGTTGAAGTGGGAAAAAACCCATTCTTAAAACCACTATTTATGTTTACCACTTATAGAGGTGTTTTCATTGTTCAGCATTTAAACATCTAAACTACTTCTTCAGTGATAAAATCTCCTCAGTGGCCAAATGTATGCTATGGTATTACTATTAAATCAGCTGGAACTCTTATATCTCACAAGTTGTAGGAATGTTTCTGGGGGAAAGCAATTGGAAGGAGTGTTCTCTTTCCATCCAACACCTGATTTTGAGGTAGTTGTGAACAAAAGTATGATAGTTAAAAGGATAAGATTGTGTCTTCTGTCGGCATTTGTCTCTAGTGTAAGCTTGCTGTCTGCTGCTATAAAACTAAATAACTCTGTGTTTATGTATTCACACATAACAACAAAAATGTTAGCTTGGTTTTATAGGGGACTAAACTTTGTCTTGTAATAGATGTACCAGTAACAATACTAATAAAGTTTGTTTCGGAGCAACTGTTTGTTATAATAAATTGGAAAAGCAAAATCTCAGTTTTTAGTGTAACTGCAGTTCTGCTGGCAAGTTGCTTCTGGAGGCTGCACAACTTTCCAGGGTTCACGTTCCAGTAAATGACTTTGAATCTGAACTGACCTAAAACCTGCCTGAAGAGACCTGTGTGGAGCATGACGTGCAAATCTAGCTCCTCTTGCTGCTTGATGTTGGAGTTGGTCCCTCCAGGTCTGCAGCAAGTTTCAGCATGGCTTCCCAAACAGCTTGAGAGTTATGTGCAAGGATTTCAGTTATCCTGTGGTGGGTTTTTTTGCTTTTTTTTTTTTTTTCTTTTCCTTTTATAAGTTATTAAATGTGTCTTTCATGGGATTTATTTTATATCTGGTTTGTGTCTTTTTCTGGCTACTGCAGAAAGGTCACTGGATTCCGAGAGTATTGTGATATCCTAAACAAAGTACCAAAAATGTGAAATTATGCTCTTTGCTGGACAAGTGTCTTGACAGTTGTTTTTTTTTCTGTTGAAAACACAGGCATGCTAGAATTCCAGTACATTTTCTCCTCTTTTCCTTGATTTATTTATGGGGTTTTTGGGGGGTTTTTTTAGGGCTCTTAGAGGCCTTAGTTACCTATAATAGCCAACGTCCGAAGGAGTCCGAGTAGCTGAAAACTCCCTTTGTTTCAAATCAGTGAAGATGGGTGTTATGCAGCCACGCTTATCGCTGTCAGGAGGTTTGTGTCTGCTTTGGCACCGGGATGTGGTTGGCAGAAGAGCCAGTTGTGTAAGTTTTGGAGAAGGGGAGAGTCCACCTGTGCCAGCAGTGGCTGAGTGCCTTGTGCAGGCAGCGGGAGCTGCTTTGTCAAAGAGGCAGTGTTGGTAGATAGGACACTTTTTGTCTTTGCCTTGGGGAACAACATTGTCTGTAGTTGTTGACTGGGCTGTGACTGGCTTTGACATGTTTGGTCTGTTTTATTGTTTCATGAGTCAGGTTGTCACCTTACTCAAAACCAAGAGCTGAACAGACCACACTCATAAAATCTGTTATAACCACCATTTTCCCCAAAGATGTCCAGTCAATATTTTTTTAGTTATATGTTTAAGTGGAATTTGTTCTGTTTCAGTTTGTGCTCAGTACCCCTTGTGCTTTCACTGGACTTCACTCAGTCTTCTCCACACCCTCATCAATAAGATCTCCCTGAGCCTTTTCCCAGCTCTGTCAGCCTTTCTTTGTACAAAGATACTCCATTCCCTTAGTCATCTTTGTGGCCTTTTGTTGGGCTCATTCCAGTACGTTCAAGTCTGTCTTGTACTGGGGAGTCCAGAAAAGGACCCAGAACTCCAGATGGGTCTCACCAGTGCTGAGCAGAGTGGGAGGATCACCTTCCTTGACCTTGTGGCAATACTCCTAATGCAGCCCAAGGTGCTGTTTGCCTTCTTTTGCTGTAAGGGCATGTTGCTGGCTCATGTCACATAATCACAGGATGGTCGAGGTTGGAAGGAACCTGTGGAGATCATCTACTTCAACCCCCCTGCCAAAGCAGATTCCCTACACCAGGTTGCACAGGAAAGTGTCCAGGCGGGTTTTGAACATCTCCAGAGATGGAGACTCCACAACCTCTATGGGCAGCCTGTCCCAGTGCTCTGTCACCCAACTGGGTGTCCACCAGGTCCTCCTCTGCCAAACTGCTTTCCAGTGAAGCAGTACACACCCTGTACTGGTGCATAGGGTTGTTCCTCCCCAGGGGCACGACTTGGCATTTCCCTTTGAACTTCATAGGGTTCCTGTTGGCCCATTTCCCCAGCCTTTTGAGGTCCTTCTGAACTGCAATGCACCTGCCTGGTCTGTCAGCCATTCTTCACAGGTTTGTATCATCTGCAGGCTTGCTGAGAGTGCAATCAGTCCTGTCATCCTGGTCATTAATAAAGATGTTGAATCAGCGTTGACTCCTGGGACACGCCACTGATGACTCTTCTCCAGCTGGACTATGTGTCACTGATCACAACCCTTTGAGCCTGGCGCTTTGGGCAGTTTTTAGTCCATTTCACTTTACGCTTGTACTCTGTCAGTTTGTGAATGGATGCTATGGGAGACGGTGTCCACTGCTTTCCCATCATCCAGTGAAGTAGTCATTTCATCATGGAAAGCTGTCAGGTTGATCAGACATAATTTTCTTTTCATACATCTTTGCTGATTCCCACTGTCACCACCCTGATGCTCTTGGGTGGCACTTACTCAACTGCCTCTGATGCTTCATTGAACAGAGTTTCCAGTCCCTGCTACCAGGACAATGAATATAGTCCTGTGTTTCTAAATCTGTTCTGTCAGTTCTTACAGTCTATAACTTATTTGCTATAATACCCTAATCAACCTGACTCTCATTTGGCTTGTCATTTTTTGTTTCCTTCCCTATTTCCTTGGTTGGAAGCATGTACCAGGTGATGTCTGATGTTTATATTTGAATTCTTGCCAAAACAAGAGTGCTGCTTATTTGTTAGAGATGTTGGATAAAGATATCTTCTTTGCACACAGTGTAGGAGGTCTGTAATGGCCCATGCAGCCTGTGAAAACTCAGGAGGATGTTGTCTCCCTCTCAGGTGAGCTTTGGTCCCGCTAGATGTGCAAGAAAAGCATGGTCAACCTTACTGTGTTCATGCTCAAGCTTGAGAAGACTATTTGTCATCCAAGACTTGGTCACTATGGACTTTTTAGCTACACATAATTGATTTGAATTGGGTTTGAAATTGAGAAAGCTGTGTAAAAAGTAGAGGGGAGGTAAGATAGTGGCTTTGGTAATTTGTGTTGCTGAAATGTTCTGCTGCACCTCTACCAGTTGAGACTTTCTGGTTTTTGAAGGTTTTGACCAGCTTGTCTAACTGCAGTCCAACTTATTGATGACTGATTTTAGTATCACATCTGTTCTTGAGTAAAGCTTTGCAGTGGGGATGTGGGGGAACTTGAAGCATTCAGAAGTATAATTCAGAAGCATTCAGAAGTATAATCTTTGGGCTGACATGATTCCTCGTTATTGTTATTGTAAAGAGTTGTGACTCTTTAGAAACATTTTCTGTCACCACTGAACACTGTTTTTGCTTGGGCAAATATTATACTTGCAGATCTTTCAGAGTGCTGTTTAATCTGGACTGTCTTGGTAGTAGAATGGTTTCTTGCCCATAGTACTGCAGCCCAAATTACCTGGACAGCTCATCCAGTGCTACTTGTTAATATTGAAAAGCAAAACTGGTAAGTGTTCCTCTTGAGGACCATGCAGTAGTGAGATGTGTAACTTCTTGCAGTTTCTGTGTCATCCCATGAAAAAAATGTATGGGATAAAAAATATCTTGAATTCCTCATGACCCCTCCCACCTTACAAGTGAGACAACAGAGTTTAGATCTGTTATTTATATGTATCCATGAGAATGAGGATGGTATTGACTGCCACTGACAGACAAGAGGAAATTCAGCACCTATATTTCAAACATAAAAAGCTGATGTTCACTTAGTGCTATTTGTCTTTGGAATACAGAGACACATGGATGATGACTGGCAGGTTCCTGAGATCCTGGTTTGGTTGTTGACATGACTGAGTCCATGTTTTACAGTCTGGAAGGGTGACCAAAATGAATGTGTTGTGCATTTTGAGCACAAATATAGAAATGTTCCCCCAAGGAAATAAAGAAGCTTTCAGAATAATTAGTTCATGTTGACATAGTGTGAGTGTGATTGCCTACTGCTTCTGTGGATAAAGGGCCAGGTGTTTGGCAGTTTGAGTCATAGGCTGCAGTGGTGTAAGCATTTACCATGACTGACACTGTGTTCTGATCCATTTTCCATGTTTAACTTCATAAAATGGTCCCACAGTGTATATTGAGATATAATACCCGCTCATGTGCTTAAAACCAGAGTTTGCCATGAGAGAAATGCGTAACATGGAGATTTCTTACTTTTTTATGCATTTGTAGGTTTCCAAATTGTTGGGTTGAGTTGGTTGGAAGATGACATTTTTATTTCCAGGCTATAGGTGATGAATGGCTGTTGTCTTTATGATCTGTGACTGCCAGAATTTCCTATCTGTTGGGCAATATTTCATGTCAGCCACTCAAAAGACAGTTTGGTGCAGAAGCAAGACAAAACTCCTATGCTTGCTGCAGGCAGTAGTGGGGAAATACGGTGCTTTGAAACAAGCTTAGAGAATATATTTGGCAAAAATAAACATGATCAGAGGGCTGGAGCACCTCTCTGATGAAGAAAGGTTGAGGGAGCTGTGTTTGTTTAGCTTGGAGAAGAGAAGGCTCCAGGGAGACCTCATTGCAGCCTTCCAGTACCTGAAGGCAGCTTAGAAACAGGAGGGAGAGTGACTTTTTACATGGGCAGGTAGTGACAGGACATTAGGAAATGGTTTTAAACTAAGAGAGGGGAGATTTAGGTTAGATATTAGGAGGAAATTTTTCACCCAGAGGGTGGTGAAACACTGGCACAGGTTGCCCCAAGAAGCTGTGGATGCCCCATCCCTGGAGGCATTCAAGGCCAGGTTGGATGGGGCCCTGGGCAGCCTGATCTAGTGGTTGGCAACCCTGTCCACAGCAGGGAGGTTGGAACTGGATGATCTTTAAGGTCCTTTCCAACCCAAACCATTCTGTGATTCATGTGATTCTATGATATACAATACAAAAAAGCACATGTTCAAAGTTTCATAAGCAGATAACTCTGACGACTTCTGTTCATAATGAAGAAAGCAAATTTTCTTTCTTAAAGGAAAAAAAACCAACAACTCAGTCTTCATGTTTATATTTGCCTGGTTCCTTTGTTAATGGCTGTATCCAGAAAATAGTTTTCCAGACAGATGATTCAAGCTTCTCTTGTTTTCATGGCACCATCCTGTAGTTCTATTTTTTTACCAAAGGTTTTCTGACTTCATCTATAGGTGACAGAAGGAGAAAGGTTACGTTGCAACCTGTGTGCAGCAGCACTTCTGATGAAAACTATCCACAGATCAGAATTATACATTGGTTTAATAGAGCTGTAAGTTCAAGACCAGGAAATAATACTTTCTCCCATTTGATTCCTTAATTTATGAATCAATTGTTGAATATTATTATGCACTGATAGAATAAAGAGTAACCTGGGAAAAAACTTCTACAGCCCTTCAGGATTTCTGTCTTTTAACCCTGTTGTGCTTTTTGTCTTCTCGTGTGTGTGTTGTGATCTGCAGAGGAGAGAGAGGTTTCAGTGAGAACAGTGTTAGGTTTGGTCTTGCCTGGGTGTCCTGACAGGATTTGGGTGAGAGGGAAGATTATTTGATTGCTGCAGGTTTGTGGAGATTTCTGGCATAAAACAAATTTCTGGATGAACAAATGAGCCTTTATTGACAAACAAGCCTTAAGCTGTTAGGAAGCAACGCTCGTGGATCTTGTGCAACAGATGGACAAGTATGTAAATACATAGCTGTGCTTCTCTGAGTGAACTTAATTATATCAAAATTAAAGCTCGCTTGTTTACCCTTCTTCATACAAAACCAGATGAAGCTGAAGGAAGGTGCCTTTTACTTGTCTGGGCAATTGGAGTTGTACGATATTGTCGGTCGTACACTTTCTGGCTCTATTCCCGTTTCTTGGATCACACCTGCAAAAACATTGTGTGTGCAGCAGATGCAAGTATGAGAATTAACAAGGCATTGCATGTACATACCATACATGCACAATTTGAACCTTCCTCTCTCTTTGGCCCCAAATATGTGTTGAGTAACAAACACTTGCCCAGTGGGCAGTGATTCATAGTTGGCAAATCTTGAACTGCAACTTGACAGGGCTGGGGAGGGTGGGGAAATCCAGCAATCCTTTCCACCACATGTGCACAAAAACCTACCCACCACCACCAAAATGTGACCTGATGTCATATTCTGAAATTTATTTTATTCTGATAGGTGATTGTCCATTTTTTTTTTTTTTTTCCCCTCTCCAAAATGATTTGGAATGCTACAATTAACAAATGAGTGTTGCTGTAAGTGAAATGCTTGTTCTTAGCATCTGTTTTTAGGTCTGCCTTTTTGTACATCCACGACTTTCAAGTTGTATTTCTGTGTCTGAGTTGCATTCACTGTGGTTTATTTTTTTTCTTTTTAGTGGACTATATTGTGGAATATGACTACGATGCAGTGCATGATGATGAGTTAACAATCCGAGTTGGGGAAATCATCAGGAATGTGAAAAAACTGGAGGAAGAAGGATGGTTAGAAGGGGAGCTCAATGGCAAAAGGGGCATGTTCCCTGACAATTTTGTGAAGGTGAGTTTGGTGCATTGACTTGGTTTTACTGTGTTGGTACTGTAGGCTAGTTATAATTGAAATGGTTAGAATAATCATGATTTGTATTTGTAACAAGGTTTTTGGGGGTTTTTTTGTTAACTGGAAGACCTTTTAGATTATTGCATTTTTTTTAATATGCTTTTGAAGGCCTTTTCTGTTGGAGTGAGTTCTGCTGTCTGTTCTTGCTCACTTTAGCATTTCTTTTGGTCTGTACCTTTCACTGTGTGTTCTGTCTCCTTCCTACTGCTTCGGGGTGCTGACAGTTATCTGTAGCCATGGTTAACTGCTTTAGGGAGATGAACTGATTAAAAAAACAAAACCACAAAAAACCCCCCAAACCAACCCCTACAGAAGATACCAAGTCATGAGAGAGTTGGGAGAGTGGGGTCACAACTCACTCAGCTCAGCTCTAATGAAAAACTACCTCCTCAGGCTGTGGTTGTGTGGGTGCTTCAGCCTGGGTTAAGCTGCTTTGTTAGAAGGAGCAATTCTGCCCTACCCTGTTCACGGCTGGCACTGCCTTTTTCCTCACTGGTGCAAAGGGACGGGGCAGGGAACGTGTCCAGCTAAAAGGTAACGATGAGATCGGGTTGGCTTCCAGCTTATTTCATTTCCTGACTGGGCTCCCCATTTGCCAGCAGCAAATATCTGAGATGGGAAGGGTTTGAGGTAAGGGCTGCAGCACTGTCATGGTTTTGGATTTGTCATCATCTTTCTAAACGTGATCCTGTTGTCTGGGATCTCTTGTCTCACTCAGTGCTGAGTGATTGACTCGCTGTAGTTGTCTTCTTCTGTGAGATATTGCTGCTCAAACCTTTTATTTAACCTTTCATATTTTTTCTGTGTTTAAGTCCTTATTTTAAATGGAAGTTCTTGTTTGCACCTTCCACAACTTTCCTGTTTTCTCTGAAAAGTTTCTATGTGTAATATTGAGTATGCACCTATTTATTGGTTACTTACAATGAAGAAGTTTGCAAAGCTGCTAGGTGTGCTATTCCACGTGTAAATTTTGAAATTCAGTCATCTGAGCTGCAGATATTTTCTCTTCTTAACTATGCAAGTGTTATGGAGATGTTATGCTTTGCTTCTTTATACTTTCTCAGCTTTTTAGTAACTTCCAAGAAGAACTCCTGTAAATATAATAAAAGAGAATTTAGATATTCCTGTCTCTTTTAAAGTGAAATTAATTATTTGCAAAACAGAATTATCTAATGTGTCTTACTTTGATATTTTCATATTGTTAAACTCAAAGGAAAATTTATTCAGTGCTATAAACACTTCTTTACAGTTGCTTACATTAAATTTGACGATTTTTCTGTTCATCTTACTGAAAAAGCAATTTTTTTTCTTTCTTTTTAATTTAATGAGGAGGGATTTAAGTATCTAACTTTTAAAACTGATGGGAATAATCCAGTTGTTCTCAGAGAGGGTCTTTTACTAAGAAAAACTTTGTATGAATGCCTTTCACTTGTCTAATATTTTTAACTTGTTTGTAGTTTAGTTCAAAATCCATTTGTAGTTCGAAATCCAGTAATTCTACCTTAAGTGGTGTTTTGATGATTGCTGTGTTGATGATGTACTTAATTAGCACTCAAATACCATACAGGAAGTAAGCATCAGACATGGCTCTTCTCTGGTTCTTGTGTCATCAGGACCATCTTTCTACTGAACAGCAAAGAGGGGTCGTTGTTGGCTTGTTTCCATGTTAAATATTAGATATCTTGGGTGTTTTCTTGCCCTTCTGCAGCTGTGGCTTTTAGAAACTTCAGTTTAAATTATTTCCATCCTGAAAAATCTTTATGCATCTCAGTTCCAGGTATTTTTTAACTATATAGCACTTCAGTATTTGCATGGCATGGTTGGATATCCTGAATTACAGGGGACAGTCAGTTTTCTAGAAGGCATAGGGATTTGGAGAAGTGAAAAGGAAGTGTAGAAGAAAATTATCTCTTTGGTCTCGTGACAGCAGGGCATAACTTGCCTTCTTGGCATGGTTATGAGGCTGATCTTGGGAACTTTTTCTTTTAAGATGGTGTGCATTGGCTGGAAGACTGTTGTGCAGTGATGGGTTGATGGGGAAGCATTAATTGTTAGGAAAGTGAAAGTTATGCTTTTATTCACAGCCAATTTGCTTATAGTTTCTTCTTAAAAGTTAATTTACAGGTAGTGGTAGTTTCAATGTCTATATCTGGGAAAGCTGTTGCAGAAAAGTGCCTCCTGTTTAATTGTTTTCATTCATGGCTGCAGTTGGTTGTTGATAGTGCAGGATCTATGAAATGCTACTGTGACCGGACTGCTGCAAATGCCAAACCTCAGCACTGAAACTGAAATGTTCCAGGTTGGCCTGGTGCGATGTTAACACCCGCAAGGTGTGGGTGAACTGCAGGAGGGAGGTGGAAACAAGCTGAAGCAGGGTTGTACTTTGGCCTTGTGAACACGGAAAGTCCCTTGAGAAATGGATTTACTCATTTGTTGCCACGCCAATAGCTCATCACCATCATGTGGTGGTGGCCTCTGTGTCCTCTGAGCTTTCTGTGGGAAGGGGTGTCTTACTGCTCTAATCAGGAACCTCCCTACAGCTCCTCCAAGAGTGCGTGGGGTTGAGAGCAGAGAAGTGTAGCAAGTTGATTGGGGGGGTAATGACAAGAAGGATGCTGAAGAAGGACAAGTATTGATAACTTCTCATGATGCACATGAAAAGAAAAGGAGGCTGAAGATCTGATTGATGTCGTGAGGAGGGAACAGCTGGAAGGACACTAGACTGGGAGGAGTGGAGGGAACTTGGATGCATGGGGTGGATCTCCCAGGTCAGGTCAGTAGAAATGTGACCAGAGAGAGCAAATCACTGTGGACAGGACCAAGGGTTGCACCAAGTTTTACACATTTGGATGCAAAATTCTGGGTCTGTACTTGAATATTTATTACTTCCTGAAAGGATCTTCTTATTTTTCTGTTATTAGCGTAATTTAATGCATTAGATGGGGGTCTGTCCTGAACTCATTATATAGATAAACTTCGGTTTGTTTGGGGTTTTTTTTTTGTTTGTTTGGGGGTTTTTTTGGTTTTATTTTTTGCATTCTGTATATATATATATATATGCTGGTTTGTTAAGAATTGAACTGAGAGCAGGGTATAACCTCTCCATGCAGAACTGGGATGGTAAATTACAATCTGTGCTGATCTGAAAAAGATTAGCATTTGGAGCTGAAAGTGCACGTATTATCCACTAGATTTACGTAGCCTCTTTATGTATAAAATATTTAAAAACATAATAAATACACAACAAATTAAACTGAGTGAAGATGGACAAGTTTTATTTTTCAAATGTTAGATGTTTTTAGAGAAGAAAAATTAATCTTTAAAAGAAGCCTTTGATTTTTATCAGGCAACTGCAGGAGAACTGCAGGGGGGGAGGTGCTAATTTCAACTAGTTTGTTTTTTGCTCATTTTGTTAGTTTCTCTTCTTCATCCTCCTGGAGGGCAGGAAAAGAGCTTGTTGCCTTGGTGGCAGCTGCAAACTGTCCTTGGCTGCCAGGCAGCATGTGGCTGCTTCTTGCCTGTTTGAAGGACAAACCGGAATGTCGACAGGAGGATTACGGCTGCATGCTGCATGGATGTGTTGGATGCCCCAGATTTGGACTGTGTCATCACCACTAAAGCAGATCAGTCCCCTCCTGTTTCCTCCTTCAGGGCTCCAGTAATACATAGGATTTACTGACTTTTTTTTTTACACCACTCCTCAGGCTTTGACTTTTGCATACTTTGACAAATATACCTTTTCTGTTTGAAGTATGACCAAGTGCTATGAGCTTCATTTTGAGTTGTCAAAGTCCTGTAGAAAACAGCTTTTTGATTATGTCTTCCTTTTTTTCCTCAAGCCTTCTAAATATTGCAAAAGACTTTTATGTCATGGTAGTGGGTTTATGTTTCATGTAGTAGTAGCAACTGGGTCTTTGCTGTCAGTGCAGCAAAGGAAGCTGACATTGTGTTTTCAAATGGGTTAATTTGTTGTACAGACCATTAGGTGAGCTAAACCCTATATAACTTTGAAATACTCGTATGCAGAATGGAATGTATAGAAGCTTCCTGTGGATTCTGATGTGATGTTGATGCCTGCTACCTTATAACATCTGCTGGGAACTTTTTGGTTGGGTTTTTTGGCTTTTACCCAAACTATTTGCCTATTAACAGTGAGATCCTGAAGCAGGGCCAGAGCTTGGTGGTACCTGGTTCCTAGTGCCAGCTGGGAACTGGGCATTTTCTACAAGCTTGTCACTTAGTGGGTTCACCAGCATCTGAGGTGGTCTGTCCCAAAAGGTGCAGTTCTTGGTGCTGACTTGCACTTGCATTGTTTTGCATTAAAAGAAAGAGAACAGATAGACTCTGCTCAGGGGAACACCATAAAGCCTCCAAATCATGCTCAGGTGCTAGTGTGGCCGTGTCACTGCATTGGATGGAGAGCAGGAGGTATTTGTAAGGGTTGAGAAGGAACTTGGGGGGTGCAATGTCCAAAGCAGTCCTGAAGCCAGAGCTCAGGGGTGGTGGAAAAGATTGTGGTGATTATATATTTGAAAACAAGTATGTAAAAAAAGGTACAAGGTACAAGCAATTATATTGCCCACTTGTGAAGCTAATTTCCTTGAATTCACTTTTCAGTAATAGGCTTTTTTAAAGATTTTCTGCCTGTATTACAGTGTTGGATTTTGGAGTGCATGGATTTCCAGTTTTATTAATGAAACCTGATTTGAAATTCCTGTTTGGACTGCGTGCATATAAGCTTTTTGTGGGGCTGAAATATTTGAATTAGACTTCTTGTTCCTGACATTGTTATTGCCTTTTTTTCCTCACTCTTCCTGTATGGGCAATTTAAAATAAACAACTTCATAAACTCCTGAAAGGAATTAGCAGTGGAAACATAGCAGACTTTTATTGTTTTCTTTGAGAGCAGCTTTTCCTTTCTAAAATTAATCACAGTGCAAAATGTGCACACAGACATTCATCTCCAGGGTGGGTTAGAGCAGTGCAGTAATGCTGTTGGATTGAATGTGAGGTTTTTGGAGATGTTAAGGTGTTTGGGGTGTGGAAGGCTTTTGGAGTGGTGGGGTTTGTTTTGTTTGTATTTTGTTGCTTGTTTGTTTGTTTATTTTTAGTAGCTCTGTTCACTCTCCAGCCAGCTATTGTGTTGAGAAGCTGGAAGTAATGATTTGGTGTTTATTCTTCTGCTCATTTTTTAAGGCTTTTGTCTGTACATAGCTGAGAAAAGGTTAAGTTGCTCGTTTTACTTCGTTCATTGCTATCTTAGTTTTGTACCGAGCTATATTGTGAGTAATACGGCTCTTCACGGTAGTAAAACCAGTTCGATCATAAGCTCAAGGCAGTAACTCAGATGAGGGAGGAGCGGATAGATTAATTAGCAGCTTTCATCAGTTAAGGTAGAAAAGTCTGCTGGTAGGCTTTGAGGGCATTGTGGTGAGCAAGCTGGACACTTGGATGAGGGTGTTGGAGATCTGCAGCGCTTCGGCTGCCCGCTCAGCAGAGAACGTGTCTGCGATAGAACTGGCTCGGAGAAAGCTCTCGCCTGCACAGGTGGGTGCAGCTGCTCCCGCTTAGCTCAGTGCTGAGCCTGGATCCTGTTCAGGTTAAGACGTGAACTTTGCTCTCTGTGACATTTTTCTTCCTGCCCCTAAATAAAAAAAAAAAAAACAACAAAAAACAAACTGCAAGGCTGGGTGTGCTCGAGCAAATATGTCCTTGGAAGCGGTAAGCTTGCTTTATTTTTCGTATGTTCTTAACATCAGATATTGTAAACAGACTTTACATTTCAGGGTAGTGAACGTGAACAGCAGCACAAATTTAAAAGTTGTGATTCCAATGGACATTTTTAGATTTTATTTAATGTATAGTGTAAATTTTTTGTGGAATAAAATTATTTGGTTTTGGTTTAGCTTATCGACTTCTGTAGTGTATAGAGAGGATTATGAACTGCAGACAATTATGATGCTTGCATGAAGAATTTATTTTAAAAAGGGTGATTTGTTTTTAGGGGTTACTTTCTTGTTCAACTTCCTGGTCTGTGTGTTTGTCCATGCAAAGAAGACAAAACTCAAACTCCTTTCCTTCCTTTCAAATGCCCCCTAGACCAAAACTTCACGGTATCAGCACAGCTGACCTGCCTTCTTAAGGCCGTCTTGGCTGTTTCCTTCCCATGTTCTCGCTGGTGGGATGCTGTTAAGCACAGACTGGGCTGTGAACCGGTGAGAGAAGTTTTGGCTGAAAGCTCCTTCGAGTGTAGTGTCTTCTGTAATTCCTTTTAAAAAATAGAAAATTGACCTCACCCAGAATTTTAAACAGGAATCGTGGAGTTGAGAGGGATTGTGGGTGAGACAGCGTAACTCTCCCCTGGGTTGTTCTCAATTCAAACCTACACACAATTATAATGTAGTAACATTAATTAAAAAAACCCCCAGATTAATAACTGCAAGATTTTAAACAATGTATATAGTATAAGCCATGTGCTTCTAATTTGAAGTAATTAGGATGTCTGTATAGAATGGAATAAAATATTTCTTTATTTCCAGAATTTTGGGGTTTGCTCCCCTGCTAGGTGTTCTGTCCAAATTCTTTGCATCCAGATAAGGCTTGCTAATTTACTGCACATCTAATTTTCTCCCAGTCCTAATGGTCAAATGATATTTCAGTTTATACAGCTTTTTGCTTTGCTTTATTGTTGTTTTGAGGACACTGTCATCACAGTGGGTTGTGCAGTGAGGTGAGACCGAGGAGCCTGGAGGTGTCGTTAGCTTCCCAGGGAGAGGCAGGCAGCCCTGCCAGTAAGAATGTGATGCTTGCTTTAAAGCTGGCAGTTCTTGTTTTTCAGAAACAAAGATAACGTGCAAGGTTGAAAGCCATATTAAGTAATTTTGGTTTCAGTGCTGAGTATGTAAGAGAAATGATGGGTGTAAGTGCCTTTTTGTCTCCTGGCAAGGAGTGAAGCTGAGCATTCAGGCTGGTGCTTTAAGACTTGTTGGTGATATGATGTACCATCCTTTGTTCCTGCTGAGTTTTTCTTCTGGGTTTTGGAGAAAATAGTGGTGCTGGAGAGTGTGTTATGAGAAGGTGCCACATACGTTTGCCTGAGCTGCTCCTGCTGATTCTGTCCATTGGCATGTGTCTAGGATTTGCAAGAATGGTGATTGTGAGTCCTGTGCTTGTGGGGTAAGAGACGGCTAGACAGCTATTTTGGCCTGAATAAACATGGAAACAGATTTCTTCCAACTGGAATATCAGGATAAATGGCTTGGGTGGGCCTTGCTTATGAGGGGGAACCATTATTTCTAAAAATAATGCTCAAAAAATCCCAACAGCTGAAGGCATTGGCAGATTGAGCCAATGGCACTGCTATATAGACAGCTAATCTATACAAGAGTTTTCGCTGGGAATCAGAGCTCATCATGGACTGTTCTTATTCCTGTGACTTTTGCAGTCAAATCACTGGACTGACTGCTTGGGTTTATACCAGTTGGGCCCTGATCCTGTCAGTTCCCTATATACTGACTGTATCTGGCATGAAGAGGGAAAAAACAAAGTCTTGAGGTTGGTTCGAGTTTTGCAGATGGTCTGAAAGTTTGCACCATGGAGCTGCTGTACATAGAAGTGTCCTGTGCTTGGCTCACAACAACCCCATGCAACGCTACAGGCTTGGGGAAGAGTGGCTGGAGAGCTGCCTGATGGAAAAGGACCTGGGGGTGTTGGTTGACAGCAGCTGAACATGAGCCAGCAGTGTGCTCAGGTGGCCAGAAAGGCCAATGGCCTCCTGGCCTGTATCAGAAACAGAGTGGCCAGCAGGACCAGTGAAATCATCCTTCCCGTGTACTCAGCCTTGGTGAGGCTGCACCTTCAGTGCTGGGTTCAGTTTTGGGCCCCTCACTCTAAGAAGGACATGGAGGTGCTGGAGCGTGTCCAGAGATGGGCAACAAAGCTGGTGAAGGGTCTGGAGCACAAGTCTTATGAGGAATAGCTGAGGGAACTGAGGTTGTTTAGTCTGGAGAAGAGGAGGCTGAGGGGTGACCTAACTGCTGTCTACAACTACCTGAAAGGAGGTTGTAGCAAGGCAGGTGTGTGTCTTTTCTCCCAGGTAACTGGTGATAGAATAAAAGGCAAACGTCCTTAAGTTACACGAGGGCAGGTACAGATTGGATGTCAGGAAACACTTCTTCACTGAAAGGGTTCTCAGGCACTGGAGTGGGCTGCCTAGGGAGGTGGTTGAGTCACCATCCCTGGAGGTGTTTAAAAGATGGGTAGATGGGGTGCTTGGAGATATGGTTTAGTAGTGGACAGGTATGGTTGGACTCGATGATCTCGGAGGTCTTTTCCACCCAGGCGAGTCTATGATTCTATGGCACAGCTATGCCAGCGCTGCTGCTTGTGGGCACCTGTGTGCCAGGTTGTCTTTTTGTATAGTCACTATGTCCACACTGGGATTTTATTGCCTTATCGGTGTTGGGTGGGGATGTCTGAATTATTTCATATTGAAAGGCATGTTGATTAGAAAGATAGGACATGAGAATGTTATGTGGCTATATGAATTACTTATCTTGATGGACTACTAGATCTGAAATGCCACAGATGCTTTCCTCAAAAGTTAACTATTTAAGTGCAGAAAGCTTGGTGAAATGATGTGGCCCTCTCCTTGTTCTAGATAAGCACCCATGGTCTAAAATGTTTAAAAAATCACTTGTCAGGAAAGTTTGTTGGCATTTGAAAGTTGTTGTTTTGCTCTAAGAGTAAGAATCTGTAGCATCGTGAAGTCTTCCGTGGCTGACTGTGGGCATGGAATGAAGCAAACACTGGTGCTTATTTTACTATTTAGTATTTGAAAATACATTTTTATATTCCATAATTTAAAATACTGTTTTGCCAAAAGTATGGGAGGAGTGGAAAGATTTCCTAAATTTTACCTCAGTGGTAATACTGGTATGGAAGGGAACTTGAGGTTTATATGACGGGAACAAAGGACAGCAGGATAAAACATGATTAATGACTTGAGTAAATCCTGCTTAATATGCTAATTATTCTCTCTGATCAGTTATCCAAGTTCCTTGATATTACATGTGCCTCTTGCTTTTCTAAACAGCATATTGGCTTGTGATGTTACTCTGTTGTAACTGCACACTGGATACTCATAGTGCTGCTCTGGCTGGGTGTAATGGTTTGTTGCCCAAGCTAGTCTGGGAGAGGCAGCAGGTATATACGAGTAGTTATTCCTTTAACCACATGAAACAGTCTGATCTTTTGCCCTTCCTTATTTAGTTTTTACACTTGATTTGTGCAAAGTTTTATAACTTCCTCTCCGAGCACTGGAGGCAGGTGACCGTTCTCTGCAAACAGGGTGTGTTCCTTCAGACGCTGTTTGCAACCGGCACTGAGTGAACTCCACAAAGCATCACCAGCCTCTTGGTCAGCAATAACTGTGCAGAAAACACATGTTTAAGTTTAGACCTTCACTGTACACACAAGTCTAAAATACAGCCATAAATATGTGCTCTGCAATTAGCATATGTAAAAAGACAAAAAAGTCAGTTACCCAGGTACTGTAATATGTCATATTTGTCACATCCTGGGAGGCTCTGGGCATGCATTCCAGCACTGTGTTTTTAGTACATCTAATAAATCAACATGTGTGTACACCCAACACAGTTAATAATAAATCTGTTCTTTTGGTTGTCTTGTTTTTTTTTTGTTGGTTTTTTTTTTTTTTGAGGTTGAATGAAGTAATCTATGTGTGAACTTGAAACTTAAAATGTGTGTGAGGCTAGCTCATCTGACCTGTTATATCATAACATTGCACCACTTGTGAATTTTCTTCTTTTTTTTTTTTTTTTTTTTAAATGGGTCATCATTTTGGAAGGGAAAGGTTAGTTCTTCTCTACTGTACTGTTTTCAGTATTACATTTATTTTTGAATATATACTTTCCTTCCCTTTAGTACTGGATTGTATCTAGTATTATGAGCTGATCTTAAAGTTAGACATAGTAAATGTTTTCTAGGCTTAACAAGCTTTTTGGGTACTTCTCAATTCCTAATAATATTACTTTCATGTGTGTATATGAATTTATTAGGTTTGGACTTGGTGTAATAAGCTTTCAATCTGTTAGAAACTGATGATGATCAGCAGTTGCCCTGTCATCTAGCTACTACAAAACAGAAGAAACCAAAATGCATTTTCAGTTAAAAATGTTAGTTAATGTGTAAATCTTTGATAAACTTAATCTTTAAACCTCTTTTAATCTCCACTGAGATTTTGAGATTTATATTTTTAGCCCGAATTAATCAAATCTCATAAACATTTAATTTTGTGTCTTAGGCAAGAGTTGTGATGGGACGTAGATGTGGCAATGTTTTAACTTGCTTTAACCTTTGTGCAGAGGTGGCCAGGAGTGAAGTGCTGGAGGCTTTACAAGGAATGGAGAGAGATGGGTGTCCTGGAAAAGGGATGCAGGGGAGAAGAAAGCTGAGTACAGCAGCAGATATGGGAAGCTGAAATGATGGTGAGAAGGAAGAAGGGATGTTCTGAGTTCAATATCAAAGTGGACCTGTACTGGTTAATGAATCACACGTTTCTCTGGAGCAGCAATAGAGGCATTTAACTGGGAGAAGGGAAAGCAATGTCTCTTCCTGCCTTCCCTTGTCAGGGAAGCTTGATAAACCACCACGTGCTGCAGGACCTGGATCTAGGTCTTGCCTGCCCTCTGCCGCGTGTGATTCTTGGTTTCATTGATCTACAGCGCTGTTTTATGGCTGGTGGTTGACAGGACATTAACCGTTAGTCTATAAAGCAATTACAAGCAATATAATTAAATTTTCATATGTATAAGCAAGTAGAATAGAAAAGAAATGCAATTAACATTTTAAGAAGTTTTTATCTGGCTGAGAATGTGGCAGCACCATAAGATATTATTTAGGTATTATTTTTAGAAGCATATTTAAGGCTAATTTTTCTGAATTAAATGTTTGGGAAACGTTGATGTAAATATCTGTGGTTCCTTTAGTTACTCCTGTTAATTTAGGATTCTTTGCTCCACTGTTGGTAGGCCTGGTGATCTGACTGCTGTGCTTTTCTGCACCTGGACTTTGATCCTTGTTGAAAGCAGATGGAAAGAGTCTTTTTAGCATCGGGAAAAGCTTCTTAGAATGCTAAGACAGTACACTTTTGTAGTTCTTTTATTTTGCAAATATTAACAAGACCTCAGATCAGAATCTGTTTTGACATGTTTGGCACAAGGTTTATAGGTATTTAGTTCTCCACAGTAAAAGTTAATTTATATATATACATATATAAAATATATGTGTATAATAATTATACATATAATTATTATACACACATATATATACATATATAAAATATATATATAATATCTGTATCAAGATCTGAAATTCCAAGCCTGCTTCTACATTTCCTCTGTAGGTTTTCCTTATTTAGGAAAGTCAAGTTGTTTGCCTGTTCGTCACCTTAAAATATTACATGTATTCAATGGCTCAAGCTTTAATCTGGAAGTCTGAAGTGATACAGTAATTTTTTTGTGTTTCCCCGAGATCCTGCTTGTTTCATGAGAAATAAGTGATACCTTGCATGATGGATGATGCCTTTCTTCCTGATAGGGAGACAATATGATTATATGATCTATATTTAGCATAGATTATAAAAAAATCTTGGTAATTTGTTAAACTTGATGCTGAGTGACGTGATGTGGGTGTGATTTAATACAAGGAACCACTGGGGTTCTGCCTGTGAAGTGGACAAGTGTGAGCCTGGCTTGAATCACTTCTGTAGCCAATTATATTATATTCTTGGGGGGAAAAAGCTAGAAATTGTGATTTGAGTCTGCAGCAGGCACAGATATTAATAATTCAACTTTCTGAAAATATTTCTCCAACCATTTATGAAATTCTGCTGTGCACAGAGAGTCCACAGATGTCTTCTAGCATTGCTTGGTAAAGGAGAAGTTTATCTACTAGGACTTTGCATCCTCATATTTGAAGCATGCAAAAACTGTAGATGTAAATAGATAACTCTACATAAAACTCTTGTAAGAAACATTTAGGGGAATTTCCAAATCCATGCTCAGCTGATAAGCAAGTGGTGTGCTGTGTTGAGGAACTACAGCAGCAGTTGCTCCCATGGCAGTATGTGTCTGTAGCTCCTGTGAAAACCGCTGGGGATTCATGTCAGTTGGAAACTTCTGTTGCATCTTAGTCTGGAACAGAAATGCCTTGAACTGGGGAGTACAGAACTCAGAATATGAAGTAATTTCAGTTTTGGAAGAGGCAAAGGTGGAGTGATGCTGCCTTACTGTTGGCTCAGCCCTTGAAAAATAAAGCCAGTGATTTATTGTTAAACAGTCCCTACCTTGGCCATAAATTAGGCCAAAAAAATCAACCTGTGACATATATTAAACTGCCCAGGAGGTAATTTGTCTTGCAAAACAAAGGTTATCAAGTTTGTCCATTCTTCAGATGGTAACTACTTTAATCTTTAAAGTGATTTGTTTCTCGTTTCAAGAATAACGTTTAATCCTCTGGGGAGTCAGGGGCGGCTTGTGACCTCTCCTGACCGAGCTCTTCTCTTGGGAGGTGGGACCTGCTCTGACCTCTCAAATGCTCCAGGGAAAGAGCTCAGGAGCTTCTCAGCTATTTTGGTTTGTAAATTGTCTTCATCTATCCCGTTAGTTCATGGCAAGTGTGGAAAAGGAATGGGGCAGATAGGAATAGCTGCAAATTATTCATCTTTCTTTCTTGGCCTTTATTAAATATTTCACCTCTGTGGGCACCTGCATTGAGGCTGAGAAAACATGTTTTCTATTCAAGGAGGAGACACTGACAAAATAAAAGGACATGGATATCTTAGATTTAAGACTGGAGCTGTTAAAGCTGCCTTGTGCCTTCCTGTCTGTTGCTCTAAGACTGTAAATGCAAGCGGTAATGTGCTTAAATAATTATCTATGTGGAGAATTTCGTGTTGAAGGAACTCCAGTGTTTCACTGCACTTCAGCAGATTATGGCTGACAATATCTCATCTGTATGCAGCTGTACAGGTTTTTTTTTATATGTATTTATATGCAATCACACACACATGTATGTGGTGGTTTTCAGTGACAGGGTTTTGCAGGCTGTGAGGGGAAGAGGTGAACTTCTATAAACAAAACTATTGCCTGTAGATTTATCAAGAGCTTCCAATTCCTCAGTCTCCCCTAAAATAAGTTACAAGTTCAATTCTGACTCTCTTATATTCTGCCCAGTAAAATATGAATCATATACTTAATTTACTAGTCCGTGGGTTCTTTATTACTGTTCTGATGGGGAAGAATAGATGAGAAAAGAGGAAGAAAAGAGATGAGATAAATGTCTGAGCCTCCACATACAATTACCTTTGTGTATTCCTCTCTCTTCAGCTTGAGATCTTGCTTTAAAATGTATTCAGCCAATAACAGAAATACACATTGCTCTTGTATAAGCTGCTGTTTCATAGTTTACAGTGGAAATGATATAAAAAGTCTAAAAATGATTGTTCTTGATATAATGACATATGTAGAAGGAGACTTAGTATTTATGCTTGAAGAGTCTAGCTAAGGATTTAGGTTTGCTGGATAATGAACTTATTTATACCCCATAATTCAGGAATAGACTTTATATTTATGACCATTTATTCCTCATGTCCTTTGAGATGATCTGACCTGCTTCATCTCCACTGCCCTGCTGATTTCAGCGCTCTTTGCTTCTGGCAAGGGAAGTGGGGAGGATCCTGCTGGCCCCATTGGAGCCATGCGTGGACAAGTGGCTGATGTTGGGAGGCTGCTTGCTCTGTTAAAAAGTAGGTCAGGACTGCCTGCTTATTTGTTTATTTTAATAGGCACCATGAGGATATAGATGAATTTAGGTGTTTTAGATTTTTGTCTGTGTATAAAGAAGAGGAATTCTTGTTTCACATGGTGTTCTACCTAAAAGATTTTTGAGATTTTTATATATAAATACATAATTTCTTTGAGGAATTGTTAAACTGTGACAGGTGCAATTCAAACAGTAGCCCCTTAAGATCACCCCAGTTTACTGAGTTAGATTTATGTGCCTTTTTACTTATCAACCTTTAGTCATTTCAGCAAATTTTGTAAGTATTATGAAATACTTGTTTAGTGTATTATGAAAACTTCAAAGCTTTTTAGACTAGTGCTGTAGTTTGCAACAGAAAGAGTGGGTGGTTACTTCCCAGTTGAGTGTGTTTTATGCCAAGAGACAGTTTGTATTTACCTTCTACTGCCAAGTCATAAACGCATAAAATCTGTGTTGCTAATGGAAACACTGACAAACCTTGAGCTGCAGTGGACTGGCATAATAAAAATATTAAAATTTCCAGCTGCACTTAATGTCAGAGTTTCATTTCATTTTTGCAGCTGGCGGTGGCCTCATCTCAAAACAAGCTGAAGTGTCCTGGAGGTTTTTCTGTTGGTATTGTCACAGCACAGACTCTCTCTGTTAGTTTGGATATATGAGGCTGACTTAAAAAACAACAAAAACAAAGAAGGAAAAATGCCTTGTTGTGAAGCTGATGAATAGGAGTCTTGAGCATGTTGGGGTTGGTTATGGTGGTACTTGGGAGATGAGACCTGTGAGCAGTGTTGTTTTCCATCCACTGAAATTCAGGCCAGCTGTTTGGGCAGAGACGCAAGAATTGTAGACTCTTATTATTGCAGACTCTTATTAATGTTATTAATGTGGCACCAATTAATTGATTTGCATCGATTAGTGTCAGTTTTCAGTGATCCAAACCGAATTAGTGTCAGTTTTCAGCCATCCAAACTGATTATGTGTCTTATTTAGAAATTAATTCCTTTGTAAAACTTACCACGTCCAGAAGGTCAGAGAGCTGTGACGATGCTGCTGAGGCTGAACTTGCTGGCAGTGGTGATGGGTGTGTATGTCAGAGGATCCTTTTGGATGTATGCTTTGGAGAATGAACCTTAGAGCGGTTTCCTACTGGTAAATGACTGATGTGAAATAGGTTTGTGGTGTAGTGGACCCACGTGTGGGTGTAGAGACCCAGGGATTCCTGAATTTGCTTTAACTTGGTGTGGTTTTAATGTGGTTTTTAATGACCTAAGGAAGGATAATTAGTGTTGCAGTTCCTCTTTAACAAGAAGAAAAAAAAAAATAGTCTTTACTTTACAAGGATGTTCTAAAGGTTAATAGGTTAAATATGGAGAAAGCAGTTGTTGGCTTACCCATGCACTGCTTACTAACCTCTTCTGTAGTTCTTTGTCAAAATGAGATTTATCACTGGTTACTGTAGTGGTAAGACCCTTGTATGGTTATTTTTCCTCCCCTTGTTACAAAGCAGCTTCACTTGATGCTACGGTCACAGTGTGCTTTCTGATACATGGAGTGAAACGTCACTACCCAGTCTGTGCTTCACGCATGGCTGGCATCAGTTCTTTACCCAGGTCTGTGTACTGCAAATCTTTTCTGATTATTTGCACCTCTCTGCTCATCTCTTTCTCACATAGGCATCTTGATCCTTTCATGTATTTTAGATTATGAAGTTTTCTTTTCATTGAGTATTGAAATATTCAACTTACGTATCTTAGCTGTATTGGGAAGCTCTGGTGGCACCAGTCTCTCCCAGTGCCCGATCATTCTTTCTGGTTTCTGCTAATGAAATTCTTAAATCTTCAGCCTTTGAATCTATTTGCAAGATTTTCTTCATATAAACAGTGCTCACAGAATTATTTTTAGATCTTATCTTTTAATCTAATTCCACTACATTTTCTGTTCTGTTTGCCTTTGCTAGTCTCGTGTTAGACTTTGAGTATTTCCTACCTGTCACCACTTTGGTTACTGGCTCAAGTCAGGCAAGAAAGTCACTCAAGCATTCCTCCTTTCATTTTTGGGTCTTTGGTTGTTTGTTGTGGGCACTGCTTTTGTCTCAAATAATTTCCTGTTGTTTGTAACCTATCAATTACTTTGCTGCCGTTGATCTAGTGCTGGAGTATGCTCAAATGGGAGATAAACACGCTGCTGTGCTGTTCTGGAGGGGTTTTGTTTGGGTTTTATTTTTATTTTAATTTTTTTTAACTTGAGAGGTGGGAACTCATCAGAGCTAAGATCTCCAGGGCAGAAGTCCCTGTGGATGAAGGAGAGTAACAGCAGGATCTACTTGCCTGTTTTCTGAAAAGCCTCTTTATGTAATGTAGATGAGTGGGAGGAAAAATGGTGCTGTCTGTAGCCTTGCTTATTCTACTTGCTCTGCTCTTTTGGGAAATAGGAGAGTGCTTCAGACTATTTGATTTCAGGTTCATAGTATATTTGAAAGCATCAGTAGCTTTCCAGACCTGCTGAGGTTTCCAGCTGGACAGCTGCAGTAAGTAGCCTGGATTTTAATGTTCTAGAAAGCACCAGATAGGTCCTGGTGAATAAGTTTCTAAGTTTTTGGCATTTTATCAATGCATGGGTTTTGTTGTCTTAAAGCTCATGTTTAAGAATTCACAGGGCATTAGTGTGTGTGTGTATAGCCAATATTGTTTTCAAATATTAGTAAATACTTTATTGCAGCTGTAGCTGAAGTAACTAGTGGAGTTGTTAACCAGTGTCTGCTGATGAAAGAATTGCTCTGAAGTGGATCACAAAAAGCTGTGAAGTACTTATGGGTGTTTGCTTTCCTCAAGACACTGTAATGCTGTGGTGGTGGGAAAGCTGATGGGCTTTGAGGGTCTTGCTAAGCACATGGGTGCATGAGATTCAGTGGATGTAACACACTTGAGTTTTCAAAAAGTATTTATAATAAAGTTTTCCATCAAGTTATTGAATGAATGAAGTTGCTCTGAGACTGAAGGGAAGTTTCTTTTATGGATTGGAAGTTGCTTAAAGAATAAGAAGCAAAGGACTTATCAGTGACTCCTCAGGTAGAGGAGAGGCAGCAATAGGATCCCCCAGGAACTGATTGTGGTACCAGCTTTGTTCAGCGTCTCCAGTCATCTGGCGAGAGGATTTAACAGCAGACAGTCCCATTTTGTGAGTGCAGTTAAACTCTTCTGTAGTCCAGTGCCATGCTGATGGCAAGGAGCTGAGCAGGCAAAAAGGGTGGCAGATGAGCTTGAAAGTAAGTAAATGCCAAGTAATGTCTATAAGAATAGATAATCCATACCATGCCTACATGGAAATACCAACTGAGAGTTGAGCATGAGCTCATGAATATCTGGTTGTGCTGCTTTCAGTTCTCTGAAATGCTCAGCTCTGGGTGCAGTGACAGCCCAAAACACTGACAGGATTCTGAGTGTCACCAGATTTACTGAGACCAGGATGGGGACAGGTGGCTCGATGGTTAAGGGGATGGAGCACATCTGTGGTGGGACGGGGGCTGACAAGGCTGTGTGACTCTTCAGTTGAGAGGATAAAATCAAGGGGGGATATGATCAAGCTTTACACAGCTGTGGAGGTAGTGATAAACTAAATGCAGTGGTGGGAAGCACACACTGGGACTAGCAAAGTGTCAGCTTAAAGCTGATGGGAAAGAGGAACTTCTTTATGTAGCAGAGAGAAAAAATCTGGTGTCTACACCCAAAGAAGCTGTGGAGGCAGACAGGACCATGGGTGCAGAAAGAGATTAGACAGATTCATCTGCAGACATGAAAGGAAAGAGAGGAAGGGAATGTATCTCCCTAATAAAACCCTTATGGGGGCTCTGGGAATGTGGGAGGATCTGAGTTGCAGGCTAGGTCTCTAAAGAGCGTCTGGGATTGCGGCTGCTGGGAGCTGTGTTCTGCACTAGATGAGCCATTGATCTGACTTAATGGGTTTCTTCTTGTGCAAAGTGATGATTTCCTTCTTTCAGAGTATCTGCTCTCCAGTGGAATCTCATTTAATGAGCTGATGCAGTAGAATAACTGCTGCCTATATGGCCTTTTCTGTCAAGAGCTGATGCTTTCTTTAGAGGCTTCTTAGTCTTGATCGGTACATTCAATTCCAGTGCTGTAACATCTTAATTTAGAAAGATAGGAGACAATTATCAGAAAAATGATGTCTCTGTTCTTTCCTCCCACACCTTTCCCCTTGCTTCTTTCCACTCCGTTTCTTGTATCTCACTTTATTTTCCACTCGTGTCTTTCAGCAGTGCGATTGCATCTTGTCTGTAAACAACCTTTGAGCATTCTGAGACAGAGATGATCACTTAATACATTTTAAAAATAAAAAATAAAATTAAAAAATATTATTTAGTGCCCTACCCTATGGGGCTGTCATTGAAGTAATATTTATATTTTAAAAAATGTTTTCAAATACAAGCTATGACTTAAGATTTGTAATATGGGACTTCTGGGCTGAAAGCTATTTTTCTTAGGGTTGAAGTAGATGGCTAAAATACTGCCCCTGTTTCTGAATTTTCTCAGCACATCAGCTTACCTGTTTGCTAACATGATGGTGTGGAAGGTCGAGTTTATTAAGGCCTTTAGTCTGTTTAGTTGCAGGATGCCATGGTTTTTGACTATAATAAATCATTCCACACCAAATGGTAAGTACCTGAAATCTGTTAGTGTGCCTGTTTAAAAACATTGACCTCTTGGGTAATTGAAATGGCCTCTCAGTCTTTTAAATCTCTTGTTTCAGGAAGTTAAGAAGGATGTAGAGCCCAAGGATGATGCCGTACCAGTCAGGAGGGAGAAATCTGGCAATGTAGCCAGTCTTGTGCAGCGCATAAGCAGCTATGGGCTTCCAGCAGGAGGATTTCAGCCTCATCCCCCGTCCAAAAGCTTCAAGAAGAGTATGTAGTCATTCCAATTTCTTCAATTGCGTAAGCTGCTGACATGCCTTTTTTAATAAACACATTATTTATTGTCTAACTTAGTTTTAAGGTTGTATGAAAGACTAGAGACATGGGAGGAAAAGCTTTGATTATAAGCCAAATTCTGTCCCTGGATGCATGGGCAGAAAGCTTATATGTATTTAACAGCAGCAATAGGGTTGAATTTTCCTGGGAACAGGATTTAGACCCCTGCCCTATTCCAGAGATTTGCTCTGTAACTTCATGTGAGTTCTGCTTGTATTGGCAGGTACCTAAATGAGAACTGCAGGCATGTTTGTGATAATCAAAACTCTTCCTGTGGTCACTCCTTTTAAATGTAAAAGTTTTGCCACAAATCTGGGGCTTTGTGACTAAGGAACACTCCATAGTTCAGGTTCCTCTTGTTTCTAGGTAGGTTTGTGTGAAATAAGGTGGAGTTGGTGCTGTCTTAAGAAAAAGTAGTGGTCAGTCTTTATGACTGCAGCTCCCAGTACGGTCAGGAGTGCAGACTTGGTATCTGTGGTTTTTATGTTTTAATGCCAATATTTAATTCAAGGTGACTAAAATCTATAGCAGAAAACTTAGCATTCCCTGCATCCAGAAAATTGACTTGTGATTTGTATTTGGACATAGTCTTAAAAGAGACGTTGCTCTAAATTACTCTGGCTTCCTCTCTCTTATAAGGGATTGCAGACATTTATGATTTAACTTGCTTTTTAAAGGCTGAGAGATTTGGGATTATTAAGCCTGGAGAAGAGAAGGCTCCAGGGAGAATTTATTGCAGCCTTTCAATACTTGAAGGAGGCCTATAAGGAAGATGAGGACAGACTTCTTAGCAGGGCCTGTAGTGACAGGACAAGGGGTGATGGTTTTAAACTGGAAGAGGGTTGATTTAGACTAGATATAGGCAAGAAATTTCTTCAATGAGGGTAGTGAAACACTGGTACAGTTTGCCCAGAGAGGTGGTAGAAGCCCCATCCCTGAAAACATTAAAGATCAGGGTGGATGGGGCTCTGAGCAACCGGATTTAGTTGAAGATGTCCCTGCTCACTGCAGGGGGGTTGGACTAGATGACCTTGAAAGGTCCTGTCCAACGCAAACCATTCTATGATTCTAGAAAAGAAAGAATTCAGAACTTACTGTTTATGGTATTGTTTATGCTTTGAGTTTTTACCTGTGAAAGGAGAAGAGCCAGTAGTTGTCTTCGGCCACAAAATTGGTGAAGGGCTTAGAGGGGAAGCTGTATGAGGAGAGGCTGAAGTCACTTGGTTTGTTCAGCCTGGAGAAGAGGAGACTGAGAGGAGATCTCATCACGGTCTAGAACTTCCTCCCAAGGGGAAGAGGAGGGGCAGGTGCTGAGCTCTTCTCTCTGGCCACCAACTCCAAGAGCAGAGGAAATGGCAGGAAGATGTGGCAGGGGAGGGTGAGGTTGGCCGTGAGGAAAAGCTTCTTCAGGCAGAGGGTGGTGGAGTCCTGGAACAGGCTCCCCAGGGAGGTGCTCATGGCACCAAGCCTGACAAGATTCCAGCAGCATTTGGACAACACCCTGAGGCACCTGGTCTGAATCTTGGGCTTGTCCTGTGCAGGGACAGGAGTTGGACTGATGATCCTTGTTGGGTCCCTTCCAACTCACAACATTCTATGATTTTAAAGCTCTGAAATGGGACCACCAGATTTACAAATTTGTTGAAATCTTCTTCTAGGCAACTGAGGATGTTTACCTTCAATATCACTTTTCAGTGAATCTGATCTGCATATGCATATTGACAACAGCACATACCTGCTTGTAGCTGTTTGCATCAGCAGGCTTTTGAAAATCTAGCCTGAAAGGTTAATGGTGTTCCTAGATTAGTGCAACCAGGCTCTGGAAGGGAATCAACGTGATCCTTATGGGTCCTCCAACTCAAGATATTCTAGGATTCTGTGATTCTGTGAACATGATGTGATACCAGTCAGGTGTTGGCTACTCATTCAAGTCTCCCTGACCCTGAAACAATCCCATATTCAAGCATGTCTTGTCCTCATGCTGGTGGCTGTGGCTATGGTAGTAGATATAACTTGGTCTCAAACTCTGCAGTGCTCTGGCTAGTGCCATCCTCCTAGAAGAAAATGGTGTTCACCCACCTTCCTTTCAGCACAGAACTGTTACTTGGCACAAGGACAATCTCTGCATTTCCATTTTACTTGCTGTTCCCTCTTTCCTGGAAGACTGTTTAAACAGCTCCTGCAGATCCTGTTTGCTCTGTGCCTGGGCAATTGCTCACTCCCTTCAAAAGGTTTCCAGTGCTTAGTTCTCTTTCTATTTCTGATTTCTAACCTGGTAAAATGAGGTTTACAATGTTAAAAACAAAGTTAAGCTTCTTTAATAGCAAGTTTCCAGCATGCAGTAAGGTAGGTTGTCTCTCCCTGCAAAGTCCCTTGTGTTGTTTTCATGTGTGGCTCTCGCTGAGTTCAGGTGTTTATATCAGGTGGGTAGTAAGCTGCAGGCAGTATTCCTTTATTCAGGAAAAGGAAAATACAGAAGGTGTGCTAAATTATGGCAACAAAGAACTGAATTTGTTTTACCTTTTACAAAACAAATAAAAACTGAAGCCAGACAAGTTGTTTTGGAAATGACAGAATCACAGAATGTTAGGGATTGGAAGGGACCTCGAAAGATCATCTAGTCCAATCCCCCAATGGACAGAATTACCTGGGTGCTCCCAGCCCAGCAGTCCTGCAGCACCACGTGTAGCTGGAGTGTTGTTTTCTGAGCAGATTGGTTAGCTTCCTAGGTTAATCTAGGGATTTTCAAAACTGGAATGCAATACTTCCTAAACTGGATATCACTGAAAACAAACCTCAGGTAAGAGAGCTCTGGATGTGAAATACATGTGTGGGTTTGTTTTCTCCCCCTTTTCCCCATTTAGATAGATTTACAATATGAAAAGGAATGCTGAGATCAGATTTATACCAAATGGCCAGGACTTTTTAATTTGCCTTTTTTTTTTTTTAATCAGTTAATCTTGTACAAAGGAGGAGCCCTGAGAGCACTGTAGGAGGTAGTAAAGACCAGTGAACCGTTTATTGCAATTACTGTTAACCTAACAATCCCTCTTGGCTGATGTATGAGTTTCAGTGGAGTTCAAAGAAGGGTGTATTCTGTGGGCAATTACATGTTATTAGAAAATAACCCATAGAGCTTCATACTTTGGTTTGTTTGTTTCCTGCCCCTTTTAAGTTTTTTAGAGCACAGACCATATACCAACATGTAGAAAATTCTTGATTTGGTAAACCCTCTCTCAGAAACTTTAGATGCTGAATATTCCTTGGATGCCTGGTATGTTTTGTACTGAGGACGCTGGGTGTGGCAGTTTTCTAAATGTCTGGCGTTGGACTCTCAGTGCTGCCATAATAAGACAAGGATCAATCTTGGAGGCAGTATCTACGTTTTGAAATGGTTTTACCCAGCTAATCTTAATTGCTGTAGCTTGAGTATGGAAGGGATGCAAGGTATAAGAGAGAGTATGGAAATTATACAGCTCCTACAAGCTTAAGCTTTACCACTTCAAGCTTTTGATTCTTACTTTCATGTAAACCGTGGCAGATTGTTTTTTATGAGGATAGGGAGCATTTGTGGTCATAGCTCAAGGTGACAATTACCTTCAAAAGTGTGCTGGCTGCTCTGTTGTGGAAAAGGTTTGAAGGCATGGCCTCTTGTTTGACGAAGACATGCCAAAACTCTGAGTTCAGCATTAGCATCACTGCAGGATATGTGCAGGGTAGTTGGGCAATTGTAGGTTCACACTGCTCTGACTGGAGGGGTTGTTGGAAGCCACTTCAATGCTCTCCCCTCTCAGTATGTCATTTTGTCTTTTTGATGCCTGCAAAGCTTTAATGATACCTGGCAATCATCTAAAGACTGCACTTTATTTTAATATTGCATTTGTCAAGAGCTGCTAGTTGAAGCTTAGGTTGAATTTCTCGACTCTGTACTGGCACTGAGAAAAGGGAACTTTTGGGATTTGCCGATAACAATGAGTTTGGATTTTGAAATATGAGCCGAACAAATGTTAACATTACCTCAGACCTGTAGTTAGCAAGGTCTTTGTTAGAGGGCAGAGAGGCTATCGGCACTTCAGTGTTGTGCAGAGCAAAACATTTGTTATTTCTTTCAGGATTCCTTAAAGAATGGAGGCTCAAACTTACATATTTTCATCCGAGCAAGTACTAGCACTGCAACTGGCAGTGGTTGTAATTCTTGCAGATTTCAGTCAGGAAATAGCTTGAAAATCATTTTACTGGGGATTTATCTGACTTGCTTGTGTCACACGTTTTCTAATAGCATGTTGGTAATTGGCAGTGTGGTGTTTGTTTGTTTGTAATCAGCAGTCTGTGAAGCTTGATGGTTTTCAAGCTCTGTCTAAGACACAGCTTGTGAGCCTAAAGTGACACAAGCAAACTGGAAAGCAAACAGCAAACACTACGTAGCTTTTTGGGATGACTTCTTTACTCAGGAGCTGAGTGTAGGAAAAAATAGTTTTTCTTTGCAAACATTCTTACTTTTACCATTTCCCTTGAATCAGAGTCCAAGAAGCGGCAGTGCAAAGTGCTCTTCGAATATGTTCCGCAGAACGAGGATGAGCTGGAACTTAAGCCGGGGGATGTGATTGGCATCAGTGAAGAGGTAAGCTGTTTTACAGAGCTGATCGTCTCTTCACAAGGCCAAAATTCAAATTGCTATTTTGGCTGAGTACTTGAATTACAAGGATGTTGGAAAAACAGCATAGGAAGTATTATATTTGAAGATAAACCTAATATTTAAGAGTTCATTCTTTCAGGATGGAATCCTGACTCCCTAGGTGTGTAGGGGAAATATTTGATCATTGCAGCAATGAAGTCTGATCTGTTTGTTACACAGATTCCTTTTCTAAAAGACTTTTAAATTTCTTTTACCTTTTTTCTGTGATCCTTGTTTTAGGATGCTTATGGAAAAAACTGTTTGACCAGTTGCCTTTAAGTTAACCTACTCAGTTTAGGTGAAAAGTGTTATTTGACCTGATTTCCCAGTTTCATGCTTTCTTGCAAGCTCATTGAACCTTTGAACTAATAGTAACAGTGTTAAGCACAGAAACCTGTACCTGTAGTACAACGTACTTCAACCTACTTGCCACAAATATGTGGGGCATACAAATGCACTCAACAGTGTGTTATTATTTCTATTGCCTTCCTTTTCCACTGGGTAAGAAATACAGTTAAAGATATGTCCTGATGTTCAGACTTTGATGGCAATGGCCCTATGTATTTAAGTGGGGGTTTGGGGTTGGGGTTTCTTATCTTTTCCTACCTACGTACTTCCTTGGTTTCTGTTCCATTCAGTAGCAACTTGTGCTGTGGGAGGCTTGAATATGTGGGAAGAATGTCTCTTACAAGAGTGAAATCTGTCAGAGAATCTGTGGAAAAGACCAGATCGATTGTGGAAGGAACCTTTTCAGATCTAGGTGGAAAACTTCTGCATGGCATGCTCTGACTTCCACTGTTGCCATCTCTTCTTACTACCTCCCTGAGGATCTGAGGAAGGAGAAGACTGAACTTTTTGTCCTAGCCATGTGTCTGGTGGTGCTTTTTAAGTAGCTGTATGAGATTGTTTTTCACATGCATGACCTCTTTTGTAGAGAGTGCTAACTCTCCAGGACCCTGACAGTTGCCAGGAAGGACTTTTCCATTCTCCTAGCAAGGAAAAAGTTATGCTTTTAGATGCATTTGCACTAATGACTTCTAGAATTTGTTCTCTTTGAATAAACAGAGCAAGTGACTGGTAAAACCTGCTCACTAAAATCACAGTTTCATAAATACCATTGTTTGTGGGTGTTTTGTAAAGGAGTGCTCCTGGATAACCTCACCAGTTTAATTTGTGAACAGTACCTGTACTTAGTAGTCAGACTTTGAATGATCCCACCTAAGCATCTACAAGGGTTGGCATGTGCAGTAAACTGTTGCAGAAGCTGCTGTTTTGGGTCTCACATGTCAACATCTGGAGTTATTTTGGGAGGGGTGTTCTGTGTGGATGTGTCAGAGGTGACCAAGTAGCCAGACAGAATACAGAGATCAAAGCATTTCCTCATCTGATGTCTTAAGGAAACATGGATTTTATTATTTTATTTTTTTTTGTCAGTCTTCATGCTTCTTCCTTTCTTAATGATTTGAAAATACAGATTTGTAGTAACCTGCCTTTGCTACTTCTGAGAAAAACTGTTAATCACATTTCTGCAAATGCTACCAAGTAAAAAAAATATTGCAGCTAACTATTAGCACAGAGCTGTTTGCACACTGTAATAAACCTGACAGGTGTAGGCCAGGTCTGCTTCACAAAACTGTACTGATGGACCAGAAATATGAAGAATGGTAGAAAATACCATCCATTGGTTGTGCAATATGTTGGGATAACTTGTCTTAGGTAACTTGTCTTCACTGCTGTGAGATGATTCACCTCCATTTACATGTAAAAGGTGGTATTTATATATCTATATGTAGATATCCCATGACTGTTATATCAAGGAAAGATCATTTGGTCACTTTTTTTAATGGGGAAAATGAGGTAAAATCAGCTCCACAAGGGGATCAGTTCTACCAGTTACCTGAGAATAATTCAGTATTTAGCCCTTGGAATTGCTTTCATAAATTGAGTACTTACAACTGACACTACTGATTGTGAAGTCAAAGGTAGAGGCAGATGGCTTCAGAAATTAAATGGCTAATATTGAAGAGAGTAGCCTATAAGAATCAGAAGTAGCTTTTAGGGAGGAAAGCCCTTGTGCTGGCTGAATGCAGAGGGTTTTTGTTTAGAGAACATGTGGGTTTTGCCTGCAAAATACATGCACAAAGTGCACATTATAACTGTATTGTTGCTGGAAAACTTCTGTTTCTCCTTTATGTCTTCCCCCCACTTCTGTCAGATTTTGCACTAAAAAGCAGATTTACTTTTGAGGTATTATATTTGTAGTATTTGCATGCTGTGTTACCAAGCATAATCAAAATTAATATGATTGCATTAGTGGAGTTTTGATTTTAAAAAGAAAAAAAAAATCAGATTGGCAAAACTGTTTGTTTCAGCCTTTTTCCCCCCCTTTGCTTAGAAATCTAAGTTTTCATCACCTTATAGAAATAAGTTGATGGGATTAACATTCAATAATTAAGTACTGATGTGCTTACCAGAGCTGTAACTCCCTCTTGTGGAAATTCTATCATGTGGGAAGATGTTTGAAATGGAAGATAAGAGTTGTGAAATTGTCATTTCTGTTGCTAGTGCCCAGAGATGCACAGATGCTCTCCACCAAAGTCTGTAGAATTTTTTAAACCTGTTTTTTAATATCAATTAAAGATACCTTTTCTGGTAATATAGTTTGTATATAATCAGGTTTTTTTAAGACAATGTGGTGAGGAGGCTGAAGCGAGTACGCTGAATAACTTTTTGGTTTTTTCCTGATTATCAGTTGAATAAATGGATGCTTGAATCACTTTCTATATATTAAGCATTAAAAGTGTCTTGGGTGTAGTGTGGGTGAGTCAAGGCATTTAAATTTCAGCTGTCTGTAATGTGCTATGTAAAGCACGAGGCAGTGGAGCCTGGTCAGCAGTCGTCACTAATCTACACTTAAAATTTGTGTCAGAGAACCAGACTCTGAATTTGAACCATCTAAAGCAAAGCTGTATTTGAGCACTAGGATGTCTTTAAAAATAACAATGCTCTTTTCATTGACTGTTTCTGTAGCTGCCAGGTTTTGCATGTGTTCTACTTGCCTGGAGGTAGGTTAGCATTTAAAAACTATGCCTGTGTGTCAGGCATAGTGACCTACAAAACCAGGCTAAAAAAGAATAATGTAAACAACTGCTGTGCTTCCCTCCCCCCTTCCCATATTGCTTTTGTTTCTTATCTAAAAACAGCTTTCCAGCCTCAAAACAGACCAATTGAAATGACATATTTTGAAAATTTACCTTCATTATAGTTTTCAAATAGTGATCATTAGGCAAACACGTTCAATTTATTTAAGACATTTTGAAAACTCTTCATAAATTTGAAGAGCACAATTCTTACTCAGTCTCCTGGCATTGTTTTACACTGTCACCTATGCATACCCAGCTTTTGCTTGTTCTGCTTTGGACTGTGAGGTATTCCTGATAAATGTTCTATTAAATTTTGGAGTATTGCAGTGTAAATGACACACCAGGAATCCAAGCACATAGCTGAGCATTAGAGCCATTATGTTCCCTAATTCCTGAACAGTGCAAATTTCCAGTGCAAAAAATGAGTTGTTTTGTGAATAGCAAAGCCAACAAAATTTGACATCCAGCAGACTTCTATCCTTAGGACTGCTGTGGACCATCACAAAATCCTTGTGTACCTTGACTACCTTTGTTGGCTGGCCAGCTCTGCTGGGAAGGTGTCTGTACCTTCTGACACATCTAGAGCCAGGCGTGTGCTGTTTAGCCAGGTGCCTCCTGCTGTAAGGAATGGACAGCTTAGTTTTCCATTACTCTGTGATGTCCTTGAAGACTTTTCTCTGTTCTACCCAACATGATCTGTAGAAATTATATCTTTAAAACTTCTGTTGTTTGCTCAAAATTGTTTGCAGCTGTTCAGTGGATGCAAGACCAGTGGGAATAGGACTGGTGGAAACTGGACAAGACAGAGGAAAAGGCAGATGGACATCAAGAGTAGATAAAAATTTCCTTAGAAAGCCAGGCTAAAAGTTACATATCACAGAATGGTTGGAGTTAGAAGGGACCTCAGGAGATCATCTAGTCCAACCCCCCTGACAAAGCAGGTTCACCTAGAGGAGGTTGCACAGGAAAGCATCCAGGCAGGTTTGGAATGTCTCCAGAGCTGGAGACTCCACAGCCTCTCTGGGCAGCCTGTCCCAGGGCTCTGGCACCCTCACAGGAAAGAAGTTTTTCCTTATGTTTAAGTGGAACCTCCTGTGTTCCAGCTTGTGCCCCTTGTCCTGTTGCTGGCCACCACTGAAAAGAGTCTGGCCCCATCCTCTTGACACCCACCCTTTAGATATTTATAAACATTAATAAGGTCCCCTCTCATTCTTCTCTTCTCCAGGCTAAACAGACCCAGCTCTCTGTCTTTCCTTTTTATTTCATACACAGTTTAATATTTTCTTCTGTTAGGTGTGTAATGCCTGTTATTCTGTATTGAGAAAGTTGATGAACATTTTGCTGCTCTTCTGGATTAATTGGCATGAGGCTAGTCTCACGTTTCAGGATCAATGCTGTAGCGATAGGAGTGACAGTAAATTATTTGATTGCTCTTCTTTTTACATATTGTTTCTACATCTTTGGTAGGTTTCTTTAAAGAGAAATCATGGTCTTTTGAACTATTCCAAAGTTGTTTGTAGAGTTCTCAAGTGAAGTATGGATGGAATCGATGAGAATTTGCTTTATTGGTAATATGCAAAATATTTCTATACAGGTAGAAGAAGGCTGGTGGAGCGGAACGCTAAATGGCAAGGCAGGGTTGTTTCCTTCAAACTTTGTGAAAGAATTGGAATTGACAGATGATGGAGAAACACAGGATGCTCTGGATGAAACAGGTGATATTCTGGTGGTTGTAAACCCTTAGCAAAGTCTCAGGTATAATTTGGAGTGTTATGGATTGTAGTACAACAAAAGTTGTAAAGAATTCAAGCTTCCTAAGAACGGTAAGTATTTAATTTCATTCTAGAAAATACTGCTGCTGAGTATGAAGATATGTCTTGCTTCCAATACACTTCTAATAAAATTGCAGTCAAGGTCTTCATCTTGCAAATGTATAATCTGCATTTTATCACTAGAAATTTTATCATACTCAGAGTTGAGTTTTTTTTTAGTATTGGATATAAAATTATTATTCTGTTTAATAGCTTTTTTCCAGTCTTACTCTCACAGATATGAGTTCTCTGACATGGAAAACTTCAGCATTTAACCTTGTAAGTTGAGAATTAAATCTTAAAACAGTATAGAGAGCCTCAACTTTAAAATGAATCCTGGGAAGAAGGCCCTGTATTATGCTTTAGTCTAGCAATAACATGTTTTTAAGGAGATACTCACATTTAGCCATTCCTTTGTGACTGTGTAGCTCAGGCAGAAGCAGACAGTCTGTGGCTCAACAGGAGTTGAGTGCTGTGTGGTGCCAGGCTGGTGCGTGCTTTGCAGAATTACTGTATTTCCTTGAAACTGCACTTTAGAGGTATTTTGTTTATGAAGACCTGTTTGAAGGCTGGGAACTTGTGATACGATACTGCTGGAATGGGAGTGTTCTTTGGGAACAATATCTTGATGTGAGTTAATTGATGCTTAAAGACAGCTGTGTAATGTTATGGGGAAAAAAGGGACTGTTTTCTGGTGTGTGTTTGCTTTTTCTTTTTTGGTTTTTTTTTCCCTTCTTGTAGTAGTGTGCACTATCATTTACAAGGTAATCAGTATTGATTGTTTCTAACAAGGATTTGCTCACAGGAAAGAAAAGTCTGGTTTGGGATTTTTTTTTTTTTTATAAATCATAGAATAGTTTGGTTGGAAAAAACCATTACAGTTATTTAGTCCAAATGTAAACCTAGAATTGCCAAGTTCACCACTAGACCGTGTCCCCAAGTACCACATCTACACATCCTTTAAATACCTCCAGGGATGGTGACTCCACCACTGCCCTGGGCAGCCTGTTCCAATGCTTGACAACCCTTTCAGTGAAGAATTTTTTCCTAATATCCAGCCTAAACCTCCCCTGGTGCAACTTAAGGCTGTTCCCTCTTGTCCTGTCACTTTTTATTTGGGAAAAGAGACCAACACCCACCTCACTACACCCTCCTTTCAGGGAGTTGTAGAGAGCAAGAAGATCTCCCTTCAACCTCCTTTTCTCCAGACTAAACAACCCCAGTTCCCTCAGCCATGAACTCATCAGACTTGTTCTCCAGGCCCTTCACCAGCTTCATTGCCCTATTGTGAAAATAATTGCAGTAGCATAAAACAAGAGTTGTTTGACTTGAGTGTTCCCAAATAGCTCAGTGGCTGTCTCCTTGGAGGTCAAGTTCCCTGAATTTAGTGGGGTCTGGCGAGATGAATTTACAAATGGGTACATGTTGGTCTTAATGCCTGAATACTGAGATCAGTGGGACTGAACAGTAATTGGAATTAATTGTATTTTATGTCAGTAACTAAGTAGTTATAATTTTCAGCCCTTCACACCCCCAGGGGTTATATTTCGTGCTCAGTGCTTTCACAGTCAGGATCTCAAGTATCTGCTAATTCTTTCCTCACTGCTGGGAAACAGTCAATGCACCATTCAGTGTCTTTCAAACATGCAACTTGGACTTCAATTAAATTTCTAGCTATTGTTTAGCTATCTAAGAGGGATATAACTAAGTGAAGGGTAACTCAGTTAAGGAAAGGTGAGAAACTGAAGTCAAGGGGCTATGTAACTTCATAGCATTATCAAAACCCCTTCAATTTGTGGTTGAGGGAAGAGGCTTTACTCTTTATAGCAATTCCCAGGCATGCATGTGCTTGGAAGAACTTAACTGAAAGGCTGAAAGATGTGCAGGCTCTTTTGAATTTGGTTTATAAAAGCTGTGTATTTTCACATTGTTATCTCCTGGAATTATGCATGTGGAAATAGTTTGCCCTACTAGTTTGTAGGTTTTAACAGATTTGACTGTAACTAAAAAAAAAAAAAATAATAAAATCTTAAAAGCTTCTAACACCTGAGTTAAATTCTCTGAACTACTTTTTTTGAGGGTGGATAAATGTTGTCCCTTAAAATGAAAGGATTAAAAGAATCTTAAATACTTGTTATCTGCCAGTGATTAATCTCAAACAACTGAATCTGTTTTGACTGTTTAACTCATTTAAAATAGGTTTTAAGTGTTATCATGTTAAAAAGCTATTTAAATAAATTTGCAGGAAACTGTTTTCAGGTATTTTTGATAAAGCATTTTGAGCAATAGCAAAATTTCACTTTGGTGCCTGAAATGTGCTGTTTTTCCCTTGTGGCTGTTGAAACATAATAGGACCCGTTATGGACCTTTATTGATTATCACCTTCAGCAGCTATAGCTGTGCAAATGACAAGCTTTTAAATGCTGGACTAAAAACTCTTCTTCAGAGAATGCATAAGCAGTGTTTCATAAAACTAATGGAAACTGTAACACTGATGTTAGCAGACTCTGAAGCCTGGGGGATAATTGAAACAGCAAGAAATATTAGTGATGTAATGACTTAGTTGCCAGAGTATTCACTGTGATACTGATGTAACTTCAAATAGTCTTATGTTAAATATACACCTAAAACAAATGTGAGGCATTACAGCTACAGTAATGTTCCTAAAAAAGCTGTTTAGCAAGAGCAGTGCACACAGCTGTGTTACTTCCACTCTTTTTCCCAGAAGAGCAAATAAATACTTTCAGATATTGAAGCAACTTTTTTTCTTTTTACTTTCAGAGTCTGTTTTCAGTGGTCCTACCTCACCTGTGGTCTCTCCAGGAAATGGGAGTGAACCTGGATCTGGGCCAGCACAGCCAAAGAAAATCCGAGGTATTGGCTTTGGAGATATTTTTAAAGAAGGCTCAGTGAAACTTAAGACAAGATTATCCAGTACTGAATCAGAAGATAAAAAACAAGATAAGGTTTGTAGCAGTTTGTATTGTTGTTTTTGGGTTTCCTGTAAAAATAATTTAAAAGACGTGGAATACGAAGACACAAAATCTTATGCTGAATACAGTGGCCATTTAAAATTTGTCAGTACTGTTCCATAATCAGACCATAACCATCTCATGAGGCTCTTGCCAAGAAAACAAAACAAACCTCCTCAAAACTCTTTCATAGTAAGTTATATTTAACATTCGTTCCAAAAGGTCTATTCAAGTGTTTTGGTATTTAGAGCATTAGAGAGGGAAAACCAAGCTGATGTAAAAATTGTCATTTCTGAGCCATGTGGTGTAAGACATCATAACTTCTCAAGCACACCTACAGTACAAGGTCTCTTGTAGTTCTCTTTGTAACAGACTTTGTATACAGTCTGGGACAAGACTGTTAAGGCTTCCTGTACAAGTTAAACTTGGCCTTTAAAACAAGGAATATTTGGGGGTTCCTTTAGTTTTTGGTTTGTTTTGGGCTTTTTTTTTTTTTCCAAGTTCTGATGGATGTTGAGATTGCTGTTCTGGATGTCAGGCATCATTACCAAAGTGAATGTCCTTCAGTGAATGCTGCCAAGCTTTTGGCTTTAGCAATGTCTTAAGTTAAAGAGCTACATAAAGTTTTGATTGTTTAAGCCTGAAAAATACTGTTCTACAATTTTGCATCTTCTTTCTTTTTCTTTTCCCCCTTTTTATGAGTGAGTGGAAAAAGAAGCACTTTCATTCTCTATGTTGAATGTAAAGCTTAAAAGAGAGCAGATAATGTGATGATAGTGAAAGTGCTTTAGTTTATTTTGATCTGAACCCGAGGGCACTGTTATCACAACAGCAGTGCTCAGGCCTTTATCTTTAACTTACACATTGTTTATACCAAGAGCTTATGTATGGATTTTCAGCTTTTGATAAATTAAAGGCAGATGAAATAATCTAGTGCTTCAGTTTTTACTCAGGTGATCAATTAAAGCTTTTAAAACTTTTGTCCAATTTCAATTTTTTTTCTGTGGGTTATGGTCATTAATGCTATTTTACTGACCAATTTGCTTCCCTCTGCTGCTGTGGAAATAATTGTAATGGTGTAGGGCAAAAGGTGGGGTGAGTCCCTTGGGAGATGGTAGGGACAGAGACTGCTTTGAATGTATTTTCCCTCTGCAACAGTGCTAATACCTATAGACATGGTTTGTTTCTGGTCCAGTCAAAACATCAGATGATTCAGGAAATGAAGGTTACAAGAGTGCTGCCTTCTGTTAAAGGCTCAGGGAATAATAACTCCTAAGGAAATTCTTCAGCTTGGAGAAGAGAAGGCTTCAGGGAGACCTTGTTGCCTCCTTTCAGTATATAAAGGAGGTTTATAAGAAAGCTGGAGAGAGACTTTTTACTGAGGTCTGTAGTGACAGGACAAATGGCAGTGGTTTTAAACTGAAAGAGGGTGGATTTAGACTGGACGTAAGGAATAAGTTCTTTAGTGGCTGGTGGGACACTGGAACAGGTTGCCCAGAGAAGTTGTGGGTGTCCTGTTGTTGGAATTGTTCAAGGTCAGGTTGGATGGAGCTTTGAGCAACCTGATCTTAGTGAAAGATGTCCCTGTCCATGGCACGAGGGTTGGACTAGATGATCACTGAAGGTCCCTTCCAACCCTAACCATTCTGTGAAGGCACATAGATTTTCCTTGGTTCTCTTTTGGTTTTGTTCCTCAAAGTAAGAGTCTGTGGGATCACTACTTCTTCATGTGAATGCTGTTAGATTGGACTTCCAGGACCTAGCTTTCAATTTGCTTTCTTGTCATGAGGTTGATTGGTTGTTCAAAATGTGTTTCTCTGCTTTCTCCCTTGTAACTTGTGAGAGTATAAGGAGCCTGTCCAAAGTATATTCAATTAATGTGAAGTCTGCTCAGACATTGTGAATTGTGTTATGTGACTGTGTATAAGCACTAAAATATGTTGGCACTCTGTTTTGTCAGTTGTTTCGACTGGGAAATTGTTGTAGGCCATTTCTCAGCAAGAGGGGAAATGAAGTGAGAAAACAGTTTTGCATAGCTTAAAGACAATGAAATAAACAATTGAGTTGAGTGCTTCATATTCCACTTATGCTGTTTGCCAAAGTCATCCCAAAGGTGGACAGGTTTACAGAACAACCTGCAGAGCCCTAGGGAGATCATTCTCATGAAGATCTTCCAGAAATGGATGGCTTCTTTGGATTTGTGCTCAACACACTTTGGAGTTGGATGGAGAGATGCTGGAAGGGCATTCTCAGTCTTTAAGGCAGTAAAGAAAAAAAGCTGTCATCAGGAAACTCTAGAGCAGGGAGGACTTTTTACCTTTGGGGAATTTGGAGAGTGTTCAGCACTGGAAGGCTGAGCCCTGATGTATCTGAAGTGCTCAAGAGTATATATGCTCAGATAGGTTTCAGCTGGTCCTAGTGTCCTGCCTGGGCTCAGGCTATTTATACCCTGTCTGCCTAAACTTCCTCTTGCGCTTCTAATTGCATCTCAGTTTGGAAGGGGGAAATGTAGAGAACTATTTCCATGTTGGACTTGTTTAATCTCATAGGTGAGTTATTTTAGTGCTTCCTCCATATAGCATTCTGGAGCGAGTTAAATTGCATATGTACTCCAAGAACATCCCGGGTGGCCGTGGCTTCCTCTATGGTGTGTCAGAGGTACCAAACCCCAGCCCACAGGCATCATCTGGTTTTAAGAAGAGTAGTTTCTAGTTTCTCTGGCAGTAGAACGTCTGTGAAGCTTAACTGTAAATGAAAATGAACAGAATAACTAAAGGCAAAAGGTTTTTCCACGTCAGTAACGCTATTAGGGCTGCTCAGGTAAGTACTGACTGTAAGATCATATTCTATGTTTGTAGCTCATAGAGCTGTGGAGAAGTGGCTGCAACTGAAGCTTCCTGGCAGCTCAGTAAATCTCCTGGGGAAAGAAAAAAATACAAATAATAGAACAATTATTTTGGTTAGATGTTAACTCTGAAACTTGTTACCTGTTGCAATGCCTCTGTTTTTGGTTCATGAGAAAACTCTAGTCACATTTATCTGCTCTGGTTCTGTTCTGTATGAATCACTAAGAGTGAAGGGAAGCTGAGACAGGATTTCATGTGCTCTTCAATTTTTCTGAGTAGTTGAAAACTGATTGTCTCTTCTTCTGAGGTGGTGAATGGCTGCTGAATATTCTTGCTTTATTCCAGTGTGAAGTAAGTGTGGTCAGTGAGCTACTTTCAGCAGAGCTGTTAAATAACTGCTGCTGTTCTGCACTGGAGGAGGCAATTTTCAGGATAATGGAACAATAACACTTGGAACCGCCGCAGTGTGATTGCAAAAGTCTTATCTGGCAGTGTCCTGAGATTGGTTTCCAGTTTGAAAGCTCTGCTGTGTCTTTAATCAGTAGACAAAATTCTAATTGCAGTGGCTGTAGTGAAATAACTGCCATCAGCCAAGTACGGAATGGGAAGGCTCATTGCATCTCTTGGAGATGGTCATTCACATCATCTCAGCTAATGAAAACCTGAGTGTGTCCTGTAGCCTAGTCAAAAGTAAAACTCAGGGAGTTTTTGTTAACAAAGTTCTCTTCTGTTCATACAGCCATCACCTAACCATCCCCCTGGAGCAAAGCTGATTCATTTTCCTAGTACAACAAAAACTGAAAACTCATCAGAAGTAGTAAAATCAGAAGCTGAAAGTAAACCAAAAGGTAAGACTGCTGGAACTTTACATCCGTTACTTGGAAGTCTTGTCTAGAGAAGTATTTGGTTGCCACATTTTTTTTGTGTTAAAATGTTAAACTCTGTGTATACTGGGTGTTTGTGTAATGCTCTGTACCTTTGAGGAGTTATGCAAATGTAAAAGAGTCTGAAATTGAGTTTTGGCTCGCATTTCTGTGGAAAATAAATCAAAACCTTTTATTCTGAGAGATAACCCTACCAAAAAAGGCTGTGATACGATGTTTTATAGCAGCAGCTCCTTTGCATTGATTTGCTACGTTGGTGTGTGCAAACTGACTGATTTTCTGCCTAGCTTTTACTGTTCAGCTGGGATGCTGGAAATCTATTGCTATGGGAACAGTCCCCTAACTTGGTTTCTCTCTATAGGCTATAGAAGTGACTCTCTAAGCTCAGGATTTACTGTGGAGTTACTAGTGTGTTGTCATAACTGTATGTGAAGTTTCTTGCCTCAGAAAGTTGGTATTTTATTTTGTTGAAGTCTGTTCCCTAGATAATCCAGTTCTATTGTGGTTCTGTTTATAATAACTTTAAAAAAATGTTATTTTTTATTATCTCTGAAAATTTATGACTTAATTTGACTACCAAATTGCCTAGTTTTATCTAGAGACACATTTTTAAAGTCAACCCAAAACATCTTGTGGGAGTGCCAACCCCATATAAAAAATTAACTTCAATTATGTGATGTGTAGACAGCTCATTTCGCCCGGTTCCAGAGCAGTCATTTTTTTTGGCTTCTGTATTGTAATTTCCAGGATATTTTTGTTTTATGCGGAAATACTTTATTTTGGTGTAAGTGGGTTGTTTTCTGTGGAATGCATAATTTGCAGGAATAAGGAAGATGCCACAAACAATTGACTCTTTTTGCCTGTGTTCAGGAGTTTTGTAATCTGGTAGAACTGGGCACTTGAAATAGACTAGTTAGTCAGAGCCTTAGGTTATCTAACTAGCAGTGTATAGGGCATTCATGCCATTTTAGCCATATTTTGGCTTTCTTGAATTGAATTGCTATAAATAGCATGACCATGTTTACAAACAGATTATTACTGTCAAGAAGTGTTTGTTGTGATGGCTTGAGAGTGGCTAATACTGAAGTTTTGCCATTGCAGAGCTTATATCAAAAGTTTTTGTACAATGCATTCAGCTGAAGCTGATGCTTACCTGCAACTGTGAAATCTTTACTAAATGTCAAAATTGGGATAGTCTTGACATCTTGCTTTTAAACCATTCCACTGCTGTTGCTGTAAGAGCCAGCAAGACAATGTGCAGCTCTGAGCAGTGTGAAATCTGACTTCTCTAAAACTTTGCATAAAAATTAACCCAAGTTTGCCTAAAAAATCTGAACATTGAGTACTGGACACTCAGAATATTCAATATTTAGCTCTTTTTGTTATTTCAGTTGCATCTCATGCTAAAAGCATAGAAATTGGACTAATTTAGTAGCCATGCTGAATCTATACTCCCCAGAGAAACTAATACATCAGAGAGGAACTTAAATAATGTACTAACAGATGCTGTAGGAGAACATCAGTAGATAACACTTACAGACACCACTTACAAACATCTTATAACCTTCAGGAGAAAGCTTGATGTTCTTCCTTAGTGTGTTTATTTTAATATAGATCCTATTATAGTTTATGTATATCATCTTCAGTTTGGAGAGAGCAAGTTTAAAATAAACTATGTTCAATATTTTAGCAAATAAATAGATCTCTACACTGTTTAGACTAGTGTGGGTTATTTTGTGGTGTGGCTCTATTTCTGGGAAGCTTGTTTTGGCCTCTGGTACAAGTATGTAAAAATATTTTGTTTAAAAAAATAAAATAATCACAGTTTGACCCCTCTTTCCCCCCATTATGTTGGAATGCAACATCTGCAATTTCTGCTACTGTATTGTTAGTCCCAAGTCTGCCAAAGATTCAACTTCTAATAAAAGGTAGTTTAAAGTTTTTACTGAAGTTCAGATGCACTGTTTTGTAAATACCATCTTAGATTTAAATGCTGGAAAGTTAAACTGGACTCTTTGTTAGTTTTAACTACTGACAGACTATCAGGCTCACAAAATAAGATGCTGAGTGGCAAATTGTGCCTACTCTGAATGTGTGTGTCTGGGTTTCTTGAGTGGTGCTGGCTACTGGGATTCACAGCCTGGCACGTACTGGGGGAACCTGGGCAGTCTGCAGGGCTCCCTGTCTCCAGCCTTCCTGGCAGCTGGAGCTGGGTGAAATGTCCCATTTCTGGAACAGTTTTCTACCTGTTGTGGGTCTTGGTGTATGTGAGGAGGAGGGAATTGCTTGGAGGAGAAGGATAGAAGGATTGAAAAGTTGAGCTGTACTGGCCAAATCCCCAGGCAGTAAGGAAATGCTTGTATTTTTTTACAGAATCAGGACATACAGAAATGTATTACACTTGTGTTACACATATTGATTAATAATGAATAAAACCCCTGAATTTAATAGATATTTTTAGTATACCTATTGAATTTTTTCTAGTCAGTGTGATTTTTTTTTTTTTTGGACCTTAATTTAAGCATGCATCACTTTCATCACTTTCACATGGCTGCATAGCTCTGCTTATGTTTCTGTAATTCTTCACAAACCACAATATAGTCACTCTACAGGAGAGCATTTTTGATCACTAGATAAGGCAGTAAAATAATGCAAGTTCTTGTACCCAGGATTAGTCATGTAGTTACATACCTATGTATATCTTTACATAACTATCTCTTAAGCTTGGCATACTCTTACATTTCAACAGTGGCTGGCACTGACCAAGGCAGATTTTTATTTAAGAATACAATTTGTACATTCATTTAACTACAGATTTCCATCTTGATTAAACAACAAGAAGAAGATTCAACTGCAACTCACTCATTTATTTTCTTACCATCCAGCAAAAGGCAGTCATTAGCAAGTTGATCCTAATGATGACTTCATGTTGTGCTGTTATCTGAGGGTTGATGCAGCTGCTCACTTGTGTGTGGTGTTAGCATCAAATACCTGATAGGTCCTGGCAGCACATTAGAGCCCCTTTTGTTTGCTTCTTCTTCCTTCATCTGTCAGATACAGAAATCCAGCCTATTTATCTGCTAAATAATTCTAAATGTGCTGGGGTTAAAAAAGGTGCAAAAAATGCCTTACAGTCAAGACTTCTGTATTAATGTATTTTGGCCTTTTTCATGTTGTTTTTGTTCTAGTGTGGGAAAGGAAAACAAATCCTCCTGCTGCTTTACCTGAAAACGTTATCACAATTTTAAATAGGTTTGGTTTTGAACTATTCCAAATGGAAATAAAGGAATTAGTATTTTTGCAGAAGAGGCTGTGACTGTCTGAGTTGATCACTCAGACAAGCTCTGGTTTCAGGTGCTTAGCCAAGGAATTCCTTTGCTTCAGTTACTTGATTTCACTGCAGAATTTCAGCAAATGTGCTGTTTGAGTACTTGAAGTTTCTGTAGTTTAAAGTATTAACAAACAATTGCACCATGAAACAATTGCATGTATTTAATTAGGAATGTATATTTGAAATTTAGATAAATTTTGAGATGATAAGAACTTCATATAAACTTTCAAAAAACTTGAAACCATTTTTGTCTAAAGCAGCTCAAAAATGAATATATAATTGTATGGGGAGACTGTTACAATTTTAACTGAGTAAGCTTTTCTTTTCTACCTCTGAAGTCAGAGTACCTGAATTAAATTGCTTTTGTGGATAAAAATGTTTTAGAGTTTAAACTACTGACTTGACAATTCTATCCATCACTCTATAAATGTGTAGTTTTATTTTTGTTGTGATACGAATGACATAGTGAACATTTGCAAAGCAGTCTCAGAAGGGATGTGTACCTATAGTGTTAATCTCTGAGCTCTCCTTTCAGACAGCACAAGTGAACTGGTATTATTGATTGTGCTGTTTTGTTTCAGCCAAGGAATATTGCAGGACAATATTTTCCTATGAAGGCTCAAATGATGAACTCAGCTTTAAAGAAGGCGAGATCATTCAAATAATCAGTAAGGTAAGATGTTTGGTCTGCTTTAACCAATTATATAGTTTTTGTGGGTTTTTTACAGGTAGGTAATGTGTAAAATGTGGAAGTAGGAGAGTCTGTTGAAGGGGATATTCCTGTAGACTGTTTTGTCTGATGTGAGGGTCAGCTCTTTGCTTCTGCACTTGGTGGAGATATGTCCTTAAAAATTGTTCCAGAGTGGGAAGTTATCTTAGATTCCTTAAAGGCCAGTTGGATCAGTGTACACCCAGTGCCAAATGCCTTTTCAGTGAGGAAACTGGAAAAGCTTTGCAAATAGCCCATTTACCTTCAGAACTTGTGCTTTTTCTGTGGTGAGATATCAGGCTGACCTAGAGGTGGTGGTTGGAAAGTATTATTGTGTCAAAAGGTGAGAAATTAAGATCTGTACTTACTGATTTTGGTCTAGGTACTATGAAAAAAAAACCTGGGCAAATGTTTTCAGTAGGAGAATGAAGTCCAGGGGTTAGAGACACTTGGGATTTCAGGATAACCATACAGAAGTTAATGGTACTGTCTGGCTATTTAGAAAAAGGTGATTATTTAGTGGAATGCTTCTATTTGTGTTGAATATTGAAAACACCTTTTTGAAAGGTCATCTTGTTACCAAGATGTTTTTTAACAAGAAATTAACCTATCCATACTTAATCTTCCTGCAGTACTCTGCAGTCTTTTGTTAGTTACTGTTTACATGTTGCTATATTAAAGAATAATGAGTTGCCTAAAAAAAATGGAACGTTTGAAGGAGGATTTTCTTTTTTTTTTTTCCTTTATTTTTCTCTTCCAGCTTTCACACAGTTGCAGAAGAAATGTAACACTGTTTCTTTAGGAGGATTTTAGTTTATGGAGAAGATTGCCACTTTTCTTAACAAAAAAATTTATATTATCAGTATTATTGACTGTAATTACAGTGGAAAAGAGTAGTTAGAGAAGACACGTTTTAAACATGACAGCCCTTGCCCCAGGGGGCTGTCACATTTCAAAACATGCCTTTCCTAACAGTTATCTCTACCTCTTGCCTCTCTATCCTTTTTACACTGATTTACCCAAAGCATACCCTGTCCACACTGAAGAAGAGTTATCCAGAGCAGAGCTCTCCCTCCACAGCCATCTTCTGAAGTCTGAGTATATTAATTTAACTGTCAGGTGGTTGACTCAGTCCAGGGTTTAGATATTTAAGATATTTTCCTTTAGCACATTTACTTTGTGTAAAGCCTGTCCCCCTCAGCCACTTGTTTTCTGTTTATTCTGCATATGATAATTTTCAAAGTCAGTTGCCTCTGACTTGGTAGCATGCCTCAGCACTGTCTAAAGGAAGTTTAGCAATAGGTGCTTTATCTCGTTTACAACCAACTGCAAACTGTTCAGAAATTGGACTCTACAGTAATAAATTGAAAGGGTGATGGAGAAATGAAAGAAAACTTAAGCAAACTTTTACTTTCAGCACTAAACACCTATTCAGGTCTTTTTCCTGCTGATTCCTTCTTTAGTTTAATGTGGAATGGGATTAAAAAAGAAAAAAAAAAATTTTATTTTCTTTTTCCCCCTCGCCTTTATCCTTTCAGTGTCTTAGCTGAACTGAGTGCTGAATTGTCCTTGTGTACTGAATTTTGGGATGAACTACATGGTGCTGCTAACAGTGCACATATCAGCAGTAATCAGCTTGGATTTGTATGGAGTGACATCTGCACTGTTTTGGATATGAGACACTGAGGAAAGCTGTTATTTATGCTGTTAAAATATTCAAATAACATCATATTTTCTGTTATGGACAAACTAAAGCCTCAGTCCAGTAAGATCATGTAATGGATTTCTGTGCCACTGAATTAATTTTCCTTTTTTTTTTTTAATGTCTTAATGTGGTTATTTTTTAATTCAGTAGGGAATATCCTCTTGCTTCTTCACCCTTTTCAGACCAGTGGACTTGATCAGTCACATCAGAATCACTTTTATTTATTACAATTCTGTGTTACTCCAATGACACTTGAAGTGTTTACTGAGTAAGTTGCCGGTCAAGGAAGTTGAGAGTATTGAATGTTGTGTATTGGGTCACAACTGGTTTTATCTATTTTCCTTCCCTTTGCAGATCTTATCCTTATACCCTTATCTTCTATAGGGTGTAATATCATTTCATCCTGCTTTTTAGACAACAAACAAAAAGTGACTCAACCTGATCTGATCTATAGCTGTTTCCTCTTGCAAAGGTGGCTAAAGAATTCCTGTTATAAATGTGGTATTTCAGGCAAATGATTATATTGTGTGTAAAAGCAAAAATGTTGTTCTTGTAACTATCTGTTCTGGGGAGGAAGTAAATATTGATTGAAATGTCCTGTTTGTTATAGGACACTGGAGACCCAGGCTGGTGGAAAGGAGAACTCAATGGTAAAGAAGGAGTCTTCCCAGATAATTTTGCTGTTCAAATACAAGAGTCTGATAAAGACTTTCCTGTAAGTCCTTACGTGTATCATTTAGTATCACAAAAAAGTATCAACGGAAATGCAAGAAATAAAAAACTTCACAGCACATTATGCTGCCCAAAATGTTAACACAATTGTGTCAGTTTTACCTTGAATTAGTTATGTAACTTTATCTTGAATTAACTATATCAAAGAAGAAAGATTTAAATGTTAATGTTTGTATTCAACTTCTCCTTAAATATTAAACTAAGACATGCTTTTCCAGATTATCATAGAATCACAGAATGGTTTGGGCTGGAAGGGACCTTAAAGATCATCCAGTTCCAAGCCCCCTGCCATGAGCAGGGACACCTTCCACTAGACCAGGTTGCTCAAAGCCTCATCCAGCCTGGCCTTGAACACTTCCAGAGAAGTAGTGTAGTTCCATTAACTGTAGTTAATGAGGATAATTAGGTCATAGAAAAGGATATAGTTCTGATAATGTGATGTTATGTATAACTGATTACTAAATTAAACCATACTGTTCTGAAGGGACATAAGCAGTCAGTTTCTTCTGTCTGTAGTCCTGTAAGTACCTGTAATTGCAAAATGCTGAATGACACCTGTGGTACCAGCTGGGATTTTTCCAAGTTAAGATTTGCCAGTAGGTAGCAGTCCATGAAGGATAATCTCTGGATGGGGTTATAGAAATACATTTTTACCACCTCGTGTGCAAACTTACAGAAATCCATGTTTTCATATGGAACTCTCCTTAGTCTGGTAGTTTTGGTTCTTACAAACATAAATTGCCCTGCAGATGGGAGGGATGGGATCTCCCATATGAGGAGAGGCTGAGAGAGCTGGGACTCTTCAGCCTGGAGAAGACTGAAAGGGGATCTGATCAATGTCTATAAATATCTGAAATGTGGGGGCCAAATGGATGGGGACGGGCTCTTTTCAGTAGTACCCAGGGACAGGACAGGACAGGGGGCAATGGGCACAAACTGGAACACCAAAAGTTCCAGACAAACTTAAGGAAAAACTTCTTTACTGTGATGGTGATGGAGCATTGGGGCAGGCTGCCCAGAGAGACTGGGGAGTCTCCTTCTCTGGGGATGTTAAAAACCTACCTGGACACTTTCCTGTGCAACCTGGTGTAGGGAACCTGCTTTGGCAGGAGGGGTTGGACTGGATGATCTCCTGAGGTCCCTTCCAACCCCCACCATTCTGTGATTCAGTTCTGGATCAGACGTCTAGATGTTGAAGCCTGTATCTCAGCAGAACAGAGCTTCAGGAGTTCTGTAGTAATCTAGTGCCATTTCGTCTGGAATTGGAGATGTTCACAGAGGATTGCTAGTTACAACCTGACAGATAGTTATTAACTTAGCATTTAATCTCAGTTATCTAACAGACACAGAAAGTCTAGTTACTCTAAGTCAATGTTTTCTTTTCAGATGGATTCTCAACCTTGCAAGCATGACATAAATGCCATAACATACAGCTGATGATTTGAGGAGTCTGAGAGTAATATTGCTCTTTTGCAATACAGAATTGCTCCTTTCAGAGGAGAAAAAAAATAATATTATTTTATCATAAAATGTTTCCTGCAGACAGACCTTGCATTCATCCTTTATTCTGCTATGTGTAGTATGTCTCTACAGGGATTCACCTTGCACTGAGCAGCTTTGAAGTTCAAGGCATTGGGTGGTTGATTATTGTAATCAGCTGTTTGATACTGACTTAATAGAAACAGAGATCAGAATCATATAATGGGAAGTTGATGCTGAACTCCCAGTGTAACTGTTTCTGATACAAGCAGCAGTGCTGCACAGCTGGATAATGAATTTGTGTTTTGGGAAAGGAAGAAAATATAGTCTTGTTACTTAAGTTCCCAAGCTTTTGTGTTCTCTGTCGCTACAGAAAGAAATTAATTATGTGTTTTTGTGCTTGTTTTCTCTTGTCAGAATAAAATCTTTCTGTATTAAGAGCTTATTCAGTAGCAGTAGGGGCACAGAAGTTAAATCCATCCATAGCAACTGTTTCAAAAATATCCACCACAAGTAATCTTTGGAGAGGCTGTATTAGGCTGGGCCCATATGGCTTCAGCAATGTTTGTGTGAAAAACAGATTTGTTTTGGTAGGCTTCTGTGATCAGTTTATCAGCGAGTCTTGTCCTTAGTACCATCACAAAGACACGTCTTCTAGAGTCTGCTGATGAATCAGATTCTGAGGATAAAATGGCTTGAGATGTCTGTCCTGAGAGGTGCCAGTACTCCTTCAACGGGAGAGAGAGATTCAGATTGTTTTACCAGTGTAAGGAAAGTATTTTTAAATGGTGTTATTTCCAGTATACAAAATGTGACACCGTAACACTTTATAAATTCTTAAAGGCTGGGGTACTTTGTGCACCTTTCCTCGCTTAAATATACAGTGATAAGGAAGCTCAAACAATGTTTTTTGATGTAACTGCAGTGTTTATCTTGCAAACATAACTACTTTTTTTTTTTTTTCCCTTACACTGTTATAATTGTCAATTAATTGAAATAGTTTTTCTGATATTTAATTTAGAACCTTTTTTTCAGTGAAAGTGACTATTTTTGGTTGAAAAACGTGTCTGATTACTCTTTTAAACTTGCATTGTACTAAGACTGAGGTTTACATATTGAAATTGAAATGGGTGTGATCAGCACAATTCTTCAGACTAGAAAAGATGTAATTCTTAATTTTTAGTTCTTTATACCACTGCTGCTTATGCATATTGCTGAAGCACTGATCTGATTTGAAGAAACCTGCATTTTGTTTTTTGCAACTGGTTGTCTGGGAGGTATCAGAGGAATTACTTTAGTTCTCTGTGTTTTTTGTCTGTGAATTGATTGCCTCCTATGCGAAATACTTTGAAATCAGCTAATAAACAAGCTAGACATGACAGTGTGCAAAACAGAAGACAAGTAAGTCAGTCTTTGATAGAGAATATCTGTTTGTTTATTTATTTGACTACTTTTTTTTTTCCATTTTGCAGAAACCAAAGAAACCTCCACCTCCAGTTAAAAGTCCAGGTACGTAGGATATGTAAGGTGGTACATGTCTGAGGAAATACTAAATTTCAAAAGCAGTGCATGACTTCAAAAGAAAAGTAAGAAGTAGCTTTGTACATCCTAGTAATGCAGCCACCCATAGTCACAGTTTGAGGTTACTTTTTATATTTTATGTATTTTGCTGCTGCTGTATATTTTTCAAAATTATGATGGAGCTGTCTTTGGAAACATTTTAATACAAACCTGCTGTTTCCTGGGCTCACATGAGTGTTTATAAATGGTATTATGCTCCTTGCAGCGGAAAAAATATAAGCACAAATTGGTGTTTGTCATATTTTTAGTTAGTGACTAAGATAATTAAAGCTCTTTGAGAAATGTCTATGGTTTGTTTTTTTGCATTCAGCTCCAAAGCCTGAATTGCCTACTGGAGAGAAAAAATTCCCTTCTTTGAGACCTGAAGAAAAAGGTGAGACCAGTTTTCTCTGTAATGAATTTCGGATGATGCTATTGTAAGTGAGTTACAGTTTTTAGCTTGGCTGCTCTGTGCAATAGGTGTCTGTTCAAAAGACATCATATGGTTTCTCTTGGTACAATCTACTGAAGTGGTCGTGTCTGTGATGTTCTGAAAATGTGTTTAGAGTGATTAGAACAACAGCCACACTTTCATGAAATGTGTATTTCTTGTTACTGAATTACATTCTGGAAAATATTTATTGCACCACATAATAGCATAGTTACTACTTAATTCATTTAAGTGTAGTTCTGTGATAGCAACTGCAGTTTTGAATATTGAGTGTGGTGGTTTAACCACAGTAGGACCATGTGGTCCTGCATTCACGCCCTTCCACCTGGTAAAATGGAATGGGAAACACAACAAAGGGTGCATGGGATTAGGATGAAGGACAGGGATGGCTCACTCACCAGTCTTGGTCACGAGCAAAAGAGACTCAACTTGAGGAAGAAAAATCAATTGAATTTGTTACCATACATCTGAGTAGCACAGTGAGACATAACAACCACAACCACACCCACACGTTCCACCACCCCTCCCTTCTTCCCGGGCTCCTGATTTCTCTGCCTTCCCCCCCAGCAGCACAGGGGATAGGGAATGGGGGTTCAGTCAGTTCACCTCTGCCGCTCTTCCTGGCATGAAAAGTCCAGGAACAAGATGTTCCAAAGCAAACTTCCCATGGAGTGATGGACCTCTTCGGGCTCAGCTCCTGGCTCCAGCATGGGGACATCCGCGGGCTGCAGACGGGCCTCCAGTCCAGCACACCTCCTCACCCTCTGTCTCTGGGGGGTCTACCCCCGCTCTGGTGTTGAGTGTCTTTGGAGTCTCAATTTCAGTCACACTCGCCCTTGGGCTCAGCTTTTCTGCTCCAGTGTGGAGTCCTCCAGGGCCTACACATTGGTATTTGCTCCACTGTTGAACCTCCATGGGCTGCAGGGGACCTTCTTTGCCTTCTCCCATTCCATGCATTTGAACTGGGTGTCTGAGGTTCTCTGTCCTCCCCCTCCTCCTCCTTCCTCCTAGCAATGAAACTCTCTTTGTTTAGGCTGATGGTCTTTTGTTCAGGTCAATGGCCTCTCCTCCAGGTTCTCCCCACCTTCTTCTTTTCAGGACAGTCCTTTCCCTCACCAATATGGATTCACAGAGGTGGTTCTCTAGTGCTCACTGGCCCAGCCTGGGCTGGGGGGGGTCCCCACCTTGGAGCCAGGGGAGCTTTTCACTCTCACAAGGTGGCCCTTCCCCCACTACCAAAAACAAATGCACCCCGCCCTGTGTGAATTGGGATCAACTGTATGATGCTAGAAATCTTGATCACATGGCTTTTTATAAGTTTAAGCTTATTTAAACAGAATTAAATTTAATTTTGGACTGGTTCTGTCTGTGCTGTGGTGTTAACATTTGCATAGTTGAGTTCAACTGTTCTTGGAGGAATACAGAAAAAATAATATTGAGTGACACCATCCAAAATGCTTAGGAACATGAAAGCTTCTGAAAAATAAAATGGAGAACTGTCCTTCACTGTGGTACAGGAGATGATGAAGGAAAACTTTGTCTTGTATTCAGTTGAAGGTCAGATCTTAAAAGTTAGTTTAGGTAGCAGAAGTGTTTTATTGGAAAAATACTCATTTATCAGTGCAGTTTTATGTGTGGAAAAATAACCGTGTTGATACTAGTGATTAAATTCATTAAGTATGAAATTGTACTGTAATTAGTTTTCATAAAAAAAAAAACCCAACTAATGGAGCAGATCTAATCACAAGCCATCAAACCCTGTAATTTTTAATGTCTATTGGGAGACTAATAAATCTGCCTTTAATTGCCATCAAGAACTGATCAAAAATTAAAAGCAATACTCCTACTTCTGTGCGTATTTCTGTATTTATAGTGAAGGATGCTTAGTGGTATCATGTAGAAATTTTTGTCCATTATAAATGTCTTCAGATTAGTATTTTTATTTCCATTATTAAACCACTCATTTTTAGCCAATCTTTTTTTTTTAATTGTGGAGCAAAGTCTGAAAAAGAGGCATGCCATTTTATCCAGCAGAAATGTCCCATTTCTGTGCTCATGATGAATCTTGACCTTTGGTATTAGCTTTTTCTACTTAGCTGTGGATGGGTTTTATATTCAGATTTTGAGTGGGAGTAACTGACAGGGAAATCTGACAGATGAGAATCCAGGAATACGATTTGATGACAGCATTTTTTTTCTGCCCTGTTTATGAACTCGCTTATTCTTAAAAACAAGAGGCGTCATTCTCAACTGGCGTTCAGCATGGCGAAAATAAAGCTGATAGCTCTGTGTAATACTAACTGATATTAGACATTGAAAATTTCAGTCTTGTGTCTAGGATCAGTAGGCAGAAACAGGCTGTTTTACACAGGACAGTCAGCACCACCATGTGGCAAAATCCTTCCACTACTTCAGAAGGTATTTTGTTTTTTTAACTCAGTACTAGGAGAGACTGGAAGGTGATGATAACCAGTTTATTTTTTTTTAGTTCATATCCCCTAATATTCAAATATCCCAAAGCAGGAAGATGATTCTGCCCTGGGTAATGCTTTTTTGCTGAAGTGTCTCTATGATCTATTAACTGTCAAGTGTTCCTGGGGGCAGGGGAAATTGGTGTTTTCCATGTTATGGTTGAAGGGCTGACACTCAACAGCTGCAGGACTTGTCCAGAGGAACTCAGTCACAGACCTGTCAGTTAATGCACTTAGCTGGGATGGAGCTGAACTGAATTTCCAACCCAATTCCTTAGCATATGTAAAAATTTTACATTGGTTAAAAGCAAAGTCATAGGAGGGGAGGATGGGGAGAATCCAAGCTGAAGGTCAGTCTTTCCATCCCAATTGACTCATGTATTGTCCTGTAAGGGCAGTAACTCTAAAACACTGTAACTCCTTTCTGTAACCTCTTTTAAATCCTCAGTGCTTTATGTATACCTGACTGAGCTGTAGCATGGCTTTCCAAAGAAAAGTAGAAGGTATGCTCTGGATATCCCACAGGGTGTGATTAGGCAACACAGAGTATTCAGCTAACATTTGTGAAGCAGCTTGAATTTTTTTAGTGTGCCATGTGTTCTATGTCAGCTCCTCTGGACAGTATTCAATTAGGTCATGTAGTCATTGAACAATGAATTTAACTTTCTTTGTTTGATCATAAATACCTAATTTGTATCTTGAATTTGTAGGAAGATAGACTTTATCCAAAACAAATTTAGTTATTCAGATAAATACTTATTTTTTCCACAGATAAATTATGCTGTTTGTGTGTATGGAATAGGTCTCATTATAACTAAATAAAAAAACCAACCAAACAAACCCTACCTTTTTTTAAGAGGAGATAAGGTAATTCATAGAAAAGAGGAAGCAGTAGCAGTACAGAGAGATTCTTGGTTCTTAGCTGTCATTTGCAGTGCAATAATGTGAATACATGATTTCTTACTACTGTTTCATGTCAGGAGAAAGATATTTTGCTTACTTTAACAGTGTTTTGTAAGTTCAGGTAAGTAGTTTGAGTGTTTTGATAAGGTATCACTTCAAGACACTTGCATATCTTCTTTTTGATCTGATCTTCAAAGAAAGTATTTAAGACAGCAGTTGCTTTCTAGTTGATTGTCATCCTAAGAATTCTAGACAACATGGGTTTTTAGAATGTTATGACAACTTATTTTGCCAGATGAAAAAGGAGCTTTGGATCAGAAGCCTTTGAAGCCACAGGCTCCTCAAGTACCACCCAAGAAGCCTATTCCTCCAAGCAAGACTAACAGCTTACTGAGAGCAGGGCTTCTGCACCCAAAACGTCCAGATAAACCTGTTTTGCCGTCATCTATATCCAGGTCAGTATAACTTAAATCATATACCCCAAGTATACTTTATTACTTTTGTTGCTCTGTCTTCTTTCATGGGTGAGGTGGGAAGAAATGTATGTTTTAAGGGTGAAAAGGATGCAAGGATAAGTTTTACCCTATACCTCCAGTGTCTTGGTTCTTCAGCTCTTTATCAATGTCAACTTATAACTTTCTAATTAAATTAAAGATTGAATCCATCCCAGAGTAAATATTACAGCATAACTAACCATGGGGCAGTTGAAGCTACATATCTGTGGGCTGCTTTCCTCTAAGCTTGCCTCATAATGAAGAAGTTGTAGCTAGAGCAGCAGTATGTTGTAGAAGAATCTGTGGATGTGGCACTTGAGAGTTGTTATTGTGTTGGACAAAACCTTGAAGACTTGAGCTGCGTCAATGGTCAGTGTTTCAGCACTTTATGTAGAGTAAGATAAATGGAAAGGAAGAGTTGAGCACAGTTACTACCTGTGCTAAGGTACTCAGTGTAGCTCGTGCTCTTCTGAGAAAGAAAGCATTTACTACAGAATCACATCCAGTCTCTGTCTTGAGTATTCTCAGCTGAAGTACTAGACAAATAGGGAGGGTGATAGCAAGTAATCTCTCACTTCTTCTTTTAGATTCACTTGTAATTTTTTTTCTCATGAGTTTGTAACAATTATTTATGGTATTTTGCTAAGACTGATTTTGCATCAATACAATCCACCCCCCCTCGCCCCAGTTTCCCTTTCTACCTCCATCAAAGTATTTGCCAGATCCTTACCCAAAACTGTTGATGGGTAACTCTCATTTTGGGATGTGTAGTTGACTTGAAAGAACCATGAGAAAGTAAAATCATTCTGAACTTGGCCTTGTACAAATAAAGGAGCAGACAGCTGCTACGTCAAAGAGCTTGCACCTTAAATACCTGCAAAGATACAGGGTGGCAGCAAGCATTTGTCAGGGTTTATCTCTTTTTACAGCAGGTCCTGTATAGCTGAACCAAAAGGAAGAATATCTAAAGGGAGAAGACAGTGAGGAGGAGGGCAGTGGGGAAAGGGAGTGTGGGTAAAGCACACACTTTTGCCTCTGGTCCCACCCTGCACAGCCCTGGGAACACTGGATGCCTGACTGAAGAGTTAGAGCATTGCTACTTCTGTTTAGGTTTTCAGTTTGTAATTGTGTTATGTCACTTGGTATTTTGGAGTTTCCCAACTAATTTTTTTTTTTAAAAAAACACAAGACATTTAGAAAATAATTATGGACATAAAGGCATACACATGTGCAGTTAAATACAGGTCTGTAGTAAACTCTGGTCCTTTAGTAATTGAAAACTTTAAATCTTAGGGTTTTTAAATATGTTCAAACATCTGAAAGCTTAACATTACTGCAGGAAGATAAGGCTATTATCTGCTACTGCAATAAAACTTTGAAATAAAGGATTTGGAAGATGAATTAGTGAGAGGGACACATTGAAGCTGACAGCTGGTCCATTTATATACTTTCTTTTTATGCTGTATCATAAATGATGGAAAGAATTGTAAAGGAAAATGTAATATTTTGGGGTTTTTTTGTGCTTCTTTGTTTTGATAAGGCTTGTTTTTCCTTTTTGTCCCTGAATGATGTCGCCAGACACGCAAAGAATGCATGGTAGAATAAAAGTTATATATACAAGGTACTTTATACCCAGAAAGAAATAACTTGTTCTTGGCAGCTTTTTTCTTTACAGGGAGATTTTGATGTCAATGAGTCTGAGTATGTTTCTGAATATATCAAGAAGTATTACTGAAGGTGCTATTCAGCTCTCTTGTTTTCTGTTGCACTGAAGTGTAATATTTTACATTTAGGTGCCAAAATGTGCCCTATAGTAGAAGTTTTGGGTTATTTTTACAAGGGCATTGTACATGTTTGACAACTCTGCAAGAGCTGGAAGGGAAGAACTGGCTTTTATAGGACTAAAATTGCTCTCTGGAATACTTGATTTTAAGCAAGACTTTATAAAATTATGTAATCTACTGAAATTTTTCTGTTTATTTCTAATTCTTGGTATGTTTCAGTTGTAAACTATTTAATCTCTTGACTAGATATGTCTTTTTATTTTTTTATTCTTTCTTACTACAGATCTAATGGAGAAGTTGTTTCTCTTCGACCAAAATCTGAAGTTGAGCCAGTAGCAAAACCAAAGTTAGACTCTGAACCATTACCACTTAGACCAAAATCAGTAGAGGTAGATTCACTTGTGCTAAAGAGCTCTAAAGAATCAGGTAAGAAAAGAATAAATGTTCTTTTGGGTCTTTCTGTTTGGATTGCAGTATTTTGCAAGGTTAGAAAGATCTTTTTAAACAGTTTACTGAAAATGCCACAAAGTGCAATTTTGCCTGTTCAGTAGAAAGTTTGGTTTTTTTAGGACTGCTGTAGATAGCTGAAGGTAAGAGTCAGCAAGCAATGAACAGGTGTCATTAGGCTCTTTGGAGGCCATTGATGAGCTCTGTGGTGTAACAGATAACAGGAAGGGGGAAATGTAGGTAGTGATTTGTTTTGCTAATTTGAAAGCATGTGTTTTTACTACCACTTTTTATCTTGCATTTTTATTAAATTATTTTCCTTACTGACTGATTCTGTTTGTTCTGCTCGTGCATTTCAAATAACTTTTGCTTTTCTAGCTAACTTGCATATTCTTAGTAATGCCATAACCTTCAGTGTTCTGTGATTAAGTTCATAGCTATTCTAGATTATGACTTTATCAGACCTTAAATTTTGGTCAGCATGGAGCATTGTACATTTGAATTTCGTGCTTCTGGCTTTGCTTAATATTCCTTGAGCCAAGCCTGGCATCTCTTTAAATCTAAATTTTTCCAGTAAATACATTGATACTGGTTAAAGCACAGAGCTTGATGATCAGGCTGTCTGAGCTATTATATAGTTACCTTTTGTCCTTTACTGATAGTGCAAATGATTTCAGTCCACTCTGTACATCTTAGGCAGAGATCATATGCTGTGGGCATATCTTTTTTTTAAACTCTAAATTATGTGTGTGCATATCTCAAATGCAACCTTTCCTCTCAGAAAAGATTTTAGTAATAATATGTTTTGAAATCATATATTTTGTTTTTTTTTTTTTAGGCCAATTATGATATTCAGGTTGTAGAATAGTTGGTCCTAAAGTGGACCATTCATCTGGGAGATAAAAATGCATGAAAAAGCTGAAAGAGTTTATGAATAGAAAAGAATACTCCTGATTTTTCCATGAAGCATTTTAAAACATGCTCCTAAGCTTAAATGCTTTATATGAGGAATGGTTAGTTCATGTATGTTTTTAATACAGAAGTTATATTTTTCTGAGCCACAAAAATCTGGACTTCAGCAGGTATTAAAATATCCTGTAAATATTACAAATATTATCAGTCTTACTCTAAAGTATTTGTAAGTTCTTTTTATTCCTCACTAAAATGTATGCATATGCTGCAATATGCCTTGTTTTAAAGGTTTCCAATTAGCAGTTTTAGTTATTGCCTCTATTTAAAGACGAGTTTGAGTGAGGGTACAGAAGAAACATTTTCAGGCCAAAATAAGCTAAGAGATGAAAGAGTAATGTACAACCTGGCCTTTAAAAATGTAAGCTTTGTCCTCCTCCTCAGATGTTTATCTCTAGGATTATACTAGATGTGTTAGTGTATAGCATAGCATCATTTATCCACAGGAAAAGAAACTCCCCATGAAAACAGATGGAATGTTTTTTTTAATTTAGGTACAATTATCTTGACAAGTTTAATAACCAGAGTGGCAACACAATAGCTGTAATAATTTGGTATTCATATGTATGAAAAAAAAACAAAGTACAAATCTATGAATTCTGATTTGCTAACATAAGATTTTACAGGCTCATGGATAAAATCAAGATTGTAATTCCTAGATGGGGCAAAGGACAGGAAAATGTAACAGGCAAGTGGGTGAGATCTGTTCAGTGGTCCTTGTTTGGTTCAGAGCAAGCAAGAGGCTCAGGCAGTCTGTGTGGGGATGCAGCTCTGACAGTGTCAAGGAACTGCTATTTAAGGAAAGTTTCAACAATCCTCTGTTATCTGAAACTACCCTTGTTTAAAACTACTTGTAGTTTTACTACTCATGTGAAAAGAGACTAATCCAAACTCCTGCCAGTAAAATGTAATGAATCTCATGCTTTATGTCTCTGTATGTGTTCTGCTACTAAAGACATGATACTCTGTGCAGCAGCTAAGACTGTATAAAGCTCCAAAGATGTTGGGATGTTGGTTGGGTCCTTATATAAAGTTTCAGATTGTTTAATCTTACTAGAACTAGAATAGATATTCAAACATGGGGGAAAAATATATAGCTTGGGTTGGCAACTGTGTTACCAAAGTCTCTCTTTTTTTCCTCCCCCCCTGTCCCCTTTAGATTGATATCCTGAAATTAATTAATTTTTAGGAAACCAATTTCTTTAAGTATGAATCTTATTTTTTTTGCACCTTAGTTTGACCATGAAGTGTGATGTAGGTTGAACCTAAAGGAGAAGCTGTAAATATTCTGTATCTGTAGAAGAAAAATAACCCACCTCATACCAAAATTAGGTACCCAGTCATCAGATAAGGACAAATACTCAAAACCATTCAGAAGCATTGATCATGTTGAAATACCTCCTCTTGCAGCTTTATTTGAAAAATTGCATGTTTCTCTGATTTGAAGTACTGTAAAAGACTAAAGCTGTAATACTTGCATGCTGAACATGTAAAGCGATTCTGTTTCTTCTACAAATGTTTCTTTTTCCTGCTTTGTAAAATAATTTTTTTTGTTCAGAATCTTTTTCTAGACATTCCTCTCCTTGACTTTTCTTTCCAGATTTTGTTTCCTATCCTGTTTGCCATGTTTCCCTTCTTACGTGTCAGGAAATTACCCTACCCTTCTCCATTTTGGTAAGATAACAATCTATAAGGAAATCCAAATGCTTTATGCCATATGCATATCCTCTTCTTAACGTCAGAAACGTAACTTTCAGTTGCAGTTATTGATACTAAAATTTTGGGGGTTTCAATTTAAAATGCTTTTTCATTTATTTGAATGCCTGTTTTCCTTATCTGTTAAACAAGAGGTTACTTTAAGTGGACTTTTCAAGTAGGAACTTGTAGAGGTTAAAACCAAAAAACCCACACAAGAAAAGCTTTACAGTCCAGCTATGGATAAGGCAAACCTAGTGTTTATAGTGAAATGTGTTCAATAGTTACAGCACTTCTGGTGTATGTAGCTTGAATGGCTTTATCATTCTGTACACACAAATGAGCCAATTATGAAGCCTCTGGGCACTGGATCCACTGCTGTTGGCTATTTAGTGTTGTAAAATAATATTTTTGAAAATTACACATTAAGCATGTACTTAATTTCAGCAAAAACCTTACTATTGCTTGTCTACAAATTTAAATATTCTGAAGCTTATATGTCCCTTGAATTTTTGGGGTGCAATCTCAGCAAGATGAGTAATAGGAAAGAGGACTGCCATCTTCTCTTACTCTGCAGATTAATATGAGGTCTCGTCTTCTAAAACATTGGATATGTTTCACTTCTGTTACAGGTTTTTAAACCCCAGCCACGTGAGATGTTGGAACTGTAATTTTTTTAGACACCCTTTCAACTTTGCTTCTTTTTGTGAAGGCTTTTTAAGATAAACTGGTATGAATACACTTGCAGTGTTCAGAAATCTTAACAAAACCTCTCACCTTGATGTGTCTGGTAAAGCTCTTACCAGTTCTGTAATGGATGGATCCATGTGAAGCTTGCTGAAGAGACATTTCTAATAATCTGTCCTAAGTACCTGTTTAAGCTTAACTCATCTTTCTAGAAAGAAAGGTGTTCTTGCTCAGTCTTAAAATAGTTTTTTGACTCAAAATATCCCCAGATGTATGGTATTGCTCTTTTGGCGCAATGGTGGGATTTCCTAGCAAATACTCACAAGCTGTATGTGAGAAAGTTAATTGATAAATCACTGTATTGCTTGAACTGGGTGTAAATTGTGAACTTTCAATGGGTTTCATTGGTTTTAGTGGCCACAGGCTTCCTCCTAAGACAATTGAGAGTGCTGTTTAAAAAGAAAAACAAGCAAACCTCCCAAACCCACAACAAAACAAACGAAATCTCCACCACCAAAACCACAACCCTTAATCCCCACCAGCTGGTGTTTTAATTTCTTCCTCATACCAAAGCAACAAAATGGAAAAGTTGAAAAAAAAAAAAGAAATCCAAGTACTGTCAGAATTCCCTCTGTGAAGTAGTGGGAATGTTTTAATGCTGAGCAATTGTCTCAGGTGTATCTGCACCTGAAAGGAGTGTGTAGAGAGGTGGGGGTCAGTCTGTACAACCAAGGAACAAGTGACAGGACAAGAGGAAATGGCCTCAAGTTGCACCAAGGGGAAGTTGAGATTGGATGTGAGGAAGAATTTCTTTGCTGAAAGGGTTCTCAGGCATTGGAAGGGGTTGCCCAGGGCAGTGGTGGAGTCCCCGTCCCTGGAGAGATTGAGGAGTTGTGTAGACACAGTGCTGAGGGACATGGGTTAGTCAGGGACTTGTCAGTGTGAGGTTAATGATTGGACTCGATGTTCTTAAAGGTATTTTCCAATCGAGGCAATTCTGTGATTCTGTAATTTCCTTTAGAAGCTTTTATAGATTTAAAAAAAACCCTTGTGGTTTTAGTGTCATCCCACCTCCTATACTGTAGTAGTCTTTGTCTTCAAGCCTTGTCAGATTCTGTGGGGGTTTTTTGGGGGTTTTTTTGTTTGTTTGTTTGTTTTCAAAAGTACACATTATTCTTAGTATGTTCTTAACATGCCTGATGTTTTCTTTATTCATGAAGTCAGGGCTGGCATTAGAATCATAATAGCAACTCAATTTACAATTCATATTTAAATTTATTGCCAAGTGATTTGTCATTTCTGCAGGATGACAAAAGGAGGATCATTTAAAGGCAAAAACTACTGAGATGGAGAAAAAGGCATATATATTTTTTCCTGCCTCCTTGTTACCTTTTTAGTAGCACCTAAGTAACTTAAATCCTGATTTACATTTTGGCCTGAGTTAGTGCTCTGGGATTCCTGACTATTGAGTAAAGAACATGAAGACAGACCTCTTGGTCACTGTTGCTTGGCTTCTAATAAGTTAAATATTTTGTTCTACAACAGAAATACATTCATAGTTATTTATTTCTCCCTCATCCTCTTTTCCGTCAGCTGCTTGCCATTCATTACTCCTTTGTTCCTTCCTACTTTGTTTTTCTTCCCTGCTTTTTTAAATTGCAAATATGATTACGTGTTTACAAAACACTGTCTTTACATTCTCTTAATTAAAAAGCAGAAAACCTGATTGGTAGCAGATAGTTTTATAAAAGCTTCTATTTCAGCAAGGCAGCAGATGATGAAGTAGATAATAAAGTAGGTAAGTCAGGGATGCCTGAAAGATGTGACTACTTTAAGGACTTCAAGGATAGTAACACAGAGTAGAAAACATTAAAATCTGTTAAAACCTTCAGTGGAAAACTTAAGTTCCTACAGGTATAAATTAGTTTTGACTAAGTATGTGTAAAACTTGGAATAATCAGATGACTTTTAAATCATCCAAACACTGAATTGGCATGAGTTGTCTTGGCCCAGTGTACTTAGGGCTTTTGTTCTTATCTGACCTCTTGCTGTAGCTTCAAAATGAATGAGAAAATAGGGAAAGAAGGTGTCATAGGTGAAAATCAGGTGTTGCAAAAAAAAAAACCAAAACACTCCAGAAAACAAACCCCGAACAAACAACAACAAAAAATCAAACCCAACAACCTGCCCCACCAAAAAACCACCAACAAAAACCAAAACAAAAACCACTCAAAATTTTGAATGTCACTTTTGGTGCCCATAGTAAATGTTGTGTGACATTTTACTTAAACTTTTAGAGTCCTAGAATAAATCTAACGAATTTGTGTTATAAAATCTTATATAATATCCATAATTTTATGTCAGTGCTTAAATAAAAACCATATCTCATTCCACATCTGTTGGCAGGTAAGTATTATTGTTATTTTTGTGGAGAAACAGTTAAGACGACCACTTTTTAATGAGGTGAACCACTGATGATAATAGATCAGTTTTGTTCTTCCTGTTAATAGATATTTTTCCTAAGGTTGCCTCTTCCCATAGGAAGTAAAGAATTTCTACTGATCTAAGAGAGAGTTTACCTAGAGGTATGAGCATAAAGAAACTAAGCAGCAGAGAGATCTGTATGATTTAATAAAGTATGAGGGTAGAGTTATAAAATGTTTTATTACAGACTTTATGAAGTCGTGCATTTTCTTTAGACGAAGTGCTGCATATGAAAAATCTACCCTGCACAGAAATATTTGCAGTTAATGCCTTGTTAACTTACTTTCACGAGCCTGTGGACATGCACTTTACCATGTTGCTTTTATTTTTACTGACTGGGATTTTCATGCTTTTCCTGCAATTTTAGCAACAAAAAAAAATGTTCTTTTAAACAGCTGAATCAGATGCCTCTCAGAAAAACAGTCATAAAGGTCTGTTTGGTCTGTTTTATGTAGCACTTCTATTGAGAACTTGAATTCCAATGCAAGTTTAATTAACTCTTAATTTTTTTCAAGGGGGAAAATGTAGTTTCCCATGTATGCCAAAGTCATGTAGTTGTTTCATATGGCTCATGTGTTGCATATGCTGAAAATCTTTGACACAGTAAGAATTATGATAAATTCTTTTTTTTTTCTTTATTTTTTTGTCTCAAGGAAAAAAGTGATAAAAAAGAACACAGCAAAACCTTCTGGTCTTGATGGTGGTCTCTATTTTCATCTTTCTTTTTTAGATCTGTTAAGCTTTGATGATGTAATAGCTACCTCAGATAATCTATCACACCCTACTGCAAATCGACCCAAGATGCCTGGTAGGAGGCTGCCTTCACGTTTTAATAGCAGTAGTCCTGTGAGTATATTGGATGTGTTTTCCTACTAGTGAAGTAAGAACTGGTTTCCTAGAAAACAAGGTTGAACTGGGGAACAGTCTTATGAACCATTTACCTGAGATCAAAATACAAAATGCCACAGAATTTCAGTTCCTGTAGACTTTGTCTACAGGAATATCCATTCCCAGGGGGAAGGTGTAGTAGGGGAAACACATGACTGTGTTGCAACTGAAGGAGTCTTTCTGTTCTGTGGGGTGTTGCTGCAGAAAGCACTCAGCTCTTCTGTCATCACAGATGATAAAAATAGGTGCTGTGCATGCACACAGCTTTGTAAGTGTCTTTAGTGCCTTTCAAGCCTAACAATCTTAGAATCATTGCATCATTTTGCTTGGAAAAGATCTTTAAGATCACCAAGTCCAACTGTAAACCTATCCCAGTCCACCTCTAAACGGTGTCCCTAAGCACCACATCTACGTGTAGTAATTAGTGTTTGGCCACAACTAATTTGTATTTTAACATTGCTGTAATGTGGGACTTGAGATCTTGTGTGTTAAGATGCAAGATTTTCAGACCATGAGAACCAGGTGGTGCAGAGTCCTTGAAATCAATTTATATCATTAGATGTTGTATAGTTCAGTTATACCAGTTTCTGTCTACAGTTACTGCCTATTGATGTTTGTATTTTATGCAAGCACCTGACTTGTTAAGTACTGCAGGGATACTTGAAAATCCTCCCCAAGATTCCTGTGTTTGGTTTAAATTTAGATGAATGAGTACTTCAGGGAAGGAAAGTTCTGACTGACAGGGAAAGAAAACCATAGCAGTCAAGCAATTTAAGTTTGGTTTGGTTTTTGGGGTTTTTTTTTGTGTTTTTTTTTTTTTTTTTCCCTATTGCATCTTTAAAAACATGTGATAGTTCTTTTTAAAATTTATTTATTTATTCTGAAAAACTTTACATATTTTATGAATTATTTAGCAGGTAAGTCAAAATGTGCCTCCAGAAAAAAGTTTGAAGGTGCAGAAAGAAGAAGAAGAAAGTGCCAAACCAAAGCCAGTTGAAATGAAAAAGGTATGAGGGCAAGGAGCTAGAGAAGTACCAGGCAGTTAGGGGTTCTGTTCACCTTACTTGTATTTCCAGTTTAGATTGATGCAACCACCTAAATGCAAATGATTGTATTTAAATGCAAATGAGCCATGTCATGTAGTATAAAGTTCATATTGGAAATTTTAGTATAAAGTTTATTTATACTTTAGTATGAACTTCATCAGTTCTGATGAGAGCCAGTGTATCAAGTAGCATGCACCTGTGGAATCATTTCCCAAATAAGCTTTATATCTGCTCAGCCTTTAGTCTCCTGATAGATAGAGCAAATGAGCAGATCAGGAAGGTGCACAAAAGATTGTTTATAATGAACCAATGGGCTCCATTAAATCACTTCAAAAATTCCCCAAAAAGTAGAGAATTGCAGTGTGAGCACTTTTTTTTTTTTGTGACTATGGGAACCTCAGGGAAATGCTTAATAAAGAGCTGTATAAAATAATTGTATCTTACATACTACAGTAGTCCATTTGAACTGGACATTGTTTTTTAACTTTTGGGTAGAAAATTAAAGACATTGGTGCATGTGTAGCTCCCATAACAGTACAACCTGTATGCTGTAAGTGGTCAGTATGATTTAATTTCTTAGCTTTCTACTGATTATTTTTTTCAGCCATCTGCATTCAGTCCACCAATTCCATCTTCATCTCAGCGACCAAGTTCTGTTATACTCAACTTTTTTCCTGGAGACATCCAACTTAAAGGAGAAACAGATGATGAAAAAATTTCTGTGGAAGAGCTCAGGACTCAGATTAGTGATTTGATGGGTTTAGTAGATGCACTGAAGAAAGAACATGGGTAAATATTTTCCTTTTCAATCTGCAAAGGAATATATGCACATCTTCCAAATGTCTTTAATGACAAACTTATTAAAAAAAAAAAACAAAAACAGAGAAAAGGGCAGTTAATCTGCATTAAAATTCTATATTAATATTAATTCAGAACGTCTGCCTTCAGAAGTTGATCCAACTAGATGTCCTAAATACCTGCAAACGTGATGTCAGAGTGTTTTTGGAATTTTTATTCTAAAGAATTTCTGTTCTCTATGTAGAAGTTGCTGGGTTGTTTTGATTTATATTCAACTCTCCAAATAAAATAACAGTACACATTTTTAAGTACCCTACTTAAAATTGTGATTATGAGTTGGGGATAAGTGCATAGTGACAGGTAGGAAGTGTTGAGAGTTGCTGGAAGCTTGTGATCCACCAGATTTGAGTATCAGTTCACTAGTGGGCAGGTACTTATGTGTAAGTTTTATTTATAAGATGTAACATCAGACAACTGTTATATGAATTCCTCTTGTGAAATTTAAACAAGGCCTGTGCTTCCTGTTCTCAGTAATGTGTTGGTTCCCACCCTGCCCCCTGCTCTTCTAACACGTATTTCTGATATCTTAACTACTAATAGGAGAGAACTGGAAAAACTAAAGAAGGATCTGGAAGAAGAGAAGCTGTTGAGAAGTAATCTGGAGGTAATATTGGCAGTTAGAGGAGGGTAAAATTTAGAAGTATGTAGGCAATGTTCTGGAATTTAATGCCACAGAAAAGTCTTAATGAACCTGCTCAACCTTTTTATTTATTTATTTAATTAATTAATTAATTACTGTGTTACTGTGTGGTTCAATGAATGTCTCACGAGGCAGTTGAGTGTATATAGAAGATTCAGAAAACTGAACTAAGATGAACTGTTTGTCTGGAAAATTATTTTTAACAATACTTATGGGTGTTGAGATGGGAGTTCAGTTTAGTGTTGCTAGATTTTGCTCTTTGCTAGAAATGTGTCCAACTGGACATGTTCCAAGAGAGATTAATCCTGTGCTTTTGTAAGACTTGAAGAACACATTTACCTTATGTAATCAAAAGAGGCAAAAGTAAACTTTCCTAAATTTTTTATGGACTGGTTAAATTTTAAGTGGATAATTTGATGAAAGAACAATGCATCTGAAAAATTTCTGTATGAATGAATGCCATTCCTCTCAATTTATTGATGAGGAAGGCTACCTGCATTACAATATGATGACATTAAATAGTTGATAGGATGAGCTCATTGTAGAAAATTATTTCAGTCTGGTACAAGGGGGCATTTTATTAGTGAAATAGTACTTATTGACTACAAAGCTACTTTGAAAACTTGAGAGGATCTTCTGATGAGTCTTCTTTTTAATGCGCCTCTAAATCAATCAGTGAAGTTGCCTTAAATATGCACTGGGGATGATGAGGAGGTGACTTCCATCTGTCCTCTAAATCCATTTGAGGAAATACAGATTAATCATGGCATGATATTTTGCATGAAGGCTGTTTTAGGAGGTTAGCCTGAGGATGATGCAGCGTTACGCAGGGACATGTCAAGTGACTCCACAACCCAGCTTTGACTGCTTTATTCAGAGTAAGTTTATTCAATTAGATGTACCAGAACTCTAGGCAAATTTTTAATGATTTAAAATTCTGTGTGTGTTTAGCAATATAGTAGTATAAAATCAGCTGTAAATATTGAGCTGTCAAATGCTTCTCTGTCATGATTTTTTTTTACTTAAGTGTCACTGAAATATAAAGGTTCTCATTTTGGTTAAAGTTCTGAAGACTGTAGATTATTGCTACTTCAGTACTGACTCTCTTTCTTTTCAAAATGTCCATTTTCCAGCTTGAAATAGAAAAATTGAAGAAAGCAGTGATGTCTACATGAGACAGCTATGGACTCAATTTTTTTAACTCACCAGGAATTCAAAGCTGAACACAAGGAGAACTGACTCATATTTCATAATAATGGATGCTGATGTTCTACAGTCTTAAAGAAAAAAAATATAGTAAAAAAAGGAATATAGTCTTTTATTCAGAGAGAGAAGAAAACGAAAAAGAATAATGGTGTAATTTTTTTGCCAATATAAAAGAGGCCTTATTTCTTACTGTGCTGGAATTGCAGACCTTATTTTTTGGTTTGCTTGAAAATACTACTGAATCTGTATAGAAAGGAGAGGGAATTCTTAATAGATTTTTATTGAATACCCATAGCTTAATTTTTAAAGAGATCTATGCTATAAATAGGGTGATCTATCTTTACAACTAATCTGTAAAATAGTCTGTTGGGAGGGCTGGAATAACTGTATCGTAATTGTAGTCATTACTTTTCCCCTACACACAAAAGAGAATATATGATATTTGTATAATTCTGGCAGTTGTACCCGGGGTTATGCTGTTGTGCCTGTCTGCAGTGAGAGTATGAATAATATGCTGTTCCTAAGTTGAGTAATGAGATAGGAATTTGTTAATGCAATGAAGCAGGTGAAACTCCTATGCATCGTAGTATGAACGAATGATCTAATCTGAGTAGCTTAGCAGAACGTTTTGTCACTTGCACTATTGGATTAAAAAGGGATTTAGGACTGAATCATGAAGTTAAGACAGAATTAACTTTTAAAACCACAAAATGCAAGAAATACAGAAACAAGGCTAGAATCCAGTCTTAACTCAACCTGTTGTGCCTAAAATATTACAGCATACAGCGTGAAAAAGTAAACCTTAAGTCAAACATCTGTGTGTCTGTGTTTCTAAACTGAAGTCATCAGTCTTTCTAGTGGTTAAATACTCATCTTGATCTGTTTTCACAATAGTCAGGTTTTGTTTAATATATGTCTCCAAATAAATCCCTTTGGAACTTTGATACTCTCAAAAGGTCTCAATATTTATATATTTATGCCATAAACTTTCTCAGTATATTGTGTACCTCTAAATTTAATAACATCTGTGTATTTTAATGAGTGATTGGAACAATTGCTTTGACAGCATTGTGCTGGTGTCCAAGATGGCATCTTTCACATTTTACAGAGACCAGTTGAAATCTTGTGGATTGCTTTTATCTTTAAACCCTGAGCTCACCACAGTGCACAAGGATAATATACAAAGTATGTGCAAAGTGATGGGAGACAATGATATTTATTGCTGTGTTCATTTGATTAAAGAATTAAAAAACATACAGCTTTAGAAAGCCAGTCTAATGCATTACTTGTGTTAGTAATCGCCTTTCTCCTTCTGGTCTACTATAATTTAAATTACAAAAACATGTCACACAGTTTGGTAACTTCACCAGTAAAGGAAGTAATTATGTTTCTATTCATGGGGATAGTCATAAATATAGTAATTATTTAGTATGTCACTTGGGCAAATGACATGGAAGTGTTACTTCTTGAGAGTATACCTTTTCCACAGTTCATGCATCATAAAATACCAACATCAAAAAGTCAATTAGAGGCTGTTTGTCAGTTGCTGATTTAAATTGTTCATAAAATTTGATTAATGTACTATGCAAGTATTAGGTTATATTTGCAAGTTACATTGCTAATGAGCTGATTCAATATTAATGCTTTTAACTTTTAATTGCCTAGATACATCACAAATGAAGACTTGAGCCTGATCTTTATATTGAGGAATAATGTGCAGCAGTAATGCTTCTCGTCAGGAACCAAACTCTTACTCGGAATTCATCCCTTTAAGTCAGGTGATGAAAATAAAGAATTGAGCCTAATGGAATAGCCAATTTTGTTATACAAGCTCTTCACTGTGATTAGAGCATGAAACAAATCTTGGAATGGATTGCTCTATGGAAATTGTGTCTGCACATAAGGTTGTAGCAGACGAACAGAACAAGACAATCGGTTAAAACCACAAATGAAAGGTGTTCGTTATTTAATGGCCTTTGTTCGCTATAGCAATAAATGACCCAAGTGCAATGACTTGATTTAATAAAACCCTCCTTTAAAAGTCGCTGCTATGAGTATTTTTAGCCATAAGGAAGATGCCCTGATCTATGTCTGTCTTGTCTTCAGCTAGTGTTACGTACTAGAGTGGAGGGGGAGAGGGTAATGGTTTTGAAGACATTCCACAGTACAAGTTCTAAAAGCAGTATGCTTCACTGACTTGTTTACCGGTGCTGTAAAATGATGCATGCTATCCAAACTCAGCAAATAAAATAAGTTTAAAAACCTGTTGAAATGTCTGCTCAGTTCTGTTCAGAAATGTTTCATGTGCCATTAAATTCTTTGCAGGAGGAGTTCAGGGGGTGGGAGCAAAGTGTGTTATTATTTATGTGTTCCCCCCTTGAGGCTTTCAGATTTTAATTTTCTCACTGGGATGCTCTGGTTCCTGTCAGGATAGCTTAGGATCCAAACAGTTGGAGAGGATCCCTGTTGTCACTCACTAACATGGATGAATGCATGTTTGAATCACTTCTAAAATATATAGTGAAGAACTGAAGACAGAGAATATGACATGTTTAACAGGGGTACGGATGAGGGAAAAGGCAGGTAAAGAACAGAACAACAGAAGGGCATTTTTAAACTACAAAATTTTTATTCAGTCTTCATAACATTCTCTAAAAAGCTTTTGTTTGAATATAAAGTACAGTTTAAAAAAACAATTACAGGTCTGCTCTTTTTATTTATTTACTTATTTATTTATTTATTTATTTATTTATTTATTCATTTATTTATTTAAACAATTGCCATGAAGAGAACATGTTTCATCAGTGTTGCATCACAGGAATGAAGTTTCTGATGAAAACATGTCACATTTTGCAAGGCTTAACTTTTGAGTTGTGTAAGAAAGTATGTAATGGATATAAGGTATTTATTTAAAAGTTCATCAAAGTGCTAAATTAGCAAAAGTCTGTTAACTCTTTCCAGAGGAAATGGTAAAAACATGTTTTCCCAGCTGCCTTACTTTTGGCTGCTGTTGAAGTTCTCCGAGATGTTTCTAACTGCTTTCTCAGAGCAATGTCAAAGCAACTGGTCATATATCTTGGGTAATTGGATTTTGCAAGAGCTGGAAAGACAGACCACTCCCTTCTGGGTGCCTGGGCACATACCTCCCAGCTGGAAGAATGCAAACAGCCTCGACCAGCTTGTAAAGCATGAGGCTGATGCTGCTGCATTCAGGGTTTGGAGTACCCTCCTTGCTTGATGGAAGTAATGGTTTGAATATCTTTCTAAGGCCCCAGGAGTACAGATTCACACCTCTTCCTTCTGGGAGAAGCATGTTCATGTGTCTGAGTGTTGAAGTATGCCAGCCTTTGTGTCCTTCAGAAGACTCTTAGGTTGAGGAGGTGTTTGACAGTCAGGGAGTATTCTGTCTTGCTAGCCTAGCAGTTGTTTGGGGTGGGGTGGGAGATGTGTAGAAGCACAAGTCCAGGTATCATGGGGAAAAAGTCTTTTAGTGTCCATATTTTGACCTGAACTGGTCTTTGGCCCTTTTCTTCTGACTTAAAGGATTGCTAAGGTGCCACCTTTTAATTCATCTCTACCTGGTACTGTATCAAGAGCAAGTAATTTAACCTGGCCGAGTGGGTTGTGTTGACTGTGTCTAATTCTGCTTGGCTTAATTCCTACTTGATACCAATGTGAGATGTAAAGCTGGCTGTAGCAAAACAGAAGAGTAAATAATACCAACCTTTAGGCTAAAACTGGAGACCTACCTTGTGGCTGGGGACTGAAGAAATTGTGGTAGCAGACAAAATGAAATTACTTCGGGGAACCCTGGAAGCTCATGACAAACACATTACAGGACTGTAGAAAAAAAAAATAGTGATGAAAGTTCTTCCAGAGTAGCCCTGTGAGTAGCAAAAGCATTAGGAATTGTTCTTCTGTTATGATAGATTACTTGCTGTAATTTACTGACTATTGGAAAACCTCAGAAAAGGAGGAATGGAAGGGAGCCAATATTGAGAGAGCCAAAACTGAAAGTGGCACAAGGTTCAGCAGACAACTCTTATCCTTTATGATGGGTGGAGCCCATAAAGAAAGTGTTATGATTTGCTCATTGAGCTGTTTAGCTTCACGAGACACTGTCAGTAGTGTCGTCTTTGATTTATGAAGGGTAATACATTAACTTGACCATGTTTTGATTTTTGTTTTATTTTTTAATCTCTAGACGATCTGTTAGATACAGAAGAGCAGAAGATGTTGCCTCCACGAGGAGGAAGGGCACAAACCAGGCAGGCATGATTCATCTGTGTGGACTCCTGGCAAAGGTGGCAATCTGGCAGTTTTGTGGGTGTGTTTGTAACTTGTTTTGTCATTTTGCAGTGCAATACCTTCATCATCATCTGCAGGTTCCTCGGCCTTAATCCAGTCAGACAGGAAAAGAAGGAGGCTGATGCCCAAGGTTATTTCTTCATGGGAAAACTAAATGAATCGGACACCCAAGCAACGCTGGGTAGGACTGTAAGAGTGAGACTGGGGCACGATGGCAGCAGATGAATGGTTAGATTCTCACCTCTGATGTCCTGAGGATCTCTGGCTGTGTTAATTTTGCTTACAGCAGAACCCAGACTTCTAAAAACAGTGAGTACTATTGCAAAACATCAGTTTTCCAGAACTGCTTGAAAACTGCTAGTGGTCTGTGAAATTGGTTCATTCGTAATCTAAAATGCATTTAATTGCTTAGGCTGTATTTACTTTGTACTTATTTCCTCAGTTTAATATTCTCCTTAAAGCTGTGGAAATAATTAGATATCTTAATTATCCTCTGATCTTTTTGCTCGTAGCTTTGTAATTGGTCTCTAATCACAGTGTCATCACTTTTAAGAAAATATGGAATTTTCTTAAAGTTACTGTAAATATCACTCTCCTTTCAGAACATGCTGTATTTAAATTCACATTTTCCAAGTGTGATCCCTTTAAAAATACAACTAATATCGTTCTTTATAATTAAGAGTTTTAATTTTATCCTTGGAGGACTATGTTGAAGATGCTAAAGCCTCCTGCTGCAGCATTTTTAACTTGCTAGGTAGCAATGGCAAGTGATCCCAATAGGGTGGTTTCTTGGGTTTTAAGCTAGCTATGTAGCCATCCAAGCCCCCAAAATAATAGATTATGTTCTGTAACAGCAGATTTAATATTTTTAAAAAATGTTAAATACACACAGTGTGAGATTGCAGCATTTGGGAAAATATATTTGTCTAGCTAATGGTGGCAAGCCCAGTGTAAATTTTTATTTTGTACAATATGTGCTTGTAATTTTTGTGCAAGATACCTTTCCCCATAAATGTAACTGTAGTTTGTCTTCTAGAGTAGTGGAGAGGAGAAAGCTGTGACCCCAGGTGATGGAGAACCCTTTGGCCAGAGACCTTGTGTCCACCAGCCTTGTGGTGTAGTTTCTACAGTTGTCACTGCTTGGGCTGTGGCCACGCAGGGCCAGGCTTCCTTGCAGTGCATCCTGCCATAAAATAAAGGCAAGAAGATGTTTGGGGTAGAGGAAAGGAGGGATTGTCTTGTAGGGTTTTACAAAACACTTTGATTTTAAACCCAACAGAAGTCACAGAGTGAGGGCTTTCAATTTAAGGCTATGATACATCAACCAATATAAGGATTCTTTTTTACATGTGTGATCAGTTTACCCTTTTTTTACTGTTTTAAGAGGCTGTTTCCTCTCTTGTAACCACTGTCTAGCCACTCAGTCTTCACTCTTTTCCTCCTATTGAGGGCTTTGCCCCCCCAGGGTGCTGTGACCAAATGAAATGAGCTGGAGAAGGAGGATCAGCAGCTGGTGACTGTCTCCCGAGTTGAGTGGGAAATACCTGAAGTTATGGAAGAGTCCTATTACTAGAAAGTCCCTTCCATGTGAGAGGGTTTTGACAGTTCAGCTGCTTGTGTGCTGTGTCCTGACAGAACAGAAACTTCTCTGGAAGAGAGCAGTAATGTGTTTACAGCTTCTTAAAAAGGGAGACATTAATGGCAGTAGATAGTTTATGATTAGATATATAACATCTTCTGTCTAAAGTGCCATAATTGGATGTTTTGGAGGAAGAGGAATAGTTCATAGAATCACAGAATCTTTTGGTTGGAAAAGACCTTTGAGATCATCGAGGCCAAGCGTACCTATCCACTACTAAACCATATTTCCGAGCACCCCGTGTACCTGTTCACATGACCTTATGTCGGTATATCCATGGGGGTTTTTTCCCTAAAGTGACAGTGACATGCTTTTCTGTCACTTGTTTTTCTATTGCTGCACAGTAGTTACCTTGGCGTGTCCTTGCAGTGGTGAGACTGGGTGGTTTCCATGATGAGTCAAGCAGCGCAGCTGAGCGAGGTCGGTGTTTCACTGGTTATGTGGGCCAGTATCTCGGTGAGCCTTAGATACCTGGAGCTGTCCCAGATTTCTACCTCACTGAAAGGTAACAGCCCAAGGTGGAGTTACAGCAGTGACTAAATACAAAAAGAATATGAATTAATTAATAATGAAACATGATGAGCTCAAGGATTCCCAGTTGTGAAATGGAATTAGGGCTACGAGCATACAGTAAACACTTAATGACTGCAGAAATTGGAAAAGAATTCAATACAATCCTTTGCCTCAAACCTGTAGGTGTTTCCCAGCCACCTCCTGTTCTTCAGCAATATTGATCCGAGTCTTTTGGTTTATTTCTCCTTCTCCATTTTATTTCCTTAGAAGAGTTGGTAGTTGCTAGCTTTAACCCAAAAATGCTTTTACTAACATCAGTTGAGTTCAGGAGGCTGACATGAGATTCTCCTTTAGAGCTAACTTAGAAATTCAGTGCATAAATATAAGTCTTCCCTTTATGATCTTTTCATAATTAAGTAATAAGCCTGTGAATCTAAAAATACAGTAAGATGTACAAATGTCACAGATGAAAGGGGCAGCCAGCTGTGTGCCTGGCCCTTTGATGCTATCAGATGATGAGAGCTTGGAGTTTCTTAGATAGAAAAACACACCTCTGCTTCATCAGTGCAACAGCCCTTCTGTTTCAGCATCCTCTGTCCTAATCAGTACGTATCAGGGAGAGATTTGAGTGTCTTCTATCAAAGCATGGTGATTTGATGAGCCTTCTCTTGTGTGTGTCTTCTGAAAACCAGCCCTCGTTCTGCTTTGTCACCTTGCATCCATTTCAATGGATTTTATTTTTTTTTTTCAGTACATGACTTAATCTACTTACACATCCAGTGATAGAAGATCAGTGTCTCAATTCTGTTAAATCCACAGCAGCTGCTGCTTTTGCCTAGGACATGTATGGTATCTAATAATCAGATTTGGTGTAATGCATTATTTTTTTCTCATTCCCTTTACTAGGTTATTTTCCTCCAGCAAATATGTCTGTAACAAGTTGCATCCCAGGATATTAAGCTTTTACCAAGGACCATGGGAAACTGCATGGGGGGAGCAGAGGCCTGAATCTTTCTGTGAAGCAAATAGCACTTTCCTTCAGTCTCGTCCTTGATTCTCAGATTTGGATATCTGAGCCCCAAGGACCCGAGTTTCCTACCTCACATGGCAGGTCTCATCAGGAAATGCCTGAGGAGATTAGCAGTGTTGAACCCAGTGGAGGTAGGGCTGTCTTAAATCACTTCAAAAGGGACCCACAGGCTGAACTGCTTTATTAAGCTCTCCACCTCACAGTTTATAGTAAAATATTAATTTAGTAGCTTCCAGTGTTGGACAGATTTTATTTATTTTTATTTTTTTTTTTAAGAATAATAAAACACAAATAGTTCTCAGTAAAAATCTTAATAAATGTTGAAGGTGTCCCTACTTACTGCAGGGGAGTTAGACTAGATGATCTTGAAAGGTCCTTTCCAACCCAAACCATTCTGATTTGATGATTCTGTGATAAATGTCTGAAAATGACCTTGCAAGCCCAGGAAGGACGATCTTTGGGATGGGTTTAGCTGCTTTCTTACTGGCAACCAGACTGTGTTCAAAAGACATGTCTAAACTTCTTTAACATATCTTTCTTCCAGGAGGAAAGCAGTAAATGAGAGGTGATGGATGTGAGGGTAGCCCACTGCTTGCTCCTTTGGGCTGTGCACTTCTTTCCAGCTGCGCCACGCACTGCTCTCAGGGTAAGTTTCACTAGACCAGGTTGCTCAGATCCCCATCCCACCTGACCTTGAACACTTTCACTGTGCCAGTGTCTCACCACCCTCACAGGAAAAATTTTCTTCCTAATATCTCATCTAAATCTACCCTCTTCCAGTTTAAAACCATTGTCCTTTGTCCAGCTGCTACAGGAGGAAATACTTTGAAGTATTTGATACGTTCAATAGACCCACTTCTAACTCTGGAAGTGTTAGAAATCTGCTCTTCAGCCTGCTCTGTCTACGCAGCAATAACAGTATGATTTCCAAGGCATCACGTAGCCAAGCTTTGCTTGCAGACTGACAGGGCTTGGCTGGTTGTAGATGATAGACCATTTGACCAAGCAGTGATGGAAGCTGTTCTGGATTGCATGTGGCTGTGTGCTACGCTGTCACAGCAAGTGGTCCTGCGTGCAGGAGCCCAGTACGCCTACCTCAGGGTCGCTTCTGAATCAGGAGAGGAACAAAGGAGCTATTGCTATTTGTACAACTGTAGTTTTATCTTATGGCAGAAGTCACACAGATCACATTCTCATCAACAAGTCACATATTCTCATCAACATGAGAAATACTGGAGAGCTTAAGCCTAATACAGGCTTTTGGGCTGAGAAATAACTGCTGGAGGCATAGAATCATAGAATGGTTTGGGTTGGAAGGGACCTTAAAGATCATCCAGTGCCAACCCCCTCTGCCAGCAGCAGGGACACCTTCCACTAGGCCAGGTTGCTCAAAGCCTCATCCAGCCTGGCCTTGAACGCTTCCAGGGAGGGGGCATCCACAGCTTCTCTGGGCAACCTGTGCCAGTGTCTGACCACCCCCACTGCATGTGCAATCCTTTCCACTAGCTCAGTATATCACTTCAGCAGAAAGGTGCAACTGAAGGCTTAATACAGAGAGACAAACTGTTGGAGTTCTCAGGTGATCAGTATGAGCTCTGCATTCTGGACCTTGAAAAGACTTCTGGACCTCAAAAGTACTATTTTACCCTTGAAATCACCTTTCTAGTTTGTGCCAATGGGTCAACTTCTACTTCCTTATTTTACAGTTAAATCTGCATTCCACTTTTCCCTATTTTTCAGGTTCTCGGTAAGGAATCCAAGACTGGTAATCAGCAAGGTACCGTGAATAGCCGTGTGTCTTTTTAATTCTTTGTGAAATGTATGGGGGTTATGCTTAACACCCCCCATCCTCACCTCATGGACTTATGGTAGTATAGAATCGTAGAATCATTGAATGGTTTGGGTTGGAAGGGACCTTGAAAGATCATCCAGCTCCAACCCCCCTGCCATCAGCAGGGACACCTTCCACTAGACCAGGTTGCTCAAAGCCTCATCCAACCTGGCCTTGAACACTTCCAGGGAGGGGGAATCCACAGCTTCCTTGGGCAACTTGTTCCAGTGTCTCACCACCCTCACAGTAAATAATTTCTTTCTAATATGTAATCTAAACCTGCCCTCTTCCAGTTTAAAACTATTTCCCCTTGTAAAAAGTCCCTCCCTACCTTTCTTGTAGGCCCCCTTCACGTATTGGAAGGCTGCTAGAAGGTCTCCCCTAAGCCTTCTCTTTTCCAAGCTGAACAGCCCCAACTCTCTCAGCCTGTCCTCATAGGAGAGATGCTCCAGCCCTCTGATCATCTTCATGGCCTCCTCTGGACTCATTCTAACAATATCTGTTTGACTTGTTTTCCAGATGGGTGTATAAATCTCATTCCCTGCAAAGATAATGGAGCTATTTGTATTCAGCCTTGTTCTCCCTCCTTCCATGGGGAGACAAGCTTTGTCTGTGAAGACAGAAAATGGCAAATATTCACAGATGCCTGTGCAAGCCTGGATATTCAGTCCCTTTTTCAGGTGAGGTAACTATTACACATCTACTTTGGCCTCTGCTCGTAACTTCTTGCAAAGACACCCCCTTCCTCCATACCTTTTAAAACTTGAGCAAAAGGAAGAAATTGGGATCCTAAAACACAGATTATATGGTAACAGGCTTTGACTTCATCTTAAATCAAGTGATGGGAAATTAATTTGGGAAATTCCTGTGTGGAAACATAATTCAGAAATGAAATTGCTTTGTTCGCCTGACTGATGTTCTTCATGTGGATCTAAACCAAGGCAATGAGCCTGAGAAAAGTGCAACACAATTATCTGTAATAAACAGATGATTCTTGGTAAATTACACAGAATCACAGGATGTCAGGGATTGGAAGGGACCTCGAAAGATCATCCAGTCCAATCCCCCTGCCGGAGCAGGAACACCTAGATGAGTTCACACAGGAAGGCGTCCAGGCAGGTCTTGAATGTCTCCAGAGAAGGAGACTCCACAACCTCCCTGGGCAGCCTGTTCCAGTGCTCTGTTACCCTCACAGTAAATAAGTTCCTTCTCAAGTTTAAGTGGAACCTCCTGTGTTCCAGCTTACACCCACTGCCCCTTGTCCTATCATTGGACACCACTGTGAAGAGCCTGGCTCCATCCTCCTGACACTCACCCTTCATATATTTATAAACATTAGTGAGGTCACCCCTCAGTCTCCTCTTCTCCAAGCTAAAGAGGCCCAGCTCCCTCAGCCTTCCCTCAGAAGGGGAAAGGCTGAGGTTCCACTCCCTTCATCATCTTGGTGGCTCTGTGCTGGACTCTCTCAAGCAGTTCCCTGTCCTTCTTGAACTGTGGGGCCCAGAACTGGACACAATATTCCAGATGTGGCCTCACCAGGGCAGAGAAGAGGTGGAGAAGAACCTCTCTTGACCTACCAGCCACACTCCTTCTAATGCACCCCAGGATGCCATTCTTCCCAACTACAAAGTAAATAACCTTATTCAAGTCACTTGAAGAAAAAGGCACTGTGTTTAGTTCTTGTCCCTTCTTTCCAACCCAGGCTATTCTGTGATTCTATTAATGTGTTGTACAAGCAAGACATTCCTTGGTCCTGAGTTTCAGACCATCCAGCACGTTCATTGCACATTCCAGCACTGTACCACTTTCCTGGTTGTAGCTATCAGCTTGTTTTCATTCTATTAATTAATTTTCTCAAATTTATTTTCCTCTATGCAGAGGATTTCTGAACGTGAACTCCTTCCAAGTTCTGGAGGACATGTTAGTGTTGCTGGAGAACACCTTCCTTTCGTAGGGGAAGGGAAGCCAATGCATGGGAAGCCTGGAGGTGGAGGAAAGTATATTGGTGCTGATGACCATGGGCATAGTAACTGCCAAGCTGATTTTTCATGCATCATCCCTGATATCCTGTCTTCACCAGCCATTCCAGGAAACATTGCTGATATAGTGGAATTGCTAAAGAAGATTTCCCTTCTGTTATCAGAGAATGTCAATAGAGAAAAAATGCAGGTATTTACTTTTTATGGGCTTCAAGAGGTTGTTTCCAAGCTTGCCAGAGCATCCATACAGCGTTTCTTCCTTGTAGGCACTGTCCAATGAAGTTATGGCTGCAAATCACATGGGAGATCACCTGGAGTTTCCAGAGAGGGCCATGTTTTGTTGTCAGAGAAACTGTTTAATCTGTCTATCTATGGTGGAAAATCCTCTGTTTCACCCAGGAGTGGAATTTGCTTTCTTTAAAAGCAAAAGTTTGCAGGAACTGCTGTTGTAGACATGGGAGAGCAGTACAAGGAATTTTTGAGTATGACATTGTAGGGACGGCAGCTGTGGAGATGCTGACCCACAGCTGTGTTGTCATGGGTTGCACAATGGAAACTGAAATCAGTCCCTGATGAACTCAGAGGCAGGGCAAGAAATGTCCAGAGGGAGATGTAGAGCAGACCTGTGTAGTGAGTCAGCATCTGGAGTAGAACTTAGGTGTCCTGATTTTTGCTTTATACTTGCTTCTCCAAGCACCTCTTGAGCTATGATATGAAGTTGATAGGACAATCCTATTAATGACTCATGCCAGTGAGCTCTTTGGGTTTGACTGGAATGGATCATAGTAACCTGTTCATTGTCAAAGAAGAATGTTCCCTTTATAGAAATCACTCTTGAATTAAATGAGCCTTTCTGGAGGCTCTGCCAGTGGAATAATAGTTGTTTTCTTTTAACATAAAAAATAACTAATTTTTTTCTTGTTTGTTTCAGAGTTACAGCAGGATGGCAAACCATATTCTGAACAGCTCCATCATTTCCAACTGGGCTTTTGTAAGGGACAGAAATGCCAGTTCAATATTACTGGACTCAGTGAATTTATTTGCTGGGAAACTTCTTCTGAGGAATGGGTCGGAAAGCATCCAGGAACACTTCATCTCTACAAAAGGCTACAGCATCCATAAAAACACTTCAGGGAAGAGCTTTGATTTTTCTATGGAGTTCAATAACACAGGCAATATCACTGGGCATGTGGTCATTCCAGAAGAAGAGCTTTTGAAGTTACCCAAGGCTTCCAAAGCCATCAGCATTGCATATCCAACACTTGGAGCCATTATAGAAGCCAGCCGGTTGGACCTTGGTTTGGTGAATGGGATGGTGTTATCCGTGTCTCTGCCCGAAGAGCTCCGGCATGTTTTGTTCACCTTTGAAAAGGTGAATAAACTGGAGAATGTCAAGGCTCAATGTGTTGGGTGGCATTCTGCTGAAAGGAGATGGGATAACAGGGCATGCAGAGTGAAGTCAGACAACATCAGCAGTGTTGTTTGCATCTGCAGGCATCACCGTCGGACGTTCAAATCCTTCTCCATCTTGATGTCCCCCGGCGTGCCGCGAAACGCGGTGCTGGATTACGTTACACGCGTAGGGTTAGGCTTTTCCATTTTCAGCTTGATTCTCTGCCTTATCATCGAGATTGTTGTCTGGCATCATGTTACAAAAACTCAAATAACCTACATGCGCCATTTTTGTTTGGTCAACATTGCCACCTCGCTTCTCATTGCTGATATTTTGTTCATCTTGGCGCCTGTTGTGCACAATACAGCCCTGAACTACCAGCTGTGTGTAGCAGCCACTTTTTTCCTTCACTTTTTCTATCTTGCCTTGTTTTTTTGGATGTTTACCCTGGGCCTCTTGATTCTCTATGGATTATTATTAGTTTTTTTTAAGATAACAAGATCTGTGTTCATAGCTACAGCTTTCTCTATTGGATATGGATGTCCCTTGGTTATATCTAGCGTCACTGTTGCTATTACTGAACCGAAAAACGGGTATTTAAGGACTGGAGCCTGCTGGCTCAATTGGTATGAGACAAAAGCCCTTCTGGCCTTTGTTGTACCTGCTCTGAGCATCATTGTTGTGAACGTGGTAGTAGTGGCGGTGGTTGTGGTGAAGACGGGGAGATCCTCTGTTGGAGAAGGCTGCAAGTCACAAGATTTGAGCAACATGATCCGAATTAGCAAAAACGTTGCCCTTCTGACACCTCTTCTGGGTCTCACCTGGGGGTTTGGATTGGCAACGATTGTCGACAGTCACTCCCTGGCATTCCACGTTACCTTTGCGCTGCTCAACGCCTTCCAGGTAAACTCAGCGAGACTGGGAATAGCATGTGCTCAGACTTGGCTGAACTTGGGAAAAGGTAGCAAACCTAAGAGGGGCTGGCAGCTTGAGCTGTGTGTGAAGAACAGGAGTTGAGCTTTCCTTTCAGTTTACCTGTTTTATGCACAGCATGCACTAGGCATCTTGGATTGACATAGTAAATGCAGATGGGTAATGGAACAAACTAGGTGTAAAGTGTGATGAAGAATTCAGATGGTGAATTGATGTTAAACATAAAATACACTGGTTAATGCCCAGTAATTGCAAAGATATCTCATGCTTATCACTTAACAAATACACAGAAAATTATCACTTGCCACTGAAAATGCTTTTGTTTAACTCATCAGTATAAAATTCCAATGTTACCTAACATATCATTGTATATCAGACTGCCTTAGCTCTTTTTGGCTCATACTGCTACTGAGTGGGTTGAGAAAGTCTTGGTATGTAACCCATCAGTCCAGTTCATAATGAGAATTAGCATGGGTTATATATGCCCATTCTTGACATTCCCGGAGAGCCCGTGTGACCTGGGTGGATAAACTCATTTTGTGCATTGCTGTTATCTGAGTCACAGATGATGAGATCTATCACACTGACAAAAACATTATTTTATCCATCCTTAGGGAAATGACACCTAGAAGCACTTAAGAAACATCATGTGGTTATGCTGGTTTTGTTAACTTTTTTTTGCAATTTTTAGGGATTCTTCATCCTGTTGTTTGGGACACTTCTGGATAGAAAGGTACTTGGATCACTTCAACAGTTATTCTGGAGTATATGAACTATTTTCTACACTTTGAGAAACAGTTCTCTTTAATATTTTTCTTTAAATCTCTAGACAAGAGAAGCCTTAAAGATGAACTGCCTTTCATCAAAGCGGAAGTGTAGTCTAGCAAAGGTAAAGTTTATTGTTTTTTTTCTCCCTCCCTTAATGGCTTAATTTAAAATTTATACCAATTTACACACCTTCTTATTTGTACATGGAGAGAATGGAACTATGCACTAAATCTTACCTAGTTTAACATTTTTCTAAGGCAAGTGCTTGCTGAAGGAAATACAGGGATCTCAAAAGTATGTTGATGTTATTAAGCTTCTAAATATTAGAAGTGGCAATCCGTAGATTTTTGAGTTCTACATAACCTACTGCCACTGTTAGAAAATTAAAAATGTATTTTAATCTAATCTCTTCATCTGTAGCTATCAAAACCCTTTAGACAGAGAATTCCTATAACTTTTTTTCCCATCTGTAAAATAGCTCTACTTTAAGTTTACTGACTAAGGAACAGAGTTAAGAGTCCAAAATCCCAATATAATGACCTGTTTGCCACCTTCACAAAGACATGGCTTTGTATGACAGCAGGGCCTCTCCAGGATGTCAGAAGATTGTTCTCCTTCCAGTTTAGGTCAGCTTGGGATAGAAACCACTCAGAGCCCAGCCAGTACGTTTGGTGCTAATCAATGTTGTGCACTCATAAGAGCTTGAGTTTTTTTTAATATCAGGGTAATTCATTAAAAGGAGTTGTTTAAACCTTAAGGAAACGACTGTATTTCAGCAGCTTCCTAGGAGAAAGTTGTCAGAATTGATGTGTTGACATCACTGAGTTGGTGTTTCCTACCTCTCCTGGAAAACTTTATATGCTGTTCCTTTGATTTATTTTGGTACCAAGGCTTCAATGGTTTTGTTCTGTATTCATAAAAGGGAATCTCCTTTAGCTGTATCACAGGAGTTGCCTGCAGTGCTTCTGCTATCCACCAGAATAAACTGTCTTGGTTCAGGTTGGACTTTGGAAAAAAAATAGTTATTTCCCCGCTTTTCTCAGTCCTGATTCTAGTATTGAAAGCTGCAGAGTGTCTTTTAGTAACAGTGTGTCCAAATGTACTTGGATTATGAGGAAAAAATGAAGGATTTAAGGAAACTATACCTCCTTTCTGCTATTGCCTGGTGTGCTTTGGGTCATTTTGTGCAAGAGAGGCTACATGTTTGTGCAACTTCTTATTCCTCTGCATCCTTCCTCTCCAATTCGGTCTTCAGTTGCATCCAGCACTGCTGTTATATGCTAAGTTTAAATGCAGTGCAGAAGGTCCTCTATTAAAGCAAAACAAAACAACCACAAAATAATCCAAAAAACCCCAAACAAACCCCTTCCCACAACAAAACATAATCCTAAACAAAACCCCAAAATCAAAAACAAATAACAAGACCAACCCAAAAACCTGTGCTAAAATTAGCTGTTTCCTACCCAACAGAGGTGAAAGAGAAGGGAAGTGTTTCAGATCACTCTGCATTTCATAAACAGAGATTACAGTTTCTGCTTTTACAGATCCAGGAACCAAATAACAGTGAAGATGTGAACCATCTTATCAGGCTATAGGTCAGAACTGAAAGTTAAAATTCTCTCAAGCCACTACCAACATAATGTTCTGGAAGCAACAGGTGGAAATTCACTAATCCCCTGACTCAGCAACATTTACTGAAAGTATTAAGTGACCTCACTGGGCAAAACTTGATGTGGAAACCATGGCTGCACACGCTGAAGAACTTGGGTCAATGCTCTTACTCACCTGGGTGGAAGAGACATCATGTAGGTGTTTACCATTACATAACAGAGAAGGGAAAATGTTAGTCATCCACTTGTGTAAACTTGGGTGTAAACATGGAACTCAGCTCATGAGAGCTGGAAAAGTTTGTCACACCTGAAGTGATTGTTTAAAAAAAATAATCTTGTTTCAGAGGGCTTCAGATTGGGACTGTGTATCTGGAGTCTTAATGGTGAGTACGGAAAATATCTAGAAGGGTTATAGAGACTCTTGCTTCAGCTCTCCTAGTTTCTCCAGACTCATGAGAGCCTTTCTTCTGGGTCAGATTTTACAACTTGTGGCATTTCTCACAGGACTCTGAGACACCTCCTTTCTTGAAAAGGAACCTCTACCTACATGGATGATATATCTGTTCTGACCTGCTGATTTTTTTTCTCCTAGTCCTAGCAGTGGACAGTTGTCTTCAGTGGATCTGACCAGTGAGGGGAAGAGGAGCACTTCTTACACAGAAATCCTGGTTTGAGATGAGCCAAAGTGGCTGAGCAGCTCGGAGTGTGGACAGCACTGTCTTGTAGCATGACCACAGGAAACATCGTGAGAACCAGAAGAGAAAAGGCCCTGAATGCTGTAAGGAGCAGGAAACCATCAGTGTTGCTGCAATCCTTGGAGGAAACACGCTGATACATGAAGGTTGTTTCTTACCTTTGTGAAAACTGCCGTGAGGAGAGTTTGTCCTCATTTGCCATTTCAGTGCTTCAATTTCTTTTTTCTTTTTTTTTTTTCACATCAGTGCAATAAGGAACTGTACAGCATGTGAGGCTGTTCTAAAATTATTTAATTTTTTATGTGATGTACAAATGTCGAGGGTTATCTAGCTGGTTTTGGCTATCTTTGATCAAAAGTGATTGTTAGGTGTCTCTGTATGCACCATTTCCATCTGTCCTCCCAGACCGATGGACAACGTAACTCTATTTGTACATTACAGCTGTTCTCTCCATCTCAATATTTGTTCTCTGCATCACAGTGTCACAGGAATTCTACAAGGCCATTTTTTGTTCTGTCAGGACAGGATTTGCCTTCTTTTTTCCAGTCCTTCAAGACAGAGATAAACAAGAAAGAGCACTCTGCAAATAATAGTTTCCCTCTTTAGATATGGGAAAGCAAGCTTTGAATATGCTTCAGAGTTGAATCAAGAAGATGGAGTTCTCCCATGTCCCATGTAATGTGGTAACCAAGGAAGTGATTCATCCATGTGAGGTGGTTTGTCTGGTTTCATTAGTAAAATCAGTCCTTGGTCTGAGAAACCCTTTCTAAGGAAAGCTTTGATAAAAATGTTATTGTCTCTTGTCAGGACAAATCAGCGCTTTCAAATGGAAATAAAGTTGAAATTTTGTCAGTGTTTCTAATAAATGGTCCTTCTCCTCCTCTACCAAAAGGAGCAGATTAATGCCCTTCAGAATTAGCTGGTATTACTCAAAGCAGAAATCGCTTATCCCCCTGTGGCTTCACACACTTTTGAAATACAGATGACTTAATCAAAGTAATACTGGTTTTATGTCATCAGCACCCCTTTATTGAAGAGGGAGAAAAATACCCTGGCAGATGAACTGTGGGATGTGGGCCATGTGATGTCTGCTATGGAGAAACCCACAGCCAGATGTCTTGGGGTGGGGGGGAGAAACTGGGACTCTGGAGGGGACTGATCTGGAGGGCAGGGCTCTGCCCTGGGTTGTGAAATGGTTCTTGTCCCCAGGAATCTGTTGCATCCTCATATTGCCAGGACCATGAGTTGCATGATTTTCAATAAGGCCAAATGCCAAGTCCTGCACCTTGGCCACAACAACCCATGGCCATGTGACAGGCTTGGGGAAGAGTGGCTGGAGAGCTGCTCAGCAGAGAGGGACCTGGGGGTGTTGGTTGGCATCTGGCTGAACATGATTCAGCAGAGTGCCCAGGTGGCCAATAAGGCCAACAGCATCCTGGCCTGGATCAGAAACAGTGTGGCCAGCAGGACCAGGGAACTCATCCTTCCCTTGTACTGGGCACTGGTGAGGTCACACCACGAGTGCTGGGTTCAGTTTTGGGCCCCTCACTACAAGAAGGACATGGAGGTGCTGAAGCATGTCCAGAGAAGGGCAGTGGAGCTGGGGAAGGGTATGGAGCACAAGTGTGATGAGGAGGAGCTGAGAGAACTGGGTTTGTTTAGCCTGGAGAAAAGGAGGCTGAGGGGAAACCTTATCACTGTCTACAACAGTCTTCTTTCCTCATAGATTATAGTCTTGTTACAAGAGACTATCCCTGCTCCTTTCAGTCAGCGCATTTGCACGTTGGAGAGCTTTGATCAAACAGATAAAATTATGCTTATGTGCTGCTGTAGCATAAATTTGTAAAGACCATTACTGCAAAGTATGGTTCTTAGTGTCAAGCAGCATCTTCTGTGCTTTAGCTTCTTTCTCTCCTTGAAGTGCTTTGAGGGTTTTTTCTTTCCTTCCCTTTCTTCTCCTTAATAAGTTACATGTGTCTTGGAGTTTTCTCTGTTACAGCTCTTACAGTATCAGAAACATCTCCTCCAAGTCCCTGCATGGTCACTTTCAGTGGATCAGAGCTACGTGGCCCTCATGCTTGAAGGTTTGATTTCATTGTGGTGGCATTGTACACCTCATTTATGAATTGGCTGCTGTATTTTAAAGAATAGTTCAAAGACTGACACAGGATGTGTTGTGTCAGGTGAAGGTGTTGGTCAGTGTTCAGCCTGTCCTTTGCAGCCATGAACTCTTGTACAGGTACTTCTGTCACCTCTGAAGGAAAGGGACCACATTGCAGAGTTTGCAGCATGGAGAAAATTGCTTTGTGCCTGAATTTGCTGCAATATGTTTAAAAAAACTCCACTTTGCAGCACTCTATGGGACCACGTGTAATTCACCTGGTATTTTTTATTTGTTTGATTTAACGTTAAAAGTGATACTTTGTTAATGAAGTGTTGGGATTTTTTGATAGCACCTGAAAATTTAAGAAAACTTGCCTCAACCTAACACCTTCCCCTTCTCTCATGTGTGCAGCTGTGCATGTGAAACCACAGTCCATTACAACTGTGGATTTATAGACAGTCTCAGCTTCCCTCGTTACACACAACCCCTCCCAAATCCCAGGAAATTTATCAGGAGTCTTGCCCAGGCAATAACACTGTGAAAGGAATCTGTTTCATCTGCAGCTTGCTGGGACAATTATCCAAGATATTTATGAAAGGGTGTTTGAAGTATGATGCTTCTTTTCAGAAGCTGAGACACAGCAGTTTTACCCTGTGTTTTATGATAATTTACCAATTTAAAAATAACTGGGGGCTTAGAGAGAACTAAACTAGCTAATGGTACAGGATGAGGATGAGTACTTAGGATGAGTCCTAAAATTAAACTGTCCAGAAGCATTTAATGAGTAAATGTTTTTGAGAGGTGAAAGTCCTCCATGGGTTGTGAACTGGTATTTTTTTGAAATGTTGGGGGCTGCTGGCCCAGTTCTGATTGCAGCTAGAGGTGGGATGGGGAGAAAAAAAAAACCAACAAAAAACACTAGGGTGGGAATTCTGCCAGTTTCCCAGATTATCAATGTAGCAAAAGCTTAATAATGTCAGTGTTGAATGGGTCAGACAGACCCCTTGATGTGCAGGAGCTTGTGTTGGAGCTGTTCCACACAGCCTGCCAAAGTGGTCAGACTTGGAAACCCCAAGTGCTGCTGTTCACAAAGTGTCACAACTAATGGGACAACCCACTTTTTTCTATAGATTTACAGCATTGGTTGTGTGGCCAAGCATGGAGAGATGTCAGAGCTCCTTGGCCAGGCAGGTGAAATTGAATTTTCTTGTGTCAAGATTGAGACCAAAACAACTTTTTGGGCAGAACATTAATTTGCCTCAAGTACCTCAAGTTTTATGTTGTCTTTCCAGAGTCAGACAGTTTTCCCCCCTTTTTTTTGTATTTAACACAGACATCTCCTTCACAGTTGGTGAATCAAAAGAGAGAGAGATGCCAAACCAGCAGAGTCTTGGCAGGCTGTTAACAAGGCTGCTGGGCTGCCCTGTAAAATGTGCTGCTTGCCTGCAGCGTGACACTTGGCACTGCGAGCTCCAGGCGTGGGTCCAGCCTGCTGCCCACGGCTCCAGGAACCAGTGGGTGCTTGACCTGTGGTCCTTCACAAAGGCTCTGGGTCTGGCTCACTGGTTTGCTTCAGAGAGGTGTCATGATGCCCTGTGGCTGGTCTGCTTGGCTTTAGGTGTTAGTGCTACGTGTTGCTAGATAAGCCAGGTCTGTAGGGTAATGTGCCCCCCAAAGTTAAATCTCATGTCAGGATATGGGGGGAAAGCAGAGTTTTGGACATGCAGTGTTTTTTCACCTCTGGTCCCACAGTGAGGATGCATCTAAAGTCTCTGGTGGGTGTTGCTCCCAGGAGAGAGCCCTGTGGGACCACAGCTTCCTTCTCTGGTTCCAGTTTCAATGTTTTCATTTAGGCTAATAGTACTGTGTGAACATATTTTTAGCACATCTGTGAATGTCATTGGGTCAAAATTATAAACCCAACAGTATCCTCCCTCCCTGACCCCCAGGTCAGATGTCCCATTTGTGTCAGGTAGGCAGGGTGATGCTGATAAATTATCTTATGATTTCTAACATATTCTCTACTATAAACCAGACTTTTTTGTTTTCATTCTCCCCAGGGGGACATGATCAATATCAAATGCCATTGGATTTGTATATAATTTTCCGTTATCTTTTGATGTAATCAAATCTTTCCATGTTTTTTCTCTGAACACTGGAGTTAGAGGTGTTTTTCTTGAAAGATTTCCATCTGGGTGTAACAGAAACCTTTCTAATGGTGTAAAGTTTGTAAACTTGTTTACATATAATCTACATTTGAGGTGAGATTTGTTTGGACACTGTGTTCCTTCAGGCCTCTCAGGTTCCCATTGTATCTGAAGCCCAGCCTGGCTTTAGTGACACTGTGAAGCTCGTTCAAGCTCTGCAAAAAGGTGCATGCCTCTTCTGATTTAAAAGAAAATAGTTCATCTGCCACTAATTACTGCAGCCACGTGCTAAGGTTGTTCTTTTTCACAACTGAAAGAAGTCATCTTAGGTCAATTTATTTACTTAACTGCAGCCAGTAAAGGGAATTGCACTTTTATTTGCTCAGCAGTGCTAAACTTGAAGAACTCTCTTGCTTGCTTCAGCATCAGTGTTTAATTATAGCTCTTCAACCCACATGAAAAGATGTACATATACCCTTTGGGTACTTTTGTTTTAGGTTGAGACCAGTAATAAATCATCTGTTTGGGCTGTTTGAAGGTTGTGTTGAACAATGGATTGATTAGAAAGATCATTCTGACCCTTGGGGAGTGCAAATTGCATTTGATAATCTGCTTCTAATTCATGCTGTCTCTGGTCAGTGAACAGGCAGACTATTACAATTACTAGGCTATTGGAAGATTGAGCTATATTTAGCTTGAATTTGTTTGGCTTTAAATACCCTTCCTTACGAAGGATAAGTCAGTAGTAGAGCAATTGTTTTGAGAAGCAGTGAGTTTCCCTTTCTCTGGCGTTGCTAAACCAAGCTTTCGGTAAACACTGACCATTGGGATGTGTACAGTGGTGTGAAAGCAGTTCTCCAGCCTGTGAAACAGTCCCTTCTGGCCTTAACACTCAATAACTGTCCCAGGCCTTTCTTTCCATTGCAGTACTGTTATCAGTAGCTAAATGTGAGTTTCTGTTGTTACAGGTGACCATCCCCAGGCAGAGCTCTCTGCTTTGGCTGGCTCTTGGATGGCAATTGTAAGGCAAAGGAAGGTGGGGTAATTGCATCAGTATGCTTGTGTCATGCCAACCTTTTTAATAAACCCTGCTATTCATTAGTAATATCTTTAGCCTCCATCCTTGCTCTTAGAGTGTTTTTCTCACAGAAATACTCAATTGACGTCAATAGTTAATCCCGACTTCTTGTGGTACAAGAGAGCAGAACTGGATTTAGGGTACCACTCGCCTGTTTGAATCACATCAGATCCATCACTGCTGTGTGTCTCTCTGAGCAATTGCTGTTTCCACAGTAAAGGGTTTGTTTTTTCTAGATAATGACAGTTTTTCATGACAGAAACTTTTGTTTCTCTTGTAGTGTAGCTGAAAATCTCCCACATTGCTGAGATGGTTGGCTTGGGAGCTCTAGGTCAGCCTGAATTTCTTACTTAGCTTTCTGCATTATTACAAAATGTTATCTTAATCTCTGTTCGTTGCAGAGAGCCCAAGGTATTCATCTAGCCAGCTGGAGAGGTACAGAAGCAATCCTCTCATTATCTCCTGCAAATATAGGTGCTTCTGGGCATAGCAAGAATAGGGCAGTAAAATAGGAGGATCTTGACCTTTTTATTAATAGGTTGCAAAGCTACTTGAGTATAATGTGTGTCAGGATCTGCCACTCAGTCATATTTTCTCCCAGTGTGTAAATTCTCTTGGGGAAACTCAAGAAGTGAAGGAGACATAAGTCTGAATCCTCCTTTTCTAAAAATCAGTATGGATGATAGTATCTGAGAATAGCTCTAGGGCTGTGAGCTGGTTTTGACTGGGATAATTTTCTTCATAGCAGCTAGTGTGGGGCTATGTTCTGGATTTGTGCTGGAAATAGTGTTGATAATGCAGAGATATTTTTGTTATTAATGAGCAGAAGCTACACAGAGTCAAGGCTTTTTCTGCTCCTCACACCACCCCACGAGCAAGTAGGGTGGGGATGTATGAGAAGTTGGGAGGGGCCACAGCTGGGACAGTTGACCACGACTGACCAAAGGGATATTCCACAGCATGTGGGATCATGCCCAGCATATAAAGCTGGAGGAAGAAGAAGGAAGGGGGAACATTCACAGTGATGGCATTTGTCTTCCCAAGTAACCATTACAAGTGATGGAGCCCTGCTTTCCTGGACATGGCTGAACACCTGCCTGCCCATGGGAAGTGGTGAATTAATTCCTTGTTTTGCTTTGCTTCCACACACAACTTTTCCTTTACCTATTAAACTGTCTTTATCTCAATCTACAAGTTTTCTGCCTTTTACTCTTCCAATTCTGTCCCCCATCCCACTGTGGTGGAAAGCGAACAAGCGGCTGCATGGTGCTTAGTTGTTGACTGACATTAAACCACAACAGGCTGGCATCAAACCACGACAGGCTGGCATCATCTGTGGAGGAGATGTGTGGGCAGTCTGAGTGTATAACTTAACACTGGGTGCATTGCACATGGGCAGCAGCCCTGCAGCAGAAATGGTCACAGGTAGAGCTGCTGAAAAGTCAGTGTCTGCTCTTTGGAGAGGAAAAAAAATTGCCATGGGGAAGGTCCAATGCTGGTTTGGAAGCCCAGTCGTGCTGTGTAGCCCTGTGGTCAGGATGCAATTGTTTAGAAAGAAGGCAAAATATTTTACTGACTGTGTGTTGCTCACATCAGGCTGAGTGTAATCAGTACTGGGACAATCTGCAGCTCATACTGAACCCACTCAGCATCCTGATATTTTAATTAATTTTATTATTCCTGTAGCAAGGTGTTAATAGTTTTAAATATGGATCTACCTAAATGTTTTTTACAGGGATGTACATATTACTGTATTTTTTAACTCTGTTAAAAAACAAAACAAAACAAAAAACCCACAAAACAATCCCCCCTGCCCCCCCAAAAAAAGACCCCAAAACCCCATGCATGCTACTTATATTAGTGAAAGTTGCTGATTGCTTGATTTTTGTAAAAGTTGACCAGTTCAGTAATTTCTGTGGATGATTATTTACAACATTAAGACTATAACCTTGGATTTTCTTTCTTGAAGGTCTCCACACTGGTAGCTGTATCTTCTGACCTTGATTAACTTCTCCCTTGGTAAAATGGGATGACACAAACCTGACCTAAGTACCAAATATGATTATTGAGAACATGACTTATTCTTTTGTGCTATAGAATCTTAGAATCACAGAATCATTTAGGCTGGAAAAAACCTTTAAGGTCATTGAGTCCAAATGTGCTCTGCTTGCACAGAGCTCAGCATGCTGGAGTCCTGGACCATGGCTCACGATCCTACTTGATGCCACAGTATAGGTGAATAATAATAGTAAAGCTAGTGACTCCAAAATCTTCCTCTTGAATATTTTTCATTGTGTATGTGTTTATGAAATTACATTCTGAAGTATGTTGGTGACAAGTAAGAAAAATATTTGCCAGTATGTACCTGCTAAACAAAAGTTGTTGCTCTGTGCAGTTCTGGGTAGAAGTGATGTGATTTTAGTAGCATAAAATAATCCTCCACTGCAGGCAGAAAAGCAGGTGATTAACAGTCACTTACCAAAATATTCAATTGTTAATTTTGCTCATAGAAGGGGCAAAGGGTATGGTACAGACAGTCCGTCTGCAGTCATGTGTTTCTATGAAAGAAACTGTGTTAAAAATTATGTTGTTTTTAACTGGTGAACTCTGGGCTTGAACTGTAGTTAGCTTGATATGAATTGACATAACTAAATAATTGTTTTCAGGAAAGAAAAACAAGTCATGTGGCTCAGAGACGGATCTTATGACAATGTAAATAAAAGCAAATAGTATGAAACAAATTCTTGGGTTATTTCTTCAGGGTAAACCCATGATTTCCACAATGCTTTATTGCTGTTTTCAGACCAAAGGTATTTTATTGGTGCAATTAAAGATAAACCATACAAACAAGAAAAAATAGAAAACAAATGTAATGGGCTTTGTTCCATTCTCCTGTACAACATGCAATTGTCCTAATAAGTAAATAAAACCTGAAATTTTGAAGGAACAACTGGGGCACTTATTGAAAGTTTTCTTTGCCCTAATGTAAAGAAGTCTGAAGCTTCAGTTGTTTTGCTTTTATATCAAGATTATCTCAGCATTCATTCAACCCAGTTTCTCTACAAGTTAGGAATGAAGAAAGCATCAGTGCAACAAATACCAATTTGGAAAAAAATATGGGAGGCAAATTCCATCTGAATTTCAGCTTTCTTCTGATCTTTTCCTGGGCTCTTCGGTGAACCTGATGCCTTTCTTGCAGAGTTAGTGTAATAATTTTGCATTGTTCTGGTTGTGGTGCATCTCTGTTGAAAGCTAATTGAAAGACACGTAGACCCAATTCTACTAGTTTTGAGGAAGCTTTTGCCCATGAAGGATGCTGGGCAGGGTTGATCTGTCTGCACACTGGGTGTTCACTTCTGAGCCAACGAGTTAGGGCTGCTTGATGAACGATTTGGAGATCCTGCTGTCAACAGACTCGCTGTGTGCTGCTTTAAGGTTTTTTCCCCCAAAGAGTAACCTAAAATACTTGATCTCTTAATGCCATCTCACGTTGTGTACCTCTGTAGCATCTTTCAGCTGAAGTGTATCTGTGGTGATTTAGCCACAGCCATCAACAAGACCATGCAGTCGCTCGCTCACTCCACCCCCTCTGATGGGATAGGGAAGAGAAAATACAACAAAGGGTTTTGTGGGTCGGGATGAGGACAGGGAGAGATCACATCACTCACCAATTACAGGCATAGGCAAAATGGACTCGACTTGGGGAAGAAAAGTAAATGTAATTTGTTACCAAGCAATCAGAATAGGATAATGACACATAAAACCACATCTTAAAACACCTTCCCCCACCCCTCCCTTCTTCCTGGCCTCCAATTACTTTGCTCCTGATTTCTCCACCTCCTCTCCCACCCCAGCACTGCAGGGGGATGGGGAATGGGGGCTTCAGTCAGTTCATCACATGTTGTGTCTGCTGCTCCTTCCTCCTCAGGGTAGGGACTCCTCACACTCTCCCCTGCTCTGGTGTGGTCTCCTTCTCACAAGCTGCAGTTCCTCACAAAAGTGGGTCCCTCCCATCAGTTCAGGAATAGACTGTTCCAGAATGGGCTTCCTATGGGGTCATGGACTTCTTTGGAGCAGCCTTCTGCTCCTATATGGTGTCCTTCACAGGCTCGAGGTGGATCTTTGCTCTGGCACACCTTCTCCCCCAGCCCTGGCATGAGCTCCTCTGGGGTCTTCTGCTCTGTCATGAGCTCTCCACATAGTCACAGCTGCCTTTGGGCACAGCCTCCTGCTCTGGTGTGTGATGCTCCGTGGGCTGCAGATGGATATCTGCTGCACTTTTAACCTCCATGGGCTGCAGGGGAATCCCCACTCTGGCACACCTTCTCCTCACTCCTTCCTGGCTAACCTGGGTGTCTGTGTAGTTCTCTCTCGCATCCCCCTCCTCTCTCCTCTGCAGGTTGTTGTGGTTGTCTCTGTTGTTGACTTTCTTGCTCAATTGGTCTTTCCTCTTCTTAAATACAGATTCACAGAGGTGCTTCATTATCGGTGATTGGCTCAGCCTGGGCTGGAGGCAGGTCCACCTTGGAGCCAGGAAAGCTTCTCAAAAGCTTCTCATAGGACCCATCGCTGTAGCCCTTTCCTCACTACCAAAACACCCCCACCACACAAACCCAACACAGTATCCTTCTATTTTCTCAAGCAACACACGTCTCAGTTCATGGTTTGTTTTGGTTTTGTGTGTTGGGGGGGGTTTTTTGTTTGTTTTGAGGGTTCTGTTTTTTGTTTTTGTTTTCTTTTGGGTGAAAGATATTTCTTTGGCTTTATCACCAGACTTAAAGGTGTGTACGTGCACGTATCAAAATACATTATATAGACTTTCTATGTGCAGGAGAAAACAAATCTCTCCATGCATTATCAGTAGAGGCTGGAATAAATTCTTTTGTTTGTTAACATCTTTATTGGGCTTTGGTTATGCAGAACTATTAAAAATAAAGCACTGAACCGATGAAGTAAAATATCTCTAATAGGATTAAAACTGTGGCCAGTGGCAAAGATGTGATAAATGTTAGAGCATGCATGGCTGGGGCTGCAGAGGAATGTGACTGTTTGTTGCCTGCCCTTGTCTAAGAGAAAGATGAGGAAAAACATAAATTGATTTCTTTGTTCTAATTTTTTATCACCAAAGATACAGACAGGAGTTTCTCAGAAAGGCTGAGGTGAAGACAAGAATTTTTCCCTAAAGTTTGACTGAAGGATTTTAGAAATGGAAACCATGTGGAAGAGTGAAAGTATGGAAACAATATGGAAAAAATCAACCAACCAAGCAAAAAACCTAAACCATTTTGCTTACAAAGAAATAATAACTTTTGGATAAAAAACTGAATGTTTTAGAGGTTTGCTGTTTTAGTAACAACAAAAAAAGTAATTTTCTGAGGGGAGCAGGAGGATCCTCCACCCCCTCTGAAATGGTCCACCAAAAGAATTGGAAGCAGTTTCATTATGATAAATAGTTAGTGAAAATAGTTCTGTATCCTTTGACAGTGTTGAATTTGAGATGAAAATCTGACTGAATCCTTGATGAATATTTCCTGTCCGTAGTGTGAACCCAATAACAGCTTTTCTTACCCTTTTGCTTGCTGCTTTTTTCACCATGAGAACTTTCTGATATGCTTTCCAATGGGCTGTGTTTTCAGTTTTTTCTCAGTTCTCCACTCGTTTAGGCGTGTGTGCTTGGTACGGCACTAACACCCATCTCTGAAATGTCTTTTCCTGCTGGGCTGGGAGCTGAGCACCTTTGGAAATGGCCAGTCTGAGTCTCCATCTCATGGAGAGCACACTGCTAACGCTGTGGAAAGCCAGAGACGAGCTAAGGGCAGGGTGAGCATCCCCATGGCAGGGGAACGGTGCCCAATTAAAAGTTTGGGCTGTTTGCGTGACCTTGATAAAAGCGGTTTTTAAAAGTCAAAGTCATCTTGCTCAGCACATTCACACTTTCTTTTTCCTGACCAGACAGCTGCTGAAGGTGTAAGTATAATGGAATCTGTCATTTTAATGCCATAGATTTTCCCCCTCTTTCATCGGTGTTAGCACAGACCCGTGGGGAATTTGCAGTGTGAGCTCTGAGCTCTCCATCCAATGAAGCACCTCATTTATCAACCAGAGAGATCTGCACAAAAGGAACCCAAAAGGTAATTTTTTTAAACCACAAAAAACATATTTGAAGGTATAATACACACAAACATCTAACCTTGCCCTCTTTATTGACCAGATCTCAAACAAAATGTCAGTTTTTTCATCCCATGGCATAACCTTAAATCTTCTTTCTAGATATTAACAGTTCTGGAGAGGTGTTAGAGATTGACATAGTCTCAGATCTTATCCAGGTTATTCACATCAGTCACATAAACACCTAAGTCTATAAGAAAAAATAAAGAGAATGTGTATTCTCCCCAGTAAAACAAATCTCTTCACCAAGTCCAACTCTTCACAGGGACAGTGTAGTGGAAGTCAAGCACGAGATTATTAAATAGAGCCCATTTTCAATAATTCATTAGCACCTTTTTGTCTGTCTGTATGCAGAGTAATAATTCATACTCAGTGCTAAGCAGGTCTTACACTACTTGAGTATACCAGGAATAACACAAACAAGCACCATCCCCTTGCTTGGGATGTGTAGAGATGATTCAGTGGCACCTACAGCTCTTCTTGCCTTTACCACTGGGCAGAGAAAACTTCCCTTGGTGAGCCAAAAGGTGCAACCTGTCAACGTTAAAGCCACTTAGGTTGAAACAGTGCATTTATTTCACAGTGTTTATCCAAGAAGTGGCATGGTACAAAAAGGCAACATGGCCCAGCTGAGCTGGGGAGTCTTCAGGGTTTACAGATTTAACATCTTAAAATTGAATGATGGACCTTATGTAAACATCGGCATAGATGGTAATTTTAAATTTCATATATAGCATGATACTGCTGGTATGAAATGTTATAAATTCAGCTGTGTTTTACTAGGAACTTTCAAAGACCTCTGATACCTGGAATTGGCTTTTCATTTTCTAAGTGTTGACCTAACTGTTTAGAGCAAGGATGGTGAAGTGAAGACCCCGAGCCATATCTAGCTCAGGAAGAAAATTTACCTGGCCTCCAACCTGCAGATTGTCATCTTCTTCCCTTGAATTATCCCTGATAATTTGGAGGAAATTGAGAAATTAGCAAATGGAGAAATTTGCAGCTGAGCACTTTCCTCTCTGCTTTTGGCAGAGGCTCTTCTGGCCTTTCCTCAGCTGTGTGACTGATCTGTGTGAACCAAATGCAGTTACCATGGAAAAAATACATAGAATAATTAGAAGGCTATGGGATATTCCAACCCCTTGTCCATGAGCAGGGACACCTTCCACTAGACCAGGTTGCTCAAAGCTTCATCCAACCTGGCCTTGAACACTTCCAGGGAGGAGCAGCCACAGCTTCTCTGGGCAACCTGGGCCAGTGTCTCACCACCCTCACAGTCACAAATTTCTTCCTAATATCTCATCTGAATCTCCCCTCTTCCATTTTAAAGCCATTACCCCTTGTTCTATCACTACCTGCCCTTGTAATAAGTCCCTTCCCTGAGGAAGGGACATGTCTGTCTTGTCCTGCTGCAGGCATGAGCCTGGTAATGCTTCAGGGTGTAACTGTTTTTCTCCCCTAGGCAGTTGTGTGTACTGTGTATGTCTGCTGGTACCCTGGATAGAGGCCAGATGATGGACAGGGAGAAGGGAGAGGAAGAAAGTCCTGGATCATCTCCCCAAGAAACCATGTGGCCACTACATATAAGGGTCTGGAGAACAAGTCTGATGAGGAGCAGATGAGAGAACTGAGGCTGTTTAGCCTGGAGAAAAGGAGGCTGAGGAGAGACCTTATCACTCGCTACAACTCCCTGAAAGGAGGGTGTAGAAAGATAGGAGTCGGTCTGCTCAATCAAGGAACAAGTGACAGGACAAGAGGCAATGGCCTCAAGTTGCACCAGGGGAGGTTTAAATTGGATATGAGGAAAAGTTTCTCTACCAAACAGGTTGTCAAGCACTGGAACAAGCTGCCCAGGGAGGTGGTTGAGTCACCATCCCTGGAGGGATTTAAAAGGCATGTAGATGTAGTGCTTAGGGACATGGTTTAGTGGTGGACTTGGCAATGTTAGGTTTATGGTTGAGCTTGATGATCTTAAAGGTCTTTTCCAACCAAAACAATTCTGTGATTCTGTAATTCTATTCGGTTTTTGGATTTTTTTTTTATTCTTGGTGTTGTTATTGTTCAGTATGAGTCATAAGTATTTTTGTAACCTGACTGATGATTAACATTTCAAAAAATGACAGAACAAAGAGTCTGACTAAAACAAAACTCTACTCTGAACATCATGTAACCAATCTTTTGTGGAAAACCTTTTTTCAATTTGTGAACATTTTTATGAACACTATGAACACAGTAAGTCTACCATCTCCCTATGAAATCATTCGTTGTCAGATTTACTTGATACTAAAACTCAGCTTTCATACATACCTATGTTCTGCTGAGCTCCTCGCTGATGTCGATTGGGCTGCTCTTGACAAATGCCTGGAGTGTTAAATTTAGCAGTACAATTTTACCTCAGGCTGTAAATGTAACATGAATAACAAATGTCACTTCCAGTCCCGCTTCCTGTGTTATGGGCAATTAGGAGCAGATGTTTTAGAAGGCTGGTTACTCCTCTCTTGCTCCTTTTTTTTTTCACCTTGAAACCTGTATTTGTTCCAGGCCCTTCTCATATGGAGTAATTTGGTACCTGTCTGACTGAAGGTTTAACTCAAAGTTAGTCAAAGCATGTCTAACTAAACAAATGCCCAACACACGCTTTCTAATTAATCCACAACCTTCCTCCTATCCACACTTGACACATTCTTCTTTTTTTCTTAGTGTCAAGATATTATCTTACTGACTTGTGTCTTGGACTAAATAAACTCTCAGAAAATCACCTTGACTTAAATTCTTCTTCTAGGTGCTATTTGTGATTCTATGAAATCCTCTTTCATTCGCTCTGCCTGTTGTGTTATCAGATGTAATCATGTATTACTGTAAAAATATTTAAGGAAATTCCCCAGGGAGAATAATGGCAACAACTTTCTGTCTTAGCAAGTTAATGCATGATTTCACTTTTGCACTTGTAAAATGGCTGCATCAGCTAAAGATTTTATGCTGTTGGCATTGCACAGCCATGTCACTTATGCTAAGATATATTAGAAATGGTTTATTTGTTTTCATTAGAAATAGGAAGTGATGTGACTTTTTTCCTAGTATTATCTGATTTCTCTTTAGGGGGAAATGTCAGTGTGAATTGATTAAATTAATGTTCTTGAGGCAGTATTTCTGACTGTGAACTTTTCTCAGAAAAATCACCTATATGTACCAATCATCTTAAACTTTAGCATAAATTTGGCATAAACTAATTTTGCTGCCAAATTGTTAATTAAACAAACCGTAATTATGTTTAGCAAAACTGTGAGTAGCCAATTGCAAAAGTATAGACAAACATCTTTTTCTTTAGTATTCTCTATGATGACTTGAGAACTGTAATCTTGGAAAATTAGAAATATTATGGCTATATTTCAGGACTCCGAAAATCTCAAGGAGATTGAATGGGAAGGAGGCACCCTGTAAAAAAAAGGATGGTGTCATAGATATAGAAAATTATTACTTAAATAATTTAAAAATTAATTACAGGTGTAAGGAGAAAACATTTCTGTGCAATGTCTGAGAGCCTTTAATTAATTAGTGCGGTTGTCTGAGAACAAGAAAGAAAAATTAACCTACATCTTTTTTACTCCAGGAAGTTTAAGAGTAGTCTCTTTAGTTTTACAATCTGAAGTAAGAAACAAGCCTTATAATGTCCTAGTAAGTGATTCAAAACCAAATTATATCGTACATCTCAAGCTCATGTAGTTGACATACTATAGAGTTTAGCCAGAAGATCTTTCCAAGTTTGAACAGACCCTCATTTTGCTGCTGTTTGAGAAGAGTGTAATGCAGTAATAGATGAAAATAAAATTATTATGAGAAATCTTCTCCATAGTGTATGTGAAGGCAGATGGACATGTTTCCAGTGATAAATTAGAGGCTAGAGCTTTCAACGTTGGCATGTAACTGCCAGACGGTGAGTTAGATGGTGTGTCCTGGTAAGGATGGCTTGATGGCTGAACTGTATTTGTGACAGTGCAAAAGTAAATCCATTTTCTTTTCATGGCATAGAAGGACTGGGGGCCTCATCAAAGCACAGGCAAGAATAGTTCAGGGTACCTGAAGTACCTATAAATATCCATTGTTGCATGAGTGTCTGCCTCCTAGATAATGAGCTGGTGAAGCTGGAATTGCCTTGGTGTGACAAAAGCAAAATAATCCAATATTTTGAATGGTTTGAATTCCTTGCAAGTTTGTCCCCATGTCCCCTGTGTAGTAGTACCTTATTTGTGGGCTTTAATGTTCTTGGAAGAAGGCCTCTCTGTGGAATATCTCTGTGTACTTCCATGCTGAGTTAGGGTTGAACCTCAGTCTGGAGGTACCTGTGTGTCACCATTATCTACGGACATTATGGGCTACCTTGGTCTGGATGCCTCATTTCTGGAGCACTAGTTTTAAGGAAAATGGATCCCACTTACCTGCCCTGCACATGTTTTTGTGATCAGCACTATGGCATATACTAGTATACAGAGAGGGTGAGAGAAGTCCCTCTCCAGGAGTTGTGGTTCGTTGCTTGTGCAAGAGGCTGAGCACCACAGTGCCCCAGGGAATTTTGTTGGCTACCCCAAGATGACGTCTCAGGCTGAAGACCAGAAGGGTGTGCAGCAAAAATTCTAATCATCTTTATAATGCAATGGATGTTTCTTCTGTTTTACAAAATATGGCAGCTAAGTTCCCCAAGAGCTAAAAAGCTTTAATGCTCCCACTGAATTCAAGATATGGAAGACACTGGCTCACCCAGGGGACATTTGAATATCTCTTTCCCCTCCCTTGCAGCAGCATGGCATGAACACAAGATCCTGCTGTTACATTTTGTGTGGGACGTGCATGCTGCTTAGCTTTCTCCTTGGCTGCATTGGTGCTTTTTTTGTAGAGTGTAAAAGTTCTTGGTTCTGTTTCCCTTAGTAAGAAGTGGAGGAGTAACTCTTGTATGAGAAATGCATCGATACTATGATGACTAGTCAAAGAATGAACATTTATTTGTGGGAATTAATTCATTTTTCTATCTTTAGCATCTTGTGTAATATTGCTTTGGGATAACACAAAAATGACACTCAGGATTATTTGAGGACATAATTTTAAATGCTATCTTAATTTTTTTTTTTAAAGGAAAAACTAAAAAAGTTAAATCTCTTATAATCTTTAGTATTTAAGAGGGCAAAGTGCTCATTTTTACTAGTGCTATATGATCTCCATTCAAGCTTTATTCTTTTGAAGGTCATGTGCATATTGTTTCTGGAATTCTGGGACAGTCTTACAATTTGTCTGTTGTAATTATTTGTACCTAGATGTTATGGGCAGTCATTTTTTTTTTTTCAGTAGCTTCTCAATATAAAAAGAAAAATCACCATTTATCTTCTACAGTGCTGTGCTACAATACTTTGTATTCAGCCATCTAGCATTAAGTTTTATCTCATAAACCCCATAGACTGAAATTAAAATGCCAATATTTTCTCAGAAAATTATGAACTTCTATAATTGTAGATCTTTCCATCCATACCTAACTATAACAGAGACAAAAATCATCCTTAGTCCAAAGGCAAATATACTGCTTTTGACTGAATTAAACCATCAGCAATAAGCCACGTCTGTGCTTATCCTCAACAACCTTGCTTAATTGGGAGGAGATCAGAAGAGCACAAGTTGGGTGCCTTGGCACTAGGAATGTTATGAGGATCACAGCTGGCTCTTTGGCCTTCATGCCAGCCAGTATTTCAATACTATTGAAGCTCCTTTGGCCCCCAAAATGGTGTGGCTACATCCAGGCCACCTTTTGGAAATGGGTTCCTGGCCTGTGGTTGGGATTTGTTGGTAGGGTGCTGGTTTGTCTTGGCCAAAAATTTGGCCAAGCGTTCAACTTCGTAAGTGTAGGTGACTGAGATTCAGTGCAAGGGGATAATTTCCTAGTACAAACGTAACCAATGAAAACAGTCACCTCAAAGTCTGAAATAAGTGGAAATGGGATGAGGCAGAAAAGTACCAAGTACAGGATATGCCCTTAGGAGACAGCGACAGGAACTGCTACTATGTTGTTTCCTGATCTCGGCTGATTTTGACACGAAGGACTGTCCCATCACCAGCTTAACAAGGACCCTCATTCCACTGCTGTCAAAAAGCTGAATGGTCTATTAAATCACATCAGAGAAGTCTTTCAAAAAATAAAGGTAGAATGAATCCCCCAAGTACATGATATGCATAAAACCTCATCTAGGATGTGGTGTCTCACACTGAATAAAGATGGGTAAGTTATTGCAGATCTTGAGAGTGACTAACTGACCTGAGAAATGGAGGATCTCTCTTCATGGAGAAATTGAAGGTGCTGCATGTATTTGGATGGCAAAATGAAGGTTGGAATTATATTGGTTCCTGTAATACACTGGGGAAATAAATGCTGAAACAGGGAAAGTTATCAGAGCTACAGGTGAGTTTCAACATAATAACAAATAGGTGTATTTTCAGGCTGGACACTAGAGAAAGGTTTCTAATCATCACTGAATGAAAGTCAGGAATAGGCCTACAGTAAAACCAAAAAGAACAAAGAGCAAAGCTAAGGAAAGGAGAGGAAAGGAAAGGAGAGGAAAGGAAAGGAGAGGAAAGGAAGGGAGAGGAGAGGAAGGGAGAGGAGAGGAGAGGAGAGGAGAGGAGAGGAGAGGAGAGGAGAGGAGAGGAGAGGAGAGGAAAGGAAAGGAAAGGAAAGGAAAGGAAAGGAAAGGAAAGGAAAGGAAAGGAAAGGAAAGGAAAGGAAAGGAAAGGAAAGGAAAGGAAAGGAAAGGAAAGGAAAGGAAAGGAAAGGAAAGGAAAGGAAAGGAAAGGAAAAAGGAGTATGATTAGCTTACACATGTGTTCCTGCAGCACTGGGTGTTGAGGTTTCCTAGCTCCAAACATTCTTCCTAATACTGTATTCCCTCTTCATCTGGATGTTTATATAGGTCTGTAAATTACATATTAGCTACATTGAAATAAATCTCTTAATATGGTCTCTCTCTCTCTATACATATTTATATCTTACATAAATGTTTACATTATATATGTACTTAGAAAGAAGATACATCACTTCAGCTGGGACTGGTTAAGCACACAATGGGGCAAATTGCCTTTGGGAATTTGTGTGTCCATAGGCGATGCTTGATGACAGTTCACTTGAATTCCAGGTGATCAGGTGCTGTTCAGACACTCTTCCATGCATAACTTATTCATCCTTTTTTCCCTACCATCTACCAGCCAGAAACAAGTTTATCATAGAGTCCTTTGTAGACAATGATTATAGTTTATCCAATAGCAGCTTTTATAATACTTTTAATAATCCACCCACACAGTATGAATGATTTAAAGAAAGAACAAGAATTTAGGATTAAGGGAATTATAATCTTGCATCAGCAGGGAAAACAACTAATTTATGTTCTTGAGTTTAATGGTTTAGAACAGCAGCACTGTTCCTGTGGTAAACAAAAATACAGGTAAAATAGCAGAAAAATGATCTGAAAAGTCTTTGCTGGTATTTTCTGCTAGGTGGTTTTACAGTGGTTGCCACTTGGGTGTAGAAACACCATTGCCAGGATGGACCTCTGTTTCATGCTTGTTGCTGGTGATGACATCTCTAGCAAAGCTGACAATGTTGTCTTCACCTTTTTCTGTCCTTCTATGGCATGCCTAGGCACAGCAGATGCTGTCAAGAGTTTGGGGCAACATACTTGTCTATAGGGCTGACTCCCATTGTATATGCTTTTTGGCAGCACTTTTGTAGCTGCAGAACCAGTCAGAAAGTCCTGGCACCCTGGAGATGGTCACCATGACAGAGATGTCATCGAAGTGGGATCGCCTCAGCAAGCCACTATTGCCATTGCATGTCACACATCTTGCAAAGGTGTAAAACAGTAAGAGAAAAAGTGGGTTTATTTTTGAGGAAGGTGTTTCCAGCCTGCTGTCTGTGCTGGACCACATACATGGAGAGACCACTAATATCCATCTCTACACATAAACACATGGTGCTTTGGATTTACATTTAACAACCCTGAAGAAAGTCACAAAATTTGTCAGTGTAACAAGAAAACAGGAGAAGTAGGTGGTGTAGCCCTATTAAATGAAGGTTTGTGCTCATCTTCCAAAAGTGTGTTACATAGATGCAAAGAAGCTGCCTCCAGGTCTCAGAAATTGAAGAGAAATTGCCTGATCCTCAAGATATTTCCTAGGGGTTTTCTCCCAGTTGAGAAGGTTTTCCTGTCCTGTGGGGTTTTTTTTTGTTTATATCTTGTCTCAAGTGATGGAAAATGGGTGAGTATTGGTGTGTTGATACAAAAATGAATAGTTATTAAGGTTTTGGATACCTGTGACATGTCCATCTGTATTTGAAGTCTGTGAAAATGTCATGAAAGATTTGATGATTAAACCTGCATCCATCACAAACACATTAAAAAGGACAAAATGGAATGGTTCCTTTATACTTTTTTTTCCACAAAAAGTTAATTAATTTGTTCAAGCAACAGTCTTCTGCTGTGGTTATCTTTTTTTTTTTTTAAAGTACACTTTTCATCTTTAATTAGTCCACCAGAAATGAATCAATGGCAAAAGCTCAACAAAAGCTCAACAAACGAATATTTCACATCTCCAAGAACTTATTCTGTTTTATTACCTTCTGGGTTACTTGAGAAACTTATTTTTCTTTGCTGCCACCTCCTGTTGCATTGAAGGTAACACTGTTTAGGGGTGATTCTTTGGTAGTATACAAGTGTTAATTTGATGGTAGAGTCTACTTACCACTCTGCTGCATGCAGAGACTTTCTTGCTACCACACTTGCTTGTACACAGCTGGTACAACCCTTGTTGGCAGGTCATGGTGAACATAAGCCAGACCAGACACAAGAATCTCCAAAACACCTCATGGCTACTTGTTTTTCTTTCTCTGGAAGTAAATAGAGCATAGTAAATAGACTTCAGCCTGGCACTTGTGGGACTGGGGAGGTGAAGAGACTGTGGTCCAAGGGCTAAAATGTGTGACATGCACAGGGAAGCAACAGTGCCTGGGAAGGGAGTGGGAAGAGAGGAAAAAAAAAGGCAAGTGATAAACAAGGATGAGCAGGGAGCTGAGGTGAGGAATTGCACAAGGAGGTGAAAAAGGGAGGATGTCTCTACCCTGAAACATTAAAGGGGATGTTGAAGATTGTTGAACCGTAAAAGATGCAGTTTAAATGAATGACAATGTATTTTCAGCAACTCTTCCTCTTTCTTTTTTTTCCCCTTGAGCCTCTTTCATCTTACAACCTATTTTACTTCAAGACTTCTCTCTCCTGCTTTTACTGTTTAGAATCCCTTTATTTTTTTTTCTACCTTCTACTGCTCTTTCTGCCCATTCTTCATTTCTTTTCCTCTCTTTTGCATTCACTCTGTCTTCTTCTGCTTTATGGGACAGAGTTCATGTTTTTTCTTCTTCTCTGTGCCCAAAATGTACCCAGAGAAAATAAAGACTTGAAAATATAATTTACACATATAGTTGCCATTGAACAAGTCAGCTGGTGGCCTCAGCTGGGTCATCCTTGTATTAAACTGGCTGATCTGACTGTTAGAGTTCTTTGATCCCTGCACCTTGTTGGAGGTCGTGCAGGCTATACGATCCAGATCCTTTCACTGTGGTGAGTAAACCAGCAACTCCAGTGAAGACTCATGTGAGATCCTGGGAATCAATTGCATAAAAGATTGTTCCCTTTCTCTCTGGTTGCACAAAACTTTGCTTTCACATGAACCCTTGTGTCAGGATACAGCTGCAAGTACCTTTTATTTTTTTTGGCAGCAATGCTAAGCTTCACAAATTAAGTAATCTTTCTTTGTTCTCTCTTCTGCATCACACAACTGCTTGTAGGGCTATATGACAGGGGCTAAATCAACTGAGGTGGATAAAAAATATTGCCTCTGTCTCTTGCCCCTCTTTCTTCCAGCAGTGTGGACCTGAGGAAAGGCTGGACCTGTGAGTGAAAACACTACAGCATTGCTTCAAGAATATAGGGCTCCATTAATAACTTGAACTTCTCATCAATCCTTTTCTAGCTAGTGACTCTAAAGGATGTAGTTATTTGTGTAGGCAAACCAGCAGGATAACAATATGTTCAAAAACTAAACAAACAGGAGCCAAAATGAGAACTACAAAGTTAAAGTATTATTATCTCTAAAGGATGGTGTTGGAAAGGTGGTAACTGCACAAGCAGAGACCTATTTCTCCCAATTACAATTAGGAGAAATGTGTTTGGTGGAATCTTAATCAAAACTACTTGCTAAAACCACCAGCATAAGTTAGATTAGTTTAACAAAACTTACACAAGTAACAGGGAAGTTTGTAGCTGAAATGGTGGTGGATACAAACCCAAGTACCAGCTAAAAATGCACAGGAAAGTAATTTGCTGTCACAGAAAGGAACTGCTCCAACCTGAAAACCTGGAAGTTGTCCTTGCTGAGGAGACACTGGGTTTTTTGGAGAGAAAGCAGGGAGATGATTTTCATGATGGGAGCTGGTAAAAATCTTGAGAGATGAGAATAAGGACCTTACTTTATTTTTTTTAATCCTGTTTTATTTTGTGTGTGTAGGAAATAACTTCCATGTTCCTTATCTTCAAAACTTTGTTCAAGACACATCTGACTACCAACTTCTCTTTGCTATAGAGCAGTGTCTTGGGAAAGGAGGTCAAGCAGTTGCTACTGATAATTTTGCAGTTGATTAATTGTGCTATGTAGTTTTTAGAGCACAGTAATTAAATTGAAAAATCATAGAACCATAGAATGGTTTGGGTTGGAAGGGACCTTAAAGATCATCCAGTTCCAACCCCCCTGCCATCAGCAGGGACACCAGCTCTGTGCCCTATTATGAGTCATGCTAACTCATGCCTTCATGAAGGAACTCAGAGCAGGGAAGCATGTGGATGTATGTGTGCACACAGTCTCACACAGAAGCAAACAAAACCAGTGGAAAAATACTTTTGTGCTTGATATGATAATGAACTGATTCAGGATTGGATCAGCTGAGCTATTCTAAAATGAAGCAAAAAAAGCCTATTAAGACAATACATCCTCAACAAAATGGTACAAAATATAAAAATTCTTTATGTGAAAAAATTGGTTTTGGTCTTTAGTACCAGCTTGAGCTCTCCATGGAAGAGGTTCTTTTTTTTTTCTGCAAGTCCCAAACTGATCCATAACTCTGCATAAGTTAAAGCATCCTCATTTCTATTAGCTCTTAAGTTATGTTACTGCCCTTACAAAAACTATGACCATCTCAACCAAATATTAGTTCTTCTAATACTATTCTAAAATTCAGTGCCTGAACTTGATGGTTAGTTCTCTTAACTAAATAATGTTACATCAGTATTACCTAAGCTGTTTCAATAATATAATAGATATGGAGTGTTCTTGAGTTAGTTTTAAATGTTATTAAGTTTTATAATTTCCTTTAAATTCAGAGAAACTGGGAAGCTGAAGCTTGTCTAATATACTGGAATATTTTTTAAAAACCCACAATTGTCCTTTGTACTTTTTTATTTTGCAATGAAGATAACAAGAGGCTATGTGGGGAAATGATGGATCTGGGGTGACTTGTGATTTTCCCCTTTCTCAGACTGCTACCAATGTGTTTAATATTTAAATGCAGACAGAATTAGGTGTTTGGACTCAATTTTTTATATTTAGGGAAATTAAATATAGCAAGAAGTTGATACACTTTCTAGCAATGAAAAGGCAAAATAATTGTTTAAATTGCTGGAAGGTCTTTGGTTTCAAATTCAGAAGAAGTCCTTGCATCAAAGGAAACATTTAAAAGGGCATTTTTATTTTTATTTTTTTTCAAAATAGAGAGTCCAAATGAATTGTAAACTATTAAATCAATCAAGAATCAAACAGTCAGTTCCTTGTTTCAAACCCAGCAGGAATTGCCTTTAGGTCTAACGTCATTAATGTACAACCCCATGAGGTTAATATCTGTCAACAGATGTATTTGATTTTTTTCTTGAACTGATGGTCTGAAGCAGAGAAACATAAGGTGGAAGTAGACACAGATCAATCAAATGCTGTTTCATGTTCTTTTGAATTTTACTATTTAATGCAATTCAGTATTTTGATACATAAGTTCCTTTTCTGTGCTGGTTACATCAGTACTTACTTGGTCTAGGGGCTGTCTTCATGGATTTAGTTACATAATATAGACTCAAAACAAAAGGAGTAGGGAATCTGAGAAGTTATCTAGTCCATCTCTCTTCCCCTAGCTCTTCTGAAACCATTTCTACTGGATGTCAGTCCAAGCTTACTCTTTTGTTTTTTGTTTGTTTTTTTTCCCTTCTATGTCTATTGTGAAACTCTTGTTGAAATTTTAGCCCCATTCCCTTCTTCTCCTTTCTAACATAGGTAGGAAGCAAATTTATTCACTCTTCTAAACATTTTTACACTGCACAGAGGTTTCTCTCTAATAGTTTCCATTTCAGATTAAACAACTATTTTTTTTTTTTAATGTATCTTCTGTGATTTTTTTTTTCCCCTGTAGTTCTGCTTATTCTGTAGCTTTTTTTTCTAGACTCTTAAGTGGATGCATTTCTCATTTTAAATACGTGGTCTACCCATGCTTACCAGCCTACCAACCCAAATAGGTAATTTGTGCAGCTTGTCAAATTGGAAAACTTTTTACAATTTCAAATAAGTACAAATGAATAACTAGTTTTATCATGAGCATTGGAATCAGTGCAGCTTGATTTTAATATTATTCTTCATCCATTAATGCATATCTTCCCTTTTCCTCTAAAAAAATCAAGCTACATTCTTTCCATGCCTCTTAACTTTAAACAGTATTGAAAGAGAAATATTGTACATAGAGTTATTTGTGTTTCAATTGTCTGATGAGGCACTAAACAAAGACTGATGCCCTCGTTAGGATCCATCAATAGCACAGGTCATGGTTCTGCCTCCTTTCTTTCCTGAGAATTATGGTTCTGCATCTCTTTATCTAAGTTCTTACTGATTTTTCAAAACATTAAAAAATACATATAATTAGAGATTTCTACTCACTTCTGTTTTGGGAGGAATTAATAACTTCAAAAGTTATTGGGGAAAATTTGGACAATGTAATTATGTAGTCCTCATTTCCTTAAGAAACTGAGAAGCAAGTCAACCACTTGATTTTCATTAAATTTTCAGAATTAATGTATGTTTTCAAGGATAAAGAAGTTAAAAATGAGTATTTAGGAAGTATTTAACTTCAGAAATTTTAATTTCAAATTTTTAAGAAAACTACATTTTTCCATTTTTCTTTATTTAACCCATTCCCTCTTTTGAATGAATCCATGATGAAAGTGGTGTTTTCTGTTTATTTTTCTCATACTTAAAAATAAAAGGCTTATATATATTTAACTTTTGATGTTTAATATTTCATCAACTAATGTTAGGTGAGATGAATCTTAGCCTGAATGTATAATTATCTTTGTACATCACAGAATTAAGTCCAGAAGTCTGCTCATCCATACATGATGGGCTGTTGCACTTTATTTGGTTGTCTCTTTGCTCTTTACCTTTCATGTTCCCTCCCCTGGGAAACTGAAGACCACTGGCTGAAACCAGAAGATCCTAAGGTGTCCTCATTGCCTGAGACAGGGCTTTTTTGAAGTGAGACATACCCAGATGGCCTGAGCGAACCATCAGCCTAGTTTAAGGTTGTCTTTGGCAAGCTCTGCAGACCCAACAGACAGAATTAGTTGCTTGATTGATCACATAGATTTTGTATGCCTTAGTAAGAGAAAAATATTCCTACATGCATCCATGCTAAAGGAGACATTGCTTACATTTGCAGTGGAGGTTGGTACAAGTTGTTTTGGAGGGATATGCATAGGACAAGTTAGAATTAAGACTAATTTGAGACCTAGTTCTCTAGTCCTAGAAAACCTGGTATTTTTAGAGTGTGAGGTGAAATGGCCTCTGGCGATAACAAGATCCAAAATATCTGTTTCTCTGTAGTAACTGATATAATAATATAGATGAATCCCATCCCATCTCTGAGATGCTGAAAGATTTTTGGACAATACGTCTGAGAAATATTGTTCTAGGTGCAATGAAGTAAGGAATTGGGATTCAATAAATCAGAAAGGGCTTAGAGCAAGAGAAAAGGTTGAAGAGGGTTATCTGTAACAGAATGAGGACAAAGATAGAGAGAAAACAAAAGAAGAGAGAGGCCCTGAGGAATTTTCCATAGCTAGATATGCTGGAACACGTGGCCCTGAAGGTCCAGTTGCTGGTGGAGCAGTGGAGATTGATAGGTATTTTGCACAAGGTAAGAGAAACTCATATACCCATACAAGGACTCCTTTTCACATAGTAATGAGTTTTTTTTCTTGAGGGGGCAGAAGAAAAGGGAAATATTTTTCCTTCCTACCTGAGTCAAGTTACCTGCCCAAAAGGAATGGCACTGCGAGCAGCTACCTACAATGTGTAGAGGGAGAGAGCTGTGTTTTGATGAACAAAATATGCTGGAGTTTTCACGTTTCCAGTTGCCTTTTAAGTTCTCAAGAACTTGCTGGTGTGTTTACTAGTGAGAAAGGATAGAATAGGCTTGACAAATAATAGTAGTAATTTAGACACAAATGGTCAAGTCTTGAAGAAAAATTTCTACACCAAGAAACTTACAATCAAAATATAATGGACAGGCGCAGATAGGTAGATAAATAAGTGTGAACCTGCCTTAGAAGCCAAAAGATCAAATTCCCATTTTGTTTGCTTATTTTAGACTGTAATTGAACCATACCATTCATCATCCACTTGAACGCTCAACTAAGACTTGTGTAGCACAGACACTACTTGAAAGACAGGTATCCAAAATGAAGACAGGAATTTCAGTGCTATTGTTACTATTTCAGTCTGAAATCTGTGGATGAAAAGGAGCTGTGAGGTTGTAATACTTCTTCCAAACATTTTTCCTGTTTGCTTTTACTTATGTGTGTAGTTTATTTTTTCTGATTAGGAGTGTTGTTAATTAAAACATATTCTTTTCCCTTTTATCTGTTCATTTATCCATGCAGATTTTCTCTTTCTCAAAAAAATTATGACAGAATCTCTAAATGCTACAGGTCACCTCCTTCCTTCCTTCCTTCCTTCCTTCCTTCCTTCCTTCCTTCCTTCCTTCCTTCCTTCCTTCCTTCCTTCCTTCCTTCCTTCCTTCCTTCCTTCCTTCCTTCCTTCCTTCCTTCCATTTAACTTTAGAGCCCTTTATTTAGAAGAGCGTCTTCCTCACTTCACCTTTTCAAGAGAGGACTTCATGGGAAGTTTTGAGATCAGTATGTTTATGCTCTCTGGAGACAGGGAATTTCTAGAGGTGTCTTAAGTTTCTAACTGCACAATGAAAGAACTGCCTACACTTCTGAGCTGCTTGCCATGTCTTCTCAAGCTATAAAAATCTCCCTCCCACTAAATTGCTGTGAATAGGTTTAAAATGCTATAGCTCCTCCATCCCATAAATCTCTAACTTCTCAAGAAACTTCATTTTGATGTCAGTGGACTGATGCACTTGTATCATCATAATTTGCTGTGCATGGTGTCTTCCTCAGTGGGTCAGTCACCGTGGAGATCTCAATGTCAAGAGTGCTGGAGCTCATCCTGTGTCATGCCAACAGAGAAGGCCTGGGCATGTGCATAGTTGCTCCACTTGGGAAATCCTGTCCCAGCATTAATATTTCAAATAATTGTCCAAAATGGTGCTAGTAGGTTTAGCACAGTCAATGACTCAGTTAACATGTTTTAGAAGCTAGAAGATGAGACCCCAAGAGGAATTGGCACCCACCACTGATAAGTTCTTCTATGTATTAAGATTTGCACTGGCATTAATTTGTTGTGTCACATGTCATGATGTATGACATGGAGGCACACACAGCCTTGCCATCTAATGATTCTTGGCACCGATTTCTTAATGAGAGAGCGTGAGTGCCATAGGAGTAATTTGGGTGGACACATCCTGATGAATAAGGTTCTCATTCTCAAATTTCCCTCTTTCAAGTCATTTTGTGCAACCAAGCTGAAACTGCATAAGAAGAGCAGGGAGTTATTTAAGTTTTATCTCAGTTCATCAGTGTGACATTAAGCATCAAGCCACAATTTTTTTTTATAACCATGTGAATGAACTGCTGAACATTTAAGACATGTTGGCCCATGACCATGTTTACCTTGGACTGGTGTTCTACCCTCTGCACCAAGAACACTGCATAGTGTTGCAAATGATGGAGGTAACGTGAAGCATCATTGTGCTCCATGTTGTTTGTTGAAAATACATGTTACAGTGCTTTGGTGTAGCAGTGACTGACGTACAGTCATTCTGATCTAAGTTTCTTTTTTTATATCTTAAAAAAAAAAAAGTTGTATTAAATTAATAATTAAATAACCCAAATTAAATATTTATTTTTTTGTTCTTACAGGTGTGTCCCCTACTGGCTTTCATTTCTCTATTTATGATGGCCTTTATATGAAACGTACACACAACCTGAATTGTTCCAAGCTTGGGAAAACCAGCAGCTTCTTGGTTCTCTTCAGCCACTGGAACAATCTGATTCCTCCTTTTACAAACTATGGCTTTTTTTCCCCAAGGTTCCTGGAAATATGTTCCACAACTGCAATCTTTTAAGTCTCACATCTTCACTAAACCCTACATGCCTGACTAGTTGTGATAGTTTAACTTAGCTGGCAGCCAAACAAGACACAGGCATTTGCAGCAGGGAATTGGGGAGAGAATTGGAGGGGTAAAGGTCAGGAGACTTGTAGGTTGAGGTAAGAACAATTTAATAATTAGAGTAAAAATAAAATTAAAAAATTAAGAATAATAAGAGTAGTAATGATAACAAATATATATATATATATATCTGAGTGATGCAGAGTACAATTGCTCACCACCTGCTGATAACGATCCCAGGGAAGCAAAAAGGAACCCTAAAACCAAAATCACAATCCCAGAAAAGTGAGCCCGAGCAATTCCTGAGAGAATCCCCCCCTTTCCAGTCAGCCCCAGTTAATACACTGAACATGAGGTGATATGCTATGGAATATCTTATTGGCACATCCAACTGTCAGTTCTGGGTTTTACTAAGTACTACACTTTTCGTCTCTCCCTGCTTCCACTCCTCTGCTCTTGCAAACTGCCCCAGCACAGTGTCCTTGTAGTTATCAACATTGTTCTCATAACAATCCCCACTGAAACCAAAACACAGGGCTTTCTAGCTGCTAAGAAGAAAATTAACCCTATCCTAACAAAATACAAGACACTACTTAATCCAACAGTTCAGAGCATTTGCATTGGTACCACATCCTAAGCCTGGCCTGGTACCATGAAAATCTTGTCATGGACTTTATGCAAACACACAAGAACTGATTGACAGTTCAATTAAAATAAGGCAAAAGCTGCTACTAGTCCAGTGAAAATGACACCCATGCACCAGTAATTCAAATTGTCTAATTAAAATAAAAGTTGTGAAATTGCTAATACGATTTATAGCAATATCCTGGCTACACTGTCTTCTTGCTGTCCCTCTTCTCCAAGCTACTTTCCAACCATTGTTGTTGCCTGTGATTTCCTGCGGCCGCTGGCCGAGGACTGTCACAGTAAGATGTCAGTGTCCTCATTTGCCAGCTCTTGATGGCAATCATTTCTTCTTCTGATATTTTTCAGTTTTGTGGTTTGCTTGGGGATATTTTTATACTGTTATATGTTAGTGACCTTCTTTCCCAGTGATCTATGATCCTGTGCTATGCTAAGATTTTTGCCCACACGTGGTTCTTTGCTGGACTTTTGCCATATACGATGGGACTAAACCTTACTAAATATGAACAAGTCCAAGGTTTAAAGCTACTGAACAAAGACTGTGGTTAAAAAAATAACTATCTGGACATTTTATTTTGCTGTTAAGAGTTTAATCACCTGACTACTTTGCTGCTCAAGCAAGAAAAGCAACTCCAAATCACTTAAGGTGGGGACTAAAACGAGAACCTGAGGTCAATGGTCTGTTACTAACAATGACAACATCACATCACCAACACCACCTGCAATAAACAGAGGAATAAACTCAATTTTCTTCCACTGACTGCCTTTCAAGACTTGTTTGCCATGATTTCTGCAACTAGGGAAAGCAAAGTCTTTCCTGGAGATAAGTGATGTGCCCCAGAAGGACTTCAATTTGTACTTTACTTCTACTGGTGTTTGACTCCATAGTAAATGTCAAAATCTTTCTTAAAAAATGATGTTATAGGTCAGAAGCATCAGTGGGAGCCCTGAAAGTCCAGTTCTTTGGTTACTGCTTTGGAGGAGAACCATGCTCTTGTTGTCTCCTAGTGCCAAGAGCTCTCAGTGGTGCTACAAATTACGCTCATCTTTCCCTTTTCCTCCTTTTCATCTGTTCTTTGCCCCTTCCGAGTCCTGACTCTCTTGTGTTATATTGCTCTCTTTAACCCCCACTAAGTGCTGCTGTTTACCACTGGTTTTCATATGTGGATGTGAAAAAATTGAAGTGAGGAGAGGAAGCACACCACGTAGCATCTGGTTTTGGGCCTACAGAGCAGCCCTTACCTTGGTCTCCTTCTCTTCAGGCTTGTATGGTTGCAGTGCAGGAGTGGTTTTATAGGGACTGGAGCTTCTGGAGCTTCACATCTCAAGAGGTTTCCTAGTGTCTACAACTGTCTTGGCACACACTGACAGTTTGGAAGATTGAAAATCTTACCTAGAGTAAATGCCCTGATTCTTCACTTCGTACATAAACCATGGCATTAACCATGAGCATTTTCTGCAAAGCATCTTCAAGGCAATTGAGCTTAAAACACTGTGTTCTGATTAATTCTGTGTTAAACAGTCCTGAAGCTATTGCCACACAAGGTTTTGATGGTGTAGCCTGGATTTTTCAGTGTACAGGCTGAAGGACCTGTATGTGTGCCAAGGAAGGCTGCAGTCTAGGTGAACTAACAGGGACTAGTCTGTAACCGAAAACTGGGCTACTCCCAATCCCTTCGTTAAGAATGGAGAAAACATGCTGCTTTTCTTTTTTATGTAACCATCAGAGAGTGATACCCAGCCTTACTGTAAGACCCTGCCCTGGCTCAGAAGAATTTCTGTAATTCTGGAAATAATTTATTTCCTCTTATCTTTTTTTACCATTGTAGGATACAATCCTTTTTTCTCCTTTACTTGTAGAATACAATCCTTTTGCCTCTCAGCAAGTGTAGAAAGACACTGATGAAATCAGTGATGATCTTTGCAAAAGTGAAACAAAAAAAGTGTCATAGTCTGTATCAATCTTTGGTATTAAAATGTCATGTGAATTTGTTACTTGTTAAAATCTCTTAGTGACTTCTGCAGTTTCTTAATTCCTAGCCCCTGGCAGAAAGATGACAGGGTTAATTTCTGGTTATAAAGCAACTAAAAATGTTCCCTGTAATATTTTCTTCATATCCAGGATTGGATTAATTTTGCTGTGTTTTCCAGGACAATGCTTCTTGACCAGGCAACTCACGAGAGCAAACTGTTTCTGTGGGGCAGAGCTGTACAGACTCAGAAATCTGCCTTGGTGAGGAAAAATCAGGGACCGACTCCTGCATTTCATCTTTGTAAACTTCTTTTGCAGGCTTTACATTTTATTTTACTGCAGTGAGGAGTGAAAGTCAGGTCTTCAGTTAATGTAAAAATTTACTGAGTCCAGGGTAGTGATGATGATTTACACATATGTCTTCTTACGATCCAGCCCAGTTTTATAAGTGACCGGTGGTGCTGGTAAACACGAGTGAAATACAATGGTAAAGGTTCTTTCATTAACCCTGTAAAAGCACCTTTTTTAGGACTGCAGATTTTTTTTTCCTCTCTTACCACAAAGTCAGAATCACTTGATGAGAAAAAAAACAACATGTAAACATTTAAATTTAAAAGCATTCCCCGTTTTGTGTCACGGGCAATAAACAGGATTACAGCTGTGCTGGCAGGAGGGATCCAGCAGCATGTGACATGTGGTTTGACAGAATTTGGCTGGGTCTGGCTTATGTTCCTTCCTCTGCCAGTGGTACACTCCTGCGGTCTCTCTCCAAGCTGCCACTGCTTCTTTGGAAAGCTGATTGGCACGGATATAGCAGCAGGATGCTCCGGAGAATGGTTTTCTTGGGATAAAGTGGATGATCAACACCAGCACTACTGGAAAGAGGGAGAGAAGGAGGAAAAGCATAGCATCCAAAGGCTGGGAGCCTGAGTTGGGAAGGGAGAGAGGAAGAGAGATTGCCTTTTACTGAGGAACAGCATGATATTTCCCTCTCTCTCTCTTGAATTCTAAATCTTGAAACACCAGGAGCACTGTGGATTTATGCTTTTACAGATCACTCCAATCAGGACATTGAAGTAAAAGCAGTTGTGGAGCTCTGGGGGGATGCTCTGTATAAAGTTCATGAATAAGGTACGTCCTGTTTCTCCTCCTGTTCTTGTAGGATGCTGAAAGTATCCGTGTGTACATGCAAAAAATGTAGGTGCCAAATTTCATGCATATGTGCACATCTGGGTGCTTGCACTATGTATTTTCACTAATCTGAATTTAGATCCTTCTTCATATTAGCTTCACTAATACTTAGTTGCACATAGAATACTCTTGTTTGCAGTTCTACTTCTCCCTGTGGAATAAAATGTTTTGTCATAGGAATAAAGGTTTTAGAGTGTAGCCTGCTGAAAACTATCTGAGAAAGTCAGAAAAATTTTCTGGAAGTTTTGATATTTAATGTTTGCACAATGTCCCTTATTTCTTTCTCTCCTCCACCCCTTCTGGTGACATTAGAGTCTCCAGGCATGTGTGATATAACTCTAATTTCATGATGTAACATGCCTGAGCAGTGCAATAGCATTTTGATAAACATTGTCCTTTTTGGACTGGTGTTTCCTTTAGTCTTTTTGGAGGTCTACAAATCTGGCAGTAACTTTATTACAGAATGAATTTGGGAGAGAACTGATCATTTGTGTCTTTGGACAATATGAGGATCCTAAAATATTGATTGGCTTGATTTGATACTGATTATCTGGTTGGTCTTGATTTGATACTGATCACTGGTTGATTTCAAATTAAGAAATTAAAAAGAATGTCTCAAAACTCTTCCTTACAACAAGTATTTGCAGAAACTGTGTTCATGTCCCTTCCTCACAGCTTTGCTTGTTAGTAGAGAGAAGACAATTGCCCAGAGGTGTGAAGTCAGCAGTGTTGTGATGGCACTTTGCATCAAGAGAAAACTAACATTTGGTATTTAGCAGAACTGTAAACTGCATTTAATTGCAAATTAGCACTGAAGTACTGATCTGACAGTCAGTATCAGCAAATCCTAGTGTTTGCCTGCAGTTGGAGAGTGGGGTGCAGGCAACCTCTTTGTGTGCCTGGCTGCACCAAAGTTTGCAGGGCTGAACTGCTGCTTCTGTAGTAAACAGGCAGCAAAAGGACAATTTCAATATCAGTCTCAGCCTGTAATACAGACAGAGAGATCCAGCAGAAAGAGCGAGGGGAAGGGAGTCAGCATTTCCAAGTTACAATCCCAGCCTCTGACTTGCTCTAAGGCTGCACGTTGTAAATCACTAATGAAGTTTATGAGCTGGAAAATAGTTATGCATATATTTATTGTTTTACATGAGAAAGGAGCAGATGAAATTTCATATGCTGGTCTGCCAGGAAGCCACTTGTTTTTCATGGGGACAGGATCAGGCTTTTGCATGTCTCCAGGACACTTGTTTAATGGACAAATAGACTGCGATGTCAAAGTGGAGGAATAGGATTTCCTCTGCAATAGGAAACCTCTACCTAAAAGTGTTCCACGAGCCAAAATTTCAGATGCTCTTGTGAGTTGGCCTTTCTGTTCTTCTTTGGCTGGTCTCGTTTTCATAGTTTTTCCTTGTTGCTTGTTCTCCTGTGGTGTTACTATTAGGGTACTCCATTAAAATTGTACTCACTGGGTTACCTAGCCCCATTGTTGTCCTCTCTGAACCATGCCTTGACTGTCATTACTTTTTATTTTATTCTAGACAATCTCTACTGATTATGTAGCACCTGTATTTGAGTGGCACGTGCTTTTTTTCACAAGTCATCCTCAGCATAGCAGGAGTGTGAAACCTGCTTTATTGCTGCTGTGCTGTAGGTACCATAGGAATATTCAATAAAACCTTTTCAGCCTCTTCTGATCCTGTCTTTTCTGTCTTCTTTTGGTTTATTTTGGCTCAGGTCTATGGAGACACTCAAATTCCCTCTGCAAGATTAGGACAGGGGTAGAGCCAGATATTTGTCATGTTTAAGCTAGAGTTACTTGACTGCAGCAGGTTCACACAGCTGAAGATCTGCTCCCCACCAGGACTCCCAGGAAATCTATGGCAAGAAAATGTAGTCCTGTCTGGCCCAGGCAAGAGCAGGGGTGTGTGCCTTGAAATTTGTAAGCAAGATGAACTCAAAAGTGGATGTGAAGAAATTCTGGTGTGCCAGAGGGCTTCCCAGGGAGACAGTGGGAACACAGGTCTTCTCCTCATAATATGCTCTCTCTCAAAGTTGAAGAATTTTGCGACGAGGGCTCGAATCTGGAGATGATTTTTTAAATCTAAGCAGGGCCTTTGGCATAGTATATTATTTTTGGGCAAGCTGTGAATGTGTTTTTGGTGCTGCGCTCCCATGTCGCTCAGTGAGGGCACTGGAAATGTCCTCTGCTGTGGGCACTGTTCAGGCACGAGGTGCTGTGTAGCGTGTTGTTGCTGTGTTTGTGTGTACAATGCTTTGCAGTTAGGTTGATTTTAGGAACTAAAACTTAAGCAGAAGAAAATCTGTATTTTTGTTTTTCAATCATTTACGTGGCTCTTCCTTCTCAGTTTTGTGAAATTGAGTTTCTCTCTGTGATTCTCAATCACCCTCTATTCTCCAGATAAAACAATATTTGAGTATGAATTCAGGTTCTGAATATCTCATTGTTTTCTTCTCACCTTCCTGCACCTACATCTCTTACAATTCATTGCAATTCATTTATATTTTTGGTGTAATATCACAGTGACTTTCCTTTTTTTTTTTTTTTTTGGAGTCCCCAAAAAGAACTGTTGATGCCCAATTCTTGCCAAAGCAATGACACTAATCTACACACAAGTGCTCTTCTCCATGTGTGCATTACCTGTTCAAAGCATTTGAATTGTCCTTCCTTTTGCACAGCTCTGCTCAAAATCCATTTTGCATTAACAAGACTTTTATCAAGACTGAATTAATCAGATTATTGAAGCTACACTAATTACATTCCTAAAATAGTGAAATTAATTCCTAATATTATTCCTCCCCAAAATGATCTACCTATATCAGATATTAAAGATCTGGAGGGAACAGGGGGGGATGAGTCTCTCTGATCTAAGGATGTGAGTTGTTTAAGAAGTGAGTGGTCTCAAGTTTTTCTCTTGGGCAATTTTAATTAACTTCAAGAAAAAATTATCTGGGGAGACTGTGAATTGTTCATTGTTAAGAACAGGTTGTACAATCATCTGTAACAACATAACCAGAATTTATCCTGCCTTGAAATCAGGTAAGGATTGTTTGCTTGATGTCCTCTCCAGGCTGATTTTGACAGTCATGAGGGTTGTAATGATTGTATGGCACAATTTAATTTCTCAGTGTCTGCCTTCCAGAGGGTGTAAAGCCCCAGTCACCATTCAGCTGGCTTTCTTGGAAATATCACCCAATCTTCCAGAATTATCATTGAGCATCGTCATTCTGGCCTCTTGGAAACCACACACAAGGGGTTTTATTAGCACCCAGAGTGAACGGTTAAGAGCTTTGTCTTCCTAATCAGATGTGACTGTGGTGAAGGCTGCTGCTCTGCCCATCTTGCTCAAATATATTGCTGTTTTCAGAATAAGGAAATTTTCCATGATCTGCACACCCCACACCTTCAGATTCTGGTCCTGGACATAAACATGTCTGGGTGCTCTCGGGGATATTGGCAGGCATTGCACCACAGAGAGTATTATTTGTTGTTTTGTTGGGCTATAGGAGAACAAACATACAAATAAATTGTAAAATTTATATGACTTCAGGCTTGTAGATGTTGTTATGTGCCCTTTGGATAGTGAGGACTGACTGTATAAATACAGCACTTTGAAAACACAATGCTTGGGATTTTTCACATCAAATATTGAAAATATAAGGGGCTGCTGAGATCAGTCTGAAATTTCAGTTTTAATCTCCTTATTGTAAATAAATGAGTTGTAAATCAATTGTCTTCCAAAGATGCTATCTTGAGGAAAAAAAAAAGAAAATGGAAAATACGTGCATCACTCACAGCTTCATAGTCTGTTGTTACCAGAGCTACTAAGTTCATTCTTACTTAATAAAAGCATTGCTTGCCTTTACATCTCTTAGGACACCTTGTGGTTTATAATAATTTTCCAAAACATCAGAACACATTATGCTTGCTCACATCAGTGACTTGAGAGCCATTACTCCACCCCACATTAGCCCATTGGCCCTCCTCTGCCATAGGTACAAATTCACTCTATTTTCCTTCTGGGGAAAAAGGTTTTGCAATTTGCTGAAAATTGCCCATCAAGTAGAAGGAGAGATGAGATTCTGCAGGACCTCAGGGGTTGCTCTGTGTTTGGTCCTCCAGACCTTTCTAGTCCCTCAGGAGAGTAGGCAACTGTAAGAATCTCTTTCAACTGATGGGAAAACAGGTGGACTAGGATGGAAGAGATAGACAGTGGCAAAGTCATGGTGTGTGATGAAATATAAATGAACAAAAACACAGCCTGGACAGTTTGCATCAGTGGTCTGCAGCTGCTGAGGTAGCAGTTACCATAAAGTTCCTGTCTTCTCCAGATGATGTTGTAGAGACAGATGTGACCTTAAGCTTACAAGCTGGAGTTTACTTGGGGCATGGAAAGTCTCATGCTGCTTTTGCAGTGTGCCAGCCACTGAGGGCTCCACAAAACTCTGAAACCAAATGGCAGTGCCTGACACATGACAGGTCATTCACCTCCTGCAAAATGTCCCTCTTTTGGCAGCCCCAGGTGAAAGTTCCCTGGATTTGTCCAAATCTTGGAAAAAACATCAGGTAGTCAGTGCTCTGCAGGAACAGATGAGATTTTTCTTCCCCTTCCTTTGGTGGCCTCCCTGTAGGAGGAAGAGACCAGGAAAGTTGCTGCCATTCTGCTATTGCCTTCTTTCCTGCAAGAGGTGGGGATGGCATTTCCTGGCCTTCCTCAGGGTAAGAAGAACCCGGCCAACATGCAAAGGACATGATAAAACATGCCAGTGGGAGATGAGGAGAGAGAGGGAAGTAAAACTGATGTAGGACTGGCAAAATTACATTGATTATCCAATATAAAGTCTCAAATAGTGCTTTTTTTTTTTCAGTCTGAGAAGTTTTGAGGCTTGATATTGTCATTTTATAGTGTCTGAGTCAGGATTTTGGATCTCCTGAGGCTGGCTATAGTAGAACAGTTCCATTTTAAAGAATATATTATTTAAAAGTGGGATTGTTTGTATTAATTAAATATGAATGTCTGCAGCACAGGAATAAGCATGAGTCCATTTCTAATCAGAAGCAGCAGATTGGCTTCTTTTGTTATGGTTTTAAATCTGTTTTCATGGGCCTTGGGGGCCTTTCAGTATGGGATATGCTGGAAAGATGAGCTGGATGGTAGGCTGTGGTGTAGTGCTCTCTGTTCCCACGCTATTGTCATTGAAGACCTACTGCAAATTTGAATCCTTTGGTCTTGAAATGAAGCAAGAAGACACCAGTCCTTGACAGCTGTTTTATTTTCCTGTGCTTGTCCAAGTGTGCCTACTACAGTAGGCGAAGCACTCTTGTTGCAAAACCTCTTGTGCGAGTTATCCCTCTCCTTATTTTTTTACACAATATTTAGGCACTGGATGTTGATCAGGATTATGGCTTTTCTTGATTTAGAATTATGAGAAGAATCATTATTCTGCCTCTTTAATCACATCCTTTTCTGGTTTTTACACTCTAAAAGTGAGATTTGATTCTTGAATAGAGCTTCATTTTGGGGGCACAATTAATTCCTGCCAAAACAGGATGATGAAAATCTTTTAAAGCCATAATCTAGTATTAAAATCCTGTATTATATCTTACTGTAACACTTTTTGTGTAAATCAAGCAAAGTTGATTTTTAACTTCTTATATCTGAAACTTCTCTTATTCTTAATTTGCCAGACATGATTTAAATTAATGAGGAAATTTTATGTGTCTTTCTGGAAGTTAGAAATTCATCTCCCTTTTATTTTTTGAAAATTTTTAATAAATAATGTGCTCACTCTGGCTAAGGCCAAGATAAAGGGCTTCTTTTTCGGCAACCAGATAAGACTAGTCTGTCATAACATTAACATTTGCAAGCAGGTAAGCTTTATATTGAACGAAGCAACAAGATTTGCTATGGCAGTCCATCAGTGAAGGCTTTCTTGTGCCCCATGGCTGTGATTCGTTTGGGAAACCTGCACCTTTCTTTCTGAGGCAGGTTAAAAATCTCAGTGACTGGGCTTCTGGCCAGGCTTAGTGTATAGAGGAGCTGAAATTTACTCTTTAAAGCTGCCTTTTCTTTCACATTAAGATAATAAGTTAGATAATATTGTTCTTGTGAGCCACCTAATATTGACTTCAGTGGGAGATTTTAGTGTGGCTCCGGAAAAGAACATGCCCTTAAACACTTTGATACTCATTTATATCAAATCCAAATTGTGCTGACAGGTCCCAGATGTGTTTTTCCATTTGCATCACTTCAACCATCCACATGGTTCAAATTCTGCAGCAACATAAGAGTTGTGGGACCATGCAAGCTGTGGGACATAAAAGCATCAGGATCCTTTTAAAGGCCAAGTGGAATTTGGATCAAGACCTGTGGCTATGACTGGATGGAGAGGATGATCAGTCTAATTATAGTGACAGAACAAGGAGTAATGGTTATAAAATGAACAAGAGTAGATTTAAATAAGATATGAGGAAGACACTGAGAACATATGAGAGATGCTGGAACAGGTTGCCCAGAGAAGCTGTGGCTGCCCCCTCCCTGGAAGTGTTCAATGCCTGGTTGACTGAAGCTTTGAGCAACCTGGTCTAGTGGAAGATGTCCCTGCTGATGGCAGAGGGGTTGGAACTGGGTGATCTTGAAGGTACCTTCCAACACAAACCATTTCATTATTATTTTGTTTCCCAGATTCATGCCTTAGTCCACCCTTTTGTACAAGTCAATCTCTTTAGATCATGTTCAGGCTGCTGTGCAATGGTATCTACTCCAAACCTAAATTGTTGCTCTGCCATCTGGAGTGAAGAATTTGGAGTGCTTATTCTCCATAGCTGTGGAAGGATAAAAGTGCTCATGAAGTCACCTAAGGCTTTTAAAAATTATTATTATTATTATTATTATTATTATCATCATCATCATCATCATCATCATCATCATCATCATCATTATCATCATCATCATTATTATTATTAATTATTTATCAGCCTTTGCTTATTTTTTCCTTTATTGGGAGGAAAAAAAAAAAGAAAAGCAATGAAGCTACTGAACTTTAAAGACTTAAAGCTACTTGGAGCCATATGTCTGGGACACCTTTTGGCTACTCCCATGTCCAGAGTGGCAGTGTGCCTCCATGACCTGATTCTCTTAAATGAGGTCTTTTTTTCAAAGCTAGAGGGACAGCAGGGAAAGGGTTTTGGGTGCTACATTTCTGGCTATGCAGGGCTGTTACTGAGAAGATTGTCTGCCTTCAAGGTGCAGAAGACATAGAAAATGGGTAAAATAATGAAACATTTTTTCTCCCCACTTAGTCTCCCTGTAAGTTTGGAGACTTACGGGGACAAAATTTAGAGCTTTACAACCTGTCTTAGGTCCCACAGCAAAAAGTTTGGAAGCACTGGGAGTCAAGTGCTGAGTTCTTGCATGGCACCCCTGCCCCACTAAGCATTATCAAGAAGAACTGAAATGACTTGAAGGTCCTAAATAGCTCTTCACTGTGTGCTTTCAAACAATGCAAAAATGTTTTTGTCTTGTGCTGGAGTTCCTCATTTTACTTCTTCAGCTGTCCTGGAGGGGTAACCTCTATAGATATCTGCCAGATTCTAGTTTTCCTGTATCAGGGATAACTTTATTTATATTAGCACATTTGTCCTCAATAGCCCATTTCCACACAAGAGGAAATGGAAAGCAAATTCAGCAAACTTGCCTAGATGAGTCTATTATTTAATACTCCTGCTGTTTCTTCACAACTGTAATAGCCAATTACTGTTTATAACCATAGCCATGGGAAGTTATTTACATTCGAACCCACCACCTAAATAACTATAGTGGTTTAATCCCAGCCAACAACTAAGCGTCACACAGCTGCTTGCTCCCTCTCCCCAGGTTGGAATAGGGGACAGAATTAAAAGAGTAGAGGTGAAAAAACTCATGGATTGAGATAAAGACAGTTTTCACAAGCAAAGCACAACAAGGAATTAATTCACCACTTCCCATCAGCATCCAGGTGTTCAGCTGTCTCTAGAAAAGCAGGGCTCCAAAACACGTAACAGTTACTTGAGAAGACTAACACCATCACTCTGAACGTTCCCCCTTCCTTCTTCTTCCTCTTGCTTTATATTGCTGAGCCCGACTTCCTATGGTGTGGAATATCCCTTTGGTCAGTTGAGGTCAGCTGTCCCAGCTGTGTCTCCTTCCATCTCCTTGTGCACCCTCAGCCTACTCACTGGTGGAGTGGTGTGAGTAAAGCCCTTGAATCTGTGTAAGCACTGCTCAGCAATAACTAAAACATTTCTCATTATCAACACTGTTTTCAGCACAAATCCAAAACATAACCCCATACCAGCTACTATGCAGAAAATTAACTCTACCTCAGCCAAAACCAGCATGGTAAGTTTAAGGAGAATTTATAGATATAACTTTTCACTTAACTGTAAAATCTGCAGAGCTACCATCTGTAGACATAGTGCCCCTGAGGATATGAAGGAACTGCTGGGACTGTCTGACTGGTAATTCACAGTTTCTTGGGATTACTAGAACAGTGTGTATAGATAAAGACAACAAGTTCAGTATGCATTAAACACACTGAGAAATGAAGCTATTCAGACACAAAAAATTGCCCTGCTTGATTTTTCTGTATTCTCAGTCTTGGGTCACACTCACACCCAAGAAAGCTCCTTAAGATATTCAGGGAAGGCCCTTCAGAAGCCCTGACTGGTACCTAGATACTGCTCAGATAGATTACTCTGATGAGTGCCATATGAATAACGACATTCTTGGATAAAGTAAGTCATGAAATAAATCATGGCAGGATGCTTTATGCAATTTTGAGTTAAAACCTGAAATGCCCTGGGAGGTGGCAGAGCAGAAATGAAGACAGGAGGATACATCTTGTGTATGAACAAAAATAGCTTTGCATTTTCTGGTGGCAGACGTGATCTCTTGCAAACTTTGTTCTTTTGTTTTTCAGACACTGAACTGGACATGAATGGGATGGCATCAGATCACAACACTTCCTCTTTGGAAGACTACCTCCCTCACTATCTCCAGAAGGAAGACCCCTTTGCATCAAAGCTTTCTAGAGAAGCTGACATTGTAGCTGGGTTTTATTTGACAGTAATTGGTAATTATTTTAATTTGTCTTTGAAATATGATATATCACTGCATCCTCACAGGCACTCACAAAGAAGGCAGAAGCTGCTGTGCATTAGATGTGTCATTATGTATTTCTTAATACTAAAAAAAAAAACTTGAGGGAGAGGAGACAATGTGTTAGAAATATGTGTCAAGAGACAATGCTGCTCCAGGTAGCCAAAAGTGACCAGCAGTAGACTTTCCAGCAACAAGTGAAGAAATAGTCAGATTTTTTCTGCTGGTTACTAACTGGCAGCTTAGTTGTTCCCAACCAGAACTGGTTTTTACCCTTATGCCATGTGTGTTTTCATGTGCCTGTTTTCAAAGCCTCTCTCATGTCTCTACCCAGCCAAGAGAACATCCTCAGACGTGCTCATTTGAACCTTGCTCAGCTCCTGGCATCAGCTGTTCTCTGTTACATATTATATTGAACAATATTTTCTGCCTAACACCCTCCCCTCCCTTTTGTTTTGGAGTCATTTACTGTGTTCAAAGTGACTTTGCAAGCAGAATAACTGCAGTTATTTATTGGTTAGTGCACACAGATGATAGCTGGGACTGATTTCTACATTAAGTATTCCTGTGCCAAGGAGTTGCCTTTCAGCTGGGAAATACTGGTTTCCATTGCTTCTATGGATAAACTGGTCCTTCCTCTTGATGACTTACCTTCTTTTCTTTATGGAGGTGGGCAGGGTTATATCTTTTTGTGTCAATACTTGCCTCAACACTTACACTTCTTTCTGTGGTTTAGGGTTTTTTTTTAATGTTTGATGGCTTTAGTTCGTGCAGTTACTCACAGCTCAACAGCTATTTTCTCAGTAAAGCTGAGCCAAGATCATATAACTGTGCTAGACCAAGCTGGGCTCTGGGTGTCAGATGGCTGAACACAAGGCTGAACACAGGCTACACAGTGTAGTCCTTAACATTTATTTTGGTTTTGATTAATTCTCTCGTTCTATCAGTTCTGCACAAAATACAAAGAACTTTCAGTCCTACCTTCATGTTTCTCATTCAGTTTTTCACATCCCTCTACCTACTCTCTCTCACTGCCTTTTCCCCCGACTAATAAGTAATCTAATCTCTGCAGTGGAGGACTCACAAAGGCCTGAGTAATGCTCATTTCTCCTTTGCTTTCTACTTATGCCTTTATCAAAACAGGAATTCAGAGCAGTACAGATGGCAGGTGAAGCTGTGTCTCTGTGATGTTCTCAGTATTCACGTGCTGTTCTGTATATATCCTAGCTTTTCACATATGTATATATTTTTTTTCTGCTGCTATGCAGACAGATCTCTTAATTGAACTGTCCCAAACAATCTCCCCTTGGGTCTTTTTTCACTCGGTTAAACAAATTTAGCTTTAATCCCAGGAAATATGTCTGAGTAGCTGAAATGAATCCTGGCAATGTTTACTGTGTTACTTTGTTATGTTGGCTGTACTAAGTGTAGATTTATCCAGTTTCAAAGAAATAGCCCTGCCAGGTGTGAAACATCTTGAAAAACATAGTTAGAATCAAATTAAAGCAAGGAAGAGAAATAATAAATTTCCAGTGAAAACCCAATAGCTAACCATGAAGGCACAGACTTACATGAGCAGTGTGAGGAGAATGAAATTATACTTTGAAAAGGGCTGATAATAACTTTGATATTGGGCTTATCAGTGAGATTCCCACCTTCCTGATGTTGTGGACGGAACATCAAATAACCCAGCACTGCAACCAGTGGCCCAAGCCAGGAAAGTTCAAGCCATAGTTCTGCTGTATACATGTGTAGCTCTAGACATCATATCCTACACTTTGCTCTGGATTTAACGTACCTTTTTCATGTGTTTGTTCTGTATTGCATTTTACTTGATTAGTTACTTTACCCTTATGGTCATTCCACACTCCAGAAGGATCCTGCATTAGAGCCAAATATGCTTTTCACATGTGCATGTAAATGTTATATTTGCATCTTCTTTGCCTCTATAGCTTAAGAGACTACTGCTATCCTGCATAGATAATTTTAATTCCTTTTAGCAATCATTGCAATGATTTTTAGCCTTCCTTAGCTGCTGGTCAGCCAGTTGTGCCCTCAGGCATTTCAGCAATGGCAACTGGTTTCAGTTTTTCTAGACCAGCACAGCAGTGTTTTAGACACTGTGTAACACAGTAATGGATATTATTTTGCCAGAGGCCAAGAGCAGTACAGACTCCTCCTCCCTTTTATAAGGGTTTGTGTGAAGAAGGAAAGTGTTTCACCAGTAAAGCAGAATTACACCTAAGAGCTCAATCACTAAGACAGGGAATTAAACAAAACTGGTGGAAAAAGCAACATCAGGTCTTCTTCCATGCTTGGCAACAGATGGGGTAAAGTAGTCTGCAAGCATTCAAGCACATTCTTCTAACAAAAAATAAAATAATAATTAAAAAAGGCAGCTTTACTTGGGCTAATGCTTTTTGTGTGAGTTGTAACTTCCAAGATTAGTTTATTTTAGCACTTTGCAGATGTCACCATTAGCTCCTGATGATGTGCACATTTGTATTTTATTATCCATTCATGTTTAGGTGGATAGCAAAATAATATCTTGGGCCTGCAAAAATACGATAAGTTAGAAGAAAATTAATCTTTGTTGTTTCCAGGTAAATCTTGAGTAGTTTTTTTTGCTTTCTACAAACAAAGATAATCCTAAATTTCCTTTTCCACTAAGTGGATTTTTGACAGCCCGAAGTTCTACACATTTCTGTTGGAGCATGAAGCAGTGCCGTGCAGAGATTTTTGGTGGTAGATAGTGGATCTTAAGATGGTAGAGAATGAAGTCTAGCTCTTTGAAAATATTCACTGACATCAAATTCCACACAAAAGATTTGCTGAGGCTGTAAATTTGCTTTGATTGGCAGCTTTATAGTTAATCACAGCTCCCCAGTATCCAAATAGCAAGCAAAAACTATGTGCTTAAATAGCTCTTGGGCATAGTTTTGTCCTGTGGTAACTATGCAGTATTGCAGATTACTTTGTAATATACAGAAGGTGGAAAACTGAGCTGGAGCATTTAGGTCCCATACCCACCAAGGGTATGTCTATGTTTTTTTATTGTAACTCGTGGTTCAGATTGAACCTCTCCATTGTCACCTTCTGCCACTGAACTGTGTCCCCTATTCCTTTTCAGATCCCTTCTAAGAAATGGTGGCCCTGCTTGAGGATGTCCTGTGTGGTCACCCTGATAGCAGAGAGAGGGACTAGCTGTGGAAAGGTGGGAAGTCAGGAGATGGGGATTGCTGTTGGGCGTCTTTATGTCCTTTAGTCATCTAAAGTGCAAGTGAGCTTAAAATTTATTTCACAGAATCACAGAATCCCAGAATGGTGGGGGCTGGAAGGGACCTCAGGAGGTCATCTGGTCCAACTCCCCTGCCAAAGCAGGTTCCCTACACCAGGTTGCACAGGAAAGCATCCAGGTGGGTTTTGAACAACTCCAGAAAAGGAGACTCCACAACCTCTCTGGGCAGCCTGTCCCAGTGCTCTGACACCCTCACAGTAAAGAAGTTTTTCTTTAAGTTTATCTGGAACTTTTGGTGTTCCAGTTTGTGCCCATTGCCCCTTGTCCTGTCACTGGGCACCACTGAAAAGAGCCCGGCCCCATCCATTTGGCCCCCACATTTCAGATATTTATAGACATTGATCAGATCCCCTCTCAGTCTTCTGTTCTCCAGGCTGAAGAGTCCCAGCTCTCTCAGCCTTTCCTTATAAGGCAGATGCTCCCAGCCCCTCATCATCTTTGTGGCCCTAAAAGAAGGGATTTCTTTCTTTCAAAGAAAATTCAAAATTTCTTTCAAAATTTCAAAGAAAGGAAGAAGCTGCACAGTGAGTAAACAAGACTGGGATCCTACCAGGAAACTCAGTAGAGCTTTTAGGGTCAGGCTGGTTGCACAACTGAAGTATTGCAGTTTGAAAAGATACAAATGCATTTTTTTTTGTCTTTAAAGAAAATCAGGAGTCTTGACCAACCTATGATAAATTCTCTGTGAATGTGTGATCTTTTATTTTAACTAGTTAATTCCCACATGTATTTTTTTAATTGTCTCAGAAAAAAATACAACTGGTACACGTGGTTGTAAGAATCCAATTCTTTTTACTTTGACACTTCCCCTGCTAGCTTTTTCATCACTGGCTTGATTGATTCACTGTAGGGCTGGGTAAGGTGACTAACTGGTGAGGAGAGAGCTGCTGGCTGTCAGCTTCTTTGAAAGCTCGTGGCAAGTAACTATTGATTTGCAAACTGTTGTTGCACACTTCCTCTGTGTGTTATGAAACAGCTTAATTGAAAACAAAATACTGAACTATCTCTCTATCCTTTTTTTTTTCCCCTCTGAGGGTTTAGCACTGCTGTCAGACAGGAGAAAAAAAAATGTCTTATTTGTTCAGATTTCTCCTTTTATACACTTCCACCTTTCACTGCAGGTTGGCTCTTTCTCTGTAGGTGGCACTTTTTTAGTTATTGCATCCTTGACTCTGTGTGTATTTATGCTTTAGTGTTGCAGTGCCATGGACAGCTGTGCCCTGAACTGATTGCTCATGGAAAAGAACCCTTATTTTATATCTGAAGAGTCTTTTTTTTTCTCCTTTCCCCAATTCTGGGCTCTGCCCAGCCACACAGCCTGCCAGCATCGACTGGAGCTGGAAGCCTGGACCTAACTGTTAAAAAAAATCTTTTTATTAGTAGGAAAAATGAAGCATTAGATGGTTCATCTAGAGAAATTATAAAGTTTCTATCACAAAACAGTTAAAAAAGTATTCAGATAAGCAACTGTCAGACACAGGTATAGACAGAAAACAACTGAAATTATCACTGGACATCTTCCAGCTGTAGGAGGAGGTGAGTGGACTGGGGCTCTCTGAAATATTGCTGTTAATAATGAGCAATTGCTTCAGAGGCTTGTCTGATGAAGACATCTCTCTGGACTACTAGTCAGTTAAAAAAGAGTCAGGCAAATGTCAGGTGCTTTTGAAAGATATTTCAAAGTAGATGCTGGCACACTAGATATCTTCAATATCACTAGAGAGAAAATGGCATTAAGAGAGAAAAGGATTAAGATATACAAAAAATGCTCAGCAACATTGAGATTTATTAACTTAGCTGCAAGGAAGAAAATAATTCACATGAATACCTGTATCTACTTATAGTTCAGATTAAATTTCCAGACCTGTTAGAATAGGATGTTCTTTAAATTTAATTCAGCAAGAATAAATCACATTTACTGAGAAAACCTAAGATTAAATGATAGGCTAGCTTTTGTCCTGTTTATTTTAAAAAATAATATAGAAAGCAATACTGTCAGTATAGAAACAAGAATTGTTTCAAATTAGACGAAAGTTACATTTATTACTGAAAAATGCAAATTCACAGTATTTTTTCCCTGAATTTGTTAAACTTTCATTTCCACAGTTATTAATGTTTCTTGAGAAATAGTCTGCTATTAGCCTCTGGGAACCATTTTTCTCTCTGCCCCATGGATGTCCTCAGGTTTGTCCTGGGATTTCTCCCCCAGGACATGGGACCCTTACAAGGGAATCATTCCATTGATGAGTCAGAGGAAATACCCATTTAATTCCTGAGGTCTGGTCTCCCAGCAGACTCTGGTGAAAATTATGTGGTGTTCAAAGGTACAGCATTTGGAGAGGGTAGGCAGATGGGGGACTGCTGGGGTCTTTTTAAACACAGAATTCATCTGAGTGTGCACCATCAGAGCCATGTGTAGGAAGCACCACAATAAGTGACTTATCTGCCCCATTGACAGAGGAAAGTTGGGTTATTTATGACCTTTTTTCCATAGTGTGGAGGGCTGGCCCTGGCCAACAGCCAAGCACCCAGTGTTACAGCCCCTGCACGGGGACGAGTTGGAAATAGGAGGAGCAAAAGCAGTGGAGATAAAGATAAGGTGGAGGTAAAGACAGGGAGATCACTCACCAGTTACTGTTGTGGACAAAGCAAACTCATCATAGAATCATAGAATCACAGAATGGTTTGGGTTCGAAGCGACCTTAAAGCTCATCTGGTTCCAACCCCCCTGCCATGAGCAGGGACACCTTCCACTAGACCAGGTTGCTCAAAGTACTGTTTTGGGTAGTGAAAAACAAAGATGAGAAAATACTTAAGGAAAAAACCTTTTCTTCCCCTTTCCCAGGCTGAACTTCACTCTTAGCATCTTCTCCCTCATAGCTACTGTAGGTCACTTTGGTGAGGCAATGGAGGTTGGGGAGGCTGAGATCTCTGCCACACTTTGCTCTCCACTCTTTTCTTCTGCCTCTCACTACTTCTTACTTGTCTCCTCTGCTGTGGTGTGAAGCCTCCATGGGCCATAGTCCCTTTGAGGTGTTCACCTTTGGTAGTGACTTTTGCATCCTGAAAGTGATGTTGTGGGCTGTCCTGCATTTCCTTGACAAAATGCTCGCTCTGGGCTCAAACTCTTTCATATTTTATCATTTTTCTTTCTTATTATGACAGAAATAATTTTTATCATAAAATTTAAGATGTGATATTAATATAAATAACTTACATTATTTTAGAAATATATGCCTCAGTCTCTGATTATAGTATCTAATAAAATTAATGTCAGAGATTTGGGTTCTGGTGATTACACACAACTCAGTTTTATTCTTCTGGTTTATAAATGTTTGTGAGACAAACAAGGTTGATCAAAACAGAGGAATTATGGTTTTTGTTTTATGTGCATTCAGTCAATAATTGTGCAGGCTCAGGTGGTGAAGGCAATGCCCTACTGTGGAGGGAAAAATGGCATTTGTTGTGGGAGGGACGTGTCTGCAGTAGATGTCTCTATGAGCTGTATAATGAGGATGAGATGATCACGTTTCTGAGTAAAATGTCTAGCCCTGGGACCACAGGGGCAGCTGAAAATATCAGGAAATTTCACAGGGAAGATGGGATACTGCTGGTTTTGAGGAGAATTCTAATTAGATTGTTTTTATTTATTTATTTTTATAGGGATTCTTTCAACTCTGGGAAATGGGTATGTTATTTTTATGTCTTCAAAGCGAAAAAAGAAGTTGAGACCTGCTGAGATAATGACCGTTAATTTAGCAGTGTGTGATCTGGGAATTTCAGGTAATTTCATGTCTTATTTTTTTTTCATTTTTACTATCCCACTATTCTTTCTGGCAGCAGCAAGAGAGTCCTCTGGAAGTCATGGGGAGCCCAAAATGCCTGTTATTTGCATATAAATAAGAAAGAAAGATAGAAAGCAACATTTCTGAACAACCTGAAGGAAATAAATGAAAAGTACAGAGGAAAAAATAGGATTAGATTTATTAATCAGGCAAAACTTCTGTTCACCCCAGCACTGGCCACGTCTTCAAAGACAGCTCCCATGTGTATCCTGGCACAATAACCACAAAATAACTCGGTATTACTGTTGAAGGAAATTATATTTTCTTGCTCTAAGGTGCAATAGGAGGGATTCAGGTATGTAAAAAATACATATTTAGCCAAATATGACTGAGGAGGGGCATTAGGTAAAAGAATTGGAAAATACCAGTGGCAACCAGCCTATCAAAGCTGATAATTTTCTCTCTAGTGACCATTCTTTTTTACCTCTGGGTCAGGAAAACAAGCATTTGTGTCAATCTATAGAGTAAGAGCAACATCAGCCAACTGGAGGGATTTTTATTTCAACCCCATAGCCTGGATTCCATGGCATGAGAGGAGAGAGCTTTGGAAAGGTTTACACGAAATTGCAGAGTCAAAAACCTTTGGAGATCAGTCCTTTGGCTCTTGACATTGAGTCTCATTCAGCTGCTCATGGCTTCATGCAAATGCAGGAAGGAGGACTGGATGGGTTTAGAAAAGGATATTTTGGATGGCAGGCAATCCAATGGGTATAAAGGCCTGTTGTGACACAGCTGACTATGAGTTGTCCCCAGAGTGCTATAAATGACAGTAGGTTCCCATGCTCCCAAAGTCATCTGTCCCCTATGTGTTGTGTAACCCAGGACCCCTGCCCTCAGCTCCAGTGCACCCTTTTCCTGCCCTCGTCTTTGCCAAATGCTTTTGCCTTCATCCCAATGCCTAAAATAGCACTGAACAACATCAAATGATGGGTCCTAGACTCCCCAAACCAAAACTCATTGTGCTCTGCCTTCACACGACCAAGGAGCTGCTCACCTCCTCAGCTTCCAGTAGTTTTGATGCCTCTTGGTGATCAGTAAACATGGTTTTCTGAAGGAGATACTTATGTATGCGACAGAAGAAAGATGTTAGTATAAAAATCTCTGCTGTGCTACCACACAAATAAATCCCAATAATTTCTTTGTCATATCTGCCATGGAGACACTATTTCCATCTTGGAGCACTTAGAAATGAAGAAAAAAAACCCCACCACCAGTTTTTGTCTCATCTGTGATGCTCCCACCTCCTTTGTGTCCTAGGACTCTGTCTTATTTTCTCAGTCTCATATATGACTCCAGTGAGAGTCACTCCAATGAGCCAGTGTTTCAGGATAATTTTCATAATTGTATATTTGTAATGTAAAGAGATAATTCCTAATTATATAAGCTATCTGTCCCAGCCATACAAACTACAGCTTTTCTGGGAGCTCTCCTTAGCATGAGGGCTGCTAGCTTCTCTGTTAAAGTCTGTCACTAACATACCACTTGATCACCTTGTTATTCATGAGTATCTCAATCTATCTATGTGTTTAAGTTTTGTAATTAAAAATAATTGTGATTGGCGCAGCCATGCGTGCTTTTTCTCCCTTCTCTTTCTTTTTTTCTTTTCTTGTTAATGGAAGATATTGGCTTGAAAAATATGATGTGTTCTGTCTGCTGGACCGATTGGAGTGAAGATGAGACTTTTTCCAAAATTTTCACATTTCATGCATTTGTCTTGGCACCTCGTTCAAGAAAGAGATTCTGCCATGGCCCCGCTTCCTGCAGATTTCCACAGGGTGGCACCAGCCACTTGTTCAAAACTGCACAATTTTGCACTGATTCCAAGCTGAGTCTTGTGCCACTGAAGAGAAATTTCATTTTGTGCAAGTAAAAGTGATGGCCTTTAGAGATGGCAATGATTTACATGAGTAAAGTTGCTGACTCTTAGCTTATGTCCTAGACCTTGCCATATTTAATGCTTTTCTTGAAACCTTAATCACTGGGGTCAGCTTTCACTTGAAAAATTAAAGTACATTTATTCTGCTCAGAGAAAAGTACATAATATATTGACCTGAGCACAACCGTCAGGCTCAGGCAGAATTTTTCTTACAGGCTTAGGCTGAAGAAAAAGAATCCCAAAATACCTTGTTTAAAAATAAATTTTATTTTGAAGCGTTTTCAATCGTAATGCTTTTTGGCATAGAAAATGGAGCAAAGGCCATTTTTTTGCAAGGTTTTGTTTTGGTACAAACATTTTAATTTTCTGTTAAGAATGAAAACAGAATGTTTTGTTTTGCATCAGTTTGATCTGAAATGGAATATTTTTGGGAACAATCCAAAGTACTTTTCTACAGATCACTTCAATAAAATAGAGACTTTTGTCTTGATTTCCATTAATAGGTTACCTTGTGGGAATTACACTTTGCGAGACCATTTTTGCCTTCTTTATAAACTAATTCTCTGAGCTGCCATGACATTAAAGACAATGCAGTTCAGCAAGGGAAACCAGCCCAGGGCAGCTGAGATTTTTTCAACAACTTGAGGTACTCTGGCAACTCCTGTGAAGGAAGGAATACAGTCACAGGAAGGTGGAATTAAATATTTAATGTTGTTTGAATGTTGCAGTTGAACAGTTTAGGCCTTGGAGCATTTCAGGTCAGTCTGGTAAGTAGAAATGAAGGATTTGGAAAAGATGCTGATGTTCCTGGTTTGCCAATTTTTGAGTTTTGTTTTCCGTTATTGATTTTTTTGTTTGTCTAGTTTGAGACAAAAAAAAAAAGGTAAAATCAGGAAGTGGAGATTTCCAACTAGAAAATTACAATTTCCAAATTATCTCACTTTCATGGTACAAAGAATATAAATAATATTAATCTGTTTTAGGGTGAGAATGGAACAACATAAGGCTTAATTTCACTTCTTCCGTAATGCACAACCCACTTTTACAAGTGGACAAATGAGCTAAGGTGTCACTAGGACAGAGTCTCTAAAATAGTTAGGCATTTCCCTTCTCTTTAGGGATGCTTAAAACTTTTTAATATCTGTGGCCAGATGACTTGCTCAGAGTTACCAAGGAAGAGCATGGTATGGACAGGAGCTGAAACCACTTCTGCAGCTCAAGTCCGTAATGTGACCATAGCAACATCCTTTCTAAAACCTTCACCACAGTATGCATCCTACTGTTGGGCCTTGGTAGGTTTGCAGAAAGCCTCTTTGAAGGCAAATTTCTTTATCCTGTGTTTGAAAACACTCACTTGATTATAGGGATGTAACCTAACTTGGTCAGTACCTGTTTCAAGCCCAGACTCACCCATCACCCGTACTGTTTACACACTGTCATGTGTTTGCATATGGACTTAACACATAACCCTGAAGTTTTCATAATGAGATGATCTTACATGTGTTCAGCACCAGAGTATGGGTTTGCTTCTCATTCATGTGGTCTGCAGTAAAGCACCTGTTTCCAGCCATTTTGCAGGCTTGGCTCATCCTACCACAGCCTGGATGCTATGGGATCCAGCTACAACTGTTTTAGGCTTAGTCCTGTGGATGGAGGGCATGCAGGTCATCAGATCTGTTGTGCCTGAAGCCCTCTCCTCCACTCTGCAGAGCATCTTTACTGGTATTATCTTTGGGCAAAGGGGAGGGTTTATTTTTCTGGAGAAGAGTGGTCATATCAGAGATGGATTTTATCAGTCAACTGACATTCTGTTTTTCTTTTGAAGTTGTAGGAAAACCCTTTAGTATAATTTCCTTTTTTTCTCACCGCTGGGTGTTTGGATGGATGGGCTGCCGCTGGTATGGATGGGCTGGATTCTTCTTTGGCTGTGGGAGCCTTATTACCATGACAGCTGTCAGCTTGGATAGATACCTAAAAATCTGTCACTTGTCTTATGGTAAGATAGAAAATCTGTATTAAATGTCTATAGAAAAACTATTTCATATTAATTGATACAGTTTTATAGATTGAAATAATACTTAAACTCTGCAAAATGCTTTTGTTAAATACAGAGGTAAATAGATATGATGAATGTATTTGTTTGATCTAAATAATCCCAGCTAAATTTGTATTGCTGGACATAACACCTTCAGTGTTTTCTCTCTGCTGTCTGCTTCAGCCATGAGTTTCAGTAATCACTCATAGATAAATCACTTTGTGTCTATCAAAGCCTAATGACATTAATAGGTTCAAGTATTGAACACCTTGCAAGGTCTTATGGCCTGACACACAAAAGTATTCTCTCTAAGATGCCTAAATTAATTTAAGATATTTGGCAAGCTATTTAAAACATCTAAAAGCTTTGGATGTGCGATAGGTCATAATAAATGTGATACTGTCTCTCTAGTATGGAGATGGAAGCAGAGGGGATGAAATTAATTTAGCAATGAAAAGTGTTATCACCATATCCATCAATATCTTATCTGTCTTGCACAAGAAGTATTATAGGCTTCATTCTTTGCAGTTAAAAGATGTTGTTACAATTTTGAAAAGATGTTTTTCCTTAATTGGAACAGATTAACTCCCCAACAAAATACTGGGAATACTCAAGGTGACTTTGCATATAAGAAACACCTTACCCATCTGACTTGAGGGATGTACAATTGATCTCATTATAATGACATATAATATCAACCAAGTAACGTTAAGTTATAAGAAAGCAAGTCCTGTGGCCTAAATCAATCAGGAACCTGGAGCACTTGACTATATACACACACCTTCGTTTAGCTCCAAAACCAGCAACTGACTTATTTATTTAATTATTTATTTGGTAATAGGTTGCTGTGGTTTGACAATAGCTGCAAAAATAATGCTGACATTTTGGTCCTCATGCTATTGTTGCTCGGTTTTTGCACACCTGAACACAACAAACCACCTTCCTGTCATCTGGAAAGGTAAAATCAGCTGGGGAAGAGGCACCAGTCACAAATAAATTAGAGTTGTTTGTTTTGCTTTGCTTTGGTTTTAAGCAATTCTAAAACCCTGAAGAAAGCTCCTCAGTGTCAGTGGATGGGGAGTGAAAGCAGATTAGAACTTCCAAGCTGGAAGGAACTGTTATAATACCGTAGTCTGAGTCTCTGCATAAATCATAGGTTTTAACTTTTTAGTCTTATCTGAATCCATGTTGAATATAAGTGGTGATGGAAAGCTTGTAAACTGAAGGTTTTTCTAGCTGAAATAAGGTTGCATGCAAGATGAGCAGAGTCAATACTCCACTCCACCACTCCAGGCATGCCATTAGCATTTAATAAAACAAATGGATAAAGATATATGAAAATTTAATTACAAATACTTCTGACCATACACACATGCTGGTTTACTGTACTGGAATAGAATGACAGGGTAAAAATAAATCTTGGATATGTTATTTCCTTTGTAAATCCTTGTCTTTCAGTCACTTGGGTTAATGATTTATGTTGAGAAGCTTCCTGAGATCAAACTTTAACCAGTTAATATGTGACAGGAGGAACAGGAAAGAGCTTAAGTTGCATCATACAGTTGCAGCTAGTGAGCCTTCACACTGAACAATGAAAGGCTGAATTAAACAGTTCTTCATGTGGCTTGAACCTCCATCTCATCTGACCATATGCTATGAATACACCTTCACAGACCACAAAGCAACTTTCAAAACTCCTAGACAAGGTTTCCATGATCATTGCTGACCTAGCTCTTTGGATTGCTTTTGTATGGACTCTTCTAGGTTGTAAATCAGCACAGCCTAAAGCAGGGATCTGAAATAATGTCAGGTGGAGCCCTCTCTATGACTGTGTATTTCTCTTCATGAGGTAAGATATCAGCTGGGGTGGCTGGCTCAGAGGTCACTATAGATAGCTGGAAGGAGACCAGATATACTCTACAGCAGTTGTCAAACAGCCAAGCAAAATCTTACTGCACGTGTAGAATTACAGTAAATTGTGCCAAATACATATGGACCCGAGGTTGTAACACTTGAATTCTCTTCCAGGTACCTGGCTTAAGAGACATCATGTGTTTATCTGTCTGGCAATAATCTGGGCCTATGCCACATTCTGGGCTACAGTGCCTTTTGCTGGTGTGGGGAGCTATGCCCCTGAGCCCTTCGGGACCTCCTGCACTCTGGACTGGTGGCTGGCGCAGGCTTCGGTGGCTGGACAGGCTTTTATTCTGAGCATTCTTTTCTTTTGCCTCCTGTTCCCGACTGCGGTGATTGTGTTTTCCTATGTCAAAATAATTTTAAAAGTCAAATCATCCACCAAAGAGGTTGCTCACTATGATACCAGGATTCAGAACAGCCACATACTTGAAATGAAGCTGACCAAGGTAGGTGGGAAGATTTAACTCAGTTTGTTTTGTTGGGTCATAAAAGCAGGCTTGGAGAACTTTAACCATATACTCTCCTATACTGAGCGATAGTACAATGCTCTGAAAGTGGTGGTTCTAGCTTTCTCCTCTGCTACTCCTAATATAAGGCAAGATGAAAGTTAAAAAATAATTGATCTCAAGTCCCTGAGATCATGATTTGAACACTGGAACAGGCTGCCCAGAGAGGGTGTGGAGTCTCCTTCTCTGGAGATGTTCAAAACCCACCTGGACACTTTCCTGTGTAACCTGCTGTAGGGAACCTGCTCTGACGGGGGGGTTGGACTGGATGATCTCCTGAGGTCCCTTCCAACCCCCACCATTCTGTGATTCTATGATGATTCACTCTGAAGATCTGCCACAGCCTTCCTGTGTGACCTTACACAAGTTATATCAACCCCTGTGTCCCAGTTCCTCATCAGAAAGCTCCCTTTGCTCTCAGAAACAGTTGTAAAGGATTGTTTTAAGGCATTCAAGGTGCACAGAAATTATAACAGAAAAACAGATAAAAAGCAAATTATTGTTGCAGACAAATAAAACTTTCAGCTTACATTCTTGTTAGTGAAGATATAAACCAGTCACACCCCTGACATTGCAATTGTTTTCATGCAAATAATTTATCATTTAGGTTCAGCCATGAGCTGCTGATAAAGATGTACTCAAGTGATAAAATTAATTTTCCATCTCAGACCATATCTTATTTTCCTTTTCTGATTGATTGATTCCCTTTCTATTTTTTATTTGGCCAGTGACAGCCATGGTCTTTGCTGATACTGGTTATTGTGCCAGGAAGTCTCTCAAAATAAAAGCTTGTACTGAACAAAACCAGATTCCTTAGTTGTACAAGATTCACCAGCCTCTGTAAGCCATGCCAGGAGGGAGACAAGCAGCATCTTTCGCTTGACTGATCAAATTTTATTATATTTCTTAGGAGTTGAACTGAAAGTTATATAATATCCAGCAATAAATGACATTATATTTACATATATTGGAGAATCCCAGCTGGCATCTATATAGTCTGTGCTGCCAATACAGCTGGTAGATCTGTACTTGCCTTTAAAAAGAGATGTTTCAAGACAGAATTGTTTTGTCGTTATTCAGTACATTTCCTTTGAAGAACAATGGAAACTTTTAATTTAGGTTGCAGATTTATTTTTTGCCATATTGGAGGGATCATGTAAAACTTCAATGTGATCTGAGTCAACACACTAGTCAATATCCCTTCTGTCTTGGATCTACAGTGGAGAACATAAAGTTCTGATATATATAAATATGGAAAATGAGTCTTAAAAAAAAAAAGGAAGAAAATAATGAAATTTCCCTGAAAATAATATTACCATCAAGATGTGGAATCAAAGGCTCCAAGAAAGCTTTGCAATATCCAAACCCCTTATGCTTTCTGATGACATTTTTTGTGTAATCCTGCTAATTGCCTTATTCCAAATGAGTGCACATGTACTATTATCAGTCTGGATGCAGTAATAGTCTGTCAATGGCAGCAGTATAGTGGCATATGTTCTTCAGGATTCATTGTTACCTTATGTCATTTGAAGCTGTATCAGGCTGTGATTGAGTGCAGACAAGCTGGTTCAGGTAAAGTATATAAATCACAAATTTTGACACCCCAAACAGTCTTTCTTTAATATTTATACTAAACATTCCTTTGGCTACATGTCCTCCTGTTATAAGGAAAATCTTTTCACATTTACCAGGAATGCAACCTAAATGTTTGGTAAAAATTTGCATTTTAAAATATCTAGAGATTGTTGTGGAGTGCAAAATCCACAGGGTGGATGGGCAGGATGCCAGATGCCCACCAAAGCTGCTCTATCACTTCCTCTTCTCACCAGGACAGAGGAGAGAAAATATAGTAAAAGACTCATGGGTAGAGATAAGGACAGTGAGCGATCGCTCCTGATTACCATCAAGGTCAAAACAGACTTGACTTGGGGAAACTTAACTAAATTTATTACCAATCAAATCAGAGTAGGATAATGAGAAATAAAACCAAATCTTAGAACACCTCCCCACACCCCTCCCTTCTTCCTGGGCTTAACTTCACTTCCAATTTCTCCACCTCATCCTCCCCACAGCGGCACAGGGAGACAGGGAATGGGGGTTGGGTTCAGTTCATCACACGTTGTTTCTGTCGCTGCTTCCTCCTCAGGGCGAGGACTCCTTCCCCTGCACCAGCGTGGGGTCCCTCTCACGGGAGACAGTCCTCCACAAACTGCTCCAATGTGAGTCCTTCCCATGACTGACAGTTCTTCATGAACTGCTTTAGCATGGGTCCTTCCATGGGGTGCAGCCCTTCAGGAACACACTGCTCCAGCACGCGTCCACCATGGGGACACAAGTCCTGACAGCAAACCTGCTCCAGTGTGGGCTTCTTTCAGGCATCCACCTGCTCCAGTGTGGGGTCCTCCATGGGCTGCAGATGGATATCTGCTCCACCATGGACCTTCATGGGCTGCAAGAGGACAGCCTGCTTTACCATGGTTTTCACCACAAGTTTCAGAGAAATCTCTACTCCGGCGCCTGGAGCACCTCCCCGCCTCCCCTCTTCACTGACCTTGGTGTCTGCAGAGTTGTTTCTCTCACATCGTCTCACTTCTCTCTCTGGCTGCAATCGCACAGTTTTCTTTTCCCCCTTCTTAATTAAGTTATCACAGAGGTGCTACCACCATCCCTGATGGGCTTGGCCTTGGCCAGCGGCAGGTCCGCCTTGGAGCCGGCTGGCATTGGCTGTGCTGGACATGGGGGAAGCTTCTGGCAGCTTCTAGCAGAAGCCACCCTTGTACTCCCCCTGTTAACAAAACCTGTCCATGCAACCCAATACAGGGTTAAGAGAAAAAAAAAAAAAAGACATTATACTAGTGTTCTCACTCTCAATTAAATTCCCAGTAGTTTCAATTCTGGCTTACCCAGGTAAATACATTCATTTTTTTTATTTTCTGGAGTGGATCTACTCAGAGAATTGACAGCTCATGCCTTATTGAATGACTTTAAACTCTCTTTTCCCATATTTGTCTTGAAATGGATTCAAAGAGTTGGCATGTTTCCAGTGGAAGATAGGCCACAGACCCCCTCCTGGATGCAGGCAGAAGATAGACCTCGTTTATCAAAACTCCTTTTCCTCCTGTTAGCAGTGGCCATCCTCATGGCGGGTTATTGGTCCCACAGGGTTTTGATTCCTTCTCTATGGGACACCAACACAGCCTACAAGAGAGGAAGAAACCCTGCTTTAGATCAGGGTGTTGCAAACTCTTTCTTCTGTTGCTAATTTCTTTTGCTTCATTGACTGGTACTGGGTGTTACAGAAGAAAGACCTGTAGTAGATATAGACAGGAATGTACCCTCCTAAACAAACTCATCTATAGAGATATCCAGGGTACCCCCCTCCCACACACTATCAGGACCTAATTCAGTCCTGGAAAAAATCTTCAAAGACTTTGATATTATGATCTTTGGAATCTGATTTCAAAGGACACAGAATCTGGAAGACTTGTGCTTAATAATTTATTTGGGTTTATTTTTTCCAGTGCATGCTTGTTTCACTCTGGAATGGAAAAGAGACTTGGTTTCTTTTTAACAATCTGGGGAATATTTGGTTAGAAAAGACTTTACAAGTATGAGGTTCCTCAAATAAGCAAGAAAAAGAAAAAAAACCCCAACAAAACAAAACAAAGAGATACCCTATAGGAAGTGTTTCCAGTTCATTTCAAAGATCTTGCAAAGATTTCCAAAAACTTTCACAGCTCTGTGTTACATATTATCCTAAAAATTTTTTTTGAAAGGACTATCCTCCTAAATACTTTAAATTTTATGTCAAATACTTATTGTTTTCTGAGATCTCATTTAATTTCCTCATGTTTAGCCAGACTTTATAGCATTTTTAAAGGTCTGTGATAGCAGACTCATTAGCTGCTCTGTGTCAGAAAAAATAAAAAAGAAAAGAAAAACAGGTGCTAGATAAAGAGAAGGGAAATGTGTGACAGCTTTTTTTTTCCTATTCTAAATTTGTCTGAAGTAAGTTATCATTTTTCTTTTCCATTCTGTGGCATGTTCCCTTGCATTCTGCCCAGAGCTGTGCTGTCAGTGTCTATCTCTGCTAGATTAACCTCCTTCTCTCTTTTCTTTTCTTCTCACAAGGTGGCAATGTTGATCTGCGCAGGGTTCCTCATTGCCTGGATCCCTTACGCTGTGGTCTCGGTGTGGTCAGCCTTTGGACAGCCAGATTCAGTTCCCATTCAGTTTTCAGTGGTACCAACTTTGCTTGCAAAGTCAGCAGCCATGTACAACCCCATTATTTACCAGGTCATTGATTGTAAGTTTGCCTGTTGCCGATCAGGTGGATTGAAGACACTACAGAAGAAGAGCTCTTTGAAGAAATCAAGGTAATTCCTTTTTTCATAAGTAGGATATCTTTAAGTATACAATGTTCCAAAAAATGTACCAAAATAAGATCTACCATGAGTCACAACTCTTCGAATCTTATTTCTTGTTTTTGACCATAATGTATTCAGGGTCTTCTTGCCGTGGAAATTTGCAAACTGACTCTAGATGTAAAAAGATAAGCAAGGAGATGGTTCTTACTTTTAGATTCAGCTGCAACTCCACTGATCTAGGTGGAAAAAAGTTCCATTGGTTTAGTGGGTTTTGGATCAGTCGTGTCCTCCTGTTACTTTTCTTTCATGTCATTATATGGGTCACCTCCAGAAGGTGTTGATGACCTCCATTGCTAGTGAAGTAAATGGGAGAGAATTGTGTTAATTCCTTATATAATTAACCTGTTAGTACTATGCTTTTCAGCCTTAGAATTAGCAGGAAGAGATAATAGTTTGCCTGTAATAATAATAATAATCAAACTGTAGATACTACTCAAACCAAAAAACCCCAAACAATTTAAAGTGTAATAAGATCTTATAAAAAGCATCTTTTCTATTTACAACTTTCTGGCAAAATCTGTGCTGACCACCAGTGTAGCTCCTGGAAACACTAATTTATGCACTTGGAGAAAAAATGCTTCTAGTTCTGTCTTATGCCAGATAGGTATCTTCTGTGATTGAACAACAATGAGATAATGATCGATGTTAATCTGGCAGTGCAGATTGATAAAAAGTCCACAAGTGCCCTACCACATATAAGTGACTGTGAATCCATAGAATTCCAGTAGTTTGCTTCCAAAGCCCTGAACATGTGTGCCTCATTATGTAGTTATTAGATGCATGAAGGCCTGTTTCATCATTCATTTTACTCCCTTACCAATTACAGCATTTTTTGATGTATTGTTCAGAGAGTCAGTCAATACCTCAAGCTTCCAGAGCATCCCTTAGCAGATTATTCTGTAATTTAATGCTCAGATTTATCTCATTTGCAGAACATACAGTGTTTATATATTTTGTAAATGTTTGAGGTGCTGAACTCATAGTTTATCAAAAGCCCATCAGCAGTTTTAGGCAAATGGGAGACTCAAACAAAGTAGCCTTTGGTCAATTTTTGTTTAACCTCCATGTTATCACTCCAAAGGAGGAAGAAGGTTTCACCTAGTCCCTCACACTGAATGCAAGTTGGCTTTCCTAGGCCTGTGCAGTGAGCAAAATGATCTGAAAAAATAACTTCCCAGAAACAGGAATATAATTCTCATCTTAATATAAACAGAATGATTGTTATACTCTCTCCTTCCCATAGGATGTATACCATATCAGCACACAGAGACTCGACGGCGATGAACGAAACCCAAGTGGAAGTATGAAGGCTCATTTCACATACAGCAAATGAAAACCTGATGACAAACAATCATACTGTCTCAAGTTCCTCTTTCTGTAAATAAATTAAAACATGATGACAGTTTTATTTTGCTCCCTAGTCCTGTGTACAAAGCAGTTCTTTCCATCCTAACTAATATAGTGTGATTAGAGCTAGGGAATTATTTTAAGTACTCAATGGAAGAAGTTACAAAGGAGATTCATATGTATACAGAAATTTAATTCACTTCAAAGTGTTTAAAACACTTTTTTATTTTTTAGCACTACCAGAAGTGATATTTTGGATGATATTTCCCTTCATGGGAAGCGAAGTATTCACATAGACCAGTTTAAGTTTGCTAAAGCTAATCTCCCTAGATTCCTGCTGCAGCCACTGGAGAACTGGTGCATGAGAAAAAGGATTCCTTAGAGGACTAGTTAGAGTCAGAGCTTCACTTATCAGGGCTCTGAAGCACCCACTGGAGAAACATTAGCCCACAGATTACCCCTTGTGAGTATCTCTCCAACTGATGTGACTACAGGCTATCTTGAAACCACTTTGACTTCAATATTCAGAAATATTATTTTTTAGTCTCAAGGCAAGACCAAAAGTGCCACACATACACCATAGATGATCAGTATTTGTGAATGAGAGGGGAAAGGTTTCTTGCTCAAATGCTAGTTTAATTTAAACAATTTGGAACCATTAATGACTTTGTAACAAAAAACCAAACCAAACCAAAACAAAACCTAAATCAAGTCCGCCCCATACAAGCTAAACTGAGCAAACCAAAAGTTTGCACATCTTTTTACCATTCTCTAGCCAAAATTACAATGGAATGTGATGGCAATAAGCAGACAGGTCTGAATTCTTGAATGGTAACTGACTTTTTTCCACCTTGTGTTGTACTTTTCACCATTCTTTACAAGATCACTATTTAATATAAAAAGGCAATTCCTTCCTCAGTGCTAAGCATGAAACCAGACTCAAAACTGGTGAATTCATGAGAAAAATTACAGCATAGGTAACAGAGAAGTCTTTCTCAAGTGCAGTTGTATCCAATTTTTAAACACTAAGCCCTGGAAGGATGAGGATTAGGAACGATTTAGGAGAACAACAGTCCTACTGAAACAAAGCTTGTAAGTTCCTAATGCACTTAATAAAAAAACATTGTGCCTTGAAAAGACTGCAGAGTAAGGCAGCCAAAATAGTGACATTGGATCTGAGCCATAATTATTCCCATTCTTTTATTTTTCTTTTTTGAATTTACCTGAAGGTAGAAACATTGCTACAGACCAAAAATTAGCAGTCCTGTATAAGCAGATTTTTTAATGCTTAAAATAATGATTTTGATGTTTGTATGCCACTTCTTTGGGAAGAATATGATACTACAAAAATTAAGTTAATTGGAAATAGAAAAGTCTCCTGCACAGATTTGTGTTGACTGTTCATTAAAAAAAGATAAAGTTACTAGTGTGAAAGTTTTCTTCTGAATTGCTCCTTTAAGGAAAGAAAGCATTTATGAAAGAGGTTCAATTGTTTTCCTGTTTAACATTTAATGGTGCTTTTTATCATACTGTTATTTCACAATCGTGTTTAACATGTATTCCCTGCCATGCTGAACTGAATTTATTTTGTAGCTGATCTGCAGTGATGTTAATCTTGTTTTATACAATAATATCATATAGGTTTAAAGTAATTTGATGTTTATTGGCATGTCCCAGCACTCCCATTCTGCAGTGCAAACAGTTGCTATTTTCTCAAATGATATTCAGACAATGTAGCAGAATTTGAACTTTGTTGAATTTCCTAAGCTGAGTAGAAGAAAGTATTGTTTCCTCATCTGCAATACTTTAACAAAATAAGTTTGAATAAATATTGGGAGAACTCACAAAGGTACAAGGAGTTACCATTTCACCTATACAAAGTTTTGTGCACATTTTTCTCAAGAAGTTGAGTTCTTTCACTTCTGCAGACCTTTCAGTATAAAGGAAGTTTATTTCCTGACTATTGTTGCAAGTTATGCCTAAAAATTGACCCAGAGCAGAAGACATTATTTCCAGATTTGGTTATGAAGCTATTAACAATCTTCCCTTCATTCTCCTGCAGCTTTTATTCCTTTCTTCATCCAGGGAAACTTTGATTGGTATCTGTAGATGTTTATTGTAACTAAGGTCTGCTAAACGTGTTTCATGTGATTTATAAATATTTATTTTTTTTATTCAGTGCCATAATTATATTTGTTTGAAGACACAATTTCACTGCTACTGAATAGTATCTTGCTCTGTAAGAAAGGCTAGAACTCCAATTTGAGCAGGAGTTAAAGACATGTTTATACTGAGCATGTGTTCAAGTGAAAGATGTTTTCCTAAATCAAGCAAGACATAAACATTCAAGCACGCAGTGCTGTAATTTAAAGGCAGAATCTGAACCTAAGAGCTTGTGGATCTCACCCGATTCAGTACTAAAAGAGAACTGGAGCATCTTCTTTGTACACCTGTATAAAGCAGATCATACAATTAGTTCATGTGCTGTTTGGGATCACAGTGGTAGGGGAATAAGGGGCCTTATTATGGATTCAAATTTTCAAGGTCAACTTTGAATTGAATTGAAGGCTGTTGTTTGGTGGTTCAAAAGGCAATAATTTGCCATTGATGCAAACTCAAGACAGAGTTTTGTCCTCTCAGTGTGTCGAGTCTGATAATTGATGATTATATAAAACTGGGACACGTAACCTTGGTCTGAGGTAACCAAAGGACAGTGAATCTCTCACTTTCTGTTCAAGAAATCTTTAAAATATTTTGCAAAATTGAAACTGATATTGTCTTGCAACCTGAGCTTAGATGAAGCACCAACAAAGTAAAATGTACTCAGTGTGATGAATGAGTAAGGAATACAAGTGTGAAGGAAGATTCCTTTATGGCATTTTCTGTATTTGAACCTCCTTGTTATATTAAGAAACTTCCTTTTTTTATGTATTAACATTAAACCAAATGTTTTTCAATGAAAATAGTGCCATCAAGAATAATAGCTATAAATTAGAACCTTTTGTTATGTATCCTATGTGCACATTCAGATTGAGCTGCCAAGAAGCAAAATATTACCTGAATTCTCTATCAATGGCTTGAAGGAAATAATTGACAAAGGTTAAGACTCCATTTAGATAATGAACTGACCCAGACAGTAAGATTGTCCCATTGAGATTAACTCACTACTCTGTATTTCAAGGTTACAGACAGTGAAATTATGTCAAGCTTGTGGATATGGAGAGTTTTAATATGTTCATTTTCAGTCATAGATGAAGAATGCCTATTGAGATTTACAGTGCTTGAAGAGACACTTGAAAAAAGTAAAGCACTGAAATTTAAAGTTATGGTCTTGAGCTTTTGGAAAACTGCAGGGAGTGTTTGTTCATGCAGGTGAATGCAGCTGTAGCCAAATTTATTTCTACACCTGTAATAATACTGAAAAAACCCCAACCCAACAAGTGGTTTGTTAAAAATATTTATGGCCTACAGTCAAGATCACAGGCAGCAGAAGATTTTTGTCATTGTGTCATCCAAAGGGAAAAAGAAAAATGATGTGTCTTTACACGGAGAGAGCATGATTAATAGATTGACAGGCACAAATGCTAGTGAGTTGAATTCTTTGGTGGAACTTTTCTCTTGGATGACTGTGTATGGACAATGACTTTTGGAGGAAGTCCCACCTCCAGTGAGCAGGGTCATAAGAATAAATGTGAATTGCTCTCAACTGACCAGGCAATTAGTTCTTCTGTAATTCTACCTTATTCATTTTATCATGGTGTTTCTAGCTCTTCTTCCCATCGGGGAACTTTCAGACACGTCAGCCTGCATCCTTTAGGAAAGCTGCTTTAACATCTTTTTAGTTACAGTTCCCAGCTCAGAATGTTCCCAGATGAGTCTTGCCCAGGGTAAGAAGCTCTTAATAAATAACGTACACAACAACATCCATTTCTCTCCCTCCTCTCTCCCAAGACAGATGGATGATTGGCTCATTTCCTCAACACCTGCATCCTTCCAAGTTTCACAAGTCTTTGTAGTTCTCCAGCCCCAAGGAAGTATATTTAGCCACCCAAAACTAGAATTTCTGGAGAGCTGCTGCTAAGCTTAGATGGTTGCAGTGAAGGGAAAAGGTCTTTATTATCAACACCGTGTTTACACATGTTCTTGAACCATTGAGCATCCCATACTGACCTTTCTCTTATTTACATGATTTGCTTTTCAGGATGACTTGTATTCATTCCCCTTTACTTGGCACACAGAGCATATAGTGATAGGGCTACATTTGTAACTGCCCAGCATGATCTTCACTTTCCCAGTTATGCCTCTGTTTCAATTTATAGCCAGTGGAGTGGGTCTCCTACCTATAGATTAGCACAAAATCTTTTGAAATACAAGGCTTAGTTACAGACTTCATGCTTTCATTACTTCTGAACTTAAAGGTTTCTTCACTAATCATATATAATGAGTCTTTATCAGTCACTGACTGTAGTTTTGTGTCTCAAGTGGGTAGAGAAGAAAAACCTGGAAAATTGCCACCTAGTTTGTTACAGATCTACTCTAAGAGAGAATTAATATTCTATTACAAGTCTATTCTAAGGGAGGAATTAATACAGAACCTTCTAGAATACTTATTACTGTATTTTTTCAGTGTACTGGAGCTCAAAGTGTCATGAAAGATCTGTGTATGACTATTAATGAACCTCAGAGCTCAGAGGTAACAGTGCACAGGTAACTGTGCAACATCTGGATAAAGGATACTAATAAACAGTAAAGGTTTAGTAGGTTCCCTGTGTCAGTAATAAAGACTGTTGGTCTGTATTTTGAACCTAGCAACTAAAAGGTATTTTGGGAATAGATCTCTTAATCTTTGTGTAAAATGACAAAGAAATTTGTGAAATGTCAAGTAAACAGTGTACTGACCAAAAACTGACTGTTGCACAGAACATATTTCAGTTGTAGATGGTAGATACAGAGTGTGGTCTAGTATACATTTTAAATAAGTAATGTTTCATCAAGCATGTTCTTATGCTAGTGAAAATATTAAAACTTTAGAAAATAGATATATGCAGAAAATAGATATACAAATAGAGATATGAAGGTCTTTTTTGTTTGTAAAAGAGGCTACACAGAGGCTTAGCATCCTAAAATCAGAAGCTGCTGTGAAAGTCTTGCTCTTTCTTTACCAAACTTGCATAACACATCAAGAAAGGCATCTTACTCTAGGGTTTTGCATTAATGGAGGCAATTTAAAACACCTAAAAGTGTTCTGCTGAAGCATCTGAAAGTCCTTAATCCTGAATTACAAGCCATTATCTTAGATTAATCAGTATGTGGAGAACCTGCTTGTCTGCTTGTAGTTCTGGTCCTCAAAGCTAAGGAGAGCTTTAGAGTAAACTAAGGGAAAGTGTAACAGGAAAGAAAAAAAAGTGATCATTTATAAGAAACAGAAGCTAAGTAGAGAAGATGACAGAGTTAAGTCAGGTAGCCTAGAAGAGGAAAGGTCTGAGAGTAAATTTTATCAGTCTATAAATAGCTCTAAGGCAATAATAATGTAAATGAAGGAAGGGAATTATTCACAGTCTCAGAAGGTGATAGAATAAGAAATCGAAGTTGGAAGCTAAGGCAGAAAAAGCTGAGATGAGGCTCTCTGAACTAAAGGAACAATCAGGCTTTGGAAGAGATCTCAGGGGAGAAGTTAAGGAATGACTTATCAGATATTCAAGAACAGATTAGCTAGTCCACTAGCAGAAATTATTTACAACTGGAAATACTTCTAAATGCTTGGTTTTAGTCCTGATAGCTGATTTTCTGAAAAAAACCAAAAAAACCCCCCAAAACCCCAAAAAACATTCCTAATTTAAATGTTGTTAGTATCTCAGCTTAGGACCTATTTTTACTGCTGGAGTAATGAGTGCTGACCTCAGTGTACAGACAACTAGATTGTATACACTGAAACCTGCTTCAAAAGATGTGTCATACAGCGAAACTCCAGCTCTAATTAAGTTGTTTGAAAATCCAAAGTTGGTGCAATGCAGTGGCATGTATAGATGCCAAGTTGAACTTTGTTATGAAAGAAGTAGCTCTGCTTTCTCAGTTATTAGATGAGATTGTCAGAGAGGTATCGTTTTGGAACACTTGAAGTTTGAGCTGAAATAAAATACTGTAATTTCTGTCATAGACAATTTATTAGAATAAAATATTTTCAGTTATGCTCTTGAGCTTTTGAGAATACGATAATAAATCTGGAATCTCAAAGTGATTAAATTAAAATATGCTAAATATCCGCAGGGAAATTACATGAGAAAATTACCTTTGGAAAAACTTTTTTAGTGGTTAGTAATCTGTATTTTTATTCTTGCCATTTATATTTCTAATGCAGTTAAATTTACAAAGATATCAATACTTTTTTGGTGATAGTGACCAAAAATAACCAAAATATGATTGTCAACTCAAAGCTTAAGTGTATTCATTGTATAGAAAGACATTCCTACTGCTGAAGGTGTGTCCTATTAAGAAATTAATTCAAGTGTAATTTTTAGCGTGTGTGCTACATTTATTGTTTCAGTTTGTTGGCAGTAGAATCATATTTACATTTAATGTCCTGATAGTGATCTATGCTTTGTATTGTAAAGCAAGAAATTGCAGGCTTGTATTAGCTAGCTTTCTCCTTCTCTGTTTAGGTGATTGAATTCCTTCCTGCCAAAGATAGGTACACATTGCCTTAGAAGTCCATGGCCCACATCCATTTCCAGTTTCTAATGTGAAAAAGGGTCTTGCATTTCCTATTCATCTTGAACGTTTTCCACCACGCAGCCTTACCAGCCTTGCTGGAATTGCACTTTTTGTACAACGCCTGCAATAGAGGGTCTGGGTCCACGGGGAAGAGGGAAGGTTGGCAGGGGATGGGCTTCTCTCAATTGGAGATGAGATAAATCAGTCACAACCCCACTGAAAGCAGGGGACTGTCCATGCTCTGAAACTAAAGGAGAAAGTGTTTTTTTCAGCTTTATGGAAGCATGCTTACCAGAAGAAGTGCCAGATGTGTTAACCACTTTATAAGGGTGAGTTCTCCAGCTCTGACTTACATAACTAGACCTTGAGCTAAGAAGGTCCCTCTTACTGAGAAGAGGTGCTGACTGCAACAAGCATTTAACTTGACCAGTAGCATAAAGGTGAGGAAGACTGAAGGCCTCTTTATTCCTGTTGCTGTGTGATTTCAGCTTCCTCCATGTTCTGCTTCATTATATTCTGTTTAAAATGCACTTCACCTTCCCCAAGACCTACTGGACTGCACAGCTGGTGTCAGTAAGAGTGTGTTGGTGTTGCAAGCAGCGTTCAAAGCTGTATACAGCTGCAAGAAATTAATACAGAACCTTCTAGAATATTTATTACTGCATTTTTTTCAGTATACTGGAGCTCAAAGTGTCATGAAAGATCTGAGTATGATTATTAATGAAGCTCAGAGGTCAGAGAGGTGGGAGAGTTCACAATCTGCTACAGTCTTGTAAATCACAATATGAAATTCTGTTAATGCCCATAAGTGTTTCCAATGCGTTGTGTGTCAGTGCAAAGTCCTGGAACTGCAATCAACAATGTAAGAGAAAATTTATGAAGTGAACCTGTAAATAACTGTGTAAATTCTCAAGTGGTGTTGCTGAGTTAATATGTTGTTAATATATAACACTGTGTTAGGAAGCAGTAAAGAACTTAACTTGCTCTCTGCGCTTAACACCAGGGGACATTTTGCTGTCACTGTATTGGAACAGCAGATTGGTTATTTTCATTTTTCTCTGCCCTTTTTTATTCCTCTCAACACACAAGCAGAATGATGGCAGCACGGGAAGATTTTATTTTCTGCACTTTGTTATCTGAATGTGCTTTCAAATAAAGCAAGGGAATGGATTGATGTTGTTACCTCTTGTTTTGTCTCTGGGTTTTGATTACAATGTTGTATGTTTTCACATCAAGGCTGCCTTTGGTGCCATTCCAGTGCAAGCCATATCCCATGTCTGTCTGTAGTTAAGTGCTTTGCTATGATGAGTGGCTGCAGAAAGAGGATGAGGCCCATTTTGTTGTAATAAGAAGCACCCAAAGCCTGAGGTTAAGAAGTTGTTTGTCCTTGTCTCTGCCCCTCTGATTGAAATGATTTTTTAAATGAAGAACCAAACACTTGCTTCACCTCTTTTTCCCCTCTGCCACCATGACTCCAAAGACAGCTGGCAGCTCTGGCCAAGGGATCCTGCAAAACTTCAGGAGGTACCATGGTTTGGGCATCCTGGCCCAGTGGAGTGCTACCTGAACAGGCTTATAATATACTCTCCTCTGAGTGGATATGAAAGTGGGATGCTCTCCTTCTTACTTGTAGCTTTGCCCTGTTCTGTGAGACTGAGGGGAGTTGAAAACAGGGGAGAAGGGGACAGTTTCTGCTCTTAACTGTCACTGAAGTTTGGTTTCGGTGTCAGACAGACTGTTAGCTGTTATCCAGGACGGGCTTGTTTATGCAAAAGAACAGTAGCATCACATGGAAAAGGGGTTAATCAGTTGAGATGAGCAGCAATTAGGCCCAGGGAGCACTGAGCAGGCAGGCAGGGCTGCCTGGCTTGTCTGCACTGCAGCAGTGCTCCCTCCTGCTGCCACCTCTACTGATGTGGCACATCACTCCCGTCCTCCATCCCCAGGCCTGGGTGCTGTGCAGGGAGTGGTGGCTGTGAGGGATAGCCCAGAAACTCTGTCTAGAGTCGCTCTTCCTGCTCTGTGCTCTGTGGTTGATGTACCATGACTGCTGCTGGCCTGGGCAGAGGGTGGGAAATGAGCTGGAGCATCTCTGGAGCAACAGCAGCGCTGAGGTTGGATCCCCATGGGTTAGTGGGCTGCACAAGTGGGTAGTCCAGCTGTGGATAGTGAGGGAAGGAAGTCAACACTCTTCACCTGCCTTTTCCTGTTCTCTGTCAGAAAGTGCATAGTGGAACATAATGCCAGGCAATGCTGGCAGCAGGTAAAGTGATATGGGCAGGCAGAGGTTGCAGAGTCCTCAGCAGCTTTTCCTCCCAAACTCATCCTCTCCCTTTCAACAGTAATCTATCTGTAAATCCATCCAGCCAGGGCTCAGAAACTGCAGGAAATTACACTGGCACAAAGCTGGGTGTTGGGTGCTATTGACTGGACATGGCAGTGTTTCAATCTCATTTTGCTCTGCCCTCATGGTGAGCTGAGATACAGTCAAAAATGTGATGAGAGGAACTGTAAATGAAAGGAGTGAGCTGGGAAATAGTGCCAAGCTGCTGCCTGCACTCCTGGCACACCGTGCCTGCACTGTGCATGCACAGATCCAATTGCCCTGTCTCAGAGGATAGAGTGGAAGAAGAAAAGACCTGGTGAAGAGCAACAAAACTGTTACAGGACACAGAACACCTTCTGTACAATGACAGGTTAAATGGACTCACCTCGGAAGAGGAAGTCTGATGGGATGCGGTAAGGATCACAGATAGCCTAGAAAGGGTGAAAGGAACCGATTTTCAGTTTTTTCATGGCACAGAATTTAGAAGGCACCAAGTGAAATGTCCCAGTGTAAAACAGTGGGCTTGAGGCAAAGGAAAAGGTGTGCATTGTCCTGCCAACTGTGGTGGTTTCACTCCTTTGACTGCAGTCAAACACAGTTGCTCTCTCACTCTCTCCCCCCCAGGGAGTAAGGGAGAGAACTGGAAAGGTAAAAGTAAGAAAAGCTCACGGGTTGAGATAAAAACAATTTTCTAATTGAAATAAAATGATGATGATGATGATGATGATGATAACAGTAACAACAGAATATGTAAATGAGTGATGCATAGCTTACCACCCACTGACCGATGCCCAGCCTAGCCTGTCCCCAGCCAACGATGCCAGAGCTGAGACAGTCCCAAAACTGAAACTACAATCCCAGAGGAGCAAACCAGAGCAATGCCCAAGAGAATACCCTCATTTTCTGGTCAACCCTAGTTAATATACTGAAAATGATGTGATATGAAATATCTCATTGCTATATCCAAATGTCAGTTTAGGCTAAATTACTACACTTTCCACCCTCCCAGTCCTTTGCTCCTGCAAACTACCCAAACATGATGACCTTGGACCAGCAGCAAGTAAAAACATTAGCACCTTTTCAACTTTCATAACAAACCCCACACTGAAACCAAAACACAGCTATTCTAGCTACTAAGAAGAAAATTAACTCTATCCTAGCAAAACCAGGACATAGCACATCACTAAGTGGCAGGAGGCCACTCATCCTGCAGCAGAATTTGGGCCACTGGCTGATTGCACAGAGGAGCTCCGTGATCATACAAAGGCAAAGGTACAAAGTGACTTTTCAGCAGGAGCCACAGGAGCTCTTCCTGGCAGGAACTGGTCCCACAGAGGTGACATAAAGCATGTTACCTGACAAAGTGTTCAAAGATGCTTGAATAGACTTGCTTCAGTGGCCTTGGGGAGGGGTGCTCCTCCCTACATTGGTCCACCGAAAGAGAGAACTGCACTTTGATTTAATTGATACAGGTTTAGATCCAATGACAGGTATTTCAAGGCACTGGAGAAGGTATTTTATCTTTCTTTGAAGGTCATGCTTATAAATGGCATAAAAATAGTTCTCTGACTGAATCAGAGGTTATTTCTATTAGTTTTCTTCAAAGCTGGAATAAAAGAACACTTTTTTTTAACCTTTATTTCATAGCTGTTACTCTCATATACTGAAAAAGAAACAACCAGTTTTGTAAAAAAAACTATGAGCAAAAAAATTATTTTTAGATCAGTAGGAAAACTATAAGATCAGAGAGAACACCATAACAGATGCACTCTCCATGGAGATTTGAAGATTAGTGTGGAGCTTTCTGCTTGTGGTAAGCTTTTTCTGTAGTGGAAGTTGAAAATAAAAGAAGAATTTAATCAGGATTTTTTTAAAAAAGAGGTGCTGGTGCATGTAAAACCTGCATGTGGATGTTTAAACAACCAGGGTTTGCAGCTAGCAATCAAACAGGGATTTGAATCTCAGTATAGAGTATTGGTTTCACTGTTGTACTAAACTAAGGCTCATTCTCAGATTATATAAATTTTCAGAAATAAAACATCGTGAACCATGAGTACTTCTGTGACACGGTGGTGGAGCAACGTCTCACATAGTCAGTGTTTCGGGCCAACCCTGAGTTTTTAAAACCCTCTCCACATGCCAGCTGTCCATATTTGGCCAGAGCTGCAGTCTCCAAGGGTGCAGGGCTGTAGTATGTGGGATCTGGCCAGGCCAGAAGTGGGCTCATAAAATTGTTGGGTAACAGGAAAACAAGTTTGTGTGAACCCATCTTTAGTTTCACTGACACTTCCCCAGGGTTTCAGCAGGTAGGAATGATGGTGGAGTCATGAAAACAAGGCATCTTTTAGGTACCTGCTGTTCAAAAAAGATGGATATACACCTTGTGGAAGGGAGTCTCCCCATAGGCTTTCAGAGTGGTCACCACAATTTAAGTTTTGGTTTATATTTTTTCCCCAATTCCTTGTCTTTACTTTTAACTGTTAAATAGAAGAACAACAAAAATCATAAAGGGAGATGACTCAATTGGACAAAGTTTGGAGTGGGTCTCTCACTGGTCTCATTCCTCTGGAGTATTATTTTTTGTAATTTGACTCTTTTCTAATAATGATTTTGTGCTGGTAGGAAGAATTTTTGATTCCAGCTATTCTGGGTATAAATAAATTTTCAGATTTTTTTCTTCTTAAGACAATGGGAAGTACACTGATGTGTTCCCACTTATCTTGTTATTTTGTGGAAAAATTGTATGCATAATTTTTCCTTTTGGAATCGTGCAGGCTTGATTTTAAAAGAATATTTTAAATCCATGTAAAATCAAATCATGCATTTGCCTATAGGTAATAAAGTTGTGATGGACTTAAATGCTACATACACCCAGTGGGAGTCAAATGTCAGGCTTTAGTAAAATTATTCTCTCTGCCTAAATGCCTCACCTATAAACCAAGTGCAAGAGTGATTTTTTTTTTTTTCTCATTTTATATTAAGACCTCTGTAAGCTTTTCTTGAGATCCAGCAAGTAGTGTAGGGTGCACACAGAGCAAGTAGACAGTGAAGGTCCAAGTGTCTCTTCTGTCTCATTGGGAAAAGGGATTTTAATCAGGGCCTGCTGTATTTTAAAGACTCTAGATCACATACCTCTATAGTTTGTTTTTCTCTGTCCCAATTACTCTTTCATTGTTTAGCCAAAGTGAGTTGTCTTTCTGAATCGACTGAGAAGTAGAAATTGAGGCTCACACCTGAATCTTTCCAAAGGAATATTTTTGCTTTCTCCTCATCAATCTAAAGACGACCTTCATGCAACAAGAATTCTTATCCAAGGCATTAGACTGCATCTTTGAAAGAGCTACTCCAAAACCATGTGCAAACCTTTTTTGGTTTGGATGAGAGTCTCAATTTCTATGCCTCTGAATGACTTCTTCACTGAATTCACTCTCAGTGACTGGTATCTTAAACTAAGAAATAAATCTTTGCTAAAATTATTTCCTAGGACAATGTCTTCATTACTATGGTGAAAGAAAAGCCTTTTAACAAGGAATTAGTTCATTTAAATATAGGTGAATCTTGCAATACTTAGAATTTATCCTAGAATAATTCTGTGGGTTTTGAAATCCCTTAGTGGAGTGTCAAGGAAGGTGTTTAGGGTTTTTTATGAATCAATAGTCACAGGATGTAGTTTTGTGCCTATCTCAGGAACCAACATGAATTACTGCCATAAGAATCTTAGAATCATAAAATCGTTTGGTTGGAAAAGACCTTTTAGATCATTGAGTCCAACTGTACTTATCCATTACTAAACCATATCTCTGAGCACCTCATTTACCCGTCTTTTAAGTATTTCCAGAAGAAGAAAATCAGAAAAAAAAAAAAAAAGAACAGAGAGAAGAGGAAAATGATACTTTAGTTGAAAGAACTTTGCTTCTCTGTACCACGCTTGCACTAAGGTAGACCTGGGGAAAATGGAAAAAATGAGTTTTCTTTCTGCAGCCTTATCGATGTTAAAACAAAGGACATGGAATCAAAAGTAAAGGCATCAAGAATAGCACAAAGATAAAACTGCTAACTTTAAATAAGAATTTGAAGTTGAAGCTTTGAGCTATTCTGTTCCTGTCCCGTTCTCATCCAATGCAGAGTCTTCCAGAAGGTGCAGAATATGCACTATATTTTAGTCATGTGGAGTTTTGCATAGAAATCGGTTAGCGCTAGTGCTCTAATGCATTGCCCTCATCTGTAAGCAGACAGTAAACCATGTAGCATGTTGAAAAGAGAGTGGGAAAATGATTATGTCAACTTCTGTGCTGTGTTGAACTGGACCTGAGGCTTAAAAGAGTGAAACACTGTTGCTTATCCACTGGTCACCAAGCCCACCCTCTTCATGACCTACCACTGGGGAACTGGTGCATGTGCAGGACCTGCATAGTCACTACCGACCTCCTTTCTACCAATATACAACTCCTGTGGCACCATGTGAGCAGAGAAAGAGTACAGAACATACAATTACAAGCATAACATTGGATATAATTTTACTGAATTCTGCTGAGCAGAAATAGAAGTATACCAAGGGGGTTTTACATCTGTATTTTGCATAACTTGAAAGGTGGGACAGCTTCATGGCCATGCTAACTCTCCCAAGGTCTCAATGACTTTCAAAGACAGGTAAGCAAAAAAGTTTGTAGCACACTAATATTCTGTCTACACTTTGACACTCCCATTGAGGTGCTGGAGTGTGTCCAAAGAAAAGCAACAAAGCTGGTGAAGGGTCTGGAGAATAAGTCTTCTGAGGAGCAACTAAGTGAACTGGGATTGCTTAATCTGGAGAAAAGGAGGTTGAGGGGTGACCTCATCACTTTCTACAACTACCTGAAAGGAGGGTATAGCAAGGTGGGTGTCAGTCTCTTCTTCCAGGTAAAAAGCGATAGGACAAGAGGAAATGGTCTCAAGTTGCACCAGCCAAGGTTTAGACTGGATATTAAGAAAAAAATCATGTCTGAAAGGGTTATCAAGCATTGGAACAGGCTGCCCAGGGAAGTGATTGAGTCGCCATACCATAGGTATTTAAAAGATATGTAGATGAGGTGCTTAGGAACATGGTTTAGTGGTAGACTTACCAGAGTTAAGTTTTTGGTCTTTTCCAACCAAAACAATTTGATGATTCTATGATTTTTTTTTTTTGTTGTTGTTGGCTGCCATTGTCTCCATCTCACGATGGAAGAACCTTTGTTCTAAAGGTTTCTCTCAGTTTCAGTGTCAGCTTGACTCATTTATATTGCTAGACTGGGTGATAGTCCATTGGCTGTGCCATTGGGTAACTATGCAGTTTCTTATCGCTCATTCCTCTTCCATCTGTACAAAGGGGTTGGGTTAAGACAAATAACCCTCCAGGGATGCTGCTGGAATTAATACCAGGAAGGGATGTATGGCACTTAGGCAAAGTATAGCATAATAAAGGTCTCATTGAGTATTGTAAACCCCATCCACTTTTGGTGTCACAGGCAGAACCTATTGATCCCAGTGCTTTTGCTTCAAGATCTGAAGGAATAGAAGCAAGAAATCAGCCTGCAGTGTTATTTACAGAAAAAAAATGGATATCATGGAGGAAAGACACCAAGGGGAATGTTTTCACCTGAATGGCTGAATAGAAAGAGACATCATCAAGTAACAGATTTGTTTCCATATAGGTAGGCATATAGGAACTTATATTAAGCACTGTCAAAGCCCTGCTGGGAATATATCCTCAGCCTGCCATGTTTATTACTCCTAACATCAATGACAGGGATGCTTTCAGGGATGTTTTAAGCTCTGCTATTTGAAACAGGGATACACCATTCTGTGAAATACAATGGGCATGGAACTGAGGTTAAGCTTTTTGAAGAAAAAGGGTTCAGTGGACAGCTGACAAATCATTTTTATCCACTGAGGTAAGAGGAGAACCCACAAATTCTTGTACATGGCCTTTTCAGGTTTTGCTTTGATCTTCTCTAGCTCTGATTTCATTTCCCCTTCTCCCAGTCCTCATTTTTCACAATTTTTCATTAATTTTCTTATTCTCTGTGCAGACACAAGCCAGGGTAATGTTTTTATTACATTATGGTCTCATTTTTGAAATGTGGCTGTCAAACCAGCTTTTGTAGAATAGCTTATATGTTTTGCTTAAGTATTGCAAGCTTGTTTATATCAGGAAGCCGCATTTTTTTAGCCTTAGGTAAATGCTGAAAGATATACCAATGGGAAAAATATGCAGCAGATAAATAAAAAGTGACAGTGGATATCTTAAGAAGAGCTATTTATTAGGATTTCAGTCTTGAAGGCTTCCAAGAAGAAAAAAAAAGAGGTGTAATTCATCTTCAAAGAGATCAGTTTATTATATTTGCTTGCCTCCATGTAAAGCTCCTTTGCTTGTTAAAGGATGACAAGTGGCTGAGAAGGAAGTAGTGGGGAAGCTGGGGAAGGACAGGGTGTTTCTGTTTCCATTTACAAGCCTAGTGCTCCTCCAAGGTCAAGTTAAGCAGAAGGCAGAAGAGTGTGACGCCTCCAATAGGTTTGTATTAATGAAAGAGGCATACTCAGCAAAGCAGTGCTGCTGGAAGAGAGAAATAGACTTGTAAGCCTATGAAATTTCTTAAGAATGAGAAGTTCTTGTTCAGAGAAAAATCTCTTTGCTAATCTCAAATAGATTTGTTTATCAATAAACTTAGGGGCATACTACAGTGAAGACTGTGTTCATTCAAACCCATTGATATTCAAGGTACTGCCATCTAGATGACATCAAAAGCTGAACTGAAATACCTGGGGTAAAATCCAAATGAACAGACATCTAAATGTCAATTCCCAGTAGATGTTTTCAAGGTTCCCCCGAACATGTCATTTCTGCTCTTGGAGGTTTTTTTGCAATGCCCACAAAGCCAGAGTAAGTCTCTAATGCCTTCTGGGGCTCTGTATCAGCTCCTGCCAGAGCTGGATGCTCTATTGATAGAGGGCACTGCGGCCACGTGTCCTGGGAACAGCCAACCTTCACCGGCAAGTCTGAGCTCCCTCCTCACTGTGGTGTGGGGAGACATTAAGATACACCAGGAGGTTAAGCAATGACAGCTGGCTGCTAAATTTAATACGAGGTGGCAAGGACCAGCTTTTTCAGCAGCAGCTGAGTGTGAGCACTATTCCTCCATCCCAGAGCAAAGTCACTGTTATTACTGTGTCCAATATCTGAGTCTGGCAGTTGTTTCAGAGGAGACTTGGTTGCAGTATAGAAATAAGGAACATAAATAATAATTAAGTAAATAACAGAAAACAGGATAATATATTATACTGATCTCCATAAAGAGTTTAAACAAATTGTGGAGAGAACAGTGGATTGACCATTCTTCGATGTCTTTAGTTCAAAGCTGAGTGCCTTTAAGAAAAAAGGTTTCATTTTAGGTAGTCCTGTGTGGAGCAGGGAGTTGGACGTAGTGATCCTTATGGTTCCCTTCCAACTCGAGATATTCTATGATTCTAGGAAAATATAGTTTAGGCATATATGAAAATTACTGGCTGTCATATAGAAGTAACTGAGTGACATAAAATGGTGGTGATATGGAAGAGGGCAAAGGCTGATGGCCTGACTGTGGTCCTCACCTTAACCTAATGAGCTTCTGCAAACATGATGATGAAGGACAGATGGAGATAGCTGGCTGTCTTTTGGAGGGCAACTGACTGCAGTTTACAGAAAGGGAGTTGAATTTGGCATGAGTTTTATAAAAAAACTTATCATCTTGAGCTCAGTCTTTCTAAGCCACTCAGTCTTTTTCACTTTATTTTGATCAATTAGGGGTGTCAGAACTATAGAAGGAGAGATCAAACAGTCACAGAATCACACAGAATCACAGAATGTTAGGGATTGGAAGGGACCTTGGATGATCATCTCGTCCAATCCCCCTGCCAAAGCAGGTTCTACAGTAGGTGGCACAGGAACGTGTCCAGGTGGGTTTTGAATGTCTCCAGAGAAGGAGACTCCACAGCCTCTCTGGGCAGCCTGTCCCAGTGTCCTGTCACTCTCACAGTGAAAAACTTTTCCTTACATTTACATGGAACCTCCTATGCTCCAGCTTGCACCTGTTGCCCATTGTCCTACCACTGGACATCACTGAGAAGAGCCTGGCTCCATTCTCCTGATATTTGCCCTTTACATATTTATAAACATTAATGAGGTCACCCCTCAGTCTCCTCGTCTCCAAGCTAAAGAGGCCCAGCTCCCTCAGCCTTTCCTCATAAGGGAGATGTTCCACTCCTTTAATCATCTTGGTGGCTCTGTGCTGGACTCTCTCAAGAAGTTCCCTGTCCTTCTTGAACTGTGGGGCCCAGAACTGGACACAATATTCCAGATGTGGCCTCACCAGTCCATTTGGTTTATTGAATCTTTTCCTTGCACAGCACTTGGGCAAGAAAGACCCTGTGTTTTTCTGCAAGCAGTAGGAGCAAGTGAGAATATGACTCTGTTGTGCAGTGGCTGATGTGATCTGAGAAGGTGACAGGGCACTGCCTGGGCACAGACGTACTGCTCCTGGCTGAAAGCCTGTCCACATGGTGTTGAACCTGGGGGAACATGATTCCTCATGACATCAAGTCCTCCATGCTTTGCATTCAGCATTTAAAATTCCTGGGGTAAATTGCAAGTGCCCTGTGTGTGGGAATTTTTATATGTAGAAAATGTGGTTTTACTACAGGGCATCAAGAAAGGCAATATGACTTTTAAATGGTTTTTGCTAGGAGTAATAATGAGAAAATCGGAAGGTTTCAGAAACTGGGGATTATGATTAGGAACACAAGCGTTTTGCTGCCTTCTCCTGTATTTTAAGAAAATAAAAAAAAATCTGGAAATTAGTTAGGCAGGAAAAGCCTCTTAAAAACAGCAACAATAAAACTAATGATACAAAATTGAGCAAAGTAATTAGCTGGAAAATCCAAATGCATACAGATCAGCCCAGCTGAATGGAATATAACCTAGCATGAGGCAAGAATTAGATAAAGACATTTCTGGGACCATAAACATTATTTTAAAGAGATGAGGAGGCAGAGAATTTACCACAAAGCTTAAGAGAAGACAAGGGAATAACATTTTTCAAAGAGTGGAAGTGATGATTTCCATAGGGTAACTTCATTTCTGCCTGTAGCAAATTTAAGAAACAAAAAAGGAAAATAACCAAGAGCAAGCACTTGGATCCAACTTTTCATGATGAGTAATACCTGTTTCCTCAAACAGAAGTGTCGATGGATGGAGACCATTCAAAATGTTGGGTTTTTTTCAATTGTTTTCTGCTACTGACTTTAATAAATCATCATTATTCATCACTACTTCTTTTGTGCAAATGACAAGTTCTTGAAATTATCCATTTACTGTGACTATCCAACTACTAGCATGTTCACATAACCTTCAGCTCCAGTTTTACTGATGCAGCAATTGCAAACTTGCAGTTTGTCTAGGATGACAGATTGCTGTAAATATTTCTTTTAAATAATTCCCATTTTCACAAAGGATCTAAGCTTCCTGTCTGAAGCTACCACATCCTGGAAAGCTGGTCACAGTGTCCAAGCCTGCCTAATCTAGAACCTTCTTCCAATTGTCTCAGAAAAACCTGGATGTGTAAGACATGAAGAATAGGAATTACTTGTTGGATTCTTGAATTTATATCCAGTAATATACAAGATCTAGGAGGCACTTTGAAAATGAACACTTTACTTAATAACAGTTAAGAATTTTACTGAGATATTTATCCTACCACTATAACTGTGTGATGTCCTATTTGGTGCAGTTGTTTGACTGCCTTGTGTGGTAGGATAGACAGGGAATTTGGGGAAAAGAGGTTTGTCAGGTCTGAGATAAAAGTAGATAAAAACTAGAATATGGCAATGCTGGCTTGGATGGAATGATAATTTAGGATTGAATAAAAGACTCTTTGGTTTTGGTGGGGTTTGCATAGACAATTTGTTAATTTCTTAATCCTTCGGAAATCAGCCCAATTTCTAATGCCAGACACTGATTGCGTTGTTAGAGGAAGGTGAATGGTTTTCATCTCTAACCCTGAGTTCCAGACAATATGTACTTTTCAACCTACAAAAAGGAAGACAATCTCTGACTAAATTATGCTTTTAGTAAGAACCTGTAAAGGCCAACTAAAAAGAAGGAAAGAAAATAAAAGAACTAATTCTTTCAAGTTACTGAACATGATTTACTTTGCTTGCTTTTCCTTTGTGGTGGTAGTATTCCCTTTAGAAATTTCCAAAGGGCATGTGATTGGAAGACACAGACTCTGCCTTTTTGCTGCAAGCTAATACATGGGATACACCCAGACTGACCCAGGGATGGGATAAAAGGAAATTTTCCATTCCATTACCCTTAATCCTGGCTCTTTAAAAGGTAGTCCTGTTGACAATGTGCCAAATGTAGCACATAATGAACCTTATGAATCACAGTCATTGTTCCTCTGGAATAAAGGCACAGTACAAAGGTTATTGAATATATTAACTACTTCAGTGATTCAGGTCTTAATGATGAAGAAAAAGACTTGAATGTTCATTTGGATATTTGTCTTTCCATATATATATGAAAGAGCTTGTTGATCTTTCAAGCACTGAAGTTACTATACATGTGGTAGATCCAGTTCTCTTCCTCTTTTCCTGGTAAAGCTAGTGAGAATTTAGCACCCATCTCAATAAAGGAACATAGGAGAACTTTAACATGTCCATATCCAAAGCTGATTCAGTTGAAAAGGAAGAAATAGCTGCATACAACTTGTGCATTAACCTACACTGATGCTTTATTAGATTTCTCTCCTCAGATGATTGTGTCATGAAGATGACTTCTCTGGTATGGTCTTTAAAACTCTGTTTTCCTTGCCATGCAGCCTGTATGCCAATGGATCATCTGCAAGAGATCTGAGAACAGTCTAGTCTTGAAAAGCATTTTGTGTACAGCATCAGAAGGGAATATGGAAAAGACTTGTTCTAACTTGGAATTAAATTCTGTATTTATTATCATCTAAATATCACTTGTTGGATATATCATAGTTTGTTGTTACAAATGAGCTTAAAATTGGAAGCTGAGAAACATGGTAGAATTTTGAATACTTTCCAGATGAAGAGTGGTCATATACATTGAATATTCAAGAAAATTACAGTGTGGGATTCTACTCTTTTCCTTCTTTTTCATCTTTCCTAAAATACAAACCAACACTTATTAATACTTCTGGTATTTTTTTTTCTTTCTTTTTGATTGCTATTAAAATTTTTCCATGGAAAATTAAAATAGAAAAAGCCTTGCTTAATAAAAATCTCTTTATTTTCCCCACCAATGTTTGTCAATGAGGATAGAAACTTTATATATGCATATAATGTCATATATATGTCATTAGGAATAGTCACAGAAGACAAGGAAGAAAAATGACAGACTTCTGGCACACAGTGACCAGTTTTTGGAGCAGAAAAGCTCCATCTGTGCTAGAAATAAATAGTGTCAAGGTCCATTCTCTGGTGCAGAAGTCAACTAGCACAATCTGGACAGATCTATAATATCAAAATAAGGTATTAAAATATAAAATCATAGGATTTTAGACTAATTTAGCTTGGCAGAGGAATACGACCTCTGGAGGTCAGGTAATCCAAACCCTTTCTCAAATAGGGCTGTCTTCAAAGTGTCTTGGGATTTCAGAGGGCAGTTTAATGTCCAGCTGAGTTTGAGGTCTCCAAGGATGGCAATCAATGACCTCTCTGAGCAACCTGTTTCAATATTTGACTACCCTTATGCTGAAACATTTTTTCCTTGTATCTCATAAAAATTTCCCTTGTAGCTCTTTGTGCTAATTGTCACTCGTCCTTACATTGTACACCTCTGAGAAAACTGTGACTTTATTCCTTAACCCCAATTAGACTGTGGAAGTCTACTGAGATCTGCCATGTAGCTTTCTTTTTAGTAGTCTGAATAAACAACACTTCTACAGTCTATCTGTGTGTATCATATATGTCTTCAGCCCCCTGACCATCTTAGTGACCCTCAACTGGAACCTCCCCAGTTTGACTATGTTTTCATTGTATGGGGGAGGGAAAGGATATAATTGGACAGGACACTGAAAAATTTGGACCAAAAGCATGCCAAAGACTGCTCTAACAGGTTATTAAGACTGACAACCAAATTCTGGTGGCTAGGCCTGGCCCTGGAATTAGTATGATGATATAGGACAGATGAAAGCAAAAAGGCAGTGGATATGATGGGACTGTTACTGGAATAAAGACCCTCTCTATGAGAAGTGTTTTGTATTGGACAAATTGGCCATTTTTCAGAGGCTAGTATAGCACAGCTTTTGTATTTTATTATTTACAGCTTTAACCACAGCTTTTCAGATTGTGCTCACTACAGAAAGCAAAGGAGCTCAGAGACAGAACTGGTCAAACATCTGCACCTCTGCTCCATGAAAAGTACTTTGTCTGTAAATTTTTGATCCATAATTTGTTGAGGTTTTGAGCTATTTTAAGAATTGACAGTTCAGAGAAGAGTACATTTTGAAAATTTTGTCCTGAAATAATAGTTGAGATGTGTCGTGGTTTTATCCTTCATTGTGGCTAGAAGCCTGAGCCTATCTTATATATCCCAGAGTGCACAGCCATGTGACTCTCATGTTGTAAATAGTTCAGACAATGGTCTCTGCTACTACAGAGAGAAAAAAATGAAAATAATTTTCAGTCAGTGTTTGAATCACTGCAGAATGTCAGCAAGTTTGATTCCAGGTTATAAAAGGTATGTTCAGATTTTTCAGGTGAACAGAAATCTTGTGAAATTAGCTTATGGATGGTTTATAAGAAAAGTAATAGGTAAATAATAACCAGATTGCTCTGGTTTATCCTCTGTGCAGCTCTGCATATTGAGCCACAAGGAAAATGTTGTGTTAGCAAATAAAAGAACCAACAATCTAGAAAGAAGGTTTGTCTTCAGAGGAAAAAAAAGATGGAATAAAAGGAAAAATGGCACATAAATAAATGATAGAAACAAAGAAATGGAGGTGCTAAGTTAGGTTTCTTGTTCTTCTTGGTGTGGAGCCATTTTCAGGGTGGAATCATGGGTGAGCATATTCCTGGGGGACAAGCGATGTTTTCTGTCCTAAATAGTTATTTTTTTAAACACTTAACATAAAATATTGTTGGCTGATTTATCAGTCACCTGCACACTTCACTACAGAGGATGCTTTGTTTGTGCTTAACAAATGCGAGAGCTCTCTGCTGTTTGGGCTGCCTGTTTTAAATGTAAATATGAAGACATATGTTTGCTTTTGGTTTTGACCTTTCTTGGTAGTTTCTGCAACAGAGGAAACTCAAATGACAAAAGACTTTCTTCCCAGCTGGTACTTCTGCTAAAACTTTGGCTAATTGTAAAACATGAAGGAAAACAGAGAAGCTGGCTACAAAATTGCTGCACTCAATAACCTCAGTATTGGCCATTGATGTCAAAACAGGATGATCCATTCCTGGAACAAACATTTAAAGACCCAGCAGAGGTGAATCTGAAATTTTAAGAGAGTTGAAAGCTATTTCTTACTGACTCAGGACTATGTTACTATATATAACAAGAGGAGAGTACATATCTTGATTAGAAATTCATATTTATACATAATGTATAGAAGAAAAACATGGATTTTAGGAACCTTTGGAGATCCCAGAGAGTTTAGTCAGCACAGGAAAGCTGTACTGAGCAATCTAATTGAAGCAGTTTTTCATTATTACTTATTACTCAAGAGTGTTTGATCTGGTATACTAAAAACAAATGCTTTCTATCTGTTTTTCTCTGCCTTTACTCATAGTGACAAGCATAAATACAGACTGCAGAACACTGTATGAGGAGAGCATCCCATTTTTGAAGACCGTGCATTTCAGTAAGCGTCTCAGCTGGCAAGAGAGTCTGAGCAGTGGCTGCGTTCCTGTAGTCAGCTCCTTGACCTCATGTCCATCCCAAATAACTAAAGATGAAGCAGCATTGTAACCACTGCAAAATCCTCCCTCACTTGCCATGATGCAAAGTGGCTAACTTAAAAAAACCCTGGAATTGATTAAAATCTGACCTTGTTTGGGTACTTTTGCCCCCAGTCAAATAAACTAGATGGGAACTAGTTCACTTAAAGGCCAATTTAAAGGATTCATCACACCTAAATTGCAGGGATGACTCCTCTCCATGTTCATGCTCTTAGGTGTCTACATGTATGGAACTACATCAGAGATTAATTTACCCTAGACTAGACACATCAGTCATGGCACAGCTGCCTGAGAACTCATCCCACCCTTTGAGAACTTCTCCTTTTCCCCACAGACAAAAGTGTTCTGGTTACATTTGCTACCCATTTTCTCACCTTTATTCCCAATATTGAGACAAAAATAATTAAATAACATTTATGGATTTTTTGCAAAACACTGATCTGTTGGAAGTCAAAACAAAGGCAAGAACATGAAGCAGGTAAGATAAGAAGTAGTGAAGCTTAAATAATATAAAAATTGAAATGCTGATTTTCTAACATAATATTTTAGGGCTGCTGTAATTATCTTGTAGGTACCGATTTGGAGAGGATGCCAGAAAACTAATTTTCATCATTGCAGCTGTTATAAACAAAAAATGTTATGACCACTGCTCAGTTATGCTTTTACAGAGGTGAGAGATAGCAGGCTTCTGAAGCGGGGTTAATGGACCATTTGTGTCTGCAAAGAGCTACCTTTTGCATGAGGGCAATCTTGAGTGTTTCAAAGATTAAGCAAACAACAGAGCATAGAGAATGAAACAAAAAATAGACAATGTGATTAACTTTTCTCTGAAAGGACCAAAATTCAAGTGTATCAATGACATTTAAAATATACAGGTGCTTTTTGAACATTAAATTTTGATCTCAGGAGGCACAGGAATGGCATGAAAATTTTTTAGACCTGTGACAGGGAAGAAAGGAACAAGATTTATTTTTTTTTTTTTTAATTGACATGTTTCCACCAAAAGAGGCTGAATTTCTGATATGGGTTGTTAATGCCAGAGCATTAGGTCTGCTTATAAAAGAAAACATGACAAGAGCATGCACAGTAATGAATGATTTAGGAGTAGCAAAAGAGAAATCTACAGCACAAGGCTAATGACATTGTCAATGAAATCAAGTAGTGGCAAATTTCACACTGTGGGACAGGATTTTTTAAGATGATTTATAGTGAATGGAATTCATCCTCTCAGCAGTACTATGTGGACCATAGTGACCTTCAAAGAAGGGCTGAGTGATTGCAAGGATAACAAGAATAGCAAGGAAACTTCTAATAAATAAGAAAAAAAGCCATTATTAGGGATTTTTAATCTTGTCTTCCAGACATATAATTTTTCTTTAAATAATAAGAAGCCAGAAGAGATTTTATCATGGTGATAGTAGCATTTCTGTCTACTTTGTTTTTGGTGTGTGGTTTGTTTTAGCTTTTTTTTTTTTTTTTTTCTTTTCCACCTGCTTCTCAGCAGAGCAGACTAACCCAGAGTGAGCAGTCTCACACCATGGATGGACAGGTCTGGAGCCTGCCTTAGTGCATTTAGCCTTAATCTGGTGCTAGAGGGTTCCTTAGTGTTTCTTTGTCTGCAGGTGAATTTCAGACAGTGTTCAGACCCTCAGTAGGAATCAGATGCACTTTCTTGTCCTTTGTTTCTCCTCCATATAGTTTCCAAATTTCTAAAAGACTTTCCATTTCTAAAAGAATAATTACCCTTGTAATCTGATGTTAAGTTGTATATCCAGGAGTAGTGGTCAGCCTATGGCGTTTGTTATAACAGCAGATGCTGCAGTAAGTACTATGTTATATATTATTGAGATCATAATTCGCAGGGGTGGATTCAAAGCTATTATTGTCCTTTGTATCAAACATAACTAAGGCACTTTATATGTTCTTACTTAGTGAGGCTTCACATTTTAAAATTAATATAATGTTAGATAAGTGTATTAGTGATCTGATAATGCAGAAACTGAAAAGATTGCTATTGATAAATTCTGGGGACAGAGTTTGCTTGAACTGATATAGATTTAAAAATATATCATATGGATTTACAGTCTTGTACTTTGGCCTATGTAGACAAAGGATCAAGTTGTGATTGGTACTGCTCCACTTATGAAATGGTGTTAATCCATAAACCCATCATGCTAAATGTTGCATTTATCCAGAACAAAGCCTGCCAAAAGTGCTTGCAATCTGAGCGTGAGGACAAAGGGACAAGGGATGAATACAGGCAGGCTAGAAGTAGATGAGTGAGGACAAGTAGGCACTAGAAAGTGGTACATAGTTGTTCAGCATGAGAGGCCTGTGTCTCTGCACAGCAGCACTCTAGCTAATGCTAAACCTTTTTCATGGGCATCATACCAGGAATGGCTTCCCAAATAGAGACAGTATGGAAGTTTTTCAGATTTCTGGGGTGTTCTGCAGAGTTATTCCAAAGGATGTCAAGAGCCAAGAAGAAAACTGCTGATGGATAGCAGTGGGTCAAGACTGTCTATCAAAGCCAAAATGAAGGACGTTGCAACTCGGAAGAGCCTGCATCTGGTTTTGGTTGAGTGGACAGGGAAATAGTATTGCATTGTGGAGATTGATGCAAACATGTCTAGACAAGTTTGGAGCCTAAAGTATTTTTCAGATACCATGTAAAGATGACAGCTGAATTTGCATTCATAAAGGGATCAGGAGAGTGGAGACTGTCTTCTCTGTAGAAACCCTACATCTTCAGAGGGTCTACACAGGAAAAACTTACCATATGTGGATTAATGTACATTGTTTCCATAAATATCTGCCCTGGCCACTTTTTCAGATGAGGTATGTTGTTAGATGTAACTTTGTTGTATGCCAGTGGAGCAACCTCATGTTCTGGTGTTGTCAAAAAGGTATACAAACATAAGGAAGTAGATTTTGCCTTAGACAAGATGGTTTTTGTCCTGTAGGCTGAACTTCTTTGGTTTCCATGGCATTTGAGAGAAGAAAATGTGTTAATTTAGGCTTGGTTTAATACAATTCACATTAAAGTATTGTTTTCATTCAGTACATGGACACACAGCTATTATCCGGTTCATGAGTGAAGGAGTCCATGGAGGGGAGCCATGAAGAGAACTCTAGGGTTTTTTTGTTTAAGCATTTACATCTCAGCAAGATACTGCACAGTGAGTGACCTTACTTCTGCTCAGTGAAGAGAGATTATATTTTCTTATAGATTTTGATCAATGAGACAGAAAAAGTTTAAAGTTTCTTACCTTATGGGTGAAATGACTTTGAGGAGGAATGGCAGGACAATTAAAAAAAGGACTTTTCATGTTCAAATATAAGGAAAATCTGAGCCTAGGATTTTTGAGACCTGGGGGAAAAAGGATACATTGAGGATTAAAAATATCTTTATCCTTCTGTGCATGTTTCTGGTCTTGGCAAGCTCAAAATCTGCTATTTAATTCCATTGAACTTATTGTATGCAGCTAATATTCCTCTCTGAAGTGGCTGAGAAAATGTGGAAAGAAAACCACTGAATGCTAATTCTGTATTTCTAACTGATCACGTCTGCTGAAATCAAGGTTCAGCGGAGCTTTTAGTTTGGATGCTCAAAGAAGAATAAATTCAGTATTCATATTTCCTTTTATTCATTTTGTTGAGATCCACTCTTGCACCATATCTTTCCCCTTTTCCTGCAAGTCTAACAAAGAATTTCTGCTCATCAGGACTGAGAGCCTTGAGACTTCAAAGTCCTAAAGTGACAAGTCATTCAGCACATCCCTTCACAACATCCACAAGCATCTTGGATGCTTAAATCCAAGAGAATCTGATTACACCAGATACCTTATTCCCCTCCAGGAAGTGACAGGTATTCAGTCTATCTTGCTGCAGTTAACAAGTCCCTCCCAAATGAGTTAAGCTTTTGGGAAGGACGTGATGAGGAATTTCCTATCACTTGTAGAAATCCAGAACTTGGATTCATCTCAGCTCACATAGAACAAAAATTCAAGTACTTAAGTTAGAAATCTTGTCTATTTAGTCTTTCTGGTAGTCAGTGGAGAGACATAAAGCATAGAACAGTCTGTTATATATCAAAGTAACAACTATATAAACCCCCTGGCAAAGCTATGCTGCTTTCAGGACCCGGGGAACATGCATGTAAGAATGGGTAGACTAAATCTGAAACTAATGCCAGGTTAAGTATTCAAAGAGATGACCTTGTTCTGTTTTATACACATGTATCAACCACCACTTTCAATTTGAAGGGATGTACACAGAGCAATGAAATGCATTGACACGGGACTTTGCAAATGCAGCTTGATCATTTTATTTCACATGACTGTCCCCCAAAGAGAGAAAATACATGCACACTTATTTTCAGCATTTGACAAATCTTTAATTAGAAAATCAGTCTCTTCTTTATTATAAAATATCACAGGCTCATAAATCTTGGTAGGTTATAGAGAGAATATTTTTTCTATGAATCTAATATAAAAGTTAAAATAAACAGCATTCATCAGATTATCTCCCTCCCCTACTATATTACCTATTACAAAAAAGCCTATAGTCATCAACTTTTATTTTAAAAAATCATAGATGTATATTGCAGCCTTTTATAACTTGAAGGGATGATATTAATATTTGATGATTTATTAATCATTTTCTGTTACTGTGACTGGCAGAAGTGGAAATGCAGGCTTGGATCTAAACCTATACATGGAATTTTAATGTTCTGAACTCAGCAAAACAACTATCTGCAGGGGAGAACATAGTCAAACTTAATGATTATAACACTGCCTTTTTAAAAAGAAAAATCCAAGTATTAATTAGTATTTAAACATCAAAATAAATTACACAGTAAAGCTTGCAATTTTACATAGAGTTTTTGTACCAGGGTGCTCTCGACATTGTGCTGGTTTGTTGTGCTATCAATGAGGTGTTGGCATGCCTCTGAACCAGGACTCTCCAGCTGAACACTGTAGGGCTTCCATTCACATGGGACTGGCATGAAAAACTTTGACTAAAGGTAATTTTTATAGAAATGCATTAAATGACATGATCACTACTTAACTCAACCATGCACCTACATGCAAATTGAAAAAAAGCCCAAAGTTTGTTTACTGTGTGTTTACAAAACAGCTGCTTTCATGGAAAGAAGTATCCATGCCATCAAATGAAATCTCATGTGAAAACGAATATACAGTTATCTACACTAACTTCTGCTCCTCACTAAAATTACAAACAGTTTATCATTGATATCTAATTAATAGAACAGAGTCTAAAGTCTGTGATTTTGTATCTATTTTGCATAGTCCATTTAATACCCAGTATTTTCTTGCTTGCATGACTAGTGTCTGAGAGAAACAGTTAAATAAATACAGTCATTTACATAATGCCACAGTTTATTTAAAGCATTTTGAAGCTGAAATGATGAAAGGAGAACTGGGTAAATTACTTGGCAAACTGCACATAAGTTATTATTACACTGAGTAAGTATATTGCACTAAAATAGTCACTGTTCAATTACCAACTTTAAGACACTGTCTAGATAATTTTTTGTGATTTTACCGTCCCCCTCAAGAAGCAAATAAATATACAGTTTTAAGTCTGGATTTTAATTGAAACTTTACTGAAAATAATCAATCGTTGTCACCCCAAATTCAGGATCAGCAATGAATATGGCAATAATGCAGCTGTTCTTGTTAGACATTTCATTGCTGATTCCTCTATATGAATCCAAACCTCTTCTGAGGTGCATTTGTCAACACATTCTCAGATTTCTCTCTCAGCAGGCTTATTCCAAAGCCCACTGATGCTCATAAAAATACTCTGCTTGTTGCTAGTCTTCAGGCAGGTCCCACATGTGCCTCATCCCGTTCTTTGTAGTTTTCCTGCTTCTCCCTGGGAAAAAGTTTTGCTAGATATGTACCCATTGTTCTGTCTGTTTGTCATCCTCAGAGGAGACGTACTCCAAAGAAATCCCTTCAGAATCACAGAGAGCTTATTCACCTCACCTCACCTCTGCAGTGTCAACAACCATGCCTGGACTAGACTTCCCAAGCTTCCTTGCTCATCAACAGAGAGAAGCAGGTACTTTTAGGGCACAATTCATTTGTCCTGGTTTCTTTTCACCTTTGTTAGGATAGAATGGATTGTGACCAGGAAATGCCAACTGCTGTCTCTTGGCCAAACATGGACCGTACAAATGTGGGTTTACACACACAGATAGATGCTCTTATTTTGGTCAGAAGAGCGCCAGGCTCTCATGTTGGAGTCTTGGTTGATATTTATATTCTTGGGTTGGAAGTTTTAAAAGCAGTCATCATTTACTTGTCAATCTGATCAAGGTCAGACAAAGTTTAACTGCAGAAGTCAGTGAGGTTGTTTAGCTCAAGCATACTGAAAAGTCTGATTTTAGCTCTTTCTTTTTGTTAAATGCCACCTTGAAATTGCACATATGTTCCTAACCACATGTTTTACTGGAGGAGGAATTTATCTTAGCTAAGAAAATACAGCCAGATAGGAGATTCCATCAAGGAAATTGAATGAAATTGAGATTTTTTTATATATATGATTAATCATTATCAAAAGAATCAACATTGTCATGTGCACGTGGTTTGGCTAAACATATGGATACATTTCCAACTCTTTCATATGTTTCAAAAAGCTTGATATTTCATAATTAGAAGTACTGTATACTTAAAAAAAAGACAAGTCTTACATATTGGAACTTTTGATGTTATTGAAATTGACATTTGGACTTCATTGTGCTGGTGTTCAATTTCAAACATAAAATTGAAGAGTTTTGAGTTGAGAGGGTATCTTCATGTATTAAATGCAACACAGTCTCCCTTCCTAGTTTATATCCTAATATTCAAAAGGAACAAGGAAAGATGAAAAGAGATCAGAAAGCATGGCATAATTTCCTCTTTGTCCTGAAAATATCATTAATAACTGAATAGATATTGCAAAAGATTTGGATTCACTATCTACCTCCATATGAAAGGCTGTGATCACTTATATTTCAGTCAAGTAATACCAACGTTTTTGGAAATAGCCCACTCTTGTTCACCCTGTAGCTGATGCAAAAATCTGCTGAAGTCAACTGGAGTATTTCCAACAGTTTCAGGAAGCTGTGGAGCAGTTCTCAGTGCACGTAAGTGAAGTACAAATTGTGATAGAATGAGTAAAAGTGGGAGCCTGTATCCAAAAGGAATCAAATCTTAAAAGCTATCAAGTAACCATTCCTCTCATAAGCTTTAGTGGGTACATGGTAGTCATATACTCTAATGATGGTGATGGCATGAAAACATACACAGAGCTGCACATAGCTGTTCAGCAAGCACTAGATATGCTACTCTTACAAGTGTATAATTTAAATTATTTTTGTACAATCATAGAATCATAGAATATTTTTTAGTTGGAAAAGACCATTATGAACACCTAATCCAACTGTAAACTTAGCATTGCCAACTTCACCACTAAAGCATGTCCCCAAGCACCACATCTACACATCTTTTAAACACCTCCAGGGATGGTGACTCCACCATCTCCCTGGGCAGCCTGTTCCAATACTTGACCACCCTTTCAGTGAAGAATTTTGTCCTAATATCCAACCTAAACCTCCCTTGGTGCAACTTAAGGCCATTCCCTCTTGTCCTATCACTTGTTCCTTGGTTGAACAGACCCATCCCCACCTAGCTACAATCTCTTTTCAGGTAGTTGTAGAGAACAATAAGATTTCCCATCAGCCTCCTTTTCTCCAGACTAAATAATTCCCAGTGTTTTTACTAAAACACTGGAAATTTTAATGCTTACTTGTAACTAATATTGGGAAATGCTGGAGCACAGGAGCAGAAAATGAAGAGTTCCTCCTTTATGGTATGGATTGCATTCTGTTTGAATGATGCATGAGATGTCACACTTCACAATGCACATGCTGAGAAAGCAGAACCGTTTGCTGATTCATACTGTAAATTTTCATCCTTGTGGAGCATGAACTAAACTCTGGGTCATGAGCTAGTAGAATCTATCATTTGATTGCAAGCAGCTATTTAAATATATATACACACATATGAAATAAATGAATCATTTATTTATACTTGGCAATAAAACATGAGGTGTTTATCCATTATTTACCCCTGCAGTGGAAATCAAGAACAGGGATGCAAAATTTCACTGAAACTTTTCTTGCTTGTGCTGTATAACATTATGTTCTGAAGTAAAATTCCTGGTCCCTCCTCCCTTGAATGTGAATCCAGAGCAACCAGCAAAGCTGCAGCACAGATGGGGAAACACATGGCATTCCTTGACTAGGTTTTCAGGCAGAGCAGTAATGGTGTTTGCTCCTTTATTTTTGCTATCATCTTTTTTTCTATTATCTTTTTTTTTTTTTAGTTTTTCTGTTGAGTATAGCCTAATTCCACTTGTGACAAAGGAAAATCTAAGAAAATTATGAAAGAGGGAGATGTGAATGCTGAATCTCTGCTTAGGGTTGCATTTTGCTGGTTTGTTTTTATTTATTTGTTTGTATTTTTTTAATAAATCCATTGTAAATCTGTTAACTTAAATTTTACTTATACAGGAGAGATATCACATAGGTAGTACAGTGTGAGAGATTCCATAAGCAACTAGCACCAGAACTGTCTCATCATTTTTTCTGCCTCAGTCTGTGTGTCTTTGTCGATCTGCCCTCCTCAGAGTTGTAGCTGCCTTGATGCAATCTTTGTTGGTTTTTTGTTTGTTTGTTTCAAGAGAGCCTAAACAGTGGAACCCTATGAGCTCTGATGTACAACTAATGGTTCAGCACAAAATAGTTTCTAGTTTTTGTAAAATGCTATTTTTATCAAGACTTGCTATTCTTGCAAATTAGGTTGAAAAGTTTGATTTTACTATTACTATTTTTATATACTATTTAGTAATTATTAGTTTTAGTCTTAAATTCTGAAGGAGATGGATTTATAAATATTCCATTTTTCGTCTGCTTGGAATGAGATGAAACATTTTAATATTTCTGCCTCACAATATTTTATTTCAGTTTGTTGAACTCACTGAAATTCTTTCAGTTCTTGTCTTTGGAACATTAAACTGTATTTCCCTGTCACAGCACACTGCATCCTGTTAGGCATAAATTTTGAGCATCTTGACTGGCTTGGAGCTGGGCTACCTGCCACATAATGCCAATGCAAGGCCCTTGGGATCCAGTGTTCCTGTGACCCTTTCCTTAACGGGGACGTATAGGTACACCAACTTGGCACAGATGTGCCATTTGGCTATAAAGCCTGAGCAATACATCATGGAGAAGTAAACCTTTGTAGAATAACTCTTACATGGTACTGAATACCATCAGCAAGTGGGGTTTAACACTGAGCTGATGTTGAGGAGGCAGATTAGTGTATGTGATCTGGGAAATCCTACCAGCTCTGCTCATGGTTAAAAGCCTCGAAGGGAGCAGAAACTCCACTGCTGCCTTGAGAACTTGACAGCAGCTCAACCAAGGAGTCTTCCTACCTGTGGCCATGATATTTAGTATTTGATCTCTGTTCAAACTTCACACAGAGAAAACTTCCTAGGTTATGTTACTGAGTGCAATGTGATGTAAGACACACCTATAGTAAGTGAAACACTTAGCTCACAGCATCTACTTACACAAAGAATTGTCCTTGACTGTGTGCAAATACACATGCAGATGTTTACACACCCCTCTCAGGGCAAGAGACATTTGCACTGCCAGCACATAAATAATTATATCTTTCTATGCAGGAAAAAAGTTTTCAACAGCTACCAAAGCAAAGCTCCTTTGCCTAGGAGAACCTTGTTTCAGAGTCAGACAGGTTATTTATACTTTACTCACAGCCATGCAAAAGCATTCATGCAAATATAACACCATGGACAATGTGCAAAAACAGAGATGTGCACATTGAGGAGCACATAAATATCTTTCAAAGAGGCATAGTATCTCATAAAACAAAATAATTCAGTGTGCCCACTCAGTACAACTCCTTACAACTCCTTCAAGAAGCTGCTCATGTGGATTAACAGTCTAACAATGTCCTCTTATTCTGTTGCTATATCTACCCTCCTACTCTGTTGCCATCTACTGTATCTCCCTTCACCTCCTCAATACTCCCTGCATTTCATTATCTGGCATTTCACACTTTGTGTCTGCTCTGGCTGCCTCAAGGTGTTATGTTTGTAGGACTGTCGGTCCATCAGCTTTCACAGCTACTAAGAGCACATAAAAAGAAAGAAATTTCTGACATGCTCTTCTTCAAAGCCTCAGATCTGTATCTTCACACACTAGTAATTTTGAATTTTTTTTTTCCTATTTATCTTAGAGAAATTAATGGTATTGGGACATAATACACCAAGAGCAATACACCATGTAATAAATTTTCTCTCTGCCACTCCTGATGTCCCTGTGGATGTATTTATTGTGTCATCAAGTTTCTCAAACCCCTCATGCAGGAGGGGCTTTTGTAAAGAGAATTTAATTCCTTCTCAACTATGTATGTCCCTTGTCTCTGCTTCATTTACATGCGATTTCCACATATGTGTCCTGTCTCTTTCCCAAAGCATTTTCCTTTTGAGCACTTAAACTGTGATATAATCAAGATTACATTTTTGCCTTGACTTATCTTCTAGAGTACAAACTTAACTGTTTTTGAGTAGGTGATCATGCAGGTGGGTCAGCTTGGGTAGAGCTCTACGTATTGTGACTGATTTCAGTGAGTCTGTGTCTGGATCTAGGATTAAACTTTTCTTTCCCATTAAGTGAAGGTAGAGAGTTGAGACATTAAAGAAATTTTGGCAAGATTTAAAAGAAAAAGGATCTTTAAGTTGACTTTACCTTCATCAGTAGTGGAAACCATAATTTATATTATTCTTAATAAATGAATTTTAAAATTATTAATACATTTTTAACTGATGTTGCTTCCAATTTCCTTCTGCAACACACTCTTCAAGTGACAATTATTTGATCTATTTCAGTTCTGTTTCTAGGCAATTTCACATTTTTTTAGGTTCTCCCATTAACACTAGGATGGCCAGGATATTAAAGTACATCTAAGGTTTTTTAAATCCTTGATTAGATATCCCTTATGGGGTACAGAAGTGGTGAAAGTACAAGCTCTGAAAAACTGGCCTCTTGAAGCTCTTAGTCTGGGGAGCTCCACTAACGAGGCAATCTCAAAGGTGCTGTACAGCCAGGCTTTTCAAAGACTTCAGAATGATAAAAGTACATTTCTGTTAGATTTTTAAAAGTTCCTGTGCAGTGAGCCTCAATGGGAGCTAAGCATCACCTTTAGGTATCTCCTCCTTTCCTGACTTTTGTAGATATTGGCCAGCTTGGGTCATTAGTGCTTTATGAAGGTTGCTTATACTTTTGTTGGTGTTTCAAGGGGGTTTCTGTTACAATGGAACTTCTATTTTGGTTCAACCTCATCTATTTTTAGCAAGACAACACATGATTCACGTTTCTAGGAACCAGCTGCCATGGGACTGCTTGTTACACTTTATGAGCAGGAGATCCCTTGCACTTAAGAGAGCCATTCCTCTGGGGATTCCTCAGAGAAATTAAAAATAGACACTTGGCTAACTGAGAGCATTAGTGCTAAGTTATGCTGAGGAAATGAGCTATTTATAAAAGGATGGCCAAAATGACATGGGAAAACTGTGCTGTTTAGAGGTCATTGCTGTAAAATATCCAAATGAAATTTTAAAGAATGAAGGGCCTTCTATGCTTGAATGGCAGGGGGTGAATTAAATGCTTGAAAAATGAGAAAATAACACACAGAAATGTACAAAAATCACATGCTACCAAGCTGTCAGTTGTTGCTAATTATATTGTCTTTAAACTGAGGCTTTTCCATTATAAGGATGTCAGAAAAATATTATGATGAAGTCATCCTTATTTGTATTCCATCTATGTACAAATTGGTCTGGGGAAGAGTTTTAATGTTGCATTGCATTATGCATAGAAATGAATACCTTTTCATTTATGAAGTTATCTGTCATCTCTGTGGCTGTATATGGACAGGAAATATGTGCCAGTGTAACTGCATTTTTATGCTCATAGTTAAAGTCCTAATTTACAGCAATGGTCAAATCATTACTGATATCAGGAAAAAGGATTTCAAGGAAAGAGTAATTATTTTGCCCGGTGGATGTAGCACAGTACCTCCCAGTTGCAATTCTGATCTGAACTATCTGTAAATATCAAATCTTGAATTTAGTTTAATTCAGAGCTCTCAGAGGCAAAGTCCTGCTTCTCGTTGACCTAAAAGCTAAGGACAATGTTGTGACTGAACCTAACAATTAATTAATCCATTCACGTACAGTAAGAGATGCCTTTGGTGTTGCCCCTTTTTTACCCCAGCCACATTTAATAACGAATCACATAGGATTTCCTCAGGGAAAAGGGAAAAAGAAGGCTGAGACAATAAAATGAAGTATTCAGCTCACATACTGAACCAGGGAGTTGAAACAACTTATACGTCTCCATCCATCACACGTCTGTGATGTTATCTAGAGGGTGTGGGGTCTGTATGGGAATGGGAGACTTGATTGGTTTAGGGTGTTTGAAACTCTGTGTAGGAGGGAAAGATAGATAGGAAGGCTGGAGAAGATACCAGGAAAGTGGAGATATAAAAATAAACACTACAGCCAGACTGGGTGCATTGTTCTGAAACATCCTTATGGGAAACGACTCTGTTTGAACTGGGGGAAAAGAGAGGACTTTCTGTGAGCCAGAAAAGCTGCATCCTCCTGCCTGGAGTCAACACCTTTTGCACAGCTTGTAGGTGAAAGAGGAGGACACTGAAGAAATAGATGAATTCTTTATCGATTTCTTCCGCCAACAGAAATGACTGCAACCTCCAAAATTTGGATAATTGCCAGGGAGGGAAAGAAAAAAAAAAGTTAAAGCTCTAAAAATAGATCTACTCCTCTCAATTTCTATTAATCATTTTGTTGGCTGGTGTCAGACATTATATATGTAGGAAGGGAGTGAGTTTTCTCCTGCCTTCTGCAGCAGTAGATTTACTAATATTCTGAGGGCTATGGACTCCTTCAGGGATGCTCCCTTTGAAGAAGTGCTCTGAGAAAATCATCAGGACTGAGAACTTCCAGTCATTTGTTGACTGACATTTGCAAGCATCTTTGAAAGAAAACGCTGCATAACTCTGGAACTCTCTATTCTGAAAATGCTAGAGCTGGGAGAGGTTTTCTAGAATTGCAATTCTGTACTGCCACAGACACACATTTTATTGAGTAGTCCTAAAAAAGCAGATGCTTGGCAGTATTTTTCAGGGATTTGTTCAAAATTTCTGCTGACATCATTGCCTTCAAACATAAATATTTATTCCTTAAGTATCATGACTTTGAGCTGACACAAGAAAGCATTGGTTTCCCAAAATCTCATGACCCTTTGTCACAGAAGGAACTAAACAAGTTAGATAAAATTTGAGCTGGTCCACACACACGCTCAAGGGATTCTGTCTTGTCAGCTACTTAGAACAGACTGTGAACTGTACAGTACAACAGAAAAGAGGCAGAGAGACATGAGCCATCTTTACCTTATCTGCAGATAGGAGAAATATGAGTCTGATGTATACGATCAGTCATAAGCTTCAAATTTGCAGTCATAGCTACTCAATCATTATCTTTGACATTGTTTCCTCAGCAAGAAACTTCTCAGATACAAATTTTCATGTCTGTCTGAAAATCTGGTAAAACAGACTTCAGCATCACACGAACTGAAAAGAAGGCATTTCAACAAAATCTGTTTTTCTCTGAGTTATTTCCTTAACTTTATCATCTGTGCACAGAAGCATACAGTCTTCTAACGAGAAGCCAAGAAGAAATGGCAGCATGGTTATGATATGACTGCTTCTTTGCATTGCTAAACTTCATTTTTAGCTTTCTAGTTGTTTTTTTTTTTCTTCAACCAAGAACAAAGCAAATCCCATTTGCAACTGGTCTTTATTTCTGCCTTAGAGGGAATTAAATATCCAGCTACTTACAGTTCAATAAACTCCTCAAATCCTGCATGAACGAAATGAACAAAGCTCATAAGCTCATGCTTCTCTCCCACAGACACCACTGAGATGTAAGCCTGTGCTTGAAAGATATGAGCAAAAAATGGGAATATTTATGTTTTAAAATCATAAAATCATAGAATGAATGAGGGTTGGAAGGGAGCCTCAAAGGTCATCTAGTCCAACCCTCCTGCAGTAATCAGGGACACCTTTACTAGAGCAGGGGTTGCTCAGAGCCCCAGCAAGCCTGACCTTGAATATCTCCAGCGATGGAACCTCCACTACCTATGCTGGGTTAGAGATACCAGCATTAGTTGTACAGGATCTGTGTAAAGGTACTAGTTTGGTTTTGAAAATTGCACAGTTGTGTCAGTGTGATCTTACACACATGAGAGATTTATTTCTGAGCAGTAGTGTCAGGCTCCAGCACAGTGCCATGATTACACAGCTTTGCATCTATGCTTGCAAAGCTGCCTTGTCTTCTCATCGTTGCAGCACTACTCAGTGTAGAAAGACACTCTGCAAGGTTATAGGTTTGCACAAACTTTGAATTCAGTAAATATATTCCCTTGCACACTATAGGATAAGTCAAAGTAAATGATGGGTCTGTTATTCAGTGATGTTTCTTCTACTTTATACCCAGATTTGGCTGTTTCCAGCTTTGTCAAACTTGGATCAAAGGCCAAGCTGTTGCAGTTAAAGTGATAAGCAGCAAACCTGTGGGCCATGCAGCAAAGAGGATGTTTCAGTCTTGAAAGCTATTAAGAGTTACTCCAGGGAAGCATCAGTGCTGGGAAGCCCCTGAGAGCAATTGCAGGAACTTTCATGGAGCACAAGGGAAAAGCTGCTGCAAACTGTGATACAGGGCTGATTGCAAGAAGCAATGACCGTGTTGTGAGACTGAGCTTCTCCACTTGCTCCTTCAGCTCAAGAGGACCAAAGGCTTTCTGCACTGCGTCAGTGACTAAATTATTAAAATGCCATGAATTTGGAAATGGAGGAGCAATAATGCAAAGAATATGTTCCTCTATAAGGAATCAGCTAGGTTTCCAATCTCTTCAGTTGAAGAGTAGAAGGTATTGCAGTGGTTCTGAATGAAAATACGATAGATGCCTAATATCAGCACAAACTTGTACAGTGGGTAACATCCAGAATAAAGATGACCTCCTTGTCTATCATAACTCAAGAAGCATTATGGGACTCCAATTTAATGTGATAAAATGTCATCACAAACATGAAATTCTAAAGCCATCACTCAATGATTATAATTAGCCCATGGCAAACTGCTCTGAATACCAAAGCAACTATAAAAGTTGAAAATCCTCTCAATTAGCAAAGACGCAGAAAATGTGTGAGACTGATTCATGGCTGGAAAGGCTTCAATTAACCTGGCCCAGATTGAGATGATTAGGAGGGCAACTCCAATTGTGCAAATGATGTAAAATCTGCTAGTGTGGTATTAAGTCTTGTATTTTTCCATCTCTGGGCCTGTTCTTCAGTGCTGCCTTCAGGCACATCATCTGCTAACATAAAATAATTTCCTGAACTATCTGACAAAAAACAGACCTAAATCCAGCAAGCCCTGACGATACTCTGCAAAACTTTTCAGATATTAACTCTTTCAGTGAGTAGGATCTGTACAGAAATTTTTCTGCCTGGATGTCACACAGTCCTGTTCAAACTCTTGTTCAATACTACTGCAAGGAAGTCTAGACCACAAAGATTGGTAAAAATTACCACCCCAGACTAATAAAAAGCAAGGAACCATTCATTTCCATATAGTGGCATCTTGTGAACACAACACCTCACTCTGGGTCTTTGATCATTGCATTGTAGTTGAAAAGCTGCTTAGCCTGGACCAATCTTACACCTGACACATTCAGTGGCTGCTTCTCATCGACTTCAGCAAGGGAAGATCACATCACCTCTTTCAGATTCAGACCACAAGAGTACTAACCTGTCCTGTCCTGCCAATCACTGTACAAAACCAGAGTGCTGCAATGTGTGTGGGAGACACAGTTTAATTTAGATTTAACAGCAATAACATAGTTGCTGCTGATGATCGGGGCAATGGGGGTTTCTGCACAAGCCAATCACTCAGGCACTTACTCAGCTTCTCAGATATGGGGTTTTTTTCATCCCACACTCTAAAACTCAGATATGTCTGTATTAGCTGCAGTCATATCTCTGTGATAAATATTAAGAAAGAGCACTAAGTAGTTGTATTCCTTTAAAGGAGACATGGACAAATAGCCACCAGCACAACCGCAGCAATCCCAAGTGAAATGTAAATTACAGCTAGAAATCCAAAAGTGATCATGAATGAAATGGGCTGAGTACAATACTCTAAATCTTTTTTTCTGCTGTCTAATGCAACTATGTGCACCCACAATCAGCCCAGGATATAGATCAGTTCATTGCAGATGATGGGTTCTTACAGCAGCACCACAAATATCGTTTCTAAAACATTTTATTTACTGTAAGAAACAATGCAAAACTTTAAGTTCGAATCACAGAATGGTTTGGGTTGGAAGGGACCTTAAAGATCATCCAGTTCCAACCCCACTACCATAAGCAGGGACACCTTCCACTAGACCAGGTTGCTCAAAGCCTCATCCAACCTGGCCTTGAACACCTCCAGGGAGGGACCATATACAACTTCTCTGGACAACCTGTTACAGGACCATACATGTATTTGTTTCATGATGCCATGAGCTCATTGAAACTTCAAATGCTAACAAGCACTGCATCATTCTTCTGTATGCTGCCATGAAGATACCACTTGTCTTTCACACTATGCACTAATTTCTGAGACATGTGGGAGAGAACTAACAACTTAGAACAGATTTAAGGTCCATGAATCAAAACATCCCCCCAAATGCTTATGGATCCAAAGTTAGGAGTACAAGGGAGATATTTTCAGGAATAACAACAATGAAAAAGGACACTTTTTTGGCAGAGGTAAAACTAAAAAGTCAATCTGCATTAAAAGAATGAATTAGTTGAAAATCTCATTAATTAATAACAGTTTAACTTAAGTAGGTCCAAAATTATGTATTTATATTTTTTAATATTAAAATCTACATTACTTTTTATTTCTCACAATAAATTGATTTGCATTTACTTTTACTTTTTAAATAATTAAAGATAAAGATAACTGGAACTATATTATTATTATTATTATTATTATTATTATTATTATTATTATTCAAGAACTGGCTAAAGTTCTGGAATGAGGACTGCAATTTTCAGTAAGAATTGAACAAAGACTAGAAATAAGCTGCTACGAGACTATAATACAGATTGGAACAATGGACTTTATCACTGGAGGGCAGTATAAGTACCAGTATAGGCTAAATAGCAAAACCTCAGTATCCTCAACTGAGTGACTTTATCTGCCAGAACAGTAATTGCTGCTTCTTTATAGCAGCCAGCTACAAACAAGAGATCCTGCAGACAGCAGGTCAGACCTGCCACTGGAAAAGAGAATTACACTTTTCTTGTCATCAACTTTTCATTATCACTAAAATTTCCCAGACCAGACCTGGGTTGGAAGAGAGAGAGAAACTTTTCATGGCCAGAGATCTTCTGCAAGCAAAATTTGTCTACAAAATTTGTATTCAGTATTTGTCCAAATTTAATAGAAATATAGTTGTAGAAGCCCTCATCATGTTATGACCACTACCAAACTTGAAGCAGTCCCAAGCCTTTAGGATAGTCTTCATAGCTAGCCATCCACTACCATTGTTTCTTGGAGCTTAGCAGTTTAAGGGCTTGCTGGTTGAGACTCTAATCACAGGAAAGTTTGTCAAACTTTTCTACATCCTTGGTAATAATGAGAAGAGGAGAATTTCATGTCAGAGTTCTGGGCTCTCTTTTCTTAATCATAACAATTTATGAAGTTTCTAGACCAGCAATTTCTTAGAAAACAGAGAAAAAAAAGAATATTTATTCTGTGGGGTACCTCTGTTACTTTGGGTCAAATCTGCATCCTCCTTTGCCGACATGGCAAAACATGTTTTGCAGCTCAAAGACATGATAGAGTTACCACTTCACCATGTGAAATGACAACTAGCCACTTTTCTTTTTTTTTTCCCCAGCAAAAAATGTCAGAGTCAGTTTTCCAGCAGTGTCCTTTTTTCAGTGCTTTTTGGGGCCACTAACTGCAAAACTCGCCTGGATAAATGGTGACTGATTTAGAAATAGAAAATAAATGTATCTGTGAAAAATAGCCTGACAAAGAGGGACAGGACGACATCCTGGGTCAGGTGCCCTCTCCAATATGACTGACAAGGTTGTGTCCTCTGATCCTGCACCTTCCCCTCTTTTTTATTTGAATGGAAATGAGGTCCATGGATAAGGAGAGAGTCTTAGTCTGGTAGTTTCCCTTTAGACAGAGTGCTGTGGATCAAGGCTTCAGAATACGGGCAGATACTTCAAGGCAAAACCTGAAGGTTACCATTTGTACTTACTGTGAGAGGGATTTCTGCATGTAAAATACATGATTTAATGTGTCCTTCTAAGCTTACTAATTACTCAAAGGTCTGAGAGATGTTTATACTGGGACATTCATTATTGAGAGCAAGAGAAGTGATAGCGCAGAGGCAGGGGCAGATCTCGCAGCCATGGGGCAGTGCTGAGTATGATATGGGCATCAAGGCTTCCCTTGAGATGGTTAGAAAAACCTGAGAAAATCTATGCCTTTGCATTGAAAAGACTTGAACTCCCAACTCTATCACTGAGGGAAGAGGAACTGAGTGTTATCAGGTTGTAGAGGGGAGAGGAAAAGCCTGAATGTGAAAGCAAGAGAGAAAGGAAACTTGTGAAACGCAACTGGGTGAGAAAGGAACTGTTGGCACGAGTGGTTGGTGAAGAAAGGAACTGGGTTATGTCCTATTGACTACTCAGCTCTGTCTGGGAAATTTAAACATTTGGTTGCATCTAGCATAGCTTCAGGGCAGCTGTAAATTGTCTATCTGCCGATAGCCTGTGAGGGACCATATGCCAGCTCAGGGTTGCCAGTTGCTCTGACCTGCTTTTCCCAAGTCCTGAGATGCCCTGGACCCCTTGTGAGGAAGGAAGTGCCAGTTTCTGGCACTGCCCAAGGTTTTAGCTCCACATTTGCTCTTAAAAGAAACCCTGTTCATTTTGTCTAATATTAAATGTAAGGGAAGAGGCACCTGACAAAATGGTCCTGCAATATGCATTAATACTGAATATCTTTCTATTAAAAAAAGGGAAAATTCTAATGTTTAAGATTAATATATTTTATTGAAGATTTCAGTCTTTCAAAGACATAAGTATTTGGTATAGAATTTCAAGCTCAGTAAAAGACTTATACAAATATGGTCATGGTATAATCATGTAAAATATTAACAGTTTTCAGCAACAAGGGAGCTTTATGAGGGAGGAAAACCAATATTGACTTACGGTGTTTATTCATAGCATAGTAAAGTTGCCTACACCTGAGAAATTCCAGTAATTAAACATCTAATGCTAAATTCATACAAAGAAAGATTAAGCAAATTCTACAACTTAAAGGGAGATAGAAAAGCTGACCAATACAGGCTAAAAAAAAAGGAACAAACGTTACACTAAATAAAGATGCGAATAGACATAAATAACTGTTGGAAAAAATGTCCTTCATCTTCCCTATAGTACTTGCTTAATTCAGTTCTTTTTGTAGTGACTCTTGGCTGCTCAAAACTGTGTTGTTTGTAATGCTCCAGTTACCCAGCTGCCATCCTGGAGCCCTAACAACCCATCTTAACTCCCCAGTAGACAAAGTCAACAGTCAAACTGGTTACTGCCCATCACCCCAAAATTATTTATCAACATTTTCATTGCAGTTACAATGAACAGAGATGCCTCAGAGGGATTAGTCTGACCCCACTTCAAACACATGCTCTCAAGTATATGAACTAGTTGTCCCAGACTATTCACCAGTTCTGGTAGTTGTCATCAGATGCATGCAAGGGCCTTCACCCTAAAGTAGATACCTGAGCTACATGAATTGCAGTGCCTATTTCTCTCCTTTGACTACAGTATATTTGACTATAGACTAGGAGGGGAGGTCTTTGATATCTGTTTTTTACATGTCCCTTTCCATCTGGTTGTGTGCTTCCATAACGTATTAGCCACAGACATCATAGAGGAAGACTTACTTCATTAAAAGACACTGTTTGCCATTAAACTCTTAAATGGTTATAGTGTCTGTGTTTCTATCTAGCTTATGTTATAGGGTGAAGTTTTTTAAAAAAGCATTGTTAGACATCAGTTAAATGGAACCTTTTTAAGGATGTTGAGGAAATGTCTGATTTAAGACCCTCTGTCTTCTTTTCAGATTAGATTATCTGCTTACCCGAGTCTTCAGACTGGCAAAGACTTACAAGCATATCTTTATATACATCCTCCACTGAAGCCAATGGGGTTATTCATAATGTTTACAGCTTGGCAGTTGCATCTATTTTTGCAGGAGTAGGGACTTGACTTCTTTTCCCGGTGTACATAAGTATTCCTCACCAGATGCAGCCCAAGGACGTGTATAGTGTGATTCTCCACTTCTGCCCCATTCATATCGCCATTCACATTTAATTTAATTAAAAAGCAACAGATGATGCTATGGCAAGTTTTACACTAGGTACAAAGCCAGCTTTTGGATTTTTTTTTTTTATTGGCAAGGCTGAATTTGACTTCATGGAGCAATTCCTCTCATCCATAATAGAGGCATAACCAGCACTTGTCCAGAGTATCACTTGAAAGAAATAATGAATTGCATTAAATGAAAAGTTTCATTTTTTCTTTTAAAAATGAGCTTTAACATCATAAAATACCATATTCTCATTATAAGTCAGATATCTTGTTATTTTTCCAGGAAAAGTGCTCAGCAAGGCTTTGTTCTTGCTTAAGTGTTGTACAACTGTAACAAATCACTAAAATGTCCCTGAGATGTCTCACATCAGGGAAATTGAAACCCTGAAAAATATATGTGCTTGGCACGGTCTTTCTACGCATTGTGAAATTGCTACTATAATTGTAGGATTTAGTATGTTATGGGTAAGAGGCCTTTTCTTTTAAGGCTTCTTTTTCTGCAAAGCTCACATTTAACTTGAAGCACAGAGATAAGTACATCCTTATTTAGCCCAGTACTTAAACACATGCTTAAATTTAAAGATGTCCCAGTCCATGAGACTCGAGAATTTGATTAAACCAAATCATTTACTTGAGTGCTTTGCCAAATTAAGATCTCCAGAAGTAAAATACCAGTATGAATATAGGCTGCATTGATGTCAGAAGTTGTGACTTGGCTAGAAAGCCAAGTAATATCAGGGGTTGCTCTCTGGCCCTAAAGAAAGCTGGCAGGGTCTGTCAATGTCCATACTATTAAACTCTCCCGTAGTCTGAAAAACAGGTAACTGTAAACAAGCTGTCTGGTGGGAATGGTCCCTGGGCCATGCCAGCACCCAGACTCTGCCCAGGAATCACTGGGGAGAGACCTGGTTTTCTGGACCAAAGCTGTGCCAGGGACTTCCCTAGATATTTCATAGTTCAGAACATTAATTTCCAGCACTTGTGTCGTGCCATAACCTGAAATCACCTCAAAAGGTAACTGCCTCAGTCTTAAGAGTTGACACCTTAAGTTCTGTGCTTCAAACGGCTTTGCCATTCCCAGGACTTAGAACAGGTTTCATGGTGTTGTTCAGTTTGTTTTTATACTCTGAGGTAGTGAGAAGAGAACAAATTCTTGTTCAGGGTGAGATACTGTCACTGTTTAGACTTTCACAGCTAGACAATCCCTCTCTGAAGTTCTCACACAGCTACAATAACTGCAGCTGGACTGGCATTGTGGTCACTCTTTGCTTTTCCACCTCATGGTAGAAAGTTGATCTGGCCACAGAAGTGAATTTTGCAACTACCTCTTCTTCTTCTGGAGAGGCAAAATGACATATCCCACAAGTCCTATGGATTTAGTATTTGGTGTACACATTAGGAATGAGGGCCAGTGTCTGAACAGGTACGTACATACTAGTACTCCTGCTGTGCCAGATGCTGCAAAGTCTCCATTAACATGGAGTTGAAACCAATGAGGTTTCCTCCAAGAGCAAGTCTGCCACAGCAGACAGGATGTTTTTGTAGGTGAGGAATTATCTTTGATGTGATAAGTGTGAAAGAAGTTCAGTCCTTATTCATGAAAGGAAGTAAGTTCAAAGAAATATCATGCCAGAATTGCAAGAGAGAAAAAAAGAAAACATTTGGACCAAGGTTTCTCTATTCACAGAAACTTTTACTCTTTTTCAATTGACATTCCTATTCAAATTCCCACGTAAAAATTTTCTGTCCATGGCTGAATCTAAAGTATTTCATAATGTTTTAGCCTATTCTCAAGTGGCTTATTGAAAGAAAAGCGATGCTTTTTGTTCTTCACACAGGAACTCAGTGCACCATCCAACATACAGCTGGGAAACAGAAACAGTCTTACAGTAGAAGGCTGCTGCACTGGATATCTGCCCTAAGATATATCCTTTCTCTAGCAAAAGCTGTGTTAATCTGTTCATTATTTTGGTGCATAAGCAGGGTACACTCTGGTGTGTGCTCAGGATGACACAAAGAAAAGCTGAGAGAGCTGGGACTCTTCAATCTGGAGAAGAGAAGACTGAGAGGGGATCTGATCAGTGTCTATAAATATCTGAAATATGGGGGTCAAATGGATGAGGCTGGGCTCTTTTCAGTAGTACCCTGTGACAGGACAAGGGGCAATGAGCAAAAACTGGAACACCAAAAGTTCCAGACAAACTTAAGGAAAAACTTCTTTACTGTGAGGGTGCCAGAGCACTGGGACAGGCTGCCCAGAGAGGTTGTGGAGTCTCCATCTCTGGAGATGTTCAAAACCCACCCAGATGCTATTCTGTGCTCTAGGTGAACCTGCTTTGGCAGGGGAGTTGGACTGGATGATCTCCAGAGGTCCCTTCCAACCCGACCATTCTGCGATTCTGTGATATTGCCAAACTGGTGGTGCTGCAAGTAAAGGGGAGACCATTACCAGTCTGTGTTAGAAATATTGCCTGGAGTATCTGGCAGGGTGATGTAGAGGGGTTGAAGTTAAGCAGGACACTACTGAGGTACCATTAATTTTTCTCTAGTTAAGGCTGTATCAGCATTTCCACTAGAAAACATCTTTCCAGAGGCTTGTATAATTCAGCCTAGAAAATGTGCTCTGAACAGAAACTTGGCACAAAATGCTCCAAGCAGGGGCAATATTTTCTTTTTGAGGGCATGAAGAAATTCCCATTCATTTTTGTTTCTGAGACAGAAAAGTAGTAAAAATATAGGCATTTCTATGACAAAAGCATGCTGAATGAAAGAAATACCTACAGCAAAAAGGACCATAAAGAGCAGAAGTTTATGAGATAAAAAGTGCAGAAAAAAATGGAAATTTAGGCTTAATTATTTTCTGAGTTTTCTTACAGACACTTCTCTGTCTGTAGAAAGTTTTTAGCTTTTTGGATGCTGTTATAAATTATCTAGTTCTGTACCAGAGTCTACACTTTGATGCATCCAAGCATCTTCCACTTATTTCAACAGGGTTATGCTCTCAGAGTTTTCAAAAATAAATAGAAAATTCTGAAGAGGTTGAGAGCACACACAGATGATTAAAGTACAAAATAAGTTGAGCTGCAAAGCAAAGATAACTTCAGGGTGTGGGAAAGACAAACATTTTCTTTAATGAGGAAGCAGGAAGAAAATAAGGATAGTGTTGTGGGCCCATTGGTAGGTCAGAGAGGAAACAAAGAAAGCAAGGAAAGATGAAGGTCAGAACTGCTTCATGCTTGTTTTCTTCAGGATTTTGATTGTCTGTCTGCACAAGAAGGCCAGATCCCTAGGTTTGGCCTGAAAAGCCCCAACCCACTTCAACCTGGTGGTTAAACAATGACTTTTCACATCACTGTGAGTAGGATGAGCACCTAAGTTTCACTTTGGATCCTTCACTTTTAAGCCATGAAGGATGTAGAAAACTTGGGAACAAGAAAGTCTTGAGGATTAGAAGGAAAAGCTTCCAGAAAGCTTTCTTTCTTCTACCTGACTGATGTGTCAGAAGAAGCAGTTGCAATTCTTCAGTTTCAGGCTGGTGAATTGATATATGGGGGTCTGTAGTGAGTAACTGAGATCTCTCAAAAAACACCTCTAAAAAAGCCCTTAAAGAGTTCTTTGTCAGAGGTGTATGCCTGTGAGCTGCTGTGATCACAAATTCCAGATTGCACCTTAAGAAATTATGAATGCTGGCACTCAGCACCAGGTAGGTACCTCTGCTTATCTCCAGGAGATTATGGTGCTGCTGCTAGTAAGAGGGCAGAGAGCAAACAATGGAGGCATGCAGCATCTGTGCTTGCAGTGTGGTGTGTACCTTCCATCTCTCATTCACAGCTGAGTCAGATAAGGAAGCAGCTCTGAATCTCCTCTCCAAGGCTGAGAGAAACGCAAGGTGGGATCCCTTCCTTGCTGTATATGGGAAACAGGTCATGGAGAGGCCCATGCTGATGTGGGAGAATCTGTACTCACTTGGTCTGTGACATTGCTTTATGTAAGACTATGGTGAAAAGAAGGATTTTAGGTGATGGATGAGCTTCTTTCCATATTCAATTTCCTTCCCTGTTCAGATGCCTTCTTGCTTGTGTAAGATAGTATGGAAGAAAAATCAAAATTTTAACTGTGTATAATTTGATTACACAACCCTCCACACAACACATTTCACTTGTTTTCCACTTCATCTTCTGAGATAGTCCTAACATCATTTTCTATTTAGAGTCTTGTTGGACCTGCCTCTTCGTGAAGTGTCATTTTTCCCTAACACTGTAACTTGTCTCTTGTTCACTAACTGCCTAACTTTGCTTCCCTTTGGTGTTTCCTAGGACATCAAATGAGAGCTTGAGGTACTCTAAAACCTAGTGTTGCAATGAAGAAGAACTTACTAAAGTTTATAATTACAGAAAAATTAATCAAAGAGGCTTAGCATGGTACTTGCAAAAAGATAATAAGCCAAGCTCTTGTCATAATGAAATATGGAATAACTCCGTTGAAATAAATCTTAATTATGCTAGAGTTACTACTGAATGTGACTTAATTAAGAGTAGAGCAGTTAGAGCCTTTTGGGAAAAAGAACACTGATTACACAACTACTTCATACTTCTTCCTTCCGCCTTGGTTCTTTTCCTTCCTGATGGAGAAAATTTCAAAACTACAGTTGAAGTGAACTTGAATAGATTTTAGCATGTGGCATGTTACATTCTAAATAGAAATTGTTTGCAGTAAAAGGTTGAGGAAAAGGGCTCACCTTGAAAGATATCTTTAAATTATACATGCAAGGTGCCATGCATCCATACCTATCTTGGCCATAAAAAAGTATGTTGCTCTGTTAGGCAATAAATTTATGAAACATCAGTACTGGACTACAGAGGTGAAGACTTAATTCTCATAAAAAAGATAGAAGAATAAATTCATTAAGGTTAAAATAGCCCACATGGAAAAGTGTAAAGAAAAAAAAAATTACAAAAAGAAAATGTATCTTCACTGCAGCCTCCTGAATGCAGCATGCAACAATGGCTATAGAGTATAGACAGATATATTGTTCAACTAGCATATCAACAATGTAAGAGGTACATTTGTTATGATTTCGCTTCCTACCAGATAGAAAACATGCAAAACCAGATGTATCATAGCAATAAATCTGTTGACTACAACAGTTATTTCAACAATGAATTCAAACCCATATATTTTGGAAGAATGAAACCAAACCAAGTATAGAAACACACATAGGGTTCTTGGCAACTTATGTAGACCATATATAAAACTGGACATTAAATGAATATGCACAATATCCCAGGGAAATTATAATAACTGGAAAAAAGTGTATAATGAAGATCCAATATACAGCACGTATCACAGTGACAAATTGCTTTGCATGGACTATGTCCTTTCTTCACAGGTACTTATGTAGCTCCAGTTGAGCTGAATAGATGCTATAGAAAAGGGTAGAATTTATTGAAATGGACAGAAAGAAAAAACAGCAAAAAAAGTAGAAAGAATTAAAAATTATGGACTCCCCATCCTCAAGTGATTCCAGTGTGAACTGAATTATAGAAGAAAATAATATTTTTTTTAGCTTGAGAAGAAAGTTTTCCTTGGTCCTCAGAGATTGACATATCTGCAGGAGTAACAGTTGCAATGGCGTTTTCTTGTAGATCTGAAAAATGTTTAGTAAATAAAGTAATCAAATGACACCCATGGAAGGTCTGGTTTGTTCTCTGCTTCACTCCCACATTGGTGTAGAAATAAAAAACTCTAGTCCCAGAGTGCCATCTATGTATCTTGGGTCTGGTATACACAAGTGCTACTGTGCATGCATGATATTGGTAGAGAAGCTGGTTTGACAATTCATCATACATTTGTGTGAGCCCACCCTCAACATTAACATCTGATTTCTTAGCTCATCATTCTCTGCTAGGGAAATTCCAGTGGCAAATTTAAATGTTCTGTTCTGCATAAAAGCCTCATAAGCCAAATGTAAAATTTGAGCTGAATTACTCCTGGTATTTAACCCTAAAATAGGTGCTTGGGAAGCAAGTTTCTAATGTTTTCTTCTTTTCTCTTTCACTTGAAATTTGGTCATTTTAAGTGAGGTTAATCTCATCAAATCTGGATGGGTCTGTTTTGCCGATGTCTATGTCTGAACTAATCACGCTGAGCTTCCTTTATCACCAATGGACAGAAATATGCATTTTTTTTTAAGGTGTGATTCATACTCCTAATGCAGAGCTGTAAAATAATTCAGAAATGTCTGTCCCTCTACTATGGCCATAAAGGGAGCTCAGATACAAATTTCTACATTATTAACATTCAAAGTTAGATGAGACAAATCCTGGCTTTGATGGCTTTAGAAAATGCTACTTTCTTCAATACAATGCATGAGAGAGATCCCTGGGATACATCTGGACAGTACAAAACAAGACCAACAGGCTCCTCTGTGACACACAGAGTGGGTGTGAAAATGGACATCTTCAGAACTGATACCCAAGAGTCACAATTGTGCTGCAACAATCCCCTTTTTGTACGGACAAAGGAGGAAATATAAGATGAGGTATGGAAAACTCGATATTCAAAACCAACTCTTCTAAAAAGGGTGGATATTGCACAATGTCTTCAAGATGCAAATCAAAGTCAGTAAATACTTCTGAACTAGAGACACATCTGAGCCATAACTCAATATTAAAACATCCCCTGCTCCTAAATCTTAGTAAACTATTTAGATCTCAGTTTTGCAGCTGGCCTTAAATATCTTGAATCAAACCAATAACCTTGATCTTGCTACACCTGAAGTTTAGATCTGGGTTCAAACTTTGGAAGCTTTACCTATCTAGAAAGTTTATCTTTCTCTAAAACCCGATGCACATGAAAGGTCCCTTGAACAATCAAGAGCTTTGACCACTCCTAAAACACAGAGGTCAGTTTTGGTAAATGATAATGGCAAAGTACAGGAAGCATAGAGAAGAGGTGAAAAGGTGTCTGTTGGAAACAGAAGCAGTTAATGAACATTAGATCTGGTGTTCAAATGGCTTTTTGTGCTGCAGGTGACATTTTCTGGCTCTTCCTAACCATGGAACAATATAAAGAGATGAGACATGTCAAATAACAAAGAATCAACATCTTGCAGAGAGCTTTTTAGTGAAACATATGTACACACCCTCATCAGCAAACTCTGCAGGTTTGAGACTGAATTAACCAGCCACAAATAGACATGTATACACATTTTGGAAGGCAAACAGCTTCCAGACATCTTTTAAAGATACCCACAAGTAATACAAAGTAGACATAAACACTTCATACAGTGATATCTTTACATAGTGTCCTCATGGATACTATATATTCAGGAAGACATTGCTCATGTAGGTGATGCTATACCATACTCCAGAGAGTAGAAAGCAAGCCCTTTAAAATACTGAAAGGGGAGATGGACATGGCAAGCTCCAGTGCAGAACTGGGCCAATAGCAAACTGAAATGGCTAGATCTGTTTTCATCCCTTATCTTGGGCTACTAAGCTGTATCGTTTACAGAGCAGAGAAAGTCATTCATAGATCTTTACAGTACGATTTCTAGTGTCACATAGCAATCATGGATTTACTGCATTCTCCTGTGAAATTTCAACTGCCATAGCAAAGCTTTATGTTGCAGATGATCAACACTCAAATATTTAGGAAGAATAATAATAAAGACTTTTCACCCTCCCCTCCCCTTCCCACAGGGGACTGATCAGTCTTTTTACATCTAGGGGTTGATTCAGCCCCGTGCAAACTTTAACAACTACTTTTGTGTGTGTGTGGCAAGTATTTGACTAATGTTTTGCTTAAAGAAGGGGAAAATCCCACTTCCTGCAGCATATTTCAGGGACCAGCAAACATATCCCTTCATCTGTTGGACCAAATATATAATGATAATACTGTGCAGGTGCTCCAGAGCTGACTCAGCTGTTACACGATCACATTATGCATGTGATATGCAATCCATCATCACGTTTAAAGCGCCTGCTTGCTTAATATTCAGTATTTAATGTCAACACTGAGAAATTAGAATTCAAAAGTGTTACACTGCAGGAACTGCAAATACTGCTGCAGTGGTAATGGCCTAGGTTTGTTTCATGAGATCTGTAAGTTCAAGGGGACTTTCATAATTCAGAAATACCAAAATGTATGTATGATATTACCTGCCAGTTATGACCTCTTACGACAAAGGTCATGTGTCACATTTAAAGAAACTACATGTTAAATTTCCCAATGGCTATGGTTATTTCTTCTCCTGTATAAACAGTACCTCTAACCCTTAGCAGTATAGCTTTTCCATCCATATTCACAATAACACTCTAATTGTGTTTTACGGATATACATGGTATGCTAGAATTGGGAAGTACTTTGGCTTAGATTGTTTTAAATGTCTACTTCCCAAGTGCATAGGTTTTATCTTATCAACTTGCTCAAGAAAATAAGAAAGAAATACCATGGCATTTTTAATCTCTCATGGTCTTGTTCCCTTTTCTCATTTGAAATGTTGTTTTTCTTTTCCATGGACAATTTTATCAAATAAATCTGTCTTTTTCCCTACTGTTTACTAAATGGTAACTCTGTTTTTCACCTTTGCTTCAATCCTACATGTGACAGATCAAGCAATTCCCATTACAGCTACAGTTTGAGATTCAGGAACACTTAATGGCCAATAGACTCTTCCCTGCTGGAGAACGAGGATTCAAAGGAAACATTTGAGATTATTTTTACTTTCATTATTTTTGTTAAAAAAAGTTTGCACCTTGATGTGTCATGAATACCCCTTCTTGATCTTCCTTTGCCTTGTCAGACCTGGCCAGCACAAGCAGCTGAGATCTTTTCTCTATTTTCCCTGCATCTCTGTGCAACGCTTTTTTAAAAAGAGAATATACTATTATTTTTCCTAAGCCTTTCAGACCGCTGTAACATGATCAGGATTCTCCTGAATCTCTATGCATTCGATCTCTTCTCGCTCCTTCCTTTTGGCTCGTTTCTTTTTCTTGTGGTGCTTTTTGGAAGGTGGGAAAAAGGTTAGAAAGACAGGCAAAATAACAAAACAGTGCAGAAGTGTGCAACTGCCAGCAAGCAGCAAGCATTTGAACAGTGTGAAGGTCAAGTTTGAAGGCACAAAGAGAAGGGGGACCAACCCAATAAGAAAAGAAGAAACGTTCTGCAAAATGGCTGTCCCATGGTCTTGGAGGGAGTTCTTTATACACTGAGTCCGGGTGTGCTCAGTAGCTAGTACAAATGTATAAAGCAGGGGTGCACAGTGATCTATGGCAAAATTCAAAGTGTAGATAAGGCACAGTATAGAAATGCAATCCATGTCTACATTCCATAAGGTCATCAAGCCAAGGACACCCAGCTCTATTGAGGTGACACTGAGAATTAACCAGAAATTTCCCAGAGGATGGATAACCAGGAAAAAGGTCAGTATTAACACTAGGAGGATGCCAAAACCAGAAATCAGGACAGGCATAGTTACTGATAAGCCATAGTGGTCCATGAAAACAAAGGTAGGATTGAACACAATGAACTTGATGCTCTGTATAAGAGAGAGTGGTCTCAGCTTCTCCAATAATTCTATCGCCTCCCTCTGAGTGTTTTCACTAGTCCTGGCCACCAGGTACAAACGAGAAGCAATAATGTTGTTCTCGTCTCCAGCTTTGGAGAAAATGATGTCATTTTTGAAGTGTTGGAATTCTGGCTTTTTTAAAAAGGAGCTCTGGAGGATGCTGATAAAGTCACTTTTGTTGGTTGCACTGATGTTACCCACTCGAAGGTACTGGTAGTACTGTTCAATCCAGGACACTGTATTGAACCCCTGGCTTAGTGTTTTGAGGTCTTCTTGCACAGTGCCATTCCAGTACTCCAGAGGTTCATAAATGTAGAAACCTATCACTGGGCTGTAGTTGCTGAAATACTTTTGCTGTATGAGGGCATAGGAGACACTTGGAGACTCACTGGCAAGAAGGTTGATAATGTTGGCTCCATCATTAATCTGTAAGCACCCCATAAAGGAGAAAGAGGCATAGATGAGATACAGTATCACCACAAATGGCTTGACATAGATGTTGGTAATCCACTCATTGTAATGCTCTCGGAGGAAATGCTGGATAAAGTGATGCTGGTACGGGTTGGTCTCATGATGAGAAGTATGCTGATGGCCATCGTTCATCATGGTCTGGAACCACACAGGTTTCCGGTCCAGGTATTCTGCTGAAGGAATTTTACAGCAGAAGATGCTATGATAACGGTTCTGCTCCAACTGGCCAGCAAAGACCAGGCAAGAGCCAAAGAAGGAGAAGATATAGAAGTAGTTCAACAGGATGGAGACACACATATTCTGGCAAAAGAGTTTTACAGCTTCAATATTGGTGAAGGGGCTTGCACCCATGCCGAAGGCTATGAAATACAGGGAGCTTGTCATTGTATAGGAGACCATGACATCTGAGTAGGCATCTGCTACTCTGTCCTTGAATGGCAGATTCTCTCTGGTTCGACGCCATCCTGAAAGAAGTTCAAACACTCCTTTGGTTCCATGACCTGAAATGAGAAAACAAAGTATATACATGTACATATATAAAGGAGGTCCCATCATCCTCCAGGCTGTTCGTCCTCCAGCTGTCAAAAAATTTTATCAGCTAAGTTTTGTTATGATTTTGCCACTCACTAAACATATAGAAAATTGTGAAGAGTTTGTCTAAAGCTAGGTACCAGAATGCGTATGCAAGTCCATAAATTAACAGACAGAGGTTCTGAGACTCTCCATGCTCAGTAATGAAATGATGAAAGATGCTCATTGATTTTAATGGATGTTGTATCATTACCCAAATGGACTGCCTATACAGAACAAAGGAGAACATTTGGTTCAAGTCTGGGGTTCATTCTTGAAATTCCTTGTAGCATCCCACTACATCTTCCAGTATTTCAGTTCAAAACACTTACTAATGCAAGCAACAACATTTTCTTACAGAGAATATAAATTAAAGCATTATTTGAGAAATTAGTAGGTGTAACCAAGAAAGGCATATCTTAGGTCTTCATGCTGGACCAAGGGAAAAATATACTGCCATTAAGTACAAATAATCAGAATAATTTGTATGATAGTTCTCTACCTACTGAGTGAAACTGGAACTTCTCAGTGCTAGTACACAAGTTTCCACACTATGTGAAAACTGACATGCTGGTGATAATGATGGAAAGTACAACACTGGATAAATTACTGGTCCACATTAATTGTCTAGAAAATGTATGGATTTTTTTCATTATTATATCTCCCTCGGTCTCTCTTTCTCAGTTATCCAGTGTTCCTCCTGAGGAGAAGGAATTCCTTTACCTCACAGGAGAGGACAGTCCAAAAAGAACCAGAAGTGATCAGTGCTCCATAACAAGCTCTTATTATGTATTCCATCCTGAGAAGTATGTAATTTTTAATACAGTGAAGCTTAATAGAGACTTATTTCTATTTTACTCTTCACAGTCACAATCCAGGAAGTCAGTAGTTATTAAACTTTGGGATAGAATAATAAAATTGAAGCTAAGCTTACTGGAAAATGTTTAACTAATAATAGTTATTAATTATGTATACATATTCATGTAATTTATATGATTAATATATCTCTTTCTTTATATATATATATAGACACATATTCTTTTATTTCCTATCAGGGAATTTTAGTTTGGGGGAAAATATAGAAACAACCAAAACCTTTCAAATAAAAACTTTGGTCAAAAAATAAAAACCACATATTTGGGTTTGGATGTGAAAGTGGAAAGTTCTCTGCACTTTAGACCAAGCCCTGACAACGTTCTAGACAAGGTAAGGAAACATACTACTGAGCAGAGAAATAGAAGCAGATTGCAGATGTTCCTGTCTTTGTCTGTGCACCTTCACTTTCTGTAGGAGAACTGCATGCAACAAAGCACACACAAAGGTAATTTTCTTGTAACAAAACCAGAAATATGACAACAGGAGATTTGCAAATAAGGAAGTGTGTAATGGTGAACAAAAAGTCTGTTGAGTTTGGCTTTTGATTTAAATTGTTTGGATTCATACAGCTGCTTATGTTGCCCAAAGCAGACTCCTGGCAGCAATTCTAGACAGGGAAAATTACAGCATAAACTGTCAAGTTCTGTGAATGTTACCTGTTCTACTGCAAATCAGTGTCCCCAGTGAAAGATAAACATACAGTATCACAGAAGTCTTGCAGTTAAAAAGAAACCTGTGTGGAAATGCTGCTCTCGTATAAGTCAGTGTCTTGGTTTGGGAGGGACCTTGAGTTCTCTGGTGAGTTTAGGGTGAGTCTGTTCAGATTCTCAAAGCATGTCTGCCTTTCTCACTGACACTTTTGGACCATTAGGCATAAGGAATTGGCTCCTTGGGCTGAGTAAAGCTGCACAATCCAGTGACTTGGATGCAATTTTATATCATGCTTAAAACAAGCGTTTAAGTACCCTGGAGGGTGTGGATCAGGCTGTCTGGTTGCCACTTCCAGTGCCTATGTCTTAGCATGGCTTAATTTAATGATATAGGAGCTGTGCTTCATTCTCTTTTGAGGACAGTAGAGCACAATGATCTCCCTTAGATGTCTGTGCTCACCCTCTCTCCATCTACAGATTGATTTTGAATGGTTCTTTTCCAGCCATTCCTGACAAAGGTCCTTTTAATCTGTGACTTTACCACCTAAAACTTGTTCATATCCCATATATCCATAACACCTCTCTTTCCAAACAAGCTCCTGACCTCATTCTTGTCCCCTCTCTTCCAGCTTTAGTCAGCCCTCTTTTTTCTCTCTCCATCTTTTTTTTTTTTTTTTTCTCTTATGATGAAGGCTGAGGGGATGAGTAGTAGTACAGGATTTCTGCTCCTATTGCTGGTGTCATTCCTCCCTTCTCCCCATCCCATCCAGATTCTTCCACTGAGGTCAAAGTGATCACACTGAGCAAAGATGCTGTTTTCTACCAGAGTTTCCTCTCTTCCTCCCACTCTCCTACTGTGATCTAAGACAAAGGGAATCCTTGGTCTACAGACCTCATATTGGAAACACCAATTTAGGGTCTAGCTTGGACTTTGAGAACGTCTCTCCTCTCTGACTTCTCTATTCTGCCTTTAACAACATGACAGTAGTCACACTGGGTTGAAACAAGGATTGTTCTACTTCTATCTAGTTGGCCTGAAGAAGTGCAGAAATAGATTTTTAGGAAAAGGATATTTGAAACATAACACACATTGAGTAATTCTTTCCATTTCAGCCTCTGAGATTTTTCTATTGAACCCAAAGGCCTGTCAAAACTAGAGGCTGCATTTGCAACATCATGTTTGGAGCAACTGAGGGAACTTTATTCATCTGTCTAATCCATTTCTAAACGCACTCATACTTTTGGCCACCACAGCCTCCTGCTACCAGCAGCTTTATACCTTCATGTCTTGCTGAATGAAGGAAGGACTGTTGGTTTTTTTGTAGTTGTTTAAAACTCTCAGTCATTATAACTTTATGGTTGAATTAAGCAAAATGTAAACCTCTTGGTCCATGAGCACCTTCTTTAATAAAACCTGTTCTATGCATGTGTCCTTTGTTCCTGGGATCTCCCATCTGAATAGTCCTAGCTTCTCCCACCCTTCTAACACCTCTCCTTGACTGTATATCTACTGCTAGGCGTGTGCTACCTTGGTGGCTTTCCAAGACATACATGTTAATTTGCTACCTGGACGTTACAAATATAATATAAAATGAGTTCTGCCTTCCACTCCTTGAGAGAGGGTATGAATCTGGGATGTCTACCTCTTCCTAAGCATCATTTTTTACAAAGCTTCTAGGATTGCCATGATCTCTGAGATCTCTATCCCTCTTCTAGATGTGACTGAAATGGGCCCATTGTTTGCAGGCTGTTATTATATGTGCAAATGTATGGAGAGAATAACTGCAAGACCCTGTTAGGAATCACAGCTAAAAGTGATTTGCAAAACTTAATTAAAAAAATATTTTTGAAATCTTTATGTGGATCATTGTAATGTTTTTAAATTGGAAATTTGTCAAAATAAATACTTTAGCAGAAACATTTTAAGTTATGACAGACTGGCACTTTCCAAAGAAGCCTTAGATGAAACAATGCTTTACCAACTCTATCAAAAATTTACAGTTATATTGACTTTTCTGTGTTCATTCTGAGATCTCACTTATCTGCTCACCTGCAAAGTTATGTTCACAGTTACATCTTTGCCATGTTTTTATTGCTATTAATTTATAAATTTTAGTTTATCACATTCTCAGTGATGAGTAGCTGGGTGTATTTAATGGTAGGGTAGGAACACAATGACTGATAGAAAGGAGTTTTTTTGTGAAACATATATATATATATATGCAAAGACTACCCGAGAGTATACACTAATGTGTATGCATAAACTTGTGTTAATATTGAAAATTAAAATACTCTAATTAAACTCTAGACTTCTTTTCTAATAGAACAAGTAGTATCTTAAGGAAATAAAATATTGATATTTGTAACTTCTTTGAGGATGAAAATTGGCACAGATTTTCTTATGATTTTTATTAATTACACGGATGTAACATTTGCACTTATCACCCTTCTATAGATAACTTCATCTCTATCACATAAATATAGGAATTGAATTGAGGAGTACAGTGCAGTAATTCCCTTGCTGCCACAAGAAGAAATCTTTGCCTGCCTGACTAGTTTCCCTATATCATTACTCTGATACCAAGTTTTCCATTCAGCTTCTGTTGTTCTCCCCAGAGAAGCAGGTCTATTCCCATTTCCAACAAGGATACAAATTCACTTTTTTATATAATTTTTCTGACTTTTCTGATGATTCAGACACCACAGTCACTCTGTAAAATTCTATTCCCTCAGCTTCATCACTAATGTCACTGACAACATTGACAGTGGAGTTAAGCTCACTGAGCAGTTCTAGGAAGGTTCACAAGGTCTTTGGCCCTGGGTCAAAACTGCCAGGTTTCTCTGGTACTAACATGATGTGAACAAAGTACAGCAATTTTTTATTTGCCAGACAGGTAATGGCCTATGACTACTTAAGAAGAAAGTAGACAACAGTAATTTTTATTCCAGTACTTATGAGGTTAGGAGAGCAAATAAGGGAGGCTGCAGAGAAGGTGGAAATATATAATGCTTTTTCTGCCTTAGTTTTCAAAACAAAAGTTTAATTATGAATAGGTATTTTAAATAAGTTTGAAGAGGATAGGGGTAAAATAATGAAGACTGAAATAACAGATTAAAGATCACTTGATTCAGTTAAATTTATTCAAGCTACAAGAACCTGGAGAAACGAACAGAAAGTTGGGCTAAAGCAATCTGAACTATTAACAGTCACCTTAGAGAGTGAATGGAGATGGGATGGTCCAAGAACAAAGAGGAGAACACAGTATCTATCTTCAGAAAGGAGAAAGAAGACCTGCAGAATTTAATGTCTATCAGCTTAGTTCCTATCTCAAAAGATAATAGAATAAGCAATTACAAAGCAATTTACCATCATCGAGAGGACAGGAAAGTGATCAGAAAAAGATGATATAGATTTCTCAAGAACAAATAATCTCAAATCAGTCTAATTTCTTGGTTTGAAAAGTAACTGCCTTAATGGAAATAAGGAAAAGGAGACAGCCTCAGCAAGGCTTTTCATACCTTTCTACTTAGTAAGTTTTTTTAATACTATTTTACTTAGTATTCTGACAAGCAAATTAAGGGAATACTGACTAGAGAAAAAACATGGGAAATATTTTTTCAACTGGTTGAAAATGTACATATAGAGTAGTTTCCAATGATTTATCAATTTTCACAGGGATTGCATCAAAGAGTCCATCTTGGACTTTGTTCTTTTTGATATTTTCAGTTAATAATATGGACACTTAGGGAATTTGTGTGTGAGGTTAAACTAGGGAGAAGTTAAAACTCTCTGTAGAACAGGACTTTAACTTGGAGAAATGGTCAGAAATCAACAAGATGAAAGTTAATGAAGACAAATGCTAGGTGCATTGTGTTAGGAAATCAAATGAAAGAAATGCATAATGAGGAATAACAGGTGAAGGTAAAGTGTGACAGGAGATTGTTTATAGGATATGGGGAAATGCAAAGGGAATAAGTAAAAATATTGTTATAACCTGTAAAAAGCTGAATTGACAGTAATAACATAAAATTTTGGAAGCAATAATTTTGCCTAGTATGATAGATGCATAAGCTGGAGCACTGTTTTGAAATGGGAGGTGATATCTTTATAGAGCCACAGAATGGTTTGTGTTGGAACAGACCTTTAAAGATCATCTAATTTCATCCTCTGCCATGGGCAGGGACACTTAAAAAAAAAGTTGGAAAAATTAGGGTGAACACCTTGGGGAATAAAACCAGCAAACTATGGCCTGTTTGTGTGTAGTGGTTTCACTTGGCTAGCACTTGGCTAGTGGCCAAACACAGTTGTTCCCTCACTCACCCTCAGGGGATAGGGGAGAGAAGTGGGGGCTGAGGATAAGGAGACTTGTAGGCTGGGAAAAAAATAATTTAATAATTAAAATAAAATACAACTTAAAACAATATTAAAATATTAATGATAATACTAATAATATCTTCAAATCAGTGATACTCAGTACAGCTGCTCAGCATCCACTGACCATATGATATGGAATATCCCATTGGCATATCCAATGCTTATTTAGCTTATTAATTTAAATATCCATTCCCACCCTTGCCCCACCCCCCCCCAGATCTTGCACTTGTAGACTAATGAAACATCAAGTCCTTCAACATCCAGTGACAACACTGGTATGCTATCAACGTTTTTCTTTTAACAAATCCCATGCTGAAACCAAAACACAACTCTATTCTAGCTACTAAAAAGACACCTGGCTCTGTCTCAGCTGAAAAAACAGGACATTGTGAAATATGAAAAGCACAAAGAAAAGCTGAACGAGTTGGCCTTTTTCCCCTGTAGACTAGAATGCCATGGGGACTCTGACATTCAACATGAAAAAAGTTATCATAAAGACAAGAACAATAAATTCTTTCTCATTTCTAGTGGAAGGAGGACAAGGAATCATTGGCTTCATTTGCAGAAAAAAACATTTAGGTTAGATATCAGAAAAAGCAAAGTTTTCTTCCCCTAAGTTTCATTAAACACCAGAACACTCTAAGGAGATCATAAAGTCTTCATTGCAAGTCTTAAAAAAATAAACACTAGATTAGTAAATGTTAATGGTGGTGCTAGGTAAGCCTTGTCTTAATACTGTGAGGTGCCTTCAGTGCAGATTCCTGAATTCTCTTGCATCTCTACTTTTGTACCATCATACCTAACTTTGACTTAAATTACTTAGGGTTACTTGAGCATGAAAACCAACTTCCCTTCCTTGTTGTCATAATCAAAGGATGCCTGTTCAGCATTTATCTGTTTCATCTCCCACAACATGTCAACTTCTCGGTATAGGAATTTAATCTGCAGTTATCACCCAACATAATATCCACTGAGAGCCCACTCTGAAGTCACTAGGCACTGCTAGAAGGAAGAGCTAGGTGATACCAGCTTTTGTAAACTTTCTAGGGAGGAGGACCAGCACAACTCTATACATTTTTGGGTCAAGACTTAAAGAAAGTTTGCTGGTATAGATGATAGCAGTCAATGTGTTGATATCCTTGTTGTCTATGCCATATTTCAAAACAAAATGGCAATGGATACTGTAATAGGGCTTTTAATCACATGAAAAAACAAGACAAAACAAAACACACACAGGGCTTTTAATCACAGGAAAAACAAAAGCCTTAGAAGAAAGTGCCACAGCACAGTTTTAATCAACATTACTTCATTAACAAACCGAAGTATTATATTCAATTTTCATTAACAACCACATCTGTAGTCCTGCCTTGTATATACAGGATGCAAGGTCAGCTTTCTTTGAAATTATAGTGGTGGACAGTAAGTGAATTTTAACCTTAAAATTCTTAGCTGTGAGTCTGCAGGAAATGACCTTTCCATTATTTTATCTGGAAAAGCAACCTGTGACTCCTTGAGAGGGGAATCACAGATATTTTTTTGCCCTAGGAACAGATGAACAGGGTGCATGGAGATTTTTTGCTTCCTTAGCACTAGAGAGACAGAGGCCAATTCATCTCCTGGAAAAACCTGACTTGTTTTATCTAATCGATGCCTCACGATAACAGAGGCTATGACCATTAGTAGCATATTGACATGACCTATTGTCTTTCTAATTAAATGTTTTAAGGCAATATAGTTTATTTGGGTGCAACTTAACAGCTTGTATTATTCAGAAGTTGAGGTTACGATCGAATATTCTGTTCCGGTCTTAAAATTTATGAAACTATGAACTTATCTAGGACTATTAATTTGAAAATACACCCCATTTTAGATAGTTTAGGCTCACATTATCACTTTTCTACAGAGGAGCAACTTTCCGTCTCAACACATTGCAATGTAAGATGTATTTGTTCTTCCGCTTAATCACTAATAATACTATCCCCATTTACATTTAGAAAACTGAAGCACAGAGATTAAGCAAACTGATCACAATTGTGAAGGATGCTCCACATTTCAGAATGGAAGAGACAGAAAGAATTATTAGACTACCTCTTTTTGAAGAGTCTGTCACCAGGTGTCCCTGGTGCAGGAGGCAAAGAGGATTTGAAGCTTGGTGATGCCTCAGGCAGCATCAGGGTACAGGAGGAAATGTGTAACTTGGAATCATAGAGTGGTTTGGGTTGGAAGGGACCTTAAAGATAATCTAGTCCCAATCCCCCTGCCATCAGCAGGGACACCTTCCACTAGACCAGGTTGCTCAAAGCCTCATCCAACCTGGCTTTAATCTAGATCCTCTTCCATAAAGGTAAATCTCAGGACAGTACATCTGTGGACCTTAAACACAAGGCTGACTAAACAGCTTTCCAGATTCATTAAGGACAAGGAGAAGATAAAGGTTTGATTTTGGTTTTTTTGACTAATCTAAAAAATAGATGGGAAAATAATGTTTTTTTCTCTGTCTATGTACCTCTAAAATGATTGTAATTGAATGGTTCACACAGTTGTATTGTTGATCATATCTCCTTTATCTAGTTTTCCCTTAGTTATTATGCAATTTTAGTAGTAACTAGGGTAACTAAGGAGGTCTGAGGAGGCAGGTGGGGGACTAAATCACTCTCACAGTGGTTAGTGGTTTACTCTTTCTCCAGAACCTCAGTACCAGAAGTGAAGCAGAACCTCATCCTATCAGTGAGATGCTTAGGATGGTTCTGACTTTGAGGATAGAGGGTCTAACTGTGGAAGCAATGCATTGCTGACTAGCATTGTCCAAAGGAAGGAGTTTTCTTGAGCCATAGGGATTATCAGTGATATTACAGTATTTACATCTTCTAAATGTCACTGAGCTTACAGAAACAAATATATTAAGTCCAGTCAAGATCTGCTGATGAAACTCCTGCAGAAATCTCATTCTCATTAAATGTATGATTCTTTATCTCATTTGAGACATGTTTTTTTGTGACATTAAAAAGCATCTGAACAGAGAAATCACATAATTTCTAGGTACAGTCTATTTGTGATGCCATGGCATAGATTTTTATTTTTTTTTTTATCTAAACAGGTTTATGCAGATTTACCTCCCACTGTGCCTTTCCATCTTGAAAAGTACACAAGGTGGAATTGTTCTTTTAAGCAACAGATTCTAATCATAATAAATTGGCTAATTTACAGAGCAGGGTTCTATGGCAGGAGTGTTTAACCAAGTACAATGAAAACTCAGCCAGTTGAACTGTACGTCTTCAGCAACAAAGACCTCAGGGAAATCTCCAGTGCTACGCAAGGGATTTTGGTGTTGCTAGATTTTAGGACTCAACAAACACAGCAAATGCACTTGGAGCTATCACAAACATCACAAATGAAGTCAATTATGCCTAACAGATATTTCGATCTCCTTAAAAATATTTCTGCCAGCCTATGGCCACTTTGCAGGTCTGAACACATTAGCAAATTCCAGCTCCCAAGTTTTGGTGTATCCCCATTACAATGTGAACACCATTAAAAAAATATCAGTGCATCATGAGGCACTTCTATTAAATATATAGACTATGACTGATGCCTTCATGTGTGCTCCAATTGGTTGCATTTATTTCTGCTCGCATGAGCATTTCTAAAAGCCTTTTAAATAATTCTGCGAATTGCTGATGAGAGCAAAACATGTAAGAGCTAGTCTCCTCATGGACATTTCAGTGGAGCCTGGCAGATAGCAACCCCATGAGTGTTTGAGGCTGAAAAGCAATGAAGATAAAAGCAAACATTTTATTCTGTCTGGTGTTTGCTGCAAAATGGTGTTTTGGAAGAGCTCAGTATCAGCCTAACACTGCTCCCATAAAATATCGCAAACTTCTCCAGCCACAGCCATAGCTGCAGTAGCTGATTTCCCTGCAGTGACTGTAGTAGGAACTGGTGACTGCTTTAGCTTAAGGTTACCTATTTGCAAGACTAGCCCAATGAAATACCTCTCTCTTTTCACCTTTTAAAAGGGAAATGAGACAGCTAGTTTAGCCTAGAAGCCTGAATTTTAGACTGCTAACATTATGTATGATTGATCATATATTCTCTCTCCATCCCGTTTTCTTGATTCCTTCCATAGCAGAAGGAAATCTATACAGAAACATATGCCTGTAGAAGAAAACAAGCTAATGATGTACCAGTGGTAGTGGAGTCTCTCTTGTTAACTTGCCTTCTGAAATCCTAAACCAGATGAAAAGTGACAGTTCACTTACTCTTTTGGTCTCCTTGCTTTTACATGCCCCCTTCAGTTAACCATCTCCACAATCCATGACAACCTCCTCACTCTACCCATTCCAGTACACCTCAAAAGAAATATTGTCCCAGACAACATAAAGAAGCCCAGACATGAGTAAGCAACTATAGGAACTGGGCTAAATCGCATGGTGGTCATTTTCTTACATGTCACATCCCTTTGGATCCCTCTTCCATCAGTTTCTTTTTCTCATATTTGAGAATCTCCAAGGCAAACACTATTATCCCTGTTTGCACAGAGACTAACGTAACAGGACCTTGAACTTGACCTTGACCTTGATTTAAATTAAGAATAATTAATGCTAACATGAATTTGACATCTCTGATATTGAGTTTTATCCAGTTTTGGATCTTTCATATTGAAAAGGCCTTTCCAGAGCTTTACCATAAGCATCCAGAGTAGAAGCCCAGGGCTGAGGACTGGAGATAAGCCAAAGACCTGCTAGTCCAAATGCAAACATGTTTCTGACTGAACCATAATGACACCACTTTGCATTCAAGGTTTGTTTGCTGCAGTTCATTTTAAGGTCAAATTTTATATCTTTTTCATGCCTAGAAGCTCCTCTTTTTCTTGTTAAGAGGAGCTGAAATATTAAATAGCAACTCCCCTCACCCCATGCATTGAAACAGAGCTGAACATGGAGAACGTTTCAATGGCTGTGATTAGTCATCAGGCTGCACACCTCATTATGTGAGATTTACGTTTGTGCTTCTATACACTGCTTGCAAATGGTATATAAAGTTGGAATCCTGCTTAGTTTTCTGCTGTGCTTAGCAATGAATTAAAATGCTTTTTGCTGTTTCTCATCTAAGCCTTTTAATGAACATTGTAAACAAGGATTGCACATATGGAAATTGATATTCGTTGACAGGAGTTTAAGTGACATGCAGAAGACAAGGGAATGAATTTAGATCAAGCTATTAATGAATTTATTATATATTCATTTATGTTAAAAGAATAGGATGGATTTGTGATACTGCTCAGAAACCACTTTGTTTATCACCTGGATTTGATAATCCAGTAACATCCAAAAGAAAATCAGATGAATAAGGTACTAGTGAGTCTCAAGAAAGCAAAATGGGCAGGTGTAGATTCTGGCATCCAGAAGAAATAATCTATGCTTGAATTATTATAGAAACAATGAATCCCATCAATTGCTTCTTTCTAGCATAGAGAGAACAATTGCTGATTCTTTGAAGAAAAGCAATAAAGTGATTAAATAATTGTAGAAGTAAATAAAAGATGTGAAAGAATATATATCTGAAAAATGACCAGTGCATTTGCAAGTCTGAGCAAATGAAGAAAGTGCATGAGTGTTTAAAGAGAGCAGGACAAGTTTCTGGAGTCACCTGTGAGGGGAGTGTACATTTTCAGTAGTGGGACCCAGTTATGAAAGGGGAAAACTTTTACTTTTCCATGACAATGTGCATTTGTGTGCACAGTCTGCAGTTTCCAACTGTGGGATGCCAGAGTGTAACAGGCAATAAGCAGGAGAAAGTTCACCTTTCACTTTCTCTAATTAAATCGGTCGTCTGTCCATTGACATCCACTTGCTTGAACAGCTGGAAAGTCTCCTGGATGATGCTTTGTGGGACTTCATTGTTCTCTGAAAGCTATATTGGCTGTCTGATCAAAGTTATTTCTTATACATCCCCAAAGCCTATTGAGGCACTATGTTTTTGCACTGGCTGAAGTTCTGGTCTTATGGTTAGCTTGGTTTGTGAGTTTTGTAATACGCTAAAGAGCATTAAGTAATGCATCTTAGCTGAAGTAACTCATTTTCAATTGCTACTCCAGGGCCAAGTTCTAGCTGAAAAAAGCAGAGCTAACTTTTATCTCAATACTTAATGCAAGTTAAATCCATTCCTTCTCTAATAATTTATATCTGGGTGACACTGTGGTGCAGAACGTAGCTCACTTGCTCTTCACTTGGTCACTGCAGTTTCCATCTAAACTACTTATCTTGATGTAAAAACGCACCTTTTAGCTCCAGACTTAAGGGAAAGAACCCATCTGCTGACAGGGTGGTATTTTTAACAATGCTATTAGTGAAGGATTTGCTGACATTTGTTTACTTCAGGAAAGGGATGGGAATGCAGAGCAGGAGGCAATGTTAACCTTTCGCTTTTGTTTGTTGGGAGTGAAGGAAATCCAGGGCACTGACTCAGCAATTTGAAAAATAGGTATTAAATCTCCTTTTCCCTTCACAAAAAGCCCAGGTTCTGCATTGCACAAGAATGTGGAGGAAGGCTGCTCTGCTCCCCTTGCCAAGCCAAGTCAGTGCTCGGGAAGGAGTCGTTGGGTGCAGTGCAGCTCTGGTTCAGGCTGTCCCACAGATGGGACTGCTCAGATAGGGAAGCATCCTCCTGTTCTGCTGTGAGACACAGGCAGCTGCCAAGAAGCTGGTGCAGCGATGTGGCTGCTGTCCTACATTGTGATACACAAGCTGTGCTGCTCACACAGCAGTGCTGGTGGGGAGCAACAGCCCTCTCTCATAGTCTCAGTTTGTCCCTATAAATTTACCCTGGTGACTGCAGGTTGCAGATCTAGGATGTGTAGGCTGCATATATATGATTTATCAAACAGCTGTGCCAGCGATGCAGGAATTAATTCAGCTGAGCTGTCAGAGGGTTATAGTGGTCCTCAGCACGCCTCTGCATGGACAAAAGCCCATCCCTGGACCTTAGAGTTCCTCTCATTAGACAAAGAATGAAAAGCAAAATGAACCAAAGAGAGAAGAAATGACTTATCCAAATGACTGTAATAAAACCCTACTCCTTAAGTTTCACTATGAAGATTTATTGAAAAACTACAACTGCAACGTATTGATGCTGCACTCCATGCTGCTCCATGGCTCTCAGCTACACTCATATCAAAATTGTTCAAAAACCTCCAACACTAATATGAACCATTTGGGAAGTTAGGAGGACTTGTGTACAGTCATGAAGGAAAACTACATGGAAAGGGTCATTAAAGTCAGAGACAACACATTTGGATGTGGAAGCCAATGAGCCAAGAAGCAGCTGGAGCCTGGGGAAGTGTTTTAGGAAGTGTGACTCTATGTTTCACCTGTTGAAATCATCATTTTAAAAGCATTTGCCATTGGCTACTATCAGAGAGGATGCTGAGCTAGATAAACCCTTTGGCCTGAATCAGTCTGAATACTTTTCTGCCCTGTGTACTCATGGGGCTGACTGCATTAAAATCCATATGCACGTGAAGAATGAATTGAAGCTGTGCAACTCTTCCTGCCCTTAATTCTGGCATGTAAGTTTTTGACTTTACTAATTTTAATGTTCTTGTAATAGCATTTAGATACCTGTCTTTCAATCAATACAAATACTTGCCTCATTCACTGCATGGTCTCAGGTCCTATTTACCCTCAGCCTTTGTACACAGCACTGATTACAAATTGATTATTTTGCCATGGGTTGATACGGCAGTGCATGCATCAATTCCCACATGCACTACATACATTAATGAATAACATGACCTCTGTGAGATTGTTATGGGTATTACACCAATTTTATGGCAGGAAATTGAGGCAAAAAGAAATCTAGTTTTAAAATATTACCAGAATCCATCAGTGAGCACTTAGTATTGAGCAGACCTTGCTGTTTCCATGTAACATAGGTCTACTATTGCAATTCTATACGCTTAAAGCCTGGTATCAATCGATATATGCATATGTCATACTTTGGGGATTCACGTTTTGGGTATTAAAGCAAGGCACAGAAGAAGTAAACCATGCGAACTAAGAGGCATCTGTTAAAATATGCTTTTTTTTTTCCAGTTTTGAAGACAGTACATGACAGCTGCTTTCTCCACGAGCCCTAGACTCCTTCCCTTATTGCTTTTCAGCCTTTTCAAGAGACAGAGCTGCCAATTATTCCTTGAATAGCTCTACTTCACTCCTCAAATCACTGACCAGAGGACCCTGTGAAGAGCTGGAATTAAACCAGGCTCTTTCCCAGTTTTGTGGTGTGTGGCCTCATCTTCAAGCTGCTTCTCATAAAACCTAGTGAAATGGTTGTAAATAAAGGACAAGATTAGCTTTCTTTTCATGGCAAAACTCCCACAGACATCTGATATGCCCAGTGCTGGCATTAAAAATATGAGTGGGATGGCTTGTGTGAGACCTAAAAAAAGCCTTTCCCAGTTAGAAGCATTTAGCAGCTCATTAATGTCCCTGAAAAATGACCTTTAACAGTCTGTCCCAGGGGGTTATGATTAAGCTTTTCATTTAATTTTTATGCTGGCTAAACTCACCATAGCCTTAAAACAATATATGAGAAACATTTCTGTTTTGGGGAGGGTCCTTTTTGCTAGGAACACCAGGAACAGTGAGCCACCCTTTTCCCAGTACTATTTTGAATAGCCATAATTTCAGATGTGAATAATTTTGAAGAGGAATTTATTTTGAACACGAAGTTTCCTGGTACCTTAATCAGGAAGACATTTGGAGGAGGATTGGAGAAGCAGTGCTTTCTCTGATGAATCTTTTATTGTGCATAAGTCCCTACAGACATCACTGGAGTTTCCTAATCTACATTCATTCTATTGAATTAAGTATTTATAGCGTTAATTTTATGTCACAGAGGCCAGCAGGTAAGGACTGAGAATTGCTAATGTATTTTACTTCTTTAGCCTCCAAAATAGAATGGCCACATCCAAACTCTTATGGGAAATATTTGGGAAAGTGTCATGGACAGGGTAAAATCATGCCAGGGAGTGTGCAGTTTAATATCATATCGACAGTCAGAGCCCTGGCCCTGTTCTGTTTTGTAGGAAAGATTTCAGCCAAAGGGTGATGCTGTTCTGCCACTGCACATACACAGCATCATATTGATGCTGAATTTCCTAGTTCTGTTGAGGCAACTAACTTTCATATTTATATCTTTAAACATGATGGGGGTTGGTCTTAATCCCTTTGTGGACATGGCAGAAACCACAATATGCTAATTCAGTTTATCATTCTTCTATATAGGTGGCTAGACTGGTTCAAAGTTCTTACAGCTGTACTGGTGGGAAGGAGAGGAACTGCCTTACTTTATGGGAAAACTGACACAACAGTATATCACTAGTGCCAGCTTTAGGACCAAACCCTTGGCTGTTCTTAGCCTGTCACTCCTACCTGACTTTATATTGTGCATTAATTAATTTCTTCGACCATTAAGAAATGGCAGAGTTTTTTTAGTAACGTGAATTGGGGAGATGATCTCTGCCTCTCTTTTCTTAAGGACATGGACCTGCTGGAGTGAGTCCAGAGGAGGGACAGAAGAATGATCAGAGGGCTGGAGCACCTCTCCTATGAAGACAGGCTGAGAGAGTTGGGGCTGTTCAGCCTGGAGAAGAGGTTCCAGGAGGATCTTCTAGTGGCTTTCCAGTACCTGAAGGGGCTCCAGGAAGGCTGGGGAGGGACTTTGGACAAGGGAAGAGAGTGATAGAACAATGGGTAATGGCTTTAAATTGAAAGACTGGAGATTCAGATGAGATATTAGGAAGAAATTCTTTCCTGTGAGGGTGGTGAGACACTGGCACAGGTTTCCCAGAGAAGCTGTGGCTGCTCCTCCCTGGAAGTGCTTAAGGCCAGGCTGGATGAGGCTTTGAGCAACCTGATCTAGTGGAAGCTGTTCCTGCTAATGGCAGGGGGTTTGGAAAAACCAGACCATTCCAACCCAGACCATTCTACGATTCTGCAGATCTTCTGACATGCTGACTCAGCTATCCTTCTTCTCTAAAAAAAGTCTGACAAACAGGAGATTACCCCTTATAAAAAGTCCAGTGCTGTGAAAGAAAAACGAGGAATGAGGAAACTTCTAGATCCATCTCCTTCGACCTCTCTGGTTTTAGTGCTTTTGATACTCTTTAAAATGTTACATAGTCAGTCATTGTAATGGGCTTCAGGCAGAGATAACCTAAGCCCAGACTACAGACCACATTTAATTGCTTGGTAAGGGGTAACTGAGAGATGTAAAAAACTTGGAGAGAAGCAGCCTGTTAGTATGTTACCAAAAGAGGATTTTGCTTGCTAAATGCAGAAGAAAGAGAATTATAATCTTCACCAGAAGCAAGGTGCTGACTGTTCTCAATGAATCACCTATCTCACGGCATGCTCCTTTTTATTACTTTTATGTCAGCAAAGCGTTGTGAGTAGTGCTTCACAATGTACTCCCAGGACATTTAATTTACTTAGAAAGGCAAATAAATATAAAATGAACAAACTACATAGATAAATCACTGCAATGTAATTGTGGGACAGAATGCAAAGTTATGTGTTGTTTTAAAAAGAGAGTTTAAGATTGTTTGCCTCCTACAGGAAACTATATATCAGTTTATTTTAGATGATTGCTTCTGAGAATGTTGCCCATTCATCCGAACTATGACATCGCAAATTGCTGTTTCCTTTCAGTTTTAAAGAACCAAAAGTGATTTCAGATATTGTCATGAGTTATCATTATAAAACTGAGCCAGAAATGTGTACAGCTTCACTCTGTATCTCTCAAGTTGACAAGCGATTGTTATAATGGTGTTCTCATTCATAAGGCTCTAACTGCACTGTACAAATTTATAAGATTGCTAAATACAAACCAGAGCACTAGGGCAAAAGTTTAAAATGTAACTGTAAGAAGTATTAAAATTCATTTTCATACAACAACATTATCTGGGGTCTCTAAGATGCACCCTGTATCTTCCAAAGTGTATTTTTCAAGAGAAGCATTAAGTTACTGAAACAGATGTTTACCCATCAAAATTTACTACATGATCTGCGTTTTGGAATCTCTTTTTAGAGACATTCTTATTCTTACATATGTAAAACTAGTATTAAATATATTTTCCTTTTAAATGGGAAGGTGAATGCTTCATGTAGCCGTGCTCTCACTATACGTGGAGTTCTTCTGCTGGCACCCCATTACTGCAACCCCGTGCTGTTTGCTCAGGATTTGCAACAGCACCCAGGATTCCTCCCACAGCTCCAGTTTCTGGTGTCCTGGAACTGTTCAGGAATAGTGACACTCAGCTGAGCAAAACAAAGTTCTCTACACTCTTAGTTTGCAAAGAAAGGCCCCAGGTTCTGACACCAGACTATCAAGAGAACAGGAAACAGACACAAATACCACTTTTTTTTTCCCTCTTCCCCTTTGCCAGTCTCAGAAATTTAAAGCCAATTTCATGGTGAATTCTGCTACAAAACTTTCACCCTATTGAACCTTCTTCTGAGCAGTTCAACTGATTTGTAAGTGCTTCTCATGCTTTTGGATAAATTCCAGTAAATCAGAATTATCTTCTTCCTAATTAGCAACTCTTTATTGTCTTAAATTTATCTGTGGAATGTAATAGGTTTCCTCCTTGTAATGTTATCTTTTTTTTCTTCTCTGAATGTTGGTTAAGCACTAAACTAAACCTCAGCTGCTATGATTTCAGCTGGTAATGCCTCACAGAAAGCATATAAAAAGTTTATTAGTTTTATAGGGTACTATTCTCAACGATGGAGATTTACCTTACCGAGTAGAGGTTATACATTTTCTCAGTGCCTCCTTCCAGTACAAGGTAGGAAAGGAGTTTTTCTCTTATTTGCTCTGTCCTATAATGCCTGCCAACTGACCAGCATGCCCATAGCAGCCTGACAGTCAGAAGTGCAATTCTCTAATCACAGAATCACAGAATCACAGAGTGGTAGGGGTTGGAAGGGACCTCAGGAGATCATCTAGTCCAACCCCCCTGCCAAAACAGGTCCCCTTCACCAGGTTACACAGGAAAGTGTCCAGGTGGGTTTTGAACATCTCCAGAGATGGAGACTCCACAACCTCTCTGGGCAGCCTGTCCCAGGGCTCTGGCACCCTCACAGTAAAGGGTTAATTCAACCACATCTGCCCTTGGTGACTCACTACAGCACAGGAGAAGAGGGGATGCCCATAGGCTAAAGATGGGATTTGGAGCACGATGTTTGGGAGATGTTCTGTGGATGGATAATTGAAAAAAAGGTCGTACTCAAACTGTTGGAGTCAACACAATGCTAATTTTGCTGCTGTGGCCACTCCTGCTATTGTCAGTGACACACAAGAACAGCTATTGCTGGAGGTGACCCTGCCCTGGAAGAGATGTGATCAGCTCTAGCCTGCACAGGCTGCAGTGGTGTAGGTCATCCCCGTGACCGTGGGATGCCAGGGTTGTCTTGCTCTCATCTCTCAGGCTCCTCATTTCTGCCTCCCTCTTTTCTCTGAGGGAGACAGAAGACTCATCTGCTCTTGCAGAAGACATGGAGAGTGACCTAAATAATGACATTTCAGGAAGAATGTATTTATGAGAAACAAGAATGGCTGAAGACAATGGTACAGAGAAAAATATAATGGATAAGGGAAAGAGCTTGAGATGTTCTAGTATCAGGGCTTAGTGGACCTGGGAAGACTTTGGAGCACTGTGGGAAAAGGTAGAGATGAGAAAGTACTTGGAGAATGTGGGACATGGGGAGGATTAGGAGTATTGAGAGAAGGTATGCAGCTGACCTGTCAGTGCAGGGGTCCACAGTCACAGCTGTAGCTGTATGCAGTGATGTGAAGGTGTTCTGCTGTGCTTCATGCTGGGATGTCCCCATGCAGTAGAAGTCAACCCTTTCTTACTGCAAACTGTTCCATAGCAGAGCACATCTTTCCAAACTAGGGTTGGACCAAGCTAGGTAGCTGACCTAGCTTTCCTCTCTTTAGACTTCCAGTTATTTGCAGTCCAGCTTACTTCAGTTCTTCAAGTTGTCTCCATAGATAGTGCAATCCACAGTGAATGGAGAACTCAATATGATTGCATCTTTGCTGTTACAGAAATGCAATCAAGGACCATTTCCTGGCCTGGAGGCCAGCTGTGGCATCTAGTCATAGTCTTAACACTCAGACTTTCTTCTCAGACTGAATGGCTACCTCTAAATAGTTCTTGACTCCCAAACTATGTCTAATAGTTGTTTAAGAAAATCTGAATTGGTGTAGACTTGTTATTACTGTTAGGAGGTCTGCCTTCTCCGTGCCAGCAATATCTAAAAGAGGTGCCCTTGCATAATAAAAGAGAGCAGTATCTGATTAGCAGGGAATAAAACCATGGCATCAGCAGATCATACAAATGTTATGGTTGCAAACTGCCAAGAAGCCTGTCATCAATTAATTTCCTTGCAAACCATTCTGCAGAAAACTCTTCTTCGCCTTTGGCACTAGGAGAATAATGATGGCAGATTTTATTACTTCTGGAAGAGCAGAATGGGAGGTGGTGTATCCATGCAGACTTGCCAGCAGCCCAGATGAAGGCAGGGTGTGCTCATATATCTTTTCTGTTTGTTTCCTGGGCCTTCAGGTATGAACTGAGTAGAACAAAACCCAAAATGCTCATTCTCACTATTAACCCTTTTATTACTTTTTCTCTTTCTTTAGGCATAGGCAACTGAGAGACCTTTCTCAATTGTTTTTCACAGATTTACTTGTTCAGGTGTAACTTTCTTCCTCTCCAGTGTCTCCTCACTGGTAGCAGGGTGCTCAGTGTCACACACCCATGTCCCCTAGCACTTGGTGACTCCCACTGCAGTGATTCTTGCAGTGTGGCAGGAAACCCAGTCCCAGCCTTGCTGTGAATGACTGCACTTCTGTGACCTCCATTTTCATTTGTAAACGCAAAAAGCTTGATGCTGATCAGTTGGCCCTGAGTGTGCCTTAAACAGAAGACAAACTTCTGATGGAAAGCACAAGTTCTTGTTCAAAGGAAGTAATGATTTTAAGTTCTTGGGCTACAAGGTGAAGAACACAAACTGTAAAATATGGGTATAGAAGATACTGAAGGCAAGGGTCCTGTTTTGGCTATTTCACATTTATTAACTGGAGAACTTGTTCATACAATAATTTACCCCATCAATATTATGCCTTGAAGAAGGACCATTGGGAAATGTTCTAACCTGCACAGGCACAGTTTGACTTGAGTATCTACTCAAAGACGCAGCTAATAAAAATGAGCTAGCTGCAAATCTTTTTATTGTGGTTATGCTTAGCAATATTTTATCACTGCTCTTGAAGTATCCCATCATATCTCAATAATCCTTCTCATCCACCTCTTCTTTTCTACTAATGAAGATGAATTACTTTAGCCTTGTTGGTAAATCTTCAGCATCCACAAGAGTGCTTTAGGCTTATTTGAGAGTAGATTTGGAACAATGAAGAATCTTGGTGGGAAAGTTTTTCTATCCTTATTCTTTCAGGTAATTGACAGAATTGTTGCCATTATATTTCACTCTGCTTTCCTATACCATAAAAATGGTGTTTGGGTTGCTATAACTTTCTAGTGTACAAATGTAACCAACTTTTTCTTTTTTTTTCTTTTGTAGGAATACATAGTTCTTTCCTCCTCTGTTCTTAGGAGTTGGCTTTAAAAGTGCCTTTAAATGAATAAACCAATTGAGATAACACGAACTGAGAGAACACAGAATTACTATCTTGTTTGAGGATTATGTCATTTATCTGGGACTGAATCCAGTGACATCTTATTTCAATCTCTGATGCAAAAAATATTGTCAAGTCAGACCAATGGTGCCTAGATAGGCACTATCTCACCCCCAGTGCTCCTACTGCATGGTGATACAGAGATTGTGCTGGACTGTGAACCGAGTGGGCACTGATGCTCTCACGCAGATAGGGGAATTAACCCTGGATCTGGATCTAAGTAAGCGTCTGCACTCTTTCCATTGATCTACTGACAGGAAGGAGATATTTTTCCTCATTTTTTTAATACAATTGTTTGGGTTTTTTTTTTTTCCTTTGCTTTGCTTTTTTCCCCCAGGGGTCTAAAAAATGCTTTGATTCAGGTTGAATTGAACATTTTGTGTCAAAGTAATTTTTTTGTCAGCATTTTGGCAAGAAAAGGATTAGATTCAAGTTTTTCAGACTGAGACTCCTCACCTTGAACCTCAATTTCACAAATCCATGAAGAAGTTGTCATATAGAAAATCCTTTGCAGGTGCTTAAATGTAAGTTGATAGACTTAAAAAACCCCAACAAACCTAACTTTTGAAAGAACATGAAAGAAATATTTAGAGGACTGCAAGAAGAATCTAGACATTTCTCTGCCAGAGAATAGCCTCAGTAAACACTAACTTTCATATGAATTTTAGATGCTTTAATACATGCAGTCCTACTCTAACATCTTACATGTTCATCTTGTTCATGTTCATTTTTTAGTCCATAATTAAGTAAAACTTGAAACAACCAGCCTGATGTTCCCTCAGTTCCCACCTCCAATTATTTTCTCTACAAGGTTGTACAGGGTATGCGCTGATATTTCTTGTTTACTCTTCAAAGACACCAAGCCAAAGATAGGCACCTGTGCTTCCTCTTTAGGGGAAAAAAAAACAGAAAAAAAAAAGAAAAAAAAAAAAAGAACAGTTTGATCTTAAAATAGGTGGGATGGATTGTCCTCTAGGGACACCTACCTCACATTACTGACTATTCAGGGAGTCTAGACATCTAATTTTTAGACTGCTAATAGAGATTTTAGGCACTCATAACATTAAAAAGGCAATTAAAAATGTATGTAGACATCTAAACTGTCTGATAGACATCTAAATAATTTCTCCATCTACCTCAAAGGCATTTCTGAAAATCCCACTATGTATGCATGCATAGACAGATTAACATTTGTCAGCTTTCCCTTAGACACTTTTGAAATTCCATTTACGCGCAACTACGCTAATGTCACCCTTCTAATTTTGCTAGAAAGTCTCTTAAACTAAAATAGATGAGAAAGTACTGACAATCTACATACAGAGAAACATGAGTGCACCAAGATTATTTAGTTTTTATACAACTTTCTGCTGAAAAAGCTGCTGAAATCTTTACTGGAAGCCAACTTATAACTCAAGTTTCATGCAATTAAATGATTAGTCCATACTGCAAAGTCCATCATGATAGTCCTGGGGAAAACAAAAAATGATTGACACTATAGACATTTACTTTATAACACCTTTAGCAGAAAAGCATTTAAAATGAAACCTTGGACATTCAAAAATACTAGCCAATAATTTCCATATTAAATTCCAAGGACCTTGGATCTTCATAAGTCATTTTACTAAAAGCTTCTTTTTGCTCTAAAAGGGATTTTGAATTTAATATTTTTTTCTGTAAATCAAGAGCTTGATCCGTATCTCTCTTATACAGGATCATAGAATCACAGGATGCTTTGGGTTGGAAAGGACCTTAAAGCTCATCCAGTTCCAACCCCCCTGCTATGAGCAGGGACACATTCCACTATATAGGGCTGCTGAAAGCCTCATATCAATGTATTTTAATTATTACTGCATACTGAGTACCAGTGTAGGTACTGGGGAAATCAGGCTGACGATAACATCAATGTGGAATGTGATTAAGTGAGCAATATTGATCTTAGTAGAGACCGATGTAGAACTCTGATTCAAGAAGGGGGAATCCCTCAGGCATGTGAGCAATTTATCATGGTGGTAATTCTCTTACATGTGTCTCATATCATTCTTGCCAAGGTATGACAGTTAGTGCAGAGTGCCAATTAACAGTATGACATTTTCCTAGGAGATGTAACACACATTGAACAGAGGCATTTTCCACATGCAAGAAAAAAAAATACACAAAGAGAGATGCCAGATCATTGTCTGGTTTCCATTATTTAAGGGAAAATGAAAATAAATACATATATCATTAAAATAAATCATTTTATATGTCTTTACATTAAACTTAGTACTTCTACTCCCTCAAGGAAGGATATCAGATCGGTGATGTGATCTGTTCTTGACAAATACAAGTTAGCTGTTTCTTATCACCTTATTTTCCTGCCAGTGTTTGCAAAGTGATTGTTTGAAAATCTCTAACTTTGTGACATTCACAGTTAGGTTACCTGGTCTATAAGTTTCTAGATCCTTTTTTTTCTGTTGTTATTGAAAGGTAAGTATTATGTTTGCCCTACTCACATCCTCTGGGTCCTGCCCTGGCCTCCACAAGTTCTAAGGGAATAATTGCTAAAGTTTATGAGATTATATTTCAGATAGTTTCTTGAACCTTTGGAAATTAAATTCTATCAGGTTCTACTGGCTTTGAGGCATTTATCTTAACTGACAAAATATGGATACCCAAAGTCACTAGGGAATTGATTCAGATGCCTAAACATAGGTGTCCAGGACTCGAGCATTCAAGATATCCAAACAGGACTGACAGAATTCATACTCTTAGAAAATTGAACTGAGTCCTGAAAGTGGAATTTATTTGCTGATTTAGACACCCACAGAAAGGGGAAGGATGCAGATTCAGGTTCAGGTACATTAATTTCAGTACCTGCAGTGTAGATATGCCCCTGGAGGTAAGTATTAATGGTCTCATCATAGTGGAAGCTCTTTCTACAGTCAGTGAAATATATAAAAATATTCAGCATAGCTTGAAGTAGACAAATAGATTTGATGAACTGAAAAGCTCTCTTGATTAAGTTTGCATATGAAATCCAGTTGTGCAAACATAGACATCCACTGACATTTCAGGTACCTTTGAGCATCTGTCACACAGACAAAGGTAAGGGGCCTCTTCATGTCCTGTTGATTTTTCAGCTAGAGGCCAAACAGAATATATCCCAGGGCTTTTTAAAGCCTGGGAGCTGAATTAAAGGAGCTGAATCCTGTCTTTGACCTCTGTTAATACAATGGGAAACAAGAAAGTCTGGTGACCCTGGATAGGCATCTTATGCCATTAAAGATGTCCTAAGGTAGATAGCCTGGTGATTCAAGAAAAGCATGAGTTTCCCATAGGTCTCTAAAGTAATATTCCTTAGCATAATTCAAGCAGCAGTGATATCGTTGTTAAATTAACTGAATTAACTTCTGTTGCACAAGATATGTCAGCTTCTACTATTTCTAAGTAAAATTCTTTTCTCCTTTTATTCCTTTTCAAAAATTGTTTTTACTGTAATACTATCCAAAGAGAAAGCTTATCTTTTGCAATAATCCTACTGTATCACTTAAAATTATGATGATGCTGGGAAAAAACCTGGTAGTAACTACCCAGATCTTGCCTGTAGTTTCCTAAGAGCCCAAGCTGGCTTTAAATCACCTTGGTACTCTCTTTGAAAGTCTATATTTTCAGACTGTGCTAGATATTTTGTTACTGTTATAGTTGGTGGCATTCTTTTTCCACCTATTTCCACTGAGATCAAGTGTGAGTTGTCAGGACATACCTATTGTTAGACTGGATCACTCACTAGATATCTACCAACATGTAACATCATGGAACTCCTGATTTATCCTCTTCTTGACCTAAAAGATAAACTGTAAGCTTAGCTCCACATTGTTGTGATTGTTTCTTGTCATTTTATAAAATGATCAGAAATAAACCATGTAGTTTGTTTAGACTGCTCTGACTTCAGTGATTTGCCAGTGATCACTTTACTGCCATTTCCCATCGATGGTATCTCCTATATTCATATATACTTAGGTTATCCACCAAATATTCCCCTTTATCAGCACCTGCTGTCATTAATTTTCACTGTATTATCACTTTCTTTTGTAGCTTCCAAATCTCTTTTTGTATTTTATTGAAAATGGAGACAAGATAACTCAGAGCTGGATCCAACATGTGCTGAGGTATTTTGTTGCCACTGTCCCTGCTGAAGTGTGCTACAAGTTATTGATCCCCAAATTCTTAAAGCTGTGTTATAAAGTAATATTCAGTGGGTACCTCTATGTCAGTACATTAAAAAATGCCCTGGAATTGGCACTGCAAATCTATTTGTCATATTCCTGATTGCCAGAAACATCTCTGGCACAGGTTTGGTCTGGGCCAAGTAGCATTCTCACAAATAGTTCCCAGGCACAGTTTAGGATGTATTACAGACCAGGAACCATTCCTAATAGGAAACTTGGATGCGAACACTCTTTTTGAAGGTTAGGACAATTGAAACATATGAGTGTTGTCAGATAGTGCCAGCTGACCTCCAGGATTAAAAATAAACAGTGGCACAGTCTTAGGATCTGATATGGGTGCATCCATTGCTTCCAGTGATTTTTAGATGCATAAATACTTGAGACAATGGGAATCCAAGCTACAATTATTATTATTTTTTTAAATTCCTTTCTACATATAGATTCTACTTAGAATCAAATACTCTGTTTTTTCTTTGGAATTCCATGCATTTACAAAATATCTGGAGTTGGGTTCATCTGAACACATGCAACTCCGAGCTAGTTCTTTAGACACTCTTCTTAGTGCATGAAACAGGAATGATTTTTAGGGGATGATTCATTTCAGTCTACGAGGGCTTCTAAATCAGGATGGATGAATTATGACCCAACAATGCCTATTTCATCCCATTGATTACAAAGGGAACCTACATTATCTTGCTCAGGGAACCAGCTCAGACAGCTATACTGTGCATGGCTGAAGTTGTGACAGATGGAGCCCACCCTTTATTTCTTCTGGTTTCTGTGAGTTTCAGGATTTAAGTTTTTCCTTTTAATTTAGGGGGATTTTTTTTTTGGGGGGGGGGGGGGGGGGGGCTGTGGTTGTTGTTTTTGTTTTGGGTTGTTTGGTTTTTTTTACAAAGCTTTTACTGCTCAGCAAGGATTAGTTGGCATTGTAATACTGAAACAAAAAGATTGACCCAAATAAAACAATCTCAAGATCAGTCTGTTGTCTTTCTGGTTTTCAGTGATAATAAATGTTTTATTCTATGTAATGCCTTTTTAATCTTCATTTAAACAAAAGAAATATCCTTAATCTAGTTACCTTATTTCTTTCCTCTTTGTCACTTTACACTTTGCATAGGAATGATGATCGATCTGCATCTTATCTGTTCTCCTTCAGGATTTTCCTGTTTATTTTTTACTCTCTTAATGATTTTATGTTTCAGAGTCTGTCTAACAATTTTAAAACCTTTCTAAATTACAATTTACTGTGGACAAAGACCAAAAAGCTATAACATACTAATAACTTTCTTCTTGGAGTAGTAAGTTCAATCATATATTAATAAACACCCTCAGTTCCCTCCTTGCTTTTAAGCTCTTGAATATTTCTCTCCTATTAGTCAAAAGAGATTCCCAAACTGTCTCAATTGAATTCTGTGCTAATTTTTTCTCCCTGTAACTAATTGGTAGAGGTGTCTTTTGAATAAAAAAGCCCCTGACCTTTTCTAAATCTTCTAAGGTGCACAGGAACTTAACCCTGACCTTATCCATGGGATAAAATATCCAAACACTTTGGAGGTTCTGGGTTTTTGTCATATTAAATTATCTTTCCTGGATTGAGTGACATTTCCTCTCTGACTTGAAGGGCTAGAGAAGACTTTTCTTTTATTCCTGTGTTTTGCTTGCATGTTGCCAGATGGGCAAACAGTAAACAGCTTTGCAAGCTTAGACACAGCCCCTTGGCAGAATTTAAAAAACAAGTGAACTCTTCTGCAAAGAGGGTACAGTATTCTCCAATGGGTCAAGTTGTCAAGCTATCCTTTAAAATAGAGGGAGGAGAATCAAATCTCATCTAATACCTGTCTTTTCTTCCTCTGGTTCGTTTTCCCATTTTATCATGTTTTTCCCCTCCTTTCTTGGTCATGATTCTCCTTCAATGTCAAGAAATGGTCTTTTTGATTGCTCCCATGCAGATATCATGGTCTGGCAATGAAATTCTATGTAACTCCTGCATAGGACAATTCCACAACCCCTCTTCAGTTCTCCAACATCAGGTACTACTCTGTAGTAGAAGCTCCATATAAAGTTATCACTCAGGTGAAACTTTCCAATTTACATATAATCTATTCCAGCATTTATCATATTGGGATTAAGTGGCTTGGAATGTTTTCAGTCCCAGATCTGGAAGGAGACTAATTGTTTCCACAATTGTTGAATTGTTGATATTGGCTGTCAGGAAGCAATCCAGAGATAAAAGCCTTCTTTCCAGAAGATCTTGCATGGGCTATTAGCTTCCATATCAGGGCTATCATGACAGACTTGACATTGGAAAGGGACTTGTTTAATCTCCATGTGTAAATTTAATACTTAGGAAGAGAAAAAATGTAAGATGAATATATGACAATGACTAGAAAAAGCGCCAAGAGCAGAAGCAGATAAAGTAGTGCCTTGGATCTGGCCAAGATGGGGTTAATTTTCCCCATAGCAGCCCTCATAGTGCTGTGCTTTCTATTGGTAGGTAGAAAGGTGTTGATAACACACCAGTGTTTTGGCCACTGCTGAGCAGTGCTCACACAGCATCAAGGCCATTTCTTCAACATTTCCCACCCTGCAGCAGTAGGCTGGGTTGGGCAAGGTCATGGGAGGGGACACAGCCAGGGCAGCTGACCCAAACTGACCAAAGGAATATTCCATGCCATATGACATCTCCTCAGCAATGAAAAGTAAGAGAAAGAAGGAGGAAGCATTTGTTATTTATGATGTTTGTATTCCGGAGCAACTGCTTCCTGGGAAGTGGTTGAACATTGCTGTTGATGGCAAGTAGAGAATAAATCTTGTTTTCCTTTGCTTCCATGTGTGACAATTGGTCTTGCTTTATTAAACTGCCTTTATCTTGACCTGCGAGTTTTTTTCCATCTTATTTTTCTCCCCATATACTGCTGGAAAGGATTGATAGAACAGCTCTGTGGGCACCTGGTGTCCAGCCAAGGTTAACCTACAAGTAGATGAGAAATTAATATTGACAGCAATAGCTGCCAAGTAGGAAATACAGGTAAGTGTGACTGTTTTGTTGTGGGTTTTGGTTTTTTGGGTTTTTTTTGTTTGTTTGTTTGTTTTTATCTTGTCATACTCTGTTTTATGCCATATTTAACAACTGTGTATCTTTTGTTTCTGGAAGACTGCATTCATCCAAAGGCTTACTGGTTTATGGGGACAATCTGAACATGTTTGGAAGTCATTCTCAACAGCACTAGCAGGTACCAAGTTTCATAAGTGATGTTTCTTTCCCCATTTCACTTATAGGTAATATTCCCCACTGCTACCTGTTTTTATTTACAGTTGCAGCTCAAGAAAAATTAATACATTAGGCCTATCTTTTTCCTCAAAAGGTAAGAAAGAATTTCTTCCTCCACATTTTTTTCCCCTGGGTCTTGCCCTTCAGCTTGCATAATTAATTTTCTTACTGCAATAAGTTCTTAGAAAAAATAAAACCAGGTAAATCTGTCAGTGAAAGAATAAGTTCTTAGTGCAATATGACAATCTCCCAGGTGACTTTTTAAAAAATATTGTATACCTTGTAATAAAAACAGCATCTACGTTAACTAAGATGTCTGAAGTCAAGTTTTTCAGTTGATGTTCAGCAAGCATTTTCTGTGAAGTCAGCAAATATTGGCAGTCACACACACATCAAGGAGAACAAAAAGCATAAATATAAATGGAAAAGTTTAATTCAGAAAACTTAGACTTTGCTTGATTTGTAACCATGGAAAAGAAGAGATCAAAGAATGTTATTTTTCTTCTTCCTATCTCTCCAAAGATGAGGCAGAGATATGAAGGAACATAATTTTTCACATCCTCTGCAAGCACTTACTTTGATCTAAAACTGTAGTTCATCTTAGAGACAATTTTACAGTATCTTATGATGTTTATGTGCTTTAATATGAGTTCAAATCACAAAAGGTCATAAATTTACTAGAGGGGCTGGAGTTTGAGAGGAGATTTGACAAGGATGTCCTACCATTACCATGGTACAACCTGCTTCATGCATTGTGTCACACAAGGCAGGCAAAGCTTTGCAGCCTTTCTTGTGCCTTTTCCTTTTCCCTCTGTATTATATCAGATAGAATTTTTTTAAAAGAGGGGATAAAGTAGCCCCAAAATTTCTCTTTCAGGTGTAATGCCAGCAAAACATTACAAACTTTAATAAAAATGGGTTTGGAAAACACAATTTTTTGATTTAAACATCTTTTTATTTCACTCTGTTTTTATCCAACTGTGCAGATGTAGTTGTACTGGGTAAGAAGGTGTAAATTGGAAACTAAAGTAGGATATCACTCATATCAATTCATTTTTCTTTCTGATGAGGTTACATTCTTGCACAGTGAAGTGTCCTAAATTCATAAAGAACTCAAATTACCATGAGATACCACTTTTGACAATGGATCATTAACTTTGAAAAGCCATTTGGCAGTAAATGTATTTTACTAAAATATTGTCCAGAGACATCTGTCAGGATTAGAAATGCATTAGTGTAGGCCTTTTATAACTCAAAGACTACAAAATGTTATTTGAAGAGATTCAAATGTTGGGGGAAGGAAGAAGTTATCTTTTACAAGATTAATCTAAACAAAAATCTAATTGCAAAAATAGCCAAGAGTATTCAGCTACAGTGTTGTAGTGGTGGCACCAGTGATGTTATCAGTTCAGAAATGTGAGGGTGTAGAGAATATGAAGAGTGAAGTGTGAAGAACTATCAGCCCACCTTTTTTCTTACGTGAGATATATCAACAGATGTCGATGAATACAGTAGATACGTTTCCACAAAATTAACTACACACCCAAAGCAAATCTTGTTCAGAATAAGACTGCACAGTATTTCAAGAAGCCATGCTTATAAAGAACAGTTCAGAATATCAGAGTCAGTGAGGAAAAAAATGTTATTTTCTATCAGAAAGCTCATATTCTGGTTAACTTTTTCAAGGACTGTCTTAATTTTTTACTGTTCCCATTTTCAGGAACTTTCAACCAATTCCAGATATCTGGAAACCACCAGATGTCTTGCAGTTAAGATTTGTTGCTTTTTGCCTAAAAACAAGTGTTTACTGAAAAGCAGAATCAATGGTTTGCTTTTGTTTTTCTCAAACAAGCATTGCCCCAGGGGAAAGGCATGTGCTTTCATGTAGAAATTCTTTAGCTAAGAATGCTTTTAACAAATTATTTTCTTAACAGCTATGCCTTAGAAAGAAAAAGTGAAGAAACATAAATGCAAATCCCCAAAACTGGTTTGCATAAATGCCTTAATGAAGCATGACTTTATGTCACACTTCCTCAGCTACTGCCTTGTGTTATTAGACAATCTAGAAATGTCTGGAAATGAAGATATCTCTACTCTAGTAATGAATTGGTCCACAGCAATGATAACTTTATGGACACCAAGGGTGGCTGGGAGTGGTCTTCCCTATCTTCAGCTAAGGGGAAAGAAATCTAGTCCAAAATGATCAACTCTGCCCCTTCTTTGGTCACTGGAGAGAGAGAGACAAGACCTTCCAAGTGCCTAAGATAGGTACCTCTTTCTACTGAAAAATATTAAGAAGTGATTTGGTTATAATAATTATGTCTTATTTATTTTAAAATAATATCTGAAGACTTAATCATGCTAGACAATACACAGGATATAAAGATTTTTTTTTTAACTTTCAAGTTCTCCATCCTCTTCCTTGTAATGACCGATCGTAAAGAGACGAATCTCTCAAGAGTCTTTATGAAGTCTGATGTGTGGGTGAGATCTGAAATTTTTAAGTATCACAAATCTTGCAGTTCAGAGTCTGAGAAAAAAATAAATAGACATAGTGTGTGTTTCAAACTTTGTAAATGCTTGGATGTGAAACAAAAGTAGATATTTCAATAATTAACATTTCTGACTTGTCAAGGTACTCCAAAAGAGCTTTGAAATTCCACATACATTGTTTGTCATATAGCACATATCACCTGATTTTTCTCACCAACTTTCAAGGGGCTGTCAAGACCTACTGACTAAAACTTCAAAACATAATGGTGAAGTAACTGAAGCTCTCTGGGAAAAAAAAAAAAAAAAGAAAAAGAAAAAGAAAAAAAGAAAGAATTTCAATTCTTTTTTGAGTAGAAAAAGAAGTCAAAACAGAGTACCAACCATAAAGCCACAAGCCAAATCTTCATAATAAAGAGTAAGGTAGTTTTAAAACATCACCATAACTTTAAGTTTCCCATTCCGAGTGCCTGTGAAGTGTGACATTAACTAAGGCACATCATAAAATATGAACATCACTCCAGACTCTAGGTTGTGACTCAGGAAAGCATCCCATTCAGGAAATAGTTAAGCACATACTTAAGTGATTGGATTTAAACACATGTTTAAAGCTGAGCATGAACTGAGATGGAGTTATGTCTGTGCTTAAACACTTTTCTGAATTGTCATCTTAATTATATTTTCTTAAACCAAAGTGTATCTGCTAAGATTTCTTACATTTGTATTCACTCCTGTATAAATGAGCTCCATCAGTTCAGCTTCATTTTAATCAAGGTAGAACTGTAGTCATCTAAGAAGGTACAGTGAGGATGAGGTTGTCCTGATGGAAATTAGGGAAGGGGTGATAGTTTTTTGTTGTTTTTTTTGTGTGTGTGTGTTTTGGTGGGGTTTTGGGTTTTTTTGTTTGTTTGTTTGTTTTTTTGTCGTAGCCCTTAGGAAATATAAATATACTGTCACTTTTATTATTCTCTACAGATTTCTTCAAGCATGCCTATGGTGGAAACGAGAGGTAAAACATTAATGAGAAACATCCTGGAGGAGGTCAAAATGATTTTAAAGTACAGTTTAAATGATTGGGAGTTGTTTTGTTTTTAAAGACCCTTGAGAATGAAAATATTCAGTATATAGGTTGGCTACTGGAAAAAAAAAATATTTTGTTTTTTAAATATATTTGATTTAGCTTGCTTATGAAATGTTTGTTATGTTCCTTGTTCTTCTTTTGAGCCCATAGGGATTTTTCAACCTCGTTAAAATGTGCCATCTGCTAGAGACATCAGTTATAAAATTACAACAACATAAATTTATGTGCCTGTTTTATTCTTAGGAGAAACATTAACACCTTGAAGAAAGTGGGATGCTTTTACAGAGCAACTTTCTTAAAATTTCTTTCATCGATTATCAAAATATACAAATGAGACCAGTTCTCACTAGTACTAAGTAGAGAGAAAATAATTTCTTTTGTGATCCAGCCTAAGTTTATATGATTACTTCCATCCTGTTTTCCAGTCTAGAATAAGTGAACTTTTTGCTTGACCTCTCAAAGTATCCAGAATGGCATAAATGAGGAAAAAAAACCCAAACCAAAACAAAACACAAAAAACCCCAAATAGATGGAGATATTCTCAACTGCAGCTGATTGTACCTGTACTAATATTGTTATTTGATTATTTGATAGTCAAAGGCTTGAGCTATTTGACACTGAGGAAGATGTTTTGCAGAAGCATGGCTCTTGCAGGACCACAGATGTGTCGAGGTGTATTTTATTCTCTTACATTTATTCATTCTTCCACAAGAGATAAATAGCACCAGATCCACCACAGCATGCTTGTTAGAGAACGTAAGACTACAGAGTTAACTGGAAGTATTCCTATTCACATCAGTCAAATAACTAACCTACAGTTTTATTTTTTTTTTTACTTTTGGCAAAAACTGGCAACAAAGAAATAGATTAAATAATAAATCACAAAATATTCCCTGATGGTGGTGAATGATGCTGGATGCAATTATCACAGAAGCCTACTGCAAAGTTTAGAAGAGATTTTGCTCTCATATTTTAGCCTCCTAGGCTCCAGGTTCATTGCTCAGTTGTACACATGATTTGGTAATTCAAAAATAGAGCAAAGAAAATTTTGGGGAGACTGAGGAAAAAGAGATCACCTTCAGTTTACCAGGAGTGGTGGGGACTCTGTGTCTTCGTAAAGGAGATTATCTCTTTTCAACCTGTTTTCTCTTAGCCTGAGCTGTCTCTCAAAAACGCCATCAGCAAAACTCCCCAGAACTATTTTCATGGACAGAAGAAGTCAGGATGAAAATTGTTATGAAAATAACAATCTAATAACAAAAAGGAAAACAAGATCCACATTCTCACATGAGTAGTGATGGATTAACTATAGTGGTTAATGTTGAAAAAGACCATATCAAGCAGGCATTTTTTGTATTGCATGGTTTCAAACAAAGGCTGATCCAGCTAAGGCCAACAATAGCCTAAGAGATGGGGAGGATACAATGTCTGTATAGCTTCTACATGGAATATAGCATTCAGTTTTAGATGCTACTGCCTGCCTTCATTCTACCTAATTTTAAGCAACTAAGAGGTACCTAGTAGTTACACTAGTAGGTACCTAAGTAGGTACACTAGTAGTTAGTTGCACTAGGCTTCCTTATAATCCATGGGAAGAGATTGGTTGCTGAGATCAAAAACATCTGCTGGAGATCCTCTTTCCCTTTGGCTATAGAGAGTGCCTTGGGCAAGTTAACATCTCAGATGAGTGCCTCAAGTTAGGAGAGAGCAGGAGAACCTCAGGGTGCATCAAAGAAAGGTGTCAAATAGATGATAAGATGCATTTCCAAGAAACAAATGATGAGTTAAGAAAGGAGTCTAATTCAGAGGCAGTTCCTGGTAAATTTCTGTCTTCAAAACCCAGTCAAGGAAGAAATTTCCATATCATGCTCTGAGGAAAATAAAAAGTCAGGCAAAAGGAATTAAATAATAAATATCAGAAGAGTATGTACACCAGGGAAAAAAATAAATATCTGGTCATAACAACGTTACCCTGGTGAATTAACCTCACAACTTCTTTTCCCTACGCTATCATGGAGTATTTGTTTTAAGATGTGCTTTTCTGTTTGAGTAAGAACTGTGTAATCATTAGAGGAGCAAAGCGTAATGCTGTGCAAGTAGGAATGAATGAGAAATAAAAGAGAAAGGAAAAATGCACTTCCCAGCAATGACTAGGTTGTTACACAGCCTCAGCCAAGCCCTCTACAGCCCAAGGACTGCAGGGGTTATGCTTGTATCAATAGGTGCTGGAAGTGAGGAAACATCCAAAGAGTGATGACAATGGCAGGTTCTTTTTTTTCAACGTGCAGCTGTTGATTATGAATGTTACATGCTATGAGGTGTTTGAGGAGCCTGGAATGTGTATTGCAAGTTCTGATCACCTCCACCTCACTGGAAAATATTTCCATCTTTATCTGTTTGGGCATCATGACTAGTCCTTAAACAAACTCCCTTTTCCTTTCCCTTTGCCCTAGTCCTTTTCCTTGCCTTTTGCCCTAGTCCTTTTCCTCTTTATGCAAGTTCCTTCTCTATTTTGGGGTGTTTTTTTGGTTTTGTTTGATTGTTTGTTTGTTTTCCCATTTGCAAGAGCCAGGTTTCCTTTGGGCTACCATTACTGACAAACTCACAGGAACTATACCTGCTGCCAAGTGCTTCTCTCTGCTCCTATACCCCCCACATGAGTGTTTTTACTCCCCATGATCATGTTCCTTCCCAGTACTCTCTGCCTATTGACTGTTTTCCTTCTCTCTGACCCAATGCGGTAGATTTGGGGAATAACAAGTTTGCAGTCTACATTTTCAGAAGTTTTTACTCACTTTGGGGTACCATCTTGAAAAACCTCCATCTGTGCTTTTCACAAGGGCCATGAATCTAGGGCTCACATCAAATTCAAAGGTAAGTACCAAACAAATAGGATGAGAGTGTCTTGTCTTTCTTTTTTTTTTTCTTGCTTTATGTAGTTGATTCCAGAAATGTAAGAATTTCTATTGCCAGTCCTGGAAGTGAGGTCACATCAAAACATCACATTAGTCTCTTTTGTTATTCCGTCCTACAAAGAATTTGACTTGAAAACTGCCGGTGTCAGCTGCTTTTCCTCATGGAGAAAGATTCTGTTAACATAGATCAATGCAATGTGGTAATAAACCCTTCATAAAACCCCCAGCCCTTCAGCAAACCTGAAATAATCTTCTCCCACCTCTTGGGAGTGGAGCATGCACCATTACTGTATCGGGACTCCTTCAACCCTAATCTATCAAGGCTATGAAATTCACTGGGCTTAATCACCCCAGAGAGCACGTTCCTACTTTGTCAGACCTCAAATTCAGCTGCAGAAAAAAATTGCCAAGGATCTTACAAATGAAAGAAGACACTTTAATTCTATCCTTAGAAATACAAACATATATTTATATACTTACTTCTATTTTAAGATCATTTTCCCATCACTGGATAGAGTAACTAAATGCCAGTCTGATTAGGGAATTTAAAATTTTGACATCTAGTTGCACTAAGTGCCTTAAGTTTATGGCAATTAGGGAGGAATCGCATTATTTTGCTCTCAAGTAGAGCTTAAACTCAGGGATGCCTGGACTGTTATTCCCAAAGGTGACTTTTGCAGTGATTTTAACATGCCAGAGAAAGTTGTTTTGAAAAAAAAAGGGAGATGGAGGAGGAGAGGAGAGGAGAGGAGAGGAGAGGAGAGGAGAGGAGAGGAGAGGAGAGGAGAGGAGAGGAGAGGAGAGGAGAGGAGAGGAGAGGAGAGGAGAGGAGAGGAGAGGAGAGGAGAGGAGAGGAGAGGAGAGGAGAGGAGAGGAGAGGAGAGGAGAGGAGAGGAGAGGAGAGGAGAGGATTTAAGGGATGAACTTCTGTTCTTTTTGTTCTCACATATCTGTGTCCTAAAAATAAGGTTCTTAATTCACCAACTGATTCCTTATTAAATTCTGGAACCAACAGTCTTTCTATTACTTGTTTTTTCTGTGTAATTTTCCAGCATTGTGGTTAGAAAATGGAGCCCAATACTTGGTAGTGATGCCACCCTGATTCAAATACAGACACAGTGCTGATATATATTCTTGTGTCTGAGAGCCTGTGATGTTTGAAGCAACAGGCTCCATTGGTGCATCACCCAGGGCTGAAAATAATGTTCAGGGAAAAAGGCTTGGGTAAAACAGCAGAGCTCAATTCATTGTAAGCTTCATTGGACTGAAACTGATTTATGTGAGCTCTGCCACACATTTATGTGCTCTTTTAAGATGGAAATTTTAGCCTAACAGAACTGGAAATTTTTATATAATTCCTCAAGAGTACCAGAATTTAAAATAGGAAGGGGAGTATGGAAACATTGCTGCAGAATTTTGAGTCCCAGTGTTGTATTATGTTTTCTTTGTTACAATAATTGTGGTTAGGATAATACTGAAATCTGTTTGGTTGCATTTTCCTGTCTTTTGTGATTTAGCCCTACTTTGTTATCTTTCTGGCAACTAGGCAATTCAGATAAAAATCTCAAAAGTGCCCACAAGTAATTATTGGAGTAAGATCAGGGAGGTGTTTAGAAAGCAGAGAAAGTTGGCAATTACCCTTATAACTGAATTGAGACTTTTATAATCTTGTTTCCTCTTTGTGTTATCAGATGGCCTTTGTCCTCCCTTGTGCAATACTAGGGAAACCAAGGCTGCTGGGACATTTTTCAAGGAAGCCAAGTACTTTTTAAAGCCTGTATTTGGATGTCTCTTTATCTCTTATAAATTATGTGCTATCAGGGTTCCATGTCATGCCATGAGAGGATTATCTCATGAGCATGAGAGATACAAAGTTCTCACATTATTCTCAGAGAAGTAGCAGATGAACAATGACCTGGTACACAGCAAGTAATTTAGCCCACACTGTCAGTGTTAACACTCAGAAAAGAAGCTCAGGTACAAATATTGAGGGGGGATCTCTCCATCCAAACTGAGAAGTATGGTCAGATGTTTATGATACGAATGGTACCAATGCTGGCACTGGAGGTGGCACTTCTCTGCTCTAATTTAGACTATAAGACTGACTTTGGAATAGTTAAGATACACAGGATGATTTTTTTATGTAGGCATCTGTCTGCTGGGTCCAGAAATAGCCACCATTTTTCTGCTCTGGTTAATAAGCAGCTCAGATGTTGAGCTTTGATATAATGTTAGTTGTTAAAATTAATCTTAGACACAAGGGTAAATCATCTGAATAAAACTCCAAATATATTAAAAATGATGGAATCAATGATTAAATGATTAAAAATCAAGCACAATTGAATTGGTTAGATCAAAAGCCCATGTGGTTTTATTTATCTTATTCCCAACAATGGCTTTAAAAACAGAAAACACAGACTTCACCAATTTTGTTTTATAGGAGAAACTTTTTCCTTGGCACTCCTGGTGACTCAGCACTCAAATTACCATATTTCAATATATGACCTAGTGTAATTAGGACAATCTTTTTTTTTTAGATGGTTGTTACTTTTATGCTGTAGGTGAGTCTCTAGAACTAGTAATTTATCTCCAGTGATGAGAGACTGCTCTCTTTTCAGTCTTAAATGGCTCATACATTACAGCTGTTACTTGACGCAGCAGAGATTGGAAGACTATGGACTGTTATTTGGAGAGATCTTTCTGGCCAAATCCCCTCATTTCTGCAATGGCAGATGTTTGCATTTTAAGACCTGGTTTGTTTCATGAGTTTTCGTATTTAATGGCACATTTTCTGTGCTTGCATAGAGCATGCGGGAGTTTTTTAGAAGACCCTAAGGATGAAATTAATCTCTCCTAACTTTAGCTATGTAGAGTTTTGTGTATAATCTAAATTTGTTGTCCTTAGCTCCCTCTCTTGTCAACACAGAGAGAAGAACATCAAAGAGGGGATTCAAACCTATTTCCAATTCCGACCTCGGAATGGGAAGAAGCACTCCCTGGGGTTACTGCTCTGTCTGGCTACCCAGGATCAGCCTGGACAACTAACTGACTTAGGCTGGATGCTTTGGTTTTAAACAGCTAATATTAGGGAAGATGCATTCTTGTACAAATGATCTTTACATGGGAAATCAGACCCTCTGCTGCACAGATCTTGGGAAAGCCTCAGGGAGAATTGCATAAGTCTTTTTATACCTTGAGGCAGTATCTCCTGACAGATACATGGGGTGCAGAAACATCAAGCACACACTGGCAGGTGGATAGGTAGGTTGGAAAAAGGCATCTCAACACAAGGGGACAAAGGAGTGATAGACAAAGAGTGGGAAGAAACACCCTGAAGAACAGAAGGTATGATATAAAAAGGAGGCAAAAGCAGTGGTAGACCTACCACTTTCTGCCTTGTTATTACAGAGCAGCTCTGACTGGTAGTTTTCAAGGTTTTATCCTGCCTTAGAGCAATAGTGTGGTGGAAGAAGCAGGGGAGAAAGTAAGAGATAGGAAGCTACAAGCTACAATATCCTCACTGCCTTCACTCAAGGCTGTGGTATGATAACACGGGACCTCAAGTAGGGTACTGATTTGCAGCTCCAGTACAGTAACAGCACTTTGGAGGTAGAGGAGGAAAGATCTCAACTTCACCAATTCACAAGCTTGTTTGATCTGTACCTTGATTTACAAGTTTTCAGTCCAACAGGAGAAAAACATCCAATGATTTGATCTTCAGAGTCAGAAGATCAGCCAACTTCATTACCTTATTAAACATAGATTGATGCAAAACTTCTCCCCAGTGCTCATCTCAGCATCTATGTGGATGCAAAATATAATGCAAATTAGTTAATTAACTAGGTTTTGCTTCATTAATAGATAAATCAGAGCAATATGAGTCTTCCTAAATACTAGCTATGCATTTCTCCAAAAATAGGACATCTAATGCAATTATTTTTATTAGATCTTTTGTATGTGATCACAGAGCATAAAAAGAAATTAGAGTTCCATATTTACTGATATTAAGAAATCCCCCTAGCCTTTTTATTTCATTTAGCTCAAAATGGAGAGCAATGCTGCTATTGTAATTCATCAATTATCAGACTCACATTTTGATTCATAAGTCAAAGATTCCTACTTTCAGCTTGTTCCTAGTTATTCTGGAGTTAGGGTTATGTTGGAAGGACAGGAAGCTAAAGTTGAAATTATATTAAAATACTCAGATGAGCAAAGAGGCCATATATTATATACTAACCTGTATTTTTGAATATTCTGTTTAAAACAAATAAGAATGAGTGAACCGCAGCTTTTGAGCATAGACCCTCCCAAGGAGCTAACATGCCAGCTGAAGGAAGACCCACTAATATTTTTTAAGACATCTGACTTTAGTTTCCTGCCAGCTCTGCCACTACTGTATCTGATAACTTCAAAAGTGGCCAGTTATACATTCATGGTTGTACACTTCTAACATAAAACCGCTTGTAGAGGGTAATAGCATTTCAATTGTGCTGTAATTTTAAAGTTGTTTCTGTATAGCTATATTTTAGGATAAAATGCTTTTGTTACTACTTCTATGCCACAAACTGTGCTTATTAAGCATGAAAGAAATAGAGAAAAAAAAATCAATAACTCCATCACTCCAGATGAACTGTCAGTTATGTGAAAAATGGGCATGGAAAGTATCTCAAAGTTAACTGCAATGTAGCTATGTTATCGTCTCATCTGGACTACAATGTAATTATAGTAGCTGTTCCTGAGAATATATCACTTATGCCTTTTCTTCTGTCAGAGTAGAAATTTATTTTTACAGAAAGTAATTTAAAATCTTTTAACTAACGCAAAGAAGAAACTTAAGTCATTAAAACTTCATCAGAACAGAGAAAAGATTCAGAATGTGTGGTTGTTTCTTTTGGGATGATATTTTCTTTCTTTTTTCTTATTTCCTTTTTTTTTTTTCTCCAGAGTTCATCCTGAATTTCTTCACCTATCCAAGGACACCCTTTCATCTAGATTATTTCTCCCCACATTTTCTCCATATTAGATAGATGTTCCACTTTCATGCAAGAAGGAGTTACTGGTGGAAGAGCATAAAGGTGCTTATGGTTGCTTGTTCTGTTCCAGACTTGGTTCTCGGATCAAAACTTGTTCAGTAATTTTCCAAGTTTTAACTTTCTCATCTACTTAATCAAACATGTTAAAGGAAGAAAATTATGTCTGGATTTAATTCATATTTAACTGGTATCTTTGGGGCTTTTGCTTACCTAAATACATTGCAATGCTAGAGGATGAAATAGGATAAAGCCTTATTGACAGCCTTGTAACGATGGCTGCCCATCCTCGATGGGGTGGCACTCACTTTTCTTCTTTTTAAGCCAATGTCTACTATGTCCAAGGCACTTCTAGTGAGTCTCTGACTTTCCTGATATCATTATGGCTCTCCTAAGAGGATATGGTTAGTCTTACTTGATTGTAGCTCTTTAGGTGGGTATGTCTGGGTGTAGAGCAGCAGGTAAGGAAGGCGCTTCCCCTCTTTATCCTCTTTTACCTTAAATGCTAATGTGCACTTGGAGGGAGGACCCAGGGTGCGTAGCATAGACATATATAGAATCATAGAATGGTCTGGGTTGGAAGGGACCTTAAAGATCATCAAGTTCCAACTCCCCTGCCATGAGCAGGGAGACCTTCCACTAGACCAGGTTGCTCAAAGCCTCAGTCAACCTAGCTTTGGACACTTCCAGGGAGGAGCATCCACAGCTTCTCTGGGCAACCTGTGCCAGTGTCTCACCACCCTTACAGGAAATAATTTCTTCCTATAGTCTAATCTAAATCTTCCAGTTTAAAGCCATCACCCCTCCTGTTCTGTCAGTCCCTGCCCTCGCAAACCTTCCCCACCCTTCCTGTAGCCCTTTCATGTACTGGAAGGACGCTAGAAGGTCTCCTGGAAGCCTTCTCTTCTCCAGGCTGAGCAGCCCCAACTCTCTCAGCCTGTCCTCACAGGAGAGGTGCTCCAGCCCTCTGATCATCCTCATGTTATGAACGTGTTCTGCTGTGCTTCATGCTGGGACGTCCCAATGCAGTAGTAATCAACCCCTTCTTACTGCAAACTGCTCCATAGCAGAGCACATCCTTCCAATCTAGAGTATATCTGACCTAGTTTTCCTCTCTTTAGACTACCAATTACTTGCAGTCCAGCTTATTCCTTCCAGGTACTAGAAGACTGCTAGAAGGTCTCCCTTCCTGAACAGCCCCAACTCTCTCAGCCTGTCCTCATAGGAGAGGTGCTCCAGCCCTCTCATCATCCTTGTAGCCTCCTCTGGACTTGCTCCAATAGGTCCATGTCCTTCTTATGTTGGGGCCCCCAGAACTGGACTCAGTACGCCAGCAGAGTCTCACGAGAGCAGAGTAGAGGGGAAAAATCATCTCCCTCAACACGTTGAAGCATTAGAGCAGCTGTCTCAGTTCTCTTGACAGAGTTTGGTTGTGGCCAAACATGAAGCAAACAGCTATACCCCAGTGATGCAGTGCACCTCCACTTCTGCAGCACTGCCCTCTTTAGCCAATTAACTAATGGTCTGACTCCAACTGAGTTCAGTTGCATATATCACAACTACATGCTCTGTGAGATAAAATATTTCAGTTACAAGTATCAAATTGGAAAGTAGTATGAGTGACTGGTTCTTCTCTTTTTTCACATTGTGATGGCAAGTCCTGGACACCATCCCAAGCAGATATCTGGCCTCCTCCATGGTTATTCCCATCTGTTTTTTTATTGTAGTTGGGTGGCATGGTCCAAAATCAGACCATGCAAGGAAGACACAAGGGGGCCATGTTAAATTTCTAAAGACAGATCTCCTCTGTAACATTGGTCATATCTTTCTGTTTTTCTTTCTCAGTCTCTGAAGTGAGTTTGTGTTGTAGGGTCCTCAGGGCCTGGAATAGATCTCACACAACAGAGCCATGCTATGAGTACAGAAATAACAAAACTAGAAGCCAACAGCACATCTGCTACAAGCTACCCCAGATAAATAACTTCTGAGGCAATTCCATTGACTTTGATTGACTCATCCTGTGAATTCAGCCATGACAACGAGAAGCCAGGGAGAAAAAGGCATAATTTCTGCCATTTCCACACTGATTTACTGAGAAGAGTTTTGGGAAGAGGGAAGATTGATGGAGGACGAAGTAGAGAAGCCCCTTCTCTGATATATGACATACATTTTTCATCTCACTACAAAGCCAACAATATTTTTTTTCCTAACAGAAAAATACAAACATACCTTAGTCAAGCATTTGGAAGTACCTGTTAAAAGGAGCTCTCTTGTTTCATGATGCTCCTGTTTCTCTGCTCATACCAAGACCAAACGAGCAAGTCCTTACTGACACAGGCATTGTGGGGCTCTTCAAAGCTCCCTCCAGTCAATAAAGGTCTGTACTGTAGGCACTTGACTGCCTGTGATCAGATAAGACGGAGTTCTGAGATAAAAATACAGCTTGGGAGCTGGACTCTCCCTGAAGGACCATGAACAGACACAACTCAGTCAATTAGCATCACAGCTACTCCAGCCCATGGCAGATTTTCATCATCAAAATACAAAAAGCAAAGTGCAGATTTGCTCAACATTTTCTGAAAAGCAATGAGAAAATTCAAAAGATAGAGGAAAAGGTGCAAAGATGCTGAGAGTCAAGTACCTTCTACTCAGTCAGCTCCTTCGGTGCTCCTGACCATGGTCCCACTCCCATCCCCCCCCACAGAGCTGTGTTCTCCCAGACCCAAGCAGCTGGTACGGGCAGACACTGCAAACCAACACCTGGGTGAGCAGGCAGCACGTATTGCAGGGTTGCTGGGATGGGGCTGGAAGAAAATTTCCCTTCTAGCCTTACTTGCTGCTTGGATCCTCTGCCACTCCATGCAGATAAGCTGAGGCCTTAATTGTCATTTACAAGGTTATTATGTTTGACTATTAAAAGAACAGAGTGAGCAAATACAAAAAGGCAACCAGGAGACTGTGGATTATGGTTTGACAAAGTCACCTCGTCTGGGTATTACTGGTGCATGCAGCTGGCACAGAGGGATTTACAAGAAGAAGACGCGCTGGGAAAACACTGTTATCCTAAATTCTTCAGGAACCAAAGACATTTACAAAGTAGTCACAGGAGGCTCATGGTCACATGTCCTGTGCTTAATGCAAATAACACTCAAATGTTGTAACTGGAAACAGAGAAACAAGAAAGACCACAGTTTGGTGGTAAAGAGCCAAGAACATATAAGGTTGTGAGAAGAAAGGAAGAAAAAAGAACAACTGATGAACTACCTGGACTACAGGAAGCCTTGAGTTTAGGAGGCAAAAATGAAGTGGAAGAAAAATGTATGACTAGATGAATCTGTGGAAGCAGGGAAATGATATGGCAATATCTGTAGGAGATGGCCAGCAGCAAGTAAAAGTGCCATAACAGGGATAAAAAGGAAAAAGCAATATAACTGCTTTATTTCCATTTCATTTAAAGTTGCTCCCTTCTGATAGTAATTCTAAACATAGATTGTATAAAGCAGCATTTTCTGATTTCCAGAAGGTCCTGGGTTCCCAAATGATTTGGATATTGCTTTAATCTGTTATACTGGAAATTCAGTATCCAGCAGTGATGTGAGGAATGTGTGCTACCAAAAGAAAGCCATAAGGAGAGAGCTGTGATGAGAGAAAACTTTAAGTGGTCTATTTCTGCCCTGTGTTACAATCTGAGACACTGTATATGGGCTTTACGCTGTTATGAAATCCAGATTGTGATCACCACAGAACCAGCGAGTGTGTTAAGAAGGAAGTGCTACAACTTGGTTCAAGAAGAGCTTGAATTTCAGTTCTTAGTGAGACTTCCTCCTTCACTGCATTCCATAAAGCCAAAGTACTCAGCCTTCTCATCTACCATACCGGTGTGAAGGGAATGATGGTTGCCACCAGCTTCACTGATTTGCTGCCAGTTTGTATTGGAAAGATATAAAAAAGGGTGTCAAAGGACTAAAGATGTGAAGAACTAATCATGATGCTGTACAGCAATTGTTAACCACTGACTCTAGCTTTCATGTCTAGGCAAAAGAAAATATGAGTATTAAAGAGGAATACCATTAACAAGGTAACAGATAAGGGAACTAGGTAGAATTAATCTCTGTGCTGAGAGGCAACACACAGGTTAAGAGATATATGAGGATTTCGCTGGCTTTCTGTTGGGACTCCACACTAGCCACAGGGTAGAAACACTGGATGGGTTAATGGAAAAGTAATGCTGTTAGGACTAATGTGTAGATGGAAGAAATATGAAAATAGACACTAATAGAAGAGATGCAGTATATCATGGTTAGAGAAAATCATAGCATGGTATGGGTTGAAAGGGACCTTAAAGACTACGTAGTTTCAACCACCAAATCCTTGTGATGCAACATATCATGTAGTCCTAATATTATATGAGTTCAAGCAAAATGTAACCAAAAGCCAGTGAGCCATACCAGCAATAATAACTTTCCAGTATTTTTCACATGCATTGGCTTTTTATGAGTAAAAAGACATGTGGGCCTGTAAGAGTTTGCCAGATGAGTCACAGCTGCTCTAAAGAACCTAAAAGCTAGAAATGTTTTAGAACAAATGAAGCAAAACAGCAAAACCTTTGTGGATATTAAATAGGTCAGTAGAGCTCAGGCACTTATCAAAATGTACTAAGAAGAAAGTTTTTGGAAGTAATTTTGGATTTTTGATATCTTGGTTGTAACCTGACAGTCTTACAAAATGCCATTAAATAGCAGAGTGGTTTTTATTGTCAGTCTTGCAAACTAAAATATATGTAACGTAGAGATAGGCACATAAGATTATTTTGTAGGAATATTTTTAGGAGTCTGGTGGTGAGTAAAGACAATTAGCTGAAGTTCCCTAAAGGTGAGCATAAAATAATAATAAGTGGGATAAATCTGAGAAGAAAAAAATTTAAGATGAGCAAAAGCAAAGTGATCTGTCACACAGACAGAAGACTAAATTTCTTTTCTTTCATAACAAAAAAATTCATAATTTTTTTTTTTAGACTTTTAAAATTGATATAATTAATTTAATACTAGGGAAACCTATTATGATCACATGCCAAAACATTGTAACTTATTATTTCTGTATTAAAATCACAGGTTTTGAGGTATAGCCTGTACTCTAAGAAATGCAGTCTGAAAGAGTCCATCAAGCACAGAAAAATTGTCCCAGTGGTTAAGTGCTTTGAGAGCAAAAGAATTACACCTTTATTCTGGTATGGAGTGGTTTAACAGCAGCTTCCAGACACTGGATCTTGTTATGTGATCTCCACCTGCCCTATACAACTGAGTGTTGCTGAAAACGACATGAACATCGTATTGCTCACAGTGAAGGACTGCAGTTTTGTAGTCAGTTTTGAAACATAGTCTCTGAAGGGCTCAACAGTGCCACAGAGATACTGAATACATGATAGACACCTACATTTTATCAGGTGATTCCCACTCAAAATGTCAATTATCATCTTTCTGAAGTTGTTCACCTAACTGATGTCACCTTTTTATTCTTTCTCTAACACTCATTTGCGACTTCATCCTCCCATGTTAACAACAGCAGCACACTAGGAATTCATATTCAATACCTTGTCATCTGCTGTGATCTCATTGTTTTTGCTTTCAGGGGATACAATTGTTCATCTTGCAAATGCGAATACATTCTTTGTTTCTGGATGCATAATCTAGCACTTAACCATGATGAAGCACATGTTGTTGACAAACCGAGCCTGCCTGACTATAGGCTGGGGCTGCATTTTCATTATTTTTATCTACCAAACCTTGTATTATCTAGGAATTTTACTACTATTGTTTTCCTTTTCACTCCAGAACATGGAGAAAAGCGTTGAATAGCATAGGAGAAAATTTTTTTGGCCTGATTATTTATGTCTTCCCAGAAGGAAGAGTGCACATTTTCAAATTAATATTTCATTATTACATTTAATAGAAGCTATAGTGATTTAATGTAATACAAATACAAATATGTTACAAAATGTTGTGCAGAAGTAAGTAAAATTACCATTATCTGAATATAGTACATCGGTATGGTTACTTTTCTTGTGTAAACTTGGAGGTTAATTTTAAAAAGTAAGGTTTATCTAGTAACACCTATTTTCCATAACTTCATGGAAATAATTATTGCACCATTTAAAAAGTAATTTTATGGGACAATATTTACTGATTTTTTTCTAGATGAATATTTGATCTAGAGTGTTAAAACATCTGTTGCCATCACATTTAACATTAAGATTTTAGAAGATAAAGTTGTTGGAACTTCTGTAATTAAATCTTTTATCTACTAAAATGTGTCATTTCTTTCTTGCATGTTTACAATTTAAAAAAGAAAAGGAATTCCTGGATGTTTTCCTTTTTTCATTTCCTCACATTTTGATTTTTTCTTCCTTCTTTTCTCTATTTTTCTTTTCCCAGAGGAAAATAAAATGAGGCTTTAGAGTGGAAATTAAAGAACTTGAAAATTATGAAGACTAGAAACTGTTATCACTTATTTTTCAAATGAAATAAAAAGTTTCCTATATGTATATGACATTATAATATGACATATTTCTTGACAAGTTCTTTTCAAAGGAATTTATGAGAGATAACTGTCGAACTTTGCTGACATTTGGTGTAACTTGAAGTGAAACTTGAATTGAAAACTTGAAGGTACTTGGATGTGTCCAGAGGAGTGCAACAAAGGTGATGAAGGGCTGCAGTATATGTCCTATGAAGAGTTGATGAGGACTTTGGATTTGTCTAGTTTGGAGAAGAGGTGGCTGAGGGGCAACCTCATTGCTCTCCATAGCTTCCTGAGAAGATGACTTGGAGAGGGAGGTGCTGACCTCTTCTCCCTGGGATCCAGTGACAAGATGTGTGGGAATGGTTCAAAGCTGCACTAGGGGAAATTCAGATTTGACATTAGGAAGCATTTCTTTACTGAGTCTGTGGTCAAACACTGGAAGAGGCTTCCTAGAAAGAAGTGGTCGATGTCTCAATACTGTCAGTGTTTAAGAGATATATAAATCTCAGTAGAGGAGTATTAAGCTAAAATTTATCATCCTGAAAAATGTCATCTTTTTTTTTGTCATGTAAAGTTAAACCAATCCTCTCTGTGAGAAAACCAAAATAATTCCTAACATCTTAATCTTAAACTTGTTGATAAGGGCCTGCAGCAACAGAACAAGGGGAGATTTAGACTAGATATGAGGAAGAAATTTTTAACAGTGAGGGTGGTGAAACACTGGAACAAGTTTCCCAGAGAAGTTGTAGAAGCCCCACCCCTGGAAACATTCAAGGTCAGGTTGGATGGGGTTATGAGCAACCTGATCTAGTCAAAGACGTCCCTGCTCACTGCAGGGGGGTTGGACTAAGTGACCTTTAAAGGTCCCTTCCAACCCAAACCACTCTATGATTCTATGACCTCCAACATGACCTGTGTACTCCATTTGCCTATTCAAGTTATCAGTGATTCATTGATCCAGTTACAAATACTGTTAAAGGAAAAGTAATGGAAAATGTGATCTGAAGGTAAAAAAAAATAAAAAAATAAAAAAATATTTTTTTCAATAATTTCTGTGATGCTTTCACTTTTCCTTACTAATGTCAGGTCAAACAATCTCTCTAAGAGTTTAAAACCATGCAATGTGTACCACTAAAAAACATTAAGTGGGACATTTGTGTCACCGACTAATGAAACTACAGGTATCCTCATATTTTCAACTAAATATTGAATAAACTCCAAGAAAAAAATATCAATAGCTAAAATAAAGTTTCATAAGAAATGCATTGTTTGATGTGTGTTTTGCAATACAGTGTCAAGTCCTGGGAAAGTGGTTTGCAAACATGACAGGGTTGGGAAAAGAGGTCACAAAAGACGAGTAAAGGTCTCCTGTAGCACTGACAATATTCTTGCAGTTTAAAAGTTGACAAAATATCCTTTCCAATTTCTGAACAAAGCTACTGAGTGGATGATATTTAATTATTTCATTGCTGTAAAAGCTGAATCATGACTGTTTACCACATATACAGTTTTTTACTTTTTCTTTTATACTGTATGTAAGGAAAATATTGATATTTTTGCCTTGTTTTGAACATTTTTATATATTTATGTTTGCATTTGGCTTTGTTGGTCTATCTTTGACCACTAATTACTTTCATACCTCCTGACCAATGTCAAAAATTGTGACAGAGCAGAAGATATTTCAATCATAATAAATTTCTACACTTTTTTTTTTTTTTAATAATCTGTAAAGAGACTCCATTACCTTCCCCTCTGGGAAACAAGAAGTACATTAGAGGTCAAAATTCACATGAGAGAGATCTTTTGAGACTTGCTTCATTAACTGCATTGTTCAGAATCTGACTTCAAATAACCTAAGAGGTAGAACATCTGTATCTGTAAAGCCTTCTCTCCCTCAAATATCTTACCAAGGTTATTCATTTAAAAGCAGCCTAATTGCATGACAAAGTTCTTACTGTTTCTTAGCTCTTAAGGGAAAGACGTTGAAAGTCCTCATAAGGGATTGCATAAGCTACCAAGCTGTACTTTTGCACAGAGCTGAAGACTAGATAAGTCTCACACCTAAAAGTAATGTCTTGGGGTTGACTGGAAGTGTGATGGGAAAGAGATTTGCAATGGGGTTTTTTTGCCTAATATATTCATCTCTTGTTCAGCCCCGAGATTGCACTTTCTGGTAAAACCTTCACTAGTGTACTTAGCATCTCTCCTGTGGAGTCTTCTCTTTCAGCTGCTCCCATGAGAAGATTGTGTATTAGAAGTGTTTTGGTTTTGCTCTTTGCACAGTATCTTTTTGCTGTGGTATCTACTCTGAACACAAACAGGGTTTTTGTTCCCAGGGCTCCCAGTCTAGTTTCAGAAGATTTAAATTGCCTTAACTGAAAACTTTGTGCCAAACTCTTTTAAGTTACTGTAGAAGAACAAAAGGTTTCATTGCTCTGCACTCAGTATGCAGAACACCTCTTTGCCTTCAGCTTCTGTAACTCTGTGTCCTCCCTTGAGGATCATAATTTCTCAACAGCCATAGTAAAAATATCAACTAGAAACTCAAAAAAACCACAGAAAATTTCACCCACTAGGGTCTCACCAGGTGTGCAGTAATCTTCCGTTTGGTCCTCTTTATAAAGAAATGCAAGTGCTGCTTCTAGTAGATTCACAGAATCCCAGAATTGCATCAATTAGAAAAGCCCTTTAAGATCATTGAGTCCAATCATTAACCCAACACTGACCAGTCCCCGACTAACCCATGTCCCTCAGCACTATGTCTACACCACTCTTCAGTCCCTCCAGGGATGGGGACTCCACCACTGCCCTGGGCAACCCCTTCCAATGCCTGAGAACCATTTCAGCAAAAAATTTATTCCCCAGATCCGATCTCAACTGCACTTGGTGCAACATGAGTCCATTTCCTCTTGTCCTGTCACTCATTCCTTGGTTGAACAGACTGATCCCCACCTCTCTACAGCCTCCTTTCAGGTAGTTGTAGAGAGCCAGAAGGTCTCCCCTCAGCCTCCTTTTCTCCAGGTTAAACAACCCCAGTTGTCTCAGTTCCTCCTCATCACACTTGTGCTCCAGACCCTTCCCCAGCTCCATTGCCCTTCTCTGGACACATTCCAGCACCTCCATGTCCTTCTTGTAGTGAGGGTCCCAAAACTGAACACGGTACTCAGAGGTGCAGTCTCAAAATTATACCTGCAGTTTCTGAATTTATGTAAAGTTTGCAAAATGGTGTAGTATTAATTGGGTTCATGTGGATGCTAACAAAATGGTTTTCTTTATATGCAGAATAGCAACAGCAAAGGAGTTCATAACACCAGGAAAAGCTACAGCATTTAAAATTTCTGCGACAAATTTGCATTTGAATATGGGTTGGGATGTATGGGTTGGGCAGGTCTAAGTGTCATATCAGGATGTAGAGAAATGCTTTTCTTCCTTAGACTTTAAGAATATAGAGTATGAGCAAAAAATTTCCTACTGCTGAAATACCAGAGATTGGTGCAGGGAAGTGCAACGACAACATGCCAAGACACAGCTACAGATTTTCAGTGAAGGCATAATGATTTTAGAGACTGCTGAGCCACATAATGTGGCCACTATATTCACCAGTGAAAAACAACCACATCTGGGTAAAAACCAGCAGCTGCTTAACAGAGCACTGCCTGCACAGAGCTTTGAGCCAGGCAGTCTTCACCAACGCTGGATCTAACCTGCACGGCAGGGGGAACTTAAAGAAGATGATAGAAATGCAATTATCCACACTGAAATTCAGCCAAGACAGTGAGGACAGTATACCCACTCTTGCAGAACAAAAATTAAAGAGCATCTACAGTGATCCAAAGCTGCAAAGGCCTGAGGTTTTGTCTCATTCAGTTGGTGGTTCCACTTGCAGCCCTGTGCCTGTATCTAGTGTTGGTGCAGCTCTCGGTACCACTTTGAGCACCTAAAATAGCATGTCCTTCTTCATCATCAGACAGATGTGGATGAAACATGACCTGCTTCACCACATCCAGCAGGACTTACACATGGAAAGTCACAGCTATAATACCTGAGTATACTTTTGTCTGAAGGCCAGTAACACAGGCGTATGCCAGTGCCATGGAAGATACTTCTCTGAATATCGTAGGCTGCTGTTATCATTTATTACCACTTGTGGAGCAATGAGTCCTGAGCCAGTGTGGCTTCAGCATGCTGTGTGTTGCTGCAGGCAGTTATCCCACCAGAAAGGAGAAGTCACTTCATGGGAAAGAAATGGAGTGAAGAAAAGGATTGTAAATAGAAGGATAAAACTGAGTTATTAAAAGCTCAACTAGGTTGTGGTTGGCACAAAGGAGGACATATAAATGAATATTGAGTAATATCTTTTTAGTTGGTTTCATATTTGCAATAGACTTTAAGCTTTTAATTCCATGCATAGTTTTTGACATTGCAGATGAAAATAGCAGATAAATATTGATTTAGGACATTTGGCAAATAGTCTATTGAGTTCTTTATCTTTTTCCTAACTCTGCAGGGCAAAATTATCAGACCAAAAGAAGGCAGCTATGGGAAAATTTCTTCACAAGAGAAATTTCTTTGTACCCATTTTTGGACTGAGCTTTTGAACATGGTCATTAATTTTTATACTTCTTCCTTACTATTATATTTTAGCATTGCAATGTTATTCAAAATAATTAAGATGTTTTAGCTAGCTTTGTAAAAATCCAACCCTTTCTGAATCAGGCTGAATTTTGAGCTACAACTATATCTCGCAACAGTGAGTTCCAGGGGCTATTTGCACACAAAATGTATTCCAGGATTAAGTAATTAGTTTTACTGCCTCTCATTTTTGCTTAAAAACCACAACTTTGGTTTTCCCTACAGAGGAACTAGGTATGTAAGGAGAACAAACAGTGTGCTTGACAGAGCACAGGATCACTCACTCTATGCTTCCTCAGGTAGCAGAGCTCACCTTTCCTGTCCATCAGAAAAGAAAGGACAATGCAAGATTGCATTTTCCCTCCACACACCAACGAGCACAGAACATATCCTTCCGAAGCTCAGCTTGTCCCACATCTGCTCTTTCCTGTAGATCCATAGTGCTCCAGCAGAGATTAGAAGCCACCATCAATCTTCCAGCATGGATAGAGCTCACAGAAAAGTGTCAACTACAGTAAAATATCTGGCAAAATAAGATCTAGTAGGAAACTGTATCCAAGCTGAAGTAAGCACAGGCCTACATACAAAATACACTAAAAATATTTGCAAATATATAGATACTGTGAAAAATTACACTGCACACTCAGGCCAGGCAGACTCTGAAGTTATAGGCTCTAGCTGCAGCAGTGAAAACGTTAAGAAATACCTTTATAAATGTATAGCTGTTTAAGCACTGGAACAAGATGTCAAGGCAGGTTATTGAACTGCTAGCAATGGTGCTATTCAAGGCCAGATTTGGCATTGCCCTATTAAGGATGATGTACGTGGAGCTAAATAATTTCTGCCATGATGCAGCTCCTTTCCAGCCCAAATGAGCCAAGTGTAAATGCGATGTGCATCGATACATGCTAAGTACAAGAAATGAAACTCCTGCTAAATAAGATCAACACACAGAAAAGGTACATCCAATAAAGAACCTTAAATAACCCAGTCACAGGAATGAGCATTGCCATGAAAAGGTAGAAAAACTAAAGCAAGTGGTGTTCAGATATATGTGTGAGGTATCTGAAAAGGAAACATCCTTTACTATCTAAACAGAATTTGTATATTGATTAAGAGTACTAAACATATATTTTTAAGTGCAAAAGAAAGTAATTCCTTTTAACCGTTGAATTTTTAGCTCAAAATATTCTCTCTTCTCCTATCCAACCAGTTTTTTCAAAGGACTGTGGAAATGGTTAGGTGTGGTGGTTTGGATGGATTCACCCTTTTTGCTTGCAGCTTGCTGCCAAACACAGCCTGCTCTCTCATGCCTCCCTTTTGCCTCCCCCACCTCACTCAGGGAGTAGGGGAGAGAATTGGAAGGAAAAGGGCAAGGAAGCAGGGTTGGAAGGGACCTTAGAGATCATCTAGTTCCAACTCCACTGCCAAAAGCAGGGATACCTTCCACTAGACCAGGTTGCTCAAAGCCTCATCCAACCTGGCCTTGAACACTTCCAGGGAGGAGCAGCCACAGCTTCTCTGGGCAACCTGGGCCAGTGTCTCACCACCCTCACAGGAAAGAATTTCTTCCTAATCTAAATCTCTCCTCTTCCAGTTTAAAGCCATCACCCCTTGTTCTATCATTCCCTGCCTTTGTAAAATGTCTGTCCCGAGCTTTCCTGTAGGCCCCCTTCAGGAACTGGAAGGCCGCTAGAAGGTCTCCCCAGAGCCTCCTCTTCTCCAGGCTGAACAACCCCAACTCTCTCAGCCTGTCCTCACAACAGAGCTGCTCCAGCCCTCACATCAACCTCGTGGCCTCCTCTGGACTTGTTCTAACAGGTCCATGTCTTGTGTTGGAGGCTCCAGAACTGGACACAGCACTCCAGGCAGGGCCTTACAAGAGTGGAGTAGAGGGGGAGAATCACCTCCCTCAATCTGCTTCCCACAGGTTAACCTCTCCTGTGGAAATGAAAAATCCCAACCCTCTGCAACTCAGAATAGCCTTGGTAGGGAGTATACCAGGTTATGGAGAAATCAGCCTTACAAATATGAAGAATGTCTAAACCCATGCATATGAACTATTTATGTTATCTGCCATCCAAGTAGGTAATTTTAAATATTTTTATCTTTCCATTTTTTTCTGCCACTGACCCATGGGTTTTTTTGTTATTCTCATTTCCCACTGTAAAACTCAAGAGCGGACATTATCTAATTAAACACAAGGTATTTCCAAGTCCTTAAGGATCTGCTGAGTGCATAAGGACATGAATTGCCGTAACATCTAAAATGAGAGATTCACTGTGTTTCCAAGAGATGGAGTAGTGGGGGTTTATGTCAGTAGGTCTCTTTGCTCTAAAGGGTCATTCTCTCACTCTTCATACAGCTAGGAGATGATCATATAATATGAGATTCATAGGGGATTTACTTCACTGCTGCATCAAAAGGACAAAACCAAAGTCAGAGTCACTCTTGAAATATTTCTAAGTTGCAGTTGTAATCAGGAAGTCCATTGCTTGAAGCAAAGGTTAGAAATACAGTGATACTTCATGTACAGGTAAACTAGCAATAACATGCATTTTAGCACTCACTGAGATTTAAAAAAAAAATAAATAATTTCCTCATCTGTATTAGGACTTTTTTCTGGAATTTCCTACAACTTTACAGCTAATGGTAATACTGTGACATCTCAAATTTACTTAAAGGTGATCACCAGTCATTAATTTAACAAATGCCATCCAAAAGTGGTTAGATGACTTTTGTCTGAAATGCTAATAACTGCCTGGAGTCTTGTCTGCTTTTGCCTTGCTTCCTCCTTGCATTTGAATAACTCAGGAGAAGGAATAACTGGCAATTTTAACAAAAAAGTCAGCACTGCAGGTACAATCTCTGCCATCTGTCTTGCACCCTTATATCGGGCATGGGGTTACTGCTGCAAACAGTCTATTGCTTCCTAAAGTTTTTGTATCTCTTCACTACACCACTACTAACAGTATTGTTATTGGTAGTAGTAGCATTAATATTGTAATCTGTTGTAGGGCATCCATTGAACTTAGTGTTCTCTACAGACTCTATGAGAAATAACCTTTCCTATGAAGATCTTATGGTCTTCATGGTCTGGACTTACAAAGGGCAGGAAATATTTCTTACATCCACTGTGAATCCAAACTTGTAAGAAACACATACACTTTATAATCTAAAAAGTATAATCACACTCTAATTACATTGTAGTTACATTTTCAACATAAGATTTCCACTAATCTATAAAATGAGGTACTTCATGGACTGGCCAAAAATAATTACAGTGTAAAATTACATAATTAATATACCTGCATTTTAAAATATACAGTCAGATCCTCAGCTGAGTTAAATCATTATCTCTCTGATGATATCAGTGTGGTTCCTATGCATTAAAAAGCAAATCATGGGAACAATAATATCTCAATTATGTAGTTAACCTTCTGGTTATATTAATTAGTGATGATTAGGCATGGGAAACCATAATTAGTTCACGTACATAACAATCCCTTTGAAATCCAAACACAAAAGACAGATGTGAACATCTAACCAGGTCTATTTGTGATGCCTAGAAAAAAATCTGAAATTCAATTATTTGACCCTCTATCTCCTGCCTGAAATACAACCAGTGGTGATAGCTCTGCTATTATCAAACTTGCAGAAGAGACTGCAGTTTGTATTTGTCCCAGAAGAGAAGTATAAGTAAGTTGGAACCATTCCATATTCTGATTTCACATGGTGGTTACTAAAACTCAAGATGAGAAAGAAAAAAAGAAAAAAAAAAAAAAAAAAGACACAAACAAAACATCTAGGTCCATTTCAGTTCCTGAAGGAAGAAGACCTGAAACTAAAGAAGCACCTTTTGTCGAATTCACCACATTTAGACATTTGTCTGGGGTATGAACAGCTAAAAATCAGCACCTCTTGCTCTGCTTTTCAGGAGATTCTGGCAGCTAGAGCATTATTTTCAAGGACCTTTCTGAAGAGTTGCTCCTCACTGACTCCAAAAACACAGTGATAGACACTGTACTGGGGAAACTGGTTTTCCTGGAGCAGCTGTCTGAGAAGACCTTGGTATTAGGAAGAGAGAGTCTGAGCAAGCAGGATTTTCCACCACTATCCTCATGCTTAACTTAAGACTGAAGTTTTTCACCTTCAAGGATAAAGAAGAGAAAAGCCAATCTGAGATAACACTCTTCCCCCAATATATCAGAGATATCCTTTATGCCAGCAGACCACTCAGTCACAGCAGGACTATGGTAAATAATTAATGTGTAGGTCATTCAGTCCAAATTTAGAAAAAATAATAAACATTTCACTTTTATATAGACTTATATCACCTACTGAAACCCACAAAAGCTCTGTGCTTCAATAGGAATTATGGACCTAAACATTTGTACAACCCCAGGGTTATTCCTGTCATACAGAAAGCAACATCCTGCCATCTCTGCAGGAACAAGGACAAGTGCAGAAGAACATAACAGAATTTCCATTAAAAATGATCCTTTGAAAAGTGAACATCAGAAGAAACTGTATATTTTTGACCAAACAAATGTACTTTAAATTGACAATTTGCATATGTCAGGTTGAAGTGTTGCAAAGTTAAGAGCTGCCAGAGTTAAGGTTGGCTGTGTGTTCTGCATAGCATCATACCTGCAGGCATTTTTTGGCTCTTATTGCCTGTTTTTCCTTTAATTTTTTAAATCTAAGTAACATGACTTTGAAAGGGTGACTTGCATTCGTATTTGTAATTGTATCTTGCAAATCTGGCATTTGTAATTCTGGGAAACCAGATAATAATTTAATGTATTGTTTGTTTTCTGCGGTGCTGGCAGCAAGAGACATTGGTACAACATGGGCCAGAGTCATGTATTGACCCACAGAATTAACAGTCTTGGGGTCTTCAATGGATCTGCTCTAAGTTGTCAGATCAGCTCATGGTAAATCAGGTTCAATAGAAAACTCTGCTCTGTGAGGAGCCCAGGTCTGTGAGGCCCTGGGTGTACCACAGACATAGCAAGGTCTCATTAGCTGGCACTGTCATTTAAGGGACTAAAGGCGCACGGCACTGTGCAGGATGTAACCCAGTATGATTTGTTAAGACATGTTTCTTGTCTTTTAGTTCACCAAACTGTGAGACTGTTACCTAATATTTACAAGCAGCAGTTCCCAGACATTGCAAGCTGTTCTGTAATGATATTTCCAATTCAGTCTGAGATTCCTGAATTAAATGTCTGTAGAAGGGTTACTTAAATGTTTTCTTTTTCAACCTGAAGTTTGTTCAATATAATGTTATAGAAGCAATCCTTGCAAATATCTCACTTCAAGAGAGGTTTTTCTTTTTCTTTTCTTTTGCTCTTGGCAGTGGTTGTGGCAAGAATGACAACGCAAAACACAACAGAAAGTAATAAACATTGCTTTTTCTCAGACAGCAAACAAACTCCCGAATTACCACCATGCTAGATGGGAAACTGTGCCACTCTGCTTTCAGAAACTCCCACCCTTGTCTCATTCTGGGGCTGCAGGGTGTGTATAAATTGGGCACAATGCTGCTGTTATTTCAGTGGATGCTCCTGGCCTGTGTGGATGCTGATGCTCTTGAGGTGAGCCAAAAGATGAGCTTCACCTACAGTCACTGTTTGGGGTTCCTTGGGAGTGACAAATCTGGGACAGAACCACAGAATTATTAAGGTTGTAAGAGACATCTCAGGTCATCCAGTCCAACCATCAACTCATCACCACCATGCCCACTAAACCATATCCCTGAGTGGGGTACATCTACACGTTTCTTGAACACCTCCAGGGATGGTGACTCCATCACTTCCCTAGGCAGCCTGTTACAATACTTGACCACTCTTTTGGGAGAAGAATTTTTTCCCAATATACAGCCTGAACCTCCTCTGGCACAACCTGAGGCCATTACCTCTTCTCCTATTGCTGGTTACCTGGGAGAAGAGACCAACCCTCACCTCGCTACACCCTCCTTTCAGGTGGTTGTAGGGACCTGTCAAGTAAAGAGAATGGGCCACCTGTATCTACAGTGGTCTAAAAAGGGACACCAGCAGAGGAACAAAGAGTTGAGGGAAGGTGCTTTTCATCCCTTCAGTGTTTCTTCACCTTTACTTCAACTTGCTGCACAAATAAGGCCATGCCATTTGCCCCCACTCTTTGATATGCACCTCCTGACACCCAACAAAAAGGTTGCCATAATCTGATAACAAGCACGAGCCTCCCCTTCCCTGCTGGCATCCTTTTCTCCATTCTATCACGCAGATCTCTTCTTCTTTAGCTTTCAGCCCGCGCTCAGGTCAGGTTCCATCCCTGTCACAACCTGGCACATTCTTTGCTCCTCCTGCTGGTGTTCTTTCCTTCCTCCCTTCAACACTTTCTTTCCATCAAGTCCTCTTACACTGCAGAGCTGTGCACAGCATCTGAAGAGCTGGCAGAGGGCAGACCATGCCAGGGGTCACTGTCACAACTTAACAGTGCACATGATTGCTTTGGCAGAGCTTTATCAGTATTGATGAGACTGAACCAATCATGCAATTCCTTGTGGTCTTTTGCCCCATTCCTCCCTTTCCTTTCTGGAATCTTGACCACTCCATCTCAATCCTTCCCATCTTGGTCAGCTGCTCCAGAGATGCTGGGTGTAGGACTGATGAGGCCACAGCTAGGCCCTCTTGGTTAATGACACAAATGCATTATCAGGGCACAGACAAAATAGAAGGCAGGGAGTTGGGTGATGCATACATCTATAGGACTTCTCTTGAGGGGAAGAGCAAGAAAATGTAGGGTTTTGGAAGGTTGAGGTTTTTAATAAAAATGAAAGACCCTTCTCCAAACCTCAACTCTAACTTATGGCTTTGCATATTCAGTTATCTCTCACTGTTGTATAGGAGTTGGGCTTGAGCACTAGAAGCATGAATGGAAGCTGAGAAATTAACTGTAAAGATGCAGAATTCTGTCCACAGGTAAGATTTCCTGCCATCAAAAAGCAGCATGAAGGTTTCTGGGTCTGGACTGCCACTGTTGATATTTTGCATAAAGACATTGCTGGGGTTCAGACTCGTGATACGGTGAAACTCTGACAAACTTGGATGTGATTGTACTGAACAATGCTGCCTCAGCAAGTCATTTTGGGCACATTTCCCTCTTCCTTTCCAAAATACCTTCCCAGCAAATGCATCAACCACACAGATGCACTAAAAGTGCTTGGAACCAAGATGAGAACAGAAGGAATGAAAACAATTCTTTTGCTAAAAGAGGGGTTATGTTTGTTCTTCATCTGCTCCTTCCCCTGCCCAGGTGCAACACAAAGGAAATCTCTGCAGCTGATCTGGCACTTCACAAACTGAGGGATTATGTACTGCAGATACTGACAGGTCCCTTTGCTTACAGCCTGGCAAACACCACAACAGTAATCTCCTCTCTGAGATAAAGTCCATCAATCTTATTCTTTCACCAACCTGTTCCCCTCTGCCCCTCAGACAAAACTGGAAGAGCACCCCTGCTAAAGGATGCTACAATCTTTCCTTCCTTGGCACTCTCCTGTTTTAACTTACCCTTTTGGCTGGCATCCCATCAAAGTCAGGTCAACACAGACCCATTTTCTGTGCTGAGCTGAGTAGTTTTCAAGAACAATTTCTCCTTCATTTTGTAACAGAGATCAATAAAACTGCCCCTCTCATATTGGCTGAGATACCAGCTACGTCATTTGCTCTTTATTGTTGCTACTGCTTTGTTTTGTTTCCTTTTTTCTTTTTTTTTCATTTCTTTTTTCTTTTTTTTCTTTTTTTTTTTTGGCAAGGCACAGCTCAATTTAACAAGATGAAAATGACTTAGACTTTCACTCAAGGTAAAATCTGCACTTTATAACCCAGGATGTAATTTACAATCCTGTCATTAAGCTCTGTTAATCCTATTATTATGAAGATAAATAATTACCCATAGCGAAGAAAGGGATTCCCAACAGAGTAGAATTATATTTTCCATCAGTAATGAAAAATATCCCTGCTGCAGTGACACTGGAAATACAGATAGTGAGTACTCCCAAGAGTCCCAGGAAAGGTTTGCTACGCAGGCAGTCCTTCATGGAGCTCGAGAGGGTAGCAGTCAGGAGAATCAGCATCAGGCTCACCAAAATCTTGCCCCTGGCCAAGAGACTGGTCTGGTGGAAGTCCTTCCAGAGGCTAAAGGACACCAGTGAGTAGAACTGCAGATCTTGGTGATCCAGCTGCATCTTGTGCATCAGTTTACAGAATTCACTCTCCCACTTCTCCCCAATGAGGTCCTGGGTGACAGAGCCATACGTTTGGAGGTAGTAAGTGATTTGGATGGCTCTGGCTGATTTGACTCTCTGGTCCTTGCTGTTTGGTACTTCCATGACCCCTCCGAGCTGGTGGCCAATAAAACTGCTCCTTCCATCCTGAGAGGGAAAGTAAAAAACATGAGCATGTGGTTATCCTGCTTAAGATGTGATTCAGTGATACTGTTTGACTCAACCTTCCTTGCACAGACATGCCAAGAGCTTGATTCAAAGGCCACTGCAGTCAACAGCAGTTGTGCCATTCACCTCAGTGGGCTTTGGGATGCATCCTTATTCCCTGCCACCACTCTGTTCCTTACTCATTATAGGCTCATTTGCAATTCTGTGCTGCAGTTCAGGAACTGCCCAGATACTCATTGTGGTCCCAGATGTTTGGGAACTGAAATGTAGCATGCAAGTTCCTCACCTCATGGGAGAGGATCACTTTCCCACTTTTTAACTGTGACAGACAACAACAAATCTCCAGTCACTGACGTATGAAATGCTTAAGATGAAGATCAATTTCTGGAAGATTTGTGATTTTCTGACACTTTGGAAATGCTTTTTAAAAGTTGGAAACGTACAGAAAATGAGGCATGATTCCTCAGTACACAGATATAAATGTAGATGGATCCAGTTTAACAGCTATTCTGGCTCTAGAACATTATAATTAAAATCAGACTTTTTGAATTGTTTATTTGAAGTTTCATGGATTTATATCAGTGGCATATAGACAAGAATCTACCTTACCCTTTGATTTAGCCAGGATTTTGGTTTTTTTTTAATATTTCAAGAATAAAAACCTTACTCTGGTCTCATTTATTTCAGTAGATGCTAGGACATAAAAACACCACGAAAATCAGTAAAGGACACATCAAGTGCACTCAGGATCAGCTCCCATCTATTTACAGGACCAGACTCCTTTTTTGTAGAGTTCTCTGGTCCCATTTAGATTTTTTTTCTTTTTCTTTTTTGTAATAAAGGTTTTGTTAGAAATATCCTTGCTTTTTAGTCACTGGTTATTCTAGTTCTCTAGAATAACTGTGAGATCTCCCTTTCAAGACAGGGAAAGCTTGCATGGATTTAGATCAAACCCCCTTGTAAACTGAGGAGGAAGATTCAGTAAATTGGATGAAAATGCCTTAGTATAAGTAATCTCCTCGATCAAAAACTCTAAACCCAGGGATTAAATGTCTGTTTCACACCAAAACCCAACATTGTGTTTTTTTCTGTGTAAATGAGATTAAAAGTTTTCAATATTCTTTCCTCTTGTATTTAATAAAAACATAAAATTGTCAAGCCAGTTAATATATAAAATGTTTTGCATCAGTGTGTTCACATGAGATAATACTTTGTCTAGATGTGCTGTGGGAATGAGCTGACTGACAGCCTGAATTTGGGAAATGCTCTGCCCTACCCACACACATGGAAGCAATCATCTCCAAAAAGCCAGAAACATTCAGGGGAGATACTTTTAACATCTATTACAGACAACATTAACCATTTCTAGAAACACCTGTGCTGCACCCAGGTCATTATCTGAAATTGCCAGAGCTGCTCACTGTAATGATTCCCATCCTAAGGAAAAAATCAATGAAGCAAAGTACCAGGCTTTATGAAACATAGAAGTCTTCTGGGATACCTGCTCATAGAGCAAATAAATACCAGAAATTGAGAGACAGTGCTGAAAATGTTTTATATACTCACCTTTCCCTGTCTCTGGTATGTAAAGGAGGTAATTCTCCCACTGAGAAATTTCTGCCTATGCCCGCTTTCACGGCAGGAACTCACACTGTTTTCAGCATTTGCCTGCCACAGCCCAGGGAATGTGACAAAGTGCTTTTCAGAAGTTCATTTTTTCCCTATTCCCAGTTGTTATTTCCCATTGAAATAATGGCTTCTGGCGAGGTATCCTGGCACGAGCTGACATGAAAGGTGATTTGCAGTCTAATGCCAGCTTCTCAAATCACCTGAAGCCTCATTGCAAATGTCATAGAAGCAGAGACAGCTAGCACAGAGGGGCAGCTGCTGCTGTTTGGACTCTAAAAAAATCCTAATCTCTGGCATTTCATGTTAGAATCCTGTTTTGATTCATTATTTTGATTTTTTTCTAAGGAGGGGTCATACCTAACACATACACTCACACAAGGTGCATTTCCAAGCTGGTAATTAAGGTCTGAGCAATACAGACCCTCTCACATCAGATGCAACTTCACAGTTAAAAATCCCCTTTGGCACTGGTTTGAAATTTTAGGGAGAAATGTAATATTTCCTCAGTATATATGCCATGTTGACATTCAAACGTTTTCAGCTACTGCAGGATACTTTAGCAGCGCAGCTCCAAACTCAGACAATGGGCTGTAATTCAGATTTCATTGATTCACTATGCAGCACTCACGGCAAGGTTATGGGAAACTTCGCGATGACCATCTGCCTCCCTCTGCGCAAGGTGCACCGGACGACGACAACATTTCAAAAGAGGCAACAGAGCTGGCAAAAATAAATCATGTTCTGCCGTATCTCCCATGAAACAGAAGATAACGGCTATTTGTTACACTGATGTACAATAGGGTACCCAGCTCATATGCCAGCAAAATAGAGAGCAAGATTTCAGATGGAATCAAGGAAATCACAGATGCTGAATTGCTTTGAGGTCATTTTGTCCATCTCCTTCCTTCCAAAGGCAGATCTTTTCCTATCTACACAAGGGTTTTGCCTTTTCTGCTTTCATAGCATGCAAACGTGAACCTTCCACCACAGCATTTGAGAAAATGGGGCCCTTTTCTAATACAGCTCACATGCTGGCTTTGCCAAATGCTCCAAGTGAGATAAAGGTCCTGTTGTGCTAGGCAGGGGTGTCACACCAATGGTTACGATTCCTCAGCAAGGAAGACAGGACAAAGATGGAAAAAAATATTGCCTGTCATCCCATTTGACTGATGGAGACTGAAGCGTGGGAAAATGAAGACCCAGCTGCCAACATGACTTTCAGCATTTCCTAGAGGCCTCCAAGCCAGGGGTCTAACTACCTCCTGGTGTCTCAAGGGCATTTCAGGGAAGTCATTCACCATCACAAGTTATCTGTTGTCCTCCAGGACCACCTTGGTAAAAGGAGACATGAATGGCTAAACTCCTGGGCTAAGCCTGAGGTTTGGGAAACAAAAATTGGTCACAGTGACTTGTATAACTAAAGGCTGAAGGTCAGGCAGGTTTTGAACAAGATCCCTCATTTTGCCTAGTTCCTCAATAAAAAACCAAACCAAACCAAACCAAACCAAAACCACTTTCTGCTGTTAATTATTAAGTCCTTCCTGGTATATGCCTACAATATACCATTTTTAATTTCATAACAATATTTTCATGTTTCAGACTACAAATCCCTTACACATTTTGCCTACATCTCTTGCCACTCTCTGATCTTACACACAGAAAACCAAACTCAAAAAATAGAGTAATAATACTTATTGGCTGTATACCACTTTACACCCATGTATCTCTAGAAGATCTACAACACAAGATGATAACTGTCTTTTACAAGGTCACTAGCATGGCTGGAGCCTGAATTTGAGATTCCCAGGCTGTATCTATGCATGTATGCCTATCTCTATTTTACTTTTTTTTTTTTTTTAAATACCTAGTGAAATCTTCACAGTGTCTGTTCTCACAGAGGACAAAAAGGGCCATCATCCATTCTGATGGCAGCTAATTCTCCCCAGATCTGAACATCTTTTAAAATGGCATGAAATACAAAGTGATCTATAGATCACTTGCTGGAATATGTGATATTTGATCTTAAACCAAATAAAATCTTCGCTTTGATGGATACCCTTTTTTTTGTGTGTGTATGTGCACTCTCTTTTTTTTTCTAGATGCCCCAAAGCCATTTGGTAGATTTAGACTCTGAAAGAGAAGAGGATAAGAACTAAGGACTCTCAGAGGAGTGAGAGATGACAGACAGCAGCAGCATCATCCGCCTTTTCCTCCAGGATGATGGATTTTGCTACCTGTGTTTATGCAGACCTGGCCTTGCATGTGGTTGAGCATCCAAACTCCTTGTTCATTCAGCAGTAAAAGTCACTAATGGTGAATGGATGGATGCAGAATATACCCCTACTATGTTTCAGGCTAGAAACTTGTCTGTAAAGGATCCTTAGACCCTTAATAACCTAAAATGATGTGTAAATGGCATGGGGATGTTTGGCTTGCTCCAGAGCTGACTGCAGGACCTTTCAGGTTAAACAATACCAGCTGCTCCTACTGAGCTAAATATCTTTTGCTGCTGCTAATGTAGGCATAGATCCTCTCCACATGCTGCCCAGAGGGACACCAGCAATACTCCCTCACTACTAAATTACCTGGCATTTCTTTTGTTCCCTTAATAGTTTTAGTGTGGCTGCTGCAGACCTGACTCCCATCCCCAGGGTTCCATGAGGTCACTGCTCACTGCCACACCAGCCCTGGGCAGATTGCCTTCTCCTCCCCTCTGTGGATAGTATCAGCCTCCACTGACTTCCTTCTCATGGGAAAAACAGAGGGTTTAAGGTATTTTTGAGGTGACATGGCTCCTGCCCCCCCAGCACCCTGCTCAGTGGAAGCTAGGGCTGGAGTGGTTTAAAAGTCATTTCAGATCCCTGGCAAGGAGGAGAGAAGCCCTTGTACCCTCCTGCCATATCACTCTAATTCAAGTACACTCACAGAACCTTTGCCAGCTATTACATCTCTATTTTTATTTTTCTTTAACTGCTACGTCTTATCAACTGGAGTGATGGATAATTATCAAGCTACATTCTAAATGCTAGGATAAAGCAGGCAATCCTGGTTCAACTCTCTTTTGTCTTAAAAGCTTAAAAATCTTCAACAGAGGACAACCAGGAATGTCTGTCGAAATATATTGTGTGATAAACATCCTAATGAGATCAAGGCAGTTTCTCCCCGTGATAAGGACACTCCTACTCTAGCAAACGTAGGTCATAGAAAGTATTACACTAACATTCACAGAGGTTGTTTTAGTTCACCTAGAGTTTTCAAGGTAAAATAGAATAAAAAAACCCTTCCTTTGAGTTATTATTTAAGGTTTAAATATCTGATTGCTTCTGCCTCCCTCTAGCTCACTGTAAAACTTTGGAGGGAGTTATTTTCTCCCCAACCAAACTGATTTCTCTGCCCTATCCTTAGTACAATTATCCATGGAGACCTTATACTGGTCTATCCCTATTACACAGCCATGAATTACCAGCAATTCCTGAAGCATCGCCCTCAAACGGTCTCATGTAACATTGATTTATATCAGTGCAGCAGTTTTCCTGCCCTCAGAGCTGTGTAGGTGCTTTTGCACACCCACCAGACTGCTTGCTGTGCTTGTCCCTGTGCAGCTATTCTGTACAGCTCAGCAACAGAGAGAGAGTCCAGGGCAAGTGAGCCCTGAAGGCAACGTGTTCAAGGTAAAACTCAGCTGACTGGGAACAGGGACATAGCAATGGCCATGTAGTCTCTTCATTCAGCAAAAATAAAATGTAAGAAAGGGGTCGTGAGAATCTATCCCAGAAATAATCCTCTAGTTCTCTACTGCAATAAAGGGCAATTCAGTTATTTCCAGCTATCTCGTAATGATGAGGTTCAGCTCACCAGCTACTCAAGCAAATTTAGTTTATAGTCACTGGGAAAAGTGAGGGCATGGAGGTGCTGAAGCATGTCCAGAGAAGGGCAATGAAGCTGGAGAAGGGTCTGGAGCACAGCTGTTATGAGGAGCAAGTGAGAGAACTGAGGTTGTTTAGTCTGAAGAAAAGGAGGCTGAAGGGAGACCTTCTCCCTCTCTACAACTACCTGAAAGGAGGGTGTAGAGAGGTGGGGATCAGGCTGTTCAACCAAGGAACAAGTGACAGGACAAGAGGAAATGGCCTCAAGTTGCACCAAGGGCAGTTGAGATTGGATGTGAGGAAGAATTTCTTTGCTGAAAGGGTTCTTGGGCACTGGAAGGGGTTGCCCAGGGCAGTGGTGGAGTCCCCATCCCTGGAGGGACTGAAGAGTCGTGTAGACACAGTGCTGAGGGACATGGGTTAGTCAGGGACTTGTCAGTGTTGGGTTGATGATTGGACTCGATGATCTTAAAGGGCTTTTCCAGTCAAGGTAATTCTGTGATTCCATGGGCTCATCCTGCTGATTTTCACTGCCCATCCCTGCCAGTGGAGTTTCCCTGGTATCACAGAGAAGAAAGTCAGGCTGCATCTAGCCCCTAAATCCCCCAGGATAAAGGATGATAGTAAAAAAAACCCCAACCATTGGAGACCAGCACATTTTCCCCTGCCTGTCCATGAATGCGTTCCCTTCTGAGGGATGGATGTGGACAAACTGAGGAAGTGAGAGTGTGTTCTGTGGGTGACTTTATGTAGCAAGGAATTTTAAATTAAATTGTCACTAAAAAGTAAGCAAGATTAATGAATTAAAGCTGTCTTACGCCCCAGTGAAATCCAAGAGTTTTGTAATGTAAAGATCATTGCTTTCTACAAATGGGAGTAAATAGGATGATATTCCACCAGAGTTCTTTCTGTCTCTTCTGAAGGTGTAATCTTAAATCTTTCTTGAAGTCCATGGAGTTATAGGCTAAACAAGAATGTAATTTCTAAAGTAAGGGAAAACATAAACAAAAAAACAAAAAAACCCCAAACAAACAGCAGAAAACACTAAAAATCGAGAAAACCTCCTTTCTTGTCATCTTTCCATATAAATAAAAGCAAACAGGCACAAAAGTGTTTTCAAAACTCCACTACACACTTCTTATGCCCAGGCTGAAGGGGCTAGGGGGACGAGGATGTGATCCAACAATCGTCCATAAAAGGAGATTCTAAAAAGTGGTCATATGTTTTCACTGACAGGTTTGTAGGCCCTCTTGCTTTGTGTGCATCCCGCTGTGTACTACTTCTAATTGTTTTCCTTACACTGCTTGACATCCAATACACACAAGAAATAGGAAGAAAACCTGCCAGGAAACAAAAGGAATTGGATTTGCCTGGTTTTATTACTCCATCTAAAGGAAATGTTAAAAAAATAAACAGCAGAGAATAAAAAGCAGGGAGTAAAGCAGATCCACAAGAATCATTTAAGCACTTACAATCTGAAGTTTCAATAATGACACAGAAAAGGGAACTTTTTTCTCTTTAAATTACGTTTCATATTGGCAAGCGTCTCTTTAATTTTCTCTTGTCCCTACTCTTCCTGGTTTCTCTGGGGACCAGCAGCCAAAGTACTGAAGCACTACGATAATGTTTTATCAGAGGCAAGAAGAAAAGAAATAACTGAGAATCAGAGCCAAGCATGATGTGGCAAGATCTTGGGTCTAGCATGGTTTTGAGGTTAACTTCCAGCTAAGAAGTTTGCAGGCTTAACTAAGCCCAACCTTCAAATGCAAGGTGCTGCTGTGCTCTTACCCGAGTCCTATCAGGAGCTTCCACTCTCACAGTGTTCAATAAGATATAACAAGGGACTGCACAAACCAGTTAACGACACTTAACACTTCCAGTTGAAAATTCCTCCTTTTTATGGGATAATTAATCAATTTTCCCTCTTCTGTTTTTTAATCTGAAATTTGGCATTGTGAAGCAATTTCTATACCCTGAAGCATCCCCCTCTTCCCTCCAGCACACACTGGTTTTTAATGAGTTTGGCCATTTGTTAGCTGGAGAGAGCCAAAAAAATGTCTAGTTTCAGATGTTTTAGCCTTTTTTTTTTTTTTTTCCCCATAATGTTGGACCAGAATCAGGAAAGGGGAAGTGCAGATGAGGCATTTAAGTAGGCCTGTATTTATACATTAAAATATAAATGAAGCTGGGATTCTGGATCTGCATATGGGATCACTGACTTCCACCAAACGTACTTTTGAATTCAGTAAGTTCCAAGAGATTTTTCACCCCCACATATGAACATCAGCAGGTAGTTTTTATATTTGCAAAATCTATCTCAAGATCACCCTGTAATGCATGCCCTTCATGATAATATTTTATGTTCTTAGCAGCCCATAGAGATGAAAGTGTTGTCATGTGTGATCCTCTAACAAGTTTTCTTTAATTCTTATTCCAGTCAAAAGAATAAAATTCATGGCATTATCTCCACTTGGGGCTTCTCATGGCCTCCCATCACTGGAGAGTTCTCCCACTGGAAGTTTGCTGACATTAGGAGGGCCAGCTTTTCTTTATTTTTCAACCATACTCTGTAGGAGAGGGTGTCTCGTGCTGTCTCAGAGGGCACAGAGCACATTTGCAATGATAAAGAAGTGCTAAACAACAGTGTGCAACAACCTGAAAATTTTACATCAGCCCAAAACCTTCATCTAGAGATTGTAGGAGTCACTAACTTACATTGATCAAGCTCCACATGCTGGGAGCAATTAATCTTGATGCAGTCTTTGCACTGCTGAAGCCTGGAAAGACTCACACGAGGTACAGAAGATGCTGAGGTCTCAGTTCAGACCATAATGACTGGTCACCAGTGAGGTTCTGACATAGCCCAGGACCTCGCTGTGCAAGGTGTTGTGCAAAGGCACAACTGGAGAAGCTGCCCATGATACAAATATCTTCCCATCTGATGCTGGAGTTTCCTTAGTGGCTACATTTGATGCTGCCAAAGGAGGGGTCCCTTCCGTTTCCTCCCTGAGCCCACACTTCCTCCCTGACAAGCTTGGGAGCAGCAGTTCATGCGGCATGTGATGAACTGGACTGGAGAACTAATCCAGGTTTATGCAAACTTAATGGGAAGGAAAAAAAGGTAAAGAAAAAAAGATTTATTTCCCTTCTTGCTGCCAGCTGGCTCAGGGTTTCTTTAATTCCTATGTTAAAAGCCTGTAGTCCGATGGTGGTGCCAGCTACGCAACACCTGAATAGTTTCATCCTCAAGGTGTTTCACGGCTGAGTATTTGTCCTTTCATGCGAGTACACAGTAGCTATTAACTTCAAGCAGAGTTTCTGATTTGGATGTGTCTCTTCAGCCAGAACAAGACTCAAAACATGAAAAGTCAGAGTTTAGATTCTGAAGCCCTGAGTCAAGCTGCCTAACCAAACCTACCAGGTTGGAAATGCCAGGACTACCAGGCTGCCTGCTCAAGGAGAAGAGAAAAATGTGGCACCCTCAGAAAGGAATTTTGATCTTAAATGGAATGAATCTCATTCTTAGGGTTTTTAGTCCTCCAAAAGCCTCCCAAACCCTAGTTTAAGCATCTTCATTAAATGCCTACAGTTGTTATATGTATTCCTAGATTTATATGTCAATGTAGTGATATTGTTAAGAATGAGTTCAAGATAGCGAGATGAATATTCAGTTAGTGTATAAGCACTTCTGAAGAAATGTAATATATTCATTGTAAACAATAATAATAACAACAACCACCACCACCTTTTCAACTTATCTGAGACCTTTCCCTGCAAGACATCAAAATTTTCCCTCCCCAAACAGACATTTTGCAGTTACTTTAATATAATACATGTTTGGGTTTTTTTAAAAAAGGCTTTTCAAAGTCACCTGGAGCACAAAGTGATTTTTCAATTTATACTAGTATAACCTATTTGGAAAGGTTTTAGTTCTGGCAGAACAGGAAAGATTGTACTTTTAATTTTAAAACAAAAGTGTTGCAGATGGTGAGACCTTGTGGTATCTAACCACCTTTGGATTTCAAACAAATAAACGTTTAGGGAAAAATTCTGATAAATTAAGCCAAAGAGTAATCTGATGGTAAAGCACTTCCAAATGATAGAACCTCAGCATTTGTCTTCCGAGTGGCCTGAAAAATCTCAGTCTCCCTGCTGCAATATACTGCCAATATCTGGCAATCTATTTTGCAGGAGGATGGCATTTAATTCCGGTTTCTTCAGTGGAAGCTAATTCCTTATTCAGATTAATGTATTTTAGTTCTTTTGCAACTGTCTAATAATAATTTCCAAGAAGAGGTTTTCAAAACCCTGTCAGAGATTTGGTGTGAGATAAAGCTGCAATGGGCTTGAGAAGAAGCCTTGATTTTCCCCATGAAATTATTCTGGGAAGTTTTTTCTCATGTCAGTGTAAATACATATTATACCCTAGGTCATTCAGAAACATTTCACCTGACATAAGTCTTTACTATATAGATCTTAACATTTAGCGTATCCCCATGGTTATGAAAACTCCATGGGTTGGGTTGGTTTTTGGGGTTTTTTTTTGGTGTTTTGAAATGAAAACTTGGTGGTGTTCATCTCACCTAATTTTAACCACCTGAAAGGTAAATGCATACTCTGAACGTTCTTTCTCTGGTCCGTGGTGCCTCTGAAGGGTGAATTCATCCCCATCTAATGCAGTTGTTTAGAAAAAGTGAAATGCATTGCTTTTGGGGGTTCACCCTTCTCTCTGATTGCACATGGGGCACAGTTTAAACTAGATGTCAAACACAAAAGGGTTCAAATTAGAAGAAATATATCCCATCTTTGGGATGGATTTTCCCATCCTGACTGTCGTGACTTTCCCATCGTGATTGTCATTTTCCCATCATGACTGGATGAATGAGCATTCACAAACTGCTATATAATGGACCCTCAGTGTCAGGGCAGAGTCACAGCCTGACTCTGCAGACCAGACCAGGTACCATCTGCTTCAGCAAATGGCCTGATGTTGTGGACATTTGTCAAGAAGAGAAGAAGAAATAACCTGACTCCACAATCTATTTCACAAACATCACCAACCTGTTCCTAGAGACGTGGTCTACCATCACACACAAGTTGGATAAAAAAAAAACAGTAGAAAAGATGAAGCTGGATATTTTTTAACTTTCCTGCTTAACTGAGTTTTAAGACTGTCTGCTAGGAGAATTTTTCCCTGGCACAACCAGAATCTAATTAACGAATGACAAAATTCAAGAGGAACAAAATGGAGCCAATTTATGACATTAGGGATATGAGGTTATTCAAATTTGAAGTGCAGGGGAACAATCAGATGATGTACAACATGGCAAAACAACTTCAAGGTTGGCCAATCCAAAATCCACACAGTCAGCACAAAACTCCAGAAGACAGCTGATTTCATTCTAGAAAGATAACAAAAGGACGAAGACAAAGCAACAATCTATCAAGGCTTCACTGATTATTTAGCACATCACCTACAGCGTCCAAAGCACCATTCAAAAACAGCATATGGAGCTGTCTTTGTCCTGTAAAACTTGATCTGCAAGAAGGTGAAGGATGAAGGACAACACCAAGTAGTGAAATGTCCATACTCGCAGAGCAGTGTCAGAGTCAGAAGTAAAATTAAGTGTCCTTTCCATGGGGGTTGCAAAATCCCAACTTTAACATCAACTTTGTCTTTGACCTTGGTCCTATCATTTAAGCACTGCAGCTCCAATTTGCCATTTGCAAAACTAAGCTCAAAGGAGTCTGTTTCAGGGAAGACCCTAGATCCCCTTTAGGGACCAGAATGCAAACAAAACTGTTCAGAAATTTTTGTTTTTTTGTTTTCTGTCCAGGTTTCTTACTGCTCTGGGTCTGTCTGTGTAAATTCCCTAACTCAGCTGTTGCTGACATCTCCTCCTTGTTTAATATTATCTGTGAAATTCATTCCTGTGCAATTCAATTTCACTTCCTGATAATTAATAGAGATGTTAGATGAGACCAGACCTAACACAAATTCTCCAGATACCCTGCAAGATACCTTCCATAAACTTGTTACATTATCATTTATCATGATTCTTCGTTTACTGTCTTTCAGCCAGTTTACAACCCACATGGCTGATTTGCCATCCAAGCCAATCTGAATTAATTTTTCTATTAGGATTTCCTCATAATTCTACACAAGCCAGGAAATGGGCTAGACTGCCCTTATAAACCTTTTACGTCTTTGACCTCTTGATGTTACATGGAAGAGGCATGAGATTGCTCATAAAACTCCAACAGCTCCGAATTTCTCTAGCTGCATCACAGCACTCCTTTATGATGAGAAAATCAATGTAAGGGAGAGGAAGACCTGAGTTGCAGCAGAATATGAATTTTTGGATATGTGGTCCTGCATCAAAATCACCACCCAACACCCCAAATTGTTCCTTCACAAAGTAGCATCTGAAATGTTGTCCTTTCTGTTCACTTTATCCTCATTGAAGAGGCTATAGGAAACATCCAGTTCAAACTGGTCCTATGATTTCAAGATGTACTTAAGCTTCTTTGAGTTTCATTCTGGGCTATTCTCTATCCTGGTTACCTTTTATTTAGCTACTCTAAAGGAAGTGAAAAAATGTTCTATTCTGCCTTTGTTTTTCCTTGTCATTTTTGTTACTTCAAAGAGTAATTGGATTTTCCACAAAAAAGTATCAGAATAATTCCTAAAGGAGCATTGTTCAGATCTGTTAAGTAGTGACAAATGACCTGCTTTAACTTTCCTTTTGAGGTGAACATTCTGATGAAAAGACCACTGAACATATGCAATTACAGTATTTGGCATTGCTATACACATTTTTCCCTTCAAGGATGTCCTCCTCTTTCTCCCACCTCCAAAATCTTATATTAGATGCAAGAAGATGGTAGAAGTTGTAAGGATACAAGCTTTATTCTTTTAGGAGGAACCAAACAAACAATCAACACTTTTCTTTAAAATTGAATTATTCTCAAAAATGAAACATCATGAAATACTGTATGAGAGCAGGGGAGCTCTTAAGCTTGAGAAATTTATTTTTGGGTATACCTAAAGCCTAAGACTTGTGCAAATCTTGAAGCCTAGGGAAAGAAAAAATTGGAGACGTGTAAATATTCAGAAATGTTCATGTTTCTTTGCCAGTGTCCTATGTTTCTATGCAATTTATAATGATAAATCTGTTGTGCAGCAACTGGGTGACCAGTTTTTTATGTACAGATAGAAGATCATTTATGGACAGGAAAATCAATGTTAGTTAACAAAGAAGCACCACTGGTAGAACATTTATTACTACACCTTCCAGCCCCTCCTGAAGAGAAGTGGGTTTGTCATCTGGATCCAAATGTCTTTGTGACACAATCTCCATTGGAGGCTGTTTTATACTTAACCATGAATAAAACATCACTCAGTAGGACAGGAGTCAAGAACATGAGCAAATGGAGGTGTGGATTTTAAGAAGAAAAATGCACGTGAATATTTCCATGTTGCATCTGCTTAGTACTGAATTTGTTAATGTATTTAGTTAGTGAATCAAAATCTACTTACTCTAAAAAACCATCCTGGAAAATGGTTAGGAAAAAAAGTGATTTATATTTAAGTCACAGGTCTCGTCAAACAAGAGACTGCGTTGCATCATCAAGTACCGCTAACAGAATCTTTCTTAACAAACTACAAATTGTTTTGCAAACTAAACCTGCTCTGGAAACTGTAAGTGAGGCTCACTTGACCCATCAATTCAGTGCCTTGGTGTCCAGTGAAAAATGGCATTAAAAGAGTCAAAACACCCCACTGGGGGATACATTCATGGCCACGGAGACTGGACTTTCTCTGTGATTTTCAAATCAGTGACCTCTCCTTCCCCAAAATTTGAACATGGGAAAATATTTCCTTTTAAAGTTTTTTTTGTTTTGTTTTGTTTTTACATTTCTCCTTTATTTTCTAATCTATAGTATAATGTGAGAACAAAATATTTTGTGGAGAATTTTTAAAGAATACTTTGAAAGAACCATTTCAACACAAAAAATAGGAGCATTTTGTTGGGGACACATCAAAATGAAACTATGAATTCAGAGTACTGCAACTTCTGATAGAAAAAGATTCAACTGAGATTTTATGGGCCTGGCCTGCATGCAGGACAGGTCATGCATCATTTAGCACAGGTAAAGGAGTGATTTAGCACAGGTAAAGGAGTGATTTAGCACGGAAGCAGCAAAATACTCCATGGCCACTTCTGAATCGTAGCACCCTTTATGAAGTTGTTGACACGTGCAAAAATACACCATGTACGTGGTAAGAATAACACCTCCCCAGCAGACTGACAACACTTGTGTAACACTGGTAGAAACAGTTATGCTAGGTGTAAGAAAAGCAAGACCCTGCCTTACACAAAGGAAACTTTTCTGTCCTGCTTAGGTACCTAGCTTGGGCACAAGTCTTAGGTGCATACTGAATCGGTCCTATAGGTGATGTTTATGTTCCCTATATATTTTGAGAGGATACACATTAGGTATTTGGGCTTCCTTGTGGAGGTATTCAATGGCACCTCCCAGATCTCCCACTGACTCCACAAGAAAATTAGTTGTGGCAGACAGGCCCATGAGAAGCTTGATCTTTAATCCCAAATTGCATACCCTAGGTAGGTAGGCTGCATTGCACTTTAAGTCTCTGCAATGTGGCATTGCCTTCAAAGGCATGGGACAGGTACACAAGACTGCCCTTTGCCTTCTCATATAGATTCATATATTCACAGAATGGTTTGGGTTGGAAGGGACCTTAAAAATCATCCAGTTCCATCCCCACTGCCATCAGCAGGGACACCTTCCACTAGACCAGGTTGTCAAAGCATCATCCAATCTGGCCTTGAACACTTCCAGGGAGGGGGCAGCCACAGCTTCTCTGGGCAACCTGTTCCAGTGTCTGACCACCCTCACAGTAAAGAATTCTTCCTAATATCTAATCTCAATTTCCTCTCTTCCAGTTTAAAGCCATTACCCCTTGTTCTACCACAATATGCCCTTGAAAAAAGTCCCCAGCCTTCCTGTAGGTCCCTTCAGGTACTGGAAGGTTTCTATATATATGCCCTCAGAGCACTCAAGAAGCCGTTAGGGCTTGTACAATTGGCATTTTTAAAGAAGAATTATTCTAGGAGACACCGATACATTTGCCATCGCATTACACACCTGTGATGCTGACTGACTTTTTCCATTGTGGTTATAGATCATTATCAGACCAAAACCTTTCTTCAATATCAGCCAGGTACTGACATGTTGGTCTCACAACCTGCGAACCCCCCAGCAGCTCCCTGCCTGGGGCACCAGTTTGCTAGAAAGGGTGGACTAGGAGAGGGCACATTTGGTGCCAGAATACAGAATGAAGGAGTAAAGATGATCTGGCCAACTCACAGCTGTGGGAGGGCTGTCCAACATCTTGCAGAGCCACTGCTGGGCTTGCACAACTGGCATTGTGCAGGAATTGCCCACCAATGTGTGAGAAAAGTTAAAGAGAAAAAAAAAAGCTGCAGAAAAATTTCATTACCATACCAGAATTGCCCACCAACAAATTATTCCCAGTTTGCTCTTGAGCTGATTCCACAGTAATTCTTTTTAGCTGGAAATGGTCTCATTCCCACCAGATCACACTAACTAGTGTCATCAAAGATCTGCAAGAACTTCACCCAAAGTTCCTGCTTCCAAATGGCCCAACCAGTGTAAAAGTGAAGCTATTTCAACCCAGTGAATCCAGGGCTAGGGCAATGTCATGTGCCCCTGCATGTGATCATCCCTGCAACGCTCAGGAGCTCTGTCACTGCGCTCTCCCTTTGTAGGATCCTTCAGAGAGCTGCTATCACAAACTTCCTTTACAATTTATTCTCCACAAAAGCATCTTGTGCCTTGGTGGGTAGGAAAACGGAGAACAGGACTAATACAGTGAGCAACAGAGGTGTAAAAGACTTTATAGCTTGCCCTTTCTGCCTTCCATTGTCTTCCTCTCTCTTTTCCATCACATGCAGCACCAGCTTGCCTACGTTGTTGAAGACTTTGTTTCATTTGTATTTAAAGCTGCTTTTCAGCTCAAGTCCCAGCCTTGCACAGCATGTCTTACTGTTTGCACTGGGAGTGTGGGGTCTGCATAAATTAAAGGCTTTCTGTAGAAATGCAGGATCATTATTTTAATAACTCAATTCACTTCTCTTGGAAAACCAGTCAGCCGTTTTTTTTCACCATGACTTCTGTAATGATAACTGCGCAGTGCTCTGCATAGGGCTTTTTATCTTTTAATGGCTGAAAAGGTTTAATACAGATTTTTTTCTTAGGGTACGATTTTCAAAATGTCTACAACAACATTACCTACATCATTGTTTACCAACCAAGAAAGATATGTATGTAATATGCATACCCACATATACACAAAGGACATTTTATAATTTAAGAACTTTTTTGGACATATTTATTAATGTATTTTCCTCCTTACAAAGTTCCTCCCACCTCTACTACAGAACTTATATTTAATCAGTTAATGGTTTAGGATCTCCTCTCCATTAAAGCATCTTTCTGTGGCTGGGAAGATGACACCTCTTCTTTACTGAGGCGCATCAACTGTATTCTCTCACCTTGCTATCATAGCAGTATCTGCATTTGTTTTAATTCTTGTTACAGACAGCAAGAATACCCATCATTTGTAAGTTCAAAGGGAGAAGTTCAGAGCCCCCCAACACCTCACATAGGCAGTACAGTAACGGGCTCGAAAGACATTTGGGAAGGACAGAGAGACGGCTGAGATTAGAAGATGTTATATCATCTTAGAAATGCTGCCAAGAGTTAACTAAATATTTTGTAAAGGGAATATTTTTATTTTTTTCTGTCCACATAAGAGTAACTATTGTAGGAAAATGGCAAAGTGCTACTGGATTTTCTACCTTTGGCAAGTGGTTGATAATCCACTCATCACTGAACAGGCTTGCAATTGCATCTTCCTTTTCTCACTACCTAAACAACCTTCCAATTGCTTCTTTATTATTATTTACATCACGACAAGGTATCCAGAAGGCCTGGCACTGCATAAAAGGACATGTTGCCCAGCAAGTGGTGACAAAACTGAAGAGTGGAATAGCTGGGAGGGAAAGGCATAAAGCAGCTGACCAGGTCATCTGGGAGGTCATAAAAAGCAGAGAAAGGAGTGGAAAATTTTCCTAAAAATGCAAGGAAATGTTTCATTTCTTGCATATGTGGAGCAGGTAGGCTGTCTGATCATGTTCTCAAGAGCTGGTAGCTGCCAGGATATCTCCCAGAAAGGGCACAGCTAACCCACTGCAGACACTAGATCTGCCAGCCCCTCCGACAAAGTGGGTGAGGAGACCTTCCTAGTCCTGACAATCAGTATGGAAACACAGCTGGAAGAACAAGAGTCTTGTTTGTTTGTTTGTTTGTTTGTTTGTGTTTCCCAAATAACTTTTCCCAACCTGTGAGCCAGAAGAAGCTACTTGCCTTCAAAAACTCTCAGCTTGCTTTCATGCTACTGAGCAGCTACTCCAAGCTCAGCCTGCCCGATCCTGTCTTGGTATGAGAGGCTGAGATGAAAACTATCTGCAGCCTCCGAGCCTTCCTCTTCTGGTCTTGTTTCTGCTCGTGTTTATTTTTCTTTGACTTAACAGCTTCTGCCAGCCATGGAGCACTTAACTGGATCCTGAGCCATGTGCTTTAGATCGAGACAGGTGGTATCACACATGGGTACAAAGCCACATTGCCTCAGAGAAAGCACCTGCTTCTTGGAGTCAGAGTAATCTTATACTTGAACCAACAGGAATAAACAATTTGTGAATATTATTGATATGCAGATCCCTACTCTGATGTAGGTGGGCTCTGGTTTGATATCCTCAATGTCCCATTAAGGTGGTCAGTGCCTCAGGGTCACGTAAGGAGGAGTTAATCTTAAAGCAGTGGGAAAGACTCCACAAATGGAATGGAGCAAGGCTTATTTGAAAGTACAGCTATCAGCGTGAGAAAAAATGAGAATCTAGCCAGTAGCAAGTCTGCAATTACAGGTTTCAAGATGCTAAGTGAATCCAAGTAACTTTTCTTCTTAAGCAATAGAGGATTCAATATCCAGCTGATGTGCTTATCACAAATGTGGTAATAGAGATGTCTGTTTTATTGGCTGCTGTTTAGCCTAGTGTTCATAAATGACTGATACTTAATTAATTGAAAGCAGTATTACAAAAACCAATCTGCTTACAAAGCCTCCTTTTAACCATCAGTTGTCATATTCATTTTGATCTCAAAGAGATAAGTTCTAAGCGATTAAGTTTTCTCTTTGAGGCAAACTCGAAAATAAAAGTGAAAAGAAAGAGTAAAGGTGAAATACCTGAAAAAAATATTTTCTTGTTTTTTGGTTTTTGTTTTTTTTTTTTTCTGCAGGTAAGGACTGTGTTCAGAAATCATTCTTCTTTTTTATAGTGATTTTTTTTTCTTTTTTTCTGATAAGGACAGCAAATTTGCTGTGGTTATTGGCAAATCAGGGTCATAAACCAATCTCCTTCCTCATATCTGATAGTACACAAGAAGTAATCCACATTTAAACAATAATTCTGTCTATACCAAAAAATAAAATGTGGCGCAGAACATACTCTGGCCATGGGGACAGGGATACAAATGTCCAAGCAGATACACACTGTTATCCCCAGAATGCAATAGAATGGACCCTTTCCCATGCTAGCTCCCAAGCCCTGCCCAGACACTGTCCTGGAAGTCTTAATTGACAAAAATGATGCTGGGATTTGTTAAAACTTGTAATTTAACAGTTTGATGTTTGAGGGTCAGTGCTCAGTGTAGACTTGCTCAGTCTATGTGTCCTGGGCTGGGGAAAGCACGAGCAATCTTGCTCCAGGACATATCTCAAAAGTCTTCATCGAGATTTCATACATCCAGCTTTGTTTTCCTGGTCTGCCACGGTCTATCTGCATGACCTTGGGCAAGTCACTCTTCTGGCTGGGCTGCAGACTGCAGCGTAGAGTAGCAATAACTGAGAATGGGCTAGAGAGTGTCCCCAAAGCAATGGGAGCAGGTGTTTTTGTACAGCCTGGTTCACCTGGCCTTTCAGGTGAGTAAACTGCAAAGACCCTTGTATTGCCAGAGAGGATTTTAAACCCATCTCAAGCATTTGAAACCACACTGCAGGCTGCACTCTGGGTGTGCCATCATCTCCCTGCTCCTTCTCTGGCGAGTGGAGAGACCAAGACTTCCCGACTTACAGTGAAGGTAGATGTATTCAAGGCTCTAATCTCTTCCAACACTACAGCAAGTAATGATTAAACAATCGTTACCCTTCACATTTTTATTGGTAAAATGAAAAAAATGTTATTTTCTTAGGAAAAGCCAAGCAGTTCCATTAAATTTTGCAGCTCAGTAACAGTCGTTTCAAAACCAGAACAATTTGCTGAAACTTCCTCATACGGCTCCCACAAAGTTCCCGTGAAAGACCTGGAAAGATCTCGTTGACAAACAGCTTCCAGCCGGCCTCACCTGAGAGTTTCAAACAAATTCAGGCTCCAATAGGAGACCAAAAGAGGGACAAGAAGAGGAACAAAGTGGGAGCTGCTCACAAAACTTGAGGGAAAGAAAAAACTACAAGGTGTTTTTGCAGCAGATGGAGCAGGAGAGCAGTTGGAACAGCTTAGCATTGTCATTGTGGTTTCCAAATCAGTACAGGTTGACACTTGACCCATGTCAGCCAGAAACACATCTAGTGGGTAAACCCACAGTATTGTTTTTGGAAGAATTTTATTAACTCTGCAGACATTGTTGAAAGAACCAGACAGAGCAAAATCTACCAGTATTAAGCAAGCAACGTGTACTTTGAGAAAATAAGGCAATCTAGAAGATCCTGGTGGGTTCTGATGGTGCAGGAAAGTTTAGCTGAGAAAGCTTCCAAGGACATGGGTCGGTGAATGTGATGAACACTGGTCCACACTGAATAAGAGTAGCCAGATTTGACCCTCATGTTTGCATTCCCATGAGATCTAGCCACAATCGCTCCTTTATGTCATGACTTAAGTAGAAAGAAATAAAAACTCATAGCTACAGTCACAGGGGTTGTTTCCTTTGCTGAACATCCAGAGACTTATCTACCCTAATGAGTACAACATCTGAGGTATTTCTGGTTAAACACATTTAGACACCATAAAACAAGCAACACCCGTCTGGGTTTCTACAGCCTTTGCTCAGAAATGCAGGGAGAGGGAGGTCAGTAAATAGCCTGGGAGCCTAGATTAAATCAATATTTTGGCCATGGCTTGAAGGAGAGCAAGAGATGTTTGCCCACAACATCCTAACCCTGTAGCTTGGTAGATGGGGCAACAAAGATGACAGAGCTCATTTACTGAGTTAATCTATATAAAGTAGTAATTTATTCCTGGAAGCTGGAGCCAAAGAGACCAGAAGAGGTGGGTCTCTGAGGACATGCCATAGCTGAAGGCCAGTTCACGCTCAGGGCTGACCGCAGTCCCACCACAGAGTCCTTACCACACCAGAAAAAGAAAAACTGTGGAAAAGTGTGTTTCTCTTTCTCAGGAACACTAGGGACTCTCCTTATCAGCAGAAATGGGTTGCAATAATTAGCTTTTCTCTAAAGTGCAGTCAGATTTTGACGGCTTTTCCTCCCTTCACTAAGAAGTGGGTAGAAAGCTGCTTGCTCTGTCCAACTTTAAACCTAGGTACTTAACAGCATTTAATCCTTCCTCTGGAAGGTGATACACAGCTACTACTTGGGGCATTGGAGGTGCTAGGCTGGTATTTGGCAGTGCACAGAGTCAGGTGTCTATGCTTTGGGAAAACCCTTCTATGTGTGAATTATCTATCGATCACTTATTCCAACAAATCTCTAATCCAGAACAGGTTATTTATTCCTTTACTTTTATCTTTAAAAAATGAGAAGCTGTAGGCACTCTCCTAGTAAAAAAGAAACCACATTGCAAGTGACCCCATCCTAGTTTTGACAAGCTTGGTTAAGGTTTCTCTACACAAGAGAATTAATCTGGATTGAGAGAGTAGAGTGACTATTTCTGTATAAAACTGGTTTATCATTATGTTAGTCCAGATTATCAGTGTTCTCCACTAAACTTTCATAATCTTGATTTTAAAAATAAGCAATTTGAAAAGCAAGAAATTTAAATTCTATAATAGCAGGAATGTATTCACAGCAAACTAAAAGATAAAATTTGTGCAGGGATATTTAATCTAGAATAATTTGTGTTTCTGAGTACTCCTTGTGCTCAAGACTTTTCAGCAGCAGCAAAGACACCTTTTCATTTCCACACACTCAACTCAAACAGCCAGAACTCTGCATAAAGCAATTACTGTAACATCTAGAGCAACGGGACCACATCCCAACTGTCCCACCTGGCCCTTTTACTGAAGTAAAAAGGCCAATAAAATTAATCTATGTCTCTGTTTCAGGTTTTGGGGCAGGGACTGGCTTTACTTTTCTTCCTAGTAAATGAACAGTAATAAATAAATGATAACTTCAGGATCTGGCCAGTACTTGCAAAAGCACTATTTCCCTCATCCCTGAGGATGTCTTTGAAAAAAGGGGGACAGGTAACCCCAAAGATCCTCTCTGGTTTACAAGGAAGACCATATCCTCTTTCTTATGACCTGAGCTTTGCATAGCTAGTGTGCTAGGGAGTTTTTTACACTCTATTAAATAAATCCTGCCTCTGGTGCAATGCCTGGGAGAGTGTGCAGATATATCATAATTTGCAGAAACTTCTTTCAACAGCTACCTGGAAACTTTACACCTTATTTGCTCATAGCAGGTGAGTCCTGGAGAACTGGATTGGCCCAAATGAGAGGGAAAGCAGATAGGTGCTTCTGTGCCAGGGAAATATTCTTCAGATCATTTGTACCAAAATGTTTATACTTTTAATGGGAAGGACTGAAACTTCTTTCACCTTTTACCTTGCATAGCCTTTGCTGGAAGCCTTTAGCTGATGGGATCCATCCCAAAACTCCAGCCCATCCAACAGTGGCAGAGTTAATTATTTTCACACGGAGAGAAAAAATGACACCTCCCTTCCCCTTCTTTGCATGCAGGTAAAGAAAAAGAAGGCAGGACACCTGAAATCACTTCTGGCCCAAACCTCCTGCTGTTCCCACGGCACTCGCAGAGGCAGGGAGATACAGGCGCTCACTGTGCATTTGAGGAAAGCCTTTTCTGGCCATATTAAAGATAAATTATCCCACCACGTCAGTGAGGCTGAAAAAGGGGATAGTTAAATCCCAGCTCTCAATCCCCCGCTGATCTCCTGTCCCTTTTCCCCCATGGATTAACCCTTCAAAGCATAGTAAGATCTCCCAGTCCCGAGGCTTTTCTCCACTCCCTGCTCCTCCTGGCTCCTTACCGTACAGTCCCCCCACCCTCCCTCCTTGTACAGAACAATAGCAAGGCACTGGTTTCAGGTTTTTTTTTTTCCCCGAGGAAAGCCCAGATCACAGACACATTTAGATATAGAGAGATAGATATGATCATATTTCTCTTTGCTGTTTAGGACAAGAAATGAAGTGCTGCCTCTTTAATTGGCAAAAGCATGCAGTAAGAGCATACCTTTAATTTAGTGTTGGGATAGCTCACTTGCACCCTGGCTGTTGTCTTATTGGAGAGGGCAGCCTGCCTCAGATCCTCTAGCACTGAAATAATATCATCCAGCACGCATTTCTTATCCTGATTTCTCAACACACACAGATGGGAAAAAGTATAATTATAGCCTTTGTAGTTCACCTTCATTTCCAGCACGGCTCGGTGGATCTGCAGGATCACATCAGCCTGATGCAAAATATTGCCTCCGGGTTTGGAGAGGAGAATCACCCTGCCATACCTCCCCGGGGTGTGCAAGTCCGAATACAGCTGGTTTTTTGATTGATCGAGGGAGAAAAGGCTGCTGGCTAAGCTCCTCTCGATCTTGGCCAGGCTGTGGCTGGGGGCTACCAGGCTCTCCAGGTCAGTGTCAGGCTGGAAGCGGTTGAGCAAGCTGAAGCCGAAGATGATGGTCAGGACTGCGGGCACAGTGAGGAAAAACACCGGATGCCTGCTCACGAATAAACCCAGCTTGTAGAAAAACGACTGGAGCCCTCTGTGTATCACCTGCCGCAGCATCCTCCACCAGATCCAGCCTGCAGATGCTCCTGGCCGTCTTAGAAAGCACATGTGACATGTGTAGCTCCTTACCCCTTCCTGACAGTTTCCCTTTCTCTCTCTCCCTCGCTCTCTACTACTCCTTTAAAAGACTGCAGCAAGTTGCAGCAAGACAGCCAAATATTGATCAATGGGGTGTGTGTGCCTGTGCGAGTGTGTGTGTGTGTGTGTGCGTGTGTGTGTGAGTGTCGGGGGTGGAAGGGACCGGGCAGAGGAGGACGGGGAGGGGGGAGGTGATTCTTGCTTTTTTTTTTCTCTTCCTTTCTTTTTTTTTCTTCTTTTCCTTTTCTCTTCTTTTTTCTCTTTCTTTCTTTCTTTCTCGTCCTTTTTTTCTCTTCCTTTCTTTTTTCTCTTCCTTTTTCTCTTTTTTTTGTTGTCTTTTTTCTATTCCTTTCTTTGTTATCTTCCTTTCTTTTTTCCTCCTTTCTTTTTTCTCTTACTTTCTTTTTTCTCTTCCTTTAATTTTTCTCTTCCTTTCTTTTTTCCTCTATCTCTCTTAAAAAAAAAAAAATCCTCTTTTTTTGTCCACCCACCCACCTCCACCCCGCACTGCAAAGCACTGCTGCTTCCTTTTCTCTCCACACACACACACACAATTTGCCGGGGCGGGAGGATGATGCTGCATTTTAACATTCTCCGACCCCACTGTGCTTGTCCCTTGCCACCCCCCCCACCCCGTCTTCAGCCCTGCCCCAACCCCTCTGTGTCCCTTGGAGGGGGACACACGGTGACACACGCACCACTCTATGCAAAGCTCCCAGCCCGAATGGTCACCCCTCCCCTTTCCCCGCATCTGCGCTGCCCTGTGCTTCTGCGAGGGGGACAGTGACTCCAGGAAGGGTTTGGGGTGAGGGGAGGAAGGGGGTGACCTGCTCCCTTCTAGTGCCCAACACCCTGACAACTCTCCCCCCCCCGGCTGGCAGTTTCCTGAGCTGTGACCCAAGAGAGGTAGGACGGGGCTCCTGACACCTTCGAGCTGAAAAAAAAAAAAAAAAAAAAGGTTTTCCAAGCAAAGGCAGCAGCAGACCATTACATAAGAGGAGAAAAATCCTGCAGCTCCCCGGACCAAAGGAGAGCAGCAGAGCCATGCATGCCTTTGCAGCAGGAGAGCTGCCCACCAACTCTCCAGGCAGAAAGCTCTCCTCCTCCAGCACCTTCAGGCAGCACTGCTTGGGACAGCACATCCAGCCCTTAGGAGATCTGACAGCCCCTTGCAGGCAGGGCAGGAGAAAAGGCAGGCTTGCTTTGTAGGAGCTTTATACTTAACTCTTAAGACTAAATCACAGAATTATAATTAAAAAAAAAAAAAAAAAAAAACCAAAAATGTAGATCTCTACTCAGTGTCTCTCTCTCTAACAAATTCCTCCTGTATTTTAGTTAGTTTTGTCAAGTAGAAATTGATTTATTTTGGGACAGGACCAAGGACGTTATGCAAAGCCTGAGAGAACAAGGTTCTTCCATAACAAACCCTTACTGAAACAGGAGGAGGGAGAGTGGAAACTGGGAGCTCGAGACTGGCAGTCAGCAGACTGCCTGATCCAGGACTGAACAAACAGCAGGCTATGCTCAGCTCAAAGTCATTATTAATGTTGGAGAAAACCAGCATATTCAGCAGTCCCTCTCACACTGACACCTCCAAAAACATACTTCTGTGTGGATGAACAGGACGTGCAAAGAAGGAGCCCATCTTTGAGGGCTTTGGAGGGCTTGTGTTAGGTGGCAGAAACTGATTCAGATTGGAAGCCTGAAGACCTGCAGAAGTGCAGAAATGTTAAATTCTTCCAAGGGATTCAACAGAGATGCTGTGAGCATTGGATTGGAAACCTACTTGACTGAAATAATTGGCTCAGATTCACAGCTGCCTTGGTAAAACTGGCTTAATTTTTGGATATTTGAATGGGTGCTGCAAGCACATCATGCCTTTCAAATTCAGTCTGGTTTTATTTAGTGTCCTAGATACTGTTGATCTGGAGGTACTTGCAGATGTGGGCTGGAGTTCTTAGAGGCAACAAGAAAGAGGTTGAAGGCGGGAAATTCTGTAGAAATTACTATATCAGCCTCCTATTTGTTCATCTTAAAACATTAACCATGATGGAAATCTGCCTCAAGAACCCCAGGAAATGCTAAGCTCCATTGGTACAAACTAGAGCTCTTTGTCTATTTTATGATGCACTTACACTGATGGTTGAGTGCTCCCAGTGAATAAAGTCTAAATGCAAAGGCTTTATTGAGCTTTTGTACTTACACACGTAAGTGAGACCTTGAGTGGGAAGTCAGAACCTTATTCTTCATTTCTAAACATGCAGGCTTGTTATAGCCTTTGACAGAGTATGTCATCACATCTAAGCTATGGGTGCTACTGGAAGAGATACCTCAGCACTGTGGGCTTCATCACAGGCTACAGAAACTCTGCCTAGAGCCTTTGAGTCCTTGGTACTTATTGTTTCTGTGGCTTATATGGTGTTAGTACCTGGTCTGGCAGGGATAAAGCTGCAATCACTTCTCTTGGTTGTCATGTCCTTGCCCAGTAAGCCCACTGGAGCGCTGATCATGGCTCAGGAGGTTGGCCAGATCTTCCTATTGACCACAGGAAGAGTTCAGGAACGGAGCACAAGCAATCCGGACCGCCCTAGGAAGAGCAGGTTCCTCTACTGCCTAAATTAGAGGCAGTACCTAAATAATGGTAAAGGATGTTTTTTTCTGCAGCTTCTCCTGGTCTTGGACAATTTCTATGTGCCAGGATGCTGCAGTGGAGCATTCAGACCCGGCACTGCTGAAGCATAGACCATGCAAAGAGAAAGCCAAGAAATATGTGCAGTGAGAGATGTGACTGAGCACACACTAGTTCCTTCCTAAGCAGGAAAATAAACCAATATTGCCAAAGGGCACTGGCAGTTGGTCTTGCCTGCCTATTGGAGTACACAATAACAAAGTGTGATGTGACACTAGAGGCCCCACAGGTAACGTAAATGATAAAGCGACCAGTGCATTATGTTGGTCAACTCAAATAGCAAAATCCATGGAGGATCTAAAAAGTCAGTTTGAAGTATGTCTCAGAAGCAAGCAGGGCATCAGCACCTTTTCTGAGAGCAGTGTTGGGATATGCTGATATTTATATCCTCCCTGGTGTCAACCGATGAATCCTCTTTAAAGGGGAATAACTGACATGTCAGAAATGTTAGCTGAGGGAACTGAATGATGGTTCACTGAGTCTGGAGCCCAGAGAAATAACAAACCACAGAGAGATTCAAAACACTCAGAAATATTTGAAATAAGATTCATCTTGGAAAAAAATGCAACTGTATCTGGAGAAAATAATTGGAGAAAGGAGACAACTTTGTGAACAAATGTCTGTGTAAAAAAAATAATCCAACAAAACAAAACAGAAGAACAAAACCCAACAAATTACAGTACAGAGCAAAGCAGACATGATTTTGGAAAAATGTTACATAGCACAAAGTCAAAACAATACAAATTTGCTTGCAGAGATATCCTAAAGCAAGGAGGGAACAGTCCCTCTGTGTGACCCTGGTGTGGTTGCACTGGGGGACTGTGTTCGTCTCGAGGGGTTGCTGAGACACAGTAAACCTGCTGATAGTTTAAATAAGAATTATTGGTGGGCTCAAGGGGTGGCATATGTGCCCTGATCAGATATTGAGGAAGCTAGAGTCAGATGCCCAAAAGCCAGATTGCCACATGTTGATTCATAAGCAAGTAAAGCTACAAACTGTCCTATTGACATAGTGATTTCAAGTTGTTATGGTTTAATAGCTGGGTGGATATAGTAAAAATTAATGGTATAAAAAGACATTAGTGGAAAAGCAAAGGAATGATTTTGAAAAGTCACAAATGCTGTGTATATAGGAGTAAATAAAACAGATTTCAGACTGACTAGCTGTTCATGTTTATAGGCTTATATGATTTTCTACCTCAAACTGGGAAAGAAAACTATAGTGTGATACAGAGTTTAGTTTTAGAAATGTGGATTTTAAGAAAAAAAAATCCTTCTTAGCAATTCTTGGTTAAGTTCCTCAAGCTGCAGGGCCAGCACTACACAGGAGCTTAGGAAGGAGGGCAGGGGTGGAAAGAGGGAGACAGAAGGGCTCTATGAGTAGAAATAACAAACTTATTATGGGAGATGGGAGCATTGGAAAAAGGTTGTAAGAGCTGGGGAGACCCTTCAGGGAAAAAAACAAAAGAAAACAAACAAAAAACCCCAACAACCAGTGGTTACTGTGGTTGAATTTGCTGTTGTGTTTTTGTGCCATGTGGTGGTTTTGAAAATAGTTGAGAAAACTCTGCCAGCTGCAGAAATGGAGGGTATGAAGCACTGAGGTGCCTCGTGTCTCTTGGGGAGGATGTCAGGTCCTGTATGACCAGAAACCTTCACCCATAGACTCTGGAGGTTTTAAACAGAAACACCTGAGATAGGTGAAAAGCACAGACAGTCAGGCTGCTAGTAAAGACAGGGGAGGATGTAGTGGTAGTAACAACAGGAGTAGGTGCTAAAGAGTCTGTGAAACACTTGCATGGGAGGAAGCAGCTATCAGATCCTTTATGTATTGATATATTTTAAAATATTCTGCTTTATTATAAAGGTCTTAACCTTATTTAGGTGTTATTTCCTCAAGTAGCTGCAGAGCAGTTGGTGAAGCTGCTAAAATGCTACTCACCTAACTAAAGATTGCCAAGTCAGGGTTTTCAAAGTTTGAAAACATTTGTTGAATAAAATTGTCCAATACATTCACATATGAAAAACAGATTTTGAAAAATATGGGGTATAAATCCACTGTTTAAGTCTATGTTTACGAGATTGATTTGTTTTTTCCTACAGCAAGCAAGTACTTTTAGTTTTGAAAAGCAAAAAATATCAATTCGAAGATCAAGCTTTTGGGAACATGTTTGAAATACATTTGTTGAAATTAATTTTCCAAATCTTTTTAAATTTCAGTTTTTCAACCAAAATGAGAAGCCTTCTTGAAAATTTCTTAGAAAGAAATAAGCCAGTTTTGTTCCTGTTTAGGTTTTTTTTTTTTGGTTGCAAAAATATACTTCCCATTTTCTAAGCAACTATTGCTAATTCACTATTACCTGATAAAAGCCTCCAGTTTTGGAAAGGAGCTGCGAGATCTATGACAAGTAAGAGCATCATAAAATGCAAAATATTAATGTATTATATTTCTTGAGAAGACTGAAAAATTAAAATACTGAAAGAAGACAGTTTGCAAAGATAGCTGGGAGCAGCAGGCAGTTAAATAATGTTTTGTGTGGGTGGGGAGGTTAAGTTGTGATTTTCTTTTCTTTTGTGAGAGAGAAAATATTGATTCAGATGGAGAAAATGGCAATGACTGAGGAAGCTACCTCAAATGAGTGGAAAAATCAGATGCATACATGTGTTTCTCCTTATAACTTCTGCAAAAATTAAACCCCTTCTTTTCATCTCTTGTTACTATGCTTCTTACTGTCATAAAAGGCTAACAATGAATATTCATTTCTTCCATCACCATATGCCTTTATTTTCATGTCACTGCCTATTTGGAAAAGTACTTTGAAAACAAAGGTGTCTGCTACAACCCATCTCTAGGTGGAGATCTGTGGAACTGTAAATTATACCTGCTGTCCGTGTCCTCCTTCAGGGCTTTATACAGAGACCATTTCTACCCGGTGCGTTTTCGTGCTGACCAGTGAAGCTGCTGCAATATATATTTAATGCTACAGATCCAAAGGAAGCTGGAAAAGACAGGAATCCCAGTAAGAAAATAGATGCTATTAATCCTTGGTTTGACAACATCTTGGATACATGCCTTGCATTATTTCACTTCCTCATTGAGAATGGAGGATAATGTTGTTATCTAGCCCAAATCAGAGGGTAGTGTCATATGACAGTCTTGTTTTCTGTTTACAAAGGTGAGTTCTGAAATGAAAGGCAATACTATAGGTCTTGTAGAAGATACCACCTTCATAAAAGTTCAGGTTGGATATTAGGAAAATTTTCTTTGAAAGAGTAGTCAGACATTGGAACAGGCTGCCCAAGGAAGTGGTGGAGTCACCATCCCTGGAGTTGTTCAAGAAACACACACGTGTAGCACTCAGGGACATGGTTTAGTAGGTGTAGAGGTGATGATTTGACAATTGGACTTGATGATCTTAGAGGTCTTTTCCAACCTTAATGATTTTGTGATTCTGTGTTACTGTAAAATGTCCTCCTAAGAGGCTGCCTGCTTCTCCTTTATTGCAGACTCTCTCTGCTGATTTTGTCAGCCTTATCTGCCTTTTCAGAGATGCCCTGAAATGGCCTTTGCTGCAAGTCCTTTGAGGACACGGCTGAATGCAGTAAGAGAAGCTGATACAGAAGCTGATGGGAAGGAGCAAAATGCAGTCAGCTTCAGGACTTTATTTCTTTAGATTTACATGAAATCAAGAGATATGCAATAAATCTCACCTGTTAGTGTTGCTGGGTATTTAATGGTACAGAGGGCATGGTGGTTTAAACAAGAGGTAAAAAGGAGGATGAAAACTAAGGAATTTGTTATCTAGGAAAAGAATATCAAGATAAAGTACTTTATTATTCCTAAAAGTTGCATTGCCTTAAAATATTTATAACAGGGGCCCAGCAGAACATGTTTCATGAAGAGTGAAAGTACATGATCATGAGTCCATGCACTGGGGACTGAGAGAGGCTGCAGGAGTGTGAAGCTTTTGAATGCCTCCTGGAGCGGGTCTGGTCCTGTTCCTGCCTCTACCACATTTTTCCTATGGGATGTTACTCAAATGGCTTCGATCCAATGGGGCTGTAAGTCTCCTGTCAACTTGGACTATGAGGTCTATCCACTGAACATTCCCAGCCACAGTTACAATGAGTGTTGAGCTGTGGATATGACTATCCTAGTAAACTAAGCAATGCCAGGGCCCATTTTGTAGCCCTGGGGACAGCTGGCACAGCCTAGCTGAGTCTATAGCATTAAAGTATCTCAGCCTCTGGAATAGGGTAGCTGCATCCAAACTGCATCCAGAATGGTCCCTGGCTGGTGCTAAATCCTGACCCACACTCAGGATTGCAGGGAAATCCACACAGGGAAAGTGCTGTTTGTTTTTGGCCAAAATAATTCCAGGCACCATTCTAAAAATTAAGGAATATAGATGATTGCATTCCAGTGCTTGGGAATGTTCCCTGGCACCATTCAGTTTTCTGGCAGAGGTAATTATAGGATGGGATTTGCCTAATCAAATATAGATGCCTACATCTGAGATGGTTGTCTGGGTCTACTCCAGACAATGTACAGTCAATGAAGAGAAACACTTGGGTATAATTTCTCTCATCATATGAGATCTACTTATCACTAAGTGGATGTCTAATAACGGTCACATGGATTGCACCATAAAAGCTGTGTTAGATAACACTGACTATAAGAGTAGCCCAAAAAGACTAGGTCACTGCATTATGAACAATGTACACCACTGTAGCAACCCAGAGTAATTGTACTCCAAATGTGGGTATCGTAGAGAGTGCTAGAAACAAAACTGGTCAAAACTCTGTGGCAGAACAAAGATTCAGTCTTAAACTTGTAAACAATACCTAACCACCTTTTCCTATATTTTATTAAACTCCTATCACTCTACGCTTTCTCTCATTTTATCTTCTGGCTGCTTTCACAAGATGTGACTAAGTCTGTGTATATCTGAATATACACAGATATATAGGGCCTGATTCTGTTAGCAGGTCCCTTGGCAGCAGTGTAAGAACAATTGTAACAATTTGCATTTATACACTTCCTCCACCTGATAGCCTCAAAGTGCTTTACAAATACTGATTGATTATGTTTCACATTACTCCTGTGGGATGGCTATAAAATAGAAAAATAGAAGAGTGGATTATGAATGACTGTAACTGAGAGATTGGAAAAGTGAAAAGAAAAGTATACCATTAGAAAAAGGAAGGACCATTACTTTTCCATTAAACAAGGAACTCAGTGATTTTGTCCCTATTTACACCAGCTGAAAGTTCATCATGCCCCAAATTCCTGGTAAAGCATTAATTTATTTCAAGACATATATTGACCTTAACAAAAATTCTCTATGCTCTTAACTCTTGACACAGTGTATGCACTATAGAGTAAAGATGAATCTCATGTGTGGTATCAGGTTTTTGCTGCACTGGACTAATTTAAAGGACTTAATAGCAGGACAGGCTGCTCAGGCAATACCTATGAGTGAATAAGAGAGATTCTCTTATTAATAGGGGCAATACAGATTTATATAAGTCGAGTGGCTTCACAGGGAATGTCATCCAGTTTATCCGATTCAGTGTCAAGTTCCTCCCAAAAAAAGAACTGAAATTCCTTATGTGGTCAGTGGGGATAGGCAGGGCACTCCGGAGGCCTCCAAGGAGAGATCTTGCCTGCCTAAATTTAATAATCTAAATTAGATAAAGTGGATCTTACTTTCAAGGCCTTCAAGACATCCGTTATCACTGCTTGCCTGGGAACTTGGTTACTTACTGCAGGACTGCTCCAATAAGAGCCAGAAATACAGGAGCTGCTTGTAGAGTCAACCCAGGAAAACTGGATGCCTCCTAAGGAAAAGACATCATTAGAAAAATCACATGCAGGTGTTGGGGTAGCAGTGGATGGAAAAAAGCATGTCCTTTGACAAAGAATCAACTCTCTGCCCTATTTGCTGGTGTGCTGTCTGCAGAGGTTGTAGTCCCTTTCCTGACACACCGCTGCTCATGTTGAGTGATTCATGTACAAAGCCCTGAGAATCCTCCTCCCCACTTCTCCTTTCATTGGATACATAACCTTGTCTGGGATCAACTCGTTGAGTGATGTGTATTGCTGTGCACTGTTGTTTCATTCTCTGCATTATTTAGCATGCTGACAGCCTTTATGTTATCTGCAAATATTACCAACAGCAATTGCAAACTGCCATCCAGAAATATGGGATAGCAACAGACCTAGCAACAGTCTATACAGAACCCTACTAAGAGCATCCTCTCTCCATCATGGTTACTCATTGACAAACCCTTTAGCAGGTTTGTGAATTAGCCTGTTTGTAATTTCCTTAACACGTGCCTTATTGATACCATGTGGAACTAATTTTTTAATCAAAATGCTATGCAGAAAAATGTCAAACATCGTACAGAAGTCTAAATAGATTACATCTTTGTTGTCACCTTAATTAGCCAGCCTTGGAAAATCATCAAATATTTAAATTGCATTAGTTTTATGAGACATGTTTTCTGTAAAATTTTGGTGACTAGGATTAATTAGTTATATTCCCTATTAATTCTGTACTAATTTTACCTTTTTTCCTGTATCATTTCCATTACTGATGTTACACTCATTTTCCCAGGAGATCTCATTCATCATTTGTTATTATTGACACACATCAGCAGGTTTCCCACCCTTTGAAACATCCCCTGAATTCTGTTCTTTTGGAATATGTTTTTCTAGAAGCTCTTGGGGCATTAAAGTTGCCTCATCCTGCAGCTTTTTCTGTTTTGATACATAGCCTCTCTAGTTTTCTGTGACTCTGTTGAGCAGCTGTGTCAAAAGCAGGGGTGTAATTTTAGACAACTTTGGTGGGAGATGAGGAACACAGAGGAATGGAGAGAGGCAGAAACTGCAGGAAAACACTCCAGACCCATATGAGCCTGGTGGTTTTGAAATACGAGAATGAGCACAGAGAGCTTGAACAGGGAGAAGATGGATGGGCAATTATGACCTGTGAAATACACCAATCCATGGAAAATTTAGTGGTGATCTCAATCCCAGCCTACCCTGCTATACAAGTGCTCCTCCTCCTCCTTCTTCTCCCTTTTGCATGTGCATTTAGTGGTTCTTTACAACTATGTACTTTAATCAGATTCTCTGCCTTTGATGGATCCAAGCCCTCACCAAAGACCTCAAGTTTTTAGGAGCTGTTGTATATGAGGACAGACTCCTTCCTCTCAGCCCACGTCCTCTGTTGCAAGAGTCTGGTACAATTCCTGTCCAGGAGAAGGGAAATCCCTGGTGGTTTAGGTCATCTTATGAGGGAATGGACACTGCTCTACGTCATTAATATTTTCTTAGACCGGATCCTCTGGATCCTTCAGATGAATATTTTAAGAAACTGCTTTTCTCCCTTACTTGTTGGAAGCCTTAAGAAGGTTTAAATATTTGATACCATTTTGCTTCCATTTTCAGCAAGAGGGTCAACTGTAATCAAATCAGATGGCTAAAAAAGTGAATGCCAGAAACAAAGGAATAAAAATCAAAGTAGACCAAAAATAGAGTAAGTTGTAGAGAAGCCTCAGATGAATTTAAACTGGATTCTTATTTAATTTATGGCAAAATATCTTATTATTATTGTCAGGTGTCTATGAAGTCCTGGAAGACAGATGAGGTTCCATAAGATAAGAAACAGCAAATAAAGTGGACATTTTTAAAAATGAAGAGGAGAAATAGGAGGCAAAAAGATACTGACCACCCAGCCAACCTGGCATAATGGAACAATAACTATCTGAAAGCTCAGAGGGAGAAATGGGCAGTAATGTGGTTTTGTTAAGGAAAAAAAAAAGTATCAATTCCTTCTACAGCAGGCTTCAGGATAGATAAGAAGCAGTAGTTAAATACTTGAATTTAGGATGTCTGCTGACTTTGTTTCAAATTATTTTCTCACAACCAAACTGGAGAGAGATGGTCTTGATAAAACTAAAGTAAGATGGGTGAAAAACTGGTGAGAAAATCACTGCCTGAAAGTGATTATGATTGGTTCATTTACCAAATGGATGTACTGTGGCAGATTTCTCAAGACTCTTTGGTCAGGTATTATCAAATATTTTGAGTTATGTTTATGATCAAACATGGAGCATGAGTATTACACTTGCAAATGGGACCAAATAGGGTGAGGGTTGAAAGGACTGGAGAATGGAATAGAAGTCAGAACAGGGTGGAAGAAATGTATGTGATTCAACTAAATGCATATTTGTATACTTAGATAATAACTACTTTAAGACAGGATATTAAATGTCTGGAAGGAGTTTTTTACTACATCATAATCTAGATATTTTTCCAAAAAATGAGATAGTTTCCAAAATAACCCAAACATTATATAAGATGTGTCTCTAAGACATGTCACAAAATCCTTTTGCTTACACTTCAAGGCCTGATATGGTTTAGTCTCAGTGTTGTTGCAAGTTATAAAGAGACAAACCAGAAATATACTGGATTTGGCCAGTGTAAAGTACAGTCCAGACTTGAATTTTTAATTCTGAGGACACGACTCTAGGACCAGATGCTTGTTTGAGAGATCCTATCTCAGTACTGTTTCATTATAGCCGTTCTACTCCCAGCTTTAATTTCTACTTATTGGCCAAAAAAGGTCAATTCTGTTTCATTTGTTGAAGGACCATTTCCATTGCTTGTACATTAGAAACCATGAGGAGACAAGATAAATAAGGTACTAATCTTTATGTAATGTGACTGCCACTATTCTCCCACCCCAAAGGGGACATAAATCATCGCTGCCTCCATACTTTCCTCAAGTTGTGGAAATTTCTGTCACTGCAATAGTGCCCTCTTCCTCTCTCCCTTGCAAATTCATGACTGTATGATAAAAAGTTTCAAGAATCAGTGTCCATTTCTGTCACATCATTTACCCAAGAAACAGCCACAATATGCATCAGATTGACTTCACTACAAGCAGGTTCCACTGAAATGCATGAGATATACCTCAACAAACCCTGAATTGATGCTTCGGTCAATATTTTTCCTCTGATGTTCTTTGCTGAATGTAATTATTGGGTTTGACTTCAAGATTTTGTCATCATCAGCATGAAAGTGATCGCCTGAGTAACTTACTGCAGCAGAAAACTCATCACTTGATATCAATGGCTTTTAATTAAATTGCAATAAAATGTAAACAAAACTTTTCAAAAGCAAATTTATCTCTGTTTAAATATTTCTGGTTCTGTCTCCTGTGAAGTCAAGTTGGCCAGCTGAGATGTCAGTCACTGAAACCCATTAGGTGTCTCTTTTACCTTTGCTGAGCTGATTTCAGTGACATACTGTCCTGTGGTGAGGGAATATGAAGTAGAATTTCAGTAAACTAACTGCACAGGGCTCTGCTGTAAGCTGACCTGATTGCCCTCTCTTTCCTATGAACAGCTCCATCTTGCCCAAAGGAAAAAATCAGGTTGTCTTTTAGGAATGTCATGCCAAGATCACAAAGTGCTTTGCATATTAGGACCAACTTATTGAGTATGATGTGATACTCTGAGGATAGAATAGGATTTCACACTCCTTTCCCTTCCTACTTATTTATGAGATTTTTCCCTAATCCTAAACCTTCTTCCCTTTGCAAGTACTGCTCCCCTTAAGAAAAATATCACTTGCAGTATACATATGCAAAGGCAAAGAACAAAGGGGACATGGTGGTCTTTTTCAAATATATGGAAAGGAAATATAAAAGAAGGAAGAAATAATGTGTTTTGCATGTCCTCGATAACTAGGATAACACATAAGAAACTCCAGCAAGCAGGTTGTTGGATGTTGCACCAAATCTTTGTAATGTAGAGAACAGATAAGCACTAGCACTGGGTGTCCACAGAAGTGGTCCAATCTCCAACACTGAAAGGTTTTATGAGTCTACCATGAGTTTCCTAGTGCTCCCTGTCTTGAAGTTCCTTCTAATGGAGGAGACAGGTACAAAGCTCATCAGCTGTGGAGAAGATTATATTTCTCCAATCTCATTCCCCTCAGGAATTAAATGAAAACCTGGATGGTACTTTTTTTCCTAAAACAAGAAGAGGAAGAAAAAAAACATTTATAATATCTATGTTATGTTAACTTCAGTGGTCAGCAAAACTTGAGACTTGGTTTTGCAAATATTAGATATTCTCTGTCTAAATGAATCTACATAAGAAAATATACAGAATAATCAAGAATAACCTCATTTAGGTTCTTTATTTTTTTCATTTCTGTTTTGCTGAAAAAGAGTCAATGACAAATTTCTTATTTTATAAAGATGCAATTAGCTTCACCTTCTCCTGCATAGTAAAGTGCCAAATAGCTTCCACATGGATCCAGGAATTTAATTAAAGTACAGAAACCAAGTGTGTTGGGTTTGGCCACTTTTGGTAGTGGGAGAAGGGACTATAGGGATGGCCCCTGTGAGAAGTTTTGCAAAGCTCCCCTGGCTCCACAGTGTTCCTCCCCCAAGCCCAGGCTGAGCCAATGAGCACTAGAGAAACGCCTCTGTGAATCCATATTTGTGAGAGGAAGGACTGCTCTGAAAAGAAAAAGCTGGAGAGAACCTAGAGGTGAGGCCATTGACTTGAACAAAAGACAGCCATCAACCTAAACAAAGGGAGAGCTTCATTGCTGGGACGAAGGAGGAGGAGGGGGAGGACAGAGAACCTCAGACACTCAGTTCAAATGCACGGAGTGGGAGAAGGCAAAGAAGGTCCCCTGCAGCCCATGGAGGTTCAACAGTGGAGCAGATACCCATGTATAGGCCGAGGAAGACTCCACACTGGAGCAGAAAGCCGAGTCCAAGGACAGGTATGAATGAGTTGAGATCCCAGAGATGCTCAACACCAGAGCAGGGGTGGACCCCAGAGCTGGGGGGTGAGGAGGTGTGCTGGACTGGAGGCCCGTCTGCAGCCCGTGGATGTCCCCATGCTGGAGCCGGGAGCTGAGCCCAAAGACGTCTGTGACTCCATGGGAAGTTTGCTTTGGAATACTTTGTTCCTGGACTTTCATGCCGGAAGAGCAGTAGAGGTGAACTGACTGAACCCCCATTCCCTGTCCCCTGTGCTGCTGGGGGGAAGGTAGAGAAATCAGGAGCAAAGTGATTTGAGCCCGGGAAGAAGGGAGGAGTGGGGAAAGTTGTCTTAAAGATGTGATTGTTATATCCCACTGTGCTACTCGAATGATTGGCAACAAATTAAATTGATTTTTTCTTCCCCAAATTGAGTCTGTTTTGCCTGTGGCCCTAACTGGTGAGTGAGCTGTCCCTGTCCTTCATCCTAATTCATGCCCCTTTTGTTATGATTCCTTTCCCATCTTACCAGGTGGAGGGAGTGAGTGCAGGACCACATGGTCCTATCTGTGGGTTAAATCACCACACTGAGGTTTTAAAAAATAATTCATCTTGGTTAAATAATATTATCTTAAATGTCCTAGATGCATAAGCAAGGTTGGAAAGCTTTTAACAACGTTTTACATCTAGGATGAAGTTAAACTATAATCTGTACAAATAAATTGAATAGATGGCTTTAGAACTCTGCAAGATTTTACCACCTCATTACAGTAGCAGATCTCATACTTCCAGATGGGAATAAAAGGTTTTCCCACTTCTTTGATTCCCAGCAAATTTCTTTACTTTGAACATGTTGACTATATCAGTGGTATAAACAAAACACTCTGAGGCAGAGCTTAGTGTCATCGACATTAATTTAGCTCTTTAACAAATTCCACTTCCGGCTACTTACTCAATGCTTTTCAAAGGTTAAATGGTTTCACATTTTTATAATTTTTATAAGAACTCTGAACTGCTTGAAATTGTTTTAATTTAAATGATATATATAAATGGCAGTAACTATGTATCTCAGTTCTTGCTTATTCTAAGTAGATTAACAGAGGAGTCAGAATTCAAAATTAAATCTTGAGGACACATTATTAAAATAAAAACATAATTTTAAATCCCATCATTTCATCTGATATAATTGATTTCAACAGTTTATTGTCTATCAGTTTTTCCCTTGATTTCAGTGTATTTTGTATTGCAATATTGAAATAATATACAATAAGAACTTATTAAATTAATTTAGACAAGTTACAACTCACCTAACATAAAAGTTATGTACCTAATCTCATCTAGTTAGGTAGGTCCCTTGATAATCATCAAAAAGACATCTTCACCAGGAGATTCATCAGAGACTTTCCTCAAAACTTTTCATTAGATGGGGATGAAATAGCCTTTGGATATAACTGTCTGTCTCCAGGTAGTATTGATGGCTTCTTGATGGTTAGTTCAGACCAGATACTTTATCTTCAGATGGCTGAAGTCAGGTAAGAAGAACATACTCTTAGAGAATATGAGGACCAATTTCATTGTCAGCTGCCATCATTCATCCAAGTGGTCTACCAAAGACATCACTCCTTGCAATGGGGCTGAAAAAAACAGTCAGGAAGGGTGTGGAAGTTCCCCTCTGGGCAGAAATTGTGGAATGTTTCAGTAAGTCTGTCCCACTTCTGTATTGATGTTAACCCGACTCTGTACAGATGCAATTACAACTCACAGCAAACACAAAGGACTGCTCCTACCTACCATGAGATAATCCTGAAACAGCCCCATCATGACAGACTGGCACTTTTCCTTGGTGCCCAGATCAATCTTACCCCTAGAAGTGCATTTTTCATATGCTGACCTTTGGATGTTCAGGCATTCCTAAGTAGTACATGAGTTAAAGTCCAGGATGCTGCTCAGGGAATATTAGGGCTCATCTCCAGATGAGTACTCCTCTGTGGACAGTTTTTATCTTGGGTGTTTTTCTTTCAGTCATAAAGAAAGAAGGAGAGTAAAAAATGTTAATGCAATGCCATTCCTCCAAGAGAAGGTGGAGCAGCCTCAAGGAAAACCAGCGAAGGAATATAAAGGGACCATCAAGAAGTCTGAAGGTTAATAGCGTGCCCTTGGCATTCTTTGCATAGGAAAGCTTCCAAGAGTTTCCTTTGTCCCACTGCTTTTTTCTGGAAGCATTTTGACTTCACTTATTTAGTGAATGGAAAGCTGCACACTAAATAAATAATGTTTGTGAGACCAAATGTCACCACAGCATTCTTCTTGAATGACAAGTCTTTCCTTCTCAGTGTGTTTTCCTTTGGAAACACACTTTTCACCCCATTTCAGATACTCCTACTTGCTTCCATTTAGATTCATTCTCCAAACTCACACCAGCATGGCTTGTTCATGATATCTTACCCACTACAGCACCTCTGAATGTTCTTTGTTATATGCAGCAGCAAACAGAAACCAGCCAGCTCTTTTTTCCCTTCCCTTTTCTCTTCAGCAATACACAAGATTTCTTTTGGGACTGAGATTATCCTTATCACTCAATTTCATAAAACAAATACTTATTGTTAAACAATATTAATAATAATAATAACAACACCAACAAAAGATAAGTGAATGATTCAAAATGCTCATCTGAGGAAACATGTCAAGATAAGAGATGACAGTGGATTCATAAAACCTACGTCTGCTAGCAGTGTGGACATAAATGAAGATAGCTTTTGTCCCCTTCTAGAAACTCATAGTCATTGTACCTACACAAATATATATCTGTTTGACCCTGCCCACAACCTTCATCTATGCCCTCTAAAGACCCATTTAATGCTCATCTCTCTCAAGTTACTACAGATGCCAGTAGTGTAATACAGGGACAAACATTTCCTCCTTGTTTCCTTCACATGTCCCCCTCTTCACTGAAGATTGTTTAACAGCACTAAGAAATTTATGATTGGCAGGTAAACACCTCCTGGAAGAGATGGAGGGAATTCTGTTTGTCTGAAGCTCATGTGTCAGTGATCCATAGCAATAAAATCTCCTCAATGAAGACATACGTTGGTGTCAGCTAATGCCTTGCTGGAGCCATTGAGCTGAACGGGCTTATGATTGGTCTGTGGGATGTCTCATTCCTTACTGTTCTTTATTCATTTAATATAATGGAAATAAAGAAAATGAAACAGGAGTGTCTGACAGGATAATAGGCTTGTGATGCCCTGAAAATAAACATCTACCTCCATCTTGACATTTATTATCTATAAACTGCTTGGTTTCTTTTTGGCAGTTTTATTGTGTCAGGAGACCATTATCCTGTCACAGCACTGTATTGCACTGACATTATCTCTTAAGCAAATTTTAGTACTGAATTTACAGTTCTGTGGATATTTTCAGCCTCACACTGCTGAAGGCTCGAAGCAAGGTAGGGAAGGTCTTTAAACACACAGGTGATGGGACTGCACCAAGGTTCATGGAATGGACCAGCTCAGGTTCCTGCTAAAGAATGAGTGCTGGTGGGAAAAGTCCTGGTAATTGGATAGATGGGAGACTTGTTTCCTGCCTTGCACTGGAGCAGGGCTTGCTACATGCATGATGAGCATAGGACAAGTTGTCACCGCAGAATCACGGCCTCTCAGTGCATGCTAATAACCTTTTACTGTGCCTAGAAGAAAAAGTAAGAGAATAACCTGGTAATACTATGCATCTTATGGGGCATTATCAGTCTAAGCATATGCTTAGTAATTATATTTTAAAATAGAATGTAAACAAAACCCAGTTTTAATTTACATCAATTTACTTCCGCATGAAGATAAAAGATTCTAAGACTGGTCAGATAACAGTAACTGACAAAAAACAAACAAACAAACAAACAATGCAACATAAAAATTATGTTCATTTTGCCATAATGTTTTTCAATGTTTCCAATACAAATGAAAAAAAAAGTCTTTTTAATGCACTTATCAAATTTTGGATCCTGTGAAAAGCCATTGTTTATATTCTGCTAACAACCCAAGAAATATGTGCTTCCTGGAAGAAACTACAGAGACAATTTCTCAATATCTTAAAGACATATTGTTTTAGGGGAACTATAACTCCTCTGTCTGGAGACTTGTAAAAACCATCCTTCTTGTTAGCCTAATTAATGGTTTCTCACATTATAATAAAAAGAAATCCATGAAAAGCAGCAACCATAGCCTTTTGCAGCCAATTAATAAAATTCATAGACATAGTTCCCAGGATAAAAAGCTGATCAAAGTCTTCCACTGCTGAGAACCTGTAGCAGTATTTTGACCACCCAGTTCAATTTCATTTGTAAAACGCACCATAGCTCCTATCCAACTCCTACCTCCTCTACAATCTGACATTTAGCTTTGCAAGGCTGTTCCCTCTCCAGTTTGATCCACTTTTATTTATACTTTACCTGCAACCTAAGTTTCCTGCTTCTATTACCCTTTATAATCCTAGCATAGAGGCTTCCTCCAAATTGCTTATTTGGGGCTCCAGAAGGGGAAAGTTTGGCACTAAGGGCTTTGTAGGACTGCTTAGCTCTGACAAACATGCACAGTTCTTGATGGTTATCTGATAACACTTACATATAGCCACCATAACAGATACAAAAATCTGTCCTTTTTTCAATCATGAAGTAAGCATTATCTAATTTACATTTTCTCCTGATCTCTAGTTCTAAGTGCTTAAACTTTCTACATTACATCCCTCTCATTTCCTAAGTTTGGGATTGGAAGAGCTTGTGAATGTTAGACTCATGGAATTGCCTTTTTAAAAATAGTCATTACTTATAAAAACATTCATTTTTTTCAAGATGTCCTATTTTTAATAGTTTTCCTATTTTTAAGACAGTATTCCTTCTATTTTCAGTCATCTTCCCTTGTGAAATGCACTAAGGAGTCATTCTTAGGTAGGAGACAGCTGTCAAAAAAATAAAAGTCCCATGCCAAGGGAGGAAAATGCTTCAAAGCATATTTCCATGGAGAAGGTATAATGCTACATGATCATGGTGCTCAAGGCTAGTATGCACAGTCATGTATATTTCATTCACAGAAACCTCAAGCATCTTATTGATCTCAAAGTTTCAATGTCAGTAGTTTTCTGACAATTTTTTTTTTTCCAGACAGAAATTTTATGCTATGCAATTATGCCAGCACCGTGCTCTATCTGCCAAGAACCTACTGGAGTCAAGTAGACATGTTAACATGTTATGCTGCCACAAACATTTGCAAAAGCCCTCCTGTAACAGGATACTTTTATTTTGCACAACAATTCACAGGTCTAATCTCAACTGTTTTTTCCATGTTCCCTCTGTGGTTAGTGAAGATGTAAATGGCCCATGGGGGAGCACGGTTCATCTTGTCTCAAAATCATTTTTTTCCAGAGGTTCCATTTTCCTCCCTGTGATGGGAAACAGCATCGTGGCACTGAGTTTCAATGGAGTTGAAGTTGAGTTTCAACTTCTAAATTTTTTTCTTTTTTCCAACATATTAAGGCAATCTGATTTTTTTTTTTTCTTTTCTTGGTAAACATCTATCTTCAAAAGAGGATTCTGAAAACTTAACTCTTGATTTCTTAACTCAAACCTGCTGAAAAAAATTTGGCTGCCATCCAACACTGAAACACATTCCCTGTTCTTCCTCCTTAACCTTCCAGTGACATTAAATATTATGTGCATTTAAAAAAAGCTTAATACATAATGCAAAACACAGCTGGCGGAGGAGGGTGTAGAAGAAAGCAATTTAGCTTTAGGCCACCAATCTCTACTTTCTTATAAATTTTTTGGCTTGACAGAAACATTAACACCAAGTCTCACAGATTGATACATGTAAAAAACCATGATATGCAAAATTATATGAGTATTTTAGCCAAAAACATAAACCATTATATGTTTTCCTACCTTGGCAGTGAGCATAACAGTAACAAATCACATGAGTTCATCTTGTAAAGGCAAGTGAAGAACAGGCAGAGGTAAGACAGAAAGAAAATTGAAGGAAGAGGACATCAATGCTTGATATAGGTATTGGAGAAAGGCATAAAGAGTATGAAATAGTTTTTTTCTTTATATCTTTAAAAAATTAGCTTAATAAGCTACAATTAAAATGAAAGGGAGTTAAAGCAAGAGGTAAATAGGAGTGGTTTTGTTTTGTATTGTTTTGGTTTTAAATAATGAAGCAGCTATATGTTTTGATATTCTTGCAGGCCACATCTACTGTTCTTAGATTCAGTGTGTTTGAATGTAGGAGGAATGAACAATTTAATCTGAAAAACATCCAGAAGTTAAAAGAAAGAGATATTTCTGCAGCTAATAACAAAATTGGTCAACATTTTTAACTGGGAACAATTTTTCCTTTAAAATATGTGTCTTTGTTAAAATTAACATATAATTAAATTGAATCAGTGTTAATATAGATTATCACAGGAATCCATTGCAGTGAAGAAACTAATCCTTTACTGAAAATTGCATTCTCTTGAAGAGGTTACATGGCTTCAAAATCACTGAGGAAAAAACGAGCTTCCTCCACAGGAGGAAACTTTATCCAAATATAATCTCTAAGAAGGAAGAAACCTATGTAGCCTATAAATTCTGCAGCAGCAACTGCAGAAGTTAATAGCTCTGATGACAAAGATGGTTTAGCATACAAAGTCCTCACACCTCTCAGATTAAAGCTGTTAATAGTTTCTCAAGTGCAATAGTTTATAGTTTCTCTTTCATTGAAAGGACTCTCTGAAACACCAAAGAAAGAAAAATTTACACCTTTAATCTTCATTATCAGAATGTTACCAGAAAACTGCATGCTAAGCTTTGATTTTAATGATCAGAATTAATACCATCATTGGTTCACAGAATAAAGTAGGCTCATGGGGCATACCTTCATCAGGGATATAGGCTGAGTCAATGAACCGTGGACGCACGTCATTGCGGTAGCAAGAAGCAAGAAATGCTGGGGAACAAGAGATCTCTTTGCAGGTATTCACTGAGCCTGGAGTAAGACCTTTAGCAAAGCAAGAATATTTTCCTTGTTGTCTGATGGAGGACATATAGTCTTTACAAGCATTTATACATAACATTTGTGGAGGATGTGACAGAATAGAAAATATGAGGTTCCATCCTGAGGGAAATACTGAGATTTACACATTTGGAAACTATTTTGCCAAGTGTTTTAATCCTAAACCTTATCATGTAACTCAACTTTTTCAAATTGGAATTGTCACTTCATTGAGAAATGTTAAATTACTTTCTCTTTTTTTTTTTTTTTAATTAAACTTTCCTGAAATGTAAATTTCATTTCTGTTTCCATGGCAAGGAACCATGTGCCGCTATACCTCTGTCTTCACTCATTTTTTTAAAAAAAATATTTTAATGTTAATAACAATAGCTTATACTGGTAAGGGTGAGGGAAAGCTTGAATCCTGTGTGAGTGCATTATACAGTCAAATTTCATCCAGCAGAGACTCAGTCCCGATATATAGCCATCTTAATGTGTACTCATGATAAAATATTAAGGAATAATGGCAATATATGTATGCTAATGCATTCAAATAAAGTTCATATTAAATCTTGTTTTAATGAGGGGATAAGCAAGGGCAGACTTTCTGAGCATCTTGAGTCCATGCAATGTGCTGATCCTGATGTGCTCTGCCTGCATAAACTTCAACAGCAAAGACTTTGTGCCTCCTACAGGGCCAAGTACCAGGTGTGTTGCTGCACTCTGAGAATGGCACAAGGTTGTCCTTCCAGAGCCTTTCAAAGAATGAAGCCTGTATGACTGAGGCTGAAATGTTTGCTCTCCCTCTCCTGCTAAGGTTCAATACTGATGAAGGACAATGTGCCGCAGCACCTTCTACAGGCAAACTTGAACTCATTCAGTGTCTACACTTCAGGCTGACAAGAAGCTGCATAGTCACGATCAGTGAGACACCAGTTCTGATGCTCTGTGGAGAAAAAAGATATCGTAATTCAAAGTCAGTGTCATGCTACCATTGTCAATAGCTTCTAGCCGTTGCAAATTGCGGGTTGAATGAACAAATACCAGTCTGCAGATGGCCATGAAATCAGCTACAAAAGAAACATATTAAAAGCAGATTAATCAGGTATATCTCTGTTCCAATGTATTTAAAGTTAAGCTCCGAGCAACTCCAGTAATATTTGGATTAATCCCTAAAGGCTGTATTACTCTTCTAACCATTGTTCCCCAGAATATTTCAGATGAGAAACTTAGAAGCTAATATTTGGACTATCATGGACTATTTAAAGTAGATGAGCCCTGACATTTTAAGATGTGAGTTCTACTCTGATACAGAAAGTCTCCATTACTTGACAAATCCAGACATCATCTTTTAATTATGCTGTGACTGCTTTCCCCTGAAACACACAAGCTGATGATTTGAACAGTGTCTGGTGCTTCAGAAATGTGACTGAAAAAACGAACTTTGCAGTCAGAACTTAATCCAAAGGGAAATAATAGGGAATGTTTGGATTGTGCTCTCTGGACTGAGCAAAGGAGTCAACTAATAATGTTGCTCTAAGTTTTTGAGTTTTCTTTTATTCATCTCTTTTAGACAAATGTTGGAGTAAACAAGCTTTGTGGTAGAAATTTTACTTGGAAAAAAATGAGCTTGAGGGAAATAGAAAGTGTTTGGAAAATCAAATTCATAAGCCTGCAAATGTGCAAGTTCACTTAATTTCCAAGAGATGATGCGGAGGATCCATCTCACCTGACTGTATCCACCTAAGGAGTATAAAAAGTCCACTCTGTTACTGGCATGACTTCTGTCCAAGAAAAAAAAAAAAGTAGAGGGTAACATTCAATTTTGCAAAGCCAAAGTTGTACCAAAAAGCCATTTACTTATTAACAGGGATCAGTATAATGTATCACACAGAAAATATTGTTTGACCAAGCACTATAAATGGGGGGAAACCAACTAATAAACAACATAATAATGCAGAAATTAAGAAACAGATATTGAGATTAAACCTGTATTTGAGGAACAACCAACTGTGAAGAAAATGTGAGCTTTGTGAATATCAAAATTTGAAGCAAAGCCACAATGAGGCATACGACTTGAGTGTTATGATCCAGAAAAACAAAGGATATTTGCTGAAGCTCCCAGGAGAAGTGAGCTTGCCAAACTTGCTCTATTTATTATGAGGTCCTTCACAGTAAGGAGGCAGAAAGGATCTCCTTCTACCAACAGCCCTCTGAAACCCCACTAAATGGTCTCGTCCTATTTTTCTTGCCATTGGGAACCTTGAAATCACCTCCGAGGTCTTTTCACTCATTAGAGGTCTTTGGAACTCATAAAAGTTCTACTAAAATCCTACTAGTCCTTAACCTCAGACCTCACAAACCCTTGCTGACCACTTTGACCCCACTCTGCCATCCCTGGGACAACACTACCACTGGTAAGAAGCCCAGACAGTTAATAGCTTGAACTATCCTCCAAAAATCCTTGTAGCTGCCTCCTCTATCCACTTTTTTATTTTGTTTTGTTTTGTTTGGGGTATTTTTGTGTCCTGAAACTGGCTTCATTTGGCTGTGATGAAAGGAATGAAAAATTATCTTTGCTGTCAAAAGTGAAGACTGGAGGGTTCTGAAAGGCTGAGGACTGGATGACAAAAAAAGTGATGATAGAAGGGCAGAGAGAAAGGCTGGGAAGGAGATTGTTGCAGTCATCTTGACAAAATGAAGACAATTCAGGCATAATATACAAAACCCATGAACCTGCTTACAGGGAATTAATTATGCAAAGCAATAAATGAATTCTCCAGTAAAATTAATTACACAAAGAAGCAGTTATTATAGAAGATCAAAAAATATGAAGAGTGTAGGCAAAGAAAGGGAGCTTGCAAAGAAGTATTTTCAGTTCAGTTATTGTCCTGTGACTATCTAAGCCATATTTTCAGTGCAGATGACCTTGACATGAAACTTTTATGTTTTTTTCATTTTCGTTACCTTCATAAGACCAGGTGATGTGGGAATACAATATTTTGGGGAGCAGGGATACTTCAGTTTGAAAATAAATATTTTCAAATAAACCACACAAAACCACAGAATTTTTCAGGTTGGAAAGACCTCTAAGATCACCCAATCGTGTCATCGACTTATCACCACCAGGCCCACTAAACTATATCCCTGAGTGCTACATGTCAATATTCGTACTCAAAAACTGTTCTCCAAATAGTATGCTAAATTTCAAACAGCTCTGGAGCTTTATTCAAAGAGTCTACAATTCACTGAAAAAATATCACCCAGTTTCTTCTATGGTGCAAATGTATGGTACTGAGAGAAGGCCATGAATTATTGGTAGTGGGCAAAAGAATAGGAAAACCAAGAACAATCAGTCTATGGCTGCATAGGATGGGTGGCACCTATAGCCCAGAAACGGGCATTATGAAAGATACAGCCTGGAAATCTCTTCTGGTCACTGAAATACTTTGCCACATCACTCTAAGTAGAAGACAGGAAAATCCCTATTCACTCCAACATCCTCACACTAAAAACCTCCCTCAGTGCTGAGATTGCAGCTGTTTTTTGGGGGATTGGACTAGATGATCTTTCGAGGTCCCTTCCAATCCCTAACATACTGTGATTCTGTGTTTCAGTGTGCCAAGGCTGCCTCTAGATCTCATTTATCCCTCCCATTTAGAAACCTCTCCTGTTGAACAACCTACCCACCACATGGAAGTACCTACCACCTTGACAAAATGTGAACTTAATTCTGTTCTGCAGCATCTATGTGATCCCTAATTATATCAGCAGAGTAGAAATAGGGGTAATTGGAAACAGAATGTAGCCAATTATCTTTGTGATTTCCATCCACAATGTAAATAATTTTAAAACCTCACCTCTGAGTTTGCATTTACTAAAGGGTATTATTTCAGATTTTATTTGAGATTTATTTTACTGACTTAAGGTTAGAAAAAATGCCAAGTGGAAGAACGCATCTTGCACATGGACACCCTCTGAGAAACTGTAACTTCTTCCCTGAAAAAAGGCTACTAGTCAGTGAGAAAATTCAGCAATATTAAATCTCTTGCCTTCCATCAGGTACTCTAATTGGAAGTAGCTCTAATTGGAAAGTAACAATAAAGCTTTTGAATGTGACCTTGTATGTTTATAAGGTTACTCCCCCACCAGTTGAATCTCATCATTTATCCCAGCCATTTACAGAGAACACTGCATGATATGGAACATCCAGATGTTTATGAGAACGCAGCTGCTTGAAGGGTCACTGAGAAAAATATATACTTTGCAGTACTACTCCATGTACAAGCAGTAGTTAGAGAATCTTAAAGAGGATGTTTTCTGTGTTATTTGGAGGGAAAATCATAACCAAAGTGCAATCCCTGTGGAAAGCACTGCTGCACACAGCAGTGCATGAAGTATACCCTGCAAATTGTACCCAAAAGCAAAACATTCTCTCCAGGAACAGAGCATATGGGAATTATGTAGGTAAATCAATAGAAAAGCTGATCAAGACACTTTTTGCATTTTATTAGATATATAACAAGATCTTATTTAGTACTTATTTATGCAAGAAAGAGTGTGAGCTATGATTTTTATATCTGCTCCTAGCTTATACTCTTTCTTGCATAGATGAGATCGTCTATATAATATAACTATATTATAGCTATAATCATATTATTACATTACATTACGTTATGTTATATTACATATATTTTATATATAATGTTCTACATATAAAATGTAGCTATATTATAGCTATAATTTTATATATATATATATATAAGCTAGATGCTGTGGCACAGATGCACCTGTCACCTTGATTGCTGATGTTTACATGGATTTCCTTCACTTCACAGAGGAGGAGTGTTAATATATTTTATATGCAGCACAGTGGCCATGGTAAGCAATGGGGAATGTTGCTCCTGATTTAGACTCAAGGGTGTGATAAACTGCATAATCAAACATTGGCTCTGCACGTCACGTGATCTCTCAGGTAAAATAACTCAGAACAGATCACTTTGCATGCAAGGAAAATTACAGAGAGCCTGTTGATGGGTCAGTCCTTTTTAGCATCTCCTCTTCTTTCTGAGAATTGTGACAAACCTGTGTTTGTCACAAACAATATGACAGATATTTCTTGTGTGAACCAAAGATGGAAACCTAATTGCTCAAAAACTAATAGTTGTGACAATTTTGTTCATAGATAAGAAGAAACATGGTGAAGTTCATTGATAGAAGGGAAGCATCTGCTAAAACCTTACCAAGTTCAAGTCATAGTAGTTCTTCTAAAGAAGGGACTGTGGTTGTGTTTGAAGGGACAAGCTCTGAACAGGTTCATACATCCTCCCTGAGGCCAGATGAGAACAGCCCAACACCTGATGCATCTCTGTCTTACAGTCAGAATGGCTCCAGTTTATGCAGGTATAAGAAATTTTTCTCGTACATCACAACATGCTGCTCAGCTATGGCTGTTTTAAAACAGTTCTCCTGTTTTATTCACTACCTTTCACTTGAGAATCCACTACCATCCTCCTAGTACTTGGCAACTCAGAATGTAATTAGCAAAAAGTCTTGAAAAATTATTATGCATGTTTGCCCTTCCCACATGATTCTCACTTTAAATCACTGCCACTAAGTAAGCAAGCTTAAGCCTGAGCAATAAAGCTGAATGCAGATGTAGTGGTGTTGTACAGGGTGTTGGGAATGGAAAAGGTAACTCAGTGGAGAAGCTTCTTCCCATCATAAGACTGATATCCTACACCACACCAGGCTGTGCAGTTTGGAAATATGCCAAAGGAAATCTTATTACTATTATTCTATCCTTATCTATCACTTCCTAACTCAAGCTATGTACTTTAAAGTGGAGCTTCAGGCTGTTGTTTAGCTCTACTTCAATTGCTGCTAAGACTTTTTATGTGGAGGAATTCTTGCTGAGTTCACCCCTGGTAGCTCAGTATCATCACACTCATCCTCAAAATCTGCACATGTAGATTCAGAAATAAGCTCCTTAAGACTGATTTTTAACCTTTTTACTCTGTCAGGAATGACTTGTGAAGTGATGTAAGGATCTTTTTTCAAGCTTAGTTAGTCCCAGTTCATGAACATCTGCAAGTACTTGGGAAATTTAACATTATGAAGTGAATACAGACATATTATGTTGGGCTTCAGCACATGTGGGCATGTTCCTAAAGCACAGCCTCCAGGCTATTCAGACTGGCCTGTGCCAAACCTTAGCAGCTATTTCTGAAGCTCAACTGACAGGATCATGTGCTTTCAGTGCTGATGACCCCCACTTCTATCCATTTTTCCGTGTCAGTAGTCAGATTTCATTAGATAAATATAATGAGCTCCATTTTCTTGTTATGTCCTTTTTTGCTGGGCCAGGAATCATTTCCCCAAATTTAACTGTTATGTCATTACTTTAGACTGGTCAACTAGATGCGAAGATCTTAAAGGCATGTCTGGAGATCATTTCATTCCCTATGTCTTAAGAGGAATTGATTCACTTTTAGGGAATATTCCTCTCTTTGCTCTCTGTCAGTCAGTGTTTGTTAATATAGACATCTTGACATCTAGACATTGCGAATGGCATTCCAGTCTAGATTCCTATCTAATTACAGATGTCTACAGACATATTTATGTATGACCCACAGACTCTGCACAACTGCTTACACATCAGGATTTAATACCTTTAGAGGTGCACCAGAGCATCCTAAACACTCAGGTGGCTCTAGGAGATGGGACACTGGTGCCTTCCTGCACCTCCATCCAGAAGGACTCCAAAGGGACAGGGTCCTCACTCAGTTGTCCCTGCCTGGTTGGTTGTGGTGCAGGAACAATTACACAACCTTGAAGAGCAGTGAGGCTTCAGACATTTTGTACCAACACAACTCTATTTTACTGACAACTGAATTATAGCTAATAAAGCTGGCCACCAGGTTGCATCTGAAGCTAAAATCACAAAGGATGACATTTCTAGAGGAACCTGTGCAGATTCTTTTTGCTAGTAAGTTATGTCCCTTAAACTATGCAGTTGCAATTCAGCAAGTAATGATAAATATTGCACTGACAGCCACCATTACTTTACTTATTCATTTATGTAAAATCCATGTAAACATGTCCAAGTAGCACAGCATTCTGTGCCAACTATTATTAGAAGGCATTAGTTTCATTTTGTAAAGTAACTAAGCTGGAATAAAGTAAATGATCAGTTCAGTAAAGATGAGAGGTAAACACTGATCCCACTTAAAATGTGTGCCTTGCAGTCTTATAGAGAAGGATGACTCCAAATGTTTTCAGATTTACCTTTATTTGAAGGTCATTATCTTCTGTAAAGATGGTGATGCCTCTCACAAGATCAGTCTGGTATTTATCTAAAATTGAGCTAGTTGTTTCAAAGCTTTTTTAAAAAAAGCTGTTCACTTTTAGAAATGGTTTGAGTAATTGAGTTTAAATATAGTAGCTATATATATATTTTTATTCCTGCTGTAGTCCCTACAGCTACTGTACAAATATAAAAGAAAAAGCGATTCCTTCTTCAAAACTCCTTAAGCGGGTAATTTCTAATAGATGAGCAAAAAAGTCAGTCATAAAGGCAGTGGTTTGCAACACACAGCTAATCTCAAAGTTATCAAGTTTTTATAGACAACACAGAAGAAAAGAGTCGAGACAAAATAAAAAGAAGAAAGAAGATGTGGCCTTGTAAATTATTGGCAGGTAATACGATTTGGCTATTTTAATTTATCTTCTTTGCTTATTAGCGGATGGTCTGTATAGTGTTATGTCATAAACATTATTACATCAAGGGATCAGCTAAACTTTTTCCATAGCTTTTTACCACAATGGACCAGATAAGAATTACTGAATAATGCCTTTTGTTGAGTATCAGACCTACAGCTTACATGCCTGTTAACCTAATGCTTTTTACTTTTGCTCTTGACTTAGACAGAGGTTGTATCATTCTATTAAACTTAATGCCATAAAAAAGGTGAAAAAATAGTTCTGTCCAAAATCATGTCTTAAAATGGTCTTAATTTACAGTCACTGCAGTACACACCAGACCAGAATTTGTTAATATCATCTGTGTTACTGGTTGGTTACAGTCTTCCCAGTATGAACCAGTAAACTCATTAACTTGTACCAAATCAGTATTCTGGACTTTTATTCATATTCAGACTAATATTAAACTGAAAGTTGCTTTGGGGGAACTTACCCCAAACATTTGGGACCAAACAAGAACAAAAAATAAAGCTGTGAGTTGGTATTATGCTTGAAGCAGAGGCTTCAAAGCAGATTTCTCACTGTTAAGTGAGAGAGAATGAGTTAAGATAAAGAGAGCTAAGTAAAATAGTGAAAAAGAGGACTCTTGTATTTGGTGCAACAGAAAAGATGTGGCATTATTAAAGATATATACAGAAATAAATTATATGATCAAAACAATGCGGTAGAAAAGATATTTCTGCACCCAAATTCTGGATAGACATGAATAAGACCAAACTATATTTATCAAGGCTTGAGACATCAGGTGCTCAGAGCCTGGATACAGTTTAACTGGATGGATGGGTTAGAAAATCTGCATCTTTTTTTCAGGAAGTGTCAGTGACATTTAGCAACAGCTTAATGTGATGGAGAGAAATCCATCTGGGTGAATAACATGCCCAAACGATAAGCTTGATTGACAAGGATGATGGTATTTCAGAATAACTGAAAAGAGAGAAGAATGCAAGTACAGGGAAGAGGTGGAGATTAGAAATGTTGTTTTAGCAACGTTGAGTTTGAACTGAGACATACGTCAGGCTAGAGATATATTGACATCTTAATTGAGCATGGGAGATGGATTATGGCTCATTTAGAGAAGAGTGTTTCATTTTTCTTTGCTTTGTATGAATGGAATCTTTTTCCTCCCAAATGCACCAAAGTTCCTACATTTTCAAAATTGTCTCTGTTTTTCAGACTTGCAAAAACATGTATCATGACCAAAGGAAGCCACATGACTTGACTGCGAGGTGTCAAGAATGGGTCTAAGGGAATTCAATTGCATTTTTGGATACTCAACTGCTTTGAAAATTAGGAGCCCCAAAACTACTAGCCTCCTTTAGAAATGTAGGCCAAGATGCTCTTCCCCTGGGCTAGTTTTTGGCAGAGCTATTAATAAATACCAGGAATGGTTCACTCATACTTTTTCAGTGTGGTGGTTTTCCTATGGCAGTCTTTATGTGAAAGATCTCCAAAACCCTTTGAGAAACAGGAAACCAATTCATACATTAAAGGCTAAATCTCTGGGGAGAAAAAACTTCACTTCTGGTTTCTGGCTTTAGTTTTATACATTATAGAACTTCTCCAGTTCCACATACACAAGCAGAGTAGAAGAGGGAACAGTCCTCAAACAGTGATGATTTTATAGGATTATAAGGGTCAACACTAGTCATCAGTTGTAGCCCTTTAATTTAAATGACCCATATAAGGGAATGAAAGAAAAATCCTCCTTCCAGCCCTCTCATAATGCAGCCATCTGCTGCAAGATGTGGATTCACTGTCATAAATTCCAGCATCCACTAAATATTATGAAGAAAAGAAAATGTGCTTTTGGCTATGTCTGTTATGTAAAAGGAAAGAATATGAAGTGATCTCGAGAGTCAGCAAAGGAAGAAACAAGGTAAACACTAACTTAGAATATTTTATTCATTTACCACTATCAGCTGCTGTAAATTCTGACAAAATACAGCACCCATCTTTCCTCTCTATCTAATCACAGAAGAGACAGACTCTATTTTTCATGTAATGCAATAGAACACACTGCAACTACCAGACAATAAAAGAAGATACCATAGCTGCTACGCTTTTAAAAGCATACATTTCTGTTGTTGTCAGACACTGGTCGTATGCGAGCAAATTGAATTTAGCTGAAGGTAATACATAATTCTGAAGAATCACCTAGCAGGCAGCTCAAAAGGACACCAGCTTTGGGAAATATTGAAGAAACAACACTATATTAGCCCTACAGCTTCAACTCCTTCTGATTCAATGCAAAGTTTTAGTCAAGATCTTTCTTTAGATTAATCCCTTGACCTCTAATTCTGGGCTTTCCTATAGGTGGTACTTAAGAGTTTATTGTGTTTACCGTTTCCAAATAATTTGATATCAGCATTACTGTTTAAAAAAGCAATAGGACAGCTAGTATATACGAAATACAGCCAACCCCGTTCATGAAAATTATGTCTGTAGGGATAAAAACATATGAAATGTGGCCTACGTGGACTATCCCAGCATGTCATTTCATACACAGGAAGTGGGAATTTCTTCATCAGACAACACATGCCAATTTTCTGTTCCAAAAATTTCTGATGACTCAGAAATCTGACTGAAGGTGATGACATTTACAAGTAGTCATCGCCTAGCAATCAACTGTTTATTTAAGATCAGACAGGATTTTCTGGAAATGTAGGACAAATCTGGAAATTGCTCCTGATGGATGGATGAATTGCTACAGAAATAAATTATTTTACCAAATGAATTGTATTCTAATCAATCTGTTATGGGAATATATAGGATTAAAGTGGCCAGAGTTGTGTTCACAAATATGATTTACTACCCAATATAGAAACAAATGGTGTGTTCCTCTCAGTTAGGACCTAGTAAGCAAGAAATAATAAATAATAATGTTTAGACTGGAGGAGTTTGTCCATGTCCTCCAATGGACCAGCTCAGCACACTTCATCCCCTGTCCTGCTTCCACACCTTCAGATCAGTGCACAGTCTCCTTTTGCAACCATGTACAGCAGGACACAAATATGCACAAGTACTATCAGTATGAGGTGGGATTCAGCTGATCAAGTACAATGGTGGGAATCCACTTGAGATGAAGAGAGTTAAATCTAGCAGTGTACAGTTGGGGGTCTGGTGCATTAGGGGATCAGCTCATTTCTCAGTACATAATTGCCTAGTGGCATATGAGAAGCATTAGAACATCGAAGACATTAGCTCAGGGTGAAGAGATACCATGTTGGATGTAGAGGAAACCTTTACTCTTTTCATTCAGCAACTATAGATCAGACACAGTATCTTAAGGCATCCCAGGTAGCACCAGACACTTATTTTTAGACAATTGTGTTAGATTTGTGTTCAGCTGGTGCTGTGCATTATCCAACCCATGTATTATGTCAGACTGTAACCCAAAACAACTTTGCCCTAGGGTCATTGTCCCTTACAGACCTTTTGACCTTATTTGGTTTTAGGGTATTTTTTCCACTCAGATTTGCTTAGCTATATCAGGTGGCTCTTTCCACTGGTATGTGAAATACCAACTTGCAGAGAACTCAGTAAAGCAGGTAACAGAGGATGGATCCTGCACTTATTGTTCATCCTTTCAGGTAGCCATGTCAGCACTTCGTAGAAGCGAGGTTTCAATTTTTACTTAGAATCAGGATCCAGTAACGCTGCCAACTTACATCTATCTCTGTCATTGAGGTTGTCGGCCACAGCAGGGGAGGACACAATTCAGCAGCTACTTCTCTTCACTGATGTTCCAGCTACGGATCCCTTTATTTTAACACAGAATTGCTGTTTATTCCAGCAAATGGCAATAAGGCAATAGTAGCAAATTTTGAGGAGAGACATTTCGCTGAGTGGAGCAGTCCTACATATTTATTCCTCAGTGATGTCTACTTTCCTGCCTAACAGTTAAGTATTAGTATCAGTTGAGAGGGATTTATTATTAATAGCACTGCAGAAAGTCCCTGTAAGGCTTTATCCAGAATATTATCCTGGCCACACATCACCAAGGAAGAGAAATTTCAAAGGTCTACAAGAAAGATCAGAGAGAAAGAGTCTCTCTGTTAAGAGAGGACAACGGGATCCTGATCTATTCAGTGTAATAAACTGTGAAAGGAGAGGGATGAGAATCCTTTGGGGCAAAAAATAAACCAAGGAAGTGAGAAGAACAAATTAATAAGTTCCAATTAGTTACCAAAAATGGTTTTAAACTCAGCCATGGAAAATGTAAGCATCAGAGACACAAGGAGCTGTGATATTTTCCTTTAAGCTATGCTTCATTATGGTGGTGTAGGAGCATTACACCTCAGGCTGCAATCCCTTAGGGCTGGCAGAAGTCACTACTTCACCATATATTTTACAGATGCCAGTGCCACAGATTGCATGTGGTCTGTGTATGTTGAGGCCAACCTGTGCATGAAGTTTTCAAGGTCTTATGCAAGCTGACTGCTACCTTGAATAGCATAGAGGCCAATATTGATGGTGTATACTGCATGTTACTTGGTATGATGTAAACTATATAGCCTTAGGGAGGATAAGAGGAACATATTTAGAAATGGAAAATATGTGTTGGAGACAAGACATGGGATTCATCTCACCTAAGAAAGCGTATTGCTGTAAGAGCTAGCAGTTGTCTTTATACTCAAAGAAGAGATATAGGCATTTCAGGTTTGATTCACTTGACCAATTTTAAACACTAATATTAGGATAAGAAACTGCAAGCTAGACAACTACACAGTGTCAGTGAAATCTTCGTTGGGAAGTTTTGAAGGAAATTATATGCAACATGCTTCTTTATGGAACAGGGAGGGTGAGGTTGCAAGATTCTACTTTATTAATATTAGGCACATGTATATAGATAAGAAAACCTGGCTGAGATTTATTCAAGATGATATATATCTAATGAAGCTAGCAGTTTTGGAGAGCATTTCTGGAAGATATGATGTAGCTAGTACATTTTGCTTTCACTGAGAAATAGTTAAGTTTTTTTATATAAATACGGGCTCATTTCAAGGTTGGTGGGTACAAGTAATTGTATTTTATGGAGATAACAGATTAAACTTTCAACACCCATATCCAGTCAGCTGCAATGTAAAAGCTAATAATAACTGTCCTTGGGAAGATTCAAAGTAGCATCCAGAAAAATCAGAAAAGGCCAGCACTGACATTCCTGAAATAGCCAAGAAAAAAATAATTGCTATGAATAAACAAACAAAAAGAAAGAATATCTTTGTACACCAGAAAGAGACAAAGTACAAGTACAATTAAAAAAAATTCCTTTGTAGGTCACCTTAAAAAGGAACAGCTCACAGTCATCAGTATAAAAAAAAAAAAGAAAACAACCAAAAAACAATAGAGGAAAAAAGTTTGAAAGGAAAACAGTATGAACTACAAATAAAAATTGTCAACTTAGAAAAAGAGCAATAATTTCTTTTCACGAGCTTCCAGGCTTTAATAGTCAAAAGAGGGGGGTGTAATGACAGCAGAATTTGATAAGAGAACACAGATCACTTGAATACATTTGAAGCTGAAAATCCAAAGTGATAGAGAAGTTTCTGGTATAACACTGAGACAAAGAAATAAATGACATTGACAATACTCCGCTGAAGACAGCACTTAGAGACTAAGATCTTGGCAAGAAAGCACAGGATGTTTTGACTGACTACTTAACAAAAAACATAAATCTGACCAGAAACTAGTGCTCACTGATGTCTGACAGTTCAGGCACACTCAAAATTTCATGGATTTTCCTCTTGGGTTAAAAATACAAATTGTGAAACTTGATTCAGCAGTCACATATCAAGGACACTCTCTTGCTTGAAGCAAAACTAACCCCAAATCCAATCAGGTTTGCTGATAACTAAATGCCTCCAGGTGATCACACTTTGGTGACCTTAATGCACTGGATATAAAAATGAGTAAAGAATAGGTATTCGGGGACTGAATAAGAATGTCTGTGCCTTGAACGGACAAAGCTTGAGGACTTTAGGCCTCCTCTGCCAGCATCACTTTAACGACAGTGATGAGAGAACACAGATCTCAGATAGCAGAAGTAGAATGTAAGTCTACATGTGACTTCTAAAGATGTTTGTCTTGCTGTTCCAGGAGTGAGGAATAGAAAGACAGAGACATTTCTTGGTCCTTGCTGGGAACTCTGCTGCACATCCTCTGTCTCCCTACTAACTCCATAAACACACCTCACAGTACTTGCTGTCAAAGGCAATAAGTCTTCAAGAAACCAGGAGGAGACTCTCCCCACCCACCTTCAGAAGGTTACTGTGCAGATATCTTCATCTGTGCTACCAGCACTCCCTTAATTATCAGTGGAGAGAAAAAAGCACTTTTAATAAATTAGTCATGTAATGTCTGTATTAGGAGAAAATGCATTTTCACTTACAAGCATCTAATCCTCTGTTATTATAAAGGGAATCTAGACAGCTGTGTCACATACAAGAATCACCATTACTGTCAACTATATTTGTCTTAATACCCCACCAAAGACCTGACCACAAGATTATACAGATCACCTTGTCTGGGTGCAAGAAGCCACATGTTCTCCTCTGCCATAGTCTAAGGAAAATTTAAAAATACCTTTTTCTTAGCAGCCTGAGATCCATAAGCTTCCAGCATGGAAGGCAGAGAAGGACTTTGCTGTTGGCTGATATGCTACAGGCATATACAGCATATGTATATACAGGCAGTCTAGCACATAATGGAGAGGATGCTTGAGAGCTGAAGTTGCCTGTGAATCTAAGAAGCACTCACATTTGTAGCCAGTATCACCTCAGGATGTGAAATTAGGACATCACTCCATGCTAACACCTTGTTTGCTCTTTGTATTAATACTCAGACATGTTTCAGGGCTCTGACATGGTGGTCTACCAGTAATTAAGATTAAGGCACATTCTTTGTTGACTATTCACTGATGAATTAACTTGTCTCTGCATTCAGCCCTGCATTCAGAATTTTCTTCATTCCTTGGCTGGAACAGAATCTTTGTTATGATTTATTGCAATCCTTATTATGATTAATAGAGCTCTACACTGTTCATCTCCTGGGCAATGAATGCAGGATGCCTATTCAGCCCAAGGAGGACCACGTGGTCTCAATTTCAGATCAATCATCCTGGTTGCAGGCTTCCACATAAGGTATTTTTGAAATCCTGTTTCTCACTGAAGGAGATCAGCTGACTAGTGTTGTGCTTTTGTTCTGTGTTCTTTAAATGCTCTTAACTATATGTTACAAGACAATTTCTGTGGGTTTTCTGATGCATCTGTGATGTATCAAGCCTGTCATTTAAAAATTGTTCATTTAGTACACTTCAATATATTAGCAGCATAATATCAGAAACATCAATATGAAAACTGCTTGATAAAATGTCAACGAGAAGCTGAGATTTAGTAGCAAATAAAGAGGGTGAGAAAATTTGGGAAGTAAGAGTATTAAAAAATAAGTAATGGGTCAGGATTTTTCCCACGCTGCTCAGAAGGCCACCTTACTTGAGATACATTTATTTACCACTTTTAGAATACCAATGTCTGCAGTTATTTACTTTATACAGATTAAAATAAGTTATTACAAAGAATGTCTGATAATTTTACAGAGAGTCAGATGATTATATACTAGGTTATACAATACTAAGAGAAGGTTCCTGTGCTGAGATGGCATTTCAGGCACCGAACGTATGATCAGGCTGAGGTTCTTACCTCCAGATCCTCTGAAACCTCTGTGATCTAGTTTCTGAACTCTGGTAAATTAACTAAAATTTCTTCTCAGTATGTTGACCAGCTGCTTGTGTAAAATTGAAAGTTTTAAGGTAAACTACCAACTAATTACTACCTGTAAGTACTGATTTTATAAATTCCATATGACTGTTCTTCATGCCTACTAATAGTGTGATATAGCCTATTCAAGCACAGATAAAGCACATTTATGTTTCTAACTAGAATTTTGTCAATGTAAACCTAATTTCTTGACTACCTTGATTTCTAGCTCGTGTCTAGAAGTCACTATATGCAGCCTCAAAACCTGCATGTATCTTCTTGAAGCTATAGTAAATATACATAATGGATATTTACTTATGCAATAGCTGGCTGTTGTGAAACTGCCCTGCAAGGGGTAGTTGACAGCACTAATTGTTAATTCCTGAAGTATACCTCTCAGATGGATCTGTGTGAACAATAAATGAGGTGACTTGCACCACTCACCTCTTCAGCCTCAAGAGCTGTTTCCTAGCCTGAGCTGAAAAATGGTTCTTAAGTGACTTGAGTGAGATGTGGGCTGAAAAGTCTGAGAGGGTTTTCTTTATAAAACCTGCTTCAGTTTGCCCTGGCACAGATTTAGGACTGCTCTAATGATCAGTTATTTTTTCTCAGCTAAAATAGGTAGAGGACAGCTCAAAAGTTGGTGACCTCTTAAACCACTCCCAGATCCACAGAAGAATGCCTGATTTCACACCAGTTTTTCACACCTTTCAGAGTGGATATCAGTGTAATGATGTGGCTACAGGACCCTGCCGTAAGGTAGCAGGATGGCTATGGCGCTGTGGTGGCATGAGATCTGCATCCTTGTACTCCCAGTGCCATTAGTTTTTCTTCCAACAATTATTTAGTGAGTCTGCCAAGAGGAAGAAAACCTAATTACAGTGCAGTCCTTCTATTGGGTTTGTGATTCACATTTCTTGATGTGATTCCTTCTTATCTGCATTGCTGGCATCTGTAGAATGCAATGTGTAAATTTAAAAGGGCTAGTTTAAGGAGCATTGTGTTCCAGCTTATTTTACTCCGTCATCACAACAGCTTTTCATGTTCCTTTTATAGTTTTAGTAAATACTGCTACTATCCTAGTATCATACCCAAATGCCAAAGTGTAATGAAAAGAAGTTTTATTTTAAAACTTCAGTGGAAGTAGAAGAAACCTGCAAAAGACACAGAGAGTGCCATAGGATGTTTTGAGAGACAGGATCAGCTACTCTGAGCACCACTGAAACCCCAAGAAATGGAAGGAACAGGGGGAAAGACAAGGGAAAAAAAAAAAGTCTGTGTAGGTTAATTGGAAAATGAAAAAACAACTTGCTCTAAAACTCTCAAAATTGCTTAAATACCTATGATCCTTAAAAACTAATAATGCCTCCTGGATTTCACTGGGCATTTAGGGACCTAACAATGCCAAGTACTTTAGACAGGTATTGGGGCTTTATCATCAATAGGAACCTGCTCCAAACACTTTAGACATGTTTTGTGGCCAGGGTAAATGGTGGAAGGCACAACAAAAACCACTTCCGTCAGAGAGAGCGTGAAAATATTGAAGGTCAAACAGGAAAATTCATAGACAGGACTGGCAGTAAGAACATTGCTCCTGGGGATCCTCTGCAGAAACAGTTGGCAGACACAGCTGCAGTTATTGAAAACCATGTTTGTAGCTGTTTCACCCAAGAACATTCAGGAGTGGTGCTGGAAGTTTTTAGGAGTAGTTCTCCTGGCAAGCTTTAGGCTTCTAGTAAAATGGGGATACACACTCATGTGGGTGAGACTGGCTGTTCTGACTGCACCTGTTTGCTGGTTGGTGCTAAAGAAATGGGATCATTTTACTCACTTATTGAATGGGGATCAGAAGAACCCCAAGATTCAGCAGGTGATTTGCACAAGCCTGAAGTGAACATGAGGCCCTGCTCACCCCACAAACACAAATCACCTGAAGGCTTGGGCATGCAATATATTTTCTTGCCAACACATCAATGGCTACAAAAGAGTGTGCAGCTTCAAACTCAGAGCACCCTGAAGAACAATACCTCTTGTTTCATTGAAACATAGACCAGCCTTTTCACCAAAGGTATTGGTTCAGGTCTTCAAGATCTTCTAGATCACTGCAGGATTGTCTCTTTGGCTCTTTAAAAAGTCCCCAGATCAATAAAAGCTCGTGAATGAATATGTGCTGCAGGAGACAAACAGAAACCTGTTCCTTCCAAACATCCAATTTGGAGTGTTAGTATGGTTTGGACAAAGTACAACAGATGATACATTTTAATGGGAAAAATCCTCACCCCAAAAGTTCAATGAGAGAAATAAATCTTTTTCTGGCTCTGCTGTGTTTGACATAGGCTCAATTCTAATCTAATTTACAGAATTCTGACCATGACTGGCTGTACTGAAATCTACTGCATTTTCCTAGTGTGAAAATAGGACCAGGCTCCACAGCTACAATTAAGAATAAAAATATTTGTAAAAAATAAGGGTTTAGGTTGAAAGGAAACCTACTGTTAGAATGCAGCACAATGACCCTTTTCTGAGAGTGAAAAAAAAACAGGGCAGATATTTTAATAGAGAAAATAAATAAATTTTTAGCAAACATCTTTGCTTGGTCTGTGTCTCTAACCAGCCTTAAGCTTCATAACACAGCTGGGAGGTGGGAGTTAGATGTCTCTGCAGACCTCTTTATTTTGTTTAATTACTTTCATGTCACACTGAGAAATTATGACCAAAACATTGAATTGAATTAAAATGCTTTCACTAATAGATCTGTGGATACAGAAGGATATACCCGTTCTTATCTATAAATGGATTTTTTTTTTCCTTTTATTATTATTTTTTCATTTTTTTTCCTTTTATCTCTGATTGGGTGTCTTGGAGGCACGGGTTCATCTGGCTGCAGAAAGTGAAGAGGAGGAAACAAATAGCTTTTACATTTTACTTGCAGCTCTTTGCCCTGTGTGCTCGCTCTTCTGAACCCTGCTCCACCATATGAAGTGCTATCATGCTGTGTTGTTTTTCCTCCTCCTCTTCCCTTCTTCACCTGCTGCCACTGATACCACATCCTCCATCTCATTGATCAGCCATATAACCTGGCCATTGGTAGTGACTCTACTATCCTTCTATCTCACACCACCTATGTTTTGACATTCCTTACCCTACCAGGTTTATTTTACATAAATATTTGAGGAATTTACAATGAACTTTTTTTCACCAACACAAGACTGGGTTGTTGATTAAAGCTATTTTTCTCATAAAAAGTTTATTTTCAAGATAAATTTTTAAAGTAGTGTTGGAAAACAGAATGACCTGAAACTCAGTGATTTTATTCTTATGGGTGTCCCATGTGAATAATGGGTCAGTAGCCTCATGTCCCTGTTTCCTGGGCACAGCTACACTGCTGGCTTACAATTCCTTTGAGGTATAGCTCCTGCAAGTGGGAACATCATGGTACATCATGGGGATGAAGTCTAACCAAAAGCTCCACCTCCAACAAAAAGAAGGGTTTAAATCTCAATCTCTTACTCCTGTGAGGAAGCATAACATCATTTCTCAAACAGAAGATTTAACTTGGAGGCAAACATCTGGTGGTACTGAATTTGTGCTAGAATTTACATTTTGTATGGGAAATCTACAACAAGGTTGTGTTCTTCCATCAAAATCATTACAAGAACAAAACCCCAAAACTTTCTAATCTTTTCATTTTCATTGCAGCCATCCTCAACAAGCTCAGTGCTAGAGTTTTTTCCATTTTTCGTAGAATGTTGCAGCCTTCTGTTAGACTGTTCCCACACCTCCTGCCCTCTTCAGAGCATGATTGCTGTGGTTTCTCTGTCCATTTTTCTGAGTAGCTTTTTCATGAAGTACTCATGCAGCCTTCTCTTACTGCATCAAACCAGTGCTCAGCTTCTTACCCACCCTCCACATCTCAGCCCTTTCCAATTGTTTACTGTTTTATCCTGTCATGATGACTTGCACATGGCCTTCTTTCCTAGCTAGCTGCCAAATTCAGCTGCTAATTTTCCCACTCTTTTGACATGCCTTTGTACCTTCTTTTATTCAGAGCAGTCACACACATTAAACAATCTCCATAATTCATGGAATTTCATTTTCTCACTGCCAAAATGGCTTCAGTAGCAAAAACGACTCTTCTGATAAATAGACAGTCCTCAGTTTTTTCTCTTCTCTTTGTTTGTGAGAATGATCCATTTTATCTCTATTCTTTCTGTAAGATCATAATTTCTGTAATTCATTAATAATTCAAACAAAATCCCTTTGCTTGTTTCTCATGCTCTTTGAATCTTGCTGATGCTACAGGATGCTACTGTTCTTCTTTCATCACCGACACAAAGGAAGCACAGTCTCTGCTATTGCTAACTGAGTTATCTTTAAACAGACCAGTTTGGGTGCTGTATTGAATCTAACTACAGCAGCGTGGTGTACTTGTCTATGTATCCACCAAACCTCTTGAGTTTTTCAGCTTGCTGAGTGCTCTGTGAGACTGCATCACACAGTCATCAACTTCCATGAGTGTTTTGGAGCACTTCATGAGCTGAGTGAGATCAGGTCTGGTCCTAATTAATTTGTGCCTAAGTTTTCAAAGCTGTGCAAGCACTCACTGAAATGAGTGGGTTTGTGTAAATATGGACAAAAATATAGAAGTACTCAAAGTTATTTGCAAACTCACCCAAGTAAGATTTCTTTTCCAAGTGCTCAGTCAGCTTTGAATCGAAATCACAGAGATGTGGCAAGAAATCAAGTCATCATAGTTTAAAATCTAAAACTTACAGCTTCTTCACTTCTCATAAATTTGTGTAGTAATGAGCCCGAAAAATAGAAGACACCCAATCAATGAAGAGCCATTGTTCACAGCAATTCAAATTATCAGATTTTTCAATCTGTATTCACTAATAAAGGTGAATATGCATTTTTGTGTTCTACTGCCACTAGATGTCAAGCACAGGAATTGTGACTGACAGTGCATCAAACCATTCTAATTTTGTCATGCCTCAAAAGATGTCTATAAAGTACAATCAATACCTCCACTTCAGTAATATTTGACAGATGATTCTCCCTGAAAGAATAGAAGCCTTTTCCATGTCATTCAATGCATTGTGCAAGAAAGAGAAAAAGAAAGAGCTTTATGCAAGCAAGAAAAAAAAAAACCTACAGCCTTGTAGTCTGCACTTATATCTTGTTTTGATCAAATGCCAAATTTCCATGTTATGTCATAGCCATTTTGGCTTTTTCTACTGAAGTATTCCACAACATCTGCAAGCATTTTGATATTATATACCCATGTTTATCTTATAGATATTAAAAAAAATATTAAAATAGACAAGGATCCTTTTCTAGCACTAAGGTGAAACAGAGTGAAACACTTTCTATCTGCACATATGCTTTTGTACATATCTAACCTCCTTCTTCAGTCCAAACTATTTAGTGGGAACAGTCCCTGGCTGACACTATTCCCAGCTCCAGGTTTGTGCAACATCAAGGACAGCTTTGATTGGCATGAGCCAGTCTTGGCCTGGGGATTGCACTAGCAGCATGGACATTCATGGGCAACACTTCATCCCATGCTATAGTCCTATTTTATTTACTAATATAGACAAAGTCTGCCAGATCTCTTAGTTATAGCATAACAAGACTCAACAAAATATTTAAAGATGTAAAAAATAGCCTAAAATATCTTTTAAAAAATTTGAAATATATATATTTATTGCAGACACTGTCCATGATTATTTACAACACAGACACTAGGTTTTAGCAGTTGTACTCGCTTCAAGTGAGATTCATCAGACCAAAAGTCTCTAAGTGCCTACATTTGACTAGACCACCCTTATCTCTCAGGGAAGAAAAATGTGGCCTTTTTGGATGGGATAATTTAATCTTAAAATAGAAGTCTAAAAGAGAACAGAGACGTTGCACCTGAATGTGTCTGGTTTTAAATGTAGATGCATAGACACGGAAAGGGTATTGCATGTCTAAACTGAATAACTACAAGGGCAAGGGCAAAATTAGCTATGCCTTAAAATATACGTTATTTTGACTGTTGGAACTACAATTTCCTCACAAATCCAACCATTATGTGTTTAGGAAACATCTACAAGGTGTTTAATGGCTCAGCCAATGCCTCATTGGCTTTTGGCTAATAGTCTTTTCTACAGTGATTTGGAAACTGTCTATAAGCAGAATTTTATTGCATAAATCCCTCTGTTTTTGTATGAATATTAGCTGCATGCTTTGTGGATGAAAAGCATTATGTGCTACAGAGCTAGCCATTATCATTTATCTTCTCTGACTTTCTGAATCCAGGAAAATGGTGGTAGTCCCAGTGATTTAGTTAGTGTTTCAACAGGCTGCAAAATGTTATCTGTGAGGAATTGGGCTGAGAAGAAGGAAGGGATGAGGTACAGCCAGATGCCCAGTTGTTCTTCATGATCTTAGCTTTTCTAAAAATAAAATCTGCAGCTAATCAGGGACTTTGGGATGATGCACATACAATTGAATAGTATTTAGATGGATGCAGGTACTTCAGTTCAAGATTCACATCCAAAAACCCCTCCCTTCACCAATGGAGAAGCTTGAATTTAGAAGGAATCCCTGTTTGCCATGCAGGTTCTTTAGGTAGTCACAGTTGTGCTTCTTTGCAAAATGGATCCAGTTTCTGTCCTTAGATATCTGGTTTGGCTAAGCTCAGACACCATCAGGAATTTGACATTACTGTTCCTTGGTTGACTAAAGACGAAAATGAGCCAGTGTACTCTCAGCTCTGCAGTCACAAAACTCAAGCAGTAATTCATTTTTTCTTTTTTCTTTTTTTCTTTTTTAAATATTTTTATTCTACCTCCTCTGACTTCTACCTGAAAATTAAAACAGGACTTTCTCCAGAACCAGAAAACTCATGTTTGAGCTAATGAAAACTCAGGTTCAAGCTAATGCTTTCTTCATTGTTCCCATCAAACATGTTGCAGAAAGCTCATGACATCAGAAAATAGGGTAGAAGAACTCCAAATCTATGAGACAGCATTTTCTACTGGATGGGAAAGGAGGAATCCTAAATCCTTCAAGTGTTGCACAAGAAACAAAAGAAAAGCCATTAAATTAAAAATACATAAAAATAATATATGAATGAAATAAAAATCAGACTTAATTCTGAGAACCTGAATCTAGAGCAGTTTTTTACCCCATCTGTACAGCTAGAATATTGCCCTACAGTTATGAATCACCTACATACTTTTACTAGAATGAAAACAAGCTTTGCTGCTTATTTCTTTGTAGAGAAAACCTGACATTTTCTTTAAGTTAAAGTTCATTTTTTCAAATTATGGATATAATTTCCACTCCCAGAAGACAGTTTCGGGTGTGGGAACCCATGGATTTGTCATCCTGCCTCAAGCTTCAAAAAACTGGAACAATCTGGGAGTTCAAACACACTTCTCTGCATGGTATTGTCTAATGATTAGTTCTAGGCATCTCCCCACTCATACACATGGTTATTCTGGACCTTGTTCCCTGGGGAACCAACATAAGACTTTGAGCAAAACATGTCAAAATTCATACCTCTCCTCTTCCTTCATTCTGTGTGACATTTTTTTTGTATTCTTTAGCTTCAAAAAGACATCTCTACTTCCCTGTGGTTTGGCAATGATTCTAACCGGATATCTGTATTAATAGCAGAGCTGAATGAATAACAAGAAATTAGCTTCTTTTTCTTTTTATCCAAAACTAAAGTGTCCATCAGAGGGAAGCAGCTTCCACAAAGCTGAGCCTTATTTGAATTTACATCCTCCTTTGAAATGAGCTGGATAGCTTAATTGCATTTGGTCAGTCAGTGAAATTTCCATTCTCTAATTAAGTATTTGTAACCCTTATAACACAGACTCTTTTGGAGAAAAAAAAATAAATAAAAAGAACAAAACAAAAACAGAACTCTCCTGCTCTCTTATTTGGTTGAGGACATGGAATAATAATAATCTAGAGAGGTGAAAAAGACAAAGAGGATTAATGAACTTTAGGAAACGTAAGCCTGTTTGGTTTCTTTGGTTTGGCTTTGATTGTGAAATTGTGCTTAGGCTAAATTGAGCTAACATATAATTTGTCAGCTGAACAAAAAGTTCTGTAATTCTTCATTTGCTCCCGTCACCCTGACAGAAGAATAATGAAAAGCAAACTTGTTAAAGCCTAGCTGGGTCTCTGGCTTGTTTGAGTTTCTGTGCTGAGGGCTCTAGAGGGGCAGACCAGAGCCCTGGTGTGCCACCATGCAGATGTGCCCCATCACATGGTGAGACCTTTCCACCATCCGCACATAGTGGAAGGGCTACCTGGGAAGAAGGTACAGCAGTTGGCTTCTGAGACATCACATGAGGCAAGGAGCTGCTGCTCTGTGGGACTTGAGTTATTTTACACTTAAGTGGTGCTTAAAGTATTCTTCAAGAGTTCCCAGAAGGAATGAGAGAGAAAAAGAAGACCTTGTCCTGGCTTTGCTCTATTGATATGAAGCAGGCAGGTTTGGCTGACTTTCATCAAGCCACGTGAGATGCTCACTTGGTAAGCCAAGCAAGTGACATGTTTGAAGCAGTGCAGATAAAGGTCAACTGCAGTGTCCACTGCTGTTTTGAGGTTTTTAAAATAGCTTTCTGTTTGTGGTAGTTGAAGATGGGGAATGGCAGACTCAGAGGAGTCTAGGAGGACTCTCGCCGCTGGCAGATACATTTTAATGGCTGAGTACACAAAGGGCCATCAGGGATCACTGATAACAATATCGTTAAACGTGGAAGCATCATGCTGTGCATACAGGTCATGGGTACCTATTAGCCAAAGTGAGCTGCTTATTTTAATTGTTGAAGTTAGACATCATCATCATATTTGCATTAATAAACTGATTAGTGTTGAGGTCCAACCACCACCTCAGTCATTGATGCTGTCAGATGCCCCAGGATCCAGCAATGTCAAGGGGTCTCATAGATTAGTTCTGCTTAGCTGGAGAGATGTACACAAATCATCCCACATCAGAAAACACTCTGTAGGCAGAAAGAACGAAAACGATCTCCAAGTAAACCATCTCCAAAATAAGTCAAGATGCCAGGGTTTCAGAGAAGAAATTATAACTGAAACATGAAAGAATAGTGCATGTTTTCTGGAAGAAGGAATTCCTTGATTTATTCAGATTTATTCAGAGATTTAACCATTCCCTAGCTAGGGAACAGCTGCACAGGATTTGGTATTATTTCTTCAAGAAGGCAAAGATGTTCCATAGCTGCTCTCCTGCTGCTCTTTGCACATAGCAGGAAAGCAAGGAGCAGAATAACTATACATTGTGATTTTTTCTGTCCTCTGTTCTTTTTCATAATCTTTCCTCTTCCTTCCTTTAGCCATCTCTGCATAGCAGCAATCAGCTATCATGTATGTTCTCAAAAGTAGGAAAAAGGCCAGTCCCATCTCAAACTGAAAGCTGCAAGCAGGGACAGGTCTTGCAAGGAGAACTGCAGCTACCACTGAATTTGACCTCCACTCATAAAGCCTCTTAGCCCATGGCAATGGGTATGGGCTGAAATATTTGCATTTGCTTTTTGGTTTCATAGCTGATGGCTTTTTGTTATTTTGAAGATGGAAGATAAAAATGAATAAAGCTCCTAGGAGCTTCTAAGGTTAGCTACATCATTTAGATAAATAGATCAGATAGCAAAATGACATAAAAAAGAAAGCATATTTTATGAACCTGTCCTCTGTTACACACAACTCATCTACAGGATTTGATGTCTCATAGCAAACCCTCTCATCTAACACTTCTGTTTAAGAATTCCTGTTACTTTCTGTGGTCTTTCATCAAATTACATTCAGATTCAAATTCCATGTACTGGATTTTAATTTGAAAACCAAGGTTTCCTTAAAGGAGCAAAAAAGGTTTGTTTTGTTTTGTTTTGTTTTTTAAAGTACCTCCAAAATCCTTCTCTTTAAAGTTATGCACTATAGGATTCAAGAATCTTAAGCAGTATTAACCATGTTTATACTCATGTGCTTCTAATCACTTTACTCCAGGGTTAGCATTTGACAAGGGACCTGAAAGAGAAGATTTGGAAACAAAGAATTTTTCCAATGCCCTTGAACTAATGCCATGTGTAGTACACATGTGTGTTGCTCTCAATCATGTGAGCCTACAGGTGGTTTAAATTAAACATTTAAAGGAGGCTAAACTACATAAGAGGCTCTGAGAATTTAAACAATACCACTTCCAAGATTTTAAGTAGTTTGGATATTATCTTTACCCTAATGGAAGCCAAATTAAAAAAAAAAAAAAGTTTGCTTTTTTAAGGATGAAAAACTCTTAGCTGAGAACAACATAATTGTGAGATAAAGAGGTTAGCTAGGGGTAGGGATAGCTGTTCATAAATGTCATGGGCCTAATGGCTTTGTATCACTGCATTTAGCTGATGCTGAAGTATCAGATTTAACTGTACTGTTGAAGTAAGTAAAATTTTAAAATTCAGAAGCCAAAGTCTGTTCCAATTTGGGAATTACAGATTCTTCTACCCATATTATTTTCAGTGTTAGCAGCTCGAAGTCAGTTTCTTCCCACTCCACCTCTCTGGGTTTTCTTACCTCTATAGATGAACCCAAAACAATCACAATGTTCAGCCTCTTCTAAGAGACATGTCTTGAGACCCTGCAGAGCATTCCTCTGGCCCTCAGCTTACGTGGGTGGATGGAGTTCTTATGTTTACATCTTTAACTAGCTTAAGTAATATTTTTTGCAGGCATTACAGTCTAGTGGCCATTGGCAGCAGCCAACCTCTAAACCTGTGTAAAATTGCTGAATCACACCAGATAGAGGAGAGGAACCACAGAGATACAGAACCACAGAGAAACCTGCTGAAGATCACAGAGTCACAGAATGGTGGGGTTGGAAGGGACCTCGGGAGATCATCCAGTCCAACCCCCCTGCCAAAGCAGGTTCCCTACACCAGGTTGCACTGGAAAGCGTCCAGGCAGGTTTTGAACATCTCCGGAGAAGGAGACTCCACAACCTCTCTGGGCATCTTATTCCAGTTCTCCAACACCCTTACAGCCTAAGTCATATACACCAAGATCCCTGTTCAGCCACAGCAAGGCACAGACACATGGGGTGAAGGGAGAGACTGGCTCATTTCATCCCACGTACATGTTGGATTGGGGCCCACAGGTGGATTCACTTTTTTCCCCATGGTCCTGTCAACCATGTTAGATCTCCTTTGTGTGGTGATGGAAGTCGTTTTCAAAGGGTATTGTGGGTACAAACAGCTAATGATGAAAAAAAATATAAGCCTAATGATTCAGGTAATAAATCCATCTTTGTATTTCTTGATGAAATTCAGCAAACATTGACACTGCACACATATCTAACTATATTTCAAAACCCAAACATTAGCTGAGCATAAATTTATGCTATTCTTGTAAGATAACTGCACCAGGACAATTCACGGAGACGAACTGGATTGGAAGCTAGGGTCCCTTATAGATGAGTGAATTGATACAAGCAATTTGGGTTAATATCAATTCATGACATTGTGCGGTTAAGGAAACAAAGAACAAGTCCAAAAAAAGGATTAATTTAATTGCCTGAAGTGGGAATCTAGCTTTTCCCCAGACTACAGCAGGATAACGAAGAATAAGCTCTCTGTTACCAAGTATCAGCAATGTAGCTCTGACACAAAATCCTCAAATTTGCTTTGCAATTTTCTGTCCTTTTTTATTTCTTTTAAAGTACGTAAAAATCCCTTTCCAACATTTTTTTTTCATTTTGCTTCTACTTCCACTCTTTCTGCATTTTCTAGTCCCAGAGTATCTTGATATCTGATATTCCATTAAAGAATCAGATTAAACCATAATTTCTTGTTTTGATACATGGTAATGGACCGTAGACTGTACCACTAATTGTTATTGTGTCCATTTCGTCTCTTTCTTAAGGGTGGCCCATATCAGGGATCTGACATCATGATAGGGGTCTACTTCATACTCTATGTGCCAGAGAAAACAATTAAGAAGCCAGTAACTATGTTTTCCACAGATCTTGCAGTTTTCTTACTGGCTACTCACCTTTTTAATGAGCACTTGACTTTCCTGTCAGAATAAAAACACTGTTTGGGACCCATATTGAATTCTAAAAAAACTGATGTAATTTATGTGTTATTTCATCTGCAAATAATTCAACTCTCTCTAGAACTTAATGTTTAAGTGGAACAAATAAAGGTGCTGTTGCAGAAAATTGAGCCATATAAATGTCGTATGATCATTGAAAAAATGGACAAATGTAAGAATGGCTTTTCTGTGAGACAAAAAGTACCATCTGAGAGCATCAGACTGGTCAATGAGGCTTTCAGCACTTATAACAATATGAAATCCCTGCTCACAGAGTCATTTAAATTTTTCTATACTTGCCCATTGGTCAGTGCCTCTGCAGTTAAGGCTTCAGAGTTACTGTGGAAAGGGAAGAGAACAGAAGGGTTGTTCAGCTACAGAAGTAGCTTTATTAGCAGTTTAACATTCTATTCAGTCACAGTCAATGAGGTTTCTCTGGGAACATTTGTGTGCCACACATGTATGTATCTACATGCACCCTAAGGAGTGAAATGACAATCCCTGGGCTGTGCTTCAGAGCCTGGCTGCTGTGCCAATGGTATTTCACAGAATCACAGGATCCCAGAATTGCCTGGATTGGAAAAACCCTTTAAGATCATCGAGTCCAATCAATAACCTCACACTGACCAGTCCCTGACTAACCCATGTCCCTCAGCACTGTGTCTACACGACTCTTCGATCCCTCCAGGGATGGGGACTCCACCACTGCCCTGGGCAGCCTGTGGTTGTGTTTTATTGCATTGTGCTCCTCTAAAAGGCTGTGATGTGAGTGAGCAGCAAAAAAGAAGGTTGTCACTTGGCCTTCTTTTTCACTGCTGAACTTTGAATAAACTGCAAAAACAGGGGAAAAAGAAAATGAGATTGTTTCTTTAGGAGCCAATGAGCATGGTCAGGGGAAAGTGCTGAGCAGGTCAGGAGAGCGTGAGGAAGAGAAACAGCAGCAGGGCAGGCACTGTGGAGTGTGAAGTCAACTGCTCTTGCTCCAGCCCTGTGGCTGTGGGGTGAGGAGTTTAAAAGGCAAATACATCTCTAATCTCTGGGTGACTCCTGGCCTTCTCCCAGTGACTCAGTCATAACAAAATGGATTTTGCTTCTGCCAGTTTGCAGCTTGCCTTCACTCTTGCATAAAGTGCAAGTGCATTAAGAATAACTTCTCATTCTGCAAGGGAACATGTGAGGGGTATTTTTAACATAACCAGCTCAGTCCACAGAGCAGGCACTTGGGCAGTAACACACTTTGAGTAAATCATTGTCCTGGTTTTTAGCTGAGACAGAGCTGGGTTTCTTTTTAGCAGCTAGAAAAACACTGGGGTTTGGTTTCAGCTGGGATTTGTTATGAGAGAAGCACTGAGAACATACCAATGTTTTCATTTGTCACTGGAAGTTGAAGGACTTTGTGTTTTGTCAGTCCACAAGATCTGGCGAGGGAGGCAAGGTGTATTTAAATTAATAAGTTAAATTGGCATTTTGTTATGTCAATACAAATCTACCTATCATATAACATCATGTTCAGCATATTAATGAGGGGCTCTCACTCTCATGCTCTCTCTGGCTTTCACTTGGCTTCTCACTCTTCTGGGATTGTGGTTTCAGTTTCAGAATTGTCACTTCTTCTGGATCATTTTTTGTAAACAGGCTGGGCTTGGCCAGCAGGTAGTGAGCAATTGCACTGTGTGTCACTATCACTTGTTTGCATATTTTATTAGAATGATAATGATTATTATTTCAATATCAGTATTATTTTAAGTTTTATTTTATTTCAATTATTAAATTGTTCTTATCTCAACCTATGAGTCTGCTTACCCTTGTCCCCAATTCTCTTCCCCATCCCCTGTGGCAGAGAGGAGTGGGCGAATGGCTGTGTTTGACTGCTAGCCAAGTGTTGGCCAAGTGAAACCACTAGAAACAACGTACCATCTTCACCCACTCATCCAGTGTTTCTCACTCCATATTTCTCAACAGCTAAGAGTTCTCCTGTTGTTTGGCTTCGCAACTAGCTACTTTCAGCTGTTTATTTATACTTCTTTGTATTTTTATGATACTAATATAACCTGATTGGCCACCTTGTTTTTCAAAGTAAATATCCTCCTGCTCACTAATAACACAATTCTGTTCCCACCACCTCTTTGTTAGCAAATAAAGAGATTTGCAGTTACAAAATTGGAACAGGTTGCCCAGGGAAGCTGTGGCTGCCCTCTCCCTGGAGGTGTTCAAGGCCAGGTTGGATGAGGCCTTCAGCAACCTGGTCTAGTGGAAGGTGTTCCTGCTGATGGCAGAGGGATTTGGAACTGGATGATCCTTAAGGTCCCTTCCAACACAAACCATTCTGTGATTTTATGAAAACTGCATTAAACATACAACTTGGCTTACCTGTCCTTAGTCCTTTTTGTCAGCCAGCAGGGCCAGGATGGAGCGGTGGTTTTGCAGCCAGGTGACGGGATTGTGGTGCTCAGGGAGGTCCGTTTACTGGCAAGAGTCTGGGCTGGAAGGTCTTTGCTACAATTAGCAGTAATTCTCTGAGGGGTGACTGGCAGGCGGGTCCTGCTGGGCAAGCAGGAGACAGCCAGCCTTTCCCTGTGCCAGGTGCCTTTGCTGAACCTGGTGGGAAGATCTTGAAGGAAGCTGGGTGGGAGGATGTTAAATTTGTACTCTAGCTGGGAGGATTTGGAAGCAGCTGAAATTATAGGGGATTTTCCTGGCAGGAGTGATTTGCACCGTGCTCTTTAGCAAATCTACTGCTGTTGCTAGCTGTTTGCAGGTTGGAGGTGCACAGTTGAGGCAGATAGAGGAATGTCAGGGTGTTTCTGTGCCCCCCTGACTAGCTTAGCTGCAAGAAGGGCACCTGAAAAACCTTGTCAGGGGGGCAAGGTGAAGGAAAGGAAAAAGGTGTACATACCAAGGTTACCCAGGGCTTCTGGACATCCTGTTCCAGCATGAGTAAGCATCGCTTCATGGTAGCTGGACTCAGAATCTATGTCTAAGTTTAAACACTCCCTTTAATCACTGCAGCATCCTACCACTGCGTGTTTGCTGGATCCTGCTCGTAAAATATTTATCATGCTGTTTCTGCATCAACGAGGTCTAAAATACACTGAAATGGAAAACAAAGACTTGCCTTTAATAGGATAAATGATGCTTTTCTACCATTCATTAACCACCATTTTTCCTGCTACATAAAAAAATCTGTTACATTTTAGAAGACAAACGGATATGGAAGACAGTGGGCATCCACGTAAGGAAGCCATTATTTGTCACAATTTAAGATTTACTATAGGAGGTGTGTGCAATGATGACCGAAGGGAATTTCCTAAATACTGCAAGATCTTGTGATAGATCAAACTAGTAAAAGATATTTATCTCCACTGCAGGCTAATGGCCATGACAAAGCTCTATTATGATATTAGATTATTGTTTTCCAATTATGTAAAGTTTAGTTTTCAGAGGAAGTGAATGTAGCTAGATAATTTCAATATCAAAGTTATGCAGTCAGAAGAACGTGATGCTATTGCAACTGCCACCTATTATTTCTATTATGGAGCATTGTCAATTCTCAGAATTTATTCTGTTGTCCTTTTTACAGTTCCAGCTCCTGGAACATTGGAAACTCAGCTTCTCTTTTTTAATGCATGAGAAAGTCTGTTTCTAGCTGTTACTGATGCATGGAAAAGTTTGAAAATGTGAATGCCCAAGAAAGTAGGACAGATGAAAAAACTCCTTTTTTTTTTTTTTACCCTCATAATTTTCAGGTAATCTTCCAATTCTGGTCAAAACTTGCAATATTGCTTGCGTAGATACTGACAGATTTCTACCATAACTTATGTCTTAGTGTGGCAGACAATGTGCATTGTTAAAACCCCAGCTGAAAAGAGGCTACAAAACAAAATTAATATCTTGCCTGAATTTTCAGATAAGTGCAACCTAACCCCTTCAGTGTCTTGATTCACAGAGGATCTAAGTGTAAACACAGCAACAAATCAGATCTAAATGCTCAAAAATATTAAATAATGAGTACTTCTGTTGTATTTAATTCTTATATGACCTAATTTTTACCTTAAAAGTCTGAAAATAAACACATTGTAATTGCAATTATTTAACTGTATAAAGTGATCTTGGTACGATTTGCAAGAAAAAGATGATGAGCTGCCCAGTTACTTCATCCCACTGAACATGAAATAGAGATTGGAGTCATTGCAAAGCCTGAATTTCCTCATTCTAAGAAAGACTAGTTTCTTTTAAAGCATTTTTTTTGCTGGATGACTAATATATTGGGAAAATATGAAGCATTACCTGTTTTTTAGTAGAAAGATATGTTTCTCCCCTTGGGTCTACGTAGTGAATTATATGCAGAGACTCAAGAAAAATTGTAATTGGGATTTTAATTGAGAGATTTGCCAGGGTTGAAAGCAGGTTTTAAATTATATGATGGAGGACAGAGCTATCAAAATCCACCACTGACTAGTGCTATAGCTGTGCTTGCCATTTATAGTGTGCAGCCAGGCTTGGAGAGAAAAACTCAGAAAATAATAAAACAAAAAAGAGTTATCTATCATCTGTGTTTCATTGATGATTGCTCAGAAATAGCAAGTCTATGGTTAAGTTGAACCTGTGAGAAAGAAAACTTTTCCAAGTCTATTTTTCTCCCCATCAGTGTAAAGGTTCAGCAGTGTGGATGGGTGATTTCTGATGTGACAGTTTCAGAGTCATAATGGTTACCCTGATAGCAGGCAGAATCAAATGCTTTCTGGTTTTGGTTTTAGGTGCAGTAAACAGGGGCGAGATTTTTCCATTTAAGTGGTAAACAAAGAAAACTTACAGAAAGTTTTCTAGTACCTGAAGTGAAGACTTCTGGAGGCAGCTAGCTCTGCATAGAACCTCTGTGCTGTTCCTAAGTGTGGCTTGTCCCAGTCAGACATGTAACAAATAACTTTGGGAGGCACATAGGAAAGGCATTTGAACACTATTGTTGGGGGAAACAAACAAACAAAAAACCTACTTTATTTTATTTTCCAACTAACAATATAAAGAATTTTACATGAGGCAGGAGGTATCTTTTGTACACTCTTCCCACTTTCAGTTTCAGGGAGACCTTACAGTGGCCTTCCAGTACCTGAAGGGGCTACAGGAAGGCTGGGGAGGGACTTTTTACAAGGGCAGGTAGTGATAGAACAAGGGGTAATGGCTTTAAACTGGAAGAGGGTAGGTTTGGATTAGAAATTCTTTCCTGTAAGGGTAGTGAGACACTGGCCCAGGTTGCCCAGAGAAGCTGTGGATGTCCCCTCCCTGGAAATGCTCAAGGCCAGGTTGGATGAGACTTTGAGCAATTTGATCTAGTGGAAGGTGTCCCTGCTGATGGCAGGGGGTTTGGAACTGGATGATCTTTAAGGTCCCTTCCAACCCAAACCATTCTATGATTCCATGATTCTGTGAAAATTCAAATATATTTGTGTTCCAGTTTAGCAGAGCATGAACTTGTGTGAACCACTGACCGTATTCTCCTTTTTTTCATGACTTGTAGTTAGCTCTTACAGAAAGTTTTCGTTTTTCCTTATTTGCTACCACAGAATCAAAATATAAATACAAATTTCTGAGCAGCTTTACATAGAAGACCTGACAACAAGGTGTAAAGAGGGTGGAATTAGAAGAGTAGATCCCACATTTCTCATCCCAAGTGCAAAAAGGAATCTCATGCCTTAACTTCTGGGTCAAACATTTACCATTATAATGCTCTGAGCTTAATTTACTTATAGCCAATATTACAGTTACCAAAATCAACAGAAATATATTGAGTTTAATGGAGTTTAGATTCAGGTCATGCCAAAGGAAGTTTTTTCCTTAGAGTTACACACTTCTTTGAACTGCATACACTGCTATAAGCAGATGCATACATATCCATTAACTGATTTTTTAACAGCAACCAAACAATCCCACGTGCCTTAGTTGACTGGATCTCCTTGTTTAAAACAGGTTGAGATCTACACAAAGTCAATATAATCTGAGTCTTTTAGATAAACTGCAGCAGAAGAAACTGTTGTGATTTAATTTCCCAATATTTTTTCTTCATATTGCATTAAATGACCCATGACTTTTATTAAATTGGAAACTTAATGTATTGGCATTTTCAATGCCTTAAGATTTATATTTTTCATGGTTTGTATTTATATTCCAGTTTTACTTAATTACATTTCTTGGAAAAACTAATTTCAGAGGACTCTACCAGCTGCCATTCAATGAAATCCAAGTATCAGAGAATTCAGGGTTTCTTTGCTCCCTTAAGCCAAGTAGGACCAGTTATGGTACCTATCTACTCCAAAGGGGTGCAGAACATTTTGGCCTTTCCTCTTCTTCGACCTAGTATTTTCTCTTCTCCACACATGAGCAAGAAAAGGCTGTTTATATGGGAAGAGTCAGATGTTTTCAGGTAGATCAAGGTTTCATTGTGCCTTGTGGCAAGGCATGCAAGGAGCCATGGCCACAATTAAGGCTCCTAAAAAAAGGGACTTGTTTTTCCAGTGTTTAAAATTATTGCCAGAATTGCTGGTCTCTGCTGATACTTCCCCATGACTGCACAAACTTACCCTTCAAGATGATTTTTCTAAAGAAGGCTCAGTAAAAATAAGTCAAGTGTTTCCAGAGGAATGAGAACTCAATACAAGATTTTGCCTATACAAAAATGAAATCAAACCAAAAGTTATGACAGTTGGGCTGAGAATTTTTACAGAATTAAAAATTTGAAATGTGTGTATTTGGGAAGAGGGGATCTTATTTAATACTGTGAACACAATTGTCCTGGTTTTGCTACAATAGCGTTAATTTTCTTATTAGTAGCTCGAATAGCTGTGTTTTAGTTTCAGTATAGGATTTGTTATGAGAAAGATGTTGATAGTACTAATGTTATTAGTTGCTACTGGTGTCCAAGGTCACCATGTTTTGCCAATTTGCAAGTGCAAAGGACTGGGAGGCAGAAAGTGTAGTAATTAGTAAAACCCGAAACTGGCATTTAGATATGCCAACAAGATATTCCATATCATGTCACATCATGTTCAGTGTATTAATCAGGCTTGACCAGAAACTGGGGTTATTCTCTTGGGCATCACTCAGGCTTGCTCTTCCAGGATTGTGGTTTGGGTCTGGGGACTGTCTCTGCTCCAGGATCACTGGCTGGGGACAGGCTGGGTATTGGTCGGTGGGTGGTGGGAAATTGCACTGTGCATCACTCATTTTCATATTCTGTTATCATTGTTATTACTATCATTATTATTTTATTTCAATTTGTTTGTTTTGTTTTGTTTTGTTTTTTTAATCTCAACCCATGAGTTTTCTTAATTTTACCCTTACAATTCTCTCCCTAACCCCCTGGGGCAGGTGGAAGAGTGAGAGAAAATTGTGTTTGGCTGCAGCCAAAGGAGTGAAACCACCACAACAAAGTTCACCCTTCCCACGACAAACCAAGCAAGATTGCTCATGTTTTAAACCTCCAGAGTTTGGGTCGTAGGTTTCTCACTAGGGAAACACCCTGCTGTCTGTAATTCAGAATGCCAAATTTGGGCATCCTTTTGCTTCCAGGAAACTACTGTGAGACGTTCAGTGAGGGCATCTGTATATACATGTGTGTGCAAGTTTTCCCTCTGCAATGGAACAGTCATGCACTGTGTTTACCTATTGTCCCTAAAATGAGAATAGGTAACTGGTATCCATATATTTCTTACCCTTTAACACTTGATGTTATAACCATAAAGCTAAAACATTTTTTTCAGAACAAAAGAGAGAGACCTTCTTCTCCTCCTGGGAAAGGTAATGAGGTGTGCCTTTGATGCAAGCACAAGTGTTGTCTACAACAGGTAGAAAACAAAATAAAAATAGCTGTTCTGTACTATGAAATGAAATAAATGGAGTTTGAACCTTAATTAATTTCTTCTTTAAGTATCAGACAGTAATCAGCACAAATTGTTGGGTAGGACATTTTTGGTCTTGAAAACATGGAGTCTTTGCTTCCCTGCCTCCTCCCCTCCCTACAGCTGCAAGAATCCATCTGAGATTAAGAATGATTTTTTTTTTTATAGCACTTATAAAAATCAAGTCTACAATCAACGAGACAAAGCAAAGCCATCATGAAAGGAAGTAAACATCCGGCCTTGGTGCGTGTGTAGAGCACTGGCTGAAATTGAACCTCTCCAGCACAGCTGAAAGCCTGCTCAGCAGTCTGTGCGGAAGGAGCTGGCAGCCTTCAACCAACCTCTAATGAGCCTCATCAAACAAACAAAACAACAAAAAAGAGGCTTCACAAATTAGCACCAAAGACAAGTATTAGATGATTCTTGTTTTGTACAGTGCACACATCCACAGTGCCTCTAGGGATGGGGAGAATCTGTCCTTATGTTGGCCCTCTAAATGTGGAGCATCCCTTTTAATAAGGACATTCATCCTTCTTCTGGAGCCAGTAATGCAAAACAGGTGCTTCTGGGCAATGAGTCCCTTGAATATTTGGGTTGAGATAAATCTCATCTTGAAGCCCTCCTCACTGTTGATGATAAAGACCCATCCAAATTCTGTACTGTTATTGTCTTCTGCTGATAGGTTTTGAGAAGGCCACCAATTAAGAGGGTCATTGCAAGGATGAGAAGCACAGCCCACCAAGTTAGGCTTCATGGTGACCACTATTCCATCTACTTTGTGTTTCATTGACTTAATTGATGAGCACCATTGTTCTCCATATCTGCATAAGGTATGCCTCTTTCTTTTAATACAGCATCTCATGTCAGAAAAAAAATGTTATCTCACCAGCTTGCAACACAGCTAGGGGTATCTATTTCTCACTCAGCACAAGACCATATTCCTCAGTAAAATCTGCATGTGTACTGAAAATATGGAAGGAACAGTATATTCTTTACTTTGCCAAAGTTTCTGCAAATGTGACAGGAACAGCACAAGCTGCTTACTAAATTCTTTTTATTTTTTTCCCCCAAAGTACTCTGATTTATAATAAGAGCAGAGACTAGAGAACAATTCTTACATAAAATCAAACTGCACAATTCTGCCTAATTATTTACCCTTGAAAGGTGACTTTCTAATCTATCTCCAGATGCCCTTTTTTTCCTCACTGTGATTCTTTGCACAACTGTCCTCATGAAAAATATCATTTGAAATGGGGACAGCCCTGTTTGGAATACATGGATCAAGAGCTTTTTCCAATAAGCTGCAGCTCCCATCTTAATGAGAATAAGAGCCTTATGACAACTACAGGGCTTTCAATAGCAAATAGAGCTTCAGTACAGTGTACTCAAGCTTCAAATTTTGCCTCCTTCTAGTTAAAAAATAGCCCAAACACTGCAGTATTGGCAGAGAGGGTCAAGGCTTGGTTTTAGTCTTGACTCTTCTCTCAGGAAGGAAGAATGCAGTGGAGGCTTTTGTGGAGGCATCTACACTAGCATTTTGGTTATCCTACACTGCAAAGGGATATGAGAGCACCCAAATGGGATTTTTTTATGTCTGAAACCAGAACTAGAATATGCAGTGCCAAGACACTGGTAACATGCTCCAACCATGTACAGTCCCTTCGATCAGGCTGGACCTAGACCAAAGCAAAACACTCTGAAATGTAAATGTGGAGGTTGTTGCATCCTCAGCATCAACTGCTTCACTCTATAAATCTGCTTCTGCTGGTCTGCACTACCTGTTAATGTGGACATAACCCAGTCATGTGTAAGGGCAGGGAAGTGGCAGGTGGAGGTGTGGGGTCTCAGGCAACTCCCAAAGGACGTCTGGAGATTTCATCAGCAGGGCAAGGAGTCTGCAAGGGAGAGATATGGGGAAAAACACCAGAAGAAGGCTGCAGGGTTGAAGCAAGCCAATACACTGCATCTAGAGATGCAGTCATGTCAGATACTGCAATGAGTCTGAAATGGAGGTGTGGGGGGAGAGGAAAGATTGAAGTGGGATATGTAGAGCTACTTAAGGGAATCGTCTCCTTACAATGATGGGGCTGCAGCATGTTGGACAGTCAGAGTGAACACTTCGGATAGAAATTACAGAATTCACAGAAATCATGTAAATTTTCAACTGATTTTAGCTTTTACAGATCCAAACCTGGACAGATGAGGCTGAAAAAAACCAGGATAGCCCCAGTATCCCCCAACCTATTTCTTTCCTGATTGCAGACTAAACTCAGAAGCACTCTCCTGAACATTCATCATGAGTTAGTTTCACATATCGAAAGCACAACCGGAATCATGGCTACACAGGTTATGGCAAAACCTAACTCTCTTTGGCAAGTCCTTACCCAGCCAAAATTAGAATCACCTTTTCTAAAGTGGATATCACTCTTCTAAAAGAAATCTGAAGAACAAGAGACAGTGTCTAAAGACAGCGACCAGTGAATCATAGTGAATTGCTGATGGATACGTAGCTTGCTATTGTTTGGCATGGCAAATCCGGTGATGTCAGCCAAATGCAGTAAAATGGAAATGATTGATTTTATCCTGCTTCACTTGCTGAAGGGGCTTGGACTCAAGTTGCGCAAAGCAAACCTTTTGCTTTTTGTTACTTGTTTTAATTCATGGAGTAGAAACTTTTGAGTGTTTTCACTTTTCTGAGGACTTAATTAAGAAAATGTTGAAATGAAATGTGATTTTGGAAAAAATAATCTTTTTAGAACAATCTTATGTTGGATCAAACATGATTTCACAAGCTGTTTTGATCAGTCTCACTTCATGTGTTTTGGCAATGAGAAAAAAAAAGCTTTTAGTAACAAACTATGTTCTCCAGCTCGATCCTTGATTGACATGTAAATTTGGAAGAATGATTCATGAGAAATAATCTGTTTGGTGGAGTGTAGCCACTGTACTAGGCATTTAGGGCAGCAGCCAGAGCTGAGTTCAGTTTCTAAGGACTGATAATGAAGATGAGCCTAAGCCTCCATTTAGAAATGTGGAAAAATTCAAGTTTCTGTACACTCAGTGAGTGGTATTTCCCTCCTTCTGACTCTCAGATTATTTAAAAGAACAATATCATCCTGAGAGAAAATGAAGACAAAGAAAAAAATGACAACATAAATTAACCACTACCCTTTCCTTTCCATGTAACAATAGCATAACACATTCCTCCCATCTTTTTTCTTGATAGAGAGGAACTGCAAAGGCAGCTGGAGGTTTCCCACCTCCAGACATTCTAGATACACCCCCAGATTTCACTGATACCCAAATGCTTTCAGTTTTCTGGTCCCTCTCATGCTGGGATACACAGCATCCTTGGTACTATGCCTGACTGCATTGCATGACACTGCAGCTCTTCATTCCTTCTTCACCAGTCTCCCACCATTAGAAGATACTTTTTCTAACTCATCTTTTTTTCCATTTTTCCTTGATAGCATCTATTCTGCAAGCAGACACCACATCACACAGAAACACAACTTGACTTTGTTACCCACACTAGACTTCTTAGGTATTTTTAATATATTTTATCTAAAATTTTTCATATTACAAGGCCACAAGTGATTGCACTGCATGATGCAGACAATCCACCACAGTGTGTTTAGCTATAGTTGGGGACCCCAGATTTCACACTTTGTTATAACCATATTTTTTTAGTCCACCGTATAGCATGAATTTTCAATTTCTTTAACAAAAATGCTGTCATTTTTGATAAAATAAAAAAAATGAAAATTGAGCCCTGTCCATTGGTTTCTTCCATGCCACCCTTTTCTCTATGCCAAGGCCAACAGAGGTTTCCTCTTCCCAGGTCTTTCATCTCTCTTTAGGAAGCAGTTCATTTTTTCAGTTCACACAGGCAAGATTATAAACATTTACTTTCACCTAGGTTTTCAGTTTCATCATGAACACATTGCAGCTTCCTTAAGACTTAGCTAATACTTCAAGTAGTCATCCAACATTTGTTTATGTCCAGACTTCTTCATTTGTGACCAAAACTGGACAAGTGCAAAAATCCATGTGGGATATTGGTATTTATTTTTAGCAGAGAATCCACCATACTATGTTGTTTTGTCATTTACACCACCTTAATTCTAGAGCACACCAATATCAGAGCAGAATCTAGCACTTTTTAGCTGAATAAACCAGTTCTACAGTGTGTATTGTCCTCATTGCTTCATGACAGTGGCTCATGATCTATTAATTCATTGTCCATTTCTTCTTGTGTCTCTCTCAATCATTTATTGTATAATAAAATATTAGGGCCATGAAAGCAGCATCTCTGTAGGAACACACCAGCACAGAATCTGTGTTTAGAACCTCTTCTCTCATTTAGAAATGTTAAAACAGTTCCTCATTTTCCATTGAAATGTAGGAAAAAAACTTTTACCATGACAGTGATCAAACATTGGGACAGTTAACCCAGAGAGCCTGTGGAGTCTCCATCCTTGGAGAAACTCACAGGCTCATTGAACAAAGCCCTAAGCAATGTTTCAAGCTGGCCATGCTCTGAGCATGGGACTGGACTAGATGACCTCCAGAGGTGTCTTCCAACCTCAACCATTCTGTGATTCTATGAATTCTACACAATACTTATACAATGCACAAAAATAGTGCTTTAATTTGTTTTCTGAGTGCTGAAACCTTCCCCTCTGAATTGAGTCTTCAAGAGTGGCAGGCACAGAGTCTAATGTGACTGAGGATATATCTACGACACAGCATTATTTAGAGATGCTTCAGCTAGCATGGATGTCATTGCATTCTAAGTATAAAAGTGTAAAGCTCAGGGTGGGGTTTTCTAGAAAGTGATGCTAATTTAGGTGTTGAAACTAGAAAAGACAATGCAGAAACACCTCCAGACCATAGTTTGTATGACTGCCATATGGGAAGTGCTGAAGCAGTGGAGAAGTATTATCCTGCAGTTATAAACCACACTCATGGATTGACATGGCACCTTGGCTAACACCTGTGTGTACAGGTTACAACGTACCAAGAGCTGGATTCTTCTCTACGTGACCCTACATGTTTGCATAATACACACCTCCTTGTAAGAGGAACTCTTTTGTCTGTCTCAGGATTTAGTAATTCAGTAATTTTTAAAAGGTCAGCTCTGGAATTTAGCCTATTAATCAAAATGTAGGCAATTCATTGCAGGCTAAGTGGTAATTTCAATTTAGCCTCAACCTGAGGGCACATGCCTCATCCTTTTAGCTGGCTAAATTTATCATTAATAGAAACATTGAAGTAAACGATGTCATTGCTGGCAGTGTACCGATCTACCATCAGTATCAGATGATGTGCATAATTCCTGAGCTGAGCAGAGGAAGGGCAATCAGTTTAACATGGACTTGTAAATAAATGCAATGGGTTAGCTTTTCAGACATTTGTATAATGGAGAGTGATAGCTTTGCCTAGGCAGCAAGTGGGGACAGAAAAAATGTCGTTCCACTTAAATATTTTTGAGATTTCTCTTAAAAATTCTGACAGCATGACTTAAAGGTTAATGTTACACACATACACATGCCATTTTCTTGTTTTCAAGTATTTTCATAGTGTCATTTTCTGCCTGAGTTCAGGGACAGATGTGTTAACTTACTGTGTTACCTAGGGACACAGTCTATACTTAGAGAACTCATGAAAGAATGGAAAGAGTTTCCTTCTACAAGTGGAAAATCAAGATATGAAGGGCATGATTTGCCCTGCTTAACTAGAGCAGTAGAGGTCCCTCTGTAGGCAACAGGGAGAGGTAGGAACATCCCATAATCAAATCAGATCTTAGTTGGGTTCAGCCAACTTCTGAATTCTCTCTGTGTCTCAGTGTTGACTACACGGATGACAAAGAATAGCTCGACTGCCAGAATAGGTACCTCAGGTAGATGCTAAAGTGAGGTGGAGGTGACACCTCACCTAAATGATTTGCCTCAGTTGTCAAAGCTGGTGATAGCTGAGTAATTATACCAGGTTTTCTAGAATCCCAGTTAATATGTCAGCAATAAAAGAGGCCTCCTGACCCTACAATAAATAAAAAAACTTGTCTATAATAAATAAGAAGATGTCACTTCTCATGCTTGTCAGACATCCTAGATGGCATATTTACCATTTTCCCCTCAAATTTGTAACACAGCAACCAACAGTAGTCTTTAGCACTAAGACATAGGTATTCACTGTGGTTAAAAATGTTGGTTTGCTCCTGGAATCCACTCTGTAGCATATAATCAAGAATGGAACCTCTATATTATACTGGTAGTAAGGTATTTCATGAAAAAAAGTATATACCTTGACAGGAAATATTTTAGTACTTTTTTTCATCCTGATACAAGACAAAAAAATATTCAAAGCAGCAGTCATTTTTGCAAAAAGAAAGATTCCCCAAGTAATAATATTTTGGTTTGGTTTTTTTGTGAGAACTGTGAAAATCTAGCTATAATGGCATGACTTTTTAAGTGCATTGCTTGGAGTTCCCCTAGATTCCCCTAAGGGTATTCTGCCTAGACTGACATCCTGTCCCTGGAAAATTTTAAGGGAAATGAAGCTTCACAATTCCCAACAGGAGAATGCTTCAGTTGAACAACTGCAAGCAGATTCACAGCCTAAGAGTTTCAGCTGAAACATTGATGATAATTAGACAGCAAGTCCTGTCCCTTCAAAAAGCTTTTGTACTGGTCTGTTAGTACAAAAAACATGTTCACCAAAATTGATAAGATGGTGTAAAAAGGTAGATGTCCACACTTCAAATTTTTTATTTTATTATGTTCTTTCTAGACTTAAAGCTAGATTGGCAACACCTCCTATGATGGAGAGTTTCTTAAAATGAAGCTACTACTGACACTGCCAAATGTGGTTGGAGCACAGGGATAACACACAAAACTGAGCAGGCAATGGGATTGGAAGGAAATAGTATAAGTGAAAACTATCAGTTTTCTGATACTTACTCGTTTTTCCCCCACATTTACTATCCTTTATGTTTATACAGGGCATAGTCAGCCTTCTGGACAAACTTTCCGCTGTCATAGAATTTGTGTCCCCACAAAAAAATAAAAAATAGTATTTTGCTCCAAGCATGAAGCTATTGGTTCAACAGCTTTTTAATTTTTTTTTTTATTTTTTATTTTTTTAATGGCTACATGCATGCATGTGCACTCAGTGCAGGACTATGAAAAAACTTAACTTCCTAAAAAATACTGAGTAAAATCTCACGCAAATTTTTTTGCAGCCAGGATATTACTCATTAAAGCCCATTGTTCATATTCCAGGAAGATTTTGATTAAGATACAATTATTACTGGATCCTGATAATGTCTGCATCAGTAGAGACTGAATGTTGGTGACTGCCAGTCAGTTTGAATTTACCTGTTTTAGAGGGACTTGAGTCAGTTAGGCTCTCAATTTATACTTTGACTTGATGGCAGGGGACGTAGTTTTAAAATCATTATTTAATATACTAATTTTTGGTTTCTGCAGGAATGGAGCTCTCTAAACAAATCTGATTTGATCTCAGTAATATTAGTACACTAATAAACTATATGTAAGGAACTACACTGACACCACAGACATAAGGAAGGATTTAAAACCATTTGAGCTATCCTAGGGTACTCCTGGTCTCCTATAGCTGGTCCAGAGTGATGCTTGTCTCCTATGCTAGTACTATGTGAAGGGCTAAAGACTCCATTGGTGTTACCTACCTACACGAAGGCAAATGGATCAAGCCTTGTTTATTTACCACAGCCGTGTGGGCAATCACCATACATTTATTCCCTTGTGAAATAGACACTAATTAGTTGGACAGCAGTAATTTAAAGAAGAGCTGTTATCCTGTGGTCTCTACAAGCATCTCATCTTTGTCTGTCTATGCCTTTCCTTTTTTGTTATGTAACATTCTGTATCTCATCAGGAGTCTAATATAAACCAAAACAAAATCTGTGAAATGCTCTATCAGAATAAAACATTCAACTGAATGATAATAATCACTTTTTAAATGTAATGATTAGCAATTATTCAGTATATAAGCTTTCCTAGGAAGCATTGCTAGGCAAAGCTCAGTTTATCTCTATATCCTCTTAGCATGAGGACACAAAACCCTGCCATCCCTCATCTTCCACTGCATCACAACGTGGGATTTCATTAGTCTTAGCCAACTCCAAAACTAACACTCATTTACATGATGCACCCCATGGAGAGAGCACGCATATCATGTCTCATTCAGTGACCAGACCAAATGCAGAAAGTGGACTGAAGCTGAAGAAGTAAAGCAGAACATTGGCTAATACACAGTTAATTTGATTAAGTTTTTCTATTCTGACTCTTTGATCTGCTTTTATCAGTTCTAATCACAGCAACAGGATTGTTTTAAGAAGAAGAGACCTGTAATTTCAACAGGGTCTACTCTGCTGCTTTAATGAAGGTCAGCTTTGGGACCACACTGTTAGGTATTATGTGTAGGTGAAGCAAGTCAAGACATCCAGAGAGACCTTGACAGGCTTGAGAGGTGGGCCCATGCAAACCTTATGAACTCCAACAAGGCCAAGTGCAAGGTCCTGCATGTGGGTCACAGCACCCCTAACACAAATACAGGCTGGGTGGAGAATGGATCGAGAGCAGCCCTGAGGAGAAGGACTTGGGGTGCTGGGGGATGAGAAGCTCAACATGAGCTGGCAACGCGCGCTGGCAGCACAGAGGCCAATAACCGTGTCCTGGGCTGCAGCAAGTGAAGCATGGCCAGCAGGTCAAAGGAGGTGATTCTGCCCCTCTACTCTGCTCTGGTAAGATCCCATCTGGAGTGAGGAGCTAGAGCAGCTCTCCTGTGAGGACAGGCTGAGAGAGTTGGGGCTGCTCAGCCTGGAGAAGAGAAGGCTTTGGGGAAGTCTTATAGTGGCCTTCCAGTACCTGAAGGGGCTCCAGGAAGGCTGGGGAGGGACATTGGACAAGGGCAGGGATTGACAGAACAGGGGGTGATGGCTTTAAACTGGAAGTTTAAATAGTAGGGAGAAATTATTTCTTGTGAGGGTGGTGAGACACTGGCCCAAGCTGCCCAGAGAAGCTGTGGATTCTCCTCCCTGGAAGTGTTCAAGGCCAGGTTGGATGAGGCTTTGAGCAACCTAGTCTAGTGGAAGGTGTCCCTGCTCATAGCAGGTGGGTTGGAATTAGATGATGTGGATGAAGGACGGTCTCTGTAACCACAACGGTAGTCATTATAGAGCAAGACCTATATATTTTAATAGGAAAGGGATTTAAAAAACACACTTCAGTATCACAAAAGAAGTGATCCAACTTGGCATACCATCTGCTAAGTGCCTTGTTACCAAATATCAGCTGGGGAAAAAAATTGCAATAGCTTTATGTATAAATAGAAGATGTCAGTTTGGAAGCTTGTCAAACCAGCAGCTTTTAGAGGAACTATTTGGAAAAGAAAGATGTCAGCCTCCAATTTTATTTTTGTTCTGCTCTTGAAGATGCATCTTAAAATTGACATTAGTGATTTTTTATTCTTTGTAATTAGAGAGCAATCAGATTCTTTTTATGATAGTGTGTTTCCTCCTTAGTAGAAGTTTTTTTGTAACTGACTTATGTTCAAATATAATTTTCACAGCTAAAAAGAGATAATCCTATATAAAATAGGTTTTAATTGACTTATTTTGATATGGTTTACACAGATGAACAGAGATAGTCCTATATAAAATCAAACTCTACTATTAGTATTCTTCCTCTCTCTAGTGTTCATTTACTCATATAAATCCCACTGGCAATAAGGCAATTACACCACAGATGGCAGAGTTCAAACAAATTAGATTCTACTGTCTCTTCACAAATAGCTTCAATGCACAAACTTCTCCAAAGCCTGTATCTGTCGAGTCCTCATCTTACCACTTGAGTGCTTGCATAACATCACCAAAATGCTCTCTTTTGTCTGCATTTCCTCACATCATCAGTGCCTCTTCACTGACTCCTTCCCTTGCCTTAGCTGACCCCTCACAGCCCTTCCTCAGTTGTTACCCTCAAAATGCAAGTGAAGGACAAACATCAAATAGTCATCAAGTCACAGATTCCTTTTGCCATATTTTGCATCTCTTCTTTCCAACTGCTCTTCCACTGTCCCTGTGCATGTGCCTTCTATATTCTATATCCCTCAGAACACAGACCACATCTCCTTGTGTGCCTATGTAATGTATTTTACAAGGAGACTTCAACCCTGGTTACACTGGGGGTTCTACCAGTCTGTATTACAAATAATTAATATCTTCATTAATATGTCAAAATCTGTTCCCCTGAAGGTTTTGCATAGATTTATTCATATCTCAGCAACTCAGAACAGCTTGACTGCTCCTTGAAATTAAAAGAATCTTGCCTTGGCATGAAGGAGTGCAAAGGCAGCCTCTCTAAACACAGAATAGAGGATAATAAAGCTTGAGGAGCTGGATAGCCACCATACCATCAAATCAAATTTTGGAGTGCTGCAAAGCCAGAAAGGTCCCAACAAAACCTTCTTCTGATGAAATTCCATCAGTACACACTGACGTAACAAAAGGATCTGGATCACTATTTTTAATTATCTATGTCTCTGGTTTGGGTAACCTGAAGTTCTGGATCATTTCCACCCAATTTCAGCCACAGCAGATGTCTACTCCTCTGTGGGATGGGAGTGGTCCAAGGTGAACGTGTCTTTGGACAATCTGCCTGTAGTGTTTGTTATTTAAATTCATAGGACAAGCATCTTCAGAGTAAAAGGGGCGCCTTTTGCTGTATTTCTGAAACTCAAAGGAAGAAAGAGTGACACCAGGTCTGTGCATTGCAGCTGAATCAGAAAAGAGGTGGACAGAGAACAGAAAAAATATTCAAGAACTCTGACTTCAGCTTAGGCATCACAGAGTGAAAGCATGAAAATCCAAAAACAATATTCAATTGTAGTCTTAATCAAAACTTAAATATTTAACATATCCTTACATATAGTTTTATATAAAATAAATTTTAAATATATACAGTTAGTGGATACAGACACAAGGGAACTGCTCCCTGCAACTACGAGACTTCCCATTTACCAGCAGCATCAAACACCCAGCACATTAAGACCCAAGAAAATTTTTAATTGGCTACACTTACAAACCTTTTTCTACTTTTCAGGTGATTGGACTGGTGCTTCCTGCATTTTGTATTGCAAACTTTTTTCTCATTAATTAAAATATGCTATTAACTCTTCCCTCTTTAAAAGAGGAGAGTTTATTTTCTTGACAGAAACAGCTTTCAGGGTCCACTTCAATAAACTTCCTACTAAAGGTGTTAAATAATGTATTTTAAACATAAAAAACATGTCTCACTGGCAAGAAACTTCTTTAATTATCTCCTTTCATTTACGCTGAAATCTCATCGCAGAAACCCAGTGAAGGCAAATATCTGCCTCCAAGGTTTGGATATGGAAACTAAGCTCTGGCCATAGCCCCACTGTGAGATTTTTAACCTAAAGAAGCTGTAGTATCTACTGTCCCTCATGAAGAAGGTATTTACCAGGCTGCTGTATACAACCAGATATGGAGGCAATCCTGAAAGACTAATGGGTTCAAAAAGAGAGAATTTGGGATACAATGATAATATGTTCAAGTAGTGAACATAGGGAAGAACTATCAAAACTTGCCTGCTCTGAGAACTGAAGTTATAGTAAAACAAAGTTTTAAAAATTCATTAAAAAAATCATTGAACGCTTTACAACCACAAACTATGTTGTGAAAGAGATGGAAATATACAAAAAATGAAAGCAGGCAGAAGCAGAAAGAACTTTGAAATACATAATTTCTTTACAAAACCAGATTTCAAGATGAAGTTAGTGACAAGACCAAGTGCCACATTTCTACTGTACCCTACTGTGCCCTGCACATAGCTTTGCTACTGATTTTGTCCTGTTTGAAGCTCATCAGTGTATCTCTTTTTTTTGTTTCTTTGTTTTAAGTTTACTTCTTGCCTCGTAGTAGATTCATCTATTACTTCTAGTAGCTTTTCACACATTTAGCTTTGAAGTAACAAAGCCTCATAGCAGCCAATATTGAATAAATACCTTTGTGACATACAGTTGAGTGTATTAAAGGTGGGAGGAAGACAACTCCAAATGTCTGATCTAAAATATTCTGTGAAGCTTTTATTTGACTTAACTGAGACATTAAATTTTAAGGTGAAGGGGAAAAGCAAGAGTTGCTGGGAAAAGTATGGCAGATTAAGGAGAAGAAAAGCTGAAGTCCCATGTGAAATGTAGGTTGCACAGCCAGCATTCAGGAGTTTCTTGGTCAGAAACTCAATTCCTGGGCAAAACATGGAGCAAGACCTCTTCAAACACATTTCTGGGTGCACAGTGGAGGAGAAGGCAACTGGGAACCATCAACACAGATTTAACAAAGGTAAATAATGCCTGATCAATTCAAACACCTTCTGTGATAAAATTCCTGATTTTGTGGACAAAAGAGGAGCAGTGAAGGTCATTTGCCTTATCTTCACAAGGCTTTCAGCACTGTATCCCACAGTATTCTCATATGGAGACATTATGGTCTGGATGGGCAGACAACCAGGTAAAATAGGTTTGGTTCAGAAGGGAGTAATTAATGGATCATGCTCCAACTGTAGGCAGCAAGTGGGGCACCTCAGGGTTCTGTCTGGGGACCTGGGCATTGAACACCTTTATCACTGACCTGGAGGAGGCCCTTTCTGTGTTGCTGAGAGGTTTTACATTACACAAGAAGAATTTATATAAGATGGGATCATAGTGTCTTCACAAACTCTAGGATTACAGAAGACTTTTGGGATCTTGTCAGGGAGTGGGGGAAATTCAGATGATAGATTAGGAGTTTTCCTTGTTTTGAGAACTAATGGCAGCAAGAAATACTGGAGGCAAAGCAATGAACTGCAATACACGACAAGGCATTATTTCTGTGACATACTGGATCATATACTCTGAAAGAGAGAAGGACAACTGAAAGGAACTGGATCTCAGAGGCAGGGAGGGCTGATAGTTGGCTGCCAATTGACTGGAACAGAGAGGGGAGCAGTGTTCATTTAAAACAAAAGGTTTTAAACAGTCAGACCCCATTCAGAAGTGAATTATATAAAGTTATTGAAGACTGTTAAAGATCTTTTTCAGCACCATCCCTACCAATGCCAGGATTCTGTGTTTGAGTAGGAACATCACATGAGGTAGGAGTGGATGCAAATTCATTTTCCCTCTTGTTGCAATAGACCAGTGGCACATCCCAGATAGACAAAGGATGCCTAACAGCAAGAAACCAGTAACACAACAGTGAGCCTTCCTCAAACTGTATAACTAGAAAATATGGAATACTGTTACCATAGCCTGCAAACTGCCTATCAGCTGGGATCACAGAATCACAGAATGGTGGGGGTTGGAAGGGATCTCAGGAGATCATCCAGTCCAACCCCCCTGCCAGAGCAGGTTCCCAACACCAGGTTGCACAGGAAAGTGTCCAGGTGGGTTTTGAACATCTCCAGAGGTGGAGACTCCATAACCTCTCTGGGCAACCTATTCCTGTGTTCTGGAACCCTAACAGAAAATAAGTTTTTCTTTAGTTTGTATGGAACTTTTGGTGTTCCAGTTTTTACCCATTGCCCTTTGTCCTGTCACTGGGTACTACTGAAAAAAGCCTGGCTCCATCCATTTGGCCTCCACATTTCAGATATTTATAGACATTGATCAGATCCCCTCTCAGTCTTCTCTTCTCCAGGCTGATGTGTCCCAACTCTCTCAGCCTTTCCTCATACGGGAGATGCTCCAGACCCCTCATCATCTTTACAGCCTTCCACTGGACTTTCTTTAGAAGATCTCTGTCTTTCTTGAACTGGGGAGCCCAGAAGTGGACAAAGAACTGGACTGGAATGGCCCAGAACTGGGCTGGGATGCATATATCTAGGAAGAAACTATGAATGTGAGTCAGGAGAAAATAACTTTAAAAGGGTTTTCTGGTAGCCAAAAAAGATTGATACCACAGTTCTGAAAAACATCTCTGGACAATGTTAGTTTTAGTGCACAGTAAAGGGAATAATTGCTTTTATTGCTGCAAGTGAGTTAGACGGAAATAGAAATAGAAGTACTGGTATTGCAAGCTCTCTATCTGTCTATTTGACACGTACACATATAATGGACAGGGCTAATAACTAATTTGTGTTGTTTTAAAAACATGGAAAATTGAAAAAATCTTTGGGTTGCAGAACAGTTTGCAGAGATAAAGATTATTCATGCACTGGAAGAAAAAAAACCACTAACAAAAGTAGTGAAGCAGTAAAATACTCAATGATTGAGATAAGCCAAAAAAACGTATTCTGTTCTGTACTTTGTAAGAAGTAGTGTAATCTACACTTACCACTTTATCATGATAAAGTATTTTCAAGTCCTTAAATAACTCAGCAGGATATTACACCATAACTATAAGAAAGAAATTTTTTTATCAAACTCAAATAGCTTGCATCGGAAGTAAAAAAAGTTGTCTTAGGGAATTTTGAACAGTTGCTGTTTTTCTTCAGTATACCTGGTACTGGCACAGTCTGGAAGGATGGGGAAACATTGACATTCTAATACTCAGAAAGTGAGCAGGGATAACCCAGGTAACAAAAAAAAAACTTCTATAGCTTCCAATAAATTAATGGAAAACCTGACTGAGCATTCATTTATCTTAGAAGTAAGGAAGAGGGATATAAGTACTGCCTCCCAACAATGTCTCTTGAAAAATAAATCATGTCACATAAGCCTGATTACATCCTTCAGGACACTGCAAATTCAGCTGATAAAGGAGTCAGTAGAGATATAATGTGCTTAGATTTCTGCAAGGCATTTGACTTAGTGCAGAACAATCTGATGAAAATACTAGAACTATACAATATTAATAAATTCCAGTTTAAATAGATTAGACAACAACCCAATCTCAAAAAGTAGCTGTTAATATGAAATCATTAAATGAAGAGATTAGTTGTCTTTTTATTATGAGATTGGTATGACACATTCATTAGGCGAGTACAAATATGCTGCTGATAAACTCAATAAGAACAGGCAGATTTGTAAATCACCATTGCAGAGCGGGCAAAAAGAGGGATCTTGATTTTTTTTTTATTTTTTTTTTTCTTTTTTTTTTGACTGTCACAAGTTCTGTCCATGAGCAAAGGCTGCAGTGCAGAAGTGCAGATATACAGACTAGGGCCTGTGGAACCTCAAAAGCATTTAAGAGTTCTGGATGGATAAATATGGAACAAAAAGGAAGGCAAGGAAGGAAAATTAACTGTTTGTATGACATTGGTAAAACCAAGAAAAGAATGATACAATGTAGTTTTAACTTCCACATTTTTTAAGGAATAGTGAAATGCAGATGATCAAGTAAAGAATTAAAGTAAATTAAAGAATTAAGTAAATTAAAAAGAATGTGGCCAGCAGGTCAAGGGAGGTTCTCCTCCTCCTCTACTCTGCCCTAGTGCGGCCACATCTGGAATACTGTGTGCAGTTCTGGGCTCCCCAGTTCAAGAGGGACAGGGATCTTTTGGAGAGTCCAGCAGAGGCCACAAAGATGATGAGGGGCCTGGAGCATCTGCCTTACGAGGAGAGGCTGAGAGAGCTGGGACTCTTCAGCCTGGAGAAGACTGAGAGGGGATCTGACCAATGTCTATAAATATCTGAAATGTGGGGGCCAAATGGATGAGGCTGAGCTCTTTTTGGTGGTGGCTGGTGACAGGACAAGGGACAATGGGCAAAAACTGGAACACTGGAAGTTCCATACCAAGAGAAAAGCTTCTTTCCTGTGAGGGTGCCAGAGCACTGGGACAGGCTGCCCAGAGAGGGTGTGGAGTCTCCATCTCTGGAGATATTCAAAACCCCGCTGGGTGCAGTTCTGTGCAACCTGGGGTAGTGAAGCTGCTTTGGCAGGGGGGTTGGACTGGATGATCTCCTGAGGTCCCTTCCAAACCCCACCATTCTGTGATTCTGTGATTCTGTGATTCTGTGATTCTGTTAAGTTGATGACAATCAATGTACTGTGACCATATGCTTACAAAAAAAAGAGAAAGCTAGCTGATAGGGTGTCAGATGAAAAGCAGGTAGGAAATCAGGTGTGAATATCTAGCAATGAGCATTCAATCAGGGACTGTGCTTTTAGCAGATGGTGGATTCTCAGGCTCTTTGTTTCTTCAGATAAAGAAGGCATATCTTCCTTCAGGGTTCCAAGTTGCAAAAAGTAAGTTAAGACTAAGATTTGGAGATCAACACAGGCAAAACTTAGTAGAAGTTGATGGTCCACTGGAGACATTAAACCAGGTACACAAAAGATCCTCTCCACTTTTCAGGTCTAAATCTATATTGCATGACTGTCATGGAAAGCTTGCTAATCCTTATGTTGGCAGATTTAAAAAAAACCCTACACCTTAAAAATGACATAGGTACAATGAGAGGGGCAGAAGAAAACATACCTTCATCTATTTATGTTCTGAACTGGCCAGATCAGAGTTAGTAATGCTCTGAAAGCTGAAAAACTTAATATCTCCTCAGCATTGTACCATGGCTGTCTTACATTTTTGTATTCCCAGCAAAAAAAAGAACAGCAAAAATGTGACTGAAGCAAATGTTGCTTAAGAGAGAGTTGGGATTTTTCTCTCCACTCATTTCAGCTGTGTTTTGGCACAAAGCAGGAAGGCAGAAAACCTGTTGGTGCCCTCTTATCTTAACATTTCCATCCCAGCCGTAGGCAGCCTGCAATGAAATTGCATTTGCAAGTATGCCAGAGTGTTACAGCAAATACTGCCATTCAGCTGGGTTATTCCATCGCCCTCCAACCAAGTCAGGAAATGCTGTATAGGTTAATTGACAGGCTACTGTGAATTACTCAGCTATAAATAGCATACCAAGGGTGCCTGGTGAAAGGATGATAAAACACAAGTGAAAGTTGAGGTTTTATGAAGTCATTTGTACCATAGGGAATTATTTATCGCTGTACTTGCAGTTTTTCTATTTTTCCTTCCCCAATACATATAGAACAGGGAGCAGACAGCAATAAAGAACTGTGAAATATTATCTTTAAAAAATTCATTCTCTCTTTTATTTCTGTATTCTTTCTTTTCCTACTCCTTTGCTAAAGTTCCTGTAGTACCATTCATATCAGATCAATCTTGTTCCTATCTCTTCCTCCAAACTTCTTTCCCATCAATAAACCTCCCTTATTCTTCAGATCATCACAAAAGACAAGCGAGGGTGGGTATGCATATATTCTCATAATATGCCTATGGCTACTGCTTTAAGGAGCATAGAGACATAGCACTCAAAATTTTCCTTTAGTATGGAAATAAATCCCTCATTTTCTATTCTCAACATTGAAGAGGCAACTGGGAGGATCTTATAGTTGATTAGAGAAGAAATACCTCCCTCTGAAAGATACAGAAAAGATTCATGAAAATTTAAAGATGAAATACAACCTTCAGGAAGGTTAAGGACAAATAACAGCAGATATGCCTGCTATTTCTGCATCAGCAGTGTACCCTTATCCACATACAGGATATTTCAGTAGTGTATAAGACATAGATAACTGCTCATGCAACTGAGCATTAACCCAAATATGTCTGTATTTTTGTATTCCCACAGACTCAACAGAAGTCCTGCAATTGAAGGAATCTAAAGATTCACACAACTGAAACTTCCACCTGGAATACTGCTTTCCATCTTTGTTACATTAATGTTGATCAAATAAATGGCTTGGAATTTTGATTATTCATAGGAACTTGTTTAATCTATTAATAAATAGTTGTCATTAAAAATCCCTCACCCTTTACTAAAAACAGAGGCAGGGAAAAATAAAAAAAGATATTTGAAATGTATAATGTTAAACTAACGCTGCTTCTCCCCTCTCACTGACATGTCATTACGTTTGTGTTTACTTGAGGTCAGAGTCATGCTAGTTTCCTGAAAGCAAAATACGAAGCAGTCACAGAGAAGAAGAAAAGAGAAGAAATATTGTGTCTCCATCCCACTCCACTGCAGAGGAGGACAACCACACCACATCATCTTCAATAGTGTAAACAAAATCTCATATTTTAGTGGTTCTTTCAGTGCAATATTCACCAGCAGGTTAGTTCTGATTCCCTTTGAAAGGTATCAAATTTACACCTGATGGTGTTAAGCCACAGCACACTGTTTGCCTTTAGGTTATGGGTTCCTACAAAACACAGTCAGTAACTGGCAAGGAAAGAAAATAAGAAATAAATGGAAGGGAAGGAAAGGGAAAATAAGAAACAAGAAAGGAAGAAGCAAGAACACAAGTCTTATATTGCAAGTGAAGATCATAGCCTAAATCAGTCTTGGGAGATATAATATAAACCAGATTGTTCTCCCTCATTTGGTCTAGTGAGAATGTCTCCTAGAACAACAGGCTGCCCAGGGAGGTTGTGGAGTCTCCTTCTCTGGAGACAATCAAGACCTGCCTGGATGCCTCCCTAAGTGATCTCATCTAGGTGTTCCTGCTCCAGCAGGGGGATTGCACTAGATGATCTTTCAGGGTCCCTTCCAATCCCTGACATTCTGTGATTCTGTGATAAACCTGATGGTACCAAAGACCATCCTGATATCTCAGGAAGTAAAGGTGAAGATTCTTTCCATTTGTATTTCATTCACTTGATCTCAATGTCATATCAAGTCCTCTAGGAAAACAGGTGGATGTTCTCATTCTTTTGTTTACTGCTTTCAGCTGAACAGTTTTTGTCCATTCACTTCTGATCTCTTCTTCTCCAGACATGATCTCAACATTGTTCTCAGTTGGTATCAGCAGACTTTTTTGCTGAGGTGTGTTAACTGTCCCCATGCATATGGCTAACCAATGGCAAATCTGCTGACTTATTTTCTTCTGCAGTGAGAAGAATAAATTACTGCAACTCAGCTAATGCAAGGGAATTTATTAGACTACTGTGGGTCAACTGTTTATCTGAGTCAATGGTCTCCCTTTCAATTCGTAAATTGTAGGAAGTAAAATTTGGAGTTTACCTCTTCTCCACTTATTGCTTTATCTTATCCATTTACTTGGAGGTTGATTTCAAGTCAGAGCAAAGACTCTCTCATCCTCTGTGCTTGCATAGAATCTTTCACAAATGCATTTCTGATCTCAGTCACAGATTTAATTAGTTGGATGTCTGCTTATCCAGACACTTTTATGGTCTTTGTCATTCTAAACAGTGAGTATGCAAAAGGAATAAAAAAAAATCAGGTTACTCAGATTGGATGAATTGAAATTTATGGTATCAAATTATAATATAATTCACATTTTCATTATTATCAGTCATGACCAATCAGATTTCCTGCCAGAAACTGATCAATTTGCAGAATATTTTCAACATTTATGCTGAATACTGATTCAAAAACGTCTGAACCAGAGAAAGGGTTTTCATCATGCTAAACACCAGTCAAATACTTTCACAGTTCCTTCAACTCTTCATCAAAATTTTACCTCTGCTATTTAACTTTTTCTTCCTCTTTAGTTTAATGAGTATCATAGCCTCTCATTTAGGCTCAAATTCAAGAAAGAAAAGCAATCCTTATTCTTTGACCCTATCACAGTGCTGAACAGGATTTAAGGTACATTTAAACAGTAAAGCCCAGAGATAATACAGGCATGTAGCAAGGGGAAAGAAAGAAAGAAAAAAAAAAAAAGAAAAAAAAAAAAGGGGAGCTGAGGGGGAGGAAAGGGAGATTAATAAAGAAGAACTTAAAGGTAGTCACAACACATGCAAATAACCAAATCTGTAAGTGATGCTCTGAAGAAAGCAGAAGCTCTCTAAAACAGTCTCAAAAGAAGAAAGGAGGCCAAGCTTCAACTATTTTTAAATAGTGTCAATTTGCAGCTCATCAGCAGGACAGTGCAAGAGAGGATTATGCAACTCCTTCAGGATGGTTATCCTGTGGGAAATGTAATTAGAAGGACTCTGCTCCCAAAGCATGTCAATCTGGAAAGATTTCCTCAAAGGGAGTTACCTACTACACATCCTAAAAGTGGGTCAGGGTCAAGACATAAAAAGAAAGGGAAAGGGAAAGAGGATGAATAACAAGACAGTGAAGAGGTCCATGGAGCAGGATTTTTACCCCTCTTTTTTAACTACAAGGATGGCAAGAGCAGACAGAGAAAAGGCATCTCCTTTCTCACCACAGGGTACCAAGGAAGGGCAAATAGTCTACAGTGCGGAGAATAGTCATGTCATCACATTGCTGATATTCAGGTTTGGGCCCCTCACTACAGGAAGGACATGGAAGTGTTGGACAGTGTCCAGAGAAGGACAATGAAGCTGGTAAAGGGGCTGGAGCATAAGTTTGATGAGAAGCAGCTGAGGGAAATGGGGTTGTTTAGCCTAGAGAAAAGGAGGTTGAGGGGAGACCTTCTCACTCTCTACAACTACCTAAAAAGAGGTTGGAGAGAGGTGGGGGTTGGTCTGTTCAATGAAGTAACAAGTGACAGGAAAAGAAGAATGGCCTCAAGTTGCTCCAAGGGCAGTTTACATTGGATGTGAGGAAGAATTTCTTTGCTGAAAGGGTTCTCAGGCATTGGAAGGGGTTGCCCAGGGCAGTGATGGAGTCCTGCAGATGTGTGAAGTTTTGTTAATTTTTCAGTTACTGAATATAAAATTTAAAAAGAAGATGTTTCCACTCCTACTATTCAAATGTGGATATATTTTCAAGCTGAAAGGGTTAAGGCCATTATTCTGTTCTGTGGGCCATTGCTTTTGATCACAGAAATAAAAGATCAAATCTAATCAAGTGATTTACTTTTGGAAACAGACCACAGCATGGTAACAACAGCTGCCCCTATCCATTCATTAAGGTGCTCAGCATATAGATTTAATGAGCATGAACAGCAGCTCTGTCAACACAATAGATGGCCCTACTAATAATCCATAAACTGTGCAGAATTTCAGCAACATGCTCCAGCAACAGATTTCTGTGAGCCCATTGTGGTTTTCTGGCTTGATAATAAAAGGCATCCTCTGCTGGAGAGAGAAACCAGAAGGCATCTGATCATCTATGGACTGACTTGCATATGCTGCAGTAATGATCATTTTTCAACCATGCTTTGGTGATGAGGCAGCTCCTCAAAGAATGGGAACAGAGGTATGGCCATTGTCACAGCACCACATTGTTTGTCTCAGGGAATTGACTTCAGTACTTATTTTCATCAGTGAAACCAAGCAGGCTGACCAGTCTCTTTTCCTCTTCACTACCCAGTGTGCATAAACATAATCTCATCTCCCACTTTCTGCAGCTGGCTACTCAAGTAGTTCAGAGACAGATGCTACATGGAAAGCAGACAACACAATCAGCTTTCCACTCTAGGAACACTCCATTTTCTCTCCTTTGGGAAGAAGTGAGCTGTTTAGCACTACAGAAAGAACAGATTTATGGGCTAATGCTCACTTTCCCATCTAAGTAACAGCCCAGAGGCCAAAACTAATCACAATGTCTCCTACTTATATTGGCATGACCCTGGTTCAATCCATTCTCAGGCCACCTGCTATAGATAAACTCTGTTGTTAGGATGCTGTACTTCAAGAGAGATACAGACAAGTGCTATCCAGAGTTACCAGACCTTTTCTGACTCTGCTGTCAGTGGGTAGAAGAAATCACAAGTCTCTACTGACATCTGTTATCAGCAGGTTGAATATGTCTCAAATGGCAGTGTCACAAACAAGCCCTTTAACACTTGGTGTCCCCAGACCAAAATCTGTAGGAAAATAATAGCCAAAATTTTCTGGGGATCTGAAGGGCTCTGAAGTTGGTAAGTTCCAGTGAGTTTTGTACAGCTAAGAAATGATCAGATATTTTTTTTAAAGCAGAACAGGGAAGACCCTGAGGAATTTTGTAACTTAAAATAGGAAAGAAACACCCACACCCACAGCCTGTTTTAGATCCAAAGAAATGTACTAATGATGATTCTGAAATTCAGGGTCCCCCTCAGAATTTAAATTTAGCAGCTTAGCTACTGTTTTATATTAAAAAAAAAAAAAAGACTCTGAGAAAATATGAAACACCACCCACTCCCTTTACTACATCTTTGTCAGATCTCCCACTCATCTCAATTCCTTTTGGCTCCCAGCTTTTCTATTTGCTGATTAAATTCAGAGGCGAGGGAATTTCCAATTATCACCTGCATATTGCATCTTAAAGATGTGAAATGTCTGGAAACAAGAAGCAGCACAAAGCCTTAAGTCATAAACTAGATACAGAACCTAAACTGAACACTTTCAGCCTATCTTTATGCCAGGGACAGAATGTGTCATCTGGTTCAGCTAACTGAATCAGATGTTTTGCATATACATTTGCATTGCTTTGTCAACTAGCCCTCCTAAAATATGTGCTTGATTTCTGTATAGAATTAAGGGAAGGATGATGGAAGGCTTTGAAAGGGCCCAAAAGAAGATCTTTATCCACTTGGTGCAGGTGGCTGGGCCTGACAGCTCTGCTGAATAGGTGATCTGGATTGTTCATTGTTCCTCTGAATATATATGTCATCATAGATGCTTGACTTCATCTTACATGCCATGTGAGGTTACCTAGAAAAAAGTCTTCTGCACCTATAGAAAACCCCAAGCTAATTCTTTCTTGAGAAAACATGACATTGCACACAGAGGTTCCTCCCTGGTGGAGGGTGAACGAGCGAACAAACCTCATGAGGCAGATGTTAGTCTGGTGGAAATCACTCAGACATCAACAGTGCTGACAGAACAGTTGTTCTGGAAGAGCTTTAGTACTGAAACAAAATGTGTTTCACCGCAATCCAGTCTTGTTGCATTCATCCATGAAGTAATTCAATCTTTTCCTTCCTCCATTTGAGCACATCATCTGACTGAGCCCTTTCGAATGAATCCTTTCAGTCAGTATGGTATGGACTAGGGGAAGCATAAGAAAGGTACCAGATAAATTTGTCTACGGATGGACAGAAAGATGCATATGTAAGAGAAATATCTATTAAGTATTCAAAATTTTGGAAGTATTCCAGGCTTCTTTCCTCCTAGCATGAAAAATTACATATTAATATTGAAACACTATATACCTTAAGCCATATTCCCCCACAAACACATTTACTTGGCTGTAACTTTGAATTTTAAATATTAAAGTGGAAGACTTGAGACCTATTTTTTAGCTGAAATTAATTGTCAAAATTTGCCTCTATTTTATTTGGGAAACTGTCGATCGCTTTTTTTTTGCTTTTTTGAATAGAACTTCCTCTTTATAGTTGCAAAAATAAGGCCATAGGAACACAAGAATAGCAGCATTTTAAAGACTGAACAGCATCTAGAACAATATTATGTTTCTCGTAATACTCAATAGCAGATCCTTAGTCAACGTGTAAAATAACAGAGGCAGTGTCATTGATTCTGCATTTCTGGCTTCCAGCTGCCTCACTTTTGACAGACTTTCTGAGTTGGAAAGAGTGCTGCCATTACCACATTTACTAGTCTTCAGTGTCCCTCTGTCCTTGCTAGATTTTTCTCCTATAAACATACCTTTTTTCTTTTTTTTTCTTTTCCCAATTCTGCTTCTCCGCAACACTCCTGATTGCAGATTCCTCTATCATAATTTCCTTTCAGGCATTTCTTCTTCAAGCTGCTGTATCTTTACTGCTTTACATTCTCCTTGCATAATATTTTTTGGTGTTTCTAGGCATCCTCTTGCCCCATCTTTATACTGTTTCAAAGTTTAAACTGCTCCTTTTCAAGACGGGCTCATTGGTATTCAGTATGTGGGCAAGCCATAGATTTTTACAGTGGCTTAATGATATGTTCTCATTCTTTCTTCATTCCTTTTCTAATGCATCCTAACATTTTATTTGCTTTTTTACTGTTGTATTAAAATGAGGTTTCCAGACAACTGTAAATATCCAACTGCAAAGTTGTGGTTAAGTATTTTTGCACGTACAGTCCTTGAACTATTTTTTTTTTTAAATGACTTGGTTTATATTAGGATGACTATTTCAGAGATATACTGGCATAACAGACAGGCTTCTGCATCAATGCTACAAATGCTTTTGATATTAAGAGTGTAGTGAATGTGCTGCATTTAAACTAGATGAAGGCAATTTAAAGAAAAGGAATTTGATCCCAACTCTGGAATCTTCTCCTGAAAATATCCATGTATACAAGAAGATAGTTCTTGTTACTGCAGGCTCCAATACTTCCTTGCCCAAATATCACACTGAAAAATGAAGGAGTTTTATTACAAAAATGAGAAGAGATGAAAGAGGATACAGCCCTGCCATACTCAGCACAGATTGACAGTCCTTGCTGCAAGGAACTTCTGATCCAAATAATATATAAAGAAACTGAAAGATGAGAACAGGAACAATAACAGGATGAACAAGTCAATGTTGTGAAGTTTTGTCAGGAGAAATGGCTGGGGTTTTACAGGGAGAAAAAAACCTAAGCAGGGGGATAGCAATGGAGAGAGAAGCTGGAACACAGGAGTCCAAAGACAGCCTGAGAGACTGGGACAAAGGTAGACCAAAGTGAAAAGCCTGTGTGAGAAAAGGATCTGGATTTCACAGCTGAAAGAGAAGAGAGTGCAGGGAGCCATGAGCTTCGAGTGGCAAAGAAGACATGTCCTGCACCGCCGGAGGCTGTTTAACCTCAACAGGCAGGTAAGCAACATCATAGACACCATGGACAATGTACCTGACAAACAGAAACAAGAGGCCTCAGTGCTGAAGGGATCTAGATTTATTATTACTCTCCTTGGTTTCTTCATCCCTGGCAGAGATGCAAACTGTGTTCACTGTTCCTGATCCTGCCTTCCCAGAGAGTGGAAGGAAAAGAATTACTCTGCGGCACTGAACAACAATTGTTTCTGCAGCAAGAGGAAACCATGGTTTGTACTTTCTCAGTTGATTTCAACTTTTCTGCTAGTCCAGTCTGCGTTTTTTTCCCCACAACAGGGTTATAGAAGGCTTTTTAAGGACAGCAGTCAATCAAATCTGGTATGCTTATAACAGATGAGTGAATTTTGTGGATGGAAAGGGTGTCTACACTCAATATTCTCATCTCCTGCATGCCATAGCTCTGCCTGATATAGATCAGACAGCTGCAGGGAAAAAAAAAAATCTGGTCCATTGGCAGTGCAGGCATCCAAAAGGTCTCAGAAGGAAGGAGGCTGCTGCTAGAGCTGGATGCAGCTTCCCATTTATTGCCCTGTGAGCAGCAGTGTTGTTCTTTACTGCTCTGGGATGTCTTGGGCAACTTGTGAACAAGGAGAAAGTTTCTCAGAATTTGATCCCAATTCATGCAGCATGACAGAAAAAGGTATCTCTAACCTACTTTCCAGCACAGTTCTGCAGCCTCCTTGATTATCCATGAGATCAGCCATTTAGGAAATTTCTTGTCATGCTGAGCAGCTGCATCTGATGTCACAGCTCATCTGGTAAAGAAGAAACTGTGTTGTTGCAGCTTAGCCAAAGACAGAAGAAGATCTGCCTAATAAAGCCAGGCAAACAACGTAGCAAGATGGTGCATTCCTCAGTTTCACCATCACTCCAGCTTCTTCCACTTGCTGTTGCTTGAAAGACCTATAACACCCTTGTTATATAAGAAGAGTGAAACAATGATTCACAGATTGGGGGAAACAGTTCAACTTGCTTTTATCTTTGTCTTTTCAGAAGATTCTCCTTGTGACAAAACAGAAATACCCACAATCCTGGAGACAGAGTGAGTCAGTGTTAACTTCCTTCCTCCTTTTCTGTTCCCCATGCTTAGGAATCTATACTTGGCTGGCACATACATTGGAGGCCTGTAACTAGCGGTGTCCCCCAGGGGTTGGTACTGGGTCCAGTCTTGTTTAACACCTTCATCAGTGACCTGGATGTAGGGATAGAGTTTCACCCTCAGCAAGTTTGCCGATGATACAAAGCTGGGAGAAGTGACTGACACACCAGAAGGCTGTGCTGGCATCCAGACAGACCTGGACAGGCTGGAGAGTTGGGTGGAAAGGAACCTGATGAGGTTCAACAAGAGCGAGTGCAGAGTCCTACACTTGTGGAAGAATAACTTCATGCATCAGTACAGGTTAGGGGCTGAGCTGCAGGAGAGGAGCTCTGTGGAGAAGAACCTAGGTGTCCTGGTGGACAGCAGGCTGGCCATGAGCCAGCAGTGTGCACTTGTGGCCAGGAAGGCCAACAGTACCCTGGGGTACATTAAAAAGAACGTAGCCAGCAGGTCAAGGGAGGTTCTCCTCCTCCTCTACTCCTCTACTGTTGAGGCCACATCTGGAGTGCTGCGTCCAGTTCTGGGTTCCTCAGTTCAAGAGGGACAAGTTTCTTCTAGAGAGAGTCCAGCGGAGACCACAAAGATGATGAGGGGCCTGGAGCATCTGCCTTACCAGGAGAGGCTGAAAGAACTGGGACTCTTCAGCCTGGAGAAGGAAAGACTTGAGAGGGGACCATATCAATGTCTATAAATACCTGAAGTACGGGGACCAAATGGATGGGGCCGGGCTCTTTTCAGCGGTGCCCTGTGACAGGACAAGGGCATGAACTGGAACACCAAAAGTTCCATACAAACCTAAGGAAAAACTTTACTGTGAGGGTGATGAAGCACTAGAACAGGCTGCCCAGAGAAGTGGAGTCTCCACCTCTGGAGACGTTCAAAATTCACCTGGATGCTTTCCTGTGCAACCTGTTGTAGAGAAACTGCTTTGGCAGGGGGGGTTGGACTAGATGATCTCCTGAGGTCCCTTCCAGCCCCTAAGATTCTGTGATATATACACACATTTGTTGCTTGGTGAAGTACAGAGCATAGGCAGACCACCAGGCTATGTTAAATTCAGTTCACAACCAGTTTATTTCCTTTTCTGCCTTCATTAATTGATTTTTCCCTCTTATAAACCTACCCCCTTGACCTTGTGAAAATAACTTTTTATTTCTTTCCCTCACCCAAGACTTCCCAGCCTCTCCAGATTTATTTTAATCTTTTACCTATTTTACTACAGGTAGCATTAGAGAGCAGGGGGAGGTGGGAGAGAAACATATGACAATTATCACACTACTTCAGTATGGCTTTTTTTTCCGTCAGTATAGACTTATTTGGAAATCAGCTTGAGTTTTGCAAGCGATTTGTTGCCATAAGGCTTAGCTCTCCTCCAGCCCTTTTCCTCCAAGGATCTGAGGTTGCTCTACACATGTCAATTAATTAAGCAGTCTCCATGCAGAATGTTTTATAATACTTATTTTAAAATGAGAAAACTAGAGCAGTTGTTTATTGCCAGCTAATGGTGAAATTAGTAATAGACCCCTGGAGTCTTCCAGACCTTATGTTTTAATGAATTCCATTCATCTCCATTATTTAGAATGGGATGCTTTTTACCCCATACTTTTTAAAAGGACTTCTCTGCTTCCTTCCTCGATACAATAGAAACATCTTTCTTTTCCTCATAACAAACATCAGGTAAATACAGTTCCCTTCATCAATAGAAAGGAACCTTTCTTATACCTGTAAAGAATCAGTCTTTAGCCTTTCTCCCCTCTTTTCAAATGCCTTTCTGGTTACCAGGCCAGGCACAATCAGAATCACGCTGTATTAAAAACCAAAACTGTGAAATTAGTGCATAAAAATCCTGAGTTTATGAATTAATTATCTTTTGCCAGCCTGAGTCACAGGACACCTGTGATGTCAGATGGCTCATTCTATGTGGAGAAAATAAAACCTTATAAATAACAATATTTGTCCAACTTTTACTTGAAATTACTGGGGAAATTTTCCTTGGTGCAGGAAATGCAAAACCTGGATAATTCTCATCTTGACGAGATCCTACTCTTACACTTTCATCCTCACTTTTTATAGTTGCATCTAATTTACCTGTGGGTGTGAGCTGAGCAGGTATGAAGTGGAACAGGACCTAGACAGACTGTCTCCCTTATTTGGTCTATGACTCCAGATTCCTTTTTTTAATTAAAATTTTGGACTTAAATGGAAGGATGGTACATTTCATGTTATCTTAATAAGGAAGATGAGATAAAGCCAGCTTTCTCAGTTGCAGAAGCATTTCTCTATCTCTCTCTGTTTAGAGTGATTTAATCTTTGATCTGCTTAATTTTGAGTTTCAAAAACTGTTTTAATACATGTAGCTTCATTTAATTCTCCTAGGAAAAGTGAAGGAATAACATCAGGAAGGTGGAGCACATGTCCCTTCCCCAGCTGTTTAGTTATTTTGACTGGGTCCCCAGTCTGCTTACTGCCTGTGGAGCATAGGTGGAACATGCAGCCTGCGGATATAGCCTCTATCACCACATACAGCCACATAAATCCTTTTAAGTGTCTAGAATCAAATTCTCCAGCTAGCTGTGCTATCAATCTAGCCTCTAAATTGTACTTGAGAGGGAGCAAGGGACATGGGGAAGGAGAGCAGAAACCCAGGCTTAACTATATAGCCTACAGCATCTTGTGGTCTAGTTCCTTTCTTTCATTTCATCTGCTGCAGTGCATAGCTTTTTAGGAAGTCACTACTGCCTTGATACATGAAAAAAATATCTGATCTAAATTTATGCCACTCACACTTAATATTTTGCTCATGCACAACATCTTTAAAAGCACCGCCACAGAAATCAGATCACTGGGACTAGGGCTGATGGTGAGACACAGAAGAACCCGTGCTCAAAACCATTGTCAAGTGCTGTAGTTTCCAGCAGATTTCAGGTGTTTGTGTTTAGAGCAATCTCCTCTCCTAGCAAGGATGGATGTGCATTTTATCCAAGACCTTACTGAGGGTGATCCCTCCTCAATTACACTTCTCAAACTGGTGATAGACCACTCTCAAACATTGCCCAACTCCATTAACTTTGGACATCAATGATTGACTTACAAAAATAAAAAGAACATCAAGACACAGTAATAGCTGTGTAGAGGATGCCTCCTCAACCAAACGTGGATGAACATGAATAATCTCACACAAGAACAAATAGTGATGACTTACAACAGATCTTGAATGGGGAAGATTTCAGCAAAGGCAGTAAGAATGCTTCCTGTGACTAGGCCCTGGTTTGTTACTCAGATCATTTTACTTGGAGCAGTTTTATGGTCTAATTCAATGTTTCTGAAACCAGTCCCTGTCATGTCATCATTAGTTTCCATGCCACCATTTGTTTAAAGCAGTTCTTAAAAAAAATGAATATGTCTCTCCCTTTCCTGTCCCTTGCACATGATATAAATAAAAGGAAGTTGTCTCTTATACTACTCCTGTTTTCTCCTTAGTCAGGGGCAGTCCTTTTTCTTTTGCTGCATGCTGTGCAGTGTCTCCTGTGAGGATTCAGACACAAGTCCAGAAAAAAGAGATCCATAGCTCCAAAGTTATTAATTTTATTCTATTAAATGTAGACACTTCCACCCACAACTGTCACCCCAGGATTCCTTCATAGCCAACAGAAAGAAATAAGCATATTTAGGAAAGAATTTATCTCATCAGCTTTAGCAGATGTCTAAAATAGCTCAAATGAAATGCAGACTAAAAGAACCCATCTTTTTCCATTGATTAGAGAGGAAGCCTGAGGGGTTATCTCAGATATAAATGTCAACATTATAGGCAGTAAGATAGGTGAGATGAATCCCAAATTAATTTCCCAGTTAGATATGATGGGCAAAGGTAGAAAAAAGAGAAACAGGAAAAAGAAGGTATTCAGTAAAAGGTGAACAAGTTGATCTGTGAGAAGCAGGGAGCTGGATTTGATAATCCTTATGGATTCTTCCCAATTTGAGGTATTCTATAAATCTATGATCATCAGAAGTAGACCTCAAGCCTGTCCCATTTCAGTCCAGTACCCTTGACTCTTTTTCTGCAACTTCCAATTAATTCTTGTACAACACAAGAGTACTCTTACAAAATTCAGCACATAATTTCATACACACAAAGATAAATTTTTTATATACTTAATTTATATTTGAAATTGAGCCTAGCTTTTGGCCTAGTGAGTTTCTCTTCCTGGAGGTCAGCAAAACCAGTATTTTGAGATCTGTTAATCAGGGAAGTGCATAGGCAAATAAACATATCCTGACTTCAGTGAATAGGAGTTCTTCCCTTTTTCCTCTCACTTTTTTCATCCTTGCTGCCCCTGAGGCTACTAATGTAATTGCTACTTTCAAGTATTAATTCAAAAATTAAAATTTTACTAGCAACCTGTGTCATTCGTTGGGATTAGCTGAGTAATAGTAACCGTGGATGAGATGACATAGGATACACTGACTCATTCCCATCCAAGAATATGAAGGCTGCACCACTAAATAAATAATGACCTTGGCTTTTCCTCAGGTGATAACACTGAGGTCAATTAACATTCATAGTCATTAAGATAAATGTGCTATATATTAATCCAATCTGTTGGCATTTTTATGAAAATACTCCATAATAGTGTAAAAGGTGAAACATCACCTGGTGATCTGGACCACTGTGTCACAGAGGTACTGGTAAACTAAACAATGTTGGGGCACATTCTCTGTCCTCTAAGGCAAACTGATATGTTCTGGCCAAATCCATGCAGTTTAGCATCCAACTTTCTTAGCATCCAAAACAATATCGAGCTGGCCTTTCTGAGATGGACCCTGGCCTGTTCCAAGCCTCAGGAATTGTCTAGGAATTGTCTGAAATAAATAATAATTGTCTGGTTTGTTCAGCCAAAACACTGGCAGGGGCTGGTCTGACAATATTATGGCACAGTTGAGCTGTGGAGCCTGTGCCCATGCCCTAGCATCGTTCAAATTACTGCAATAGGTAAAATCTAGATGTTTAACTGTTAGGCATATATGTCTCATGTACCTCAATTAGATGTATAAATTCCTGTCATTAGGTTCTGTTTCCAGGTCTTTTTAGTAAACTGTAGGCATCATGTTGCCAGCCTTGCTTACAAAAGCTAGTGTGCTATCTACAGATTAAAAGCATTAGAATAACACCCAGATCAATCTTACCTATGAAGGCTCCAATTTCATCACAGTGACAGGAGGTATCTCCAAATCTCCAGGCAATATCCCATCAGACCACCTACTGGATGTCAAATCAGTCATGAGATGGATATTGGGCTGCAATGCTAACCAGCCACTGGTGCAGATGTCAGTCTGCTCAGAGCATATCACAAACTTATCTACCAGTGGTGAAATAATAGCTGGAGATCCTGGATACAGAGAGGACATACAACCTATATGATTAATGAGGAAGTAATTAATTATGTTCTTTCCCCCAAAAAAAGGATTGAAATAGTGGATTTGGGGTTGGTTTATATATCTTGTCTTTCAAGTGACTTTTATGTTTCTTAGCATATGAACATAGCTATTATTTCAGCTATCAGACTGATTTGCATTTAAATTCAGTTCTTTATCTTTCATTTGTACCCAACCACTTGATTTTAACTACCACAGAAATTCTCCATTTAGGGTTTTTTTGCTTGTTTATTTGTTTGTTTCAAAATAAATACTAACATTACCTGTTGTGATAACTGGTCTTTCAGCTGCCTTATCACAGCTGACTAGGCACCTGTCAGACCAGTCACAAATTTGCAGCTTATTCTCTCCCTCCAACTGCTTTCACATACACGTGCAAAGAAGATTTTGCAGGGGAGGCTTTACGTGGGAATTCAAAATGAGACCATTATCTCGTACTGCAGAATGACTGGTGAGCCTTGTAAGGTGCTACAGTCCCAAAGGTAGTTTAATCACAACTTTGGTCTGAACCAAGAAATGCAATTATTTTATAGCTAGCCAATTTCAGAAATGCTTAAGCTATTCTGAAGCAGAGGCTGTGCTGGGCTAGCATCTGACACAGGAGGATTTTAAACTGATGTGCCTACAGGCACTAACACAGGTAGATTATTTGAGTGGGATAACTTTTGTATTCCTACTTTTGTAAATGCCATATGCTATGATCAGTTTTCCACTGCTAACAAAAGGAGCAAATCCATTCCTTGTTGTCATCTCCACCAGGAGCTAATCTCAGTCACATGGCCAGCAGGACAAGAGGTCCCCAGCCAGGGGTCAGTCCTCATTTTGGTGACCGCCTCAGATTTCTTTGGAGATCTCCCTACGACCATCAGCTCTGCCCTCATTGCCCCGAGCCCCACCAGCCAAACCCTCAGAGAGAAGGGGATGCACTCAGGGCCCTGACATGAGACAAGTGCCTGCAGCTGATGAAATAAGAAAGGAGTGCAACAGATAGGATTTGGATTGGAGAGAGGTGTGGAGAGAGCAAAACTTTCTCTGGTGAACATCTCACTTCATTACATACTCCATGTTCAAAACCTACATCTCTTTGCAGGAGGGCAGGACTTCACATTTACTTAGCGAAGAACTTATGGAGGGACAAGGGGTGAGCAAGTTGTTGCCAATTAACCACTTAGTGAACTAGATCCTTTTCTTCTCCATAAATTATGCAGACTGCTTTTCATATTTTAGTTGTTACTCAGTGAGTGTCTTGTGACAATATTTTTCACCTCAACTTGAAAATTATGTGATGCAACTGCTGTTTCAAACATTCAGTCTAAATAATATACTGCTAGTAAATATGGATATGGGATATCCTTATCCCATAGCTTTTGCTCAGTGGATGCATTCTCAATCCTCACCTGAATTTTTTGGATGGCTGTACAAAAAATTCTGATAATGATACACACACAAGCACAAGTTTTTGAAGTATACACTACTTTCCCTTTTCACAAAAGTGTTAGAGTGGAAACAATTGCATACAAAAGGTCTTCACCAAATTCAAACCAAGTTTGAAGTGTGTGAGTTTCCTGTAATAACTTCTCCTTTCTGTAGCACTTGTTATACTGAAGGATGAGGGAGCTGCTTGGGCTGTGAGGAGAAAGTGCAAAATGCTTTACAAGTCTATGGATTACTCATTTTTTTTTGGAAAATCTGTGCAGCCTGCAGACATCTTATCAGAAGTGACCTCATTCTATTAAATGTGAATTGTTTCTGTGTTTTAAGAATGTCAATACCTGAACAATTTGAGGAGAGAGAAATTTAGGGTTATCTATTATAGGCTGGAATATAAGTACCTAAGCACAACATGTCACTGGAAATCACTGCAGGGACTCACTGCAATCCTGTTGGTGTTGTGCGTGCAACCAAAACCAAGTGCTCTCTGTGCTGAAGAGATAATAAAATTGGGTAATTTGATGCTAAAGTGAGATTTCAAATAATTAGACCATTCTCTTTCATTCAACATATCATTGCCACTCTTTGATAAACCCCAAACTTCACCAACCCCTGTAGCCTTAATGGAGCACTGAAATATTTAATGCACACAGAGACTGTAGATAATAGTGCAAGAACACATTGAGCAGCATGCAGAGTGCTAAGAAGAATTTAAACGTTACAAGGCAAGGCATTTCTCATGCTCTTTCTATATCTGTTGTTGTTCTTTTGCTCTTTGTGCTTGTTCTTCTGTAAGATTTCAAAATCACATTGCTACTTCTGTATTTTTGTATCCACATAAATACATAAATCTGAGTATCTGTCACTTAGACTCCCTGGAGCTTGTAATGATATTCTTTTCAAGTATCAACAAAGAGCCTAATATCTCCATAACTAACACATTCCACCTGACTGTTCTCTGATGGGCAGCAAAACAAAACTTTGTCATCCATTTAAAAAAAAAATGCCTTTGGGATTTCTCACGTCCTAGGTCGTGACAGTCCCTCTCATGAGGAATTGTCTGTAAATATTCACATAGCTTCATTGATCTCCTTACTTTCTCTCTTTATAAGACCTATAAAACTTCATGCCTAGAATCATAGAATGGTTTTGGTTGGAAGAGACCTTTAAAGCTCATCTAGTCCAACCACCCTGCAGTGAGCAGGGACATCTTCAACTAGATCAGGTAGCTCAGAGATCCATCCAACATGACCTTGAATGTTTCCAAGGGTAGGGTTTCTACCACCTCTCTGAGCAACCTGTGCCAGTGTTTCACTATCCTCATTATAAAGAATATCTTCCTTACCACTACAGTCCCCACCTTTCTTACAGGCCCCTTTCAGGTACTGGAAGGCCACTATAAGGTCTCCCCAGAGCCTCTTCTCCAGACTGAACAGCCCCAACTGTCTCAGCCTGTCCTCATAGGAGAGGTGCTCCAGCCCTCCAGATCATTTTTGTGGCCCTCCTCTGCATCCATTCCAACAGATCAATGTCTGTCTTGTGCTGAGGACTCCACAGCTGGACACACTGCTGCAGGTGGAGTCTCATGAGAGAAGAGAAGCAGAATCACCTCCCTCAATCTGCTGGCTACACTTCTTTTGGTGCAGTCCAGGATAGGCGTGACCTTCTGGGCTGCAAGTGCACATTGATAGCTCATGTCCAGCTTTTCATCCACTAGTATTTCTGGCTACCTGTGCCTTCTGTTTACTTTGTTTCTATCTGCAGACCAGTGCTGTCTTGCTTCTACTTTCTCCAGTAAGTGTTTGCCTCTTTCTGCTTCATCTGCAAACTCTCGGGGTAAGAAAAAGAGGGGGGGAGGTGTGTATGTTTGCTCCCTTCATGTATAGCATAGCACAGTGAAAGGCCCCAAATGGGATGCCTTCCTGATGCAACAAATGTAAAAAATAGTTAGTGTTTGGTTGTACTCTATTTTCTACTTCTGCAAAAGTAAATGGACTCAAGAACATAAATAGAAAGTTCTCAATGTAGTTTTCTTGTTGTGCTCTACCAAATACCACTTAGCCCTGTCAGACAATGCCCACTTGAGCTATTATCTCAGTGATCTCAAGGTGAAGTTGGCTGTTCAGCTTTTTTCAAGGAGTTTGTAACAGTCCTTTCTCTTTGTATCTTCACCTCAAGCTCCTGTCTTGCAGCTGGGAACACTGATGAGCCTCTAACTTCCTGAATTACATAGGCTCTTGAATTACAGACAGATTGGTTTCTCTTGTCAGTTCTGGGACCCAACCTTTCTGTAAGTGTTAAACCACCCAGCTACCCTACAAATTTTAAGGGCATCATTGCTTTGGCCTAACCATTTCTACCCCTCTGTTCAAGGAACATTGAATTAGGATCCAACTTCTGCCACACTCAGAAGGTTCTAAAGCAAACCCATGCAAGCATTTTTAGTTATTGATATTACAAGCCACCACATCATATCAGCGTGAATTGGAGCAAATCTTCCTTCAGTTGCCAGCACTGGTACCTAATGTCCTGCTCTTCCCTGTAGCTGGAGGCTTTTTTCCTGCAGTTGAGATGAAAACTTGTGGTTTGACTGTTAGTTTGCTTTCAGAGAGGGAGTAGGTTAATGCAGTCACGCTGTCAGTGCATATGTGTCTGCTTTTCTCATCTTTTTAAACTTAATTGATCTTCAGGACCAGTTTAATGCAAATTTGACAAAGGAGTAAAGGTCTCAGGTACATCAATCTTCTGTAATTTTCATGAAAATAAGCAGCATTAATAGCGAGACTGTCAGTGACATTTCAGAGAAGATTACAAAACAATCTTAATTTTTCATATAGTGTAGGTGCAAAGACCTTGGAGAGCAGAAAAGACTCAGTACAGGCTTGCATCTTATTAAAGAGCAGAAATTCTAACCACAATGCATGAAATCTTAGGAAAGTAGGTTTTGTTAGTTTTGCTAGTTGAAGCTGTACAATGCAGATTCTGTCTGTATTTCTGACAATGTGTTATCCATATGTACGTGAAGGGACAAGAACTCAAAAAAATGACATGAAAGATTTGTTTTAAAGTAGTTGTAAGATGAACTCACAGCTGGAAAGACTGCTTATTTATCTATCAAAGGCTCTTTGATGCTACTTGAGATCCATATGGACATATTTCCTACAGAACCGGTTTGTAAAAAAGCAACATGATCCCAACTGTTAATGATGCAATAAGGTTTTGAATACCTGAGATGAAAAAGCAGTGAATCCCAAAATGAGAAATACCTCATCCATTGCATCACTAGGTGGGTCAATCCAAGCCACTGCTGCGCACCATGGTGAAAGTGGGCAACGCAATGGATATAGTGCAGCAACATAATGTTAGATCTCTTCTCAGAAAACAATAGGTCTGCATTTAATCTCTCAGTTCTGTTTATGAAAGACTTAGAAATGATCTTCAAAAATATGCCTAGAAACACAATCATAACTATTGGATGTCAAAAATAATTGTATCTCTAGAAACACAGTGATCTGACAACAGTAATTTTCCTCAAATCTCATTGCTGCTCCAGCTAGTCACTAGCTTTTGTGCTATAATTACCTGTCTTTCTATCTCTGCAAACCACAGGAGCTACAAATGGTATTACTTGTATTCTGATTAAGTATTCTGCCCTGGTCAGATACCAACTGCCTTTTTCTTTGAAATTTTCTAGTCAGCTAACATAATTAAGTTAAATTCAGAGGGATTTCCAAACTCTGCTTTGCTTGAAGCTCTCTGGTTCTGCTTTAGAATGAAAGACCCAGTGAATCCAAAAGCTTGTGTACTTTTCCAGCTGTCACTAGGAATGTTTAAGAAATGGTATATTTCCTCTCTTTGACAATTTTGTTTCACTTTTATTCTTAAACTATAACAATTCTAGCTTCATTTCAACTAGACATTGGCTGATTCTCAGCTCTGTGCTGCTTATAGGAATTAAAAATATATATTACGCTTCCTCTTCAAAACCAGATAATTGCAAAAGTAAACAAATTAGCAAAGAAACAGAAATATGCATGTGGACAAGGATATGTGTTTTATCTGGAATCTTCTACCTTTTGGTACTCACACATATTGAAGGCCAACAGGAAAAACAGTGTGATAGCAGATTTTTCAGTACATTCTTCTCAATTGCATGCGACAATGTCATACAGATTTTAGTGTGACAATTCCCAAATATGTAGGAATCAAAAACCATGAGGCAAATATAAAAACGATGGCTCAGGACCCCAGTTTTTAGAGGCACAAAATGCTATCACTCAGAATTACTTCTTTTCAGGACTACCTTATGAGAAGCTCTGAAAATCAGGTATCTGAAAAAATTAGACACGGAGATGTTTAAAGGAATAGAATAATTCTGAGTTGCCTGTAGTGATGGGCTCAAGGAGCAAGAATGAGTCAGCATCAGAGTGAGGATTGTCTGAATACTTACTAGAACCCAGTGAAAATACCATGGAGCACTATTTCCTTTCCCTCATTAATTTGAAAGTCAGACTGACAAGGTAGCTTCCTCCATTTAGTCTACTGCTTGATCATTGTGGGGGAAAATAAAGATTCTGTTGTCAAAAACTCTGAGATCCTGCACAAAAATGACAGTGCCTCTACTAACTCTACCTCATTCCTCAGCTATTTATTTTTCCTTAAGAGTACATTTTTAGTATATAAATTCATGTTGGAGCTGCAATTTTGGATCCATATATCTTCAACTGGTGTCAAAGACTGCCATGGGAAGATTTGTTTGTGGTAAGGAAAAGTATAATTTCCTTTACTGCTAAAGAAAATTTATAAAAGAGGTTTATTTCCTTGTCTGAATCCAAATCATTAAATAATCATATTGTTCTTTTAACTTAGCAAATCTTATCTTTGAACTTAAGGATAATCACTGCATCTGCACAGAAAGATATATACAGGACAGTGATTAACAGATTTATACAATCAGTGTTTGAGTTACAAATACTGAAAGATTTTTCTTCTAGAATAATTACTATTCCAAATTAAAAAAAAAAAAAGAGGAATGAGAAACTGTGTTTGTGGCATTAATTGATAATAATGCAAATTCCTCGTGTAAAAAATAAAAAAATCCACATGCAGCAGAACATTTGCTTTGAACAGTGGCAACTTGAAAGCATTTCCCTCTGAAACATGTAAATAGGAAGAACCCAGATCTGTCTCCTTGCTGTCTCAAAAACTGTGAGCTGATCAAGGAAAAACCATGGAAGTGGAACAAACCTTTCCCAGATTGTTCCAAGCCTTTTTTCTCCATGTAATGCCTGTCTAGCTCTCAGTAAATCTAAAGGGATTTATTTGCATTTGAATCTGAGCAAGTACTGAACACCTCACTTCATCTTAATAGTATGGACTAAATTCTGCAGCTAAAATGGAATTCACAGGTGTTAAGTAAACTGAAATGCACCTGTAATTGATTGTGATAAACCTGCATGTTATGTCCTTTATTCTAAAAGATCTGAGAGCCTATCTTGTCAGTTAGAAAGTCAGGGAAAAAATCCAGACATCATTGATCTAATCAGGCAAAAGCAAACTGTCACTAAGACTAAAATATGATAAATTTTCAAACATTCTTCTAACAACCATGGTCTGGAGCCACCTTGGACACTCTTAATGTTAATCAAATGTCCACACACATATGCACAATTTTTTTTTTTTTTTAATAGAAAGTGTGTATTAACAGCATTATGACATGTAGGAGACTTGCCCTTTCCAAAGGTAAATCCAAAATGAGTAAGAAACTAGTAGGTTTATCTGGTCTCTGTGCACACTCCCAGGCCACCTCTCTCGTTTCTGTTGCATATTCAGATTCGCAGCTCCCAGCAGCTCTAAGAAAACTCCCACTGGGACCATGCAGACCCCAATCTGCAAGTCCCATTCAGTGTTTCAAATATAGTAACATATTACTGTAATCATCTGCATTTTATATTGGGAATGCATTCACCAAGGACATGACCTGGTTTTTGTTAGGAGTGTAAGGGAAGCATCAAAACTTCTTCCTCTGCTGACACTCCTTCTGCTTGTGTAACACCATTGCTAAGGTCATGAGAAGTCGGAAGGGATCGTAGATCTGAGCTACGTAAATGGCATGGTGCTAAAAATATATTTATCCAGAATGGCTAATTAAGGTGAATGACTACCAGTCCTCATTAGCACTGAAGTGGTGTTAATTTGATTAGACTTCTGGCCTAGATAGACTTCCAAGGCATTATGTTCCTAATGCAATTTCTCTAATGAGAAAGCATTTCAGATGAAATGTTACCCATCAATGTCTTTCTTTGTATAAATATTAAGCAGACATTTGCCTTTTAATGTTGATGTAATTTTTAGGGAGCAAGGAAACAGTGAAGATGTAACATCTGTATTGCCTTGGGATATGGGAAGAAAGTGAGAAAATAAACTTGTAATCCTTGCTTCAGTCTCATTATTTAAATATTTTGTGATGCTTTCACAGTCAAAAGTCATACTTGAAATGTGCTCATTAAACCTGTCTTTCCTTTAACTTACCATTATATACTTGCTCTTAACTCAAAACTCTCTTCAATCAATATTTCAATGCTTAAACATACTTAATGTGGCAACATAAGTTTCAGACTAAAAAAAATGCCTTCTGTTGTGTTCCTTTTACCAGAAGGCCTAGGAGGAATAGGAGGAATGTGCTGTTTACTTATTAATTAGAATTCACAATGATCTGCACTGGAATGATGCTCAAGAAAAAATTATCCATTTAGTTGGATTATCATTATTTTACCACAAGAAATCTTGCTTAATGACTCCTGAACTATAAGGTTCACCCAACATCAGAAACCTAAAAGCCTTCTTTTTTTTTGAACAACACTTTGATAGATAGAAAACCAGGATTTTGCGGAAAATGCCAAATAAATTGAGTAATTATTTAAAAATGACAAGAGGTTAGTTAGTTCCATGAAAGGGCACAGGTGGTCTCGTGGGCTTCTGGCTGAAAAAAACCCCCAAAACAAAAAAACCAAAACCAAACCAAACAACCAAACAAAAAAAACCAAAAAAGAAACCAACAGACAAACAACAAAACACAGAAAAGAGCCTATATTTTTAGGAATTCTGGGGTAGATTCACTAGGGTAGGGACATCAAATCATGTCATGGTGCCAGTGGCCTCTCCACCAAAGCTAGGGGAAAAATATTCTAGTGTCCTCCTTTAACCACAGTCATTCCTGCTTCCCACCTATCTCAACCAGCAGTTAGCAAGAGAATCAACTCCTTCTTGCTTCCCCCATTTTTGGAGAAATTCCAACCCCCATAGCTGGAATGACAAAAGCAGTGATCAAGGGAGTCATTGCTTGCCCTAGTGTTTTCTCATTAAAAATAAACAAATAAACAAAAAAACCCCAAACAAACCACAAAGAACCTCATAATCTTAAAACGTGATTTTTTAATCTCATTTTAAAAATTGCACTTTTAACTAACTAAATACTTTTGGACACTTTTTCTGGTTTCAGTCAATTTCATAACATAAGTTATTTTGCTTTGTTGCTAGTAAAAATAATTGTCCAGTAATTAAGAACCTTAACAAGACAAGGTAAGAACAATTAGAGTGTTTAAAACCACCTTTTCATAAAAGTCAGTGCCCAGTAGAAATGTCTCTGGCAAGAAATGGATATATATACAGTTGGAGTTTTATAATTACCACTTTCATAATACAGACTGGGAATGTTTTGAAAGTGGTATGAGTTACTTAATTCTGAAATGCAGATGTACTCCATAGGAGGAAGAGGAGTGCTGCTGGAGTCATCCTACATGACTATAAATGTGATTCATTCTGGCTGTCAATATTATCTTGTTAAAGAAATAACTTTATTCCCCCTCTTTCAAAAAAGAGTTACAGAAGACAGCTCAAGAGAACAGATTAATAGTTGCATCCTTGTGTTCAGTAATATTAAATGCATTGAATGTTTCTTTCACCATTGAATCTTTATAGGTTATTAAAATTTCAGAATAGATTTATATAAAAACTTCACCAGGATTTATAAGGCCAAGTTTTAAAAAATGATAGTCAATAGTATCATAAAAGATGATAGTTCTACCAAGATTAAAATGCTGTCACCACAATAAATAAAGAAGTACATTATAAACAGGTAAAAACTGCGCATGCGTCAATGCCCCCAACCACTTTACTACCCTTTTAAAGGACAGAAAAGCAAGGACTTCCATTTCATCTGATAAAAGCAGCTTGAATATTTAACTCTATTCACCAAGTTTCTGTAGCCTCTGAAGATTTATGCCCTTTTTAAAAAATGACATTTTGTGTAAATATTATATGACTGATCTAATAAAGACAGTATATAATCTAATGGAGTAATAGAAAACAGAGATGGCATGGTTTAAATAGCCAGACACCATCCTGTTCTTAGTGAAACATCATACTCTAAAACATGTTCTCAACTATTTTCTCACATCTGTTATAGGTATTTCCAAGAGACGGACCTTCTTTCCTTGCTTATGAACAAAATTATGTGTCATCTTCCACACAAGCTGATAATTATCAATTTTGTGGAAACAAATTAATCTAAATTAAAATCTTAGCAAATGTTTTGGAAGATGGAATTCATCTAAATTTATAGACTTAAATTAGATGCATATCAAATGAAACTGGATGTTATCTAATGAAACGTGAACAACAAAAGTTGCTTTGACAAACTCCTACAAGTGAAACCAGGTCTAACGGCTTTGGGTCTTGGTACGGCAATGCAATGTATATTTCTTACAAAGAATAGGATCAGCCCAGCTTCAGCTCTAAGTTATAACTATCCAACTTGCTGATTCTAAATGGACAAGACAGAAAACAGAATTCACCACTTTATAATGCAAAAAGTAGGCACTAAATAATCAGTACGTATAACCCTTCTAGCAATATCCTTGCCTACCCAAGTACATCAGGATTCAGGTAACTTTTCAGCTAATGAAACTTTTAACCTATTTCCATCACCTACTCTTCTCACCTGAATTTCTTTGTTACCTGTTATATCATGAGGCACACTGGAATTGAAAATAAACTCATAAAAATTCTGTCAATTTGAAAACATAATTGTTAGACTTTTTTGAAATTTGTGAGGGAAGCCAGGAGAGGATCTACCCGGGACAATAGAAAAAAAACACAACAAGGAATAATAAAACACCCCTATTCTTCTATGCAGCTTTTCTGGGCCCTGCTTTCATAAAGCTTGAAAAAGCATGCCTTGGTTAGTACTTTGTATTTAAATATTATATGTAGATTGGACAGAAAGGCTGTGTGTAAATGAATTTAACATAGTACAAAGCTGTCACAGATAAGGTTGTCATTTACTCCTGGGTCTATTTTTCTACCAGATAATCTTCTGATGCACTTTAGAGAGGTAAAAGTACACTTCAGGAAGAAAAGGTTCACCAACAGAGGGGTAGGGCCTGATCATGCTGCATGGGCAACGTATTCAGGGTCACGTTACAAGATTTAAATTCTCCTTTACCAAAGCTCAAACCTCAGCTTGACCTCCTGTTACAGACTTTTCACAGCACCTTTCTGTGTGACATCTTGTTCATTTCTGTCTTTCCAATTGGAGACTTCTATCTTCCTGTGAAAGGTCTGATCACCTGCAGCCTGATGCATTGCTCTTCTCTGCTGAGGTGGAAGGAAATGTGAGTCTGTTGTTACAGAACAGGTATATTTTGCTTTTGTGGATGCTATGTCAAAAGAAACCTTCATGTCTCCCTGAAGCCACTCGGACTTAAGAATTGTGTTGAGTCCTTATTGTGTCCACAGTGTTATACTAATCCTTGAGAGCTTCCAGGAGTGCTGAAGCCCCTGTATCAGAGAAGCAGGGCTAAAAACTCTGTTAAGATTCCTTTACAGTCTTTTAAATATATTTCCTTCCCTCTCATTAAGAGCTGATTTACCCATGGTTTGGAACAAGGTGCAGAGGTGCCAAAGCTGTTGAAGATCTAAGCATTCAGTGAACAAATAACATTTCTATCTCCAGAGTCAGCTGCAGAGCTAGTTCAAGTTTCTTTACATCCACAGGGCTAGCATGCCCTAATTATCCCAGTGATAAAGAACAAGATATTTGAATCTGATATACTAGTCCCTGTGGGACAGAGCGGCTAGTTGAAAGCAGATCTGTTAAACCTGTGATTATGCTCGCTGCTACAGCATGATCCTGATCAGTGTGGTTTCTTAGGGGCTACAGGGGTGTAGGCAGAGGCTGTTGCTCTTCTCCAGCCAAGATATAACACAAGTGCTGTTAAAAAGTACTGTAACATTTAGAGTGAGGAAGAGAGAGCAAAGCACAAATTACTTTGATTTCAGTTCCTCGGCTTAGAATCCTCAGGAAAAAGATTTCTTTGTCTGGGAGAAGAACTTATCATGACATTGTCAGAGATAAAATCAACCTTAGACTAGAGCTAGGTTGTGGTGCACAACCTTTCACAATAGCTGTGCAAGACTGTACCAAACTGCATATCAGCTTAAAATATTTGTGTTTGTATCACATTACACTGCTGCGTTTGGCTGCCCTAGGGCTCATGATTCCTTCACATCCACCCAGTCCACTGCCAACATACCCCTCATACAGCTTTTACTAATGATTTCTTCTCCTGGTCAGCAGAGCGGTAGGGGCTGATCAGGATCCATGGGCAGCATATTTAGACCTCAGAGGACAGCAGGTCCCTCCTGCAGTTTCACATCTTACTTCTTCATGGATGTGCCTTGTAAAGATCTCCTGATTCAAGAGGCAACTTCATAGAATCACAGAATCACAGAATATTAGGGATTGGAAGGGACCTCGAAAGATCATCTAGTCCAATCCCCCTGCCGGAGCAGGAACACCTAGATGAGTTCACACAGGAAGGCGTCCAGGCGGGTCTTGAATGTCTCCAGAGAAGGAGACTCCACAACCTCCTGTGCAGCCTGTTCCAGTGCTCTGTCACCCTTACTGTAAAGAAGTTCTTTCTCAAATTTAAGCGGAACCTCCTGTGTTCCAGCTTACACCCATTGCCCCTTGTCCTATCATCGGTTGTTACTGTGAAGAGCCTGGCTTCATCCTCCTCACACTCACCATTCAAATATTTATAAACATTAATCAGGTCCCCCCTCAGCCTCCTCTTCTCCAAGCTAAAGAGGCCCAGCTCCCTCAGCCTTTCCTCATAAGGGAGATGTTCCACTCCCTTAATCATTTTGGTGGCTCTTCACTGGACTCTCTCAAGCAGTTCCCTGTCCTTCTTGAACTGTGGGGCCCAGAACTTAACACATGGGAGTGAAAAATATGATCTCAAAGGAAAGAAATAGATCAAGGGAGCATACGGATGTGGAGTTAAAAGCCCACTCTGTGATTTTGCAAGTTACCACATTCCAGAGCTTATAAGGTACTGAAGTATTGTCATGGGCATTAGCAATGAGTAATAGTGTTGGAAAATAATTGATTAGCAGTTGCAGTATGCTCAGCTGTAAGGGAGTCTGCAAAGAGAATAAGACCGTGGGGAGAGGAAAGCACAGGCTGAGAGAAGAGCAGTTCTGCAGAAGGGGCAGGAAGCAACGCAGATGCTCCTTTCCACAGCTAACATTTCTGTGAATGAAGTAGGCTTCTCTATGAAAAAGTTTTTAGGGAAAGATCCCCTGTGAAAACAAACAAATAAAAATGTTTTCAGCACAAAAAGAAGAGCTTAGCAACAACTAACCCAGCTTGTCATTTCCTTTATTACAGCTTGGAAGCCAGTCGGTCCCCTTGTGGGACTGAGGCTAGTGCACTGACAAAAGTACACTCTTTTCTTGCCAAATGGACACATTTGAAAAAGCAGCTATTTCATCATGATGAGACATTTAATTTGCCATGCCATCTAACAGATAAAATGAAAAAACAGAGGCTCTAAAACACACCACTGATGTTCCAAGCTTCCAAGTTCCTCTCCCTCAGATAACACATTTCCTACATTAACGAGATGGAGGCACTCATGTGTGGTGCAATAAAGACAAAATCAAGTGCTCTTTTGCAGTGTTCTGTCAAATCCTCCAGGAGAATCTGTGGCTGCAGCTTTTATGCCCTAATTCAGAATTGTATCAGAGGAAGATATAAAAAAGCAGAATGCAATACGGACAAACTCATCTGGAGGCTGAAGAAGTTTCTAAGTATTATAATACTACCAGGACATAATTAAGCAAAGGGTAACTTAATTAAGCAGAAGTTGTAAGGACTAGGGGTCTGCTAAAATCTTTGAGGGTTTTTTTCACTGAGCTTGATGGAATGCAGATTTGACTTTAACTGCCTGTGCTAAATTTGTCCACGGCCTTACTGATGAGATTGTTCATCCTATTTTTCACCCCAACATGAAATTTTTGTTTCTAGTTAGATGAAAACATGTAATTAACTAAGAGTTCTACAACAGAATATATGCCCTGTATTAAAAATATGAATAAGGCCACATGGGCTTCTAGCCTCTTTTATAAAATCTCATTGCATCTTCTCTTCCTCATTATCCCTCAGCAAGGAAAGCCAGGAGACAAAATTCACAGTCCAGAATGCATCCCATGAGGGACTTAGGCAGACATTACTCTTGCTGTGCTATGCAAGCAAATCTTTTGCATCGAAGATGTCACTGCCCTTATACTTAGTTTAGCATGTCCAATCCATGAGTTTCCTAGATGTTTCTTAGCTTTCATTTTAATAGCTCCTTAGAACAGAAGTTCCTTTCTCCTCCTTGTATTTCTTTCTACATAGTGATGTTTTCTCTGAGAAGCAAGACAGTGCAATAGAGTAGGTTGTGCACTTGTTTCACAAAAAGTTACTATGAGTAAGATGCTTAAGGCTAGAGGTCTAGGGGGTGGATGTGCAAATTGGAGAAGGTTCACGTGGTCTCTTCTTATAGTCAAATTGAAGAGATAGAAAAAAGCACTTTTAGGAAACAACCTGACTAGTTTTACTTTAAAATGACATGGATATTGCTCTAAAAATGTCTCAATACAGAGGTAGCCCAGGGTGACTGCCTCTATCATAAACGTTGGTGTTTACATCTGGTGAGATGAAACATGCAGAATGCCCAGAAATCGTTTATCTTCTTCACCATTTTCTACATAGTGTAAAGCATGCACTTGCTCCACAGAAATGCAGCTGGAATTCTGCAGAAAACTAAAGTCAAGTTTTTTACCATCCATCTGTTTTTTTCACCTGTAAGCCTGCTACAAATCTTCATGTTATGTGGCATCCTAAAGAAGAACTGTAAGCTAAAAACGTCAAACATTTAATTAATTAAATATAACAGATAAGTCATCATTGAGAGGAAGTAAAAAATTATGTGTTTTAGACAAGGGAAAATAGATATTTTTCTCAGTGGACATTTAATAAGTGAGAGTAAGTCACTGAGGCAGAGACAGAAGAGGGCTGTTCCAAAAGGTTGGAGCCTCAGAGGAGAAATTCCTGACATTAATGTTTGTGGGTGTGTGTTGAGGTAAATAGGGAAGCTGAGAGAAGTAGAGGGGTGGGCAGCAGAGAGAGTCTGTAAAGGGGTATCTACAGACTCCCTCCCAGCTGCAGTTTAAAATGTGATCCAAGTTGCAATGTGGGAAGCAAACAGCCAGATCATTGCTTCTCGCCACTGCCCCAGCTGAAGTCACCAACTCCAGCACATCCTCAGATGTTCAATCATCCTTGACCTTTCCCTGATGATTATAATTTTCCTGTTCAGTTCCTGCTTAGCAGCAGGCAAGAGCGCCATATCTATCAAGAAGACCCAAATTATTGTAGCAAATCTACTTCATTTTGTCTCAATCAGGCTAATGAGCATGGTAACAAGCTGCTCAGCTGTTTGGTAGGAAGGTGAAGTAACTTTGCTGGTTAGGAACAGCTGGGAGTGGTCTGAGGCTGGTCATGTCTCCATCCAGTGCAGATGCAGAGGGAAGGACAACTTCTCTCTGCCTGAGAGAAGCCTGGAGAGAGCCAGGCAGGCTGGAAAGAAGGACTGTGAACACAGGCACTGAGAAGATATGTAAAAAAATTGAGTACCTACCTGAAAAAAAAAAATCATAATTAAAAAAAATTATTTATTGAAGTACAGTTATTCCTGTAAAAAGCTACAGCTCTTTCATCTTTGGAGTTACTTTTGCCTTCAGTTAGCTCATAATGTTCACAACCTGGTTCTCTTTCCATTGTTCTTCCAGTTAACATTCTCTGATGTACACTAAAGCACCTATCAATTATTCATATTGCAACAGCACTAGTATTTCTTTTAACAACAAGATTAAATTGTTCATTGAAGCTGCTGACCAAGGCTAGCCACTAGTGGGACATTTTGTTCATTACCGTATATTTTTCTCTCTGCTAAACCATCAGTTAGAAGGGCTCAGATGGGAACAGTCCAATCTCCTTAAAGGATTGCATGTAACAGATGAGACAACACTAAAATGTGTGAAGAAAAGTTTCAAAATTTCCAAAGATGGAAAGTTAAATAAATATTAAAGAAAAGGCCTATTTTTCTCATTTCACTGGTACAAATAACGAGTTTTGCAATATGTATTTTATTTTAATTTCATTTATGGAGACTCATCTACTGGAGAAAGTGAGTAACTGAGAAGGGAATCAGCCTTGATGAATCCTGTTCTAACTTAGAAACAAAGTATTGGTACCACAAGCAATTAATTCTGCTGAGATTTATTTAAATTGCAAATGTAAGAAGGAGATAATTTCAGTTCTGCCCTGTTCATCAGAAACTCCACCCCATCCCAAACCTATCAGCATCAGATCCAGTCACAAAATAAGCAGAACAATGTCATCAGAGTAAACTTTAATTAGGGGATCATACCCAAAGGGCATGGCACTGTTTCTAATTGAGAGGTTTTGGTCCCTTTCAAATTAACATTTCAAAAGGCATCACATGGAGTAAAACCTTGGTCCTTTCCATCAGCTTTAATTTTTTTTTTAATTTGGGACATGGCAGAAGGAAGAGATTTAATATCTGTGCGAAATTATGATCTGTCAGGCTACTTGTTTAAAACAGGAAGATTTCTGCTTTATAAGATATATTAAATTCAACAATACATAACACAAGTTTATCTATGTGAAAGAAGAAAAGGAAGAAAACAAGGAAAGAAGCAAGTAAAGAATAATACCTTTTTTTTAATTAAAAAAAAAGAGGAAATCTTAGGAGTTCTGCCAGCTGATGCTCCCTGTATTCAGATTACCATGACAGAGATCTGAAATACTCAGAACAGGTAAGGTGCTGCCAAAATATTGGCAGCACCAACTTCCATGGCTAAAAGCATTTTGACAAGGCAAACTTACTTAGTAGAAATCAGCATTTGAATAGTGATTGAACACAGCACCTGCTAAGTGATGTCTTCTTTTATTTCCCTTGATGGAAAGGGTTAAAAGAATCAGTGGTTCTAGTTGAGCAATGATTCGTGTAAGATATTATAAATTGCAGGAAGTAATTACCATATGTCCTCGTAGCTGATCACACATTCAATACCTAACACTGGCAAAAGTTGCATCACTGACCCATTCCAGCTCCCACGCTTTCCTTTTGAGATTAGCCAGGAGAGGTGGATGCTGACCAATGCCTAAGTGACCAAAGCTTCAGAAAGCAGATGGTCTTTTTGTTTTCTTCCTACCCCTGCACACTACAGGGCACCAAAACTCCTGCAACTGCCAGAAACATCTCTTGGGACCATCAGAGTACAGCAGGGCAAGGGGGCTAATTAGGGAAAACCATGGAGAAGAGCAGTGCAGGAAAGTGCAGCCCAGCCAGGTCCATCTTTGGGAAACTGCATGCCCTTGGCTCTGTGGAAGGAAAACCACAGAGAGAACTGCTGAATTTAACCTTGTAAGGGACTATTACATCAGGATTTGTGGTCAGCCACAGAAGAAAGAGCAGCTTTTTTTTTTTTTCTTTTCCTGTAATTGCTAGAGAAAAAAAAAAAAAAAAAGTCAAAAAAGCAACGTAACACTACTCAATACCAAGATTGCTGAGGGACAAACAATATCATGATCTAGCTCCCTCTAAAAATAAGAATCATTATTATTTATTACTTGAAATAATATCAGAGGTTTTTGTTGTGTGGCTGGTTTGTTTGGTTTTTACCTTGACTGTTGCTCTGTGGAACTGAATTTTCAAATATTTCCCTATTTCCTCCATTTCCAGAAAACTGCACTTTCTCTCAAAAATGAAAGTTTAGTCATTTACACAGTAGGACAGTAAAGAATGGGACCTTCAGGAAAACAAAAGGAAAACAGTAAATACCAGGAAGTTTGCCATAAAATCACAAAAGCTGATTGCACTGGCAAAAGAGGAGAGTGTTTGCACAAGTGTTCCCAAATGCATGTATTTTCAGCCAAAATAGATACCAGGCAACCTGCAGCACAGCAAAGAGGTGTTCAAACTGCTCTCTGAACCATTAATTTCACACATGATACAGCACTGTGCAGACTGGTAGGATCAGATCTGTGTGTCAGCTGGACCTCTGCTCTCCCAGCTTTCTAGTACTACATTGTGGCAAAATTCACCTGGCTCCATGTAGATATCTATGTCTGATGCAGACACCACAGGCCCTCATTGCAAGTAGAAAGCAAGGGGGTCCACTCTGAACATCTTGACTTAACAAGAGAGCCTTCCTTATCCTCCTTTCCTGTTCCCTGTATAAATCACTCTAACATGACTGACTCAATTTCCCCTACTCATGTGTAAATCATTCTAATACAATTCTAATTTGATTCTTCTTTTGGACGCTTTTTCCATGAAATAAGACGTAGAGTGAACCTTTCCATTGAACTGTGTTAAGTCATGTTTTTCTACATTCATATTAAAATCATATTTTTCTTAACATCTTGTACAGTGATACTTTAAGTAACCTTAAGTCCTTCCACTTCCACCCACAACAGGCAATTTAGACAATGCACTTGGTGATTTAGCTCCTCCTAAGACAGGTCAGATGAACAGCATGCTGAAAGCACCCACTTCTTCTTGTCTGTAAAGAGGATCCAAGGACAGTTGCTCAGACATAGGCAGCTATGTGGTAGTCTTCCAACTTCAGATGAGAGAAATCTACCCTTTGGGTAATAATGAATCCATGGGGAGCTGAGAGGACTATCAACATCCAAAGGACCATGAAGATCTTAGGAATCTCAACAGCAACAGCTTCTACTAAGGAAGACTTCAGGACATGTGTGATCTGCTAAAAGTCTGAGAAACCCTGAAACTTATCAGAGACCTGCCTCAGCCTCTGTAACCTTCAAGGTTGTTTAGCATATAACTTACTCAACTTACACTGGACCTAGGGAAAGGAATAATTAATGTTTTAAGGAAAATCAGTTTTCCTGAAAACATTAATTAACTGGGCGTTCAGGCACCAGCATTAATCTTAAACTATTGTTGTTGCATTATCGTTTGCTTCTTTGTTTATTGGCTAGAGTTATTCCTGACTTTCTTGTCTATAAAAAAATGCAGGCAAAAATTTTATGTAGGCCACAAGGAGCTGAAATTAGAAAATACAGGAGAAAATTATTAATTTTCTTAGCTCACAGGAATTAGTGAACTGATCTACTTAGCTACTCTTCAAGGTTCTTATGCAGTAAAAGAAGCTAATAAGAATGTGTTACAAATAATGAGAAGGCAACTAGTGAAATTAGAACATCTTTCCAAGCCCTCCTTGAATGCCCTCTGAAGTCAATGAAACAAAATTGAAGTGTAGGGACTTGAGTTGTGTTTGATACCAGGAGTGTTGAGCACAGAGGCAATGCAATGTCAACTCTTTGTTCATTGTAAAAGATAGGATGTCAATTTATTGCTCAGGCTACAGTTTGTACAACTACAGGGTGCTTACTACAGCAATAAGCTTTCATGTAAACATGAAACACTTGTAGCACTTTTGTTTTACTACAGAAATGAAACAAACATTTGTGGATACATAAAGGCCTGGAAAAAAATGCCAAAGGGCAACTATTATTGATCTTTGTAAGAGAACACTTCAGGGGAGAGAAGCGAGTTTCATGAGTATAGATGAGTAAAGATACTTTGATTGTAATTTGATTGTGGAGAAATTCTCCCCACTACCTTTTGGTATTCTGGTTCAGACACAATGCTGACATTTCCATCAAATTGAAAGTTCTAGAAAATATAAGATACTGAATCACTTCATTTGGATTTTTTTTTTTTCCAAAACCTGTAAATCCTCAGAAATTCAAATATTTCTCTTCAGTTTATTGAATTAAGTCCAAGCACTTCTTCATTAGTCTAGTAATTCCTTCAACCTTTACATGCTTTTTAGGAGCAGTAGTCAGATTACCATCTGCATTCTCCTTTTGGTGATACTCCTTGCTTGGATTGTGTCTCTCAAAAACACAGTTATTATGTGATAACCAGTAAGCAGACCTTTGGCTGAGACTAGGAAAACTAGTTTTATTGTAGGTTTGCGATCTAACTGACAACTCAGAATGTAAGAGGAGAACAGGGATACCAAGAAACAAAGTACAACTCCAGAGAAAATTATGGTACATTATGTGGACATATGTTAATTCTGAACTAGATAAAAGAAAAAATGCCTTGTGTTGGTTGTTTGTTTGTTTTTTAAACCATTATTCCAGACATTATTTATTAGTGAGAATAAGAGAAATTAAAATGGTAGGGAGAGATTGTATTTTCTATTCAATTAACTGATGTAAAATGGAAAAAACTTTCAGATGTTTAAACTTCTCTTCAAGTCTGAAAAAAAAAAAAGCAAGAAACATCCAAGCTAGCTTGAGAAAAAGTCAGACCACACACCATCTACATACCTATCTTATGTACCCAGATTACTTAAGGTAGGAAGAGAAAATTTGGCTTTGCTTTTACAAATAATATGCCCTTATAAAAGTTCCAGTCATCTCCTGGGTTACTGCTTAAGAAGGGAATCTGTCTTTTTCAGGAAAAAAATAAGATAAAGTTCAATCAGATGAGAGACTCTGAATGCCTTATCTGACCCAGCTGCGTTCATTGCAGAAGGAAAGCATCCAACTGTTTTCCCGAGCTCCCTGATTCATTATGTCCAAACACTGTCCCCAGTGTTTGTTAGGCTATGTGCTTCCCTGGCCTCAAGCTTTACAATCACCTTATTCCATGTTTACATCATATCTAGCCAGTGCCATCTTTGTCTGCAATTGGTACCACTAACCATAACTACAAGAGAAATAACAAATTGATTTAATAAATAATACACTGTTGAGATATTTAGGATACTTTTTTTTAATTGATGGGGTCTTATATGAGAAACATCCTTGCTTATAGAACATTTCCTCAGGTTCTTGTTCTTACTGTCACTATGAGTTCTTCCTAGACAACTGAAGAATTCAGGTGACAGTAGATTTGTGGATACATAAAAGGATTTCTTAAAATTCCAGAAATTTATTATCCTGGGTTTGGCTGGGATAGAGTTAATTTACACAAGAAGCTGGGAGGGAACACAGCCAGGATAGCTGACCCGAACTAGCCAAGGGAGTATTCGATAACATATGAAGTCACACTCAGTATATACTGAATGTGACTTCATATGTTATCGAATACTCTGGGAGGAGCTGGCTAGGAGAAGGAGACATCAGCTCAGGAATGGGCTGGACATTGGGTTCTGGGTGGTAAACAGTCGTATTGTGCATGACTTGCTTAATAGATTCTTTTATTAGTGTTATTGTTATTATTATTCTTCTCTCAATATGGTGTCCTATTAAACTGTCCTTGTCTCAGCCCACGAGTTTTACTTTTTTCCCTTCTGATTCTCCTCCCCATCCCATCACGGTGAAAAGGGAAAAGAGTGAACAAGTGGTTGCATGGTGTTTCATTTGCCAGCTGGGTCTAAACCATTACAATTATAAGAGGAAGACAGGGAGAAGTGAAACAAAGTGGTGAGAAGGCAATACTTTGTTGTTTCTGTCCAGGAAATGGCAGGAGTGAAATGATGGACCTGGGAAGGACACATGAACAGATTTACCAATGAGGAGCAGAGCTGCTCAGAAATACTCATATATTCTGACTTTTTTTGTCAAACAAGTTGTAGGGACTGTTCAGCTCAGACAATGTTGCTTCAGAAATCTGGATATGTTTTGATGAAAGCTTGTTTGGCTTTCTGACACAACATTTCTCCAAAACTGTCACAGACCAAACATGCAGGGTAAACTTACTGATAGGTTGGCTTAGATCATGGAAGCCAGGCTCTCTTAAAAACTACAGATCTTTCCCATTCCTAAGATCTGAGGTCATCTCATGGAATCAGGCTTTTTAGATTCTGGAAGTTTTGTTCTGAATCAAAAAAGAATAAAAGAATAAAACATTAAGATCCTCTTTAAAATAAAATTTCTCCACTAAACTCTGCATAGATCAATTTTATGGAAAACAACGAAAGAGGGTCTGTGATAGTTAACTTTTTGGCTTCTTTGTATGAAATTCAAACATTCCAAGGCATAATTTGGAATCCTCTCTTTGAAGGTTACAAGTAGGTCATTACGGTGCTTACTGTTCCCATTTTCAGACACTGCAGTTCTGACTTTCACTCTGTTCAGGGCTCTTCAGTGTCCTGCAAAGACCTAAAAATTGGCCAGTGTTGCAGCCAGGAACTAATACTGTCATTCAAGCATCAGTGAGTAGAAAGGTGGTATGTGATCTGAAGATCACACTTAGATGCTTTAGACAAACGTTCCCATGTTTCCACATCCCCATGATGTTTGGGAGGCATTTCCTACATCTGTCTTCCCATCCTCATCAAAATCGAGGTATCATTGTCCCTCATGTTGTTTTCCATCATTTTCCCAGGGACCAGGGGACTTCCTATCTCCAAATTTCCTCTTTATCAACCTGTCCCAGTCCTCTTTCCTCTCCTCCTGCCCATTTTGGAAAGACTGTTATATTATCAAATAAAATGGGAAAAGGATTGCTCTGCAGCCTCCAGGGCAATCAGCACAGAGTGGCTCATATTTAAATAGCTAGATTTGCTTGGCACCCAAACCAGGGCTGCATCCAAAGTGGTCATTGGGAAAAGCTGTTGGGAATGGATACTACAAACATCAGTTACTAAGTCAAATACAGCCAGGACAGAGATCTGAGCCCTGGCAAATTTGTCATTTAAATAGTCCCTCATGGTGTTGTCACTGATCAACTAGCATTGCTCCAGTGCTGCCTGGGCACAGTCATTAGCCCTGGCCAGAAACATTCCCAGTAGGAATCTTGGACATATTTTTTCTTGTTTGGAGGCCAAGAGTGTTTAAGAGCAAGGCTGTGTCCCAAATGTGACAGCTGACTTTGGGGTCAGTGAACAGGCCCTGGTGCTACTTATTATTAGCAGCACAGCCAGTGCAGATCCCTCCCCTCCAGCCTCTGTCCCTGCCATCTGCTGTGTGTGTCTTTTCCTCAGGGTCCTCTCATTAGTGTCCATCCTGCTGTTCCAGAGAACCTTGGGAACCACCGAGAGCCACCTTTGAGAGCCACCTTCACAGCCCTCTCCCTGCCCTCCACCATCCAGAGCTCATTCTGGTCTGAGTACTTTCTATTCTCCTTTGTGCCAGAGACTGTGCCCACAAATTCTCATTCCCTTACACTTTTTGTATCCCCTTCCTTCACAGCATCCTCTTTTTTTTCTCTATTTCTTTGAGATCCATCATTTGGAGTGTCAACACTTTAAACTGTTGGGAAACACTGACGTTGAGAGAATTTTTACACTGGAAAGTGCCAATATGTGCTGTCAACTGTTTTTATGATCTAGAGACAGTGACAAAAGCTGGCTACTGACAGGATTTCAGCACATCAGTCTAACACCCACATTTTCCTCCTCACTTCCCACACCATGCCAAAATCAACAGGCTTCTGCTTATATTATATGTCCTTGGATATTCCACCTGGTCTCCATCTGCCAGATCAGAAAGATATGGGCATCCTATAAATTCTTTGCCATCTCTTTCAACCACATGCAGACAGCTCAGGCATCTCAAATGCACCAGGCAACTAGGTGCCTACAACTGAATCTGATCCCTAAAAGCTCCATTGGCTACAGAGGGAGTTGACAGCTGTTGTACCTGTAGACACTTACCTGTGGACACTTGATCTTTGCCTTACATTGAGATGAATCACCCTATACATTCCTTCCAGTATATTAGTAAGATAGAGAGGCTCTGATTCAGATGTCAACACAGGTATCTACCATTATTTGGGATGTCTGAGGGAACCCTGTCTGGCCACCAGCAGCCTCCCCAGGAGGACTCACATCTTCCCTAGGGCCTGTGTAATGTGCAGCCCTGAGCAGATGCCTTGGATAACGTGGGGAATTACAACTGGCACAAAGCATCTACACTCAGGCACCTAAATCCCATTCCTAATGCACCTATAAACGATTGCATGTTGACACCTAAATGCAGATCTTTTATCGCAGAGTTATACCTTTGAGGTCTCTACTAAAGTATAAATCAAGCCTTTCAAATGCTTTACAGAGCAGATTTTAAAGCATTATAACTTACATTTCAGGACATGTTTTAGTGGACATGGTGGTGTTGTGTTGACGGTTGATCTTAGAGGTCTTTTCCAACCTTAATGATTCTATGATCCTATGATTTTCACTAGCTTTCACAATGTTAACAGCCCATCTCAGTTAAAATTTGTGGTTTCCAAAATAAACTCTCTTTTATATTACTCGTAAAGGAAAATTACTCTGCTACACTATTTAATTAAGTTAGAATTTAAACTAACTAAGAGGAGAAAGAAGAGAAGAGAAGAGAAGAGAAGAGAAGAGAAGAGAAGAGAAGAGAAGAGAAGAGAAGAGAAGAGAAGAGAAGAGAAGAGAAGAGAAGAGAAGAGAAGAGAAGAGAAGAGAAGAGAAGAGAAGAGAAGAGAAGAGAAGAGAAGAGAAGAGAAGAGAAGAGAAGAGAAGAGAAGAGAAGAGAAGAGAAGAGAAGAGAAGAGAAGAGAAGAGAAGAGAAGAGAAGAGAAGAGAAGAGAAGAGAAGAGAAGAGAAGAGAAGAGAAGAGAAGAGAAGAGAAGAGAAGAGAAGAGAAGAGAAGAGAAGAGAAGAGAAGAAGAGGATTTTTCTTCACTAGTAGGCAGTGCAACAGAGTTTGTTCAGAGACTTTGTGCAGTCTCTATCCTTGGAAATTTTCAAGACTTACTTAGACAAAGCCAATGTATGGTCTGATCCAGGGTTGGCAATACTTCTTCCCTGAGACAACAGTTGGACTAGGGCTTTCCAGGAGTCATTTCCAACGCATATTTTTATGATTCTATGATCTATAGAAACCTAAACTTTCACATACAATTTCAGACCCTTTCAAGGAATAGAGGACAAATTTTGCCCTTGGATATGAGCTAAGCTTCCAGTGGTGTTAATGAGAATTATTAACATGTAGCTGAAGATGAGATTTTGCCCCCAAAATAAAGATTTAAATGATGTATTTGATTTTTAGAAACATTTTACCAGTGATATTTTTGCTGAGAAACGTCAACTGACAGGCATCTTGTTATTAACAACAGTTTCTATTAGAAGAAATCCTTTACTCTAACTGAAAATTACATTATAGTGGGACTTGGAACCTGTGGCTGGCCAATACAATACATCTTAATAGGGCTGCAGACCTTCCTATGGGAAATGCTATCAAAACTTTAAAGCCAATTTATTGAAGAAAATTGCAGACATCTTGAAAACAACCATGATCCTGTGTCCTGACATTGACTTGTTAAGATTGTGCTATGACTTTGTGTCACTGATCTTTTTTTATTTTGGTCTTTCACTTTATCTGACTTTGTCTTTTATGTCATGTCTTATATATCACTTTATCTCTTCTATCCCATTATCATCTCCTCCCTTTTCCTATTTCAAGTATGACAGGATCTATTTATTTTCTCCAGTGTGTGCCCTGCACATGCAATTAATGAATCACAGTTGTGGGGGTTTTTTGTCTTGATTTTTTCATATAAAAACCAAACAGGTTGGTTCTTAGGATATTTGAGTTAGGCAATATGAACATTGTGGGTTCGAGCCCATGGCACACTATAGAGTTCATTTCTTCTTTTCTCCTTAGTCTCAACACTCCAAAATCCTTGTGCTAATGCTTTCATTATGTTTTCAGTTAAGCTGATGAACCAAAATCTTTCCATTCTTTTTACAAAAGCATATCTGTTTTCATTGTCTGTGTACAAAGCTGGCACATCTTAGTTCAGTTCAGCTGATAGTGAGGACACCACAACTTTATAGTTACACTATTTCAGTTGCTTATTTGCAAGACTAAGGACCATGGTGAGGTTTTAAAATTTAATGTTTGCCACCCAAAGCAGCAAATATCTTAGAATGATACAAAAGCAAGTTCCTTCAAATTGTCAGGAAGAAGGGAGAAAATAAGATACTCAATAAATAAACAAACAAACAAAAAAGAGACAGAGTAGGCCAAATAATTTAAAAAAAAAAAATCCTCTTCTGTTATGGGACTTCCCACTTTCTGAAGGAGACCTCTGGAAAAGAAATTTATTTGGCAGTCTGTAAATGGTACTTAAATTTATCTTTTGACTGTTCCCACTTTACTTAAGTTAAAATGCTCAGTTGAGAATAAAAAAAATATTTTGCTTTGATTGATTTGGATTTTGTCAAGGATCATAAAATAAAAATAAAAATCATGAGCTACCATAACATTTCTACTCACCTGAAGGCAAATTAAAAAATTGTATTCCAAAACTATGCTCGAGTTTCCCAAGTTTCCTGTGAGCTAACACAGACCAAAAGATTCAAATGAAAGAAAAATTATATGGGATTTATCACTGCTTAATCAGAAAATGCAGAATTGCATTCCTATGCCAATAACTTGTGCTGTGTAAAGAAAAAAAAAAAAGTGTGAAAATTTTTTCTGCAATCATGTTTAAATAGCAAAGTTGTAGGGAGTAAAAATAGGATTTTTATTTAAAATGGAAAAATATTATTAAGGGATTTCAAGACCTGAGACATTTTTAAAATTGAGCAATTTTATTTTTACCCTCTCTCCCCTTTTTGATTAGTATGTAGAAGAAAATAATGGTCCCTAGGTTTGATGGGTAAAAGGAAAGAGAAAAAAAAAAAAAACAAAAACTGAAAGGGAAGGTTACACTTCTTTCCAATGCAATATTTCAAAAAGGTAACATTTTTACAGAACACAATGAAAAATACAAAGGTAAGAAATATAAGAAAAGCCCTTCAAGATGTATTGCTTTTCAATGACTAATTGAAAAAATGGAGTGGTGGGATATTTTTTAAAGTGCTAGTTATTTATATGAGTGCATACATATGTATTCCAAGTTAGCAGCAAATTCATTATCTGATATGCATCAAGTAAAGAGCAAGCAATTAAACCCCTTTTTCCCACAACTTGGAAAATATACCTCAAGCCCTCAAAAGAGCTCAAGAGTGATTACAAACAAGGGAAGGAAGGGCAGTCAGAACATTTATGCTGCATTTTAGGTTGATCTATCTCAAAGCATAAATGAGGCATAAAAAAATCTCTCCACTAAGGACAAAGCTTCCTTGACCTCATTATTTGTCCAGGAAAGAACATTGAATCTAAAATACTTTGCTTATTAGGAAACCTTTGTATTCTTCAAGAACTCTGGATAGTAAAAAAAACCCAAACAAACCAAAAAACACAAAAAAACCCGAAAACCAAACCAAAACAAACCCTCTGAGGAATAGTTTAGATGACCCTCAGATCTTACCACAGTACTAAGTGAACATGTACCCATGACATCCAGAGTAGTGGCAAGCAATTACCTTGACTTGCAGAATTTCAGCAAATACTAGTTATATATTTTCTTCTTCCTTACATTCAGTCATTATTTTTCACTAACGTGCCAGAAACAGCTTGGAAGTATGAAAAAGCATTTTGAAAATTATTTTAGCTAAATCACAGTCCTGCTACCGTCATCACGGTGCTGCTATCATTCACCATTTGAATTCCAGAACCATGCTTTAGTTTCCCATTTCCCTGTGAGCTAACAAAGACCAAAAGATTAAAATTAAAGAAAGATTATATTGTATTTATCACTACTTAATCAGAAAATGCAGAATTGCAATCTTATGCTAATAGCATAAGGATACACTCAATCAGACAAGTTGTGATCATCAGCTTCAGACCCGTAATAGATTGAACCTGGCTGGTCATGTAAACAGCTGGAGCACCTTGGAGCATCAGAAAACATTCAAAGAAAGATTACAGAAGCTGATGTAAAATTACATCTCAAGGAGGAATCTGTACAGGTAAATCTGACATTTTCAACTCCCTGACAAAAAATAGAAGCATTCAAACTTTGTATAATGCTGGTGTCATACCATGATAGTGGAGAACACAGACATCTCTAGGTATTTTGAGACCATTTTGCAGCAACAGGTTTATTTGTCTCAAAAGCTCTTACAACTTTCAACATGCTAAATAAAATCAGCACACAACTAACCAAAAAAGGAAACAAAATAAAATCTTGTAACTCTGAATTATGGTAACATTTTCTCAATCAGATCCTACTGCCTTTGTCAGCTAAAGATGGATATTACATGCTGAAAGCAGAAGCAAGGTGTCTGAGCCACTGGAGAGGAAAAAAATAGATAGGCATAAACAGCCTGTAGGAGGCAATTCATGCCGAAAGCTCCTCTTTCTTAGAAGAGATTCATTTAGATGTTACTGTATTGTCAGCTTTCAGAAGCCCCACTACTTTTATATCAGTTTTGTCTCTTGACATTTTACTTCACAATTAAAAGGAATATTTTTCACTTGATCAGACTTCTTCCTGCATTTCAGGTGGTGCTTTGGAGCATCTTTTCCCTGACATACTTTTCTGTATTACTACTAGATGAATCCACCTCAGTACTTCTTTTGTAATATTTCTGACTGTAGTCCAATTTCAGTTTGTTGGTTTGGTTTTTTTAATTTGACAAAAGTTGTCAGGGAGGTAAATCAAATCCCTCCTCCTGACCGTGCCACAGGACTCAGTCCTGCTCCTGGGCTCAGGGGGACTGCGGGTGAGGGATCCCGGCTACCAGGACTGCACCTGCTTGGGTGGATCGGGTGTTCTGGCATCTCCATACCAGTGCCCTGTCCAGGTCTTGCACCATCAGCAGCTTCTCAGCACTTTCCAACAGTAATTAGGGTTTTTTTTAACTGAGCTTGGATGTTTTATTATTTCCTAAAGCTATGTATGTTGTAACTCATTTAAAAGTGAATGAGGAGAGTGGGAAGTGCTACAGTCAGTGCTCCTTAGCAGGTAAGGCTGAAGGTCCATAATGATTTCCTATGGTCTTCTGATCTGTAATCAGCACAAACCACTAGACTGGCTTGGACTCAGACCTGCGAGGTCCATCCTGATCAGTTCAGCATCTGTCCTGCTGAGAGGGGAAGGCAGAACTCAGCCTGTTTCATCTCCCATGCAGCCAAAGGGACAAAGGCAGGAGGAAGCTTCACACCCTCTGTGCCCTGCAATGACAAAGCAACAATCCAGCTGCCATGTCTGTAGGACTCCCACAGCAGAGGGTCCCAAAGAGCAGGAACCTGCAACCATCAACAGCCCTCAGATCTCCTAGCATGGAAGAGATTGACAGACGCCTATACAGGAGTTCAGGGAACAGCAGAGGCTGGCAGGGTGCCTCTCTCTCGTTACCTGTGGAGAAAAGCAGCAGCCCATGCTGCTCACTCATCAGGCTGAAGTACATTCCTGTATCTCTCAGGCTTTTGGCACTCTCACCATACCCAAAGAAAAGATTACCAAATTTAGCCAAAATAGATGTATTTGTAGTGCTTGGCCCTAGTGGAAGAGAAACTTGGTGGTACCAAAGACTGAGCCACCCTCTCCCTCTAGAAATATTAATTTTCCTCCTCTCAGCAAGGACAAATGTCCACTGGCATGGCCATTGCTCCTCACAAAATGTCCACCATGCTGACCTGCCTCCACTGCAAAATGGCTGCTGGTAGCTTTTAGAAACTGCCAAGGTTCAGCTGCTTTGTTACTATTTCGCCATTCCCAATGCCAGGATTTTGTTCTGTGAAGAAGAGGCACACCTGTCTCTTCCCTTTGGGATGCCATTAACAATTCCCCCCACAAGGACAAGGTGTGGAGGAGAGGCCACAAACTCCAAGCCCCATTGCCACCTTCCCTCACTTAAAAGGAAATCTAGTGAATTATAGGAGATTAAAAGATTACAATTCTTAATGTTATTGATGTGAACCAGAGAAGATGAAGAAATGTAAACAGCTAGAGAAAAAACACAGGGGAGAAAACAGAGACTAAAAGTGCAAAAAGGAAAATAGGCCAAGAATAAATTTACATCTTAAATTCTGCTGAACTTAGTCTATTAATAAGTAGACAAATCTGTCAAATCTGCTCATCTGAATGGAAAGTTTTATATCAGGCTACATTTCCCCAGCAGAAATTAATATAGGTTGTGCGAGGATAAAGGCAGTGTAAGCCCCATATGAGAAGGAGTCAGCAGATCTCTGCCAGCAGCAGCAGCTATTGATTCCCCACCCTGAGAGGGAGCATGGCTGACAGCAGTGCAGGCTGTCCTGGTTTGACACTGGAAAATATGCAGCTCTTTAGCCAAATCAGATGTAGTAGGAGGTGACATCTTGGAAAGACTGGTGCCTGTCTCTGACTCAACCGTGTGGGAACAGCCATTGAAGTAATTGCAATGAAAATTAAATTTGTGAAGTGCAAGTTAATCTTGATGTTTTAATTCTTTTAGGGAACCCTTTGGTGCATTTTTCCCAAAGTGCCACTTGCTGGAGGCATGCCATCAGATGTCGTATCATTCGAGACACAATGTTTCTAATCTGACAGGTGAGAAGTAAAGGTTGAAAACCCTCAAATGGTAATAGGTGTCTATTTCTAGGCAACAGCATCAAATCCCTTTAACTCAGCTGAGTTCAAGATCAAGACATCTAAATGTGAGTGACTAAACTAGGTGGTTTTTTGGCCACTAAGAGCATAAACTTCTATTAACACAAGAGAGCTTGTCACTACTGTCTGTGGAGCCTAGAGAGCAGTTCAGCTGGACAGCTAGAAGTGGCTCAATTTGGGCATCACTGAGTATTCCTCAGACAAAAGTTATCCTTCCTCCCTTTACAGACAATGAAAAAACCCCTAGCAACTGTAGAATTCATCTAACCTATTTTGGATGACTATTTTGGGAGGTGATTGTTTGCAACCTAGAAATGTCCTTTGTTACCACTGTTTATGTCAAGAGTCTATAAGAATACCTCAAAGGCATATAAGTACAGAATGACAGAACGGACATCAGGGGTTAAGTAAAATGAATCCAACACTTGCAGTCATGTTGATTTGTATCTCATTTTCAAGCCATCCTATAGGAATCAAGGTTATCTTCTAAAGAGACAAACCCATAAGACTTTCCAGGCAGTTAGAAGCTCACTCTTTTGCTCTAAGACAGGCTGACATAAACCAACTTCAAACCAGAAATTGAGCAAACATTTTTACTGCAGTATTAATTTAGGACTAATAATTTCTACTGATTGGCAATGAAGGAGGATGCAGCACTGTGCTAACACACCCCTAAGACTTGCTGTTTGAGCTGGCTTGCACCCAGATCCTTTGCCTACAGGGAGTGCCCATCCACTTCAGACTGAAACAAAGGTTACCTAGATGTACCAAATAATGAATATGTTCAAACTCTAGTCTTAGGTTTGATGCAAAAGTACTGGGTGAAGTTCTTCTCAAGGTTATATTCTTAGAGGCTAAGGTCCTCTCTTGATCTTTCTAACTTGTAATTCTTTAAGGGTAATATCAACACACTAAGACTGTTACAACATACAGAGTGATGTGTTTTATTTTTTCTTGAAAACAGATATCAAAAAGTTAATGAGGTATTTTAAGGCCTTAGAATATTTGGATCTCAGCTTTTGTAGACATAATGTGTTATTTTCTTCATGAGATAAAGATGAAGAAAATACAAAAATACTTTGTATTTATTCCACCCAAATCTGTAAGTCAAGGTCAAATATTTGCAGCTTTATTCTATGGAGAACAATAAATAAGCATTACCACAACAGTACATTTTGGTATAGCAACAGAAATATTGAAAGAGATTATTATTCATTATTCTGCTAAATAATGAAACATTATGTAAGTGGAAGGAAACCCATTTATAATACAGTTCTATTTTTGCAAAACAAATAACAATGGAACAAAACTCATAGAATATTACCAGCTGGCATTATACACATTGAATGCCAGAGCATATGTATTTGGAGTGTTGCAAAATGCATAATTACAATACAAACAATTTCTAGAGAGGTGTATTCTATGGTGAAACTTTAAAACAGAAAAGCATTTTAGCATCAATAGAAATATCTAACTATGACGTATGTCAGAAGAAATATATGTGCTTCAATGAGATACTATCACAAATTCCAATCACCATAGCCTCGGGAGAAACAATCTCATTTAAAAGTTGGCAGTCATTTTCAAATTGTAGTCTCTCCTTTCTAGTTTCCCCTAATTTAATATATAACAATAAAAACATTTGGAAATAATTAGATGCCAAATAACCATTAATAATTTACCTTGTGATGAAGATCCAGTCATTGAAATCAAATATTTCAGTGCTTTTAATGAAACCAGTAATGAGTCTTCATATTTAAGTTCTATAATCTCCAAAGAAATTGAAGAATGTACTGTCTATATGCTCTGATATGCAATGCAGGCAGCATTTAGCTGCAGATAGACATCATAAGGGCATCCCCTTAGTGTTAAAATGGTGATTATAAAACCATTGGGTTTTAGTGAGTTCTTGTATGCTTTATATTAATTGTACAGGACCACTTAATTAGCAGTAGTTATATTGAGCAGAGGCAGCTATATCGTCATTTATATGCAGTGTCTCATGCTTACAACATTTACCTAATATTTTAGTAATTACCCAAATAAGTTATGAAATTGTATATAAGATTAGCATATATTTCTAGATTATAAAGAGGAAATGTAATCTGAAAATAACTTGTATATTGCCTGTGGGAAGCCATGTAATTAGCATGGTGAGCTACCTACAGGTGAAACTTGAAGGTAACCTGCAAATCCCTGTGTATATTTACAAGTAAATTACACCCTTTGGCAGACAGTTCATTTTGGGGAGATTACAGTTTCTTAATTTCTTTGAGGAAATCTCAGTTTTTCCTGTTAAGATAGAGTGCTAACATCCTATCCTAGAGGAAGAGCTAATACCTGGCCAGCCTCTGCGTGCCCTGCTGTAACCATAAAGACAACACAGTCTGTTCCCCCATGTGATGGGCCACATTTAGTGTCAGTACTAGAATAGGAATGGAAGCTTGTTATTCTCATTTCTTGTTTCTTTCAGGAACCTAAGAGAAATCCTTGTATATGTATTGTTCAAACACTATCAGTCAATAGTTGCTATTACTCTAGAGACTATTAAATATGTATTCTTTCAGGTAATATTTTTATCACCACTGATCATCATTCTTTCCTTTGAATGAGGATTCAGAACCAAGAATAAAGAGCACTGAACATTAATGAGTTTAGAACAAAAACATCCACAACTGAAATTTGTTAATAGAAACAAGATATGCAGCATTGTCCATACCAAGGGGAAGCCAGATACACTACTGGGAGAACTGTATGATTGTGAAAGCTGGTGTACTAAAGAAAAATAAAATTCAATAGCACGAAGTGCAGGCTTGTGTCCTTAGGGACCAATAACAAGATTTTTTACCTTTAGCCAGAAATTTATCAGTCACAAATAATGAAAAGTAAAAAGATCTGGGTGTTGTATACAATCACTGGATGACTGCAAGCCACTAATGTGATACAGCTGTGACAAAAGCTAATGCAAAGCTTGTCTGTTTTCAGATGTAGAGAGATACTGCTATCATCTACAACCCTCACGAGACTCCAGTTAGAGTATCATTGTCATCCACAGTTAAGAAAGACCAATTCTAACTGAAAGAATAAATAAAGACCAAAACAATGATGTTATGAATGGAGAACCTGCCTTTAAATGAAGCAAGTAAAAGAGTCTGGGTTACAAAAATAAAGCCTAGATGGAATATGGTTACTTGGCCTAAATATATTGGCATCTATACTCCAGAAAGATACAAGAACTATTAGGCTAAAGGTGGGTCAAGAACAAACAGTTATTTACAGACTTTGAGGGCTGAAAATGACAAGGTGAGTATATATTCGTCAGATTTAAGAATAAGAGAAATTAGAGGTAGGACAAAGGAGTTTGCTTTCTAAAAACGATGTTTGATCAGTTTATGAAAGGAGCTGTTCAACTGCCCTTTGAAGAAAGAAATTGGATTTGGTGACCCAGAAACTTCTTTTCAGTCTGTGGTCTCATGAGGAACTAGGTGCTATGAAATGAAGGCTACATAAAATGAGTCTTATTGATGAATATTGAGTATTTTTTCTTACTTTTGCTTGTTTAATGCTTGTTGGAAGGTGTTTTGACTCCAATCCAGTTGTTTAGGATCTCTTGTTTTATTTATCTACTATCTTATTGAATCTACTATTCAATAATTCATTTACTTGGGAATGAAGGAACCTAGATAGATTTCCGGAGCTTGAAGTTCTAATAGGAACTGTCATAGACAATGCAAGGAAAGGGACAGAAGAGGATATGGGAAGGATGATCACATGTAGATCAGAGCAGTGTTGCCCATAATAAGAGTCTTTATCAGCTTTAGAGAGTTCTAAGCCATAAAAGACCACTGGTTTGACCTCCATTGTATGAAAAAACATTACAATCTACTCTATTACCCACAATATTAACCTCAGTATCAAGTATTGTACTTGACTGTAATGTGTTTGGCTACCACATAAATTCTAGGAGGGCATCCTTTCTTGCCTTGAAGGCACCAAGAAATGGTGAATTCATCAATTCTACGAGTAGTTTGTTCCAGTGATCAATCATGCCTCGTGTAAAAAGCGTGTAGTGCATTTCTAATTGTAATCTGTCTGCAAAATTAAAGAGCCATTTTATATCTGGTATTTCCTCCCAGCAGAGGTTAATGTATTCTGCAATGAAGTCAATGTTTATGCTCTGTCTATATGGCACTCTGGCACCATCCCAGCTTCTTATTAGAGTGAGACTAAGGCATATGTCCTTCCCCTCCCATCACCTGCACTCTGACTTCTTTGTAAACAAAATCTTGGCTTCCAAATTGCATGGAAACCATGGGTCTCTGGGTCTGGACTACCAGGAAATCTGAACTTCATGACATCTTCTTCTCCCAGCAGGGAAATTAAATGCACTCATGATTTTCTTTCATTCATCAGAGAAAAAACTTTTATTCTAAAATAATATTTTTCAGCCTGGAAAAAAATTGTGGCTCCGATGCATGTTATTCAGGATTTCAGTGTTACGTTAAAACTCATTTTATTATATTCCAGTACCATTCTCACCAATGCCATGACCCTGGTGAAAACCACCTTCCTGCTCTTACTTCATTAACACATTCAAAATATACCCTTATTGTTTTTTTGTCATAACTACAATGGGAGGTCAGATTCAATCACTTATCTCTTATGACCCTACATAATTGTCAGTCTTTTTTTTTCCTAGGACACAGGTCCTTCTCTCTTGATGTGATAGTTATTCAATATCCTAATAAATCCTACTTAATATTGTGGTCCAGAGAATATCTAGAATGGAACATCATCCATAAATTTTAGCTTTTTCATGAGCTTGAAGATGTTTCCAGGAGAAATATGGGGTTTGGGTTTTTTTTGCTTTATTTTGGTATAAAGCTGAAAAATAAACAAGGAGAGAAGGAAAAAAAATACTTTTTCACAAAACACAACTGCCTCATACTATTAGCTAACTCTAATGTCTTTGACAAATCTCAGCAGTAAGTAAATGATAATGAGGACTGAATTATCCTCCACCCCAAAAGACAAACAGAGCAGAGTAGAATAGTGTAGTAGTTCCCTTTCACAGCTACACTTTCAGGAGACAAATGCTGAAGGCTCAGTTGCCTGACCATAAATATCCAGTGATTCTGAGATGCCCCAGTGTGCACTGTATTCTGTAATACCTGTGATATTTGTAATATCTGTAATATCTGTGAGTTGCACAGGAATGTCTCTGATAAACCAGAGTAAATCAGACAGCATTATGCCTGGGAACAGAGTCAATGTCTGAATGACTGGCAGCTCTAGTGATGGATGTGCCTAGTCAGGTCTCTTAAATCAACAGCTGAAATGCAGATAATGTTATGCACGTAATGTGAAGGCTACGGTTTACTAGCAGTGGGTGAACTTGGCATACCTCAGATATTAGGATGGGCAAGCACTTGGTAGGAAGTTGACTCTGTACAGTTTAAAAGCTGTAACAATCTTTTTCTGCTACCACATTTTTGAAAGGAAATCCTAAACCATTTCTTCAGTAGGATTATATGCCAACCATTGATAACAATAATCTTATTCACATTTTGTCTTTATTTGATTGTTCTAAAACAAAGAGACATTTTGTGCATAATACCTCAGAAAGGATATGATAAAGCCAGGACAATACAGAGGAGGCTGAAATGGATTATTCCTAGTGTGGACTGACTTTCCTACTAAGAACAACTAAGTTATGTAGGACTAAGTTACCTTTGACTTTTCAGCCTGGAAAAGGTTACTCCTGAAGGAAATAAAAATTAATGAATGACAAGGGTAGATCGAATAAGAGAGGTAGTGCTTTCTACCTCCTCCAGCATAGGCAGAACTAGAGGTCACCTGATAAAGATATTGAGTGGCAGGTGCAAATCAAAGCCAGAAGCAATTTTTCTCAGAGCACACAATTAGTTATGGAGAGTTTGACCAATGGTTGTTGTGAATATCACAAGCTTTACACATGCTCAAATAAAAACTGAGCAAGACAAAGTTACACTAAAGTTACTAAATACACACAGACCATACAATTCTCAGGAAATATTAAAGCCTGGGAACATATTAGGAAGTATACCATTCATGTTTAGTCTATTCCTATAATCTTTCCTAGGCATTTTTGTGTGTGCATTCTTTTATACAACATTCTATGTAGAAGAGCCTTTGTTACAGATCAAAAAGCTGGTGCACCATAAGACATTACCAACAGAGCCTGAAAAATTCAAATATGATACAGTTCAATAGAGCACTTAAATG